>CM069596.1:7800000-9115000 GCA_035771175.1 Paratinospora sagittata | reverse complement strand
TAAAGGCATTGCATTTGCTTGAAGCCCTATCCACTGCAAAGCTAGGGACGTCTTGATGTGAGTCTAGGACTCTTGTGCATGGTTGGATGTCCTTTTTACATATGCATATATTTTGTTAATTTTGGTACATATGTAATTAATATCACAAGTTAAACCTAGATGGTGAGGAATGTTATTTAATGTTGTTGTGTATTGGCCATGGGCCTTGGACATTTGATGATGATGAGTCTTGGCATGTTGCCTTAGACTATTTTGGTTTATTTTGAGGATTATGATCATGTCTTATGCTTATTAGGAGATCATCATTATTTTGAATATGTGGATGTTTATGTTGATTTTAAAACTGCTAAGTCTATTAGGTGGTTGTTGTTTGTTGAAAAAAAAATGGGGACTTTATGGAGAGTCTGGTTGAGGCTTATAGGGTCCTGATCATCCCATGAGATGATTTGGGGTGGTCGTGGATGCCTACGCCGGGTGTCCCGCCCCAGTATTTCGCACGCTGATCTTTGGGGGATGGCGGTCTGGGGTGTGGGGTCGTCACACAGTCCAAGTATATCATGGATATTATCCAACGAGCTCGACTTACTGACACTCAGACTGTTGATACCCCTCTTGAGACTATGCTAGATACACCCTTTCACATGTTACTCCATTGTTAGATCCTACATTATATCACATTATTGTTGGTAGTTTGGTTCACGTAACCATTACTCAACCAGATATTGCATTTGTGGTCTATGTTGTTAGCTAATTTGTTGCTTCTCCTACTACTGTTCATTGGGTCGTTGTTCTTTGTATTCTTCAATATCTTCGAGCTACAATGCATCAGAGTATTTTATTTTCATCTTCATTTACTTTGGAGCTTCGTGCATATTCTAATGCAGATTGGGCCAGTAATCATACAGACTGTAAATCCACTACTAGTTTTTGCATTTTTTTGTGAAACTCTCTTATTTCATGAAAAAACAAGAAGCAATTTGTTGTTTTCAGGTCTTCCACAGAGGTTGAGTATTGTGCGATGACATTTACCATGACTGAAATTGTATGGTTGCGTTGGTTGCTTGCAGATATGGGAGTTATTCTAACCAGTCCTACCCCTACGTATTATGATAATAAAAGTGTCATTCAAATTGCCCATAATTTTGCCTTTCATGAAAGAACTAAGCACATTGAGATAGACGGTCATCTTACATGACATTACTTCTTAAATGACACTATTTTTTTGCCCTTTGTCTTCTCAACCTTGTAACTTGCAGGTTTTTTTTACAAAGTCACATTCTATTCAGCAATTTAGATTTATTACTGGCAAACTCATAATGCTTCTTGCAGCCGCATCTTCAGTTTGAGGGAGGATATTGTTAAATACTAATAAAAGACACAAAGATGTAACGTGGTTCGGCTCTATGGCCTACATCCACGGGAGAAGAGAAAAGATATTTTCTTATTTTTGTTTTTCTGTCTTAATGGAGGGACTTCATATATATAGACATACAGGGCTATGTACATATAGCTATAATTACAATTTTAGTAACTACTATATAAAACGTCTTACTAAAATTATCATCTTTCCTTAAAGGAATAAAATCCGTAAAGGAAATAAATCTGTACAGGAAACAAATCTCAACACTCCCCCTCAAGCTGGTGAATAAAAGTTTACCATTCCCAGCTTGGACACATTTGCTTAAAATGCAGTATGATTTAACCCTTTAGTGAGCATATCGGCGAGCTGATTATTGGTAGACATATATGGAGTACAGATCAACCCACTATCGAGCTTCTCTTTAATAAAGTGTCTATCAATCTCTATATGCTTGGTTCGATCATGTTGAACTGGGTTATGGGCAATGCTAATTGTAGATTTATTGTCACAATAGAGTCTCATAGGGCTATCCCAGTGTATCTTCAAATCTGTCAAAATTATTTGCAACCATAATAGCTCACAAACCCCTTGTGCCATTGCTCGAAATTCTACTTCAACACTAGATCTGGCCACTACATTCTGCTTCTTACTTCGCCATGTCACCAAATTCCCACTAAGAAACGTACAATATCCAGTAGTTGATCTTCTGTCAACTACTGAACCAGTATAGTCTGAATCAGTATATGCTTCAAGAACCATTCTTGTGTGTCGTTTAAATAAGATGCTCTGTCCTGGAGTCCCTTTAAGATACTGTAGAACGCGATTAGCTGCTTGCAAATGAAAATAAATACTAATAAAAGACACAAAGATGTAACGTGGTTCGGCTCTATGGCCTACATCCACAAGAAAAGAGAAAGAATAAGAATATTTTCTTATTTTTGTTTTTCTGTCTTAATGGAGGGACTCCATATATATAAACATACATGGCTATGTACATATAACTATAATTACAATTTTAGTAACTGCTATATAAAACGTCTTACTAAAATTATCATCTTTCCTTAAAGAAAATAAATTCGTAAAGGAAATAAATCTGTACAGGAAACAAATCTCAACAGATATTATAGTATTTATATATTTGTTAGGGATATTATAGTAATTTATCATTTTCTATAGATATATAAGTTGTTATTTTCCCTTGTAATTTTTCTAGTTCTTTTTAGACTCAATAATGAACACTAGATATTGTTCAATTCTCTCTTTTCTGGGTTCTTTGTTTAATTCACAAAACTAAGTGAGATTTTTTATTTTATTTTATTTTATTTTTTGAACTAGCTATATATAAATAAATGAAACTCAACAATCATATGTTGCACGTACAGTAATTTGAGCTATGACATCAAATAATGATTGCTTCCACATTCAATTATATCTCTCTCATGGTTCAAGATGAATATCATTAGATTAAGGCAGCATCAAGAGATCGACAGAGTAACACTTTTATATATATATATATATATATATATATATACCTTTATTTGGAATAACTAGCTAGCTAGCTAGTTCGCCCACGATTATTTTTAATTAGAATAAGGAGCTATCAAATTAATTAGTTCATACTATTATTTCTATTAGCCATCAAAAAGTTTATTTTATTTTTTATTTTTTAAATTTAATTTTATTATCTAGGAGTAAAATAGTAATTTCGTGTATAACTACTTTTCAGTTATGCCACCAATTGCTACATTTTCGGATATATGATTGATCTTTTTTTTTTGTATTGATTTTTCGGCACTCGGTATGTGTCCTCCTCTCATTTGGGGCGAGACTAATTCTTTTAGATTTGAGGATTTATATGGGCCGACAAAAGTATCTCCCAACACGAATGAACGAGGCGGGCTCAAACTCGTGATGAGTCCTACAACCGCACCTCATAATTTTTTTCTCCAAATCAGCAAACTAACCCCATTTTGATATACCATTGATCTTTAATTATTGAAGTAGATGATTAATTAAAGAGTCAATAATGCATGTACAATTAATTATCGGAGCTGTTTTAACATCATCCGTTATCATCGTCCCTAGCTAGAACATGATCAAATTATGTATAACAATTACTTAAGCCTAAATAAGTACGTTCTTATTGGCCTGAACAAAAGGTACATTTTCATTGGCTATCACAAGCACGCCACCTCTTACATATATACTCTCGAGGACCTTTTTTTTTTTTTTTTCTTTTTTTGAAACAAGAAACAATCTTGTGTATATTATAAATAAAAAGTATGTATACAAAATTCTATTCTAAACCATAACACTCTTTACACCCAAAATTGTATCAAGCAAAGCCCTCAGTTGCGATACTAATCAAATATGTAAAATCCATCTGTAAATTTTGATGTGGCAGCCCAGTTAGCTTTTAATAACAGTGTTTCGTCCCACAAGGTTGCTTTGGGTTTTGCTTCGATCCAGAATATACGTCTATTCATTTCCAACCAGATAGCCCATGTTGAAGCAAGAACCATAATCTTACTAATCTCCTTGATTTTCCCAGACTGGATGGTAAAACGTGTTAAAAAAATTCATTCCTCAAATGTGAGAGGTGGCTGAAAGGTACCATCACATGTTTCTGTCCATCTATCTCATATGAATGTAATCCAATTACATGATGTGAAAATCTTTGTTGCAACACATCCATTGTATTAAGCTTCCTATGTAACAAAGTCCACCCAATTTTTTTTATTTTAGATGGAACATGTGCATTCCATAATGAGGGGCTAAATTGTGAAATCGGGGAAGATGGGCCATTGAGTAAGGATTCAAAGAAAGATTTACATGAGAATTTTCCAGAAGGAAGTAGTGCCCATTTGAACCTGTCCTCACCATGTGACAATCTGGTATTAGCTAATAAGGAATGAATTTCATGTAATTGGGATTGAGCTCTAGCAGGTACTGAACTTGTAAAATGAAGGTTCCAAAGTGATGTATGATTGGCTTCTACCTAAGTGGTCTCATTAACAAAACGGGCAATTGGATGGTTATGGAGGGAAGACAATTGATATAGGGGAGAGAAACGAGATGCTAACGTAGACTCACCAATCCATATGTCTTCCCAAAATCTAAAGGATAGGTCGTTACCTAGTGAGGGTGAGATGTATGGTTGGAATTTATGGTGTAGTGATGAGATAAATTTCCAAGGGCTTTTGCATATAGTCACAGAGGAAGTTCCAATATTCCAACCAACGCGTGAATCACCATGAAGACTTCTGACAACTTGAGCCCACATGGAAGATCTTTCCGAAGCTATTCTCCATAACCACTTGACAACAAGTGCCTCGTTCCTCAATATCACATTACCAATTCCCAATCCGCCTTGACATATTGGCATCTGAGTTACTTTCTAATTAACCAAGTGGCAATTATTTTCATTATCAAGGCCTTTCCATAAAAAGATTCTGATTTTCTTCTTAATCACTTTTGCTGCCTCAACAGGTACTTTGAATAATGACATGTAGAAGGAAGGTAAAATTGAAAGAACTGAGCGAACTAGTGCTAACCTGCCCCCTCTAGATAAATGACACCGCCTCCGCCCATCTAGATGCTTGGAGATCTTTTCAACCACTGGCTGCCAAAAATTGATGGTGTTAGGAGTACCACCAAGGGGTAGACCCAAGTACGACATTGGCCATGTTCCTACTATACACCCAATTTGCCTTGCAAGTGATGAAATGACTTCCTCTCCCATATTAATACTCAATACTTGGATTTTAGTTAAATTAATCTTTAGTCCCGACATATCACAGAATGCAAGAAGAATGTCAACACCAGCAAGTACATTATCCTCATCCCCATGTAAGAGTATCAAAGTATCATCGGCATATTGTAAGTGAGAAATTTCTACCTTTCTTCACCCAATAGAGAAACCTTTCACCAATGATAACTCACTCGCTCTATTCATGAGTCTACTTAAGACATCAGCCTCTCGAGGACCTTATTAATTGAACAAACAAGCTCTTACATTGAATACACTTGCATGATCTCATTATATCGTATCAAGAAAGTACCAAGATACACAATTCAGTACTACAACAAGAGGAGAGCTAGAAAATTGCTTAGCTTTAGAGCTGAAGTCCACGGAAGTATATAAGCATGCCTGAAATTTTCCCATGACTTCTCCCACACCACAGCCTCATAATTCCGTAGAAATGGTCTTCCCCCATCAGCAGCAATAACTCGTCTATATTTGACTCCTATAATCCTTCGTCTTTGGCTCTTGATCACATGTAAGAATATCAGCTTTCCACCAGTTTTCTTCTTGTGCTCATTCACTGCATACTTTCCGAGTTCCACAACATGGCTTCCACCTACCTAATAAAGGACGAGAAGGTTTAGCAGCAAAAGCCACATCCAAGAACAAAGAAACAAGAGGAAGAAGAAGAACAACTTAACTTGATCAACTTTCATCTTAATTTGGTGTTTTTTATGGCTTTGATGACTTTTGATAAATTATGCCTAAACTAGTAATCTTAATTTATAGATGAAGCCATTATATAATATGGCGGGCTTGAAAGCGTTAATATCTATCTATTAATTTTCACTTGATATGCTAATTGGACCCCTAATTATATAACAGTTATAGCTATGAATCCATGATGATATATGCATAATTGGGCCACATGCTAATTTCTATTTATCTTCAGTTGATATATATAGTTCAACCCTCATTTGAAACATGTGAATTCATTTGTAAGATAGAGACAAATGTAGCTATGAATCCATGATGCTTTATTTTAATTTCCTTGTACACATAATAAACACCAGGGGCGTAATGATTCCTTGTATCAGCTTCCTTAGAGATAAGCCCATTGTATTAATGTTATTTTAATATTATTTATGTTATTATGTTATTTTAATATTAATTATGACGCGTAAATATTGAAAAATAGAAACATTTCAAGGGCTCGGATGGGTCTCATTTTGATAAAAGGAAATATCAACAAAAAGTCATCTTGTCGCTAATTATCATTTGACTATTGCAAGAATAAAGAGATTAAAATAATTTTCTAGAGGGTATATTTGATCCCGTGCTTGTCTAATAGAGTTTAAATAACTGTGTCATAAAGTGGCGTACACACGAAGTTAAGGTATTTTTTATGGAAATGATATTCTAATTACAAAAAATTGTAACTATATGTATAAGTACATATATGTGTCTATTGTATCATTTATTACATATGTTGGACCATATACCGAGCATAAGACACGTCAACCATATTAGTTTGGTCCAGTGAGACATAACACATATCAGGACCTGTTCTGTTTCGGACAAGCGTGACAGATCTGCCTAAATCGAGCACGAAGCAGAAGCTATGGTATGTCCTACCGATCAGTTGAATATCACAGCCACTATGGGAGGTCGGCCAAGGAACATCTGAGTAGCCTGATCAGTATTAATTATCAGAGGGTCACCGACCACTACATACCGACCTCACGACGGACTGAATCTTCAGTATCAAGCAGCCACAAGAAAAGACAACAGATCGGCATACCGACCACTAGTGATCTCCAACTTCGGGACGGATGACGAAGAAATCCCTAGTCGGATAGGAATAGGGTGTAGATTCCTAATTCTATTACAATAACACCACGACAAGGCCAAAGACTTCAAGCCTTCTCTATAAAAAGACCTGAACCCATAATGGGAAGGTAAGCAACTCTAAGCCATTCTCGACTAAGTTTAATATTACGCAGTTATGAACTAACTTAGGCATCGGAGAGTCTTTGGCCGACACCATACCGGTGTTCCTCACGATAGCCTATTCTCTCTTGTTTTCTCTTTCTCTCAGATCACCAACTTCAGGCGATTTTCCCAGCACCCCACTGAGTTCCAGAACATCTTCTCTCTACCTCATCGTCTACTGATGTTGGTCAAATCTTGCACCAATAATATATATTGAGATGGATCAAATACATATAGCCGTGAACATATATATATATATATATATATATATATATATTATATAGTTGCAAGTATAATTACATTTTTTATAATTAGAATAACATTTTCTTTTATCTATTAATTGCAATTGCAATTATTCTTTACAGCCTGATAATCAGCCTAGCTAACAGTGACAAAAAGTCTCATTTCAACCCATTAATTATATTTTATGATGTCCCAAAAACATGTGAATTTCCACTTATCCAATATATTCAACAAATACCCCTTCCTTAGGAGAAGAGAAATGACACTTTTCTTTCCACCAAGGCCTAAGCAACATATGAAAAACATGTATTATGATAAATCATTATTATCTCCCATTATTTCAAGGTATTAACGATCATTACATTTTTAATACAATATAAAGATTTAATACTAACTTTGTAACACCCCGTGCTTTTAATCAATATTTTTGGTTGACTTATACGTACACTGCAGAGTATAATACACGTATAAGGACCTTTAAAGTGATGTGTACATGTGACAAATGAACTTGAAAATATCAAAAGTGAGTTCGGAACGTGATTTGACATAGAAATTGATTTATCACATGTGCATTCCTCATGTTGATTGAGTGTATGAAAAAGAAAAACGAATAAAAAGATATAAAAGAAAATAAAATAATGAACATAACTCGAATAAAAGACAAATTAAGTTTATTGCTCATAAGGGGTACTGTTTACGGAACAGTAAATCAATAAATTAAATGAGTTGCTGAATGAATGAAAGAAAAAAAAACAGAGAGAAGAACAGACGGAACGAAAGAAGGGAAGAGAGGAAAAAGAGGGAGAAACGCGAGATTCGCGCGAAATGGGACCCGTGGTAAGCGATTTTAACTCTATTTCTTCGTGAAATTAATATCTAAGCTAGATGTTACGATTCTAGCGGAGTAATTTTGTTGTGAGAGCCGTTTTATGGCGTTTTCAACATTGGGGTTTTGACCAAACGTGAATGAAAATCCGCTAAGAAGGTTGGAAAATACTCCCTGGACTGCGGGACCCCGAATATGTGGTTAGATTGAATTTATGTGCTCATTTGGAACTTTTATGGCTGTTAGAAGTTAGAGTGTAGATGGGAGACCATTCCCAATAAAACTCCAGTTTAAGGCTATAGAATGGTAGAATGGGCTATTGCGAGTCCATCGATGCTAAGTTCATGATTTTTGGAGACCGTTTGACAATTTACATGTTTCCAATGAATAGTGACGACGTGAATAGTTATGTGAATAGTACTATGATCATATCCAGTGAATAAAATGGAATTAGAATCCAATGAAACTCCGGTTTGAGATCATAGAATCATAGAGAACTGAATTCCGGACGTTTCAATGTTAAGAACATGATTTGTGGATATGACATATGTTTTCATATATATTTTCATGGTGAAATAACCTCATCTTAGCTGCTGAACCAGCTAGAAAATTTGAGTGTAGTCATAGTGTTTTGGTGAGTTGAAATGGTGATTCTCATGATAATCTATGGTTCATTTCAGTGTTTAAATTGAGAGCTCAAGTGCATGGATAAATACTCTTGAGGAAGCAATTATGATGGACGTTTATTGTTGCTCGATTTGACTTAGAAACCCCGTGTAACCACTGTGAGTATAGTTTTCTTGATTTGGTTCTTGTATGACATTGTACACATATAAAATGTTTGATTGTATGCATGTTATATTTATATATAATGCATTGAGTTTTATGGATCATGCAAACTGATTTTAGCAATTGAAGTTGTAATGATGTCATTTCGTTAGGAATTAGACCTGGATGAGGTTTTGTGAGTCCTCATTGTCAGTAGGCTTGTCCTAACAAGGGTTGCGATACTTGAAATGACTGTGAATTGGGTAATGAGAGGCTGTGGCTACCTTGTACGGCCATACAAGGGTTAGACCCGCTCTCTTGCCTTGAAGGAGGGAGATGGTAAAATATTTATAAATGAGCAATATTGTGTGCACGTATATTATTTTGATGAATGGTGCATATGTGTTTTTGAAATGTTTTAAATCGATTTGATATGTCATGTTTCCTAAAATGCATGCGATTGTCATGTCAAGAACTATATTCACTGAGCTGTTGTTTGCTCACTCCATTTCCTCCAATATTTCAGGTATTGAGTCAAAGGGAAAAAGAAAAATCCGTGAGTGATAGTCAAGTGAGCCTTCTTCTGGTATGTGTATGTATGCTTGGAGGAAATAGGTTATATGTTTGTTATTTTGATATCTATAATTGTCACATATTAGAGATATACTATCACCTAGATGGGTTGTGTGGTAATATTATATAATGCTTGGGATGATGGAATGAGATGATCATAGATATTTATCAGGTGAGAATTTAATTTGTAGAATGAATGTGAGTGGAATGATCATCTATATATATATTTGATTTGATTTGATTTGTGGTATATTGAGAATTTTTGTGAATGTCCGTTGAGGCTGACAGTGTATTGTATACTGTATATGGGTATGTATAGTGTATAATACACTGTGACGGTCATGACGTCAGCCTACGTCAGGGGTGTCGTGACAAACTTCGTCACCGCCGATCACAAGCCCAAATAAAGGAGAAAGATTGCATCAAGTAGTTGACAATGACGTAAAACTTCATTAAATCAATTATGACAAGAATTTTAATCGAACACTCCCGTAAAGTGATGCACGATACCTGCCTTAATTTAGATGTTTCAAAAGATGAGCAACAGGCGTTGCACCTACCTCTGGTTGGTTCAAAAAATAGACAAAAGGCACTACATTGGCACACATATGTAATGATAAATGAATAAGGATCCTTACACTAAAGACAAGTGTTGGTAAGGAAGCTAGTTCAGAAAAAATAATTATAATAAGCTTAGAGTAGCAACTTGTAACATACGAACGCTAGCAAGTAAAACCAATGGAGATTGTTGGCCCAAATTAGAAGAGGGGTGTGAATTAGAATTTATGCAAGATTTTTAAACCTAATGAAGTCATAATTTTATATATTTTTACCTCTATTTTTTTGTAATGTTTTAAGGCTAGAAAATAAAAGAAAACAAAAATATAAAATAGTGAAAAAAAATAATAAAAATGTTTTTAGATCACATTTTAATGTTTTTAGGTCATTTAAGGCATTTTAGGCTAAAAAAGTATTTTTTTGTCATATTTTCTTAAAATTCATTAGGAATTAGGTAGTATTTTTATTTATTTTTTATTTTTTATTTTTTTATTTTTGAGAGAGAGAATGTTGAAAATAATTTAATATTTTAAAGGTCAAAAATATCTTTTTTTTATCAAAGGAACATTGCCATAATTAGCCTTTTGAAGGGATTGTTAGGTTGAGGTGGTTAGGGCCGAGTGGCCCAAATTGCAAAAGTGAGGTCGATTCAGTGCTTTCAAGAATTAAAGCATTCTACATTTTCCTTTTGTCTCCTAATGTTTTCACTTATTAAAAATTAATTAACTCCGAACATGAAAGGATCGTTATATATGGGATGGCTCGGTCCATTCAACGGGTTATTTCTATTTATGTACAGTTTTCTAGTCTAAATTAGAAACTTTCTTATTTGTGTTAGAAACTAATTTGAACACCTACTATTATATAAACCCTCGTTGGGGTGTATGATAAGTGTGTGTGAGAGCACTTTTGTGAGTTGAGAAAATTTGTTTTAGATCTGATTATAGGTTGTAACATATTTGCATTCTCTTGTTAGTGGATTGATTTTCATATCTCGTGGACGTAGGTGTATATTCACCGAACCACGTAAATTTGTGTGTTCTTGCTTTGGTTTGATTTTGCATTCATTTGATTGTTTGGGTTTGTGCATTTATTATTTGTCTTCAGCTTTCGCCATGCACAACGTACAAATTGGTATCAGAAGTTTGGTGATTTGTTCTTGTGGAGATCACTATGGCGAGCAAAATTGCATGTGTATCAAATGCAAAGTTTGTGGTGGAGAAGTTTGATAGCAAAAACGATTTTGGCATGTGGCAAGTGCAAGTCCAACACATCTTGATACAACAATGTTTACACAAGGCTTTAAAGGGACCAAGTGGCATACCAACAAATATGTCAAATGAAGATTGGACAGAGTTTAATCTGCATGCATGCAGTACTATTAGACTGTGTTTGACAAGGGAGATCACGAATAGTGTCATATACGAAAAATCTGCGGCATCACTCAGGTCTAAGTTGGAAAGCCTGTATTTAATTAAGTCTCTCACAAATAGGTTGTATATGAAGAAGAAGTTGTACATGTTTCAGATGAAAAAATGTACAACTATGAATGAGCACCTTAATGAATTTAATGGAATTGTTGCATATCTGTTAAATATTGGTTAAAAGGTGGATGATGAAGATAAAGCTCTACTCTTTATTTGTTCACTTTCTGAGTCATATGAGCAGTTGACCACTACTTTGCTTTATGGGAAAGTGACTCGTAATTTGATGATGTTTCGGCTACGCTTCTTGCGAATGAGATAAAGAAGTCTTTTGTTAGTGATCTTTAGGCAGAGGGTTTAGCTGTAAGGAGTAGATTATAATAGAGGCAATTTGGTGAGTATGGTAGGTCTCGATTCAAATCGAGAGGAAAATCTTCAGAGAAGTGGAATTTGTCAAAAGATAAATGCTCATTTTGTCACCAAAAAGGGCATTGGAAGGACTGTTCGAAGATACAGAAGAATAGCAATGCCAGTACGAATGTTGCATGTGTTGAGGATGATACAAGTTCTGATTATGTTATGAGTTGTTCATCATTGGTATGTCGATCTGATGAGTGGACCTTGGATTCAGGTTGTACTTATCATATGTGTCCTATCAGAGATTGATTTTCCAGTCTTGAGGAATGTGATAACGGTTCAGTTTTTATGGGTAATGACAATACTTGTAAAACCAAAGGGATAGGTACAATCAAGTTAAAATTGCATGATGGAACAGTCAGAAATTTGACAGAAGTACGATATATGCCAGATTTGAAGAAGAGTATCATCTCTATAGGTGCATTAGAATCTAAGGGCTTCAAAGCCACCATTGAAGCTAGTGTTCTGAAGATTGTGCGAGGTGCATTGGTGGTAATGAAAGGAATTAGGAAGAATAACTTGTACTTTCTGTAGGGAAGTACAATTTTAGGTGGAGCTGGCATAGTTGATAAGATTCCTGCTTATAAGTCTCTACAACATTTGGAGTCAGTTGCGGCTAGAAGACATGGAGGGAATATTCGGTGATCTGATCATTTTGCAGATATGGTAGCAGATGGTATTACCACTTATAAGGATGTCATTCGAAGTTGAGTGCCTTTGAGCACATGTGGAGATAAAAATTTTGGTATTTGGATAATATGATTGAAGTGGTCCTTGCAAAGGTGGAAATTGTTATATATGGGATGACTCGGTCCATCTAATGGGTTATTTCTATTTGTGTATATTTTCCTAGTCTAAATTGGAAACTTTTCTATTTATGTTAGAAACTAATTCAAACACCTGATATTATATAAACCCTCATTGGGGTGTGTGAGAATTTGAGATTTGTGTGAGAGCACTTTTGTGAGTTGAGAGAAATTATTTTAGATCTGATTATGAGTTGTAACCTATTTGTATTCTCCCGTTAGTAAATTAATTTTTATCTCTCGTGAACGTAGGTGTATATTCATCTAATCACGGAAGTTTGTGTGTTCTTATTTTGGTTTGATTTTACATTCGTTTGATTGTTTGGGTTTGTGAGTTCATTATTTGTCTTATGCTTCCGTTGGGCACAACAAGGATGTGAATGTTTTTATACTATAATAGTCTCATCTCATGGCTTGCTAATTAGTCATACATATTACATGTTATGGGCAAAAAAGTTACTTAAGATCATAACGACAATATTCTTTTTCTTGTACATATTGAGTTACAAAAAAGAAAAGTGGGATCTACCAAAAATCAATTACAAACACCTACGGAACATGCAAGCTCGTAATAATGAACATAGAGGTAGATGAGACAAAGCCCACAGAAACATAGAGGAGAAGGCTTCAAACACAAATGGGACGACACCTCTAAAGTGTACATCACTATTAAATATCATTGAATTATCTTGAATTATGTATCAATATATGTGAGTGATGTACACTTTGAATGTACACAGTGAATGTCAATGTAACATTACTTTAAATCATCTCGAGTCACGTGTTAATGTATGATTCGAAGCACGATCAAACAATTTTCAGGGGCAATGTCAACAATTTATGTTTCTCACGTATGTTTCCATGGCACGACTCAATTTCTTTGAGTAATGCTACATATATTGACACTCATTTTATACATCAAAAATATATATTACTGTTATACACCACTAGATTGTCTCGAATCATATGTTAGTACATGATTCGAGACAATTTTATAATATATATTTTAGATGTACAAAATAAATGTTACTTTAACATTTTCCAATTTCTGGTACTCATTTTAGTAAGGAAAAAGAAATTTTATATACAAATACTGTTAGTAGTGATCTAGTTGTTTCTGTTCCCAACTTAATTCAAGCAATTTTACCTCACAAACTTTAGGAACTCAACTGGTATTACTGCACGTGGTCGGTCTCTTCATAAAGAGAGACTTCATCACAGTTGAAAAAGTCTAAATCAATGTAAACCATTAATAAAATATATTGTTGAAAATTATAATCTTGGGGCTGAACCATTGGCCCAATGACTTCTAAAAATATTTGTAAGTCTTGAGGTCATGGGTTCAAACTCTATAACTCACTGAATGGGGTTGAATTAAATAATTTTTATTTATTTTTATTAAAAATAAATAAAATGATGGGGGGGGGGGGGGGGGTCATTAAAGCTTTAAGTGCATTGGATTCCAAAGATTAACTCAATTTTTTTTTTCTCTCAAACCCTCACAAAGAAACTAAAATATAAATGCTGCAAAACAACATGAACATTTATTGCCATTTTCCCAAAGTATTTTCAGATGATTTATAAAATGTCATATATATACAACAGAAAAATTAAAAAATAATAAAAAAAAAGTATAGAAATTAAGAAGCAAAGATGTATAGGATAATAATACTATGCTTGTTTGGCACCCTCGTTTTCTTTGGAAGAATGTCCTGTGATGCTCCTGCCCATGAACTTCCCTGCTTTGCTAAGGCCACTTCCTACAGCACCAATCCCACTCCCAACAAATCCTACACCTGCACCTATGCCACTCCCAACAAACCCAGCTCCGGCGCCAATGCCACTCCCAACCATCCCGGCTCCGGCGCCAATGCCGCTCCCAACCATCCCGGCTCCGGCACCAATGCCGCTCCCAACCATGCCAACTCCGGCACCGATTCCACTGCCAACCATTCCAACTCCTGCACCAATGCCGCTTCCTACCATCCCAACTCCTGACCCAACTAAAGATGCTGCACCATCAAGTGCATCCATTGTGCTCCCTATCACCCCAGCTTCTTTCATTTTTTTCTTCTCTTCTAGGATTCTCTTCTCTTCTTCCAGGGCTGCGTATTGCTCTTCCTTGTTGAATTGATGGTATAACACCTGTATGACATCCAGCAGAAAATGTATTACGCATTAAGTCAAAGAAAAAGGGAAAAATGGAAAGAAAAATGAAACAAACAGGTGGAAGTGAAATCTCGATAAGCTACTTATGTACAATACATAATTTTAAATGTACATTTGCATGGTTGATTTATACTGGTTCCATGGCCATGTGGATTCAATCATGTTAGTGGTTTATGTAGGTGGACACTGGCCCAACTAGCACCGATACTGCCCCCACTTAACCGCCTCTAGGTTCACTACTAGGACCAAGCGTGGGATTCCACTCCAAAAGGCCTAGGTACTAATAAGGGAAGAGATCCACAACTATATCTCATATGATGAAATCTTTTCTTTCCAATGTGGGCTATTCTTTCGGTCCACACTCCACACACATCCAACAGTTTATTTTGCCAAAGGTCCATTCCAAGTCTAGCAATTAATCTACTTTCTTCGAGCAACTTAACCGTAGATCTAGAAGAAGCAAATTTGTTAAATGAGAGATTGCACAAATCGGGACCATCTGGATAAATAAACTAAAAGAGGTCATTTCGAAAGGAAAGATACATAATGAAAGGATGATCAAAACAGGTTTTGTAATAGAATGCTATTACTAAATACAATTGTTTGATTGTCACTATCATCTATGCATTATCCTAAATGCTTGAAGGTTCAGAATTCAACTCTATTCTCACTGCAAGAAATAGGGGATTTAACTACAAAATTTTATAGTGACGTATAACTAAAATTTAGTACTGAAATATTAACTTGTAGTGATATTTGTTCACTTGTAGCTAAAAGTTTGTAGTCAATTCCCCTATTTATGTAGTGTCTAATCCAATTTCAGACACGTTTTATTCTCACGAGCAAGGTATTAAATAGAAAACAAGTAGCCTTCAACTAGCTTCAGAAATATCATGATTAGTAAAAGATCAAAGCATTTTTTTTTTCTAAGTTCTTAAAACCTTTTAGGGAAACAGCTTCAGAAAATGGAGCAGATTTGCCAGTCATCATTGAGGTCCTTTGTTTCTGGACAATGATGATATTGAGTAATACATCATACTCGACATGGCAGTTTTAAATTCTTCAAAGCTTGAAAAGGGAAGAAAGCACCCTTTAACAAAATCTAATGGTACATCAAAAAGCAATACTGGTTCAAAGTCTGTCACAATAGAAGGAAAAAGATCTCAACCTGTTCTCATGGTTAGGTGATTGCTTGTTGCGAAGTTTGGCTAGAAGATTCCAAGTTAGTTGAGAAGTTATTATTCATATCTCGACTCATAGCTATCTTATTTAAACTCCCCAAAAGGACTTTGTATCATGCTTTAAGAGAAACAACTTCAGTTTTTCCAATATCTCTATGGTGAAAGATTTTGTGACGCCTTCTTCTTTGGTGTGAAATCAGACACCTCTATATTATTATTTTTTTTATCATTTGTCTTTCAAAATCACAGACAATTATTAAACTCGAGTCAGCATTATTAAGTCTACCCTTACAGCAGTTCAGCCCCATTGAAAATCGTTTGAAGATCTTATTTTTAGCTTTCAAACCTTAGCCAAAACAATAGAAGCCTCCATTGTCATGCTTCCTATCCATGTCCAACTATGTGACATATAGATCTTGTCCAAATTTGCAGCAGATGAGACCTAAGAAATATTTTCTAACTTCTTTTTTATCTTGATTTCTTCAGTTCTTCATTTTAGACTGATATTGTTGCCTGAAACCTCTAGTATTACCTGAGAAATCTTTGTTTATATGATTGAAAATGTTTCAGTTTAACTTATCTGTCCTTGAAAGCTCAGGGGATTTCACATTAAATATTGAATTAGCCTTAAATTATATTAAATCTTTAATTATATTGGATTTACTTTGATCAATATTGGAAAAGGTTACTACAAACATTTAGATATTATATTTCCATTTCACAGGTAATAATTTTCTGATCTCACAATATCATATTACTCAAATCATTATTGTCCTTCTGCATAAGCTTTGGTATCAGAACTTAGGTTTGTGACCTAGATTTTTTTTTTTTTGTTTCCATTTACAATGAATTTTTTAATCATTATTTTCTTTCCATATAGTGCATAGGACACAAAAGCTTCTTGGTCTACATGTTTAATTGTATTAGAAACAACCACCTCCCCAATATGGATGCCAACCAAATTATCTGATCCTGAGGCCCTTGATGAGCATTTGCCTCTCTTGATTTCCAGATTCAGGACAAGCATTTGGCCACTTTTCAGGCTTCCCTTTAAAATGACCACAAGGCCACAACATTGATGAGTCTCATACAGCAGGTGAAAGTCAAGGTACAGCATACATGTTTTGCACGGTCTAAGGTTGATGAGGTCAAACATCTTTATCATCCTAATATCCAACTATTGAGAGCAGTCAAAATAGACATCTCAAGCTTTGATGGCCACCAAATTTCATTGGTCAGAAAATATGGACTACAAATTTGATAGGTATGAAGCTTTTGGAAGTTGTAGAGTAAGACTAGCCAAGATGAAATTGGCTTTGTGAGGCTAAGAGTACCATTGGAGTTGAGTAAACATCAAAAGGCAAGAGAGAGATCCTATTGTACAATTGAAAATGCTAAGGAAAGCCTCAAACATATCTTTCATTGACATATTGGGAGACTTTGGAGAAGTGGCATAATCTTTTACAGGGATTTACCAATAATTATTTTTTCACATAGGAGATTAGAAGGATACAGGCCTAAAAAGTTCATAACTCTAAACAGCAGATTCTAGAGATTAAGAATTGCCCAAGTAAATATTTGATATCAAGTAATTAGATAGATTGGAGTAAAGCTATGGCAATAAGATTCTGAGGTTATGCCAGGTGGGTGTAGTTAAGTTTTAGACTGAGGATGTTTTCCCAGGTATAGTTAACTCTAAAATGCAACTTCGCTAAAACGCAAGAACAGGAATATGAACACGATATGAAGGATAAAAGTTTGCAAATTTAGACACAAAGGAAATAGAAATACAAACCTCAATTATAAGAGTTCCTCTATCCTTCTTATCTTTAATTTTTAGTGTATCAAGTGAAGGTAGCAATCTCATCTCAATCTCTTTACGGGTTTCACATTCCAACTCAATCAGAGGCAATTTTGCAATGCCTAATCTTTTGTCTTGTCCTACATCCTCATCAAAAACCTGTCATTAAATTGTAAAGGAAAAAAATTGAGGAAAAATGATGATCAATCCATTGCAAAACCTGTCATATGATCGTATCAAAAAGGAAACAGAACAAAGACAATAATTTTAATATATAAAACTTTAAGGACCAAAAATTAGTTGAAAGAACAAGAAAATGGCCCTTTGACAACTTTAGAAAATCTAGTTTTCTATAAACATATTTGACTATGAAAATTGGTTTCTCAAGGAAAACTACAAACTTAGACTATAGAAAGCTCAGGAAGCCCTTCTTCATTTGTAATAGGGTTTCAAGTTTATTTGACATAACCAAAGCTAGCAAAACTAAAATTTTAATACACCGACTTCTTGATTAAAATTTCAAAACCCTGATACCTATCTAAATGTAAAAGGTTAAAAATCTTAAGATAACTTCAAAATACATCAAATAAAGTTGGTTTGAGAACTGAGACTGATCTAAGATTTACATGGTTTTAATGGAATTTTGTAATTCTAAGACATGTAGATTGCAACAAAAAAAGCTTGACTTCATATATAGAATAAATACATACATCCATTGTTTGACCATGGAAAAAATTTTGATGGTATTATTAGAAAGTTGTGATGAACTTTCATGTCAATCTAATAAGCACACATTAAGTTAAGATTAACTAAAGTAGTTAACATTACTTAATTTCATAATGAAGTTATGAGAAAATGTTAAATTATTTAAATATATGTAATTAATTTTGAAATTTCACAATTTTGCAAAACTGCATACTAATTTTCATACAAACAATTAATTAGAACTTTAGAGGTTAATTAACAGTGTAGACATCATTTTGAAAAGTCTTGTACTTACACAAATGAAAAGAAAACATATTTGGTTTATCTATACTGACACAAGCCGGGGGATTGGGGTTTGAATGTGAAGCTTTGGGCAGTTTGATCAATATATATTCCTAATGGTTTAAGTTTAACACAGTAGTTAAAGTCATGGATGGCAAATCAGGAAACAAGGTGTGAGAGGAAAAGCTTGTAGAGTGCCACCAAATTAGTACCAATAGCACCTCAAACGTGCATAACATAGTACTTGTAGAAAGTTATCCCGACACTTTTCATCTAGAACCAAACTAAAATTCCAGCAAACGGCTGTTAACCTTCTGGTAGAGAAGCAGCGTCAACTACACGGTACTACACCAAACTCCACAAAAATGATTAGATCAATTTTTCATTGAAATGAAATATAACACACCTATGGAGCCCTCCACACATCACTAGCTTTGGTGAGACAATGGAAAACTAAGATAAGAATTTTCATTAACTTTTCACAAACAAAAAAAAAAAAAAAAGGAAATCCCATAAGGACACATTTGTGCATTCATAAAAATTTGGAAAAATTACCAAAAAAAACTGCATTACTGATTTCTATCACCTAGCGTAATTCTCCGCCACCTGCAATTTACAATCAGTAGTTCCAGTGGCTCAGCCATACATCATGCTGATCCCGCGATGGCATTTTCAGTTCTATGCCATCTAAAACTCAGTTCTGGTACAATACTAAGTTTCTTGTTTATGGCTTACTTATTTAGGGAAGAAAAGACAAAACAAAATGTGAAGAAGAAGGCGTTGGAGAAAAGAAGAAATATCCTGGCACCCAAAAAAAAAAAAAGAAAGCAAAAGAAGAAGAAATAGTAAGAGTATAAGTTGACATGTGAAGCAATATTTCACTTGAATCATAATTCCAACTGAAATGTGCAAGTATAGTCTATAGTGTCTAGAAACTGGTATGCCAATACAATAAACAAGAGACTAAATTATTCCCTAAATACCACTACTTGATATGGAAACTTTATACAACCATATGAGCATACAAATACAAATAAATTTCAATCACCGTGAAATACAATAAATTGTGAATAGACGAAAACATAATAATACATTTTAAATACTGGTGAGGTTTCCTTTTAGTATCAGCCTTTCTATGACTGAATACCAGTTTCAAAGAGTGAACAACAAACTATAATATCTTGACCAACTATTCAGCAAAAATTCCAAGGTCATATCTGCTTTTGGCAAATAACAATGTCAACTAATTGATTGTTGACATAAGAAGTGAAGAACTGGACTAGGCATGAGCACTTCAAAAATAAAAAACTGTAAGAGCAAAGACGATAAAAACCTCGAGGATAAGTGATTCGGTTTCTTTGTCTTCAGAAATCAGCTCAAATGTTTGGTTCCATACAGGATTGAGGTTGTCATCAATGACCTTTGTCTTAACTTTGATTCTAGGCCGAATATGCAACACCACGTAAGGATCAGATTTACCAATAATCTCCATGTTCTTCATTTCATTAGCTCTGACTACAGTCACTGAAAGCTTCCCTTCTGGTTTAAGTTCTAAATCACTGCATAAAAATGATAAAAAAATAAATCTAAATTTTATTTCCATGAGATAGATCAATAGTAAATAAGAGATGCCATCATATATTAACCTTGTAGAAGAAGATATTATAACATTTGAAACGATAATCAGCAAAATATCAGTAAAAAAAGGAATTCCAAATTCATGGAATCAATATTCTAAACATGAATGACAACCAAAAATTGTGATCACAATCATTACAATGTTTCTTTAAAATAATGATAGTTCAGGATTCTTATATCTATTTTCAGCACTTCTTTATCTTCCACGTATTTGTTAAAAAGCATTACAAACGAATAAGAACCTCCAGGAATAGCCAAAATAAAAATAAAAAAATCATGGAACTTAAAAATAAACAATTATCAAAAAACCAAACACGAAAAAAAAAAAAAAACACTAGTTAAAACAAGGTGTTCAGAGTTTGACCAGCGGAAACATCTACAAAACTTATATGTACTTCACTCAGAGACTAGAAAAGAAGGATCACTGATACAAAATTTCTTTACTTGAAACTGCTACTTTGTTTACAGCATTCAAATTGTGATGACCATTTAAAGTACAGTCTAAGAACTATCCTTGATGAATTCTCCGGCCAACTGACAGAAGTAAAAACGTCTACTTTCACCGCAGAGACCAAAAGCAAAAGGGGTATTTTTTGGAAATTGTGAAGCTTGGAGAAAAGCTCTAACTCAGTTCACTAATGGATTCCTAGCAAAAATGTATCAAGCAGAAACAATGGAACACCTTGGGTGGCAGTCTCGAACCAAAACTCAATTGTTTGGGCCCCTAATCAAAATAAGATTTCAATGTACAAGCTAATCATGTTCATACCACATAGCACATTCATTTGTCTAGTTATCTAAAACTTCAATAACTACATTCTATTGATAGCTAAAGCAGAAAGTCTCGAGGGTAATGATTTAAATTTGGAGGTTGAGGCTACGCAATTGACAATATATTCCATAGAAAATAGGGTTTATGGTTTTCTATTGGAATTCTGTAAGCTGCTGAAGTAGTAAATTTCAACTGTTAATCATTCCATAATTGTTCTCTTTTCTTTTTTTTCTTTTTTTTCCTTTTCCTTTTTGGTAGTGCAGGTTGGGGGAAAGGAGGAGTGGGATCGGAGGTACTAGGACTTTAGCTCCAAATTCAAATCCTTTTTCGTTTGAATGAATTGTACATTGTAAGCTCATAAGTTTCATTTCTTAAAATCTTAATGGAAAGTTTTAACCGATATATATACATGTATAACATAGAGCAGATGCAGGCTGCAGCTTATCTGCAGATGGTACTGCAAGGCGTTTAGTTTATTGGATAAAAGAAAATTAGAACAGGAAAATCAAACGACAGAGAGACTTACCAATCAAAGGCACACTTTTCCTTATTTTAGCCCAAATTTAAGAAAATCATTTCTCTTATTTGATAAGGCTACCAGTTACCATGTTTAAGTTTATTTATGAAACTAACACAGGAACTCAACCCAAATGTCTTGGGAAAGTCCATTAGAACTCTGGGTGCTTTCTTTTGACACAGCATATATGTCTTCAGCAAAATCAGTATATAGCAAACATCTTTTGACTACTTCAATAGGACTCCTCAACTAAGCAAGTTAATAATGCAGGAATCCACATCAATCCCAACAAGAAGTAACAAACAAAATGAAATAGTGGAACTAAAATTAAACAATAACCCTATGCAAATGAAGAAGAAAATGCTAAAAAAAAAAACCTCTAGATCACCTTATATCAACAGGAAGACCACCAATTGGAACAACAATCCTACGGGGCCATTGGAGTGTATCCTTGACAATTGAGTTCACAAGATCCTATCAAGGGACATACAAGTGGCAAAACCAGTGTTGTTAGCCAAGCAAGCCAAGGTGAGGACTTACAAAGTACAACTACAGAAAAAGTGCAAACAACTCTTACATCAATCATATCTGAAATTCCTGGAATTGCTGTTAAGCTTCCTCCAATAGCCTTCAATATGTAATCAATTCTAGGCTTTGGCTGATTAAGCATACAAATTTATCAGTAAAATAGATACATACGAATGTTAGTTTGACAAACCAACAAGAAGGTTACTGCTACCACCGATTTATGATCAGATTTAGAGAATAATTTAGTTTCATTTAATTTCAGACACAAATAGATGCACAATATGGAACCCTTGAGATGTAGAAAGAAAACATAAATGTTTTAATCCATGTCAATGTGGTAACCTGAAAATGGGAACCATGCCTTTACAGCATGAACTTCCTGATTGTTAATGAAAAAATAATAGTGTACTCAGCATTAAGGATTTCTAAAAGACAAGGGAAAATATTGAATTTGAATATAAGACCTATACATCTCTAATGCGAAAAAGTTAAGAATAATTATTCATTACTCTGAGTACTTGAATTTGAAAGCCCAACCTGATTCATAAGGAAAGTGGAAGAATCAAAGTAATTACATAATACAAAAAATAGAATGGTCTATGGTAAATTGATACATTGTTCTTCCCTCAATTAATATATAGCATGTGCCATGTCCATCAAAATAAAGAGGTAAACATATGAGCTTATAGTGACAATAAGACAACAATTTAGGAAGCCAAGATTGACTCTCCACTGATTAGTAAATATAAAAGGCATTAAAAAGTGGAGACTAACTCATAGGCATCATGTATAAAATTTTAACAACCTCCTCCACTCTTGCAAGCACCAAGGAGTTGAGATCTTAATGTAGATCATATGTAAAACTTGATATCCTTCTGTTTAGTTGAATTAAAAACTCCCTTTTGAAATATACAAGTCATTTACGTTTCAAAACCATAAAATAGTTAATATTATACATAATCCACTGCGATTTTTTTTATTTCTTCACCTAGTCGATGCCCTGGCACTGGCCTGCAAGTACAGCAAGTCCCCTAGTTATTGCCTTAATACCATGACAACATTGTTCGTGGTAATTGGGGCATGTCTAGAGAAGTGCAAATTATCTTATCATGTCAGTCAGAAAACTGTTCCACTACAAATTGGAGGCCATCAAAAGGAAGAGGAAAAAGCTGAAAATGGAGGGAAGATACGATTTTAGATAGAGTGAAATGTTGAATAAAGGAGTAATGTTGCAATCCCATAACCAAAAGGAAATTATGATGACCTAATAACTGAATGACATTGCATTTATATTAAAAAATAGGTTCACCCAAGTCATATAATCTTGAACTTTTGCTCACGTAGGTAATCTCAGATTTTTTTTCCTAGTTTTTGTATATATAACTGAACTACCAATTCATGGATTATTATTGATGAATAGGTTATAACTTGTAAGCTTCATTTTTAGTAGAAACTGCAGCCATACTACATGACGCTAAGTCTATCCTGGTATTTTTGTTAAACAATACATTATAGTTGAACCAACATGTTATAAGAAGTTTTAATTATTTTAAATGAGTAATGCCAAATCCACAAAATAAATTACATGTTATGCAAAGTCTAAATTGAATTCATTCAATATGAAAGCAAGGAAATATAATCCATTCTTTGCAAATACCTCAGAAAGTAGAGCAACAACAACAGCAGAGATGCAAGGGATATCTTCAGCAAGTTGAAATATCACTCGTACAACTGTGTACACTTGAAGATCCTTCAACTGCAACAAATATATCAAACTAGACTGTCAATCTAGAAATTTTTTATAGAATAATAAAGTAACTGTGTACTATTGTAACAATATAACCTAGAATCGAAATAAGGAAAAGACTTCAAACACCCATATAAAGATCTAAAGACTCAAAAGTACTTGATGCACCAACTTGAATGGGTATCGATGCAACAACTGCTGCTCCCACGGAAAGAATGATGCTTGGATCACCACCCCATCTAAAGTCAATATCCATGGTGATTTGACCTTTTTTAAGGCTCTGGACACGAATTCCTGCATTAATTTTTGATAAAAAGAAATGAGTGAATGTGCGTAATTAACTAATATAAATTATTCAACCCAATACATAACTAAGGTCACTGGAATTCTAAATGTACAGCACGTCGCCAACAACGACTATAGCTTTTAGGTCAAGTGGCTTTAAACATAATATCAAAGTTTTGATTTGTGAAAGGTCTTAAGTTCAAGTCTCTTTGTTCGCATTTGCTTAATATAAATTTGCATGCTTGGTTTTGTAAATGAATGTATGTCACATGTAAACATGTGACTCAGATACACATTAATGCAAATATTAGAAAAAGTATTGAAAACACATAAAAAAAATAAAAAATAAAAAATAAAGAAAAAGAATACACAAGAACTACATTGCACCTCAAGTCTTAAGCTTTAATACATATGCCTAGGCATTGTGCCTCAGAGTGTAAAACTATGTTTGGAGCCTCGCCTTCAAGTGCACCCCCAAACAATTTTTTAAACCATAATCCTAGGTTGAAGAGAAAAAAGGAAGTTGGTACAAGCAACATGATAGCTAAAACATGTCACATAAAGTTAAACTCTCTTGGGATTCAGAAATGAAAGTTGGGTGTCCTATACAAGCCATGTCATCCAGTGCATAGAGAAATATGATTGAGTGCACTATTAAATAAAATCTGTAGTTTTGCTTTTGTATTTGGTTTGTTTTTAATAAAATCTTTTACCTTTCAAAAAAACTATGTACATAATACAGTCAAAATAACTTGCATAAGCATAAACATTATCCTTTGTTGTATATCTAAGAATAGCATGTAGACTCCTCCAAACTTTGATTTCCATTTGAATTAACTTACCAGAAAAGATTAACTTCAAGGAAAAATAATTACAATGAAAACTCAACTCAATTCAACAAAGCCTTTCCACAAATACATGAGGTCAACATAAATCTGTTTCTTCCACTTTGGTCAATCAATGGCCAAAGTGAAAACTCAAGACTGAGTACAATCTAAATTTTGTTTCTGAAGCAAAAAGTTGAAGTTTCAATGGAATTAGTTAAAACACTAGCATCCAACTATGCAATCTCCAAGTATGAATATAAGAAAGTGGCATCAATATGCAGGCTACAAGCAAATCATAAGACTAACACAATATAACAGTTTCTTTGTCAAAACAAATTTCACAATTGAAACCCAATAAAGCAATATGCTAATGTCAAAAAACCATCAATAAAAGTAGACCATGCAGTAGGTAAATAAATAAATGCATGAAGACTAATGGAGCCTGAAATAAATTATAAAAACCTTCAATCTTGGGTGCCACATTTCCAAGAGAAAGCTTGCTGAACTTTAGTGAAGTAATTCCAGGAGGTCGATAATCTTCCAATAGTGGTTCAACAGACTCTCTGATAACCACTGTTGCAGCCTGAGAATAAAATAGGTCTAAAGTTTCAATCAGCAAGAATCAGAAACCAGTGGAATGTAGATACATGATAAGTCATCAGAAACATCAATATGAATGGTAGACTTATAATAAAAGTCTAGAAGCACGATCACATCTGCTGCTAGAAAACAAAACCAAGGAATTCTCAGGGTAGGTGCAATTTTGTGCATGCCGAGCTCTTTATCGATAAAATTTCATGTTGAAATCATCCTACAAGAAAACTAGTGCAACAAAATATTTTTCATTTGTTACGAACAAAGTCTAGTTGAAGGCAACTATAGTTCATAAACATGAATTAAATGACAAGAACAGAATCAGAAAAATGAATGCCCAAAGGGCAAAGAGCTTCAAATTAAAGGAGAAAAAAAATAAAAGCAAACAGATCAACGATATTACACCACCAATATGTAGACGAATTGCATGGTTCTTATTTAGACAAATACAACCATGCATAATTTAGATACATGTTAAGACATCAAGGAAACTTACATCTGCAACAAAAGGCCACATTTTGCTCACTTGCTTGTTGAGCCATTTCACCTGAAAGAGTTCTTTTAAGTAAGATAAAGCATATGAAGTGAACTTCTAAACATGTATCTACATTGCAAAGCATAATAATTCTCATAATAGTATCACGAATGCTAACACAAAAAAAGTTTCAAGTGTAGCTTATAGAACAGAGGTTTAAATATGTATTTAGGCTACAGATAACAGACATTAGAAGCAAATTAAGAATTTAATTGCAACCAAAAAGAGATACATGATTAAACATTTCTCATATTTGGAGAAAACTCAATGAGTCAATAAAGTGTCAAAAAGATTCAGAAGCTCTTATCATGTGTTACATCTCAGAACTCAGGCAACAATTCCCCAAGCTTCACTAAATTCAACTGTCCTTAATTATGCTGACCAGTTAGAGAGAACAATTAAAAAATGTACAAGGAACTACTTAACTCAAAAAGTATAATAAGTTGGATTTGACAGAGATGGAGCACACAAGAACATATATCTTAAATGCTTAATGAGCGCAACCTATAATGTAGTCTACTCTTGAATGTAGACAACACTTCAGGTATGAACAGCCCTAAAAAAGCCTTTCACCACCCACCCCAGCCCACCTACACGTAGACTACACTTTAGAAGCTCAAGCTTGTTTGAGCTTTGGAAGTTCCTAGGCTCAAACTTATAATTTTATATGTGTGCTCTATTAAATTAAATTTGTTTTCCAATGTGGCTCTGGAAATGTTAGACTAATTAATATGTTGCATGCAAATAGTTCGATCAAATATTTAATTTGGGTGGGTCAGTTTTGGTCGTGTATGAAAAAATTATACCTGACCTAATAACCTGACCTGTTGGGTGGTGGATACTTCACCGGATTGACCCATTAACTAAGTAATAACCTGGCCCAACCCACAATTTTTTGATTGGGTCGGTCGGTTTATTTGGGTCTTCAGGTTTGAAGCACAACCCTAGAGTTGAGTTAATCATCATATAGTTTATACCTAAGATGTTTCTTTCTTTATTAGATTTGTACTAATGTCTTTAAAACTTTTCTCCTTTATTTTCCTGGTGAATTTTTAGTTTCCACCCATATTACATAGGATTTAGCTTCAATATCAAATAGTTGTAATCTTTATAACCATCATCTAATGAAACTTTAAGTTCATATCAAGTTTCAGCAACTCTTCATATAAAAAAGTAAGCGATTTCTTCAAATAATTTCTCAACCATTTGTCAATCATTAGGAAATCATAAAAGTTTGACAAATGGTTGAGACTCTTTTGGGAGTTTTAATTCATGGATGACACTTGCAATTGAAACTCATAATATTCCACTAACTAGAATTACTGACGATCCACTGTTGAAACCAATATAAAGTTAACAAAATTTTCTCCAATATAAAATAGTATTCATATAATAAAGGGCCAACAAGAATTTGCACCTCTAAGCCATTTCCATGTTTTCAAGTTAAAAGGTTTCTCTGATCCTACAATTAGCAAAACCATAAGGTGTTCAAGAAAATGTAGACCAAAGGTGACTTCAAGGTCTAACAACTTCAATAACAAGCCAGCACAAGAAAATAAAAAGTTTGCCAATAAAAGGAGGAACAAAATCAAAAGTGCATTTAACCTGTTCATACAAGGGGAAAGATATCCATTCAGGATAATTGTCCCCACATATCTTCTTCAAATCATCTCTGTTAAGGGACCCAAGAAGCTTTACATCAGCAGCCTGAAAATATATATATAAAAAATATATATATAAGTAATGTTATCAACGATAATGTAAAAGGGCAATCCAAAAGTTACATCAGCTGTACAAATTTGAGTAACTTTAATGATAAAGAAATATATTGGATAAAAATATAGCAGAAATGAGTTATGATCTCGTAACCATAAACAAATGAGACACATATGTATGTAAATTGTAAAATCATTTAATAGAGTTCAATATAATCTACTATCTCATGGTTATAATGCTTCATATATAGAAGAGCACAACCCTAAGTTCTGACTAAAACTCTTAAGTATAGCGTATTTATATATCGTATGTGCTTTCTTTCCTTTTGACCTTCATAAACTGACCAAAGTTTCTTTAAAAAAAAATCTTGAGGAAGAATGAATTCAAAGGCAAGTACAGGGTCTTTTAACAGGCTTCAAATACGAAATCAAGAACCAAGTTTAATAGGTGTACTATAGCTACAACTATCTACAGATTTATCTTATACAGAGGACAACAAAAATGGTCAGTGTTTCGGTGCTATGGTAAAAATCATTAGCCAAACTACCAAATAACATCTCTTTTTAGCAAGGGACCATGGAGCATCTAAGGTGCGAAACAAGTGTGCAAAATCCTCTTAAATCTATTGAAATCTCTGTTACAAGAACGTTAGAGAAAATAATGAAACTAGATTTTCCCAAATTCATGACACAAAAATGACCTAAAGGGGGAGGCTGCCTCCTTTAGTCTCTTCCCCGAGGCCATGCTCTGCTACCCAAGTCCCCTCAGAGTTAAAAAGCTACTTTTTTCCAAAAGCATTCTTCAAAGGTAAAAACAACTACTTAGTATTTGTGTCCAAGTGTAAGATCTTTGTGAATAAAGTAGGGATAATCTTTCTTGAATTTCAGTTTGATTCAACATAAAAGACTAAATTAACTCAATGATGCTATGAATGGTTTATGGAAATGAAATCTTATTGCACGATCAATTTTCATATGTTATCTATGTTTGATATTCATCAATTTAATCTGAAGCATGTAATTTTTATTCCCGAATCTTAAAATTAGCAGTGACAAGCCCTAAACCATTTAATTTCTTCAAAGGGTCTTGTATGTTTTCTTCAAAAAAAAAAAATTGTGTCCAGAGTAAATAGTTGGAATCACCTTAGGGAGGCTTTGCCCAAAAGAGTACAGTGCAACAGATATCTAAAGCTGGTAATAATAGTATGGTATCTCATATTTGTGATTGAACATATGGTACCTAATTACATTGATTCCTTTTGCATATAATAAGAAGATGAGGTAGGACCTCTTGCAAACGAGCCAAAGTGTTCGCCCTTTCCTTCAAGGAAACACTAAAGAGAACTTTTGAGTCAAACCTCCAATTCCCAATTCCCAGTTCCCACTATATAAGCACCCTACCCAACTCACGAGTCAAATAACCAATTGATGAACTCACTGTCCCACCAACTTCAATTTACCAGTTTCATCTTTGTCTACATGATTTGGTAACATCTCTCTAGTTAACATTTTTTATGCTTACACTACAAGAAACACTTATGATAAAACCTAAAATACCAAAGTTCTCATCAAGCATCTTTCTCATTCTTCTCTCAATTATTCTCCAGAAGC
Organism: Paratinospora sagittata; assembly: GCA_035771175.1. Classification (NCBI taxonomy): domain Eukaryota; kingdom Viridiplantae; phylum Streptophyta; class Magnoliopsida; order Ranunculales; family Menispermaceae; genus Paratinospora; species Paratinospora sagittata. The sequence continues at coordinate 9,085,381 of CM069596.1, read as the reverse complement.
TAAAAGACAATTTTTTTTTGAAAAACATACATAAGTGTGAAGCAAATCATCTAAAGAAAATAATGCTCATAGATCAATTTCTTGCCATTTCATCTCCAAATTTAGATGATATCTAAGGCATAGAGATCTATAGAGATGTTGGGTATCTACTGGATTTCATCGTCGTATTGGAGCGGCACCATCAATTGAAACTAAGTGAAATTTGGCATACATACATGCATGGATTGAGCAGTGAATCCATCAAAAGAAGTACAATAATCCGTCCCCATTCAATCTCAATTTTGCGATAAATTAATGGGCCCATGTCATCAACAGATATCAAAATAATCCAATTCTACAACTTGCAAAAATGAAATTTCGGATAGAAACCAAGTTCTAGGCATTCAAACCCAATCCAGAAAAAAGAAAAAAAAAATGCATTAGATGAACAAGAACAAGCATATTGAAGACAAAGCACGTAATGGGTACCTTGGAAACGCGCTTGTTGCTTCTATACCGCATCATTTGGCTCCATCCAGCCACCAATGCGATTCCAAACAGCATCCCTATCATCAATCCTGAAATCAACCCCATTTCTCCTCAAATTACACACTGAAAATTGCACTAAAAAAATAAGATAAAAAAATGCAGAATCGAAGAACTCGAAAACTGAAGAGAAGAAAATGAGAGAGAAAGAGAGAGAGAGAGAGAGAGAGAGAGAGAGAGAGAGAGAGAGGAGATGGAAGATTGAAGAGAGCAGAGAAAGAATGCAATTTTGGTTGGGTACATTTAGGAGAGAGATGCGAGATTTCGGACGTTTTGGCCGTTACTTTTCTTACACTCGTAACTTCCGTTTTTCTCCGTTCCCTCCAAAATAGGAAATATCGTTGGGAATGCAAGATATAAATCCCGAGGCGAACGTGCTCCCTAGTCTTTAAATTATTTAAAATACTAAGAATTTCATATTTCTTATTGCCCTATGGACTATAATTGTGGCTGTTACAATTCTGTATTTATTTACTCTGATCTAGTACAAGTGCCATCCAGATTATTATTATTTATTAAAAAGATTATTATTTAAAATTTCATTGGCATTTTTTCTTTTTTGAAATGGAAACAAGGCTTAATTGAAAAGAGCAGAAGTCTCCTGAGATACAATATATATCCATAACTATGGGAGGAACAACATTCAACCAAACTGTGCAAGAATTAATTCCTATGGCAAATTGGCTCAAACAATGGGCTGCATAATTGCTTTCTCTATAAATAGCTTGGTGATGAACACCTGGAAGTGAAGGGCTTTTGACTTGATTGCCACCAAAAAATAAAAAAAAAATTACAAATGCCATCAAAATCTAAATAATGACACCTCTTTGCTATAGTTTGATCATTCAAAGGCCAGTCAGCAAAAATGGTGGCGCCACGTAGTTCCGGAGATGCTGATTTGACATTGTAGAGAATGCGCCTATCAAAAAGACCTTCCACGAATTTTTTTTTTGTATAGAAGGCGTCTTAAATATATATATATATATATATTGTATAGAAGGTTTTTTTTCAAAAGACGTCTTCCATACAACAACTTTTTATTTTTATTTTTGTACTTGTTTCAATTATTCGAGTGGGGCCACGGGCTTTTTTCTTACCCTCCCACGAGCCCCCAGAGGTGAATGAACCCAGTTCTTATGCCCGGTTGAGTTTTTGGACCATCATCCAGAATTCAAGTTATTAAGAAAAATCAAAGATTTTAGTAAACTGTTCGACCTCACCGAGGCCAAACCACGGGTTTTTTTTTTTACTGAACCACTTTGAGCGCATCCCAATAACCTTCCACAATCCCCAAGAGGCGACGGAACCCCGTTCTGATGCCCGGTTGAATTTTTGGACCCCCTCCAGAATTTAAGTTATTAAGAAAAATCAAAGATTTTAATAAATTGTTCGGCCTCACCGAGGCCAAACCAAGGGGTTTTTTTTTACCGGACCACTTTGAGCGCGTCCCAATACCCTCCCACGAGCCTCCAGAGGCGATGAAACCCTGTTTCGATGCCCGATTGAATTTTTGGACCCCCTCTGAAATTTAAGTTATTAAGAAAAATCGAAGATTTTAGTAAACTGTTCGGCCTCACCGAGGCCAAATCACGGAATTCAGTTTTGTCGCCTCAGGGGGCTCGTGGGAGGGTATTAGGACACACACAAAGTGGTCCGGTAAGAAAAAAGCTCATGAGCGCACTTGAATGATTGAAACAAGTACCAAAAAAAATTTGTATGGAAGGCGTCTTTTGTACAAATATATATATATATATATATATGTACGCTTTCTATTCAAAAAAAAATCGTGGAGGAAAGACGCCTTCTCTACAATGCCAAATCAGCATCTCCGGATCCACGTGGCGCCATCATTTTTGCTTACCGGCCTTTGAATGGTCAAACTATAGCAAATGGGTCATTATTTAGATTTTGATGGCATTTGTGAATTTTTTTTATTTTTTGGTGGCAATCAAGTGAAAAGCCTTAGAAGTGAACCCAACAATCTTCAATTATCACACTAAACTCTTCTTCTCCTTGTGAACAAGATTGATGGCGCTAATAATCGTTTGAGAATCACCTTCAATATAGGATGGCTTTATTCCATTTTCTACCGCAAATCTATGTTCCTCCCTTAATGCTAGTGCTTTAGCTATCTTCACCGAGAAACCACCAACCATCTTCTTTGCCATAGAAGCAATAACAAAGCCCCTGTCGTACCAGACAATCACTCCTATCCCTTTCTAATTCAACTCTGATTTAACTCCTGCATCAAAGTTTTAGTTTCAACTGATGGCGCAATGGAGGTTCCCATTTACTTTGATTCTCAATTGGTTTGATGTGTGTCTTTTCCTAAATTCTTGCACAAGGTACAAAGCTTGATCTGGTGATAAGGAGGAGATGTGCTTGGTACCTGGGTAAATTCGATGGTTCCTTGAATTCCAAATCTTCCACCACACAGCAATGAGGTTTTTTTTTTGGTGTGTTTCTGCTTTCATAATCACTTCTTCAAACTTCCCAAACTTTATAAAAGAAAAGATATTATTCACCTCACAAGTCACTGAAGTTTGGCTCCAAATTCCTTCTGCATGTGAACAATTACCTAGTGCATGAGTTATTGATTCTGATTCTTCGCTTCATAGCCAGCGAATTGGAGAATTAGCATTTTTCCTCAAAAACAGGTTAGCATAAGTTGGTAAAATGTTATTCAACACCCTCCAAAAGAAAACTTTTAATTTAGGGGGAATATTCCAACACTAATATGGCCCGTTAGAAAATGATGGAGTTCCTGCCCCTTGTGTTTGTCTCTCTAACCAATAACCACTCCTCACTGTATATTTCTCATTTTTCGTATAATTCCAAATGAGTTCATCTTCTACTTCTCTGTCACTTATTGGAATTTGAAGGATTGTCTGAACATTTAAAGCTCATCAATTTTCCATTTCCTATCTTGTGAAATGAAGTCTTTGACTTGTTTATTAGTGGCATCAGACAATGGAGTGATAGGTTTGAAAGTGACAAGCCTAGGAATCCATGTCATATTTAAAATGGATATTGTGTCCATTGCTCACACACTATCTAATACATTTCTTTAAGCGGTCCCTGCCCAAAACAATTCCTCTCCAAGTTTAAGATGAACCTTTTTTTTTTGACAAGAAACAAGTATATATATATTGAAAAAGAGGAAAAAAAGTACAACCCAAAACCTAAAAAGAAAAACAAAAAACACAAAGCCACAACCATTGGGTTTAAACCCCAAACATCAAGTAGGCACCCTAATCTCTATACCATTCACTACATGAAAAACCACCAGTTAGTTTTGATGAAGCTACCCAAGTGAACGCTAGCAATAGAATTTCCTCCCACAAACCTAAGTCATCTTTAGCCTTGTTTTGAAAGATTCTGCTATTGCTCTCAAGCTATGTTCCCATAGGGTGGCAAAAGATATGATCCTCCTAATTTTCGCCAACCTTCTATTATGAACAGGAACTTGTGGGGAAAAGCACAGCTCACATGAAGAAGGACCAACAAAATTTCCATTGCATCATACTTGCCATCTCTGCCAAATTCTCCTAACTTTCTCACATGAAACAAACAAGTGATCCAAAGATTCGCCCTCTTTTAGACATAATGGACAATAACGCAGAACATGTATTTGGGAATCTCTTTTGTAAAATATTCATTGTATTAAGTTTCTTATTCACCAAAGTCCAGCCAAAGAATTTCACTTTGGATGGCACCTGAGCATTCCAAATGAAAGGCACAATGTGGAAGTAAAATGAAGGGGGCCATCGGTAAGAAAATCCAAGAACGATTTCTATGAAAAACAACCTGAGGATGACAAAGACCACCTAAATCTATTTTCATCTTGTGATAGATTTGGAGATAGAAACAAGGATAGAAGATCATGAAGTTGTTCAAGAGATCTAGAGGTGGGGGGCCTAGAGAAATGCAACTCTCAATGGTAAGATGAGGTGTTATCATTGCCCCTTTGAAGGACAAAGGTCGAAATGGGCATAAGGTGAAAAAAAGACAATTGATAGAGGTGAGGGAACCGATTCATAAGGGCTATCTCACCACACCAAGAATCCTCCCAAAATCTAAATGTTAAGCCATTACTTACTCTAGGAGAAAGGTGGATAGAAAAAATAGAGTAGAGTGAGGCTATAAATTTCCAAGGGCTTCTAAATGTGGTGTCTGGAGGTGTTCCAGTAAACCAATCTGATAGCACTACCCCATGAACACTATAGATCACCCTATCCCATAGTGAAAACCGATCCTGTGACAGTCTCCACAACCACTTTGAGGCCAATGCCACACTCCTCATTTCAAAATTCTCAATCCCTAGTCCTCCTCTCTGAATAGGTAGACGTACCACATTCCAATTCACCAAGTGACAGTTATGCTTGCTATCTACTCCTTTCCATAAGAATATTGACATGAAGTAAGTTGGGAGAGCTGTGACGACTGATCTAGTAAGAGTCAATCTTCTTCCTTTTGAGAGGAAACTTCTCTTTCATCTATCTAATCTTCTTGAATTTTTTGTCAAGATCGGATTCCAAAAATTCTTTGAGAGAAGGTTGCCTCGCAGCGAAAGTCCAAGGTAGTTAAGAGGCCAACTGCCAATTGGACAACCAATCTTGTCAGCCACTCTGACCAACAAGTCATTGTCCACACAAATCTTGGCAAGCTAACATTTGCTCATGTTCAATCTCATCACTGACACCTGACAGAACCACTATAGGATACAAATAGCTACCAAAATGTTTTCTTCTTCCCCATGCAGTAAGAACAGAGTGTCATCAACATACTGTAAATGGGAAATCTCTACCCTATCACGACCTATTTGGAATCCTTTGACAATTGCATACTCACTGGCCTTTCTCAATAACCTACTTAGCACCTCCCCCACTAGAGTGAATAAGAATGGTGGGTGATAAGGGATCACCCTGTGTCTCAGTCCCCTCTTCCCTAAGAACTTGCCCCTTGGTCTACCATTAACCATAACTGAATATGTAACTGAACGAAGACACCCATTTATCCATCTTCTCCACTTGTTACCCATGCCTTTTATTTGCATCACAAAGTCCAAAAAATTGAAGTCCACCAAGTCATAAGGTTTAGCAAAATCCGCTTTGAAGATTACCCCAACCATCCCCCTCGCCTATAGTCCTCCATCGATTCATTTGCGATTAACACTACATCCAAAATTTGTCTCCCATGTATGAAGGCTGATTGGGAATCCATAATAGTTTTGTGTAGCATTGATCTCAGTCTTCCTAACAAAATCTTGACAATGATTTTGTAAAGACTCGTTACCAAGCTAATTGGCCTATAGTTGGATACCTTCCAAGAATTCAACTTTTTTGGAATTAGGCATGTAACACCCCGTAGTTTTAATTAAATACATATGTTGAATTATGTGTATATCAAGGTATATAATACGCGTATACATATGTAGGAGCCAAATGTATGTATGTATGTATGAGAATAAGTGCTAAATACATAAAGTGAAGGGTATAAATTAAATATATGAATTGGAGTTAGATAAGGGAATTATTAAATTAACTTAAATAAAGATGGTAGTATTAATTGGTAAATGATTAAATGAAGTAAAAAGTAAAATGATTTAATGAAGTGGAGGAGTTGCTAAATGAATTAATGAAATTGATGGGGGGGGGTGGGAGTTGTTTTATTAAGTTGCATGGGAAAAAAAAAACAAATATCTCATTTTAATCTCTCTCCACGATGTGAAGGAAGAAAAAAAAATGAAGGAAGAGAGAAAAAGAGGGGAAAGAAGAGGAATCACCGGATTTTTGCCGAATCGGAACCCGCGGTAAGCGATTTTCCCTTTAACTCTTTGTGAAATTGATAATTAAGCTAGATGCAACAATTCTCTCGTAGTAATTTTTACTATGGGAGCTGTTTTACTGTGTTTTTGAAATTGGGGTTTTGACCCGACTTGAATGAAAATTTATTCGAAAGGTTGAAAAACATTTCCTAGACTGTAGAAGCCTTGAATATGTGGTTAGATTTCATTTATTTGTTCATTTGAAATTTTTATGTCTGTTGGAAGTTAGATTTGATATTGGAGACCTTTTGAATCATATTAAAACCCGATGGAACTCCAGTTTAAGGCTAGAGCATGGTAGAATAGACTGTTGTGAGTTCATCTATACTAATTTCATGATTTTTGGAGACCGTTTGACAATTTTAGTAAAATTATACATGTTTCTAATGAATAGTATTGTGATTATTTCCAGTGAATAAAATGGAATTGAAATCCAGTGAAATTCCGGTTTGAGACCATAAAATCGTAGAGAACTGAATTTCAGACGTTTCGATACCAAGATTGTGATTTTTGGATATCGATTAATATTTTTAGAAATTGTCGGAATGAATTCAGTAAATATGGTGAATATGAAAATTAATGAAAAACGTGGTTAGAAAGCCCATTTTTACTGTTCTTCACCGTAGAAATATTTTATATGATTGTGTAAAATATTTGGGATGTCCTCATAAAAATTAGACATATGAATTGGAAAGTTAATATTGATTGGTGAAACGAATAGGGATATATGAAATTGATGTATATTATATGGAATGAATGTGACAGGGTGAAACAGAAAAATTTGGATTTGATTAAAGTGGATTTGGATCGTGGCGATGATAGTAGGACTTAGGTTTGGAAAGTCTTGTACTGTGAGTATATTTCTTGATTTTGTTTTTCATATGGCATTGTATTTATATAAAATGTTTAAATGTAAGCATGTTATGTATGTAAATGCATTGTATTTTATTGATCATTCACAAAAGATTTTGGCATTAGAGTATGCGAGACGTGCGAATGAAGATCGCATGTAATATCATTTCGTTAAGAATTAGTCCAGGATGAGTGTTATGTGTAACCTCATTGTCAGTAGGACTATCCTAACAAGGGTTTTAGAATCCTTGAAATGATTATGAATTGGATAATGGGAGGTTCGAGCGTAGGCTCCTTATAGATGCATAATAATGAATTTATACCCGTTCCATTATTAAAAGGAGGGAGATGGTGAATTTCGTTGAAAAAGATGCATTGTTTTATTGAACAAACATAAAATTTATATTGTTGGCATGTATGATATATTTGTTGAATGATGCATGCGTGTTTAATAAATATTTTGAATGGTTTTAAATGTCGTATTTCCCTAAATGCATATGATTGTCATGTCAAGAAATATATTCATTGAGCTTGTTGTACGCTCACTCCATTTCCTCAATATTTAAGGTACAGAGTCAAAGGGAAAAAGGAAAAACACAAGAGAGATAGACGTACTTCTAGAATTCTACTTTGCTTATGTATGTATGCATGGAGGAAATGGTTTATACTTACTTTTGATATGTATAACTATCACATAATATATAAATAGTATCACATATATGGGTTGAATGGTAAGGTAAATTATAGTTGATTTTGAAACTTTATCATGATCATGAAATATAATGATATACATGGTTGGATAATGATTACATGATTAAATGGTAGATGATATGGGTTGATAAATGAATGAATGGAATGGATGAATATTGTGGTTGACTATCTATATATATTGGATTTGATTTGTGGAATATCAGGAAAAATGTGAGATGTCCAATTTATGGGGACATGCTGTCAAAATTTTTGAGAAATATTGTGTATGTCCGTTGAGCCTGACAGTGTATTGTATATTGTATATAGGGTATGTACAGTGTACAGTACACTATGCCGGTCATGACGTTAGCCTACGTCAGGGGCGTCGTGACAAGGCAAATGTTCATTTCATTTGTTTTAATGTTTATTACCCCATGTTTAAAAAAGTCCTCCAACACCTTCATGAGATCATCTTTCAAGCACCCCCAAAAATTTTGGTAAAACGGTATGGTAAAGCCATCTGGTCCCCAGAGCTTTATTGTCACGCCCTGGGTTGCACAGCGTGCCCCCTACCCAGACGCGGGCGCACCCCCTCGGGGCGAACGCCTAGCCATAGTACCACATAATATTGTCTCCTGGCCACCCGGCGCACGGATCGCAACCACCCTTTGTCCCTACTATTCACTCATGAATAGTAAAGGGCCTCCCCCAGAATCGAACTCGAGACCTCCCTTAAGGAGTCTAATTTCGCATTCTGAGTAACCACTGAGCCAATGGTTCAGTGGCTACTCAGAATGCGAAATTAGACTCCTTAAGGGAGGTCTCGAGTTCGATTCTGGGGGAGGCCCTTTACTATTCATGAGTGAATAGTAGGGACAAAGGGTGGTTGCGATCCGTGCGCCGGGTGGCCAGGAGACAATATTATGTGGTACTATGGCTAGGCGTTCGCCCCGAGGGGGTGCGCCCGCGTCTGGGTAGGGGGCACGCTGTGCAACCCAGGGCGTGACAAAAAGGCCTTATGTATATACAGAAGGATTACCCCTCACTGTACCACACAATATTGTCTCCTGGCCACCCGGCGCACGGATCGCAACCACCCTTTGTCCACAACAGTGCATAGCACAGTGCGGGGCCTCCCCACGGTTCGAACACCGGACCTCCCCCTCGAGGAGTCCTCCGTCGCAACCGCAGTAACCACTGAGCCAATGGTTCAGTGGATACTAGGAATGCGAAATTAGACTCCTTAAGGGAGGTCTCGAGTTCGATTCTGGGGGAGGCCCTTTACTATTCATGAGGGAATAGTAGGGACAAATAATCGTTTCGATGTGCACCAGCTGCGGTTGGGTTGCTACATGGCGATAGCACAATATTATGTGGTACAATGGCTAGGCGTTCGCCACACGGCTGCGGTCGTGGTGGTGCGCCCGCACCTGGGTAGGGGGCACGCTGTGCAACCCAGGGCGTGACAAAAAGGCCTTATGTATACATAAGGCCTTTTTGTCACGCCCTGGGTTGCACAGCGTGCCCCCTACCCAGACGCGGGCGCACCCCCTCGGGGCGAACGCCTAGCCATAGTACCACATAATATTGTCTCCTGGCCACCCGGCGCACGGATCGCAACTACCCTTTGTCCCTACTATTCACTCATGAATAGTAAAGGGCCTCCCCCAGAATCGAACTCGAGACCTCCCTTAAGGAGTCTAATTTCGCATTCTGAGTAGCCACTGAGCCAGGTTCAGTGGCTACTCAGAATGCGAAATTAGACTCCTTAAGGGAGGTCTCGAGTTCGATTCTGGGGGAGGCCCTTTATTATTCATGAGTGAATAGTAGGGACAAAGGGTGGTTGCGATCCGTGCGCCGGGTGGCCAGGAGACAATATTATGTGGTACTATGGCTAGGCGTTCGCCCCGAGGGGGTGCGCCCGCGTCTGGGTAGGGGGCACGCTGTGCAACCCAGTGCGTGACAAAAACATTCTGAGTAACCACTGCGGTTGGTTTAGTGGCCACTGCGGTTGCGACGGAGGACTCTTCGAGGGGGAGGTCCAGTGTTCGAACAGTGGGGAGGCCCCGCACTGTGCTATGCACTGTTGTGGACAAAGGGTGGTTGCGATCCGTGCGCCGGGTGGCCAGGAGACAATATTATGTGGTACTATGGCTAGGCGTTCGCCCCGAGGGGGTGCGCCCGCGTCTGGGTAGGGGGCACGCTGTGCAACCCAGGGCGTGACAAAAAGGCCTTATGTATATACAGAAGGATTACCCCTCACTGTACCACACAATATTGTCTCCTGGCCACCCGGCGCACGGATCGCAACCACCCTTTGTCCACAACAGTGCATAGCACAGTGCGGGGCCTCCCCACGGTTCGAACACCGGACCTCCCCCTCGAGGAGTCCTCCGTCGCAACCGCAGTAACCACTGAGCCAATGGTTCAGTGGCTACTAGGAATGCGAAATTAGACTCCTTAAGGGAGGTCTCGAGTTCGATTCTGGGGGAGGCCCTTTACTATTCATGAGGGAATAGTAGGGACAAATAATCGTTTCGATGTGCACCAGCTGCGGTTGGGTTGCTACATGGCGATAGCACAATATTATGTGGTACAATGGCTAGGCGTTCGCCACACGGCTGCGGTCGTGGTGGTGCGCCCGCACCTAGGTAGGGGCACGCTGTGCAACCCAGGGTGTGACATTTATCCCCATCACTGTCAAAAATTGTTGCACGTAATTCTTCTTCCTCAAAAGGTTTTTCAAGCCATTTTGAGTCAGCTCTACTAAAAGGATCCTACTTCACGCTCTCCATACCCCATGCTTGTGTCTGAGGAGAATCATAAAGATTTTCAAAAAAGCCCACAATCTCGCGAACGATGTCATCCTCCGAGGACACCATTGACCCATCACTCATTTCAATTTTTGAGATGATGTTTTTCTCAGTTCTACCATTGAGCAAGTTGTGAAAGAAGCCAAAATTCACATCGCCTTCCTTAAGCCACTTGAGTTTCATCTTCTAAGTTAAGGCTTTGTCTTTAATGCAATGTTTGCAAGCGCTGCCTTTGCTTGATTTCTCATGGCAGCCATGTCTGTAGACCATCCATCCCGACCTTCCTTACTATCCAGATGACCAATCAGATCTTCTAAAGCTCTCATCTTCAATTTTAAATTACTATACGAAGCTTTGTCCCATTGTTTGACCTTTACCTTGACCTCAGAAAGCTTGACAATAAACTTGTGGCCCATGTGACCATGGGCCTGGGCCACTCTCCACCAATCCTGAATCAGTCCACCAAATTTCCTCTGAAGAAGCCACACATTCTCAAAACGGAATGGAGTTGGTCCCCATGAACCTTTATCTGTGTCAAGCAAAATGGGGCAATGGTACGATGTGATTCTAAGTAAACACTCTTGCCTAGAACCGAGGAACAGTAATCTCATGCCATAGAGAATAAGAAGCGATCCAGTTTACAACATATTGGTTCACTTTTGAAGTTTGACCAAGTGAAGCTTGCATTCAAGAGAGGAGGGTCTTTAAGTGTTAAATCAAAAATCAAGGCATCAAACGCCTACATACCTTGTGTTAACCTATGCTTGTTAACCTTCTCATGTAGAAAGCGGATGATGTTAAAATCCCCCCGAGACATCAATTATCTTTGCAAATATAACTAAGACTAGCAATCTCAACCCAAAAGTTTTCCTTTTTTTTGATGTTTTGAAAGAACCGTAAATGCCTGTGAACCATCAATTGTTACTGTTATCTCCTTCAATCTGTAATGATACTGAAAACCCTCCAATTAAATTATGTTTTATTATGATGTTTCATGTGTCCCAAACCACTAGCAAGCCTCCTACGGACCCCACCATAAGCAAGAGAATCCACTTCTTAAATCTCAAGCTCCATAGTTGCCCGACTAACCTGCAATCCACTTCTTCTTTTTTTAATTTCTTGAAAAACAACCAGATTAGGTTTCACCTTACATATCATCTTTTTTATTAAATTGCGTTTGCGATAAGCACCACACCCACGAATGTTCCAGGAGAGTATCTTTATTTGGGAACAATGTTATTCCCATCAGTCTGACTGTTATTCAAAGTCAAATTAAACACAGACCCCTTCATCTTACACATATAAGAGGTGATGATCTCAACTTATTTGCCTCCCGAACAAGATTTTTCTTTCATTGCCTTCGAACCACCTTCCCCCGGAAGTACCCCATCAGTCCCCATTGAATTGCCAACATTGTCTACATCCAGCCTAGTGTTCTGGGTGGCAGCCACTAAGGACTGTTTACCGAAAACCACCTGTTTGGATGATAGGGAATCATTGTGTAATCCTATGGCGCTATGGGTTTCGATTATGGGGGTAACTGGTACAGGGTTGCAATTTAAGGATTGATCATGTCGGGATTTGGGTGAAACATGGAGCTTGGAACACAAGGGTTAGGATGCCCAACTAGCCATAAAATTGAAATTCAGTGGAAGGTACCTGAGGGTTCCACGGAATAGAAGAATGGGCATTATGTATGTCCATGAAGGAACCGGCTAGTCCTATATTTGGTTCACGGCCCAAAACATTGTTACCGAACTCCTCGTCAGATGATCTGATGTCCACGTTCGAGAGACTGTTGCCCTAATTTAGTTCATCAGTTTCCTGCCACTTCACCTTCCCGACTTCCACCAAATCCCCAACTTCTCCATCCTCCAAGCTCATGGCGTAGTTGTAAACAACCATACGTCGTTCCTTCCTCCTTTGGTGTCTTGTTGTTGCTAACCTTGCCAGAAACTCATCACACTCCGCCTCCTGGATCTGGGTTTGTTCAAGGACATTATGAAAAATTTTCTTTCCCTTTGCTTGCCTCATGCTCTCTGGTTCCCCTGATCCATAGTCAAGCTGCAAATCTTGCTACACTTAAAAATTGGTAGACTAATTGTGGCTTTAACAGATGAATGCTCAACCTTTCATGATGTAGAACCATCAGTCTTATCGTGATAGGAGCAATTGATCTCAACTTCTAAGAATACCATGTCTCCCTCTGACAGAGCCTTTGGATGACACATCAAGATAGATGAAGGTGTAGATCCAACATTCTCCGTCATCTTGGAAGGGAAAATGCGTTCAAGAATGATGCGTTTTGGATCCCCATTGATAGGTTTGAGGATGTTGCAACCCAAGCCCCTGTTAGGATGAGTTTCCTCGTTGAGCCCATGATACTGGCTCGTTGGTTGTTTCGTTGCCGCTGCCCCAATTTCCATTGGGTCGAATTATGTCTCACCCCACAAGGCTCATCCATCTCTTTGGATATAAGCTTATCCTCCACAACGCATGTGGCTGACTCATATCATTATAACGATGTTCTCCGTCAGGATCGTGCCTATCTAGGCCAACAACCACCGTTGATTAACCTCGAACATTAGCACTCACCTGATGTGGCAAACGACTTTTAATGCTAGTCGATGCAGGTGTTGGCTATTTCATCAAAATGGTATCACTTATCTTATTTTCCAGACGAATGTGGCCAGAGGTACCTGCTGTCTCACTGGCAATGTTGCAGCTTTCTATTACACTTGTCATCCGATCTTCCACCGATTGACCTTGACCTGCTACATTATCCAGATTTGGGGAGGTATTATTTATTTTGTATTGAAGACTGTTAACCTTCACTTTTGCCACCTTGTTTTGGCACCACTTTTCTCCGTCGAAAGGCGAGTTTGAAAATCTTGATGTCGAACATGTCTTCGACGAGCTTGATAAATGGGAATTTTGGGACGTAGCCATGATTATCACCTCTAAGTTGTATTTTCGCAGAAAGATTTACTGTAACGACCCTCATTTTCATAAAAAGAAATCCCAAACTTTTAATGTGATTAGGAGTGTGTGTTGTATGTTTTGTGATGTTTGATGTGTGTTTAATAGTGTAAATTTGATTAGGAGACCAATTGAGGGAAGAAATAAGTGAAAAAGTGAGAAAATGGGTAAAATAGGCTTAGGAGCACACTCCCAAGATGGGAGGAGCGCGTTCCTCTGTGCTAGAAACAAGATAGAATTTCAAGGCAGGGGAGAAGTGCGCTCCTCATTGAGAAACCCGAGAGTTAGTGATTTTCAAAAAAAGGAAAAAGCGCGTGCCTGGCTTGGAGAAGCGCGCTCCTCACGTTAAAATCCATTTTTTTAATAAAAGTCGGTGGGGCGGTGTGTACGAATAAAACACCCAAACCCACTTTTATTTGCTCATTTCAGCAAGAACGAAAGGGGAGAAAGGGGGAAAAGATAAAAGAGGGTTTCAGAGCGAATCTTCACCGAATCAATCCCGAGGTGAGTCATTTCTCCAATTTTTCTCCATGAAATTGCTATTTAGAGCAAAAAGAATCTTTTTAATCGTATAGATTTCGTAATAGATGATAATTTGGGTGATTTCCAACTTAGGGTTTTTATGTTCTTTGTTGGAGAACGTTTGGAAATGGTGTCGAGATAAAAAGAGAAATCCAGCTGCAAAACTAGTCCTGCTTGTCTGCTCGATCCCAACTCACCTGCTTGAAATAGCGAGATCGAGTCCGAGGAGTACTAGTACTAGTACTAGTAATATTAATGAAGGAATGATACCATTGATGATAGTGTTGCCCACGACCTATACTTAAGATTATCTTTATCCCCTCATCTATGATCATCAACATCAAGAACAAGAGCACGTTATAGCAGAAGCTCATGAAGATCATCATGATCATGAGGGAGTTGATGATAATCAAGATCATGATCAAGAAAGGTATAACATAAGAAAGACGCTCAAAAACAGCGACATGAGTTCAAATTTAGGCCAGCTTTTATTGGGAATACAATTGGTGAAGAACCATGTTCTCAACATATTAAGCAACTACGATGTGGAGGATGTGAAGAGAGGAAAAGGTACGAAGGTGATGGTTCACGATATGGAAGAAGAGTCTGATCACTCGATGATGTTTAAGAAGCTGAAGAGCAGCAAAAACTATGTGTTGACCAGCAACTAGACTCCTCAGTTTGTGCGGCAAAGACTGCTTCGCACCGAAGATACTGTTGGAATGTATTGGGATCCTGAGGCTTCGCGATTTTATTTCTCCTAGTTTAAGATGAACCATTAACTACTTTAGCTTCCCAGAAGTTGGATCTAGGAAAGTATCTAGCTTTAAGAAGCTTGGATAATAGAGAATTCGAGATTTTCACCAGCCTCCAACCCTGTTTGGTTAATAAAGCTTTGTTAAAAGCCTCTAAACCCCTGATCTCATACCTCCAATTACCTTTGGTGTACATAATTTATCACCCTGGGTAGGGGGCACTTTGTGTGCAACACGGGTTCAGTGGCTACCAAGACTTCGAAATCTAACCCCTTAAGGTGTGGTTGTGAGTTCGAGTCGAGGGGAGGCCTGACACTATTCATAAATAGTGAATAGTGTCGATAAAAGACTCTGCGTACAAGAGCACTTATGTGGCTGGCTGTACGAGAGTGGAACAATATTATGGCATCCATAAAGGCTGAGGGTATTAAGTCCCTATCACCCTGGGTAAGGGGCACTTTGTGTGCAACCCAGGCGTAACATAATTCCCCTCAATTCTTCCAATGGATTTTATTACAAAGTTGTTGGAATCTCCACTAGAATTTAGCTATAAGTTAGCTCATATGTTTGCATAGTTTGCATGAAAGCTTAAAGCAACTCATAAAAAATGATGGGAGTGCTTGAGCTACGACCTTAATGAGAACTTCTTTATCCTCCGCAGAAAATAACTTTTCCTATCATTTTTTAAGAAGCTTCCAGATCCTCATCTTCAAGTATTCAAACATTTGAACTTTATTTCTTTGGCTTGAAAATGGCAGCCCCGGATATTTAGAGTAACCCCTACTTCTTTGAATGCCCAAGATATGAATCACTTCTTTTTTCTGAGTCTGTGGGACATTGGCACTAAAAGAAATTGAAGATTTTTCCAAGTTGACTTGTTGTCCAGATTCTTTTTTTAATGTTTTAAGGATAGTTTGAATTTTTTGTGCATCCATTTTTGAAAAAAATAGAAGATAAGGCTATTATTTGTGAAAAACAGGTGGGAAATTCGAGGTCTTCTCCTAGCCCTTCAACAAGTTTTCTATGCTCTGTTACATGCAACAAATTAGAGAGACTTTCCGCACATAATAAGAAGAGATACAGTTGTTAATCTAAGTGGTTCATCACTTAGCACGTCCCTAAGTATACTTGATGAAGTATATTTTGATGATCTCAAACGTGCTAACGAGCTTTATTCAAGAACCTATCTTAGCACCTCAAGAATGCAAAAAGCTAAAGAATGATTCGATTAAGGAACTCAAGGTCATATCAGAAGTTCAAGATCGTTTCAATCAAAGGACTTCAAAAATCATATCCTGATTTCAAGATCACATCACTAATGATTTGATCAAGCTTCAAAACTACATACTTCGATCAACGTTCAAGACATTCAACTCAAGCTTAAAGTTAATTGAAGACCTCATAATGAAGAGTTGGATTTAAAGATTATAAGAAAATGAGAAATACACAGTATTTAAGGTACATCTTTCTCTAATCGATATTGCTCAAACGCTTTCCAAAACCATGCACAAATTCACTTGCATATTTGCATGTTTTGATCATACAGTTTACGTTATTTCAAATGATTTAATTTTCTATGTTTAATTTGAAATTTACCGAGTTTTTATTCGCATTCATTGTATTTTTAATCGCGAGTCCAAACTGTGTTTCTAGAGTCTTTCAGGACGTTAGTGAGTTAGTAGCGCTCTCCTGAACTTGATAAGTCAGGACGCTGATAACATTCAAGGTTGAATTGAACTGATTCATCAGGACGCTTACTTGTTAGTAGCTACCTCCCTATTAGTCAACCTCTGAAGTTGTCAGGACGCTGACTCAACATCAACTTACTGAAAGATTTCTAAGTTATTCAAAGAATTTATCTTTGAGGACACTGATAGTCATAAGTTGAATAAACTATCAGGACGCTACCTAGATAGGAGTGCCCTCACCTTTGGGAATCAACTTAATAACTTTCAAGACGTAGATTGTCCTCCAATGCACTTAGTATTGTTCTTCAAATGTTTTTAAATATAGTATGACGCTTACATAGTTCTAGCGCCCTCATGTTCTGTTTTATGTTTTAAAAGGTAGGACGCTTACTCAAAATAGTAGCGCCCTCGTATACTTAATTGTTTTAAAAAAAACAGGATGCTAACTGTGCTTTAGCGCCCTCAGGGTTAAGTCACTTCTATCGCAAAAAAAATCAGGACGATTACGAGTCAGTAGCGCCCTCACTTCATTCTTCAAAAGGACGCTTATACATAATGAGCGCCCTCAAGGAATAAAACGACAAAGTTGATATTACGCGTCAGGACGCTGATTACGGAATCAGGACGCTAATTCAACAACCGTTATTGTTCTAACAAGTACACTATATCAGTCTACTTTTTTAAAACAAATCTTTGCATAGAGTCTTTTTCAGATTTATCAGAGATCTTCTCAGATACATAAATTAAGTTTTTCTAAAACTTTCTTTTTTTATGAAATCTGAAAGAACCAAAATGTTAGTGAAAATTGTTGTTGTCATTTTCATATAACATTCTAGTCGTTGTGTGTAAACGTTCACACTGTATTTGAATTTTAAATGTCTAACGGCTATTGTCTACCAAGTCTATAAATACCAATACTTTGAATCAAACAACTTGCCAATAATTTTATTGTGCCAAAAAAAATTTGAATGTTGGTCGATGTTTAATATTTCAAAATGTTTTTCAAATGCACTAAGTTTTCAAAGTATTCTTCACTGATACTTTACATAGTTAATAGATTTTCATATTGAGTTTCAATTATATTTTATCTTTGAAAATCTATTTAAAACTGGTTTCTACTCAAATTCTCGGCTTGGATTTATACTTATCTTCAATCATGCTGATGAAGGAATTTGAGAAATAGTTCATGAGAAATATAGTTGTACTTGATTTCATATCTTAAGTACTACATTGAACTGTATCAGTAGTTGGGTTAACTACTGAACACTGAACCAGGAGTTTTCATGCTTATATACTATATCTATTTTGAAAATTGTCTGTGTTTACGATTTACACTGGTCCTGCATTTTCTATGTCAATGTTTAATTGGTATCATAATATTTTCGAAGAAACAATTAATTGATTTGCATATCAAACGCTTTTCGAAACCGCACTTGAGCAATACCGAACACTGAAAGGTAAAGGACTGTAAGTGTATTTTCTCTAAGTATTACGTATTCAAATTCATACATCTTTGTAATGTTATACACATGAGCTTAATTGTAAAGTGTTCTACTCAGTTAAAACCAACATTATTAGTTTGTGTTGTAATGCTAGTGTGTTTCTACATTGAAACAACTAGGACAAGTGAATGTAGTTCACTTAATGATTTCAGGTTTGAAATCATGTTAAGATTCATCCTCACCTGTAAGTAGGAAACCGGTTCATCCTAATCCCGTAAAAGAATAGGTTCGTCCTTAACCTTTAAAAAATAGGTTATCTCTAAATCTGTAAAAGAGAAACGGTTCTTCCTTATCCCATAAAAGGAAAATGGTTCTTTCTTATCCCGTAAAAGGAAAATGGTTCTTCTTTATCCCATAAAAGGAACATGGATTTTTTCTCATTCCAAAAAAAGAAAATACGATTCATCCTTAGCCTGTAAAAGGATAGGTTCGCCTTAAACCTGTAAAATGGCAGTTGTAACGGTTTGGTTCTCACCCGTAAGAAAATCAATTAGTGGATTGAGAAAATCTTAATTGGGAGATTAGGTAGTGGACGTAGACTTGGCCGAACCACTATAAATCCTAGTGTGCTTTTCGTTATGCATTTTACTTTAAGGTTAGTATGTGCATTTAGTTCCAATGTACCAATGTATATAACTAAGCCATTGAGAAAATTAAAATTGACCATCACCTCTTGGGTGAACCAACAATCGGTATCAAAGCGGGTGCTCACGTGCTTAGGACTAACCGCCTAAAGCCAAGGATCCAATGGTCAATTTATAAGATTCGTCTTAGGTATCTTGTATCTCGAGTCTTAGGATAGAAAACCATAGCTGTCACTTCGTCGATTTGCATGTTTTGAATATTTTATTCTCTGTGTTGTTATCTCAATGACGTCAGCTCGTACTTGCACGCCACCTTTCATTTAATTCATGACCGCCTTAGAGACGTTTTTAGAATACATTTACGCTTCATTTTCACTTGCACCATCTGCAGTGATATATACCCAATAGATTAACAGGCCTCCTCCCTTCCCTCTTGAATAGCTTAATATATACCAATCAAACCCTAGTTTAGCTTTCAAAGTAGTAGTTCTGGCTACCGTAAGTTGTCTCTCTATCAATAGAACTACTTCGAGACCTTGATTGTGAATTAAATTGTGCAAATCACAGAATTTTTGAAGGTTCCCAAGCCCTCGAACATACCAATTGAGTAGCTTCATGGCGACCGATGAGGCTGCTAAGCAGACCCTATCGATGTATCATCGTGATTTGGTAATTGAAAAAGTCTTTTAAGCTTCTTTGAATCAAGTTTCAGTTCCATTTCCTCTGGTGAGAATGACCTCTTACCTCGATTTTGTAGTGAATCCAATATTGATTTAGGATCACTGGACTGTGCAAAGCTCTTGCTAACTTCTTCCAACAAGCTTCTTGTTTCGCTGCTAGTTTCTGAGTTTCAGCTCGAGAGAGTTCTTGGATTTGTGCTAACTTAATTTTTCCACGTTGTTTTGTTCCTTATAGTAATCATTTTCCTTTTAGTTTGGGGTACACGTTAATCGCATTGTTGTTGACAGGTTGGGCTTGCATGCCTGGGTTGTGCCTGCCATGGACTTCCCCCATAATCACGTCTCTGGTTTGGGCTTCTACTCTTTATGTCGAGAGGTCCGTCCTTGTGGTCTGTAGATTTGAGTTGAGCCCATCACATTTGTCTTTAACCTCGAAACATGAGTCTTGGGCTTGTATAAGCGGCCCATGTGGATTCTCACCAAGTCGTCTTGCACACTCCCCTCCTTTTGTCTGTATTCTATCCTAAGAAAGGGATGGTTTTGGATCATCCTTGCCCTCTGGTTTTGTCAGATACACTGTCTTGATAAGAGATCTATTCTAATTTTTTCTTACTCCTTTTGTCAGCACCATTAATACTCCTGACGTCAGCCATGTCCTCACTGCCCCCATTGGAGCTGCTCGGATGCAACATTCTCGTTAGTGACTCCACGACCATGGGCAAATGTTTTTTCTTTTAAGCTCCGCTCAGATGTAGAATACTCCCATCATGAAATCTCAACCATGAGCCATACTGTAATTTATCCCCTTTCATCTCCGCCTCATCTGAGATGAATTTCTCAGAGTTTTACTGTGTGAGATAACCTTTTACGATAGTAGCAAACATTAGGTAGCCTCTCATATTTGAGTGAGACCTGAAGTGGTTTACCCCTTTGTGCAACTAGAACCTTTAATCCATGCCTTAATGGCTTCCTTAATTACATGTTAACACATATATGAAGTGACTATCCAAGCAGCAGGGCCTCTGATCCTCGGAGATCTCTACAAAGCTTCCCAAAGCATTTCCAATTATTTTTGCCACTTTTTTGTCATACGTGCAATGGGAAGATCATAAATGTGGACCCAAAATTTCGTCCATGCCATCTTAGTTTCCGAGGGTTTCTTCAACCCATCTACCTCTGCTAGTACCACAAGAGTTTTATCAAAATGCCACGGTTCTCGTTCTAACACCCTTTTAAAATCTACGGTATTACTAAACTGGATAATAAACATCTTCTCCCCAACCTCCTTAAAAAATGACAGGCTTGGATGTTTTCCAAGCCTATATAGATGAGTGGTATATAGCCATTATGTTAATGTGAAACCTATGGTGGTAATAGGAACAAATTAAAACATGGAAAGGCAGGACATTCAGGATTGGAAGTGGCATTTTGGACTGAGTAATTTACTTTTTTTTTTCTTTCCAGGAAGCCAGAATAATTAAACTTCCTCCATTGCTATTAGGGGTGGTAAAAATCCGAGTTCTGGACAAAACCAGGTCCGAACATACCATATATATTGTATGCAGACCCGACTCAATTTTAAATTTAGACACATAAGTCATGTCTGGAGTCACATTGGTTTTAAAATCAATTCGCCAATTTTGATTATAATTGTATCATAATTTTATCATAATTATAATTGTAGTATAATTTTTCCATTAAATTAAATTTAATAGCAAGAATTATTAAATTTTATTTGTTTAATATTAAAAAACTTAAGGATGGATAATGAATAAACATAATGTAACACTCCGATTTTCAAAACTTAAATTTCAAGTAAAATAATGAATATTTTAATTTTATAAAAAAAAAAATCACTGAAAATCGAGATGTTAATCGTATCCGTCTATCTTAACCCATAACCATTATATAGGTAATAAAATTTGAAACATTATGAATTTATATTCTTATAACCAACTTACTGGTTAAGATAAACAAATACTCTTTCATCTTCATACCAAGGACCACATAATTCCACTATACAAATTTCTATAGTGAATTATGAGGGTACTTGCCCTTGTCCATCCATCATGGACACAATATTTTAAATACATTCATTAAATAGAATTCAAGTCCAAGGCATTCACACGTGAAATAAATCACAAGGTCTTTACTAACCGTAATAATGTTCATTAACTTTCGATTGTTAATACAATCCGTTCAAATAATAAACTTTTAAAAATCAAACAAAAATATTCAGTCCTATCACCATAATATTAATAAATTAATTAATCCACCTCTACTACTCTGAACTACTGAACTATGTCACGAACTCTCGATTTTATTCTCCTAAGCACCTGCATATGAAAAATAGGGGTGAGCTTGAAAGCCTAGTGGATCATCTAAACAATTCACAATATTTTATTATGATACATACACCAGAACATTACAAACAAGTTTCACACATTAATCGTTGCAACATTAGATTGTTTGAGTTGAGAATTTTATCACGTTTTGAATCACGTACCTTTAGGAAATCAAACACAGGGTGGCACTACTCAAAAATTAGAACTTCGTTGGCGATATTCATCATGAATAACTGCCTCATAATATGCATTGGCGATATTCTTTAGAATAACTACCCCATAATAATCAATGACGATATTTCTTAGAATAACTGCCCCATATGTGTGATTCTTATCTTAATTGTGTTCTTTAGTAATGTCACACC
Source organism: Paratinospora sagittata (assembly GCA_035771175.1). Taxonomy (NCBI): domain Eukaryota; kingdom Viridiplantae; phylum Streptophyta; class Magnoliopsida; order Ranunculales; family Menispermaceae; genus Paratinospora; species Paratinospora sagittata. The sequence goes on along the minus strand of CM069596.1, from coordinate 9,063,254 downwards.
ATACATACAACCTAAGAATGATATTAATTGTATTCACAAACCATATTCAAATTCTACTACACATAGTATCATGTCACAATGCCAAATATAATAATATTAACGTATAAATTTTCTATGCTAATATTCCAAGTCATACGTTTCATTATCATGCATTATAATTTATAAATGAGTCTCAAATATCACATGGATTACATGCATCCCAATTATCATCTAATCAAAACAAGAAGTCATGTTGACACACATATCATCATGGCTATCAATCACAACATGGTATATATAAAATCATGTACAATAGGCATGCATAAGCAATCTAATGATATTATAGACCTAATTAATTTAACATTCCTATCTATATATCAAAATAAAATATTACGAAGACCTAGAATCATCTCCACCTGAATCGTTAAATTCCAAATCACTTAAATTCTTCGTCACGTCTAGTACTCAACCTGTACACTTATATTACATTTGTTAATATAAATACTCATAAGAACGATTATGAGTGTAGAAATATATACATATATATGGTGGTGGGATGTTTAAACAAGTATATATATATATATATATATATATATAAAATAACATATTATAATGCCTTGTGATATGATATAATGATGTGTATGGTATAACATGGTATAATACAATATGTGGTATATATATAAGGTGTGGTGATGTGTGAAGCGTTTTGAAAATATGTGATGTACAATATAATCTATAATAGGTGTGTGTTGTGGGATGTTAAAAAAAATCAAAATGGAATGGGGGAAATAAAGAAGAAGGGAGGCGTTGATGGTGGTGAGTTGCAGAGAGGTGGTGGTGGCGATGTGCTGCGGGGAACGGAGCGAGCAAAGAGAAGAAGAGATTTGGCGATTGGGGTTTTGAGGGGTTTGGGGTTTCCGACGACGGACGAGAGCAGAGAGAGAGGTTTGGGTTTCCGACAAACCGAAGCAGAGAGAAGGGATGGAAAAGTGAGAAAAGAAAGACAGAGAAGAGAGAGGGGGTTTTGTGCTATTCGCGCAGGTGGGTTTCGAGAGAGGGAGAGGCGATTTGGTTTTTGAGCACAGGGTTGAGAGAGAGCGAGAGAGAAAGCTTACAGAAGAGTTGTTGACGGCGGCTTCCACGGTGAAAAACTTGCTTTCCGGGGAACCAGCAGAAAGAGAGAGAGATAGAGAGGGAAGAAGAAGAATCGAAGTTGTAGCGTGCGATGGCAGAGAAAAGAAGAGAGAAGAGATAGGCAATTGGGTTTTTGTGCGGTTGGGTTTCGAGAGGGAGAGTTGGGTTTTTGTGCGATTGGTTTCGAGAGGGAGAGCTGGGTTTTTGTGCGATTGGGGTTTTGAGAGATAGGGGCGAGATTGTAGGTTGTAGGGCGAGATTGCAGCGGAAAGAGCGAGATTGCAGGCGAGATTATAAGGGAGAGGGAGATTGCAGGGCGAGAGAGGCGCGATTGGGTTTTGAAAGAGAGAGACGATTTTGCAGGGCGGGAGAGGCAATTTTGCAGGGTGGGCGAGATTGTAGGCGAGATTGTAGGCGAGAGGGAGATTGCAGCGAGAGCGTAAGAATTGCAGGTGATGCCGTCGGAGGCGGCGAAGAAGGTGAGTACGTGAGTTTTTTTTTTTTTTTTTGAAGATATTTGGAAAAGGAATCGAAGATGAGAGATTTCGAATTGAATTGGGAAGAAGGGTTTAATGATGAGCATGTAGTTATTTTTCAGAATTTTCAAGGGATTACACATAATGTGTATGTTACATGAATACACTTTTTTTTTATGATTTTACTATTTTAAATTAATAAAAATATGTTTTTTTCTCTCTTATATATGCAAAATATATTATTAAAATTAAGAATTATCTTAAATTTTAGCAATTGTTTATAACAGTAAACTTTAGATCAACGAATAAAGGTAAAATAGTATAATCTTTTAAGATAAAATTCATCAGAATTTGTTTGGATATTCGGATTGCCTTGTCCTGACCTAACCTGATTTTATATATGGACTTAAGACTTTTATGCGGACCAGGCCTGGTTATTGAATAATTTTGTCCAGATCCATTTTATTTCAGTCAAACAAAACTGGAACCAGGTCCAAACAAGTTTTGCCACCCCTCCCTAAGGATCTTTCAAGCTCAATGTGGATGTTGAGATGGACTAGAAGCAAGGTGTAATAGGAGTTGGCACGCAGCTTTACGAATAGCGATCAAGGAAAGTATTAGGATAGCAATGAACAGGTTCACAGCACTAAGCAATGAACAGGTTCACAGCACTCTTACTGATCTCCGCTTACCAATATGAATTGAATCAGATTCCATGAGCATAATTAATTATCTCAGGTTCACAGCACTCTCTGTTGGAGATCGACACCAAAGTCTAGGATATCAGGCATAGGATAGTCGAGCATGCTGTTACAGGCTTTTCCCATTTGCCAAGGAACGGTAACAAAGGACCTCACACACTTGCAAGCTTTAGCTTGTCTTTAGAGGACTTAATGGTTTGGCTAGAAGAGGTTTCCTTTGTGACTTTCTCATGTCATTCACCTGGATTCCGTTCCTCTCTAGTCTGTTCATTATCCTTTTTCCTATGGAAAATAAAGACAGGTAATGAAAAAGCTCATTACCAGTCAAAAACTCTCAATGCAAACCACATTTCTTCTAAATTACTATACATTCATTTCAAATATCACCATTCAACAATACATACCGAGTAGATTTTCACATATATGCTTAAACCCACATGACAAATTGAGTATGTAAAATCGAATTGTACCCTGTAATCTTGAAAAGGTTTTACAAGTATCAATCCATTTAGATGACTAATTGCTAAACATTGCCGCATATATTACATTTTCTTACTTCATCAGCATTAAATATTACATTTATCAACAAATTTTATCATGATGGGAGTATTAACTATTTTATAGATATCATATTATATATAGATATCGTTACTTAAATCGGCATCAAGCGAACAAACTAAGTTAAGAAACTCTAAATCTCAGTAACAATTAGGTTCACCATTCAAGCCCACCAAAGTTACAGAACTTATATAATTCTGAATCCACCAGACTAGTACATAAACTCATACTCAACAGAATGTGTATTATAATTTAGATCAAAGACAACTCAAAACAAAAACGCATGAATTTCTCTAGGTTGTAACACAATTCTACCTCTAGCACTTAGAACACATGAAGAAGGACCCTTACATTTAAGAATGGAGCAAAACACAAAACTGGTAACAGAGAACAGAGAGAAACATGATCATGGATCTGCAATGGTGACCTCAACCTCGACACCAGGTTCAATGGTAATGGAAGTAATCTGCTTCACCACTTCAGGAGAGCTAACAAGGTCAATCACTCGTTTGTGGATGCGGAACTCAAATCTGTCCCATGTGTTGGTTCCTAGAATGAAACAAAAGAAGAAAAACTATCACTGGCGTGACTATAATTAATGCTGCAAGTGACAAAAAGCAATGTACCAGAACCTTGCTATTCGGATTCAAAGTTAGAATATAAAATAAGGCATATAGGTTGAGGTCAAGAAGCAGGGTGAAAAATGCAAATAAACATTGAAAGATTAATAATATCATGTCACGTTGCTAATTATTAGTTTTACATTGTTAATTTTCCTTGCACTCCCAGCAAAGAATGGAAGAATACCTAACATCATGATGAGTCAAAGAGCATTAAGGCCCCGTTTGGTTGAGCAACCACACACTGCTTTTGGACCAAAAATAGTTTTTAGGAAGTTTGACAACATTTGCTTTTGGACAAAACTATGGTGGAAAAGTAGTTTTATGAGTTTTGGAGAAGCTTTTGCAAAAAGTTTTTTTTTCTAGAAACACAGTCAAAAGTGTTTTTCTAAAAGCTGTACCAAAACAGGACCTAAGACATTTGATTCATCTGTTTTTCTTAAAAGAATTCCAAATAAAAGATGGTACATTCAGTTGTTTTCTGAAGTATCATGTTTCATGAGGTTACAACTTCTCAATTTTATTTTATTTTTGGTAGTGAATCCAACATTTATATAACAACCACCCCAATATCTAACTCTTATATGAATAATGAGGAGACTGTAACTGTTTGCGACACCTAAGATGCTGACTGATTTTAGTACTTAAACAAAGATGCCCTACAATTTTAGGGCTTCTAAGGTAAATATAAGAACTGAGAAAAAATGATCCATTCCCTGAATTTCAACAAAGAAACAAGAAATTTCCCTGGTTCAAAGGTGGATGCACAGCTTGCAGGTTTACAGTTCCCAACCAGGCAGATAAAAGAAAAACTTCACATGCGACTGTCCAAGGTGAGCAAACAAGGTCATACTTTTACTTTTACACTAAAGTTTTCCTAGAAGCAAAAAAAGGCTTGTCAATTAAGCAGTATTTAAAAATCAATCAGTGATTCAGAGAGGTTTGATTCATAGACCTAGATTTTAATTTAGGATCTATGGAAATTTACAACATAATTGATGTTTTTCTCAAAGATTATGATCTCATCATGTAAGGAAAGAGAATTTTTTCATATGCATGGTTCCTCTTGATTTACAATCTTATTACATACCTCTACCAGCAACCACTCTGAATAAATATAAACCAACCTAAAGATCTCACCCAACATTTTTTTTCCATTAACACATGTAATAAATAACCAAAACCATAATCTTAAAGTGTTTGTCACACATTCATACTCAATCCAAAACCCAATCCATATCCTTGGGGTTAAGTTTACCAATCTTATTCTGTTATTCAACTCCCTATCCATTTGGTCATTGATTTCAAGTAATGCATAAGCACATATATCTAAGCTGAATAACATCTATCTATGCAGCATTTCTCTTAATTAAGACTCAAATGCAGATTTAAACCCATAAAATTATAGCTATTTTCGACACAATAATAACAACCTTGTACTTCTGGGTTTTTTCAATAAAAAAAAAAAAAACAGAAGAAAACTTTTTAAAAGTTTGGTTAGCCCAACATCATACATAGTCAAGGCTACATATTAAGTTGAGCTGCCTCTTAAGCCAAACCACAATACCAACCAGTCTCCTCCCTTTAGAGACACAAGAACTCACTCAAGCTTATCAGATAAACATGAAATTATCAGGAAAATGTTAAACATAGACCCAAAAAAGATTCAATTATTTGCTTACTTCTTTTGATTACAAATTGCTTGAAATTCTTTAGATCTTCCAGCGCAATTTTTTCAATATTTTTTTTCAAAAAAAAAAAAACCTATCAAAAAGGTCCCCTGGCAGCAAAAGATCCAATAGAAGATTGAGTCTTCACAATGAAAAATATGACGAACAGTGAAAAATAGAAACCGAATAATCTAATCTGATTTTACCTTCGCCACAGGGTGATTTCCTGGTAGTGATGTGAAGAACTTTAGTGGGCATTCTCACCGGTCCCTTCACTTTCAGCTGCTTGTCCTTTGCTCCACGAACCAGATCCGTACACACTGCAAAAAAAATTAAATCGCAATAAACAAACAAACAAAAAAACCCTAATTGGTACATGATTTCAAAACAAAGAAACAATAAAGAAAAAAATATGAAAGAGCAAGGAGGATTAGAGAAGACCTTTCTCGAGATTCTTGACGTTTTTGGAGGAGAGAGTGATCCTGATGCGGTGCTCCGGTTGCTGAGCATCCTCGAATCCAGGCTTCGTCGGCTTCATCGCTGCGTACGCCATTATCGAAGGGATGAAGCTGCCGAGAGAGAGATAGAGGAAGAAAAGAACAACAGTTGAATCTCCGGGTGCTTTAAAACCTCTGATACTCTTCTTCTCTATTCTTGAGGAGGCGATTTAGGGTTAGGGTTGGAGAATTGGGCTTGGGCTATAGGGCCCGGCTCTTCCCAAGCCCTCCAATGAGCTGACAACATTTATTAACATTTAGCACAGCCCTACCCCTATCATTTAAATCAAAGGGTGTAATGGTCAAATCAAAACTGAAAAATTGATCAATTTGAACGGAATAAAATTGATTTGATTGGATTCCGATTAATTGATTTATGCAGTGCTTGATAACTCTAATTAAAATAAATGTTGGATAGAATTAGGGTGTTTAAGAATAATTTGTATGTTACAAATTAGTTTGTATTAATTCTCAGTTACTAAATTTGAGTGGTGACAAATTATTTTAAAAGTGGTAACATATCAAAATTGCACTAATCACTATATAAAATAATTTGTGACCATTTTTAAAATAATTTGTTACCACTCAAATTTAGTAACTGAGAATTAATACAAACTAATTTTCAATTTAACCAAATATAGCATATGTTTACAATAAAACAATTAATTTCTATTTTTATTTTTTAAAATAAAAGGTTGGAGTATTTTTGTTGTCAAACAATATTTTTAATAAAAATAAGCTTTTATAAAAATAGAGCTAAAAAAAGTAGAGTCCTTAAATACTATCTTACACATCTAACTTATAGTAATATTTATTTTAAATATAAAGTAACGAAGATATGTAACTTTACAACTAAGAAGAATTATAGAACAGGCAATACCTCTTATCATGCACTCATAAGAGAACACTCTGGGCCTCTCATTACTCGTTTCCAATACAAATCATTTTAGATTGAGGACTTTATCCCCAATAAGGACAACCACAAAGACCATGAGTCATCAACCATTGAATCATGCAGGACTAATTCCTAAGAAATGAGCCTATGATTTAACCTACTCTTGCAAGTCTAAAACATGCTCCATTTTCTAGAAACATTTCATGGATTTCAAAATAATGCAACACATTCATAATCATATACAACATGCTTAGCATTCAAAAACATTTCATATTTACAATGCCATATAACTTAACCAAAACAAAGGAAAATACTCACAATGGGTACAATCTAACACTCTCACTAATGTTGTCACTACACAAGCAGCTCACCCAAAACCACTTGTTTATGCAACAAATTCACCAATTCTCCAGCAATTCACAATATACAATCTGTAATAATCACAATATAACCAAATTCAATCTCAATTTCATCCTAAATCACACCCAAAACATCACTAAATCATCCTCAAACCCTTAGCTGCTTCAACAACAACTGGGTTTGAGCTTGATCACATGCAACCATCAACTTTCCACAATTTAACATGCCAATAACCAAATTTTATGTCAAGGATTCAACACAAATCCAGAGTTTCTTAATCCACCAAATTCATATATGTTACACAAGTCGAAGAAAGGAACAAGAATATGAAATTTCTAGCTCAAAAACCATAATCCTTACCTTGAATTTCACCAACTCTAGCGCTCTTCTGTTCCCTTCGTTTACCCTCTCTTCTCTAGCTCAAAACAGCTCAAATGAGCTTGGATGATCAAGAAATAACCTTTTAATTCACGCAAACCGCCTAACCATCCACTTAAAAAAAACTATCAGAACGCAGAGGAATGCGCTTCTCCTTGCCCAGAAAATAGATTTTTCTTTGGAAACGCAAGGTGCTTGTTGTTCCTTCCAGGAGCACGCTTATGCTCAAAATCTAGAAAATGTTTCTATATGTTTTCCACTGCAGCAGCGTGCTTCCCCCCAAGGGAGCGCGCTGCCACTCAACCCAAAATTTCTTTGTCTCTATCTGTCATCACTGGAAAGCGTTTCTCCCCCCTAGAAGCGCGTTCCTTGATGCCCATACCAAATTTTTCTAAGTCTCATGCCCCAATGTTATTCCTAGGGTCTCAAGGTCCCTACAATAACATAATACACACAATTATAGTATTTCAAGGGGGTCTACATATGTATATGGGTATAAATATATCTGACAATTCGTACAAGTCAACCAAATACATTGACTAAAACTATAGGGTGTTACACATACCCACATGCATAATATATCATTATGACTAATCAAGGCATAAATTATGAGATTTGGACTTCAAAATTACAGGGTGTTACACAATATTTTTTTAGATGTTCAAGACAACCCTATCCTTCTTACAGGCTAAGGACAAACCACTTGTTCCTTTTTCAAGAGCAAAGTAAAAAATCAAAGTTATTTTCACAGGTTAAGCATGAACCACTTGACACGTTTTAAGATCAAGGGTGAAACTAAAGACCTAGATTTCAACCTTGGAATCACAAGTGATATCACAATCATTTGACTTGGTTTACTTCAACTACAAACAAACCAAAGACTCTAGAAATTACAAGAATAATATTTGTGTTATGTAAACAAAACAATTACGATAAAGCTCAACACATATAATTCACCGCTACACCATATAAAAAATTTAAGCTCAAGGATAGATAAACTTTACAAAAAGATTATACCTTCATTGTATCAAGATTGCTCAAGAAAATCGTTTTGATGATGCTTTGAATGTTGCACAAAATACTAGCTTGAAAACAACTTTTTAAATCAAAATGGTTTTTAAAATGGAGAAAAAGTTTGATTTTTGAAGAACATTCTCTAGATTCACATTTGCATCTCTCATGTTTTTAAAACTGCCTAAGTGCATGTATTTATAGGTTAGATTCAAGGACTAGCCTTTAGACACAAACTGTTGGGGGTCTTAAATTCAAAATTTCAATCATTGGAATCGCGTTCCGACAGTCACTAGCGTGCTACTTGTATATCCGAGAACACAAAACCAAGAAAACTTGACACTAGCGTGCTAGTTAGTAAAATCCAATCGACTAGATGCAATCCAGTCGATTGGTTTAACCAGTCGAACAAAAAAAAACCTTAATAAAAAATGGTTTTTGGACTTCTAACTTTATGGACTTGTTTGGGCAACAAAATAGGATTACAATACACAAAATTTGATAATCAAAACACTTTGAAAACACTTCAAACAAAGATTTGAAGTCTAGGTTTAAGAACAAATTGGATTTGAAAAACATAAGTAAATGAGTTTTTGAAAGAACTAGTAGATGTATGATTTTGATAAAACTAATGCAACTATGATTAAAAAAGTTTGAAATAGTTTAAGAAAATAAATCAAATATGGTTGAGCACTTGGAAAACATTTTGGAACAAAACTTGATGCATGGATGATTTTTTAGAAAGATTGAGCAATATGAAAGCAATTAGTTTTACAACCAAAGTCTAAGGCTATGATGGTAGTGAGCTCTCATCCTCTTCTCTTCACCTCACCTCGTCCAAGCTTTGATTTTTTCTTGATTTCATCAGCTTGATTGGACTTGAGGTTACTTGAACCTTATATTGGCCTTAAACTTAATCTTTGGTGTTGAAACCAATGTTGTCAGGATCCCGATCCGGATTAGTAGGATCATATGATCTTATACAAGGATTGATCTGAACCCCTCGTAAGATCGAAATTTAATGGGATCGTAGTTGGATTGCAATCCAACACGTAAGATCGTGATCCAACTACGATCCTTTTTTTAACGTTGGTTTTAAAAAAAGTGGATTGATCCGGATTAGTAGGATCATATGATCTTATACAAGGATTGATCTGAACCCCTCGTAAGATCGAAATTTAATGGGATCGTAGTTGGATTGCGATCCAACACGTAAGATCGTGATCCAACTACGATCCTTTTTTTAACGTTGGTTTTAAAAAAAGTGGGTTTACAAAAACATATAGATTTTTTTTAAAAAAAAAGAAAAGAAAAACATATTGTGATTCCGCATGTAGTTTTTTTGAAAAAAAAAATATATAGATTTTTTTAAAAAAATACTTTATGTTTTTTTTTAATAAATTTGGTTGTTTACTTGATCTTGAATGGTTGTAAATTTATAAATGTGGGTTAGGACTCTATCTTTTGAGCTATACTTCTTAAAATTTGGCTTAATTTATATTTATATGTATTATTTTAATATTTTTTGGGTATCTTTATACACAAATAATATTTATATTTTTTAGTTGGAAGGATCTTACGATCCACGATCCGATACCCTACTGATCTGATGTAAGATCCCGATTCTGACAACCTTGGCGGAAACAATATTGATTTAAACATTAACATCAATAATTATTATTTGTTACATTGAAATACTTAAAAGAAATTTAAGTGAAAAATCACTTAGGTCAATATTCTTATCCATGGGAGTCAAGCCCTTCCTAATTGGGAGCAGGTTAGTTTGTTGAGCATCGCAACTACTGGTCATTTGCTTTTAAAATCAGCAATTAATCAACCACTTTTATGTAAAGTTGAAAGCTTCACATGGTAGACGACAGAAAAAAATTGCTTTTGAAAAGATGCAAACACAGTTGTTGTAATGAATGAAACAAATAAGCTACTATTAGTGTTAAGAAGATCAAATTGAAACAATGCGTGTGACAATTTTTTACCTTTTTAATTACTTTTTTATCAAGTATAAGAGACGGAACGGGTACAACAATTGGTCCCTTCTCCTAAGACATGATAATTTCTAAGGACAAGATGGACCAAACAACATAGAATAGCGCTTGCAACATCACCATATTAAGACCGTACCCCTGCCCTTGTGAGAGGGCAAGGTGATGCAAGAACACCCGAGCTGTGGGTGGTTTGCACCTTTTTAATTATTATACCCCACAATAGCCCGTTTCAAAGAGATTGACTTACAAGTATGCCATGACCGATCTACACAAGATTAGAAAAACCATTGGTGGCATTGGACCTTGTCATACATCAATTACAGTCAATAAAGTTGTCTTAGTGGTACTTATAGATGGGTGATATATAGGGAGTCAAGCGTAAGCTTAGCTAGTATACTCGTTTGCAAGTGATCATCCTAAAGTTATTTTATATTCGTGGCTCTAGAATGATCAAGGGACTTGGACGGTTAAACACACCAATTGAATTTAGTTTTCAAGTCCCTTCATCATTTTTCTTTCTTTTTTTTTTTTTTTCTTTTTTTTTTGCAGTGCCTTCATCATTTTTCGGTACTTATATATTAATGTCCATCTTTTATGTGTAAATATAAATTCAATTAGAACAATGTATTTAAACATTGGATATATACCACTTGTAGAGATTGCAAGTTGAGGAGGTTGTTCTTCAACATTTCCCTTGTTGCTGCACTCTCATTCAATTGACAATATTTTATAGTTGTAAAAACACCTTCCTCCATATCATACAATCCATCAATTAATGCAACAATTGAGACTTAAATCCTACTCCCATTTGAGGTAGAACCCTTAATTTAGACACCTAATGATATTGAAAGTCTATATTTTGTTTTGGGAAAATGCTATTACTACATCTAAATTACTCATTTAAAGTGTATATCACTATTAAATACCATTGAATTATCTCGAATAATATACTAATACATGATTCGAGGCAATCTAATAGTGTTTAATAGTGATGTACACTTTAAATTTACATATTGAATGTTAATGTAGCATTACTCTTTGTTTTGCAGAAAACTTCCTATGATCTTTGTTTAAATGTATTAGGAGTACTGTTAATTATGTCATGTTGAGAGAATAGTGAAAGAATCAGTATATATTACTTCTACTACTTGATAAAGAATCAGTATGTATTTGGCTACTGAGGCTTTGAAGTTCAATCGGGGAGTGTGTATCCTGTCTTCCCCTCCCCGTGGGTTATTCAATATTTTGAGGGAAGATGCAACTGGGGTTACTTGGCCTAGGAGAGTTCGAGATGTAGTGTGCTAGTTGTTCTTACTGGGTATTCTCCCTCTTTTCTTTTTCAAAAAATCAACCCCATTCATGAGCATGACCATTTTTGCCAAACCTTTAAAAGTTATAATTATTTTATTCTAAAAATTAGTTATGATGCTAATGCAGTAATTTAAAAAATCCCCACTTCCTTTCACTTCTCCTATTTGTATACCACTACATCTAGTACTTACCCTTTTTAATTCTAACATTTTACTATTTTTTACCTTCTTCTTATTTATAAAATAAAAACTATATCTTTTATTAGTTTAACATAAATAATATTACTTCAACTCTTACTTTTACACTTTATTTTAAATAAAAAAATAAAAAAACGTACAATTGACACGCACAGATACTAGTATATAAATATATATATAAAATATATATAAAGCAAGCTAAAGAGTGAGAAGCTCTTCAAAACATAAATAGCAGAGTACGTCTTAAACTTGACACACACATACACAAATATAGCTAGAGCATCTAAAAAGATCGAGTAAAACAAGATAACATTACAAAGACAAAACAACAAAATGAAAAAATAAGACAACTACACCAACACAACATAGCACACTGACAAAAACAAAAGTTGTCAAATTCTCTACCAATTTTCTCTTTCCTTCATTGACAATCATCAAGTCTATATATTACAAAATACCCTGTATTTCCTAAAATACCCTAATAATATCGTAATACCCCTCTTAAGTTGGAGCGTGAAGATCTCGAACACCCAACTTGCAGAGTAGAAACTCAAAGTTCGCTTTCTCCAACGCTTTTGTAAAGATGTCTGCCAATTGAACACTAGTAGAAACATATGACGGACAAATCATCCCTTCAGTCACCGTATCTCGAACAAAATGGCAGTCAGCCTCTATATGCTTTGTTCTTTTGTGAAAAACCGGATTTTGAGCAATGTACAAGGCTGACTGATTATCACAAAATAACTTCATACCCTTCGGATGTCGCACACCCAAGTCGCTTAAAAGTTGGTTAAGTCACTTTAACTCACACACTGTTGCCGCCATTGATCTATACTCAGCCTCCGCAGACGATCTAGACACTGTTTGTTGCTTCTTGGTCTTCCACGACACAGAAGAACAACCAAGTAACACGAACCAACCTGCCAAGGAACGCCGCGTAAGTGGACAACTAGCTCAATCCGAATCACACCACCCTTCTAGACGTAGGTCACTATCAGCACGAAGCAAAATCCCTTGCCCCGGACTCTTCTTCAAATATCTCACGACCCTGAGAGCTGCCTCCTAATGATCCTCACGAGGTTGTTGCATAAATTGGGACAAAATATGAACCGAATATGCAAGATCAGGTCTCGTCACAGACAAGTAAATCAATCTCTCTACAAGTCGCCTATACGGCGCCGGATCCGCAAGGAATTCGCCCTTAGCAAGGGCCAAATTGTGATTTTGTTCCATAGGAAATGTCGCAGGCTTTGCTCCCAATAAACCCGTTTCAAAAATTATCTCGAGTGTGTATTTTCTTTGACAAAGAAAAATTCCTTCTGGATTACGGGCTACCTCTAGCCCTAAGAAATATTTCAAAACTCCCAAATCCTTCATATGAAAGCACCTGCCAAGGTAATCTTTAAAAGTTGTCAATGCAACCTTATCATTCCCTGCAATAATCAAGTCATCAACATAAACTAACACGTTGATCTGAGTTCTTCCCCTGCACAACCCAAATAAGGAATAATCTGAATAGGATTGCACAAAACCATAATTCTTCAACGTTGTTGACAGTTTTGCAAACCAACATCGGGGAGCTTGTTTCAGACCATACAACGACTTTTTCAACCTGCAAACCATGTTAGGATTTGTATTTTTGAAACCTGGAGGAACCTTCATATAAACCTCCTCACTTAAGTCACTGTGAAGGAAAGAATTATGCACATCCATTTGATGTACCTCCCAATTTTTAACAGCAGCAATTGCAAGAAAAATACGAACCGTCACCAATTTTGCCACAAGAGCAAATGTCTCGTTATAGTCAATTCCTTCCACCTGATGATTTCCATAGATCACAAGTCTTGCTTTGAGTCGCTCTATGCTGCCATCAGACTTATACTTAATTTTATATATCCACTGGCTCCCTAGTGTTTTCTTTCCGGGTGGAAGAGTCTTCATTACCCAAGTCTTATTGTCTTCAAGGGCTCGTATTTCTTTACCCATCGCATCTCGCCATCCCGAGTCTTTCATCTCTTCTTTAAAATGCTTTGGCTCATGTCCCGCTGTCACAGCTGCAAGAAAATTCCTATGTCTCACAGAAAAACGTTCACAATTCACAAAATGTGTTATATGATAAGGCGTACCTGAGGAAAAGGAAGTAGCTGATGAATTCTCAGATAGACTTATTTTCCGTATAGTATGAGTAACAAAATCACGATACCGTGTTGAAGGAGTTTTGGTTCATTTTCCTCGCCCTAGCTCACCGTCAACTTCCACACCTTGCTCCCCCACCGTATTCTCTAGCCCCTCATCACGCACATCCTCATGTGCGGTCTGCTGCTCGGGCTGTACCGCAGCACCAGACCCCCCTCGAGGGTGGACGCTGGTTCTAACCCCCCCTCAACGCACGCAGCACACTCATCGGCACCCTCATTCTCACTCCATGCCCCATCCTCATTGTTCGCTAACATAGGAGTCACCACATTCCTTGGTTGGTTTGGCGCAAAAGGAAATTGTTTCTCAAAGAACTTCACATCCCTCGATACAAAGTACTCATGTGTTTCTAAATCATACAATTTCCAACCTTTCTTCCCAAAAGGATAGCCAACAAAGACACATTTACGGCTCCTACTTGCAAATTTATCACCTTTGTGTCGTTGATTATGAGCATAGCAAAGACAACCAAATACACGAATAGCATCATAAGAAGGCACTTTCCCACACAACATTTCATATGGCGATTTAGTCTTAAGTATAGTAGAAGGTGTCCTATTAATCAAGTGACACGCTGCCAACACACATTCACCCCAAAATTTGATTGGTAAGTTCCCTTGAAATCTTAGGGCTCTAGCCACATTTAAAATGTGTTGATGCTTTCTCTCAACTCTCCCATTTTGTTGAGGAGTCCCAACACAAGAAGTCTCAAAAATAATCCCATTATTTTGAAAATAATCATGCAAACAATTAAATTCGGTCTCATTGTCACTTCTCACACGTTTTATCACTTGTTCAAATTGACGTTCAACCATAGCAACAAAATTAAGAAACATAGATTCAACTACCATTTTATTGCAAAATAAATAGACCCAACTCCTCTTGAAAAATCATCTACTATTGTCAAAAAACAGGTAGCCCCACACCGAAGAACGAGCCTTGTAAGGCCCCCACAAATCCAAATGAACAAGTTTAAAAATCCTACCAGCTTTATTTGTACTAATTGGAAAATTAGATCTAGGTTGCTTTGCACGCGGACACACATCACAAGCTTTATTATTTGTCCTACAAGAATGACTTACAGCCGGAATCATCTTCAATATTTTCTCCGACGGATGCCCCATTCGTTGATGCCATAACTCGAACGACAAATCACCATCCACTGTCAAGACCTTCACTTGAGGAACACCACGGAAAAAATAAAGCCCATCCAATCTTTCACCCCCTCCAATCACCTTCCTCGTCGGTTGGTCCTGTATAACACAAATATTATTAGTGAATTGTACAACACAATTTGATTCATCGATTAATTGAGTAACAGAAATTAAATTGCAGGTCAATTGTGGGACATAAAGCACATTGTCAAGCTTCAATCCTCCTGGCAGCACGACACTCCCCTCTTGGTTTGCTTTTGCCGTGTTTCCATCCGGCAAACCCACCGGGCAGTATTGCACCTTTCTCACATTCTTCAAAATAGACAAGTCGCACGTCACATGGTTCGACGCTCCTGTATCGATAATCCAACTAAAATGACTGTTCTTACCATGTAGTCGATCTTTTGTTTTGTCGAAGTTCAAAAATACAAGAAGTTGTTACAGTTGCTTTGCGGAAACACCTGCAAGAGCCGCAGCGTCGGTTGCACCCGCTAGCCCCTGCGAGTTCCCTGCGTGCTGCCTAGATAAAGTTCCAGCCCAGCCAGTTTTATGTGCGCGGACAGGCGGTGCACCATGCCCTCCGTCGGCCATGAGCTCACGTGGATGTTAAAGTACTAATCCAAGTTGCTAGCGAACCGAACGGAATCGCGACGGTGACGATAAACCAACCGAAATCACGGTTCACGGGTACTGTTCACTAAATACTGTGCACGCTGCACTGTTCACGCAGCCCAATGCTGCACGTTGCACGCTGGCCAATGCTGCATGTTGGTCGCCGGTAGCTGTTCACCGCCGCCGTTCACCGTCACTGTTCATCGTCACGGTTCACCACCGCTGTTCACCGCGGTCTCTGTTCACCGATCTGAAAATCATTGTTCACAGATTTGAAAATCTCGTCTTCACTGTTCACAGATCTAAAAATCTCATCTTCACTGTTCACAAATCTGAAAATCTCATCTTCACTGTTCACTGTTCACAGATCTAAAATCACTGTTCACAGATCTGAAATCATTGTTCACAGATCTGAAATCACTGTTCACAGTCCCTATTGCTGATTAGCCTCTCGGATCTGAAAAAACCAGGTTCGATGCTCAAATCCGTCGAATCAGCCCTAAGAAGTTCTTCTTCTTCTTCGTCTGGATCTTTATCAACGTCTCATCAGCTCCGTCGATCCTTTTCTTCCCAATCGAGTACGGACCGAAAAGTTGCGATTCTCGGAGCCACCGGCGAGATTGGGCAGCCTCTGGCTCTTCTCATGAAGCTGAACCCTCTTGTTTCCAAGCTTGCTCTCTACGATATCGCCGGAACTCCTGGTGTCACCGCCGATGTCAGCCACATCAACACTAGATCTGAGGTTTCGGGGTATCTGCTCAGGCGTGGATTTGACGGCGGCGGATCAAAGGAGTTCTGCGCCTGCGATTGCACGGTTTGAGCGGAAGACGACGCTTGTGATTGCAAGCTTGTGATGGACACTCATGTCAGGGTCGCTGATCTCTTAGGCTCTGATACCATGTCAAATTCTCTACCAATTTTCTTTCCCCTTCATTCACAACCATCAAGTCTATATATTACAAAATACCTTGTATTTCCTAAAATACCCCAATAATATCGTAATAAAAGCCAAACATCAATTACATACAAAACTTTCAATTTCCAATCCATTTATTTATAGAAAATCCTTTGTTGAGCTTGAATGCAACAGGCCAAGAACCGGTAGTGAGAAGAATGTCGTTCCATAAGCAAGCTACAGTCCTAGAGGAATCATCAAAAGTACGTTTATTGCGCTCCATCCAAATCATCCACATCGTTGCAATAGACTTCACTCTCATGATCTTTACACTCACACCTCGAAGACTAGGACAATTCATCATAGTGAGGCCATCATTACACGAAGTGGGTATTGTAAACCTGCTAACCAATCTTGATTGCCACTCTCACCACAACTCGGATAAGAAAGAACAATCAAAGAATAGGTGATTGGCATTCTCATCAACCTGAAAACATAAAGGGCAAACATATGGAAGCAATGTTAAGTGTGGGAATTGTCTTTGAAGGATGTCACCAGTGTTAAGCTTGTTATGTGCCAGTAGCCATCCAAAGATTTTAATCTTTGAAGGGACATGAGCTTTTTAAATGTACGGGGCAAGGTCAAAGATGGGCATGGAGGCATCATCGATAAGGAAGTGGAGGAAGGACTTGGTGGAAAAAGCCCGGAAGTCTTAAGAAGCCATGAAAATGTATTATGACCGGTAAAGAGGTTGACTGAACTTACAAGGGATAGAAGCTATAGCCTTGCTATAGCTTCTAACTTCAGCTGGACCGTACTTTAATTCCGTTCAGTGTCCAAGCAGTGTCCAAGGTCCAAATAGCTTTACCGTAGATCACAAGATTTCCATCATCCTGCAAAAAGAATTGATAGCTGCCGGTCTTTCCACCAGAGTTACTACTCCAAAGTGGTTCAGTAATGTCATATCCTAAGACGACAAGGTTTCCATTATCTTCCAGTCTTGCCGCACATGGATGTTTTGAAACATTGGTGCTAGTAGCCCAAAGTGGTCTTCCATTCTTGTACAATACAAGGTTACAATCATGCTGCATCTTGAGCTTAAATGGCCCATTCTCAAGATATTCACCTTCGCGGAGAAGTTCTCCTTCTTGGATCATAGTCCTAGAAACTACGCCATTGATGAATATAAGCGAAAGAAGGGAAAGAGCAAAAATAGTTTGAAATGCTCGTGCCATGTCTTACAACTAGCTAGGGAGATGTATTGGAAGAAAGAAAAGCAAGTCTTGATGACTTGTGATGAGGCTCTATATCCATATATATAGTGTTGGAGGTGGGTTATTTAAAAGGAAAATTAGTTGGACATAGACGAACTAAAGCACCCCTTTAGAAAATAGTTGTGTAGCTGTCAATTGATGGAATTACTTTTAAGTACGATTTGTGTAACCGGAGAGTTCAAAAAGGAGGTGGTTCATTTAAGTTATTTTATATGCTATTATCTCAAACACAAAAAGGAATTATGGAATGTTAACAATTAAATATATAAATTCATTTAATAAGAATGATGGTGTGACCAATGTATCATAACAACAACCGTGAATCTTCTATATTATTTCACTTTACTTGTGATTATCTTTAAAAAACAAAGAATACAAAACTTGTTTATAGGCAAAATCCTTTGGTGCCAATAAGAGTATTCTCTGTTTGACGAAATAGCCGCATTGTAAATTAATGACGATTCCTACCTTATTGTCTATTCAATAACAAAAATGCTATGAAGATTGAAATCTCCACACCAATCTAATACATCATATTTGTAGTTTTCTTGAAAAATGTGTTGTATTAATAACACTAATACGTAAAAGGGTTTTTACAGTGGTGAAAAAATGCTATTGAAAAGTGTTCATAGAGGTTTTTCACCGCTGGCCCACATCATCTCCTCACATCTCGCCTAAACCTTGGGGTATTTAAAAATTACTTTGAATAAATTTTTATTTAAAAATTTACCTTATAGGACAAATAATTTTAGGATCTACCCTATTTGGATCGGGCTGTTGACTGAGTTCAACAAACTATCTTCTTTTGTTATACCTTTTTTCAATAAGAAGAGCCTTTTGACAAGGCTCCTCTTAGAGCTGTCATTTCAAAATACGATTCTAAGAAGAGCATTTTCAAAAGGCGCCTCTAATCCAACATAACGAGAACATAGAGATTGAAGCCCACTTTTTTTTTTCTCCAATTTTAAAACCCTAGTGCGCCGGCGTCGCCTATGGACTGTGGTAACGCTGACTTGACGCCGGTGCAAATGCACAAAGAGAATGGGAAGCATGCTTGGATTTCAAAATTGGAAAGGAGAAGAAAATGGGCCTCAGTTTTGTGTTCTCGTTTATTATATGTTTAGATTAGAGGCGCCTTTTCAAAAGGCTCCTCGTAGATTCACCTTTTAAAAATGCGACTCTAAGAGGAGCCTTTCAAAAGGCGCTTCTTAACGAAAAAAAAAAAAAAAAAAAAGAGGATAGCTTGTTGGACTTGGTCAACAACCATTGATCAATCCAACTAGGGTAAATCCCAAAATTCTTTATGGTATAGAATAAATTTCTAAATAAAAATTTCATCAAGGATTATTTAAAAAAAAAAAAAAAAAACCCTAAACCTGCTACCTTCTAGCCCACACCTTCTCTCTCGTATCACATGAGATTTAATAATAAATGCATATCCATCTTTAACATTAATAAATATTAATATTGTAGTCTAAAATGAAACAAAACCCCCCACTAAAACTTTGTAAATAACACTACCGTTATTTTTTAAAGATTCAACTTTACTCATTTAAACATAAACTAAATTGAAAGAAATTAAACATTTTTCCAAATGCCTTTACATATTGATCTAATATTGATTGAACTGGGAATTACAACAATCTTTCAACATACAAGAAGCCAAACTCAAATTATATGACCACCTCAATCTGCAAAGTTCTTGGTACCCTTCTGTCACCATCTGCTTCTTCCTCCTCAACATCTTTTTTTTTTTCCAAGCTTTCCATCCTCTACCTTGCTGCTCTTCCCTATACAAATATATGAATCACGAAAATAACTAATTAAATGGAATTACAAGGCTTCAATTTATCTATAAAAAGTCATGTTAATGTGGAAAACATGGAAAAGTATGAACAGCACCTTCATTTGTAAACTTGGCTTTTATAAGAAGCTACACATGAAGTGGAGAAAAAAATAACCTATCAGTCTAGAAATAGAAATAAAGCCAATTGATTTTGTTTATAGCATTACTAATACAAATATCTTTATTACTGACAAACCCTCTCGCATATTTTATCCGTTATCTTTTTCCTAGAGGTAATGCTAAAGGCATTTACGTGTAGGCTACAATTATGTTAGACAACAAAATATATTAAAAACGTAAAAAAGTTCTTGGCTTTTATAAGAAGCTACCAAGTTAAGTGGTGAAAGAAAATGTGAAAAAACGTCAAATCAAATGAAAGACTCCCAATCTTATAAATTATAAAATACGTCTGATATAACGTAAACAATTTCAAAAAAGAAAAAGACACCACACATCTTAATTATTCAATTTATCCTTTATTCATTATATCCTCTACTTTTGCTGTCATTCATTCTTTTTTGGCCTTCACATTTTTTTTGTTCATTTCCTTCTTAATGTACTTTAGCAAATTTCTCATTCAAATACTCATTTATTTTTTATAAAAGATTTTTATCCTTTCCGCCTTTGTTTCCCTTAAAAATATGATATATCAAATATTTTAGTTCAACTTTTGTTGCTACTACATCTTGGATTCCATACAAAGTAAACATATCTAGCTTAAAAGATTTTATTTCCTAATTATTAATTAATTTAATTCTTACCTTATCTGTCCCATGTCAATTTTTACAACAATAAACAATATATTGTCATGTAATTTACAACAACGGGGGAATATATTAATATAAAATGCAACATAAATATTTATTATATATATCAAGATATATGAACATAACAACATTTTACAAATCAAATACTAACAATACAAAGTTCTTTTTTTGGATCAATGATTAAGCAATTACTAAATATAATGGACTTAAGTTATTACATTCATAAACAAATCTATTACAATACCCAAATAAGACACTGCAACCTTCACAAAAAAATAGAATTTGTTTAAATTAAATAATCATTCTTTAAGAAAAGGCTTTGCCATCTGCATTCAGCCTTTCACCTAAAAGACATTGTTGTGGCACATTAACCCGTGCGGCTTGATTGTTACTTGAAACCATGTTAACATTTAAGTTAAATGAAACTTCACCCAGAGAATCAACTCCTACCATTTGTGTCCAGTGAGGAAATATAGTAGCTGATGATCCCGAACCAAAGTGCAAACCAACCGTAGAACTCTCATTCAAGTTACTACTGGTATTCAATGCAACATTTTGATTTGCATTATAGATTCCTTTCACTGAAGATAAAATATATGAATTTTCCGGTAAACCTCTAAAAGATATGTTTGGAGGAAAGGTTTGACCTTGACTATAATCTGTAATACTTTTGAAATAATCTCTCTCATGTCGAAGCTCTGTCTTTGTTGTCCAAGCTTGCGCTCTATCACTTACCTCTGAAGAATGGTAGCAAGCTTCTTCCCATTTCTCCTCTCTTAACATCAACAAATATTTTTCTATTGTTACATTGGGGATGTCAACGAAATTATCTTTATTCTCCCTTAAACTTTACCCATACAAGAAAACCATATCCTCAGCATCGTTTGTAGCTTTTGTTTTCTTTTGCTATTATATTTCATCTCCGTTTTTCGAAGACATTGCTACAAAATTTACCCTCTACAACCTTTCAAACTCTTAAGTGAATCAAATCTACCTAGAGATTGCTCAGTTCCCTTTCCTTTGTTTAAATGGTTCGATAAAATTGTTTGAATACCAACATCACATTTTTGTCCCACCCCTGTTTCACTTCCTCCAATAGTGGCTATAGACATTGCCTATTTCTTTTTGATTGCAGATTAGTTGATGGAATATTCTCAGCATCTGTTGGTTCGTAGTGTTCCTTCATTGTTAACACCATTGTTACTACTCATATCTGCACCATTAACAAATCAACTTGCAACACACGTACACCAATTATGACTATTATGTCATACTAAATTACAACAAGACTAATATCTAGACCTTTCATACTTTTAACCCTAACTCTATATACTATTAACTAATACTTTTTCAATTAATGCATCTACACCTTTGGCATTCAATTTACGGTCTATCCATATCTATGAAATTAATTATAATTCTGATATACTAACAATTAATACATCACTCAATTAATATTGTACCTATATTTCACCTTTAAAACCTATACAATTATACCAATATAAGATTAATATAATTATTGTTGCACAAATTGTAATGAACATTCAAGCATACCACAATTCTTTTTCTACACAATTTTGACTTGATAACTACATTGTATGTACAAACCAAAAATTACAATTTCAATCTAGAAGTACTCTACAACAATACAAGATAGATTGATGTAAAAGTTAGTCAACTAATAGTTTGAAAATAAAAAATGTTTGTATAACTATTCTTACTTGTAGTAGAGGTATTTTCTGAACCACTTCTATTTGTAGAAGGACTTTTCCTTGATGTATGAAATGAAGCAAATCTACTTCTAGCTAATTGTCTTCTTCCATTATCCCTATAACAAACTCTTTGACGAAATTGTCTTCTTTTTTCTTCCATAATGGTTCTTCTATGTAATCTTGCGATTCTACATCTTTCAATCTCATCCATCTAAAATAGTAAATTAGTAATTATAAGCAACATATAATACATTAAAATGTTATGTTGTATAGCTTATCAAAAATTTGAAATTTCATTAGGGTTCTCAAGTGATTTATTATTATAACTAAAATTTTAAATGAGTAAAATATGCTACAACTTGATTTATTATTATTTTCTAAACCACTTCTATTTGTAGATGGACTTTTCCTTGATGTATGATATGGAGCAAATCTACTTCTAGCTAATTGGCTTTTTCCATCATCCTTATGACAAACTCTTTGATGAAATTGTTTTTTATTTCTTTCAAAATAGTTCTTCTATGTAATCTCACGATTCTACATCAGTCAATCTCATCCATATAAAATAGTAAATTAGTAATTATAAGCAATATATAATACATTAAAATGTTTTGTTGTATAACTTATCTAAAATTTGAATCTCATTACGGTTCTCAAGTGATTTATTATTATAATTACAATTTTAGATGAGTAAAGTATGTTACAACTTGATTTATAACTATAGCTATAAACATTATATTCTAATAAATGACTGAAAAATAAATGGAAATCATACTAAAATTATTAAACAAATGTAATGCTCAATAGTAATCCTTAAATCTTATAGTTGATTGTTTGGTTCGATGTCGTTGGAAGACTTACAATAATCAACCTGACAATCAAAATTACACGGTACTTGTCAATACAAAGACCGAATTATTTTAGTACTTTGCTCATAAAAATCTAAAATTTTTGTCAACGTCTAATAAGTTTCATATCACTTGTACAACTTTATTTCTTCTCCTTTATCTATTTTTTTTTATTTTGGTGGAAATAAATTTTGTAGCTATTTATGGCCTTGTCTCTTTGCTTTGAAGTAAACATGGGGCTTGTCAATGCAAAGACGAAATTAGTTTAGTACTTTGTTCATAAAAATGTAAAACTTTTTTCAATGTCTAATAAGTTTTATATCACCTTTACAATTTTATTTCTTCTCCTTTATCTTTTTTTTTGCTGGAAATAAATTTTGTAGTTATTCATAGCCTTGTCTCTTTTCTTTGAAATAAAACACAAAAGTAAGTATATAATCTTTATAGCTGAATCCATACATGTCCTCACTAATATAATAAGAAGAAAGTGATTAAATTGTATATGAAAAATTAGACAAAATTTTGTACATTAACATTTAATTGATAGACAATTTTATATAAACATTTTGCCAAATAGCCAGTATTTACAATAGTAAGGGTTGCATTCAATAATGATTGGTAAGACTTAACATATATTATTAATAACTCTTTCATAGAGTTCAATCGACAAAGCGCCCAAACTATGTATCCTGGTTTTCACCCATTTTTCTAGTACTTTTGACAGTCGCTGTAATTCGTAAATTTTTTCTTGCCTTGGGATTCAGTAGCCAAGATAAGTTTAGAATCCAACAATTTTGATTTATGTTCTCCAAGTGACCCTCATATCTACAACATATCGGACTCAATATCCCGTCCGTAAAAAAACTGTACATCTTGGATTGTAGATCCCCGAATACATTTCTTCACTAATCATATTTTTGTCTTATAATTCGTACCTAGAAAACATTAATTATTAATTTTAAGTTATCAATACACATCATGTACTAAAGTATAGAGTTTAAAAGGTTGCAAAATATTTTGTCAGATTACATGAAATGATAGATATAATAGAATTAATATTATAATTACACATCATCAACAAAAGTATGGAGTTGGACAAATAGAAAAATTTTTTCAAGTTGTAAGAAGTCGTGAATGTTGTACAAAATAATAGATATATGAAAATAATAGAAGAAGATCGTGATTCATGGTTGTTTAAAGAAGTTGACAAAGTGTCAAACATTTTAGAAAATAATAGCCAGGTTAGTAGTAACATATAATATACATCTATTAAGCTTCTTGAAATTTTAATGCATATTATATGCTGCTTATAACAAACCAACTATTTGAGATGAATTAGATTGAAATCAACAAATCTAGGTTGTGTATATTTATTTTTGTCAAACTTCTATTTAGTAAAAAGACAAAAACTGTGAATGAAAAATAATTGTGTATTTATAATTCTTATAATAAATATGTTACTTTATCTTAATGTATTATTGTAAAGTAACAACACATTTTTCAAATGAAATTATGACATATAGAAGGTTCTGGAAAAGTAAGAAGAAATAGAGTCTTAAATGATTTCTAATAATATCTTTTTTATATTTAAAAGGTCAATTGGTATAGAAGATATTTTGTTACCAAATATGATATACATGGAACAAAAAGTTAATTACCAGACAAAGTAAAAGAATACATACTTTGATTCAACAACCACTTCTAAATTTTAATAGATAAGAAATTGAGCTCGGTTTCCACTTAACGTTGTAGTGATAATGGGTATAACGAAGAAGAAAATAATTAAGGAAGAGATATGCATGAAAGAGAAAAACTTCAAGAGAATACACGAAACAAAGAATGAAAGGTAATAGAGATTTGACTTGCAAGAAAGTGGAACTCACATATATATAGCTCAAGCATAATTTTATTTTGTTTTTTTCCTAAAGTTAAATGCATCTGAAACATACCGTACAATTCTCTTGTTTCATTTTCAAAATGACATGTTTACTTGAAAGTCATAGCATGATAAGGCTGGAAGAGAGCAGACCATAGTAATTACTACTAAACAAAAGAAAAAAAAATTCAAAGTTGAATGGAACCTTGCTACCTTAAATTACTATAGCTTTAGCTATATTAGTAAAAGAAATAATAATATATATACATATAATAATATATGTAGATATAATATTAAGTCAAAAGCAGCGGACAAATTCAACAAAACGAAGATGAGGGGTATCCCCAACAACAAACCCCCCACCACTTGCCACACTTTTTTTTCCCATCTCTTACATACCCTTATGCTTCTACCTAAGTGTCGTTGTCGACTTGAAATAGTTAGGCCCAATCACTTTTTTATTATTATTGGGATTTGTGCATCCGGTGGTGTCCTCCTTCCTTTTTGGAGCAAGACTATTCCACCAGACTTCGGGATTCTACAAAGGCGGGGGCGTTCCTCCCAACCATGATTTTGTCCAGGGAGGCTTGAACTCGAAACCGAGTTCCTCAACCCCCTTGGGTTCGACCCTTGAACCACCGAACCAACCGATGGTTGGTCAAGCCCAATCACCTTGAAATCGTATAAAGCGGTATAAAAAAATTTCATATTTAGATAAGTTTCTTATAGTAATATGACGACAATAATTTGAAGTAAAGATTGTTCACATCATATAGGAAAATAGTTGCAGTAGTAAAAAAGACACAAAAGAAACAAATAGTCTAACATGACATTAATGAAAAGTATGTGAAGATCAACATTAACTGTGAATGTATTAAATGTCACATAAACAAAGAAAATGGATAACAAAGAAATTACATATCCAGAAGGCATGTTGCATGTTCCATTTTCGATAGTTTTGCTATAGCAATGCCTACCTCTTTAAATAGATAGTTATGTCATATATTTACGTATAGTATTGGACTATATGTTTTGGTGCTTTGTGTCGAAAAAAAAAGGAAAAAAAGTATTGGACTATTGGTAGCTATTGCTAATTATTTAAATATCACGTGGTA
The DNA here is from genome assembly GCA_035771175.1 of Paratinospora sagittata. Classification (NCBI taxonomy): domain Eukaryota; kingdom Viridiplantae; phylum Streptophyta; class Magnoliopsida; order Ranunculales; family Menispermaceae; genus Paratinospora; species Paratinospora sagittata. Next base: position 9,037,169 of record CM069596.1, on the reverse strand, counting down.
CTTGTTGATTGTCAATTCAAAAATGCAATTAATTTTCATGTGGCACTTGCTTATTTTTAATGATGTCACATATATATAAAGTGAGAAAATATTGTTATCATATAATAATTTGGATCAGTCATGATGGAACATTTACGTTTGTTAATGCTATTATCACACCCCGCCCGGACACACCTAAACCGGCGGAATACTCATAGGCGGGGCACGAATGCATTATAACAATAACCAAGTGCGCAGGAACACAATTGAGTACAAATCTGATTATATTAATTTCAGAATATATTTTTTTTGTACAAATTATGATTGAGGGAACATCCTCCCAAAATCTCCTTATAATTAACAAGGGTTACAAAATGTGGGCCCAAAAACCTCCACGTAGTCTACCCTAAACTCTTGAGAAACGGGGTAAGCTATTGCCGAGTGGGTAAAATAGTTCATGAATATAACAATTAACAATATAACAATTAATATCACATAAACACAACAAGCATCACAAACAGTACAGCATGCATGTATGCATGACACCGTCTCGTAATGATTCCATGCTTGTATGGCGCCTTGAGTTCACGTACATATGTCCATCTCCAAGTAAACCCAAGTTCGCATTGTACGACTCTCCTCAAGGTCGTCGCCCTAGATTCACGTACAGATGTCCATCCCCAGGAAATCCCATGTTCTCATTGTACGTCCCTCTCTAGGGAAATGTCAAAAATAGTGACCATTGCTTCTAACTATTTTGTGGATCAAAAACCACTTACGTCCCTAGGTGGTGCTTTATGCATGATGTCAATGCATGAGCAGGTTCGGTTTTTACTAACATTAGACAGGATTTTGCAGCGTCTAGTGATTCTTATCAGGTCAGTATCACCATGTGCAAAGTTAGGATGTTTAGTATCACTTATACAAGCTGATAGCTTTCAAATAAGACCAACCAAATTAGTCTCCAGTTAAGAGGTGGGACACGAGGTCCACTTAAATACTAATTGTTTAGAGCAACACGCTGCCTCCTGTTCACTATTTAAAGTTACTAAGGACAAGACAATGTTTGGTTGAGTCAGATTGACCACTAATCCGACATAGTAACAATGTAATACATGAACTCAAAATGTACAAGCATAAGTCATTATACGCAATAATGTAATGTAAATAAATAGTAGACATAATGATAAATGAATGTAAACTTTAATAAAAATTATAAGACATGCAAACCTATGTTTCGTTCCCCACCTTCAGATAAAAACTCCTTCTTGAACTAGAGCCTCGTCTTGAGCAGAACCGTGTTGCACCGCGAAGAGAGTCTTAAAAAAAAGAAGAGAGAAATCACAAAAAGAGCAAGAGAGAGAAAAGAGTGATTTGGTGTGAAAACAACAAAGGAGGGGGAGCTTCTTATATAGGAAAAGGAAGGCCCGACCGTTCTGGCACCCTACCCGGTTGTCCGAGCATCGACCCAAACATTTGGGCAGTGCCCAAAGTTCAATTTTTTTTTTGTGTGCAAACCTGGGGTATTACACTTTACCCCCGTTAAAGGAATTTCTCCCCTGAAATTCAGTCTGTGTAGTGATGGTTGCTACCTACGTGGGATTCACCGTCGTCGTCATCAATCGCAAGATCAGGGTAGTGCCTGTAAGGCCCCTGAATAGCACTATGGCCGGTGGAATCTTAAATATCATCAAACAACAGAGAGCAAATGAAGTCAGATTCATCCTCAGAAGGTTCTGACATTTGTATCATAGATGGTGGTGTAGGGTCTGCAAGTTGCAGCTTTTCAGGGGAAGAAGGTTGAGCGACGGAATGTTTTTTCGTGCAGTTGCCCGAATCCGGCCCCCTGGCAATTTTGGTAGGAGATCTTGCCAGGATGACGACACAGGTTTGTTTCGGGCGGTATTATTACGGTAAATCCATACGCGCTCTGGCAATAAGGATCGTTGCTGCAGAGGCGAGAGAGTTGGTGATGCAATGAAGTTGTGGTTTGCATCAGAGTCTGAAGGAGTTTCCACTGGTTGCCAAGCAGGCCATGGAGTGTATGACTCATTACTCCTATCTATGTTGTTTTCAGACATCTCCATAGTTAATTAAATAAATTAAGATATTGTAAACAAAGTTCCATCATTTTATTACTAGAAAATAATTAAGGGTATTTCAGTTTAATTGTTTCGTTTAGTTTCCAAGTTGTTTCCTCTACTCCGTGGTGATCCCAAAGAACCTTCACAAGTGGTATGCTACGTCGCCTTAGTTCTTGAGTTTTTCTATCCAGAATCTGTATCACTCTCTCCTGATACTTCTTCAACCCGAACATCGACCAGAGGGATGATATGCGAAGGATCAGGATGATACTTTCGAAGCATGGATATGTGAAAAACGTCATGAACCTTAGACATGGACGATGGAAGGGATAGACGATAGGCTAGTTTGCCAATACGTTCAATGATTTGAAATGGACCGAAATAACGTGGGGATAGCTTTCCTTTGATCCCAAAGCGTTTGACACCTCTTGTAGGCTGAACTTTTAGAAAAACCAAGTCTCCCTTATCAAATTCTAGATGTTGTTTCTGTTTGTCAGCATAACTCTTCTGTCGACTTTGTGCTATACGAAGTCGCTCCTTTACTAGTGTGATCTTCTCAGAAGTCTTTTGAACTAGTTCAGGCCCCAACTGCGATCGATCTGCCATATCTAACCAACATACCGGAGATCTGCAAAGGCGACCATAAAGAGCCTCATATGGTGCCATGCCGATATTGGTTTGGTAGCTGTTGTTGTATGCAAACTCAGCCAAATATAAGTGTTGCCTATTCATCATGAAAGTCCAAAATGCAGCATCGTAACATGTCCTTCAAGATCTGGATAAGACGTTCTGACTACCCGTCAGTCTGAGGGTGAAAGGCTGTGCTTGTGGTGATCCTGGAGCTCATTCTACTTTGGAAGCTTTGCCAAAACTTTGATGTGAATCGAGGGTCTCGATCAGAGAAGATCGTGAGTGGTATGCCATGGAGGCGTACGATATCTCTTTCATACAATTCGGCAAGCTTGGCAAGGTTATCTGTGAACTTTATTGGCAAAAAGTGTACAGACTGTGTAAGTTTGTCAATGATAACCCAGATTGCATCTTGCCCTTTATTATTTCGAGGCAAGGCCGTAACAAAATCCATTGCAATGTTCTCCCACTTCCATTCTCCAATAGGTAAAGGCTGGAGAAGTCCAGACGAAAGTCTGCGTTCAGCCTTTACTTGCTGGCAAACGAGACATCTAGCAACGAAGTCTGCAATAGCCTTCTTCATTCCAAAAAACTAGAATTGTCGCTTGACATCCTTTTACATCTTGTCTCCCTCAGGATGCATAGAAGTTCTCGTCTCTCCATTAACATAAGTCTGTTGGCTTGAGCTGCTGAAATCTTTCGAATAAGCTCAGAGTTGGCTGACAATTGAGAAAGTCGCGATCTTCCTCCCTTCTCGATGAGATGCAGGTTAAAATTCTCCAAGTCTGTCGCCAACTTCCCCATCTCGAAGTTAATAGTGCAAGCAGCAACACATGTTTTTTTACTCAAGTCATAATCTTTCAAGAATTCCAACCATCGCCTTTAGCGAAGGTTTAGGTCTCTCTGAGTGTAGATGTACTTGAGACTCTTGTGATCCGAGAAGACCTCAAACCTTTCACTGTATAGGTAGTGATGCCATAACTTCAGTGCAAATATGACAGCTACAAGTTTTACGTCGTGCGTTGGGTAATTACCCTCATGAATCTTCAGTTGCCTCGAAACATTTGCAACTACTTGGCCTTCTTGCATTAGTACTACACCTAAGCCTTGGAGAGAGGCGTCGGTGTATAGTGAAAATTCAACTCCATTTCTTGGAGTGATTAGTACTGGTGTTGTCGTGAGGCACTTCTTCAATTCCTGAAAAGACGATTCACAGGCTAGATTCTAGATGAATTGCACGTCTTTCCGTGTGAGCTTGGTCATAGGTCCAGCAATCTTTGAGAAGTCTTTGATGAAGCGTCTGTAGTAGCCAACTAAACCAAGAAAACTTTGAATTTGAGTAACCGTAGTGGGCTGCTTCCAGTTTAAAACCGCTTCAACCTTTGAAGGATCCACCTCAATGCCATTGTCTAAAACCACGTGACCTAGGAATTGAACTCGCTTTACCCAATTCGCACTTACTCAACTTTGCATACAACTGATGGCTTCTCAAGGTCTGGTGAACAATCCTCAGATGTATCTTGTGGTCTTCCTCAGTTGAAGAATATATCAAGATATCATCCACAAAGACCACCACAAATCGATCCAAGTATAACCTGAATATGCGGTTCATCAAATCCATAAATGCTGCAGGTGCATTTGTTAGACCGAACGACATAACCAAGAACTCGTAATGACTGTACCGAGTTCTAAAAGTCGTTTTATTAATGTCTGACTCTCTGATCCGAAGTTGATGATAACCATATCGTAAATCAATCTTAGAGAAATATTTGACATTTCTAAGTTGGTCGAACAAGTAATCGATCCTGGGTAATGGGTATCTGTTCTTGATGGTGGCGTTATTCAACTTGCGATAGTCGATGCAAAATCGTAACGAACCATCCTTCTTGCTAAAAAATAGAACTGGAGCGCCCCAGGGTGATGAACTTTTCCTCATGAAACCATTACTCTCCAACTCTTTCAGTTGTTTGTCCAACTCAACCAGCTCGACATTAGACATTTTGTATGAAGGAATTAAGATGGGTTCCGTCCTGAGTATGAGGTTGATCTCAAAATTGAATTCTCGAACTGGAGGTAGACCATAAAGGTCATTCAAAAAAATCGTTGGGAATTCATATATAACCGGGATGTTGTGTACTTCGAGAGGGTACAGTGCTGGTGATTCATTGTCATCACCAAGGGATAGAGCTCGAAGCTGTGTCTTGAGGAGTGCAACAGTCGAGTTGTGTATCCATTTTCTCGTTTCCTGAATCTTAACAAGCTCCCCAATAGGCAAGGTTAACCGAACTTGCTTCTTCAAACAATCGATCTTAGCATTCAATGGTGCGAGTTAGTCCATCCCGAGGATGATGTCGAAGTCTTCAATGTTCGTCACAAAAAGATTTGTATAAATTATATGTTCTGACATTCGAAGTTTACATCGAGAACACTTCAATTTCACGTTAGTACCAGATCCTAATGATGATGAGACATAAATTGTGCCGTCTGTAGGTTCAAGATACAACCCTATATGCCTTACCAATGCAGAAGATATAAATGAATGTGTAGCACCCAAATCAAACAAGACATGCACCATTGTATTGAACAAGGAAAATGTACCTTCGACTACATTGTTATCCAGGAGGGGTTGCTGAGTGATAGCAAATGCTCTGCCCTATTGCCGTTGCCCCTGATTCTGCTGGTTCTGCTTGGGTTGGGCGTTAGCAGCAGGTGGGGCTTGTTGGACTGGAATAGCGGGAACATGCTGCTGTGGTTGTTGAGGGTGGAGACAAACATTTCTTACATGGCCCTGTTGGCCGCAATTAAAACACGTTAGCCTCTGCTACTGTGGCGCCTATTGATGGTTTTGCTGGCCATGCTGATTATGGTGCTGCTGACCACCACCCTTGCCATTGCCATTATGGCGACCACCTCTGTCGTTGTGGCCACCTCAGCCATGATTGTGAAAACCCTGATGGCCAGGGTTAGACGCTTCAGCCACAGGTACTGCTGCCTCACTCTTTTGTACAGGGGCTGGGAGGGCTGGGTTTTGACTATAGTAGGGCTTCTTCTTGTTGCCCTGTTGAGTGCCGTGTTGGGAAAACGTTACAGGACATTTTACCCTGTTCATTCTCTACTCCTGCTCAGTTTCTCCTGTTCAAAGCTCATGGCCTTATCAACAAGCTCATTGTAATTCTTGAGATCCAAGAACGACAGGGTTTGTCGGATGTCTGGACGAAGACCATTATAGAATTTCTCGGCCTTATCTTGCTCCATTGAGATGGTTGAGAGAAAGTAGACCGATAACTCCTTGAACTTGAGAGCATATTTGCAAACTGTCATGCCGCCTTGGTACAGCTTGGCGAACTCCTGGCGCCTCTGCCTCTTTACTGCGCCAGGGAAGTACTCGTCGATGAACAGTGACTCAAACTCTTGCCAAGTCATGTCGGTGGTATTGACCCTTGGGTCTTCCTTCATCGTTATCCACCATGTATTAGCTCCACTAACAAGTTGGTAGGAAGCTAGTGGAATCTTCTGAACCTCTTCGACTCCAATAGCCAAGAGAGCCTTCTTCGACTCATCGAGCCATTTCTATGCTTCCTCCGCATCAATGGTGCCCGTAAAGGTTAGGGGTTGTAGCTTCTTGTACTTCGTAATCTGGTCGGTTTGAGTCTCCGACCCAGATTTAACATGTGCCTGTACAATGACAACCAGATTGGCAGCGGTCTCACGGACGACCATCTAAACTGTTACTTTCATCGCCTTGACTAATCCAGCAAAGAAGTGTTCCATGCCTGGAGGCATGACAAAGGGTGTGGGTTGAAGTAGTGGCAAAGTCGGGTGTGGCATGCTCTGTTGTCGGAGGTGGTGATTCCTGATTCTGAATCTCAGGAAGTGTCTTTTCTGCTGGACGGACATTGCGTGGCCTACCACTCTTCCTGGTTTGCATTTTCTCACTGGCAAGAAGAAAATAAAACCATGTTTTAGGAACCGTAACCAAGTATAGTGTTATGATATTCTCAGCGAAAAGTTTGAGAGTTCTGCAATAAAAAATCACCTATTTTTCTAGGTATAGTGTAAGGTTTTTTGTTGAGGAATCAAAAAATCTTATGTGTCTTGTATGTTTGGCCATTGTGTAGTATTTCAAATATTTTAGTTCATGCTTTTGTGAACATACTTATATTTTTGAAAATTCATACGAGTCATAAAGGTTCTAAGATTTTCCTTGGTAAATATCTTAATCTAACGCTCTATCACATTTTTTTGTGTTCAAACTCTTTCCCTTAGTCTTGTCGACTATTATCCAAATTCGTGGGTCCCATACCATAAGGGTTTCAACCAAGTTAAGTTGTATGAACACGGTCTCTATAAAACATTGACGGGAGAGGAGTTCACTAATAGTATCGTCCAAGTTTACTAGTCTCATACCTTGTAAACTTAGTGATAATGTTAGTAATTCAACTTTTCCCAAATGTTTCTTTTCACACAAGGTCGTGGGTTTTCTTAATTTCACGTTTTATTTAGTATCTTCCAATTTTGTTGTGTTCCATACCACTCCAAAGTTAGTGATACAAAAGAAAAAAATGGTTGCAAGTCGGCCCATCAAACATAGTCTCAAACAAACATTTCATTCATAAAAAGAAAATAGTTACAATGCCAGTAATCATTCCTAATTTTCTCACCCACTACTGCTCCTCCTAGACCTTCTGTTAGTTACATAATGGCTACCAGAAGAACGTTGAGAAGTTGCTCGCTGTTTTTCGACGTTTTGCATACGCGTTAACAAAGCATTCTGAGTCTCCTTCATCCGAGCAAGACTAGATACTATCACATTTAATTGGTTAAATGGGTTAGTCGATTGTCTCATTGATGGTTGATAGGTTATCTGTCCCATAGGTGGAGGGTAGACTGTAGGCATTGGTGGAAATTGTTGGTCGTATGGTTGACTCATAGGTGGAGGGTAGTTGGTTTGATTATATGAGAACTCCCTAAATTGGACCTCTTGGACGGTTGGATATGTCTGAGTCAAACAATTTTGAAAGAGTGGACTCATCGGGATATCCTGTCTCCCAAAGTTTGGTGCCATCCAATTCTGGTGTTGTTGGTTCACAAGAAATTGTGAAACTGGCTGATAGGGTACCTCAGGAGTTGGAAACCTTTGCTACATCGTATTTCCATGAGTAAGGTGGTTCCAGTAAGGTGGATTTGCAGGAACTCCCCGTTTATTCTGATTTTTTTGAGGTTGACTGAGGTTACCAAAAAAATCATCCTCGGAGAATAGATGATCGGGTTGACCATTATTCGGAGTTGGGTTTGTTATAGTATTATGGTTTGGCTCGTTCATTGTTGCTTCCCTAATAGGAATTTTGTGCCAACTTTTTAGTTGAGAACGTCCATTGTTATCTCTAGTTCTTCTATTATTTTTCCCTGAAGTCGCGCCAAATATTTCTTTGTCAGTCACCCCTCTCCTTAAGACGAAAGTCTTTGAGATGGAGGATACCGTAACTGCATTAGTGATCTGTTTTGAAGATTCATCAAAAGTATTGATGTTTGCCTCTCAAAGCATCCTCATGATCAAGACTCCGTAGCCAAGGAATTCCTTCTTTGTAGGGTTTTGAATCACCCGCAACATTTGCTGGATGATAATGTGAGGTAGAGAGACATAGATTCCTTTTTCTAAGCAGTATAGCACAAGAAGGTAAGCTCTTGTCATAGATTCTCTAGTCACCAATTTCGGCAAGATGTTGCCGAATACTATCTTCTCAAGGCCGGCAAGAGGTGGTTTAAGGAGATTATTTGGGAAGTGGGCGTACGTCAATTGGGTATATGGCTTGTTGGCGAGGAAATTGAACAACTGTTCCTTGGATTCCATGATCTCTGTAACCGTCTGGTGTTCGTGTTGATCAATGATTTTGTTTCCTATTGGGATTTCCATAAGTCGTGAAATAGTTTCGACGGTGATAAAAATCTTTACTCCCTTGATCATTGTCTCCAAGACAAGACTAATCTCATCTTCTTGAAGTACCACGCTATTCATGGATTAGTAAAAAAACTTCACCAAGTTGAAGGAGACATAACCCTCAACTATTGTTATATTCAGCCATCCTAGTGTTGAGAGTTCGTCGTGGAAGATAGGACGAAGGCGGAGATCTCTACTGCTGATACTCTTCATAGTCATAACCTCCAGTTTGGAAAGTTTCGTAAGTCTTGTGGAAATCGGTTCCCGACTACTGGAAGTCGTTCATTCACTTGAGGCCATTATCTTGTTGAAAGGAAGATAAAACTTGTGAAATACACAAAATATATTCCTAACATTTTTAAGATTTATGCCTTGTCCGTTGGACAATATTTTATATTTTTCCATTTGATGTTTATACCATCAATGAATCCAAATTTTTCATTAGCAACAAGTTATATATATATATATATTATAAATCTTAACTATATATAATTCATGACTTTGTACTATATATTTTGTTGTGGTATGAGACACAACAAAATTGGAAGATACTAAATAAAATGTGGAAGTAAGAATACCCATGACTTTGTATGAAAAGAAACATCTGGGGAAAGTTGAATTACTAACATTATCACCAAGTTTAAACAGTATGGGACGAGTAAACTTAGATGATACTAATAGTGAACTCCTCTCCCGTCAATATTTCGTAGAGACCGTATTCTTACCACTTAACTTGGTTCATACCCTTATTACCAAATTCATGTGGTATGGGACACATGAACTTGGATAATAGTGGAAAAGACTAAGCAAAAGAGTTTGAATACATAAGACTGCGATAGAACGTTAGATTAAGATATTTACCGAGGCAAATCTTAAAACCTTTATGGCTCGTATGAATTTTCAATGAAATATATATATGAATGTTCACAAAAATCAGAACCAAAACATTTGAAATACTTGCAAAGTTTTATACTTATTATATAAACATTCTAACCTTGTTTTACACCATGGCCAAACATACGAGGCACATAAGATTATTTGATTCCTCAACAAAAACCTTACACCATGCCTAGAAAAATAGGTGATTTTATATTGCAGTACTCTCGTACTTATTGCTGAGAATATCATAACATTATACTTGGCTACAGTTCCTAAATCGTGCTTTTATTTTCTCCTTGCCAGTGAGAAAATGCAAACCAGTAAGAGAAGAAGGCCACGCACAATCCGTCCAGCCGAAGAGGCACGTCCTGCAGTTCAAAATTAGGAATCGCCACCTCCAAGGACAGAGCATGCCACACATGACACTGCCACTCCGTCTGGGCAGGCAGTGCCACCTCGGCCCACATCCTTTGTCATGCCTTCGAGCATGGAAGTCTTTTTCGCCAAATTTATCGAGGCGATAAAGGTAATTGTTCAAAAAACATTCTTGAGACTGTGGCCAACCAAGTAGTTACTGTATAGGTACCTGTACGATCTGGGTCGAAGAGTCAAACTGACTGGATCACGAAGTACAAGAGGCTACAACTCCTTAATTTTGTTGGCACTATTGATGCAGAGGAGGCGTAGAAATGGCTTGATGACTCAAAGAAGGCTCTCGAGGCGATGGGAGTCGATAAGAGTCGAAAGATTCCACTCGCGTCCTACCAACTTGTTGGTGGAGCAAATACATGGTAGATAACAGTAAAAGAAGACCCAAGGGTCAATACCGCAGACATGACTTGGCAACAGTTCAAGGCATTGTTCATCGATGAGTACTTTCCCGGGGCTGTGAAAAGGCAAAAGTGCCAAGAGTTTGTCAGGCTATACCAAGACAGCATGACAGTCAGAGAGTATGCTGTCAGGTTCAAAGAATTATCGATCTACTCTCTCTTCACCATCTCAACGGAGCAAGATAAGACCGAGAAATTCTACAACGGCCTTCGTCCTGAGATCCAAACTGCAAATCTCCCTGTAAATCTTGAGATCCAAGATTGACAGGGCTTGTCGGATGTCAGGACGAAACCCTACTATAATCAAAACTCAGCCCTCCCAACCCCTATTCAAAAGAATGAGGCCACGGCACCTCCTGCTGAACCGTCTAACCCTAGCCATCAGAGTTTTCTCAATTAATCCCGAGGAGGTCGTAATGAAAGGGGTGGCTGTCGAAACAGCAATGACAGGAGTGGTGATTAGCACTACAATCAGCATGGCCATCAGAACCGGCAATAGGCGCCTTAGTAGCAAAGGCCGACTTGTTATAATTGTGGCCAACAGGGCCATGTAAGAAATGCCTGCTCCTACCCTCAGCAGTCGCAACAACCTGTTTCCGCTATTCCAGTCCAACAAGCCCCAGCTACTGCTAATGCCCGACCCAGGCAAAACCAGCAGAACCAGGGGCAACGGAACCAAGGCAGAGCGTTTTCTATCGCTCAACAACCCCTCTCAGACAACAATGTAGTCGAAGGTACATTTTCCTTGTTCAATACAATGGTGCATGTCTTGTTCGATTCGGGTGCTACGCATTCTTTTATATCTTTTGCATTGGTAAGGCATTTAGGGTTGCATCCTGAACCCACATACATCACAATCCATGTCACATCGCCATTAGGATCTGGTACTGACGTGAATTTGCAATGTTCTCAATGTGAGCTTCGAATGTTAGAACATATATGCAGATCTCTTTGTGATGGATATTGAAGACTTTGACATAATCCTCGGCATGGACTGGCTCGGACCTCTGAATGCAAAGACCGATTGTATGAATAAACAAGTTCAGTTATCTTTACATACTGGGGAGTTTGTCAAGATTCAAAGAATGAGGAAATGGATACACAACTCAACTGTTGCACTTCTCAAGGCACAACTTTGAGCTATATCCCTTCGTGATGGCAATGAATCACCAACACTGTACCCTCTCGAAGTACATGATGTCTCAGTAATATCTGAATTCCCAACGGTTTTTCGAAATGACGTTCCTGGTCTACCTACAATTTGCGAATTTGATTTTGAGATCAAACTCATACCTGGGACCGGGCCTATCTCAATTCCACCATACAGAATGTCCAACATCGAGCTGGTTGAGTTGGACAAGAAACTGAAGGAGTTGGAGAGTAATGGCATCATTAGGAAAAGTTCATCACCCTGGGGTTCTCCAGTTTTATTTGTTCGCAAAAAGAATGGTTCGTTACGACTTTGTATCGACTATCGTAAGTTGAATAACGCCACCATCAAGAACAAATACCCATTACCCAGAATTGATGACTTGTTCGACCAACTTAGAGATGCCAAGTACTTCTCTAAGATTGGTTTACGATCTGGTTACCATCAACTCCGAATCAGAGAGTCAGACATTACCAAGACGACATTCAGGACTCGGTACGGTCATTACGAGTTCTTGGTTATGTCGTTTCGTCTAACAAATGCACCTGCAACGTTCATTAATTTGATGAACCGTCTCTTTAGGTTATACTTAGACCGACTTGCGGTAGTCTTTGTGGATGATATCTTGATATAATCCTCAACAGAGGAAGACCATAAGATGCATCTAAGGATTGTCCTCCATACCTTGAGAAGCCACCGGTTGTATGCAAAGTTGAGTAAGTGCGAATTTTGGGCAAAGGGAGTTCAATTTCTAGGTCGTGTGGTTTCAGGCATTGCATTAAGGTGGATCCTTCAAAGGTTGAAGCGGTTTTAAACATGAAACAGCCTACCATTGTTACTCAAATTCAAAGTTTTCTTGGTTTGGCTGGCTACTACAGACGTTTCATCAAGGATTTCTCAAAGATTGCTGAACCTATGACCAAGCTCACTGGAAAGACGTATGATTCATCTGGAATCCTGCCTACGAATCGTCATTTCAGGAATTGAATAAGTGCTTAACGACAGCACCGGTACTAATCACTTCACAAAATGGAGTTGGATTTTCACTATACACCGATACCTCTCTCCAAGGCTTAGGTGCAGTACTAATGCAAGAAGGCCAAGTTGTTGCATATACTTCAAGGCAACTGAAGATTCATGAGCATAATTACCCAGCGCATGACTTGGAACTTGCAGCGGTCGTATTCGCACTGAAATTATGGCATCATTACTTATACTGTGAACGGTTTGAGGTCTTCTCGGATCACAAGAGCCTCAAGTACATCTACACTTAGAGAGACCTAAACCTCCGCCAAAGGCGATGGTTGAAATTCTTGAAAGATTATGACTTTCAACTCCAGTACCATCCCGGTAAAGCCAATGTTGTCGCAGATGCCCTGAGTAGAAAATCTTATGTTGCTTGCACTCTTAACTTCGAGACTGGAAAGTTGGCCACAGAGATGGAGAATTTTAACCTACAACTGATTGAGGAGGGAGGAAGATCATGACTCTCTCAATTATCAGCAAACTCAGAGCTGGTTCGAAAGATTTCAACTGTTCAGGCTAACGACTCTATGTTAATGGAGAAACGAGAACTTCTACTCAGTGGATAGGACTTTCCTCACTGGTTGGTCTCTGATGACGGAGCCGTTTTCAACAAAAAACTCATCTGTCTACCGAACGATCCTAAGGTTTGGAAAGAAGTGCTCACTGAAATGCACTGTTCGAGGTTCGCTATGCATCCTGGGGAAGACAAGATGTACAAGGATGTCAAGCGACAATTCTGGTTTTCTGGAATGAAGAACGCTATTGCAAACTTCATTGCTAGATGTCTCGTTTGCCAGCAAGTAAAGGCAGAACGCAGACTTCCCTCTGAACTTCTCCAGCTTTTACCTATTGGAGAATGGAAGTGAGGGAACATGGAAATGGATTTTGTTACTGCCTTGCCTCGAAATAATAAAGGGCAAGATACAATCTGGGTTATCATTGATAGACTTACAAAGTCTGCACATTTTTGCCAATAAAGTTCACAGATAACCGCGCCAAGCTTGTCGAGTTATATGAAAGAGAGATCGTACGCCTCTATGGCATACCACTCACGATCGTCTCTGATCGAGACCCTCGATTCAAATCGAAGTTTTGACAGAGCTTCCAAAGTAGAATGGGCTCCAGGATCACCTTGACGTATTGGCAAACTGGCCTATCGTCTATCCCTTTCATCGTCCATGTCTAGGTTCATGACGTTTTTCACATATCCATGCTTCAAAAGTATCGTCCTGATCCTTCGCATATCATCCCTCTTGTCGAGGTTCGGGTTGAGGAAGGAAAAAGTATCAAGAGAGAGCGATACATATTCTGGATAGAAAAACTCAAGAACTAAGGCGACGTAGCACACTACTTGTGAAGTGATTTGGGATCACCAGAGAGTAAAGGAAGCAACATGGGAACAAGAGGCAACAATTAAACAAAAATACCCTAAATTATTTTCTAGTAATAATTGATGATGTGATACATTGTACTTTTCATTTATCAATAAAATGATGGAGCTTTGTTTACAATATCGTAATATATTCTTTCATTTAAATAACTATGCAGATGTCTGAAAATAATGTCGATAGAGGTAATGATGCACACACGCAATGGCCTCTTTGGCAACCTGTGGTGACTCCTTCAGGATGTAAGTCAAACCACAATTACTTTGCATCACCAACTCCACCGCCCCACAGACTGCGATCCTTATCACCAGAGCGTGCATGGTTTTTCCGTAACAATTTTGTCCGAAACAATCCTGTACTCTCATCCTGGCAAAATCTCCTACCAAAATTGTCAGGGAGCCGGATTCGGGCAACAACACAAAAAACATTCCACCGCTCAACCTACCTCCCCTGAAACGCTACAACTTGCAGAGCCCCACGCCACCATCTGTGAGGAAAATGTCGGAACCTTCTGAGGATGAATTCGACTCCATTTGCTCTTTATTATTTGATGATGTAGAGGATTTCACCGGTCACAGTGCTATTCAGGGGCCTTAGTGGCATTACCCTGATATTTTGAGTAATGACGACAGCGGTGAATCCCACGCATACAGCAATCATCACTACACATATTGAATTTCGAGGACAAAATCCTTTTAAGGGGGGTAGAGTGTAATACCCTACGATTGCACAAAAAATAAAAAAGAATAAAAAAATTGAATTTCGAGCACTTTTTTTTTCTATAAAAAAGAGGGTTCTCCCCCCCTACTTATTTTCACACCAAACCAACTCTCCTCCTCTTGTTGGAAAACTTCTCTCTTTATCTCTTTCTCTTTAGAGACTCTATAGGGGAAGGCGCCAGTTCAAGAAGGAGTTATTATCTGAAGGTGAGGAAGAAATATAGGTTTGTATGTCTTATAACTTTTATTAAAGTTTACATTCATTTATCATTATATTTACTATTCATTTACACTGCATTATTGCGTATAATGTTCATACCTGTCATACTTATGTCTGTATATTTGGAGTTCATGTATTATAATGTTACTATGATGGATTAGTGGTCAATTTGACTCAATCATACATTGTCTTGTCCTCAGTAACTTTAAATAGTGAACAGGAGGCTGCGTGCTGCTCTAGACGATTGATACTTAAGTAGACCTCGTGTCTTACCTCTCAAACTGGAAACTGATCTGGTTGGTCTTATTTGAAAGCTATCAGCTTGTACAAGTGATACTGAACATCCTAACTTTACACATCGTGATACTGACCTGATAAGAATCACCAAACGTTGCCAAATCCTTTCCAATGTTAGTAAAGACCGGACTTGCTCATGCATTAGCATCATTCATAAACACCACCTAAGTACGTAAGTGGTTTATGATCCACAAAATAGTTAGAAGCGTTGCTCACAATTGTTGATATTTCTCTAGAGAGGGACATATAATGAGAACCCGGGTTTACCTGGGAAGGGACATCTGTACGTGAATACAGGGCATCGTTCCTAAGGAGGGACGTATAATGAGAAATCGGTTACACCTGGGGATGGACATCTGTACGTGAACTCAGGCGACGTACAATCACGAAACCATTACGAGACGGTGCCATGCATACATACATGTTGTATTGATTATGATATTTGTTGTGGTTATGTGATATTTGATTATGAAGTTTCCTTTATTAATTGTTATATTTACGAACTATTTTACCCACTGGGCGAGTAGCTCACCCTGTTGTTATCCAATTTTTCTCAGGAGATTATGGTGGACTGGGTGGAGGTTTTTGGGCCCACATTTTGTAACCCTTTGTTTATTCATTGGGGATTTTGGGAGGATGTTCCCTTTACTATTTCATGTACAAAAATATATTCTGAAATTAATGAAATCAGACTTGTACATAATTATATTTCTGCACACTCGGTTATTGTTATAATGCATTCGCGCTCAGTTCATGAGTGTTCCATAGGTTTAGGCGCGTCCGAGGGGGTGTGATATGGTGCTTATGTATGATGTCAATGCATAAGCAGGTCCGGTCTTTACTAACATTAGACAGGATTTGGCAGTGTCTGGTGATTCTTATCAGGTCAGTATCACCATGTGCAAAGTTAGGATGTTCAGTATTACTTATACAAGCTGATAGCTTTCAAATAAGACCAACCAGATCAGTCTTCAGTTGAGAGGTGCGACACGAGGTCCACTTAAATATCAATCGTCTAGAGCAGCACGCTGCCTCCCGTTCACTATTTAAAGTTACTGAGGACAAGATAATGTCTGGTTGAGTCAGATGGACCACTAATCCGGCATAGTAACAGTGCAATACATGAACTCCAAATGTACAGGCATAAGTATGACAGGTATGAACATTATACGCAATAATGAAGTGTAAATGAATAGTAGACATAATGATAAATGAATGTAAACTTTAATAAAAGTTATAAGACACGCAAACATATGTTTCATTCCCCACCTTCAGATAAAAACTCCTTCTTGAACTGGAGCCTCCCCCGATCAGAACCGCGTTGCACTGCGAAGAGACTCTCAAAAAGAGAAGAGAGAAATCACAAAGAGAGCAAGCGAGAGAAAAGAGTGATTTTGTGTGAAAATAACAAAGGGGGGGCTCCTGATATAAGAAAAGGAACGCCCGAAGGCTCGAGAGGGCGGCCCGATCGTTCGTGCACCCTGCCCGGTTGTCCTAGCATCGACCCAAACGTTCGAGCAGTGCCCGAAGTTCAAATTTTTTATTTTTATTTTTTTTGTCCAAACCTGGGGTATTACAACTATCATATGTTAGACATTATTGGTTTTTGTGTTTTTGTGTTTTTGTTTGTTTCGCATTTAAAAGTCTGTTTTTTTTGTCGTACTAACAATCCTAATAATAACTTGCTAAACATGAATGGGCTACATATAAACAATATATATTATTGCGAAACCAATTTGAGCAATTGAAGTATAATTAACTTGAAGTTGTTGAAGCAACATTGATGATAGTAAAGTCAGTGAAACTGTCCCTCCTTTGTTAAATCCTTACAGCCTTTTTAAGAAAAAAAGTAAGTCTTTTACTACTTCTATACGAACTTTAATTTCTCGTAAAGTCCCTCCTATTAAGGAGTATGTTCAAAGCACGGCCCTCACAAATTGCCAGCTTGAATCGACCCATCAAGAACAGTATGTTACTTTGGAATTCGAGCCTGAATTTATTCGCCACTGGTTATCCCATGGTTATACTCATATCCATCTTGGCACAATTAGGCTTGTTTTGTCCTATCATGGCAGAGGTGATGTTCCCCTTTTTGCCCGTGTTGCCCTACTGGATACCAATCTGTTGGATTATGAACATGCCTGTATTGGCACAGTTATCACGACCCTTAGTCACGGATCTATGGTCTTCACCATAGCCCCAGATTTTAATATATGTTTAAGTGATCCAACTCTTCCAACCAAATTTAAGGTCCAAGTCCAGTTTTTTAGTGTCAGACATCGTGTTGATAGTGTCATGGCCACCTTGCATCATCAAATGACTTTTCGTCTTCAAGACCGTGCCATTCATCTTCGTACCCAAAAACCTCATGGTATTGTCATTGCTTTTTCAATGATAATGAAGTTCCCACTATTGTTCAGATTCCGAAACAAATTCCGCAAAAGGATCTTCATCAGATGATGCCAACGACATGGTTCACCAATTATGAACAATTTTTGAAAGGTTCTGAATCGGTCACGACCACTGTATGTCCCCTCATGAAGAAACAATCAGATGGCTCTGTCAAGATCAATTTTGAGACCCCATCTACTTCACAGGAACTCATCCTGGTCCATCACTCTATGATGATTCAACCTGTTTTCAGGTATCATATGGACCGTCCACCTGTTCATTCTTTTAAAGATTCCGACAAACCAATATATCATTCCCACGTTGATGGTCACTTTCTATGGGATTGTGCTCCGGAAATGTGTGCTCCTGGTTGCTCATGCCATGAAGAATTTGATTTTGATTGGTGGAACATTCTACTGCTACGGTTTCTCCTCCCAAGAAGATATCTATGCCAACTTCTTGCAGATATGATGCTCGAAGCTCTTATTATGAACTTCCTGCTCCTTCAGCAGCTGCGGTGGTTCAACCATGCTTTCCTGTTGGTCAATATGAACAAGAATTCCCTCCATTAACAATAGTCGCAAATCCTTCTCATCGGACAACAACAAAACCCTTTGCCATTCCAACTGAGGTTCGTCCTGGTGGATCTCCTAAGCCTTTGTATCAACCTGAAGAAGTTCTTAATTGGCAGACAAAGAATGCTCTTGTTCAGAATCAATATTTGAAGAAGATTGATACTCAGCTTACCAATCTGTCTTCCGTCATGACCAATCTTACTCATAAAATAGATGCTCAGGCAACTCTAGCTCAGAAATTTCATGTTGAACTCTCTGCTCGTATTGCAGATCTAGAGGCTACCCTACATCATTATCTACAACATTGTTATACTGGTCCTGAATTTGATCAAACTGAAGCTGAACTGCGTCAAATTTCGACAAGAATTGTCTTATGTTACGACAGATCTACAGAAATACCAACAGCCTGTTGTACCTGATCCATATCCAATCTCTTTGGATTCTTTTAGGTATCATCAGTCCCAAATACCCCTTCGACCTTCTGTTCCAGTTGACTCACATCAGTTTATGTTCTCTAGTTTGGTTACTAAACCCAACCCCATATCACCACAGCGATCTTCACAATCATACAGATCGTCACCTAGACCAAGACCTCCACCTTTTCGTGGTCCTCGACCCATGTTCGAGGCTAAAGGCAAGGCTCTTATGCCTCCCATGGAACATGAACCGGCCTATTATGACCTTCTCGTACCCACACCTTCTGTCCAGCCAAAACCTACAGAATAACCTCCACCGAGTCATCCTCTCGCACCTATCCAGCCTTACCTTCACCTCCATATCAACAAAGATCTGTTAGATGCTGATCATGATGCAGATTCCTCCATTGATTCCTCTTTTGAATCAATGAATCTTTCTTCTGACGAATCGTCTGTTATCTCCACTGATGATTCTCCAATTATGGATATTTCCTATATTGCTGATATCCATATGACACGAGGTGCTTCCACCTCCAATGAACCAGGAATAACTGAACGTCGTTCTGATGATGAAGAATGAGCTGATGCTGAATGTCACACCCTGGGTTGCACAGCGTGGCCCCTACCCAGGTATTGGCTCAGTGGTTACTCAGAATGCGAAATTAGACTCCTTAAGGGAGGTCTCGAGTTCGATTCTGGGGGAGGCCTTTACTATTCATGAGTGAATAGTAGGGACAAAGGGTGGTTGCGATCCGTGCGCCGGGTGGCCAGGAGACAATATTATGTGGTACTATGGCTAGGCGTTCGCCTCGAGGGGGTGCGCCCACACCTGGGTAGGGGGCACGCTGTGCAACCCAGGGTGTGACAAAAAGGCCTTATGTATTGGTTCAATGGATACTCAAGTTGCGAAATCTGACCTTATGAGGAAGAGGTTGCGAGTTCGAACTTGGGGGAGGCCCTCCTTGTGCTGTGGATTGTGCAGGGGGATAAATGATCTCGGTGACAGGCGTTCTTGTGTGGCGTGGCTGGCCGAGATGGGACAATATTATGGATCCATAATGGCTAGGCGTTCGCCACACGGCTGCGTTCGTGGTGGTGCGCCTGCGTCTGGGTAGGGGCACGCTGTGCAACCCAGGGCGTGACACTGAAACTCCCCCAGCTACAGCCCCTCAAGGCACCAATCGTCAACATCAGAATCCTCATAAACCTTCCAATGGCCCTTGGTTCTCTCTTGATGATATCCCTCGAGACAAATGGCGAATCAAATTAGCCTCACGGTGTGTTTGGATGGATAATCAAATGTTATCCGCCAAAACCTCTGGCGATGTTATTAAAGATTTCATCACTAGATGCCCTGGGTTTGTCCGAGATTGGCTCCTAAGTTTAGGAGAATATCGTACACTTCAACTGATGCAAATGAAAATTGTTCAAGTCTATCAGCTTATGTTTCGAGAATTTGTTGGAGATTATACCATCATTAAAAAACAATTCAAATAAGAGTATTTCACAATGAAGTGTTGTTCTCTCAACATCAAAGATTTACAGAAACATTTCTACCGAATGATTACTCGTTATCATGTTCTTGGTGGAATTAACAAACCTCATTTGAAGTATACCTTTATTGCTTCTCTACCAGTCGAATGTCATCCAGAACTTAATCGTCTTCTCATTGGCATTGGTAAGCCACTTGCTGAAGTTTCCTTTGCAAAAAAATTTCAATTCCTGCTCACAACAATCGATAAACTATGCAAGATGCGTACTTTTATTCATGAAATGGCTGACCCCACCAATGACTTCAAGCTTGCTTGTGACAAGAAGTATATGGAAATTAGGTGCAAAAAGAAGTGTATTTGCCCAGGCCAAAAAGGCTCCAACCACCAGGGTAAACCCTTCTGGAAACGCAAACACAAGAAGAACAAGAAACATCAGTTCTTCTCCAAGAACCGTTTCCCCTAGAAAAAGAAACATCGTCTCCGTTATTTCCAAAGACGTGGTTCTTCTCCCAAAGACTCTCGTTTCTATATATGCAAGAAACCAGGCCATTATGCAAAATAATGCCCTGACAAGAAAAAGAGTCAACATTTGATTCAGCAGATTCAATAATCCTACTCCATGAATGATAATCAGGATATTGAATCTATATTTTCTGAACAGGATTCCCCTGATAAAGCTACTATTTTTGCTTATCAAGATACATCATCAGGATATTCCTCTGATAATTCCTCTGGCTACTTAGATGATTCAGATCATTATATGGGCATGGTTTCTCAACCTTTCCCCACATTTCCAACTAGTCCTTCTCATATGATGCAATATGCACAGATCTCCCTACTGCAGACAAAATTCGATCAACCTATCAAGGTAATCGCTTATTTTGATACAGGTGCTTTTAAAAGTATCATGAATCCGCACATCCTTCCTCCAGCATGTTGGAAAGCTCACAAGGAATTATTCAAAGCCGCCAATAATGAAGTTTTTCAAACAGATCTTATAACCACAAAAAAAATTGGTTTGAAGATCTTCCCAGATTTGATTATCTGGACACACATTATTGGTTGTGAATTACCCGATAAAGATATCTTATTTGGTATGGACATCTATTCTCAGACACGGCTCATAATTCTTCCCACAGGAATTCAATATAAACAGAAATTTCTTCCATATACCAGCACTCCGAAGCTTTATGCCATTCAAGATGCTGATGCTCTTTCAACAAGACTCAAATAGTCTTTCACTGAGTCTCATAAGGATTTCAAGAATCCTCATCCCTTATGGAAGAATGCAGAATATTACGTCCATTTACCTTTCAAGCTCAATGAAGATATCAATCCTACGAAGGCAATCCACCCAGGAATGCCTCCAGATGAACTAACTCTTGCTAGACAAGAGTGTCCTGAATTACTTGCCCAAGGGTTAATCGAACCTACTAGTTCTGAATGGGCATGCTAGGCATTTTATGTAAATAAACTTGTTGAACAGAGACGTGGTAAGAAAAGGCTTGTTATCAACTATAAGCCTCTGAACACTTTCTTACGTGATGATAAATTCCCTCTTCCAAAAATATCATCTCAGCTCTCACTGCTTGCAGGATCTACCATTTATAGTAAGTTTGATCTTAAAGCAGGTTTCTTGCAACTTGGTGTTCATTCGGATGATCGTCCCAAAACTACCTTCTGCATTCCCAATGCACATTACTAATGGACAGTTATGCCATTTGATCTTAAGGTTGCTCCATCATTATTTCAAAAAGCTATTACCAAGATCTATGCTCCACTACTGCACACAGCATTGATCTATATTGATGATATTCTTTTATTCTCCAAATTAGAATCTGATCATCAACAGCTTCTCTCTAAATTTCTAGATATTACTGAAGCTGCCGGAATTATGCTCTCTAAGAAGAAAAACACTCTCAATACAACCGAGATTGATTTTCTTCGTATGAAGTTTTTCAATGGAGTCTATCAACCTAGTTCTCACATAGCCATTGAAATATTACAGTTTCCAGATTCTAATCTGACGAAACAACAATTACAATAGTTCCTAGGCGTTGTCAATTACCTACGCTCATTTTTGCCACATGTCAGTCAATACACGTCAGTTCTTTCTTTCCTTCTGAGGAAAGATCCTCCTTCTTGGCAAAATGTGCATACTCAAGTTGTTCAACATCTGAAGACTGCATGTCAGAATCATCCACCTCTGGTTCTTCTAACCACTGGGTCCTTAATTCTTCAGACTGATGCCTCTTATCACTACTGGGGAGCTGTTCTCCTCAAAAAACTAGCCCACAAAAAAAAACATATGTGGTTATCAAAGTGGTAAATTTACAGATGCAGAACTTCACACCATATCACCATCAAAGAAATCTTTGCAGTAAAATATGGTATCCAGAAGTTTTCCTTCTTTCTCCGGCCAGCACAGTTTGAAATTCAAATGGATAGTTCATCCTTCCCCAGGATGCTGGAATTTAAAAATAAATTGGTGCCTTCTGCTCAACTTCTTCGCCTTCAAGAATGGTTTTCAATGTATACCTTTACTATAAAACACATACCAGGCAACAAGAATGTGTTAGCAGATTTCCTTTCAAGGCCCATACAAAAGTCCAAGGCCCAACTCTCTTTATTAACAGGATGTTTTAATCTCCCTCTCCTGTTACAACCCACAACTGGTACAAGGCCCAAGCCCATCCAATTATACCATCCATCTGGGTCCATTCCACTTATTTGTGCTATTACTGTTCCACCTGACAGTAATTACCCAACAACGGCCCATGAAGTTAATGAGTTGGCCCGGTCCAAGATGTTTTACTATGCATATCGACGTCTTATGGACTTCCCAGAACAGATTCAACAGGGCAATCCATTCAATCAGACACGCCCATATCTGTTCATCATCCACCTTCGTACCGTCCTCACCGACAACTTATTCTAGTACGTTTGGTGTGTTTCATGTTTATACAAAATAGCTGTAGCATTCATCCCCTTACAACTACAGAACCAACTCCGGAAGTCTCCGCCTTCTCGCTTACAGGAGTGTCTCCAATTGTTTGCTCCTATAAATACCTGGACTTTGCATGTTAATGAAATATGTCAACTATTTCCCCTGCGACAACATGCCATCTATATATGTCATCACCCCTACTCAGACTCTCCTCACGGGTTAATTGCTAAGCACTACTTGCGGCAATTTCAGACATGTACATGCTCGCCAACACCATAAGTAATTACTGGTTTATGCACTTTTCTCAATGATATCAACAATCAGCCCGACAATGTTGTGCCTGTGATACGCGGCCCCATAGAGTTCATCCCAGAAGACCATCTTACTTCTCTGGTCCAAAACTTGGCTCCTAACAGTCCAAATCCACCTCCAGTCTCTCGAGACAACACTCCTCTCTCATACAAAGAAATTTTTGCTGAACAAGAAGCAGAAACCACAGAACGTCAAGCCTTAGGAGTCGACTCTCCTGAAGATACTTACCAGTGTTCTCAAGCTTACTGGGACTCCTTACACAATGATCTTAATGAAGAAGCAGCAGAGAATTTATCCCCTTCCCATGAACCGATCAACTTCCGTTGGTCTCCATAATCGCTATTCTCATCTGGTTCCAGGATATTCGTATCCTCGTCTGCGATTAAGTACTATGTTATGTGCTCTATACAGCCACCTTCGTCATCAAGTTTATACTGACCTGCCAGTTGTTCGTCCTCTTCTTCATCGACTAACCTACCTTCAGTCTTTCATCCCGCGAAATCCTCATCGCACAGGTATGTTTTCCTCTGTGCAGGTTCTTTCCTCCGTTTCTGCCACGACCACACCAACGATGTCTACCTCTCATGTCTATTCAGCCAGCTCTTCTGATCCAACTCATGTGCCGCCACATGCTCTTGTCCTCGCTAACGACAATTCTACCAGCCCAGCAGATGCGCTTCCCATCCTTCCATCATCTTTATGATAAAGCAAGGGAATCTTATCCCGACAACCTCTTGTTCATCTACAGTAATGTCCACTCACCCGACATCTATCACTGTTCACCAGCACGTTCCACATGCTGACAAGGGACCTGTCTTGTCCAGTCTTCATCAACTTTCTTCGGTGCTTATCCCCCAGCTCATCCACCAGCTGTCCACGGGATTGAAATGTTTTGAAGTCCGCCAGCAACTCCTCTTGTCTATAAAAGCAGCTCAGTGTTCCAGTTCAAGGCAGAGGCTAGTGACGAGTCTTACAAGTTTCTAAGTTTCCAGTCTATGAGTTTTCTTCATTTTCTGAAGTTCGTGTTTACTGTCCTGTATGTTTTCAGTTTGTATTTGCATATTGAGTTTCTTAAGTCTGTATTAGTTTATCTTTCCGCTAGTTTATCCTAGGTGCTTAAAATATGCCCTAGTAGTCTACTTGTGTGATAGTAGAACCCTCGAATGGCAATAAAAAATCAATAAGAAAGAAGAAAGGAAAACTTATAGTCAAAATTTGTTGTTCTGAAAGTTGCTCACAAAGTGTAGCCTACAACGCCGCCGCTTCTTGCAGCCACATCAAACCACAACGACTCCTCCGATGATTTCTAGCAACAACGACGCCCTTCGACGACGCCTCAAATCGTTTGTTCTGAAAGTTGCTCACAACGTGCTGTTCACAACACCTCCGCCCAAACTGAATTGGTTCTAATACCAACTGAAGCCAGTGAAACTACCAATACAGAGAAGGAGAAGCAGCGAGAAAGAACGGGGGGTGGGTGGGTTGCAGAGAAGATGAGTAGACTGACGTAAGGAGTTTAAAAGGTTGCACCACAATAAATGGACAAAAATAAATGAAAGGGGTGGGTTGTAGAAGAGGTTGGGTTGAAGAGAAATAAGAATTGAAAAAACAGAAATAAATGAAGGGGGTTTGAAAAAATGGGCAAAAATAAATGATAGGTGGTTCAGTTGCACAGAGAAAGGGGTTAAAAAAAGTATATATTATAGATTATAAAAAATAATTGAAGGGGAGATATGAAAGATGAATTAGTACGTTCACACTTGAAAAATGACATAAATGTGTTCACACTATATAACAAATAAAAAATGTAGAGAGGCTCCTTCGAAATGCTTAAGTGGTTGTTGACATGGCGCGCTGAGGAGCCTTCTTTGGAGTACGTTATTAAGTATATGTTATAAATATGACGGCAAGAAGGGAAAAATAAAAAAAAAATAAGATAGGACAACGGTAAATAGGATATGACAGCTGTTACGACTAAACCGTTGTTGGTTAAACGCTATAAATACCCTTTTTCCTACTGATGAAAATTAATGTTAAAATATGATGTAATAGTGATTTATAGCAATTAGTATGTTAATGCTCATTCTATAATGCCAGGAGTTTGAAAACTTATGGTGCCATCATTTTTTTTCATTCTTCCATAAATATATTTAAAGACTTCTTGTTGTTTTTAGTTTTAAAATATTGTTGCAATGATATAAATTAAGGTTATCAAAGTAATTTAACAAAATAACTTTTTGCCCACTATTTCCCTATATATGTTCCCTCTATTTTTTAGGTGCAAATTAACATTTTCTTATTTTCTCATTTTTTAGTTATTAGCATTTTACTTTTATTACTTCTATTTTTATTTTAAGTAAAGAAGATAATTTACACTTTAAATTTTACTTAAAGTTTTATGTTTCTTATATGCAAATAAAGCATGTGTGATATAACGCCAGTGGAGAAAAGGAAAAACATAGAAAAAAAAAAAACAAAAGAGGTAGAAGTAGAAGTAGAAGGGGAAGAAGAAAAGAGAAGAAGAACAAAAAAAGAAAGAAAGAAAAAGAAATTAATAATTAATATTTTTTTATTCAATCAATTTATCAGTTTTAATTACAAACCTATTATTAATTTATAAAAATTTAAAATATCTAATTTATGTCATATTACAATTTTGAAACTAAATATTACTTAAATAAAATAATTAAAATCATTTAACTTATTTTAGCAAATAAGTTAAAGGATTACTTAAGAAATTACTTAAAGTCAATAAAATTTTAGTGAAAGGCATTTTGGTAAGGGGGGGGGGGGGGGGGGGGGGGGGGGGGGGGCGGGCTTTGATCTGGGGACTCTCGTACTTTACATTGTGAAGTCCAAACTTTGAAAGACATCTAAGGTGGCGAATGAACCCTACTGTTTATGTGTTTTACACATCTCTTTAGTTTATGTATTTTGATTATTCTGCTAATACTATTGTACACAATCACCTTCACTAGTAATTCATGTGCAGGTATAAGTTGACACTTGCTTGGTGCAGAATATAACTTGTTATATTACAGTTTGCTGTTAGTATAATTCTTATTGCATTCTTTATAAAATCATTGTAATTGTTATATTACAAGTGTTTAATATTTGTAAGTAGGATATTATAATCTTGAATTCTATCTCTAATGTTATGCATAAAGTGTAGGAAATCTCTGGGAAACCACTAAGCAATAGCTCATCTCTACCGATTACTCACTTCTAGAAATTTATTTGAGGAAGGAGAAGTCAGCATGAAGGAATGGTAGCCGTGGTAGCGAGTTCTACTCAATTAGGATTTGTTTTTTTGCTTTTCTTCGAGTTCTACTCACTATGATTTTGTTTTTGTATAGTAAAGCTCGGTGCAAAAACATAATGTACAAAAGAGCATAGTTGTAATAAAATCGTTTTGGAGTTTGTATGAAAGTTTCAAACGAATAAAAGAAAAGGTGATAAAGTTGTAATCCTCGGGGATTTCTCTATGGGTCATCTACTGGTGCCCACTGAGAACGTGAGAAACCGGGTTGTGACACACTATACACATTGAGGGACTACAAGTTAGTATGCCAAGTATGAGTTTTGACATGAGATAAAAAAAAATTTGGTCATACGGAGAATAAGTAAGGTAACTATATAATTTTTTTTTTAATGGTTAAGGCTATCCTTAATTGGCCAAAAAACCCTCCATAATGACTTGGATCAAAAGTTCCTTAGGTCTAGCATGCTACTACAAACGCTTTGTTGAGTGGCTCTCCAAGCTAGCCATTCTAATGACTAGATTAATCTAGAAAAACACATCTTTGGAGTGGAGGATCGCAAAATGGGAAAATATTTTTCAAGTTTTGAAGAAGTTAACTACCTGTCTAGTATTGACATTGCTTAAGCCTTAAAAGAGTTGGTGATCTGCGTAGATGTCTATGTTAAGGCTTGGATGTTTGCCCTGTACAGAAAAATAAAGTAGTTGCTTATACATCAAGGTTGTTGAAGGTTCATTAGAAGAATTACCCAATGTATGTCTTGGATTTAACAATAGTAGCGTTTGCATTGAAATTGTAAAAACATTATTTGTAAGCCAAAAGGTTCACTATATACTTGAACTATAATAGTCTAAGGTAGGGTTTTTTGGAAATATACCCTTGATGGATTTTTTTATTTTATTTTGGTATAATGCATACAAATTTGGGATCTACCCTACTTGAACCATTTAATAGTTGCTGACTAAGTCCAATGGTGTTGATCTCTTTTTTAAAATTGGATTTTTGCTTTGAAAAATTTTTTAGAATGCAACTTTAAGAGTCACTTTATTAGAATGCGACTTTTTTAGTCACCTTAGGCCAGACATAAAATAAAAATAACCATTTACCGAGGCCCATTATCTTCTTCTCTAGAGGAAAGAAAAAATGTAACGATGAGAACCTCTTTGCTTACCGGCGTCCCTGACATCACTGCTTCCTAAGAAAGAGAGATGGTTGAAGAAGAGATGCCAAGAGGACATTTTTTCAATAAATCTAAGCTACCAAACAACACTCCGAATTAAACTATTAGTTGCCTTTAAAATCCCTTTTTATAATTATTATTATTTATCGAAGGGTGAAATGATACGGCGGACAAAGAATATAGGTGAAAGGGCCCAACAATCCCTTCGTTCTTCCTTCCGAAACCCTACGTCCTTCTATAAATGCAAAACCCTAATCGCGCAACAAGAACACATGAGGCGCTCTCTCATCTGTTCTGTATTTTTTTTCTTTTCTGTGTTTAAGGTTTCTTGATTTGCTCTTTGTTTTCCTTTACTTGTTTGAATGATTTCAAGAGATCACTGTGACGAAAGTTTCTTGTGTTCCAGAAGACGATCTCTTTGGGATGTCGGTGACGGTAGCACAATCCTCTAAGAAGTTCTGAGTGATTTCGTTTTTTGCAGAAACCTGATCTAAAGGATTTTTTTGTACATAATTTTTCTTTTTCTACTTGAAAGATCTCTATTTTTTTTTAGGGTTTTTGCAATTCGGTGCTTGTGGTGGCTTGGAGAATGGTGAGGTGATATCAGTGGAAGTCCACTGATATTACGAAAGTGTGATGTAAAGCATGAATCCCGACAGGTTCTGATCCTATTCTCCCCAAATGAAACGCCTTGGTTCTTGATTAATTTAGAAAAACTTCAATTTTTTCATTGTTCTTTCTTTTTATATTCAGGAGTTTTGTTTGAAGATTTGAGATTTGGTTTCAATGATTCTGTACCTTTTTCAAAGATCTCATAATTAACTGTGATGAATATTTCTTCTTGTACCAAAAGGCAATCTCTCTGGAAAGTCAGTGGTGATAACACAATCCTTCGTCGTGTTTTCTTGATCTATCTATGGTTATCTTTATCTAGGAAGTTTTCTAAATCTTGAACTATCTTTGTCTAGGAAGTTTTCTAAATCTTGCACTTCTGATGATTTTTCTTTTTCTACTTGAATGATATTTATGTTTTATAAGTTTTTGTACTTTTGAAATTTGGTGTTAGTGTTGCTGGGGAGAATGATGAGTTGATGATAGAAGTTCATGGTCTGTCAATCCACTGAGATTATAGTGTGATGTAAAGCATGAATCCCGACAGGTTCTGATCCTAAATCTCCCCAAATGAAACGCCTTGGTTCTTGATTAATGTAGAAAAACTTAATTTTTTCATTGTTCTTTCTTTTTATATTCAAGAGTTTTGTTTGAAGATTTGAGATTTGGTTTCAATGATTCTGTACCTTTTTCGAAGATCTCATAATTAACTGTGATGAATATTTCTTCTTTTACCAAAAGGCAATCTCTCTGGAAAGTCAGTGGTGATAACACAATCCTTCGTAGTGTTTTCTTGATCTATCTATGCTTATCTTTATCTAGGAAGTTTTATAAATCTTGAACTATCTTTGTCTAGGAAGTTTTCTAAATCTTGCACTTCTGATGATTTTTCTTTTTCTACTTGAATGATCTTTATGTTTTAAAAGTTTTTATACTTTTGAAATTTGGTGTTAGTGTTGCTGGGGAGAATGGTGAGTTGATGATAGAAGTTCATGGTCTGTCAATCCACTGAGATTATAGTGTGATGTAAAGCATGAATCCCGACAGGTTCTGATCAAATTCTCCCCAAATAAAACGTCTTGGATTGTTATGTAATAGAAGAGCAAATTGTTCTTCTTGGATTTTTTGATTATCGATTTATCGATACCTAGGAAGTATCTTCTTTTTTCTCCTTAGGCGTAATCAATCTTTTCAAACTTGTATAACAGTGATGTTTGTGTCGACCTTTCTAATAGAGTTGAATAAATGTAGGCATATTTAAGTTTGAATTCGAGACATAGACTTTAACCTTGTTTATATATAATTTTTTAATTAATTGATGTACCACCTGTTAGTGAAAGGAATATTTTTTTTATTATCAATTTTTTGGCATATGAGTAAATGTTTTTTTTTGTTTCCTTTAAGCAATACTAATTATTTTAAATTTTGGTATGACAGTGGTGTTTGGGTTGACCCTTCCAATAGAGTTGATAAACGGGAGCATGCTTGGGTTCGAATTTCAGACTTAGACCTTAATACTATTTATATTATGTCTTTAACTAATTGATCTACCACTTCTTAGTAAAAGGAGGTCTTTACCATTACAAGTGTTATTCTAAATAAATGTGTTTTCTTTGGTAAATATTTACCAATTTGGCTTGATTTATGAAAAAATATATATTTTTAGAATGCTATAAGGCCTTTTTGTCATGCTCTGACCTCTGTCAAAATGCGGGCGCTATCCCCCATCTCTGTGGAGGACGCTAGCCACGTATGACACAATATTGTCACATCTCAGTGTACAAGTACTCCCAAGATCATTTATTCCTACTATTCACTCTTGAATAGTAAAGGGCCTCTCCTAAGTTTGAACTCGCAACCTCCTCCTCATAAGGTTATATTTTGCAACTTGAGTAGCCATTACAAGAAAGAGGTTGCGAGTTCGAACTTGGGGGAAGCCCTTTACTATTCAAGAGTGAATAGTAGGGATAAATGATCTCGGGGTACTAGACGCTGCGACTTTTTATAAGTGTTAAAGAATGTTGCCTTTTAAAGAGGGTACATTATACTTATTATTATTATTTTTTTAAATTTGGACAACCTAGAGCTCATATGAAGCTTATGTCTCTAAAACCTTTTAGTTTTTAAAATAAATTGTTTTGCTGTTTATTTTTCAAATCTAAAGTATTGAAGGTATAATCTCTAACATTGTGTGGTGATTACTCTTTGGGTTTTTTTGTTGAACAAGTTAGTCTTAGTTTTTAAAATAACTAAGAATAGTTTGTGAATGCTAAGTAGTGAGGAAATGATTAAGTGAGGTGAAGGGAAATTAGTTAGAAATGGTATTATCCTAACGTATGCATATCATCATACTAATAAGAAGTGGTTTCATCTTATGATTCATGCTTATTTACACATGTTATAATGTCTTAGTATGAGAATGTTAGTAGTATGTCATGTTAGATAATGATTGAGATTCATGATTGTGGATGAATTTACTTGCTTATTACGGGACATCTTAGTTACTAGTCATGCATTTATATTTTTAATGGATATTTTGTTACTCATTTTGCTACCATGCTACTTAAATGAAGAGCACGGTACTTAAATGAATACCTTATTTATGAATGCCTATATTTATGCTTATTAGATTTATAAAGCATTCTTAGGGAATGATCATTATGTTTGTCATGCCTATATGGCTATACTTATGTAGTATGTTAAATACTCTTAATAGTATAACATGCATATGTATAGTTGGATTGCTCACCATGTCATGATATGCCATTTGCATATTTCATGGGTTGTTTTATGTGATTGGTTGAAGGGATGTCTTTGTTTAGGATGGTTGAAGGGATGTCTTTGTGCGACCCTTTTGATGATGTGAGTGACCTAAAAGGAGTTAATGAGAAATGACTCCAATGACAACATACCAATGCAATATAGGTATATAATGCTCGGTAGAGTCATATAAATGGATTTAAACGGATGCGTTAGTTAAGGTAGGTAGAGGTGAGATGAAATTCTCTTAACTAGTCTCATGAGTCTGTTGTATATTACTAGTTCGTAAGATTGTTTTAAATGAGAAATTTTATTGAAAATGACATGTAGTTTGATTATTTATCTGTCTTTTAGACTTGATTATGTGGTAATGTATATAATATCGTCATGATTGTTGATGTTTGATTTTGAATATATTGTTGAGCATGTAATGGTAAATATGCGATATCATTTCACTGAGAAATTAGCTCACTTGATAAGGGCAAAAACATTGCTCATTGACTTCATCTCCTATTGTTGATTTCATCATTTCTTGTTCGGTGAATACAAGATGGACTGAGAGGAACGAATTTTACTATTGGAGTTTGTCTTTGTTTAGGATTTTGTTTACGTTACTTAAATTCAAAAAATTACATTGGACATGAATAATTGAAATAACATTACCTTTCCTCAACTTTCATGAAATTTTCACACAATCGGTAATTACTGGCTTGTAAAAATCTATACATTGTGAGTTGTTCATTAATGATTGTGTGTGGATTTGATTGATTGGAAAAAAAGCTAAGGGTTATTAGTACTATGTCAAAAGGGGTATTAGTTCAGCCAAGTTATAATATACCGATAATGAGATGGGTTATTGTATTTATAGAAAATTGTTACTCTATGAATTACCGTTTCACATATTTTAAATTTTATTTAAATAATTAAATGTAAATAATCAAATGTAAATATTACTAGAATAAAAGTGTTGGATATTAAAGATTGAATGTAAGCTATGTAAATAAAATTTAATAGTGAGTATGATTTAGAGAATTGATTTTATTGTTGAGTTTGTAAATTAAAATTAATTGGGATCATTTATTTTTCAGATTTAAAAATTAAATTTAATGTTTATCAATCTCTTTTTTTTTTATTGCTGGATCAAATTTATAAGTGGGGTTGAATCTTGACTTTTTGATAAAGACTTAATTTTTAATTATACATTAAGTTTTAGTAATTTTTTAATGATCTCACAAGTTCTTTTAAACCTTTCAACTCTATAGTAATTTTTAATAGAACCCTTTTTGAGAGTAGCTCTTTTAATTTAGATTTAATCAATTTATGACCTGAAATCAAAAATATTTAACATAGAAAATTATGAATAAATTTTAAAAATTACATTAATAATGGGTAAAATCATAATTAAATTAAGATTCATCTAATCTTTAGATTAAAATTTTAGGTGATATTCAAGAATACGAAAGAGAGATTAAGAGTAGAAAACTTGAATACAATATTAATGAAACAAGAAGTATATGAGCCTAAAACCTATAAGCCTAACTCAAGCTTAACTTATAATTTTTTTTATTCTTTATCGTTTTGGAGCAAAGAGAAAAATTAGAGTTGGACAAATAAGACTTCAACACATATTGATGAACAACGATTTAATGAAGGAGAATGAATTATAATGATTTCAAATACAACACAAATTTCATTTAACATAAAATAGGAAAAATGAAATTTGTGTTGTAATGAAGTTATTTGTTTAGAATTTTAGAATTTTAAATAAACATGGACTCTGTAAGCAAGATAGAAAAAATGATTTCAATGAAACAAAATGATTTTTTAATGATCTCAATTAAACACGTGACCATTCATAAATTATAAATCATATTCTTGATTTTTACTCTTCTTTCCACTAATATAAGTTTCACACCATTCAAGATCAACTAGGTTTAAGGTATGTCAAAGTCGATCCAATGACGTTCTATACACCCAAAACTTTTTTGTTACATCACCAACTTTGCACACATCCCACACCTTACACGCGAACCAACACTAAACAACACCCAAACTTGATTTTTTACATTTGTCATGCATATTATCCCAAATGCACCCCCAAACTTGTTCATTTAATAAATTGATGAAAAAAAATTATTTTTCTTATTCATCTTTTTTTTTAACTTTTCACATGAACAACTCATTTTTTAATCTCTTTTTATCACCTTCACATGGCATTCACATCAATAGCCTATTTTTCATATGCTTTCCCATGAAAATAATTCAAACTCCATTATAATGCATTTCTCAAAGTTTTAAAATGCGCAAGGGCGAAAACAAGATAAAACAAACAATGCCTTGGCTTTTAATGTTTGGTGACAAGAAATACGGTAATGTTTGGTGACAAGAAACATGGTAAAAGGCTCAAAATTAGGTGACTAGGGACAATATATAATTGAGTAGGCTTCGTGGCTCAAGCTATTCTAAAAATGGCCTAAATTATGTCTTATTTGGTGATTCGTAGGATTTTGCCTTAAGAAGATATCAAACAAGTTTTAGAGCCAAGTTTGAAAAAAAGTTGAGATTAAAATATTTTTTAACTTGCAAATTCTCAATTTAACATCTAAGTGGAATTCATGATAATGATTGTGTACTCAAAAGCCGACAATACTTTAAATAAGCACGACATGCAAGTTAAGCACGCAGATTTAAGATTACTCTTTAGTTTTTTAAGGTTTATGCTCAGAAATAAGTGTTAATTCTATCATAGATCATCCATTCACAATTAAATCAAAGCAAAGATCATAATGGAATATGAAATTATTTATTGATCAAAATGTAAGAAGAACAAAATTTCTCACTAAATACACCAAAACACAAAAAATTCAAATTTCCCCCAAACGTATAGTGTGCATGGTCCTCAATGTAAAATCATCCACAAAAATAGATAAAATGGAGAAACAGGTAATGATATTCCCCTCATCTTCAAGTAATGAATACCTGAACGGCTTCAGTTATTGTCTTCCTCATCCTCATCCTCTTAGCTTTAGTCTTCATTTTCGTCCTCCGTCGACTAATGTGTTGGGAACATTGGTGGTGTTGGGAATTGCAAAGGAGTGGGATTGGTAAGATTCACAAATTGTGCCAACACAGTGTTGTATTGGATTGAATAATCAATGAAACGATTGGTCTTGTCCATAAATTGCTCAAGACGAGACAATCGTTTATTCAGAGAGGGTTGTTGTTCTTGAGATGGACGAGAAGAAGATGGCCCCTCGCTAGGCTTTGTGATGATCGCATCTTTATATCGACATAAATTTTCAGAATCAATAATGCCTTTGGGATATAAAATCTCCTCATTTGGTTGCCAAATCCCCTAGGGTTTTGTCATAACTCGCATATAAGTGAAGGATGCGGCCCCTTGTTGTTGACGAATTGATGTTGTTTATAATAGAGCTTGCAATCACGTTCCCAACATTAATGGATTTTTTGGAAATGATGGCATAAAGTAGAATGACCTTGTCTTTAGTCACATCAGATAAGTGGCTTACGGGCATCAACTTACCACATAAGAAGTTGAGTCATGCCTTACTTAGCCGTGTTAATCCCTTTCGATGGAATGAAGAAGGGACTCCCCTATTGAGCTTCCATACTATTCTTTGGCTACTCTAAGTAGAGATGATCTCATTTGTATCAATTCCTTCATTTAAATAAGTGGAATAACCATCATTGTCAATATTCTGCAATCCATAGTAGGCATTGGTGGTTGATCGATCAAAAAACACCATGTGCCCTCTCACAAACCCCTTGTAATCATCATGTTCTCGGGCTTTTGCATAGAATTCTAGTACTATGGGAATAACAACAGGGGTCGGTTGGCGCACAAATGTTCCCCACTGTCTAACAGCAATTAGGTTCGCAATTTGAGGAATGTGTGCCACAGAAGCATTCATAACTTTTTTTTATTCAAGGCTTTTTTTCACCACTGATTTATTATACTGTTTTTCTATTTCAGCACTAATAAACCTTTGTTGATCAAAGGGTGGTGCAGAAGAAGAAGATTCCCGCACTCTTTTTGTTTTTGGTGCCATGTGTGCACTTGTTACACAAACCAAAAATCTCAACACAAAGAATTGAATCCAATACTGCTCAACACCAAGGCCCAAACGATCTAACACAAACAACAACGAGGTTCACATTATCCAAATTCCATGCTCAATACAATCGCACAAAATATTGCAACCCACGAAGACACAAGGACAATCCCAAAACTTTTTAGATCCAAATTATGCAAATGACATTGCTTGTAGAGAACGATGAAGAAGAAGAGAGAAAAGAAATGAATATTTTTTTTTCCAATTAACCTCATATCTCCCAACTTGAATTGAGCATTGTCCTCAATATGCCAAGAAAGAGTTGTTGAAGCTCCTCATAATGCGCTCCATCTATCGCTTTGCGTAATCCGACAAAAAGAACTCCACTTTTTAGAACTTGGACATGGATAAGAACACAATATATCAATGCTCAACCAAAATGAAAGGAATGTTATGAATGAATTCATGCAAGTAAAATTTATGAAAAATTCAAAATGAAACCGATGGGTTGCCTCCCATAAAACGTTTAGTTTTAAGTCCTCAATCCGACTTCTTCATATTTTCTTATGGCTTCGCAAGAGTGAGGTGATCATCACGCTTCTCCTATTGTCTACAGTAGTGCTTTAATCTTTGCCCGTTCACTTTAAAATACGACCCATTAGCATTTTTCAGCTCCACTGCACCATAAGGCCAGACTCTCCCTACAACAAAGGGTCCCGACCACTAGACTTTAACTTGCCTAAAAAGAGTTTTAATTTGGAATTAAATAAAAAAACTTGTTAAGTCCCGCTTCAAAATTAGCTTATCATGCCATTGTTTGGTTCTTTCCTTGTAAAGCTTGGCATTCTTATATGCATTATTTCGGAACTCTTCCATTTTCATAAGCTGTAACAAATTGTTGCTCTCTAGAAGCTCTCAAGTCAAAATTCAGCTTCTTAATTGCCCAGTAAGCATGATGTCTAACTCCATTGGTAAGTGACAACTCTTCCAAAAAACAAGGCGATAGGGAGACATCCCAATGGGTGTCTTGAATGTAGTCCGATATGCCCACAAAGCATTCTCAAGATTAAGTGCCTAATCTTTTCTTCTTACATTCATAGTCTTCTCCAAAAATTTGTTTTACTTTCCGGCTGCTTATCTCGGCTTGCCCATTGGATTGAGGGTGGTAGGCAAGTGCTCTATTGTGCTTTACACCAGCAAGTAACGAAGTAAGAAGCTTATTGCAAAAGTGGGAACCCTCGTCACTTGTAATAGCTCGAGGGGTACCAAATCGAGTAAAGATGTCACGACGCCCCTTACGTAGGCTGACGTCATGACCGGCACAGCGTACTATACACTGTACAAACCCATAGACAGTATATAATACACTGTCAGCCTTCACGTACTCTCACAAACCTTCCCAAAATGTACAGAATATTTTTTTTCCTATACCACAAATCAAATCAAATCAAATATATATATAAATGATCATTCCAGTCATTCCACAAATTAAATTCTTACCTGATAAATATCTATAATCATCTCATTTCATCATCCCAAGCATTTCTACTCTTTTTCTTCGTGAAATTACTATCTAAGTTAGATGTAAACTTTCTAGCGGAGTAATTTTTACTGTAGAAGCCGTTTTGCGGTATTTTGACAAATTGGGGGTTTTGACCCAATGTAAATGAAAACCCGCTAGGAAGGTAGAAAAACGCTCACTGGACTGTCGGAACTCCGAATCTATGGTTAGATTCGATTTCAGGAGGTTTGGAGATCGTCGGACAATTGTAATACAATTTACATCTTTTGGATGATAGTGATGCATAGTGAATAGTGAATAGTTGAATGAATAGTGAATAATAAATAGTAAAGTGAACAGTGAACAGGGCATAGTGCATAATAAATAGTAAATAGTATACAGTGTACAGTGAACATTGACCAGTGATGTGACCAATGAAACCCCGATGTTAGTTTTAGTAACTAAGTATATGGTGTCGTGAAAATATGATTTGGAAATCTATTTTCACTGTTCTTTCTTGTGGGAATATCTAGATTTGACCACAGAAACGAGATAATAGTTTCTTCAACTGCTTATGAGTCCTAAAGGGATTTATTATTCGTGATTTGAAGTGAATTGAGAAATGAAAGATGTAAATAGATATGAATACAAGAAATTGAATTATGGAGTGATTATGACAGGTTAAATTCGTTGGATTTAACTTGGAGCTGGACTCGAAAGCGACGAGGATTGAGTTTAAGTGGAACGTGTTGTACTGTGAGTATAGTTTTCTTGATTTGGTTCTTGTATGGCATTGTATGCATATAAACTGTTTGATTGTATGCATGTGATATTATATATAAGTCATTGAGTTTTATGGATCATGCAAACTGATTTTAGCATTAGAGTTTGTAATGATGAGGCTTTGCGATTCATCATTGTCATTTCGTTAGGAATTAGACCCGGATGAGGTTTTGCGAGTCCTCATTGTTAATAGGTCTGTCTTAACAAGGGTTGCGATCCTTCAAATGACTGTGACTTGGGTGATGAGAGACTGTGTCTACCTTGTACGACCATACAAGGGTTAGACCCGCTCTCTTGCCTTGCGGAGGAGGGAGATTGTGCATTGTATTATGGAAAACTCATGAAATTTATGTTGTTGAGATGTATAATATATTCGTTGAATGATGCATGTGTTGCATAAGTGTTTGAAATGATTTTAAATGTCATATTTCTCTAAATATATATAATTGTCATCTCAAGAACTATATTCACTGAGCTGTTGTTTGCTCACCCCATTTCCTCCAATATTTCAGGTCTTGAGTCGAAGGGAAAAGGAAACTCCGTGAGTGATATGCACTGTTCACTGTTCACTTTACTATTCACTATTCACTATTCATTCAACTATTCACTATTCACTATACATCACTATCATCCGAAAGATGTAAATTATATTAAAATTGTCCGATGATCTCCAAACCTCCTGAAATCGAATCTAACCACAGATTCGGAGTTCCGACAGTCCAGTGAGCGTTTTTCTACCTTCGTAGCGGGTTTTCATTTACATTGGGTCAAAACCCCCAATTTGTAAAAACGCCGCAAAACGGCTTCTACAGTAAAAATTACTCCGCTAGAAAGTTTACATCTAACTTAGTAATTTCACGAAGAAAAAGAGTAGAAATCACTTACCGCGAGGCCCGATTGGACGAGAATCGTCTGTTTCTCTTTTTTCCTCCTCTTTCTTCTTCTCGGCTCGTCTGCAACTTCTTCTTTTCTTTTCATTTTTTTTCGTCATTTTTTTTATTATTATTATTAACATACGAAATACTGTTCATGTTACTATTTAGTGAACAGTATCAAATGAACAGTAACTTTATTGTTATTTTAATTTTTTTCTTTTTTTTCTTCTTCTATACACTCAATCCACATAATTCAACTCCAAACTTTAACTTGTAAGCACTCATATAGGATGATCCCATATGTATCATCTTCTTTCTGTACATACACACGTATATTGGCTCATACGTCTAAAATACGTGTATTATCACCCGTATATTTAGCTCTTACGTATAAATACGTGTATTCTCAAACGTATATGGAGCTCCAATGTATAAAATACGTGCACGTCAACGTATGTATTTAATTAAATTTACGGGGTGTTACAAAAGATGTTCGTTTGCAAAAATTTTACTACCACTCTTGCATCATTGGTAGGTGTAGCAATCGCCTCGACCTACTTGGAATCATAATCAACTGCGAGAAGGATGTAAGATTTACCACACGAAGACGGAAACACGCCCATGAAATCAATGCCCCACACATCAAAAAGTTCAACCTCCATAATATTGGTTAAGGGCAGTTCATGTCTCCTCGAAATTGTACCCAAACGTTGGCAACGATCACATGTCTTCACAAAGACATAAGAATCTCGAAATAAAATGGTCCAATAAAACCCGCTTTCAAGTACTTTTGCTGTCGTCCTTTAAGCACCAAAGTGGGCCTCATAAGTGGAAGAATGACACCCTCGAAAAATATCCTGAAATTATCCCCTGGTACGCATTTTCTAATCATTTGGTCATTACACCTCTTAAAAAGTAACGGCTCATCCCACATTAGACTTTCACATCATGTAAGAACTTCGTTTTCCTTGAATAAGAGAGATCCAGAGGTAATGTACCATACACTAAGAAATTTACAAAATCAGCATACCAAGGGAATTTTACCCCCAAACTATATAATTGTTTATCTGGGAATGACTCTTGAATAGGAACCACATCCTTCGTGCCTTCAAGCTGTAGTCGTGATAAGTGATCGACCACCACATTTTCGCTCCCCTTTTTGTCTCGAATCTCTAGATCAAACTCTTGCAATAGAAGAATCCACCGAATCAACTTTGGCTTGGCATCTTTCTTCTCAAATAAATATCGGATTGTTGCATGGTCGGTATAAACAATGACCTTAGACCCAATAATGTAGGACCGAAACTTATCGCATGTAAACACTACCGCCAACAACTCTTTCTCAATTGTAGTGTAGTTTTGTTGGGCCACATCTAGGTATGGCTAGCATAATATATAGCTTTGAACATTTTCTTATGTCGTTGTCCAAACACCGCTCCAACAACAAAATCACTAGCATCGCACATAATCTCAAAATGAAGCCTCCAATCCGAGACCACCATAATAGGAGTTAAAATCAATGCATCAAAAGCTTTTTCACATTCATCATTCACACAAAAAGGAACATTTTTCTCTAAAAGATTACAAATTGGCTTTGTGATCTTGGAGAAATCTTTTATAAATCTTCTATAGAACCCTGCATGTCCCAAAAACCTTCTTATGTCCTTGACACATTTTGGAAGTGGAAGCTTCTTAATAACTACAATCTTGGCCCAATCAACTACAAGACCCTTTGAAGACAGTCTATGGCTTAGAACAATGTCTTCTTGTACCATGAAATGACACTTCTCCCAATTGAGTACAAGATTAGTCTCCTCACATCGCTTTAACACCAAATAAAGATTATGCAAACATTGATCAAAAGTGGAGCCAAAAATTGAAAAGTCATCCATGAAGACTTCCATAATCTCTTTCACCATATCCGCGAAGATAGCCATCATACATCGCTGGAACGTGGCCGGTGCATTGCATGAAGGCAAATGTGCCATATGGGCATATGAAGGCGGTCTTCTCCTGATCCTCTAGTACAATGACTATTTGATTATAGCCCGAGTAACCGTCCAAGAAACAATAGTGGTCAAATCCTACCAATCGATCTCACATCTGATCAATGAATGGAAGTGGAAAATTATCTTTTCTGGTAGCTTTGTTCAACTTCCTATAATCAATACACACTCTCCACCCTTTTACTGTCCTTGTGGATATCAACTCATCATTTTCATTTTTCACCACTGTGATTTCACCTATTTTAGGCACCCCCATACTGGGCTTACCCATGGAATGTCTGAAATAACATACACTATGCCCGATTTCAACCACTTGAGGACTTCACCTCGAGCCACCTCTTTCATCGTCGGATTCAATCTTCTCTAAT
The DNA here is from genome assembly GCA_035771175.1 of Paratinospora sagittata. NCBI lineage: Eukaryota > Viridiplantae > Streptophyta > Magnoliopsida > Ranunculales > Menispermaceae > Paratinospora > Paratinospora sagittata. The sequence goes on along the minus strand of CM069596.1, from coordinate 8,996,477 downwards.
GTTCAATGGATGGCTTGTATGAGTCCTCCATTAATATCTTATGCATGCATATGGAGGGACTGATTCCCTTAATATCTGCAATTGACCACGCTAATGCTGTCTTGTGTTCTCTAAGAATCCTCAACAATTTTCCTTTCTCAATAGATGATAAAGATGAGGATATGATCATAGGATAGGTGGATTTCTCACCAAGAAAAATATATTGAAGGTGTTCATGTAGAGGCTTCAAATTTAGTGTAGGCTCATCAACTGTACTTGGAGAATTATCATCCAAGTTTTGCACTTCCTCTTTCATCATTTCCACTAGTGTTGCTCCAAGAACCATAACACATTGTTTAAGTTCCTCACTAACATCAGATTGCATCTCTTCAAGGTGTGAAGCCATCTGTAGAGCAAGCAACAACAACAAGTATGGGTTATTTATCTGGTGAACCCTTCACAACTACAAAACAGGCCAATTACCTGAACAATAGAGGATACAATTACAAAAGCAATGCTCAAGTGCCAAATTAGTACAACCTAGGAGTAAGGAATCATGAGAAAATATTCTATTCCAATAATAGGAATGTGTTGAATCCTCCACTAGGGATACTAGTGCTTATGCATCAAGTGAAGACTGATTCAAGAATTGGCACTTTAAAGTCAACTGGTGTGTGCAAATCGCAAGTGAACGGTTGCCAAGTTATAATATATTTTGATGAGAAATCGGATATCGTTCTCAGGGATATCTACTACACTATCGATAGTGTTTTAACCCTAATTTTATCTAGAAAATCAAAATCGAATGATGGAATAATTAAAGTAGCAATTAAAGCAATTAAATACTAACTAACAAGCAATGTAAAAAAGATAGGAAAACAGTGATGGACTCGTCTAGAGGTTCGATATCACCTCACTCTCAACTATGTCTATATAAATATATTATTATTATATCTAGTCCTTAGCCTATAAATTATAAATCCTAACCTTTCTAATCCCCTCTTTTGGAGCATTGATTAGAGCATATTCTTATTGCTTTGGTTTAACTCTTTCGATGAAAACCAAAAACAACAACAACTCACTAAGTTCTATGATTTTCTCCTAACGACTTCAAAGGGTCTCGATCTCCTTGTGAGTCTCAAGATAACTTAGGCTATACTCTCCATATTCCGACCCACGGTACCCTCTTGTGAAACATTTACCTCGAGTCTATGATCGGTCAATCCTTAATCAGGGGATCAAAAACATTACGCTCAGAAAAGTATAAATAAACTAAGAACTTTCATTAAAAATAAATAACAATAAAATCTAAGACATAATCTCAAGTTTGGATCAATCTACACCTTTAGAAACGAGTTTTAGTTCATAACTAAAGAGATAAAAACAATCAATAATGGTTTAAACATGAATCCGAACAAAAGAAAGGAAATTAAAGTGTTGTAGAGATTTTCAATAGTCTTCAATGTCAATCTCTTCTCCACTTCGCTCTAGCCGTCTCCCTTCTCTTTCCCAATGTCTTCCTCTAAAAAAACCCTAAATTTTGATATATTATAAGCCCCAAAGTCGTCCAAAATCCAAATTAGAAAGTGTGTAAAAATTGCTAAAAACACTATTCCCTGAACACCGCGAGCCCAAAACGTTGAAATTTGTGCTATTTTTTGGACTTCCCCAATTTTTGCCTCCTTTCTGACTTGGGTTCTTCATGCTTCTCCTTGGCAACTTCTAGAACATGTTTTCATCATCCAAAACCATGACTAACACATCTAAATACCTAAAAAACAAAACAAATCAAATAAAAAACACACTCAAACATATAATGAATCAAATTATAATTTATTGAACTAAAATAATGCATGAAAATCAATTTATTCCTAAACTATCAAATGTATTAAAACTAACATAAACACATGATAATAATGTATGAAATTTCCTAAAACATGCTCTAAAACATGTTATAAATCCTATCTAAATATGTAACTATCATCAACAATGAAGAACATAGAGATTCAGATAGGTCAGTTAGCTTCAGCAATCAGTTCACAGTAGCAGGGCTCATTCCCAAGTAACGCTGAAGTTAACCTCAAGGAGCAGTGTAAAGCTATCACCTTGAGAAGTGGGAAAGAGATTGAAGGAGCCGCAAAAAGCATGAAGGATGGACAAGTTACATCACCATTGCCAAGCATTAAAGAGGAAGGAGATCAAAGGGTTTATTTTTTACTTCTTCTTTCATTTATCTTGTATTCATGTTTTCTACTCTTAATCTCTCTTTAGTATTCTTGAATATCACCATGAGCTAAAGTTTTAATCTAGAGATTAGATGGATCTTAGTTTGATTTTGATGTATTGATTGTGGATTTTATTCATTATTAATGCAATTTCTAAAGTTTATTCATGATTCTTTATGTTTAACTTTTTTGATTTACTGGCCATAAATTGATTGAACTTAGATCTAAGGGGCGGCACTTGAGAGAGGGTTCTTTAGGTTGAAAAATGAGAATTATGATATGAAATTGCTATAGAATCGGGAGGTTTATAGGATCTTGTGAGATCATTGAGAAATCCCTAAAACTTAATGTATAATTGGGAATTGGGTCTTTATCGAGAGGTCGAGATTCAACTCCACTTATAAGTTTCGATCCTGCACTCAAGAGAGGGGATTGGTAAACATTGGATTTGATTTATATATTTGGAAAATGAATTTAACAATGAATGATCCCAATTAATTTTGATTTGCAAGCTCAGTGAAGTCGATTTTCTAGATCATTCTCACTATTAAACTTTATTTACATTTTGTTGCTTACATTCAAACTTTAATTTTCAGCACTTTTATTCTAGTGATATCTCCATTTGATTGTCTACATAAAGTTTGAAATTTGTGAAACGGTAATTGATAGAGTAACAATTCCCTATGGATACGATAACCCGACTCACTATCGGTATGTTATAACTTGACTGTCGTGCGCTTGTGATAAATTCACGATCAAGTTTTTGGTTCCGTTGCCGGGGAATTTGATTACTTTATATCAATATCGGTCGTAATGAGTTTAAATTTTAATTTAGACTTATTTTTCTGGATTTTTTTCTTATTTATCTCTTTGTTATTTCTTTTGTAGATCAATGACGTATAATTTCAATAACTCAACTTTTTAATATAGTTTCGGGCCAATTGATCCTTCTAAAGAGTTGTCGGCATCAATATCTAACCTCCAGCAGCAAGTTTTCGAGCTTATTGAGGCAAGATCTCAATCTATTGTAGAAAAAATGGAAATTGCAAGCATGGGATATTCAAGAATGAGTTCATGTATGGAGCAGGTTCATTATGGTAACAATTGGTCATATAATTGGATGGATGGGTGATCCTTTACCCTATCAATACCATTCTGGTATTTCTAACCATGAGAACTACTCATATGACAATCAATGGAATATCTTGCAACCTTTGCAGGGCATCCATAATCAAGTGGAAAAGAAGCCATCCTTAGAAGATATACTTACAAATTATCTATTGGAAACGAGGTCGGATAAGAGTGAGCCTAGGTTAAACAATCAATAGAATGAGTTGCAACCTCAAGCGAATGCCTACAATCAAGTGGAGAAAAAGCCGTCCTTGAAAGATCTAATTAATGATTTTATGGCAAAAACAGAGGAAAACATTAAGAGGGATGAGAGTCACACGGACAAAATGAAAGCTTCAATGAAAAATATAGAGGGTTATATGGGGCAAATCATTTCATTTCTTAATGCTCAACATCAAAGAGATTCCTTCCTGAGTGATGAAAAAGATGTCAAGGGGGTTGATTCAATATATCAAGACATGACACCACCACCACCACCACTAAGACAGTTGACTATTCTAAAAGAGATATAACGTTATGAAGCTTTGAAGAAAGAAGAAATGAATATTCAACAAGATGTGCTTGAGTGTGATGATCAAGAGGTGCCCATGGATGCACAATCAAGTGAGCTTATGATGCTATATGATGAATTGACGCCTACTAGTATGGAGGAGTTTTTGGATGTCAAGGAATATGCATTCACTTTTGAGGATCCGTTTGCCCATGTACTCCAAGAAAAAGTTGAGGGGGTTGATAGCAATATTTAAAGCCATTTCAAGGTGCTTGGTTATCAATGCCAAAATGCGTGGAAAGCACCAATGGAGTACATCGATGACATTCCTCCTTTACAAGGGAGTACTACTGCATCGGATTTTGTGTTTCTACTTGAGGAGCATTCTTCAGCATTTTTATGGGAGAAGTGCACTAGTCCGGTGATGCAGTCAATGCTGAATAATGAGGATGATGAGAGGATGCCAAAAATAATAAGTAAGCATACTCGATTTAAGCGAGAAGAGAAAGTCTAGCTAATGACTGTAAATAAGCGCTTGTTGGGAGGCAATCCAATCGGTCTTTTTGTCCCTGTTTTGTTCTCATTTTTACATTATAGTATAGTAATTGAATCTTGTGTTATCCATTTAATAACAAGTTTCTTTTTCTTTTTCAGGGCAATTAAAAAAGATCATGGGCCAAGAAGAAGAAGAGAAAAAGAAAAAGAAAAAGAAAAAGAAAAAGAGCGAGTGAAAATGCGTTCTGAGTGCCGCGACGCTACACCAAGAAAACAAAGTGAAAGTTGCTCTTTGAGTGCCGCGACGCTCAAAACAAGTGCTGGGGCACTACATGAGAATGAAAAAAATAAAAATAAAAAAGGAAACGTGGTTTTTTTTTTTCATGCAATCTCTTCTTCCCTTCGTTTGAGCATTTCATTTTCCGTGGTGTAAATTGTGGACTCTTGTGGTGTATTTGGTGTGCTTGTGTTCATTTACTGATATCTCTTGCAAGAATATTGGAAGCTAAAAATTTGGCATGGCATCGAAACGATCTCGTGGTTCATCTTCCCAATCTTTTGATGAGAGCCGATTTATTAGTGATGCAACTTCTGAGCACTTCTATAACTCCATTGTGAGGAAGAGCTTGATAAAAGAAAGGGGTTTGAATGTAAATCGTTTCCACAACCCACATCTAGCTCGCATGGTTGAAGTTAGACATTGACACCAATTTGTCAGGCAACCTAACCCAACCATAATTTCAATTGTCAGAGACTTCTATGCCAATGCCAATGCCAATGCCAATGAGAGAAATGGTTGCCAAGTATACATCCAGGGCAAGATAGTTTCATTTGACAGAGCAACCATTAATGCTTTCTATGGGTTTCTGAATATAGATAAAGACAACTAGTTCGCATACATTCATCAAGGAATTAGTATTGAAGAAATTATCACCACCCTATGCAGTCTAGGGTTTGAATGAAAAATTGCTAAAGGGTTTCCAGTTTCAATTCCAAAGAGTGGATTGGACAATATTGGCAAGGCATGGCTTAACTTCCTAGGTGCCAAATTGATGCCAAGAGATCATAAATCGGATATAACAAATGATCGAGCCGTGATATTGTTTGCCATTGTTTCTGGGAAATCTATCGACGTGGGGCAGGTTATTCAAGACTCAATCATTTACAATATCAAACCTGCTAACACTGGAGGACTCACTCACCCATCCTTGCTAACAACCTTATGTCGAAATGCAAGGGTGACTTGGAGTGATGACGAGGAAATTAGTCGTCCTAGATTGGCCATTGATTCTGGCAACATAATGTGGAATAAGATTCCAACACCTGACAACGAGACCCCTCCTGGTTGGGGACCAAGCGAGGGTACTTCTTCTCGGCGTCCCATGCACAAGCATTGTCTATGTCTGATCGAATTATGCGTCTTGAGCACGAGGTGAAGGATCAACATCAGCGTATGGATAAATTTATCGATTACTCCATTGCCTTCAATTCATCTTTGGTGCAAATGTTCAATGCCCGCGGCCTCGACCTCAATGCCGGACCTGCTACTGTCCAATTCCCCCAACCACCACAATTCTAGGAGCATTAGCCTGAAGAAAAGGATGATGACTGAGGCATTTAGGGGAGTTTTTTGAACCCTTTCCTTACTATTTTATGTTCCATTGAGGACATTGTCACATTTAAGGTAGGGGAAGGGCTCAATGTTTATTTTGCTTAGTGTTCATTTGCATATTTAGGTTGCATATTAGCATATTAATGTAAATTTTAAAAATTTTAGTCTTTGGTTTGTGTTTAAAATAAATACTAGGTCATGAATAAATCCATATTCCTTTATGAGCTTTGATTTGATTTGATTTTGTATGGATGATCTATGATGGAATTAACACTCATTTTTAAACATGACTTTTGGAAAATTAGAAAGTACTCTTAAGTCTGTGTGCTTAATATGCTTTGCCATGTTTATTGAACATTCTTGTTGACGTCTGAATGTGAATCATGATCATGAGTCCCACTTGCTGTTTAAATTGAGATTTGGCAAGTTAAGCATCATTAAAATCTTACTTTTCAAACGGAACTTTAGAACTTGCTTGATCATTCCTTGAGGCGAAATCCTAGGAATCACGCCATGAGAGACATGATTTAGGTCATTTTTGGAAAGATTGAGCCATTAAGCCCACCTTCATGTTGAATTATCCCTAGTCACCCTATTTGAGCTTTATTCATTATTCTTTGTCACCTAAAATGATTAGCCAATACCTTGATTGATTTCCCTTAGTTTTAACCTTTGCACCCTTAACTTTTTCAATAAATGTGAATTGTAATGGGTTAGGTTATTTTTCATGAAAAATTTTGTATAAATGTGGTATGGAATGAAATTGTTATGTGAAGGTAACGAGAAAATATTCAAATAGGTTCAAAATATGTTAAAAAGAAGAAAAATATGAAGCATGAAAAGAATGAGAAAAGAAAATATTTTTCTTCATCAATGAGTGAAATGAATAAGTTTGGGGGTGTGTTGGGAGTTATGTGAATGAAAATTGTTAAAAATTCCTGTTTGGATAATATGTTGGGTTTGATTCATTTTGTAAGGCACTGGATATGTAAAAGTGTTATGTATCAAAGAGGTTTTTGGTGTATTAAAATTCATTTTATCCATGTTGTCATACCCTTACCCTTGGCCTTACATTACAAGCTTATTAAAGTCCTATTGATCTTGACTGGTGTGAAACCTACATTAGCGGAGAGAAGTGTGAAAAGCAAACATATGAAGTTCATGTTTTATTTTGTGAGATCATAATTTTATCTTGCTTGTATTGATCTATATGATTTATAAGTGGTCATGTGAATGATTTTTATGTTTGGTTGTTAATAAGGATAGAAAAGAAGACAGTTTTGTAGGTTGAAGTTCTAGGCAAATAAGTTTAAACTTTCGAAATTTTCTTTTAGTTATGTTGTGAGAGATGTGTGATGTCTTTGAGATCATGTGAATCAATCAAACTTTTGTTCATTCTGAAATATGTGAAGAGTTTTGTTATCCAACTTTCATCGTTCTCTTTGTTTGTGACGATCAAAGTTTAAGTTTGTGGGAATTTGATCAGTTGAGTTTTAGATAATATTTTATATGTTAATTTTATAGGTTTTTAGGTGCATTTAGTTAGTTATATATATATATATTTGTATTAATTGTTCATATTTAGTGTTTTAGGTTCATTTAGATATTTTATAAGTTTTAGATGTAGTTTTAGTGGTATTCATGAATAAAATGCATAAGGCCTTAGGAAAATAATCATGATTTTTAGGTATTTTTTCTAAAGTCAATTGCATCATTTACATATTAATATTGTCACATTTTACAAGTTTATACATAGTTTCATATATAATTTTACATGTTAATATATACTTGCATATAATATAAATCATTTACTTGTGTTTTTGTATTTTGTTTTGTAGGTAAATAAAAAGCCTAAAAATGGGTTGAAATCTGGTTCAAAGCATGTCAAAGAAAGGTGTAAAAGATGGACCAAAAAACCAAGAGGAAGAACCAGAAAATTGGCTAAGTCGAAAGAACCATAAGAGAGAAGCTGTTCAAAGCGCCGCGATGCTCAAAGAAGAAACAAAATGCGCAATGAATAGTCAATCAGCGCCGCGGCGCTCGGAGGGGTATTTAGGCATGAATAGTGAGGTAGTATCTGGGTTCGCCGCGAAGTTGACTCCAAGCGCCGCGGCGCTACATTTCTTCCTAGTGCGACTCGTTTTTTTCTTGGGTCTTTTAGTCTTTTTGTATCTGGGTTTTTAATGGGATTTTTACGGTTTTTGAGAATTATCTTACATTTTACTAGTTTTAGAATAGATTATAGTAGCTAGGGTTTAGAGAACCAAGAGAAGCGTGAGGAAGAAGATTGGTTGCAGGATTTTTTGAGAAGAAGATGATGGAGATCAAATAGGGTTTTTTTTTACTTATTCTTTCATTTATCTTGTATTCATGTTTTCTTCTCTTAATCTCTCTTTTGTATTCTTGAATATCATCATGAGCTAAAGTTTTAATCTAGAGATTAAATGAATCTTAGTTTGATTTTGATAGATTGATTGTGGATTTTATTCATTATTAATGCAATTTTTAAAGTTTATTCATGATTTTTTTTTTATCTTTAATGCTTTTGATTTATTGGCCATAAATTGATTGAACTTAGATCTAGAGGGCGACACTCGAGAGAGGGTTCTTTAGGTTGAAAAATAAAAATTATGACATGAGATTGCTATAAAATCAAGAGGTTTATAGGATCTTGTGAGATCATTTAGAAATTCTTAAAACTTAACGCATAATTGGGAATTGACACTTTATCGAGAGGTCAAGATTCAACCTCACTTATAGGTTTGATTCGACACTCGAGAGAGAGGATTGATAAACATTGAATTTGATTTATAAATCTAGAAAATGAATTTAACAATGAATGCTTTCAATTAATTTTGATTTGCAAACTCAGTGAAGTCGATTCTCTAGATCATTCTCACTATTAAATTTTATTTGCATTTTGTTACTTACATTCAAACTTTAATTTTTAGCACTTTTATTCTAGTGATATCTCCATTTTGATTATCTAAATAAAGTTTGAAATTTGTGAAACAGTAATTAATAGAGTAATAATTCTTTGTGGATACGATAACCCGACTCACTATCGGTATATTATAACTTAACTGTCATGCGCTTGCGATAAATTCACGAACCTTATGTTGTCCATGTAAGAAACTAAGGTGGTGACAACCATCATCCATGAAGTCCATCTACCATCGTCCATTTTGATTCCATGTATGGTGCATCTATTAAGGAATGAACCAAGAAGAAAAGGAAATTTACTGAAATTGAAATAAAACCTGTTGCCATCACACTACAAATTAAATATCACCGCTATTACTTCTAAAGTCAACCACCGAATTGATGGTTCGTCTACTTCTACTACTATTTTCGAGTTCCATCTCTACACGAAATCCCTTCAAGAAGAGTCTTCATACGAAACTACTATTAACGTCATTATGATGTTACCTGGTCTTGAATTTGAGAGGTGGTGGAGCTAATTTGCCTGGCTATGATACCAAAGATACTATAATTAGATTTTGTCTCAACAACATCAACAAAAACATATAAAGAATTTGTCGAGGAACTTCGAGGGTACAGTAGCCCCCCAAGCAAACTTGTAGTTTGACAATAACAAAAAATAGCATATATACTTTATTTCTTTTCATGGGCCACTTAAATAAAGAAATTTTTAACTCAAAATCACTATAAATCAGGAATTACCTTGCCCAATAACACTAACGACTTAATTGACTTATTTAAATTAAGATAACTGCAACTAAAATAGAGGAAGTAATTTAAATAAGTTAACATGTTTTATTTTGTACTTATGTTAGCCATGTAACTGGAGCTTGACCAAGTCTTTTGCCACCTAGCTTCATGTTAGCTTCTGGCATGTAACAACTTCCCTCCCCTCAAGAAACAACCTTATCCTCAAGGGTGAGTGTTGGAAATCGTTCTTCAATATATGCTTTGTTTTCCAAGTAGCTTCTGCAGGGAAAGTTCTTTCCAATGGATAAAAACTTCATTCGCAGTTTATGTGCAACCTTACCCACTCTTTCACTAATCTAAAAAGGCTCATAGTATCTTGCAACGAGTTTAAGCTTCCACCTCAAGGCAATAATAGACAATTGCTTGTATGTTTACAACTTGAGATAAACTAAATCACGCATTTTAAACTCCAGTTCCTTATGCTTTGAATCATAATTTTTTTTTTTCATTCTTGCTTGAGCTTGTTGAATGCATCACAAGTTTTCGTAAGAACGAAATCTCTAGATTGTAATTCTTGTTCCACGACTGCTACTTGTTCCAGGTGCACAAGTCAATAAAGACGGTGGTTTTCTGCCATGTACTATTAAATCAAGAATCACAAACCACTGCACAGGAACAATCAAGAAACAGAAACCAAGAGGGATTTACATGTTTCGGCATTGCCTACGTCCACGGTAACAAACTATGGCTCACTCTTTTTCATATGTGAATGCATACACAATTTTCATATTTATATACATGCTCAATCATCCAAATAAGAAGGGGATGATTTAAGAAAGGAAATATATATATCCCAAATATTTTGGAATGATAAATTGAGAGTGAGATTGATTTAGAAATCCTGATTATATGTATATAACTCTAATACTCCCCCTTAAGTTGGAGAGTGAATATCATGACCACCCAACTTGGATGGTAGAAACTAAAGCTGGCCTCAACCAAGTGATTTCGTAAAGATGTCAACTAGTTGTGACTTTGAAGTCGTATAAATAGTACAAATAACTCCAACCTGAAGTTGTTGCCTGACAATGTGACAATCTAGTTCCATATGCTTGGTATGCTCATGAAAACTGGATTAAATGCTATATGCAAGGCCACCTTATTGTCACAATGGAGCAAAATTAGAAATGGATGAGAGATGCCAAGATCTGTGAGCAGATATTTTAACCAAATGATTTCACATGTCGTTGTGGTCATTGTGCAATATTTAGCCTTAGTGGAGGAACGAGAAACAATGGATTGTTTCTTACTTTTCCAAGAAATTGGGCTATCACCCAAAAAAACATAGTAACCTGAAATGGATTGGCAAGTCTCGATACAACTGGCCCAATCAGAAACACAAAATGCTTTCAAACGCAAACCATTGTTAGATGATAACAAGATGCCTTTTCCTGGAGCAGATTTAAGATATCGAAGAACTTGATGAGCAGCTTCCAAGTGTGAGCGACGAGGAACTTGGATAAATTGACTTAGGTTATGAACGGAGTAGACTATATCAGGTCGAGTAATAGTGAGATAGATGAGTCTTCCAACCAAACGCCTATATTGAGCGAGATCATCAAGAATGTCACCATCAGTAGAAGAAAGCTTCAAATTTTGCTGCATAGGAAAAGTGGTTGGCTAAGTCCTAAGGAGACCAATTTCTTCTAAAATTTCAAGCTCATATTTATGTTGAGAAAGAAAAAGGCCCTTCTAAAAAAGGGCTACCTCAATTCCTAAGAAATATTTCAAGTGCCCAAGATCTTTTATATGAAAAAACGTTGAAGAAAAATGTAACACCCCGTGCTTTTAATCAATATATTTGGTTGACTTATATGTATACTGAAGAGTATAATACACGTATAAATACCTTTAAAGCCATGTGTACATATGTCAAATGAACTTAAAAATGTCAAAAGTGAGTCCGGAATGTGATTTTAAATAGAAATCGATTTATAACACATGTATTCCTCATGTAGATTGAGTGCATAGAAGAAAAAAAATGAATTAAAAATATAAAAAAATTAAAATACTGTTCATTTGCGGGTATTGTTCACGGAACAATACTTGTAAGGAATGAGAAAAATAAAATAAAATAATAAAAATAAAAATAAAAATAAGGAAAAAAGTTGCTGGAGAACGAAAGAGAAAATGAAAGAAAGAAAGAGAAGAAGAAGAAAGGGAAAAAGTAGATTTTTTGGACACAAATCGACACTTTGGTAAGTCATTTTTGCTAAATTTCGTTATGAAATTGATAGTTAAGCTACATGTCACGATCCTACCAGTATAATTTTTACTATAGGAGGTGTTTTACGGTATTTTTAAAATTGGGGATGTCACACCTTGCCCGAATGTGCCTAAACCGGCGGGACACTCACGGACGGGGCGCGAATGTATTATAACAATAGCAGAGTACGCGGAAGCACGATTAAGTACAAGTATGATTTCATTAATTTCAAAATATATTTGTACATGAAATAGTTAAGGGCATATTCTCCCAAAATCCCCAATGAATAACACAAAGGGTACAAAATGTGGGCTCAAAAACCTACACCCAGTCTACCCTAATCTCTTGTGAAAAATTAGATAACAACGGGGTGAGCTACAGGCTCAGTGGATAAAATAGTTCGTGAATATAACTATTAATAAAACAAACTTCATAATCAAATATCTTAAATACACATCTGAGCATCATAATCAATCCAACATGTATATATGCATGACACCGTCTCGTATTGGTTTGATGAGATAGGCCCGGTCCCAGGTATGAGATTGATTTCAAAATTGAATTCCCTAACCGGAGGTAGACCAGGAAGGTCATTTAGAAAAATTGTTGGGAATTCAGATATTACCGGGACATCATGTACTTCGAGAGGGTACAGTGCTGGTGATTCATTTTCATCACCAAGGGATAGAGCTCGAAGCTGTGCCTTGAGAAGTGCAGTAGTCGAGTTGTGTATCCATTTCCTTGTTCCCTGAATCTTGATAAACTCTTCGGTGGGCAAGGTTAACTGAACTTGCTTCTTTATACAATCGATCTTTGCATTCAGTGGTGCAAGCCAGTCCATGCCGAGGATGATGTCGAAGTCTTCAATGTTCATCACAAAAATATCTGCATATATTATTTGTTCTGCCATTCGAAGCTCACATCGAGAACACTGCAAATTCACGTCAGTACTAGATTCTGAAGGTGATGTGACATGAATTGTGTTTTCTGTGGGTTCAGGATGCAACCCTAAATGGCTTACCAATGCAGACGATATAAAAGAATGCGTCAAATCGAACAAGACATGCCCCATGGTATTGAATAAGGAAATTGTACCTTCGACTACATTGTTGTCTGGGAGGGGTTGTTGAGCGATGACAAATGGTCTGCCTTGGTTCCGTTCCCCCTGGTTCTGCTGGTTCTGCCTAGGTTGGGCATTAGTAGCAGGTGTTGCTTGATGGAATGAAACAACGAGAACGGGTTGCTGAAGGTGCGGACAGGCATTTCTTACATGGCCCTACTGGCCGCAGTTGTAACACGTCAGCTTCTGCTGCTGATGGTTCTGTTGGCCACGTTGATTGTTGTGCTAACCACCACCTCTGTCATTGGCGTTTCGACGGCCACCCTTGCCATTATGGCCTCCTCGGCCATGATTGCGAAAACCCGGATGGCCAGGGTAAGATGGTTCAGCCCCAGGTGTCGTGGCCTCATTCTTCTGAACAGGGGCTGGGAGGGCTGGGTTTTGATTATAGTAGGGCTTCTTCTTGTTGCCCTGTTGGAAAAACGTTGCAGGCTGTTTTCCCCTATTCAGTCTCTGCTCCTGCACAATCTTTTCCTGCTCAAAGCTCTTGGCCTTATCAACGACCTCCTTGTAAATCTTGAGATCCAAGATCGACAAGGCTTGTTGAATGTTCGGACGAAGGCCATTGTAGAATTTTTTGGACTTATTTTGGTCCGTTGAGATGGTAGAGAGAGAGAGTAGACCGATAATTCTTTAAACTTGCCAGCGTACTCCCTGACTGTCATGTCGCCTTGGTATAGCTTAGCGAACTCCTGGCGCTTCTGCCTCTTCACAATGACGGGGAAGTACTTATCAATAAACAATGACTCAAACTGTTGCCAAGTCATGTCTGTGGTGTTGACCCTTGGGTTTTCCTTTACTATTATCCACCATGTATTTGCTCCACCAATAAGTTGGTAGGACGCAAGTGAAATCTTTCAAGCCTCATCGACTCTCATTGAATCGAGAGCCTTCTTTGACTCATCTAGCCATTTCTGCACTTCTTCAGCATCAATGGTGCCAGCAATAGTAAGAGGTTCTAGCCTCTTGTACTTCGTAATCTGGTCGGTTTGAGTCTCCGACCCATATTTCACAGGTGCCTGAACAGTGACAACCTGATTGACTGCGGTCGCATGAACGATTGTTTGAACAGTTACTTTCATCGCCTCAATAAATTCGGCGAAAAAGGCTTCCATACTCGAAGGTATGGCAAAAGGTGTGGGTTGGGGTGGTACTGCCTGGCCAGACGTAGTAGCAGTGTCGGGTGTGGCCTGCGCTGTCTTCTGAGGCGGCGGTTCCTGGTTCTGAATCTCAGGAGGTGCTTCCTCTGCTGGACGGACAGTACATGACCTTTCTCTCTTCCTGGTTTGCATTTTCTCACTGGCAAGGAGAAAATAAAACCATGATTTAGGAACTGTAGCCAAGTATAATGGTATGGTTTTCTCAGCAACAAATTCGAGAGTACTACAATATAAAAACCACCTATTTTTCTAAGTATAGTGTAAGGTCTTTGTTAAGGAATCAAAGAATCTTATGTGCCTCGTATGTTTCGCCATGGTGTAAAACAAGGTTAGAATGTTTATATAATAAGTATAAAACTTTGCAAGTATTTTAAATGTTTTGGTTCTTGTTTTTGTGAACATACATACATATTTCATTGAAAATCCATACGAGTCATAAAAATTCTAAGATTTGCCTTGGTAAATATCCTGATCTAACGTTCTATCACAATCTTATGTATTCAAACTCTTTCGCTTAGTCATTTCGACTATTATCCAAATTTGTGTGTCCCATATCGCATGAATTTGGTAATAAGGGTGTCAACCAAGTAAAGTTGTATGAACATGGTCTCTATAAAATATCGGCTGAATAGTAGTTCACTAATAGTATCGTCCAAGTTTACTCGTCCCATACCGTGTAAACTTAGTGATAATGTTAGTAATGCAACTTTCTCCAAATGTTTCTTTTCATAAAAGGTCGTGGGTTTTCTTACTTCCGCATTTTATTTAGTATCCTCAAATTTTGTTGTGTCCCATTCCACTCCAAAGTTAGTGATACAAAAGAAAGAATGGTTGTAAGTCTGCCCACCAAAGATAGTCTTAAACAAAATATTTTCATTCATATATATAAAAAAAAATTATAATGCCAGTAATCAATCGTGATTTTCCTACTTACTACCGCTCCTATTAGACCCCATGCTAGGTATAAAAAGACTACTAGAAGAAGGTTGAGAATTTGCTCGTTGTTCTTTAACGTTTTGCATAAGTATTAACAAAGCATTTTGAGTATCCTCCATCCGAGCAATACTACCTACGATCACATTTATCTGTTCGAATGGGTTAGTCGATTGCCCCATCGTTGGTTGATGGGTCGACTGTCCCATAGGTGGAGCGTAGGCCGTAGGCATTAGTGAAAAGTATTGGCCGTACGATTGAATCATAGGTGTGGGGTAGTTGTTTTGATTGTATGGAGATTCTCTAACTAGAACCCCTTGGACATTTGGATATGCTTGGGTTGAACAGTCTTGAAACAATGAGCTCATTGTGATGTCCTGTCTTCCAAAATTTGGTGCCGCCCAATTTTGTTGTTGTTCGTTCACAGTAACTTATGGAATTGGCCGATACGGTATCTCAGGAGTTGGAAACCTTTGGTACGTAGTGCTACCTTGAGTTGGCAAGTACAGGTAGGTGGATTTGCTGGAACTCTTTGTCTATCCTGATTTAGTTGAGGTTGATTTAGGTTGGCAAACAAATCTTCCTCAGAGAATAGGTGATCGGTTGGATCATTATTCGGGGTTGGGTTTGACCTAGGGTTCTGGTTTGGCTCGTTATTTGGTACCTCCCTAACAGGAATCTTGCGCCGGCTTTTTCAGTGACAACGACCATTTTCGTATCTAATTCTTTCACCATTTCCTCCTAAAGTCGTGCTAAATACTTCCTCGCCAGTCACCCTTCCACTTGTGACAAATGTCTTGAAGATAGAGGATGTTGTAACCGCCTTAGTGATCTGCTTCGAAGACTCATAAAAAATGTTGACGTTTGCCTCGTATAACATCCTCATGATCAAGACTCCGTAGCCGAGGAGTTCCTTTCTTAAAGAGTTTTGAATCACCCGCAACATTTGTTGGATGATGATGTGAGGTAGGGAGGCCTTAATTTTCTTTTCTATGCAGTATCGCACAAGAATTTGAGCCCTTGACATAGCACCTCTAGTCACCTTTTCTAGCAAGATGTTGCTAAATACAATCTTTCCAAGGCCGGCAAGAGGTGGTTTAAGGAGATTGTTTGGGAGGTGGGCGTACGTCGATTGGGTGTACGACTTTTTGGCGAGGGAATTGAACAACTGTTCTTTGGACTCCGCGATCTCTACAACTGTCTGGGGTTCATGTGGATCAATGATTCTATCTTCAATCAGGATCTCCATAAGTTGCGCAATAATTTCGACGTTGATTGAAATCTTTGTTCCCCTGACCGTTGTCTCCAAAACAACGCTGATCCCATCTTCTTGAAGTCCTACGCAATTCATGGCTTCGTAGGAGGATTTCATCAAGTTGTAAGATATGTAACCCTCAACCTTTGTTATGTTCAACCACCCCAGTGTTGCGAGTTTTTCGTGAAGGATCGGACGGAGGCGAAGATCTTTATTGTCGATACTCCTAATAGACATAACCTCTCTTTTGAACAATTCCTTGAGTCTTGTGGGAATTGGTTCCCTACTACTGGAAGTCGTTCCTTCACTTGAGGCCACTATTTTGCTGAAAGGAAAATAAACTTGTGAAAGACACAAAATATATTCCTAAAATATTTAAGATTTATGCTTTGTCCGTTGGACAATATTTTCTATTTTTCTCTTGATATTTATGCCATCATTTAATCCAAATTCTCAATTAGCAATATGATATATATATCTCATATATACATAGATATATAGATATACATATTTAATCATGAACTATATATATAGTTTACATACATCATAACTATATATATAAATCTAAACTATATAGTTTTCTAGATATATATTTAATATAAATCTCAACTATATATATAATTCATATATATATATATATATAGTTCTACAGATATATATATATATATATATATATATATATATATATATATATATAATAAATAATTTCTTTTCCTAATTTGGTGGACTTGGGCGGGCCATGGACCTTACGCTCTGATACCATTAAATGTCACACCTCGCCTGGTCGTGCCTAAACCGACGGGACACTCACGGACGAGACGCGAATGCATTATAACAATAGCAGAGTACGTGGAAGCACGATTAAATACAAGTTTGATTTCATTAATTTTAGAATATATTTGTATATGAAATAGTTAAGGGAACATTCTCCCAAAATCCTTAATGAATAATACAAAGGGTACAAAATGTGGGCCCAAAAACTTGCACCCAATCTACCTTAATCTCCTATGAAAAATTGGATAACAACGGGGTGAGCTACACGCTCAGTGGGTAAAATAGTTTGTGAATATAACAATTACTAAAGCAAACTTCATAATCAAATATCTTAAATACACATCAGAGCATCATAATCAATCCAACATGTATGTATGCATGACATCGTCTCGTATTGGTTTGATGATTGTACATCGCCTAAGTTCACGTATAGATATCCCTCCCCAGGAGTAGCCGGGTTCTCATTGTACTTCCCTCCTCAGGAACGACGCTTTGGATTCTCGTACAGATGTCCCTCCCTAGAAGTAACCAGGTTCTTATTGTATGTTCCACTCCAGAGAAATATAATGAATAGCGAGCATTGCTTCTAACTATTATATCATCATAAACCACATACGTCCCTAAGTGGTGCTATGTATGATGCCAATGCATGAACTGGTCCTGTCTTTACTTAATATTTAGACAGAATTTGGTAATGTCTGGTGATCCTCATCCATCTTCCTATTCTTGCACATAAGTTTCAATTCATCACCATCTTCTAAAGTTGGTTTAGAAATAGATTCAATGTTGCCATCCAGAATGTAGGCAAGCTTCAATGAAAATTTTAAAAAAAAAACATCATTGAAGAATATTGTAAAATTCTCTTTATCAAACAGCTACAAACAAATGCGATCTTGATTCATAATTTGAATCAAATGTGCAACAGTTTTTTCCATTGCTATTGAAGAATATTGCCTAAAAATTGTTGACACAAAAAATATATCAATGTAGAGATAATAGGATGAAGTTGATTATTTACAATTTAAAAGACTTTGTGTTTTAGGCAATATTATTTCTCCTTTTTCAGAAGATCTACGAGAACCAGTGGGGCATGTAGAAAATCACCTTCATCATACAATAAAGCCTGACTCAATGGTGTTGAATATGAATTGTGTTTGCTCCAACTCAACCAAGAACACTCTAAATATTAGAACAGGATGATGTTAAGAAGAAAATAAAGCAAGGAGATAATCTTTCAGATCTGGCGCCTTCCTCCAGATAGATCTGCGTTGCACCGCACAGAGAGTCTCAAAAGACTAAAAACTCAAAATGAGTAAGAAAGAGAAGAAAAATCACAAGAGAGTGTGAGAAATGAGGAGGGGGGCTTGCTTTTATAAAAATAATTGGCGACTGAACGTTCGGGCATTTATGCCCTAACGATTTTTTTTTTGTGCAATCCTAGGGTATTACACTCTACCCCCCTTAAAAGGATTTCGCCCTCGAAATTAGTTCAAGTAGTCATGATGGTTATCTGCTTGAGATTCACTGTTGGCATCATCGTTTGCTAGTTCAAGGTAGTGTCTGTACGGTCCCTGAATGGCACTGAGGCCGGTGGGATCCTCAACATCATGAAACAATGTGGAGTAAATAGAGTCGGATTCATCCTCAGAAGATTCGAACCGTTGCTCAACAGATTGTGGTGTAGGGCGCTAGTTACATTGTTTGAGGGGAGGTAGGTTGAGCGGTGGAATGCTTTTTCGTGCTGTTGCTCGAATCCGGCTGCCTGACAATTTTGGTAGTAGGTCCTACCAAGATGAGGGCGCAGGATTTTTTTGGGCAAGATTGTTACGAAGCCCGAACGTTCAGGCATTTATGCCTAAACGAATTTTTTGTGTGTGTGCAATCCTAGGGTATTACATGCCATGTTTTATTATGGATGCATATGTAATGCCATTACTAGATTACTCATTGAACTTGTTGTATCTCACCCCAAATTTCTCTTATTTAAAAGTGTCGATTACAAGGGAAAAGGCAAGGCTCTAGAAAATTTAATTGAGCTTGTCTGATTTTGATGTGAGTACGTGTAAGGGAAATGGGTTTGTGTCTTTTGTTTTGATACATATATGTACATAACACTAAACTATGTATATAATGGTTAGTGAGTTATATAATTATGAAAACAATACATGTGAATGATATTAGTGTTGACCCATATGTGTCTAAGAGGGGGGTTGAATTAGACAATGTCAGGTTAATACCTTTCTTTAAAGACAGTTAATAATATTCAGCAGGTTATGACAATCTATAGAAATAATGGTAAATGATATGCAATAAGAAACAATGTGCAACAGTACAAAAAGGATTTATAGTGGTTCGGCCTTGTTTACATCTACTACCTAACCTCCTAGTTAGGATTTTGTTCAAACTCCACTACCTGATTTTCTTACGAGTGAGAATCAAACCGTTACACCTTTTCAACTTACAGGTGTGAGAAAATCGTTATATCATGAGAAACACTTGCTCAAATCAAGTGACACACATAGTCACTTAATGATCTGAAATACAAGTATAGAGTTTTGATTCTTTTACCAAGAATCAATGAAATACTTACGGAGCTTTCCTTGAACCCTAGTTGACACTAATTCAGCAGAATATGTATAATGAAGATCGGCTAAAATACAAGAAGTTCCAAGCTCTTCTTTCTTCGATGGATTTGAAGAAGATTTATAATGGATTTGAAACTTTTTGATCATTTCCTTAGCATACTTTGATTGCCTTATTAATGTGCCCATTGGCATTTGCTTAATTTACAAACCAAGAAAGTATGTAAGTTCTCCCATCATACTCATTTTGAATTTTTTTTGCATTATTTTTGAGAACTCATCACACAATTCCTTGTCTGATGTACCAAACATGGTATCATCCACATTTATTTGAACAATAAGCGTATTATCATCATGGTGTTTAATAAACAAG
Source organism: Paratinospora sagittata (assembly GCA_035771175.1). Taxonomy (NCBI): domain Eukaryota; kingdom Viridiplantae; phylum Streptophyta; class Magnoliopsida; order Ranunculales; family Menispermaceae; genus Paratinospora; species Paratinospora sagittata. Next base: position 8,976,410 of record CM069596.1, on the reverse strand, counting down.
ATTAGATCGAGTTTTTCTTTTTGAAATTTATGATCTAAAAGAAATAAACCCAATTTATCATACCAAGCTCTAGGAGCTTATCTTAATCCATATAAGTCTTTGTGGAGTTTAAATAAATGTTCCGGGTTATGAGCATCCTCAACCCTCGAAGTTGTTCCACATATACTTCTTCATTGATATAACCATTAGAAATGCACTTTTTACATCCATTTGGTATAAGAAATTTTTTTTGTAACAAGCACTACAAAGAGAGAAGGCTTTACCTTCAAAATTTTCTGCTATAAGATATTTTTTATAGCTATTGACTTTTGTTTAGCTTTGAGAAAAAAATAGCAGCTACATCTAGTGGGTGTATGAAACCCACCCTTGTTATTTTGTTTAGGTTGTAGCTAAAGAACGCCAAATTTTTCCCTCTTTTAGTTTTCCTCTTTTCCACTCGCAGGTGTGAATATATAAAACCAATGTTTGATGCTCATTCTTCATCTTCATTTCTCCTTGCATTTTTCTCACCTTGGACCGTGAAGCTACAGAAGCTACAAACCCAACTTTTGCAGCCATTAAACATTTGGGGGTAAGATTTATTCTCTCTTTTGTATTTCCTGGCCATGAGAAGTCGTTTGATCTTGAGAAATAAAAAATCCTCCTCATTCCTTATGCTTAATCAATTGGTTGGAAATTCCCCTTCTTTCCTTTTTTTTTCTTTTTCTTTTTGATTTTTCTTAAATGTTAAAAAGGAAACTATATTTTCTTTTGTTTTAGATTTGGGTTAGAACTCTATTTTTTGTTTTAGATTTGGGTTTAAGTGTCACACCCTGGGTTGCACAGAGTGCCCCCTACTCAGGTGCGGGCGCACCCCCTCGGGGCGAACGCCTAGCCATAGTACCACATAATATTGTCCCATCCCGGTACAGCCACCGCCACACAAGGACGTCTCTTGTACCGAGATCATTTGTCCCTACTATTCACTCATGAATAGTAAAGGGCCTCCCCCAGAATCGAACTCGAGACCTCCTCCCGGTACAGCCACCGCCACACAAGGACGTCTCTTGTACCGAGATCATTTGTCCCTACTATTCATGAGTGAATAGTAGGGACAAATGATCTCGGTACAAGAGACGTCCTTGTGTGGCGGTGGCTGTACCGGGATGGGACAATATTATGTGGTACTATGGCTAGGCGTTCGCCCCGAGGGGGTGCGCCCGCACCTGTGCCCCCTACCCAGGTGCGGGTGCACCACCGCAGTGGAGAACTCCTAGCCATAGTACCACATAATATTGTCATATCCCCATGTAGCAACCCAACCGCAGCTGGTCTACATCGAAACGATTATTTGTCCCTACTATTCCCTCATGAATAGTAAAGGGCCTCCCTAGGAATCGAACTTGAGACCTCCCTTAAGGAGTCTAATTTCGCATTCCTAGTAACCATTGAGCCAATGGTTCAGTGGCTACTAGGAATGCGAAATTAGACTCCTTAAGGGAGGTCTCAAGTTCGATTCCTAGGGAGGCCCTTTACTATTCATGAAGGAATAGTAGGGACAAATAATCGTTTCGATGTAGACCAGCTGCGGTTGGGTTGCTACATGGCGATATGACAATATTTTGTGGTACTATGGCTAGGCGTTCTCCACTACGGTGGTGCGCCCACACCTGGGTAGGGGGCACGCTGTGCAACCCAGGGTGTGACATTAAGTGTTGTTCTGATTTTTTTTTAAAATGTTAAAAAGGAAACCCTATTTTGAGTTAGAACTTTATTTTTTTGTTTTAGATTTGGGTTTGAGTGTTGTTTAGTTTTCCTTTGGACTCTTTTTTTTGTTTTAGATTTGGGTTTAAGTGTTGTTTAGATTTTTGTTTTTGATTTTTTTTTAAATGTTAAAAAGGAAACCCTATTTTGAGTTAGAACTTTGTTTTTTGTTTAAGATTTGAGTTTGGGTTAAAACACTATTTTTTGTTTTGGATTTGGGTTTGAGTGTTGTTTAGTTTCCTTTGAACTCTATTTTATGTTTTAGATTTGGGTTTGAGTGTTGTTTAGATTTTTGTTTCTGATTTTTTTTTTTAAGTGTTAAAAAAGAAACCCTATTTTGAGTTAGAACTTTATCTTTTGGTTTAGATTTGGGTTTGAGTGTGTTTAGTTTTCCTTTGAAGATATTGTATAAAACTCTATTTTTTGTTTAGATTTGGGTGTCACACCCCTCCCGGACGCACCTAAACCGGCAGGACACTCACGAACGGGGTGCGAATACATTATAACAATATACAGAGTACGCAAAAGCATGATTAAGTACAAGTCTGATTTCATTAAATTCAAAATATGATTGTACATGAAATAGTTAAGGGAACATTCTCCCAAAAATCCCCAATGAATAATACAAAGGGCACAAAATGTGGGCCCCAAAACCTGCACCAAGTCCACACTTCCTGTGAAAAATTGGATAACAACGGGGTCAACTACAAGCTCAGTGGGTAAAATAGTTCGTGAATATAACAATTAATAAAGCAAACTTCATAATCAAATATCTTAAATACACATCAAAGCATCAAAGTCAATTCAACATGTATGTATGCATGATACCGTCACGTATTGGTTTGATGATTGTACATCGCCTGAGTTCACGTACATATGACCCTCCCCAGGCGTAGTCGAGTTCTCATTGTACGTCCCTCTTCAGGAACGATGCTCTGAATTCACGTACAGATGTCCCTCCCTAGGAGTAGCCAGGTTCACATAGTATGTCCCTCTCAAGAGAAATATAATGAATAGCGAGCATTGCTTCTAACTATTTTATGAATCATAAACCACACACGTCCCTAGGTGGTGATATGTATGATGTCAATGCATGAACTGGTCTAATCCACTAGTCTAGTCTTTACTTAACATTTAGACTGACTTTGGCAACATCCAGTGATCCTTATCAGGGTCGGTATCACGACGCGCAAGGTTAGGACATTCAGTATTCCTTGTATAAGCTGATAGCTTTCAATAAGACCAACCATATCAGTCTCCAGTTGAGAGGTGAGACACGAGGTCTGCTTAAATATCAATCGCCTAGAGCAACACACTGCCTCCCGTTCACTATTTAAAGTTATTGAGAACAAGATTGAGTCTAGATGAGTTAGATTGACCACTAATCCGGCATAGCAACGGTGTAAAACATGAACTCCAAATATACAGGCATAACTATGACAGTATAAACATTATATGCAATAATGCAATATAAATGAATAGTAAACATGATGATAAATGAATGTAAACTTTAATAAAAGTTATAAGACACGCAAACCTATGTTTCGTTCTCCACCTTCATATAAGAACTTCTTTCAGAACTGACGCTTTCCCACGGGCAGAATCGCGTTGCACCGCACAGAGAGTCTCGGAAAGAGTCTCAGAAGACAAAAACTCAAAATGGGCGAGAAAGAGAAGGAAAACTCACAATGAGAGTGATTTTGGTGTGAGAAATGAGGAGGGGGAGGGGTTTCTTATATAGAGATTTTGGCACCTGAACGTCCGGGCAGCCACCCAAACGTTCGGGCAGGTTGCCCGAACAAAAATGTTTTTTTGGTGCAAACCTAGGGTATTGCACTCTACCCCTCTTAACAGGATTTCGCCCTCAAAATCAGTTCAAGTAGTCATGATGGTTATCTCCTTGAGATTCACTGTCGGCGTCATCGTTTGCTAGTTCAAGGTAGTGCCTATATGGTCCCTGAATGGCACTGTAGCCAGTGGAATCCTCAACATCATGAAACTATGGAGAGCAAATGGAGTCGAATTCGTCCTCAGAAGATTCCAACCTTTGCTTAACAGATGGTGGTGTAGGGCGCTGGTTACATCGTTTGAGGAGAGGTAGGTTGAGTGGTGGGATGTTTTTTCGTGTTGTTGCTTGAATACGGCCGCTTGGCAATTTTGGTAGAAGGTCCTGCCAAGATGAGGGCATGGAACTGTTTTGGGCAAAATTGTTACGAAAAAGCCATTCACGCTCTGGAGATAAGGATCGTTATCTGTGTGGCGATGGAGTTGGTGATGCAAAGTAGTTGTGACTTGATGTTGATCCTTGAGTAGTAGCCACTGGTTGCCAAAGAGGTCACTGCATGTGTGCATCACTATATCCATTGATATTATTTTCAGACATCTACATAGTTATTCAAGTGAAACGATGTATTAAGATATGTGTAAACAAAGTTTCATCATTTTATTGATAAGTGAAATAGTATAATGTATCACATCATTAATTATTCCTAGAAAACAATTCAGGGTATTTCTGTTTAATTGTTGCTTCTAGTTCCCATGTTGCTTCCTCGACGCTGTGTGTGATCCTAGAGCACTTTCACAAGTGGTACGCTACTCCGCCATAGCTTTTGAGTTTTTCTATCCAAAATTTGTATCGCTCTCTCATGATACCTATTTCCTTTTTCAACTCGTACCTCGATTAGAGGGATGATATGCGAAGGATCAGGACGATACTTTCGAAGCATGGATACGTGAAAAACGTCGTGAACCTTAGACATGGACAACGGAAGGGACAGACGATAAGCAAGTTTGCCAATACGTTCAATGATCTGAAATGGACCGATATACCGTGGGGAGAGCTTTCATTTGATCCCAAAGCGTTTGACACCTCTTGTGGGCTGAACTTTTAGAAAACCCAAGTCCCCCTTATCAAATTCTAGAGGCTGCCTCCGCTTGTCAGCATAACATTTCTATCGACTTTGTACAACACGAAGTCATTCCTTTACTAATGTGATATTCTCAGAAGTCTCTTGAACTAGTTCAGGGCCCAACTACTGTCGATCTGCCATATCTAACCAACATACCGAATATCTGCAAGGGTGACCATAGAGAGCCTCATACGGTGCCATGTCGATACTAGTTTGGTAGCTGTTGTTGTACGCAAACTCAGCTAAATGTAAGTGTTTTTCCCATCCGTCATTAAAGTCAAAATGCAACACCGTAACATGTCTTCCAAGATTTGGATAAGACGTTTTGACTGCCCATCAGTCTGAGGGTGGAAGGTCGTACTCATGGTGATCTTAGAGCTCATTCTACTCTGGAAGCTTTGCCAAAACTTTGATGTGAATCGAGGGTCTCGATCAGAGACGATCGTGAGTGGTATGCCATGGAGGCATACGATCTCTCTTTCATATAGTTCGGAAAGTTTGGCAGGGTTATCCGTGAACTTTATTGGCAAGAAGTGTACAGACTTTGTAAGTCTGCCAATGATAACCCATATAACATCTTGCCCTTTATGATTTTGAGGCAAGGCCATAACAAAATCCATTACAATGTTCTCCCACTTCCACTCTCCAATAGGTAACGGTTGGAGAAGTCCAGAGGGAAGTCTTCATTCTGCCTTAACTTGCTAGCAAACGAGACATCAAGCAACAAAGTCTGCAATTGCCTTCTTCATTCCAGAAAACCCGAATTGTCGTTTGACATCCTTATACATCTTGTCACCCCCAGGATGCATAGCGAACCTCGAACAGTGCATCTCAATGAGCACTTCTTTCCGAACCTCTGGATCATTCGGTAGACAGAGACATTTTTTATAAAAAATGGCCCCGTCTTAAGAGACCGATCAGTGAGGAAGGTCTTATCCGCTGAGTAGAAGTTATTGTTTCTCCATTAACATAGGGTCGTTGGCTTGAGCTACTGAAATCTTTCGAACTAGCTCAGAGTTGGTTGATAATTGAGAGAGTCGCGATCTTGGTCCCTCTTCGATCAGTTGTAGGTTAAAATTTTTCATCTCTGTAGCCAACTTCTCCATTTCGAAGTTAAGAGTGCAAGCAACATAAGATTTTCTTCTCAGGGTATCAGCCACAACATTGGCCTTACCAGGATGATACTGGAGTTGAAAGTCATAATCTTTCAAAAATTCCAACCATCGTCTTTGGTGGAGGTTTAGGTCTCTCTAGGTGTAGATGTACTTAAGACTCTTGTGATCCAAGAAGACCTCAAACCGTTCACCGTATAGGTAATGACAACATAACTTCAGTGCAAATATGACCGCTGCAAGTTCCAAGTCATGTGTTGGGTAATTACCCTCATGAATCTTCAGTTGCCTCGAGGCATATATGACAACTTGGCCTTCTTGCATTAGTACTGCACCTAAGCCTTGGAGAGAGGCAATAGTGTATAATAAAAATCCAAGTGCATTTCTTGGAGTGATCAGTACTGGTGCCGTCGTGAGGCGCTTCTTCAATTCCTGAAATGATGTTTCGCAGGCGGGATTCCAGATGAATCACACTTCTTTCCGAGTGAGCTTGGTCATAGGTTCAGCAATCTTTGAGACGTCCTTGATGAAGCGTCTATAATAGCCAGCCAAACCAAGAAAACTCATAATCTGAGTAACAGTGATAGGCTGCTTCCAGTTTAAAACCGTTTCAACCTTAAAAGGATCTACCTCAATGCCATTACCTGAAACCACATGGCCTAGGAATTGAACTCGCCTCGCCCAAAATTCGCACTTACTCAACTTTGTATACAATTGGTGGCTTCTCAAGGTCTGGAGGACTATCTTCAAATGTATCTTATGGTCTTCCTCGGTTGAGAAATATATCAAGATATCGTCCACAAAAACCACCACAAATCGATCTAAGTATAACCGAAAGATGCGGTTCATCAAATCCATGAATGCAGCAGGTGTATTTGTTAGACCGAACGACATGACCAAGAACTGAATGCCGTCTTGGTAATGTCCGACTCTCGGATCCGGAGTTGGTGATAACCGGATCATAAATCAATCTTAGAGAAACCAGATCAGTCTCCAGTTGAGAGGTGAGACACGAGGTCTGCTTAAATACCAATCGCCTAGAGCAGCACACTACCTCCCGTTCACTATTTAAAGTTACTGAGGACAAGACTGAGTCTGGTTGAGTCAGATTGACCACTAATTCGGCATAGCAACAGTGTAATACATGAACTCCAAATATACAGGCATAACTATGACAGTATAAACATTATATGCAATAATGCAGTGTTAATGAATAGTAGACATGATGATAAATAAATGTAAACTTTAATAAAAGTTATAAGACACACAAACCTATGTTTCGTTCTCTACCTTCAGAAAAGAACTTCTTTCAGAACTGACGCTTTCCCTCGGGCAGAACCGCATTGCACCGCACAAAGAGTCTCAGAAATAGAGTCTCAGAAGACAAAAACTCAAAATGGGTGAAAAAGAGAAGGAAAAATCACAAGGAGAGTGATTTTGGTGTGAGAAATGAGGAGGGGGAGGGGTTCCTTATGTAGAGATTTTGGTGCCTAAACGTTCGGGCATGTGTCCGAATGTCCGGGCAGCCACTCGAATGTTCGAGCAGGTTTCCCGCACAAGTTTTTTTTTGTGTGCAAACCTAGGGTATTACATTGGGTTTGAGTGTCGCTTAGTTTTTTGTTTCAAATTTTTTTTTTAAATGTTAAAATGGAAACCCTATTTTAAGTTAGAACATTGTTTTTTGTTTTAGATTTGGGTTTGAGAGTTTAGTTTTTTGTTTCTGATTTTTTTTTTAAATGTTAAAAAGGAAACCCTATTTTAAGTTAGAACTCTGTTTTTTGTTTTAGAATTGGGTTTGAGTGTTGTTTAGTTTTCCATTGAAGATATTGTGTAAAATTGATTTGTATTCTTTTTATTTGGGCATGGATCAATTTTCTTTCTTAGAATATATGAATCAAATTGTTAAAAAGAATTTCATGGTGCAAATAGTTACCAAGTAAGGCATCCATAAATTCCCTTGATTTAGTTACATCAAGACTTAGGGTAAAATAAAATGGTTTTCATATGATTTTAAAATGATTGTCTTAGCTACGTCTTGTATAGAGTTGCTTGAACATGCCCTGTAGCGACCCCGCACCCCGGACCACCAACCCCGCAGGAAATGGCATGCGGAATACCAGGGTGGGACGCCCGGCGTAGGCATCTCCGACCACTCCTCAACTCCCGTGAGGTGGTTGAGACCCTACGAGCCTTATCTCAAACAACAACATAATATCAAAAGGTACTAAACAAAACTACCCACCGTATTAATCATCCAAGACAAGAGATAATCCACAAAAATGAACCATAAATAAAATCATAATCCCTACAGTCCATTAAAATTGACATACACATAAAGTCCAAAATTGTGGGTACAAATAAAAACCTTCATATGCCCACATGGTCTATCTAACAAGTCTCAACTCACCCGTACTACAATGTGGTAAGTATTATAATTACATAATCCAAAATATAATACTTCATAATTTAAAACACAATTCAATCAAAATGCCTCTCAACTCACATCGAGGCTTTGGATTCTCTAGCAGGCAAGGCCCTCAAGATATGACTACTCCTTTGCCCTTATTCGGGACAGAAGGACCTGAAAGAGGAAAATGAGGGTGAGCCAACAGTGCCCAGTGAATAGAATTCAAATATGCTATCAATACTCATCAATAAATATCATGTATGCATGTCAATGTGTAGCATGATTAAAAGCTCATAACATATAGATATCAAGCATTTATAATAAGTTCGATGCAAGTAAAAGTTTATCAATTTGGATCCACATTTCACATGCATTAGGGTTACTAGTGCACGTCTATTTCATCGTACCGTTGACCCCAATCATGTTTATTTGGGGTTACTAGTGCACGTCTATTTCACCGTACCGTTCCCAATCATTTCCTTTTTTAAAACCCTCCTATGACAAGGTTAAGTCCCCCTATTAGCCAGATAGATGGGTCAAACCAAAGTTATAAGGTTTTCTCAAATCAATGCATCATTCAAAACATTAGAACACATTCATTCTTTCAATATACAATATATATATAAGTGATATGATGACATAAAAGATATAATCATAAATGAAGTCTACTCACAACCAAGCCTCGCGAGAGTATTTAACCACACACGACCACCAAATCGAATAAACCCAATCAAGATCCTGAAACATTCATCGATATCCTACCATACATCAATTTCTATGCTCAATCACATGGACATTACACATCAACCCTAAATCAGCCCACATATAGACAATAGGCCTAAATCTCCTCTAATTCCATCATTCAACTCAAATCACATGACTTAGGCCTCTAATACATAGTTCTCATTTATAAACCTCTAATGCATAGTTCTCATTCATAAACCATTTTATTAATCAAAAATACTGATTTTCAATTCCTTAGGCATAAACATGCCCAAATTGGGTCACTTGATCACAAGTAGGCCTAACCCATGATATGGTCACAACCACCAAATCAGTAGCATAATCAACCCTAATCATGCTTAATTAAATATAAGTTGCATCAATTCAATGATTCTAGGCCAAAAGCATCGAAAGCCCCAAAATATGAAAATTTTCATACTTAGGCCATATTGCCGATTTACACTAGGTCACCATGTTCAGCCATGTATATCACTGATTTTGCATTATGGGTTCATCAACAATGGCAACTAGGTCAACATAGTTGACATGCAAGCTATTTGGAAAGGTCTAAGTTCATATTCTAAATTTAGGTCTAATACAAACAACCCTACCAATTCTTCATTTAATATTCTGTTCAGATGTATCAATCTACCAACAAAAATATGTAAGCACAAAATCAACTGAACAGATTGAAGTATGTGAGGAAACAAACCTCCTGTCCAAATATCAGCCCAATCCAACGGTGGACCGAAAAGATAAGTATCTTTGATGAACAAGTCTCTAATCAGATAATTTCCCCTTTCCTGCTGCAAATACTCAAACTCATATGACTATATCACACAACATACTTTCTCCATAAACATCTTCACCGTTCCAAATGTAGAAATATCAGTTGTAAAATACATACCCAAATTTTATATCCATCCAACGGTAGATTGAGGAGATCTATAAGTTTGAGCAAAATGACATGAGAAATCTAGAATTTCCGACCATCTTTGTTTGAGATGTTAGATCTCTTAGACTAAACCTGTAATAAAGATCTCAACCGTTCAGAATGCATAAAGTTTTAAACTACATGCCCAAATTTGATATCCATCCAACGGTAAATTGGGGAGATCTATAAGTTTGAGCGAAACAAGAATGATGTTTTCGGGGCATCACATACCCCCTACTTTATGAGACTCACTTAGTTACATAGTGAGACAAGAATGATGTTAAAGTTCTTTTGTGATATTTTATTTACGCCAAGAAGGAATTATAAAGGATATTGGAATGACTATAGTTAGAAAGTGATGAAGGATAATAATGATAAGCACATGGGTTTGATAATGGGGTAAATTATATTCAAAGGTTTTGCATTTTGAAGCCTATAATTTAAGATGAATTATACATTAGAATTGATAGAAAGTTGTCACTCCTATTGAGTATCAAGATAAGTTGGAATTACATTCATTTAGGAACATGCATAACTATCTCATTACACACTTGGTTTGTTAACTAATCAATGCTAGCCTCTCACTATAAAAATAGTTATTCGCCTTTATGAGAAGAAAAGGGGTTTGCAACAAATGAGACATAATCTTTGATGTGGCAATGGTTGATGTTAACTTTTTCCTTAATAAATTGTTTTCCAATGCAATAAAACTAAAAGTTAGAAATCCCATTAACTTTTTTTTTTTTTTGTGTTATCTTCCGAATTTTCTTACGCTATATATAGCTTTCCTCATCTTTGATTAATTTATTAACTTGTCTAATTACTGACAATGACAAAACTAAGAGCAACAACTTGCAAAAAAGAGATTTTATTTATTTATTTATTTATTACTTTTAAAAGGCCACGAAAGAACAAATTATACCTGAAATTAAGAATTACAGATCATGCAAGAAATCAAGAAATCATTATTTATATGTAGTTTTTTTATTGTTATTGATATTAGATGTATATTACTCCTAAACCAACTCTAATGAATATATTTATTTTTTTTTATCATGTTCAAGCCTACGTTTAAATCATTCTTTATTTCTTTCTTGCTTTTTTGTTCTTTTTGTTTGTGTATGGATTGGGTAAGGGTACACTTTCTAAAAGCTTGAATTGTGACTTTTGGAGCTAATGTCTATTGTCAAACAATTAAATTACAAGTTTAAATAGTTTATTCTCTTTTTATCTTGATTCAATATATACTATTTAACAAATGTAAGGCATGTGGTGCAAGCAACAAATTTTGAGTAGAATTCTAACTAGTTTTCAATGCAAATACATATAAAAGAATTTGAAGATTTGCATTGTAAATATAGAAGAAAAAAAAATTATAAACAAAAGTAGTTACGAACTAATAAGAAGTAGAAAATCTTATAATGAGCTTAATCATAAACAATTACAAATAAATAGCAAAAGAACGAATGACTTTAAGCTAAAGGATTTTTTACATTAATCAAAAAATATGAGGCTATAATCTATTTTCTAAAATTTATATTTATCTTATCCTCATGGTAGACAGATAGTGTACCAATCGATTATATAAATCTCATATCAAACATATGCTCCTTGAGCTCTTGAGAATGAAGCTTATTTATAATTTGTCTAATTTTTTCAGATAATGGAACAATAATTTTCACTTACACATATGGTGGATACACGAGCGGAATTATTATAACATTAGTTTTCTTTTTTAGTGTTGTTTATTAACTCAATATACCATCACTTATTATTTATATGTGGCTCTTAATATAACAAATTGAGGAGTTTCCTTAAAATCTACTTCTATCCAACCCACACATGCATATATGTAAATGTTTGTTGTATATTGGTGGACAATTTAGAGTGTTTTGGTTTAGTATTGCAAGTATGATCTTGCACTTGATCAAATTTCTCATACTTAAGAAAAAAAACTTGATCTAATTCGTGACAAGTTTTATGCATTTTCTATTATTCTTGGTGTGCACAAAAGTAGCACATATATTTTGCACTATTGGGTTATTTTGACTAATTTAGTATAAAATACATACTAGAGAAAGTGTAATTGAAGAACTAAGGAGAGATGTGGTTTTGGATTTAGATCAAGGTGTGAAGAATGATAGCAACATGGAACATGCATACCTAACTAAGATTGGGCGAATTACCTATTTGAAATAATAGACTAACCTAACAATTAGTGTTGCATTTTAAAAAAGCCTAATATACTTAACATACCATAATTAATTTTGTGATTTATGTTTGCAGATTGTGGAAAATGGGTAAGAGTTGGATGTTTGAAACTAATAGACTTAGTAAGAAATACGTTAATGGCATGAAAGAATTTTTAGACTTTGCAAAATCACATGCTCATGATGATTTGATTCGAAGCCCATGTCAAGATTGCTTGAATACTAGAGAAAGAAGCATTGATGAGGTGGAAACCCACTTATTTATTTATGGTATATCACAATCGTACACACGATGGATTCACCATGGATAGGAAATATCGTACTGCACCAGTGCATCCAGTCATATGAGTACGACTCATGAATGTACATCTGATGCAGAGTTTGATGATGACATTCTTGAAATCTTACAAGATGTGCACAACGGTATGGTTGTCACACCCCGCCCGGACGCGCCTAAATCGGTGGAACACTCACAGATAGGGTGCGAATGCATTATAACAATAACCGAGTGAGCAGAAACACGATTAAGTACAAGTCTAATTTTATTAATTTCAGAATATATTTGTACATGAAATAGTTAAGGGAGCATCTTCCCAAAATCCCCAATGAATAATACAAAGGGTATAAAAATGTGGGCTCAAAAACCTGCATCCAGTCCACCCTAATCTCCTGTGAAAAATTAAATAACAACGGGGTGAGCTACACGCTCAGTGGGTAAAATAGTTTGTGAATATAATAATTAATAAAGCAAACTTCATAATCAAATATCTTAAATACACATCAGAGCATCATAATCAATCTAATATGTATGTATGCATGACACCGTCTCGTATTGATTTGGTGATTGTACGTCGCCTGAGTTCATGCACAGATGTCCCTTCCCAGGAGTAGCCGAGTTCTCATTATACGTTCCTCCTTAGGAACGACGCTCTGGATTCACGTACAGATGTCCCTCCCTAGGAGTAGTCGGGTTCTCATTGTACGTTCCTCTCCAGAGAACTATAATGAATAGTAAACATTGCTTCTAACATTTCTATGAATCATAAACAATATACGTCCCTAGGTGGTGCTTATGTATGATCCAAATGCATGAACTGGTCCGGTATTTACTTAACATTAAACAAGATTTGGCAACGTCTGGTGACCTTATCAGGGTCGGTATCACCACGTGCAAGGTTAGGACATTCAGTATTACTTGTATAAGCCGATAGCTTTCAAATAAGACCAACCAGATCAGCCTCAAGTTGAGAGGTGGGACACGAGGTCTACTTAAATATCAATTGTTTAGAGCGGCACGCTGCCTCCCGTTCACTATTTAAAGTTACTGAGGACAAGACTGAGTCTGGTTAAGCCAAATTAACCACTAATCTAGCATAACAACAATGTAATACATGAACTCCAAATATACAGGCATAAGTATGGCAAGTATAAACATTATACACAATAATGCAGTGTAAATAAATAGTAGACATAATGATAAATGAATGTAAACTTTAATAAAAGTTATAAGACACGCAAACCTATGTTTTGTTCCCCACCTTCAGATAGAGATTCCTTCGAGAACTGGCGTCTTCCCCTGAGCAGAACGGTGTTGCACCGCACAGTGAGTCTCGGAAAGAGAGTATCTAAAGAGAAGATAAAAACTCAAAATTAGTGAGAGAGAAGAAAAATCACAAGGAGAAGTAATTTTGGTGTGAGAAATAAGGAGGGAGGGTTCCTTAAATAGGAAAAAAGGGTGCGAGAACATTCAGCAAGTGCCTAAATTTTTTTTTTTTTTTGTGCAAACCTAGGGTATTACAATGGTTGCCGATGAAAGATGTAGTGATGCATATAATGACTCAATGAATGATGATGTTAGTAGCAAAGATAATGATATGAATGATTTTTTGAAGCTACTAAAATAAGCACAACGTGAATTATATCCCGGTTGCACTAAGTTTTTTGTTTTGTCATTCACTGTAAAGTTGCTCCATTTGAAAGTGATGAATCAGTGGAGCAATAAATTTATGGACATGCTACTTGAGTTATTGGTTGATGTTTTTCCAATTGGTGCACATCTCCCTACAAAATATTATGAAGCCCAAAGGATGTTAAAAGGATTGGGGTTGGGTTATTAGACCATTCATGCGTGCAAGTATGATTGTGTATTATTTTGGAAAGAGCATGAAAATGCTGATGTTTGTCCTGAATGTGGTGAGAGTAGGTGGAAAAGAAATGACAACAAAAGAAAGAAGATTTCACACAAGGTTTTGCATTACTTCGCACTAACTCCTAGGCTTCAAAGATTGTTCTTTTCATGTCATACTGCTGAAGAAATGTGATGGCACAAGGAGAAGCGAGTCGAAACAAATAGTATAATGAGGCATCTTGCAGATACTATTGCTTGGAAAGAGTTTGATGCATTATATCCATGGATTGCTAGTGACCCACGTAATGTCAGATTGGGTCTTGCCACATATGGTTTTAATCCATTTGGAAACATGAGTAATTCATATAATATGTGGCCAGTTGTGTTATTGTCGTACAATCTACCACCATGGAAATGTATGAAGGAACCATTTTTTATGTTGTCACTCCTTCTACCTGGTCCTAGAGCACCTAGCAAGGACATTGATGTTTACATGCAACCATTGATAGATGAATTGAATGAGTTATGGGAACATGGCGCAAATACATTTGACGCATCTACAGGAAAGCCATTTCGCATGCATGCATCAATTTTGTGGACAATTAGTTATTTTCCAGCATATGCTAATTTATCTTGTAGGAGTACTAAATGATATATGGCATGTCCAATTTGTATGGAAGACACGTCCTCAAGGTGATTAAGGAGCAAGATTTGTTATATTGGTCATCGTCGATATTTACATCCAACCCACTCCTGGCGAAAAAGCAAAGCATTTGATGGTATGCAAGGCCATAGACCAAAGCCAATGGAACGTTTGGGGTATGATGCACTTGTTCAAGTTAATGCTCTTAAAAATATTCAACAAGGTAAACATCCTCGCTTTAGAAAAAGAAAGCGAACCACTGATGAACACAATTGGACACACAGAAGCATCTTATTTGATTTATCATACTGGCATAAACTAAAATTGCGACACAACCTTGATGTCATGCATGTAGAGAAGAATATATGTGGCAACATTGTTGACACTTTATTAAATATTGATGGGAAGATGAAGGACACTGAAAAAGCTCATCTTGATTTGGCTGATATGAATATAAGGCATGAACTACATATATGTGAAGTGAACGGATGTTATGTAAAGCCATTTGCATGCGACACCTTAAATTTAAAAGAAAGACAAACCTTTTGTGAATGGTTAAAGACAGTGAAGTTTCCAGATGACTATGCATCAAATATCAGTAGGTGTGCCAATGTTAAATATGGTAAATTAACCGATTTGAAGAGCCATGACTGTCATGTTTTGTTGCAATGATTATTGCCCATTAGTTTATGTGGCTACTTACGACAAGATGTATGGGGTGCTTTAGTTGAGCTATCAAATTTCTTTCAACTATTATGTGCCAGAACAATACATTTGGATGACCTTGAACAATTGAAGAAAAATATAATATTTGTGTTATGTTAGATTGAATGAGTATATCCTGTGGTTTTCTTTGATATTATGGTTCACTTGGCAATCCATTTGCCACAAGAGGCACAATTTGCTGGTCCTGTAACATTTAGATGGATGTATCCAAGTGAAATATTCTTGCGAACTCTAAAAGGTTATGTCAGAAATAAAGCAGGGCTAGAAGGATCTATAGAGGAATCATACATATCAAAAGAATGTTTGATTTTTTGTTCAATGTTCCTCTGAAGTGTTGAGACCAAATTTAATATGCAAGAAAGAAATTATGACGGTCAACAATCTCGTAAGGTTGGTGAAATGATGATATTTTCACAAAGGGTTCATCCTTATAATTTGGTTGAATACAATAGACTAACATTGAAGGAGTTTGATCAGGCTCGATGGTATGTCTTGAATAATTGTGAAGAGATATCTTGTTATATTAAGTTAGTGAATCTCTTAAGACATTTATATTTTTCTATTTTTTGACATGTATATTTTTATTATCATTTTGTTAATTTTTACTTAATTTTCAATTCATAGTGAGCATATGGAGGAATTAACAAAGGAAAGTCAAACTAATGTCTAGCAGAGGCATCAATTGCAATTTCCACTATGGTTTGAAAATCGAGTATGAATTTAATGAGTATTTTCATTGTTCTTCAACTATTATTCCTTTCCAATGTATATTAAAATGATAGTTATCTAATAGCGCCTTTTACAATCTTGGTGTACTTGTGTGACGGAATAGGTTAAAGCAATGCGACATAATAATTTACAAGATGTGACTGATGAATTAAATGCCTTAGCATGCGGTCCTGACATTCGAGTTCATAAATATTCTGCTTGTATTGTGAATGGTGTTAGGTTCAGTACTCAAGATCATGAAGAACAACATGTATGCCAAAAAAAGTGGAGTGTCAGTTGAAGGGGATCATAATACTCAAATGATCGATTTCTATGGTGTCTTGTATGATGTTATTGAGTTATCCTACATACTCCACATTTCTGAATATACTCAGCTATATCCTTCTTTATCCCATGCCACCAAATTGTTCCCTTCATATCATGATACATTTTGGTTGACCCCGGGTGGATAGTATACTGAGATATCTGCGTTGTCTGGAGTAACTCTGCTTTTAGATTACGGTCTACAAGAACCCATAATTTCCCCTGAAATCGTGATACACCATCTGGGTCTCGTTGCCAATTAGCATGTTCGGCTCTATCAGCCCATGAATTATACATATCATAGTCAGGATCATGCTGTTGTAGATCTTTGACTCTCTGAATATGAGTATCTGTCAGCTGGATATGCATTTGAGCACAAATATCGACATGAGGGGCGATGGAGAGTACACTCATCATTGTAACTCTCTTCACTAATCAGCACGCATGGGCCATTCAACAAGCTACCACGTCAGTCTCTGTACGTTTCCTACTCAGTGCATCAACAACTATATTGGCCTTCCCAAGATGATACTCCAATGTGAAGTTATAATCTTTCCAGATTATTCAACTCTTTCTGATCAAACAAATACTTCATATTCGTTTGGTCTGAAAACAATGTGAACTTTTCACCGTAGAGATAGTGCCTCCACAGTTTTAATGCAAACACAATTGTAGCCAATTACAAATCATGCACAAGGTAATTCTTCTCATGCACCTTCAATTGTCTAGATGCATAAACCACCACTCTACCCTCCTACATTAACACATAACCCAGACCAGAATGCGATGCATCTATGTAGATTACCAACTCTTTCCCAGGCTCTGGAAGTACTACCACTGATGCAATAGTCAACTTCCTCTTCAACTCTGTGAATGCTTGTTTTCAAGCTACAATCCATACAAAAGTTACGTTCTTCTGAGTCAGCTTAGTAAGTGGTATAGCTAACTTAGAAAGCCTTTCCACAAACTTTCTATAATAGCTTGCTAAACCTAGAAAACTTCGAATTTCTTTCAATGTGGTCGGTCTAGGCCAAATCATAATTGTTTCCACCTTGGAAAATTAACAGATATTCCATCTGCACTCACCACATGACCCAGAAATTTCACTTCGTTTATCCAAAATTCACACTTACTGAGTTTACCATATAGCCTATGCTTTCTCAAAGTCTGTAGTGTAACCCAGAGATGCTGCTCATGCTCCTCTCGAGTCTTGGAATAAACTAAGATATCGTCAATGAAAACAATAATAAATTGATCCAGATATAGCTTAAATACGCTTTGCATCTAATTCATAAACATAGCAGGTGCATTGGTCAAACCAAAAGGCATAACAAGAAATTCATAATGTCCCTATCTTGTCCTGAATACAATTTTCGATATATCCTCTTCCCAAATCCTCAACGGATGGTACCCAGATCGCAGATCAATCTTAATAGAGAACTTGGCCCCATTCAGTTGATCAAACAAATCATCAATACATAGTAAAAGATACTTATTCATTACTGTCTCCTTGTTCAGCTGACGGTAGTCTATACACAGACGTAGATTACTATGTTTTTCTTCACAAATAAAACGGGTGCTCCCCATGGTGACATACTGGGTGTAATAAACCCTTTTTTCATCAACTCATCAAGTTGCACCTTGAGTTCTTGCAACTCTTTTGACATCATTCTATATGGAAGAATATAGATAGGTATCAGTTCTCTAGTGAAGTCTATATCCCGCCTAGGTGGCAATCCTACTAAATCATCAGGAAATATATCTAGGTACTCACACACTATGGGGATCTCAGACAATTGAATACCTTGATCCTTCTCTCCCTCTGGCTTTATACTAGCCAAAATTTTCATCTTTTCATCTGTAACCAGTCTACCTCTAGTAGATAGTGATGGTTGTCCAGGTATCTGAAATACTATCCTTTTAGAAAAATAATCCACTAGGGCATGATATGCAGCTAACCAATCTATACCTAGGATTGCATCAAATCTCTGTTGTTCACAATAATCTGTCAATATTAAATGTTTAAACATATTCAAGTTGGTAATTAGTCTGGTAATTAGTCAGAGAGCTAATAAGCGCTTAGATCAGTGGTCACTTGTTTATCATCTTATTCATGTTTAACATGGGTAATTTTGAAAATTTAAAATAGTTAATACTTTTTTAAAAAAGATTTCAAACATGGTGTAGTGAATCTGCTTTGTTACTGCGAGAGATTCTAGGTATTGATTCAACGGAAATGCGAATCTAACTGTAAAATGTTGTAACTAGATGTTTATATGGATTAGATCATTTATTACACCCCTTGAGATATCTAAAACACTAATATTCAATCGATATGCATTAATTTGTAGTTACACATGTAGTTATAATTTTTACAATTAGATTAACATTTTCTTTAATGATCCAATCCCATAAAAACTAAAAATCAAGACTATCAAGTTACCAAGCGGTTCCTGGAACTAAATTTTAATTGGATAAATATTGCACTTTCCTAGTATAATTTTTCCAACCAACTTTGATCGTGGATAGCTGCCACTTACAGATGAATGTTGCAGTTTTCTGCCACAACCATTTTATTGCAGTTAATTAGAACTATCCATGGCTAGCTGCATGGTGGGTGGTGATTTACAAGTTTAAACCAGAAGAATAAAGAAACTAAGACTTGTAAGTTGTAAGTGATTTCTTTGTAGAAGAAAACAAATGAGGGAGACGGGGGAGGTGGTTTGGATCTCTTATATAATATGGTGACAATAAATTAAAATGATTGAAATATGAATTTATTTTTCTAATTCATCAGCATTGAAAAAAAAAAAAAAATCATTGCAACAAGATGTGAAAATTTTTTACATACAGTACCATTGTTCCATTGAAGCCCATCAAGGTCAATCTCAAAATTAATTAGGTGTGGTAGATTTATTTGCAGCTAATCTTTATTTCTTTGTTCTCCCCTTAAAATGCATTTTGTGATTTACCATGACCTCTCAGATTGAATTATTTTTTTCTTTAATATTACATTTTAAAAATTCTCAATTAAATAAATCTCACAAATACGGTATGCAGATTTTTTTTTTCTCTTCAATAATACCATTTTAATGTTGATTGAATACTAATTGAAGTCAATAAAATTTATCGGTCACGTACTAATATAATTTAAAAGAAAAAAAATCTTCACACGTGCAGCCCGTGTTAACTTAAAACATAGAGCCATATGGTGCGCTCCTGTGCACCCATATAATATATTAACGTAGATTCTTTAAATACAGTATGCAGAATTTTTTTCTATTCAATAATACCATTTTAATGTTGATTGAATACTAATTTATCATTCACGTACAATGCACTACTAATAATTTAAAAAAAAAATCTTTACGGATGTCGTACGTGTTAACTTAAAAAATAAAGTCATATGATGTGCTCCAGCACCCATATTAATGTAAATTTTTTAATAATACAATATGTAGATTTTTTTTCTCTTCAATAATACCATTTTAATGTTGATTAATACTAATTTATCACTCACGACTAATATAATTATTAAAAAAAAAAAAGAGAAATAAGTTTTTAACATCTAAAAAAATACATATAGTTACACCGGTGAGCCTTACATGGGTGTAAGTTTTTTTTTTCTTATTATGTTTTTTGTTTTTGGCAAATTTTATTTATTTAATTTTTTCTTTTTATTGTTAAATATTGATGTTTTATTGTTGGCTTTTAAGTTTTGTATTAATTTTTTAGATTAAAACCCATTTATTTATATTTATAAAAGTCATTGCTTTAGACATCTTAAAAATGTCATAAGTATGTTATTAAAATATATATATATATTTTTTCAACAACAAAGTTAATGTCATAAAATTATTTTTAATGAGAAAGTGATTTTTGGGGGTTTCTATTTTTCAACAAAAATTAAAAAATCACATGCGCATACGAGATCTAAAAAACATATATGCCTTTTATTCAAAAATAAATTTTATTATTTTACTTTAAAAAAATATAAAATATAAAATTTTATTTAAAAATATCTTTATTAATTTGAATAATAAAATATTTTTTATTATTTTACTTTAGAAATAAATTTAATGAAAAAAATTTAACAAAAATCTTATATAAAAATAATTTTATTAAATTATATTCAAGAGAAATTATTTTTTAATTCCAAAATTAGATTGATATATTTTAAATAAAAATTATTTTTAAAGAAACTAAAACTCCCGATAATCACTTTTTCATTAAAAATAATAAAAAAATAATTTTATTGACATATTTATCCCATTTTTAATATTTATAATAGATTTAACCTTTGCCTATATAAATAAATAAGTTTTAATCTAAAAATTCAATACAAAATATAAAACTCAATAACAAAACATCAATATTTAACACTAAAAAACGAAAGTTAAAAAAAAAAGAAATTTTCTGAAAAAAAAAAAATAAAGAACAAATTTTTTTTATCCATATGAGACCCATAGATGTCGCTTTATATATATATTTTTTAAGTGTTAAAAAGTTATTTCTCAAAAATAAAAAAAAAATCATTACGGCTGCAACGCGTGGTAACTTAAAAGATTGAGCGGCATGGTACACACCCAAGTATTTTACTTTGGAGAGGGGATATGGTTGCATTTGGGCTTGGTTCCCAAGGCCCAGGTAAGCAAGTAAGTGTGGAGCGCACGTTTTACATTCAATATTGGGCGCTTACTGGCTCTGGTTGTAGTTCGGCCATTGGTGTCATTAAATGCTGTTTTTCTTGCAGGCTTCTTGCCATTGGTGTCATTAAATGCTGTTTTTCTTGCAGGCTTCTTGCCATTGGTGTCATTAAATGCTGTTTTTCTTGCAGGCGTCATTAAATGCTTCTTGCCATTGGTTGCAGGCTACTTGCCATTGGTGTCATTAAATGCTGTTTTTCTTGCTGTTTTTCTTGCAGGCTTCTTTGGTGTCATTAAATGCTGTTTTTCTTGCAGGCTTCTTGCCATTGGTTGCAGGCTACTTGCCATTGGTGTCATTAAATGCTGTTTTTCTTGCTGGCTTCTTTGGTGTCATTAAATGCTATTTTTCTTGCAGGCTTCTTGCCATTGGTTGCAGGCTACTTGCCATTGGTGTCATTAAATGCTGTTTTTCTTGCTGTTTTTCTTGCAGGCTTCTTGCCATTGGTGTCATTAAATGTTTCTTGCAGGCTACTTGCCATTGGTTGCAGGCTACTTGCCATTGGTGTCATTAAATGCTGTTTTTCTTGCAGGCTTCTTGCCATTGGTGTCATTAAAGCTACTGGCGGAAGCCGCGGAACCGGATAGTTTTACTTCGACTACAGCAAAAAAAAGTTTCGTTTTGGATTTTTTTGTGAGTTAATTAATTTATTATTTGCCAGATCTCTCTCTCTCTCTCAATAATGTAAGATTATGGAGGTGGACAGCAGATCTTGTTATTTTATACAATTAAAAAGGCTTACGTTTACGAGGCCCAAAAATATTGATTTCGTGTGATCCACGCTGACAAATGACATATCATTTTTGCTATTATTATATAAAGGTTAAAATATAAAATATTAATATAAATATACTAAAAAATGGAATGGAAAGCTATCCTTTACTCTTTTGACTTTTATGGGTGACAGGTATACTTGCACCAACTACACCCTAGTTATTGGCTGAAATGTTACGTGGAGAAAGGGCTTTGAGAGGAACCTGCATGCCTCTTTCCTTACTTAAAACTGGGAATGAACTAAGATCGGTTTAACTAAGATCAGTTTACCTGCAGCAAGCTATGGAGATCACTTGGTTCTTCATCTTCCTTACGCTTATCACCATTACCTTAGCCTTAAAATTTCTCCTTAATTTCAGTGGTAGTAGCAGCATCAACAATGCGGCAAAGCTACCACCTGGGCCTCCCAGAATTCCCATCTTCTCTGATCTCCAATGGCTTTTCCGAAACTCCATGGAACTCGAACGAGCACTCATCAAACTCCACTCAAAATACGGCCCAATCGTTAATCTCAAACTCGGTCCCCGTAACGTTGTGTTCATCTCTAACAACGATTTAGCCCACAAAGCATTGGTTCAAAACGGCGCCATCTTCGCCGACAGACCTCCGGCATCGGAGCCAAGCAAGATCATTTCATGCAACCAGCATGCTATAAGCTATGCCTCTTACGGCCCACTCTGGCGACTCCTCCGGCGAAACATCGGCTCCGAGCTCCTCCATCCTTCCGGGATCAAATCCTTCGCTCATTCCAGGAAATGGGTACTAAACATGTTGAAGAACAAGCTCATATCTGAATCTGAATCGGGAAAAAGGCCCATTAAAGTAGTGGATAACTTTGAGTACGCCATGTTCTGCTTGCTAGCTCACATTTGTTTTGGAGATATTCTCAGGAATGATAAAGTCATTAGAGAAATTGTGAAAGTTGAAACAGTTTTCGCTTTATCATTTCAAAGGTTCCACATTCTTAGTGCCCTCCCACTGCTATTATCTAAAATCATGTTCCGGAATCGCTGGTCTGAGCTTTACAAGATTCGAAAAAATCTAGAAACAGTTTATATTCCTCTCATTAGAGCTCGTCAAGCGAAACAGCAACAACAACACCAAGAGGATATAACGCTGTCATATGTGGATACTCTTCTTAATCTTACCATACCAGAAGAAGCACAAACAAAAGAAGAAGTAGAAGAAGGAAATGGAAAAAGAAGGAAGCTGAAGGAAGAAGAAATGGTGAGCTTGTGTTCAGAGTTTCTAGAAGGAGGCGTCCACGAAACAACCTCGGTGTTACAGTGGATAATGGCCAACTTAGTGAAAAATCAAGAAATTCAAGAAAGATTGTTTAATGAGATAACAAGTAATAGTGATAGTGAAATCAAAGAAGAAGATTTACAGAAAATGCCCTACTTGAAAGCGGTAGTGTTGGAAGGGCTAAGGCGGCACCCACCATCACATTTTCTTTTGCCACACGCGACGACGGAGGATGTAACAATAGGAGGCTACTTGGTGAAGAAGGGTAGTTTGGTAAATTTCTCGGTAGCCGGGATTGGGTTGGATCAGAGAGTGTGGGAGGATCCAATGGAGTTCAAGCCGAAGAGGTTTTTAAGTTTGAATGACGATGGAGCAGGGGATCGTCATGATGGGAAATTAGTTTTTGATATAATGGGGAGTAGGGAGATTAAGATGATTCCGTTTGGTGCAGGGAGGAGGATTTGTCCTGCGATGAGTTTAAGCGTGTTGGTCCTGGAGTACTTTGTGGCTAATCTGGTGAAGGAGTTCAAATGGACAGCTAAAGAAGGTGATGAGGTGGACTTATCCGAGACGTTGAACTTCACTGCCGTCATGAAATATCCATTATGGGTCCATGTCACTCCCAGGAATTAATATATATATTAAACTTGGGGCTTGTTTGTGTGTGTGTGTGTGTGTTTTTTTAAATTATTATCTAAGTACTCGATCAAGAGTTAGTGTTTGAGAGTGTATAACTTGGGGCTTGGTTGATGTTACTCGATGCTACCTACTTAAATAAAATAAAGCTGCTTTCCTAGAAGGGTAGGGGTTCACACTCCTAAGAGACTAATAATAATGTTGTGTGGGCTTCTCTATCTTGGGACAAGATAGAGTTTCTTGAAAAAGAGATATCCATCGTCATATTAGGGATTCTTGAAATGAGTTTATACTTTTTCAATGTTGATTTATTGATC
This sequence comes from Paratinospora sagittata, assembly GCA_035771175.1. Lineage (NCBI taxonomy): Eukaryota > Viridiplantae > Streptophyta > Magnoliopsida > Ranunculales > Menispermaceae > Paratinospora > Paratinospora sagittata. Next base: position 8,952,167 of record CM069596.1, on the reverse strand, counting down.
TATCAACATTCTGACCGATCTACTTAAAAAACTTTTTTCGAGGATATGTCTATTTACAAGACATGGAATTAAATAGACATGCATGAAGGGGATATGTCCCGGGATTGGTTTAGCTATGTTGCATTTGGAGTATTTTGTGCCTAATTTGGTCAAGGAGTTTAAATGGACGTCTAGGATGGGTGATGAGGTGGATTTATCAGAGAAGCAAGAGTTTGCAATCATGATGAAATATCTTTTGTGGGCCCATTTATCTCCAAGGGTAGCATGAGCATGAGCATGATGTGTTTTATAGAGAAAATAAATAAATAAAATTTTGGAATATAATGATCATCAGTGTTTTATTTTATTAGTATTGTATAAATGCAAATGTTTGAGATAAATATATAAAATTATGGAATATACAAAAATCTCCTTTTCTTTACAACTAAACAAGCTTTAACATGAATTTATTTGATGGATTCAATTACATTTTATAAAAAAATATTAATATTTTAAAATATTCAATGATATATCATTAAGTAATGTTTATGTTAAAAAATGTGTGTTAATTTAGAAAGAGTGTTGATTTTAGATATTTAAATTATTTTAAAATGCCTTGTGTATTCGTTCATATATGGCCATTTCAGTCTATTATCTCTCTTATCCATAAAGATATCTACGGACTGGCAGTTGTGGAAAGGAACTATGTGAAGTCTTCAATCCCAAACAAAGCAAAAAAAAATGTCTTTGATTCTATCAGTAAATCAACTTGGACCAACGCAGAAGACGATTTTTAAAACCCTAAATTCTCCTATTCTTGTTGGATCATCATCCACCCGCAATATCTCATTGATCCAACGAAGACGCCGAGAATCATCAGAAGAGAAATTTCTAGTTCTAAGTGGAACGAGAAAGATTTTGATTTCTAGAGCTCGTTCATCTAATTCAGCTGACGGGCCTGGCGGAACGAGCTCCAATAAGGTTCTGTATCTATGAAACTTATGGTATTTTCATATTATATAAAATTGGAAGCACTAATTATCTAGTATTTCAAAGCTGCATCAATCGTCCAAAACTAGCTAATTCAATTGTAGCTAGCAAGGAAAAGCGTCGTTATAATTATTCAGCAATAAAAAGTATGTCGTCCCCGTTCCGTCGTTATAATTATTCAGCGATGAAAAGTACGTCGTCCCCATTCCGTCCTTGTATACAGGATACCCACATAAAAAATTTGATAAATTTTGCCACAAATGTTATATATTTTCGCAACGGCATCTAAATCATCTCCGAAAAGTTAACGACGCTTTAACCACTTGTCATTGTTTTCTATTTCCAACTAATAGTTATTTAGTCTATAAATACATTTGACAATAAATTACATTCGTTAAAAATTATAAATAATTAACAACGAATCGTTGTCATTATACATTAATTAACTCATGATAAGAAAGAATCTCCACAAATTCCTTTCTCCTTCAACATAATATGTATACCATGTACTCCGAGAAAAATGCAATTGATTCTTGGGAGCAGAACCACGAGGGAGAAGAAGCATAACTCATCTTTAATAACCATTTTTAGCGCAGAGGCCATTAAATACATTGAATGTCCTCTAATTATATATCAATATATACGTGATTCAAGGACATTTAACATACAACACGAAGGTATGTGCTAAAATCTTGTGTTGAAATAATGTATGGTTATCTCTTTTTTTTCTTAATTAATTAATTAAATATTTTAAATTTTTTACACATAGAAGTTGATCATCATGCAACATCAATTCTTGCAGATCTTGGAGGGTAAGCAATGGGAAATTCTCCAGGCTTGGAATGTGCCATGGGATTGGAAGATTGTTTTACTTGTCATGATGCCATATTTGATGAGGTGATTCCTCGAGTTTTCTTTAAATGCTACTAAAACTGTTTTGAGGAAAAAAAATCACTGTTGAATTTCACGAAATTAGATATGTTTGATTGATTTCAAACATATACGTTGTTTCATGGTGATTCGTTTGTCATTTATGTTACGTTGAACTATCAGTTTGTTTATTCAATCAAGAAAAATATTTACTATAATAGCAATTCCCATTTTCTTCTTGCCATTTCAGGAAGAATGATTGTGTATAATATCATCAGTATGAGCTTTCTTTAATTTGTTGCAATTTCTTCCAAATCCTACCATGTAATTTTCTGAAACAGATGGCTAACAATATCTTATCAGCATTTTTTTAACAGGAATAGTGAAATCAGCAGGACTAGAAGAAGGATTCTTTTCATCCCACTCCGAAAATTCTCAGCCCCTTCTACAGAGCACCGATGAAGCCGCCATAAGATTATTCGTTGATCAGTTGTATGTGTGTGCACCACTCCATTTGCATGTCTCCTTTCTTCCGAGCAGAAACCCTTTTGCTAATATCAAATTTTCTTTCTATACAGACTGAAATCAGTCGTTAAGCTTTCAGTTTTATATCTGCTAGTCTGTCCTTATCAGCCCTTTCCAGAAGATATTCTCACTTACAGTATGCAGTCTTGTCTCTCTCAAGATTTCTTTTTTATTTTTTTTTTTCTATTTGTTTGCCAATAAATGTCATGTTATAGATCTACTTAAAAAAGTAGAAGCATTCCCTAAATTTCTCTATTTTGTGATGAATGATAATTTTATATCTTTAGTTTCTTCCATGGAAGCTAGCTTCAAGGTAAAATCATCCAATCAAGCAGATCTTTCATGTAGGGAAGAAACATGGATTTATTGTTTAAGCTTGCTCATGTTGTGTATTATTCTCATTCCAGCTATAAACATAAATATAAGAGCATTCAAGCCTAGAAACAAACATTCATTTTTGTAAGATATATAAAGTTACAAATACAATATGTTTTTCAGTTTAACTCTTTTTTTTAAAGAGCATTTGTGATTGGTTTTTACAGGATGGGATCGCCCATTCAACCTCCAAAAGGGTTGGTTTTTGTGGGGTGTTGGAGGTCTAGTGGTTGCATCAAGCTCTCTTTTTCTGTTTAAGTTGTTCATATCTGGGTCAAGTGCTAGTCAGATGCAAAATGAGGTCTATTTTTTTTTTCTACCCTACTAAAATATGATGCGTGTTATCACTGTTTATGTTATAATCTTATAGTATTTATGAAGTATACATTAACCAACTCTTTTTTATCTTTTCCCTTGATTACAGGTAGATGCACTGCTGCATGAGTTGCCATTACTTATTGGTGCATCAGATGTCAGGTTTTTCTCAAATTGAGACTTCAAACTTCTTGATTTTTTCATTTTGATCTTCATGGTAAATTCATGAAGTTACTAAGCATCACAAAATGAATGAATGGTTCTGATCATGGGAGTAATGTTTCTTTCTTCAGCAATGCTGCCCTAATTTCTGTCCTGGGAATTATGGCACCAGTTTGTGAAGAGACAATATATCGAGGTTTCTTGATGACATCCCTGACCAAATGGTATTAGTCTCTAAATTAACTTTAGTAGTTCCACCTTCAACTTAAATCTTCTTCTAAAGACTAACTATTTCAAGGTTGCCCTCACTTTGGCTGCAGGTTACCTGCAAATGCATCTTTAGTTTTAAGTTCAGTTGCTTTTACACTGGCTCACCATTCTCCTGGGAAATCTCTAGAGATTTTTATATTTGGTACAACTCTTGCCTTTCAATTGATTGACCTTACTAAGTCCATATAATGTCAAGTATGTTTTTTTTTTAAAGAATTTTCATTCAGCTTTTGCAATTTTTTAAAGGAGTTGGGAAGTTACATTAGTGTTTAATTTAAATGTGTTTGGTAACTAAGAAAATTTTCCTTAGAGAAAATAATGTTTGCTAGCTAGCTTGAGGAAATTCTTTCATAAAAATCCTCTTATTGAGAAAGTTATGTCATAGTTATTTGGTTATTCAATTGCATAACTATCATGACCACTTTAAATTTAGTTGCAGAGAGATTTTCTCGTAAGAAAACGAAAAAAAAAACAACAACAACAACAAAGTCTTTTTCTTTAACTCTTTTGCCACCTAAACACTGAAAATATGATTTTCTCAAGAAAATCACTATTTTTTTCAAGAAAATCCTCATTTTCTCAATTATCAAACACACTCAGATCATACCAGCGTGAAATCTCAATAGTTTGTCAAGAATGCAGAAGTGATGAATTAGTTGCAGCTAGCAGCATAAATTTTCATGAAACTTATTAGCTTAATGCTGTTTAAAAAATGTCCTATACCTTTGACGTGTTACAGGAATAGTACTGGGACTGGTCTATGCTCAAACTCGGAACCTCCTTGCTCCCATAACAATGCATGCCTGTTGGAACCTAGGAGTAATCTTTACTCTGATATATTCACAGGTAAATTATATTAATTCAGTCAACTACCATTACATTTTAACACCTGTATTTGTTGTTTTTCTTAAACAGTTTGACTTGATATCCAATTTTTCTGCAGTCACAAGGTCACAATATACAAAACTAGCTATTTTGGTTAAAGATTCAGAATTGGTGAAGCTTCAAAGGTGGTGCAGATTCTTTTAAAATGCAACCAAACAAACACCTTGGGCATTGCTGGCATAGAATTATATATATTGCAATTTGCTTCACCAAGATTAATTTTCACTGAAAATTAATGTTGATGAACATCAAATCTATTGAGATCAGGTAAAAGTAGACAGATTCATTCTGAAGTTTTCAGGTAGCATATTGCTCTAATATTAGAGAGGTGATGTGATTCCAAAACATCAAATAATTAATGTAAAAATGTTCTATATAAGTTTCCATATATATATATATATATATATAGCTTATAAGTAGAATTTGATCAGCTTGTTATCATAAGAGGAACATGAATCATTTGTCAACTTGATTATCAAATCATATTGAAATTAAACAATATTCATTTACCTTCCAGTGCTACTTTTGTATTTTATTATAATAGAGCCATTATAACTTAGAGGTCACGAATTCAACATTAAAAACAACTTTATTATGGTTTTATACGTCATCGCTTCTCCAAATGTCATAATAACAAGAACTCGATCGGTGCACTAATACATCTTCTTTTATATTAATACACAAGCAAATGGATGTCACTACAGCCCAAGTAAATTATGACCTTTTTGATGTGTAACATAGATCTTTCCATTAGATCACTTTCAAATGAGATTTAAAAAAAAAAAAAACCTTTTAAAGAAAGGTCTTATTCATTTCAATGCTTATAATAAATGATCTAATTGATATATACGTGCATATATATATATATATATATATATATATATATATATATATATATATATATATATGTATATATATATAGTTATAACTTGTTACATTTAGAATAAAATTTCCCTTCAAAAGAAAAAGAATAAAGAACGGCTTCCAAAAGAAGAAAAAAAAAGTGCCTTAAAAAAATTATTAATTATAAAAAAATAAAAAAAATTTCTAAATTATTTGTGAATTGTATGTCAAACTCAGCCCAGAAGTTAACGTTAGTTACGCTGGGTCAGACCAAAGAAGGTGCAGCAGGAAATATGAAGGTGGCAGCTATGTCTCTTCAAATCCTCTCATTTAGGTTTCTAATGCATCTTCTTAACAGAAATGAAAATTCACCAAAACATATAGGTTAGTAAACGAGCTGCAAATTCTGATTCAAAAAAGCTGGATTTTCTGTTTCATTTGCGCTTAATAACATCATGTCTCTTGCGTTCTTCAAAAATTCCATCAAATCTCTCAACAATTCGCAGTTTCTGCGAACAAAAACAGCAATTTCTTTCCCATTCAATGTCCAAATCCCTTTCTTCTGCTAAAACACTTCAATCTCTCTCCCAAATCCACTCTTTAATCATCACTTCTGGTCTCCACCAATCTGTGTTTTTCGCCGGAAAACTCATAAGCAAGTATGCTCAATTCCGGGATCCCGGCACCTCCCGGTTGGTTTTCCGTCAAGTTTTGCACTCGAATAACGTGTTGATATGGAATTCGATTATACGAGCTCTTACCCTGAATGGGATTTACGCCGAGGCTTTGAGCATATACTTAGAAATGCTCGAATTGAAGTTGCGACCGGATCGCTTCACTTTTCCATCGGTTATCAATGCTTGTGCCGGTTCATCAGATGTTGAGATGGGTAGAATTGTACATGATTGTATTTTGGAGATGGGTTTTGGGTCAGATTTGTTTATTGGGAATTCTTTGATTGACATGCATGCAAGACTTAGTTGTTTGGATGAAGCACAAAAGATGTTTGATGGAATGCTTGTCAGAGATGTTGTATCTTGGAATAGCTTGATTTCGGGTTATAGTGCAAATGAGGAATGGGAGAAAGCTTTTGATATATACCACAAATCAAGAATAGAAGGTCTGATACCAGATTCTTTCACAGTATCGGGTGTTTTACCTGCATGTGGAAGCCTTGTTGCTATTGATGAAGGTCATATAGTTCATGGGCTTGTTCATAAGATGGGGGCACATAGTGATAGATTACTGAATAATGGACTTATTTCCATGTATTGTAAATTTGAGATTTTGGAATGTGCTCAGAGAGTCTTTAATGAGATGGGTGACAGAGATAGTGTTTCGTGGAACACCATAATTTGTGGATACTCGCAGTTGAGATTGTTGGAAGATGTAATTAGTTTGTTTCGAGAAATGGTGGTTTGATTCAAACCTGATCTCTTAACAATCACTTCTGTTCTCCGTGCTTGTGGTCACGTGGAAGATTCAGAATGGGGAAGATATGTTCACGAGTACATGAAGAGAAATGGATATACATGTGATACCATGGCAAGTAACATTCTGATAACAATGTACACAAAGTGCGGCAATTTACAAGCTTCAAGGGAAGTATTTGATGGAATGATGTGCAGAGATTCTATCTCATGAAATTCTTTGATCAATGCTTATATCCAAAAGGAAATGTATGATGAAGGGTTAGAGCTTTTCAAGAGGATGAATAGGTCTAAATTGAAACCTGAAGCCGTAGCCCATGTATTGCTCCTATCTATCTGTGCCCATTTAGTTAACTTAATCCAGGGAAAAGAACTCCATTGTAATATAATTAAAACGGGTCTCACCACAGATCTGACCATGGGCAATGCTCTTGTTTCATTTTATGCAAAATGTGGTAATGTAGAGGATACGATAAAAGCATTTGAAGGGATGAAAGCCCGAGATTTGGTAACATGGAACACCATTATTGCTGGATGTGTTCGTTCTGGAAATTGTTGTTTAGCTTTGAAAATGATCAGCCAGATGAGAGCAGACGATGTGACTCCTGATGAGGCAACCATGCTTGCATTATTGCCCGCGTGTTTCTTCCTAGCAACAAAACGACAAGGGAAAGAGATCCATTGTTCCATTCTAAAATTCGGGTTTGAATCAGATGTGCCTGTGGGAAATGCACTAATTGAGATGTACTCCAAATGTGGAAGTCTAGAAAATGCTATGTGTGTGTTTGAACACATGGGCTCAAAGGACATAGTTCATGGACTTCGCTAATTTCTGCCTATGGGATATATGGTCAAGGAAAGAAGGCTTTGACAGCTTTTGAAGAGATGGAAGCAACAGGTATTACACCAGACCATATTGCTTTTGTTGCTGTTATTTATGCTTGCAGTGATTCAGGTTTGGTGGAAGATGGTTTGTCTTGCTTCAATAGAATGAAGAAAAACTATAACATAGAACCGAGACTTGAACACTATGCTTGTGTAGTTGATCTTTTGTCTCGATCGGGCCTTTTAGAAGAAGCCGAGGAATTTATCCTTGCAATGCCAATTAACCCAGATGCAAGCATATGGGGAGCTTTACTTAGTGCATGTAGAGTAGTAATTGGCGGGGCTCAGATTGCAGAACGGGCTTCTAAACGGATTCTTGAGTTGAATTCAAATAATGCCGGTTATTATGTGCTTGTGTCAAATGTGTATGCATCTTTAGGGAAATGGGATCAAGTAAGAAATATACGGAAGTCGATTCAATCCGGAGGCCTCAAAAAGGATCCTGGTTGCAATTGGATTGAGATTGGAAACAAGGTATACATGTTCGGAACTGGGCAGAAACACATTGAGCAATATGAAGAGGTTTGGCTACTATTAGAAAAACTCACTGATTTGATGGTTAAGGAAGGCTACATCGCTGATAAAAAGTTTGTTCTGCATGATGTTGAGGATGATGAAAAGATGGATATGCTTTGCGGGCACCGTGAAAGGCTTGCCTTAGCATTTGGATTGTTAAATATGAATCCCAGTACCCCGTTACAAATAATGAAGAATCTTAGGGTTTGTGGTGATTGCCATACTGTGACCAAGTACATTTCGAAGATTACACGGAGGAAATTCTTAGTTAGGGATGCTAATCGTTTTCATGTGTTCAAGGATGGAGCTTGTAGTTGTGGTGATTATTGGTGACAAGGGGTCCTTTTGCCTCAACTACACTTTTCAAGAACCTTATAACATACAAGAGGATTAATGATAGCACCAGTAAAGAATGGCTCACTGCAAAATTAAAGGCTACAAAAGATGAAAGAAGATGGAGAAACAGTGATTGATCTGAAGTCTCAACTTACTTTGGTAAGGAAAGATCTGACAACTCTTTTAACTTTGTTAATAGAACAGATTGAAGAAAGCAGATTTATGTAGCCAACCTCATGTAATTGGAAAAAGGCTTTGTTCAGTTGTATTGAATATTTCTATGTTTGCCTCCTCAACTTTAGATGCTTCCTCATTTTTTTAGTAATCTTCATAGTTCAGCCCCAAAAAAAAACCTTGTAACCAAATTTGTGGTTCTAGCAAATCACTATTTATTTACCTAGGAGACTATTATCTCCTAAAGCTATCATGTTGAACATTATTTCTTAATGTTAATAATTCAGAAATAGATTCTTTTTTCTCTTTTTTTCCTCATTGTGTAGTATTTTTATAGAATTGTGTTGTATTCATTAATTTTTCTTTTTCTTTTTCTTTTTTAGTATTAGTCCTTCTTGGGGTTGTCATGTTTTCACAGCAGCCCAGGTCTGTCTTGTTGCAATCCTTGAATCTTTGGTATGAGTTATTTGATCTATATGGTTGATTACTTATGGATGTATTGTTCAAGTTAATAAACTTCACCACATCAACAGTTCTGATGAGTAATTGTTTTTTCCTCTAGGAATAAACTACAATGTCATCATTTTGTGTCCAAACATACATGAGCAATGGTGCATTCTAATAAAGTTGACTACCTGTGTATAGTTACAAGTTTTCAATCTACAAAAATTATGTTACTTAAATGAACAGACATGGTGAAGAGGGCAATAAGGATTCCAACTATTCTGCTCTCTTTTCTATTGCTAAATAAAATTACAAGTACAGTAGTCAAAAGAGTTTTTGAGTTTGAATACTAAAAACAGTTTCCAACTATAAACAGTTCTCCTTGACGAAAGCTCATTAGATGTCGGAAAAGGGTACTCGAGGATTTGTTCTTTGAATCAGCCTGTCAAATTCGTTTTCCCCCATGGCATTTATCTTCGGTGGCTACAGTTCAATTTCCTTCCATGTCTGTGCTTTGTACTGGAGAATTTCATCGATGTTCCTGCAGTGTCCATTCAACAGTTCCACCTAAAGATCTTTCCTTCATTTTTGCACACCGATCTGGCAACAAAATTCCCTCAAAAAAGTAACACTACTCTTCAGAAAACATGGGCATTAAAGACAAAAAGTGCTTCAGATCAGTTGAAGAGATAGACCGTACATACAAACAACGTAGAATCTTGGCCTTTGGGAAAAGATTGGAATAAATAGGAATCAGAAGGTTAATTACGATATTTTACGCATATGCTAACACTAACATTTTCGTATATGCATTGGTTAATGAATGAACCTAAAACGTTACTATAACGTTAATTTAAAGTTAAAAATATTGGTTAATTGAATCATGTTACTATTTTTAATGCAGTGACAACTACTATAACGTTAAAAATACGTCAATTCATGTTAACCAATTTATGTACACCATTTATACCTAGATATGTTTTAACATATTTAAAGCTTCCTGAATGTTACTAGCTTATATAAGTTCTTATTTTCCCTTTTTTTTCATCATGATATAAGCTATTTTTGTGATATATAGATATTAAATTAAAATAAACTTATTTCATAGAACTATCATCGTTCACTGTCAAGCTGAGGTGGCAAAAAAAAAAAAAGAGGTTATCAACATAACCGTCTACGAATAGACGACATTCTGTTATATGCACAAAAAGTAATGTAATAAATAATGTCCCAAACATGTATCATATTAAGAGATGTAAAATATAGGCAAGGGAATGTGTCCTCTTGTCAAACACCACATATCTATGCCTAGGAGGGGGTGGCTAAAAATCGGGTTTGGACAAAATTGATTTTGAAAACATCTTATATTATTAACATGCCTATGGTGTGCCCGGAGCTGTCCCGATTATAAATTTAGGCAGTTGGCACTAGTGTATCTATCCAAATCTGACCCTAATTAAAATTGAGTTGCTTAGCTTTTAAAAACTTAAATCATCATAACTAATAACAAATAACATTCATGTGCACAATATATAGGCAATAATATTTTGAAAACTCACATCAATATTTAGAAAACTCATGATGATATAATGTAAGTGATTCCATGACGAGGCTGCTTAACTAGTAGTAATGTCTTTAGATAGGATAAGAAAAATTAACACAATTTACCCCTTTCCCAATTGGGATTTTATGCCTAACTCTCTAAAGTGTCTTTGGCCTAAATCAGGCAAAGTTTTGAATTTGATAGGGCTTTTGCTTGAACCTGGACTTAATTTTTAATAATAATGCCCTAACCCTTTTTTATACTTCGGCTGGACAAAATGGGGCAAGCAAATTTGAACAAACTTTGTCCTTATGTTGATTGATGAAAGATGAAAAATGAATGCTTAAGTAAATCCCTTACCGCCATATCTCCCAAGGATTTGCTGCATATTGGACAGGTGTAGTGACTGCAAGTATATGCCTGAACCATAAAAGACAAACATAAAAAAGATGAGATTCCGGTTCAAGTGCCCTAATAGAAAGCCTATTCTTACAAAAGGGATGAGAAACTATGTAATCCCCCGAAAATTCAAAAAAAAATCTACATGCTCATCATTAAACCCTTCTTTCCAATTCAATTCAAAATCTTTCATTTTCGATCCTTTTTTTCAAATATCTTAAAAAAAAAAAACTCACGTACTCGCCTTCTTCGCCGCCTCCGACGGCATCGCTCTCAAAAACCTAGCCTCCAGATTCATGAAAGAAGTCCAAGTCGCCAAAGCTCGCGCGTTCTACGGGGTTCTAAATCGCAATCGAGAACATCCCTTGTTCTTAAGAGCCGCGATTTGTTTCCAACGTCCGCACGCCCGTCCCTTGTTCTTCGGAGCTCGCGATCTGTTCCGCGCACACATCCCGGGCTCTCCTTCCTTATCAAGGAAACTAATCGCCATGACACTTTACTCTCTCGCCCTACAATCTCTCCCTGCAATCTCCAATCTCGCCTACAATCTCGCCCTGCAATCAGCAATCTCGCCTGCAACTTCGCTCTCGCCGTGACTCTCAACCCCAATCGCTGAAAACCCAATCACCTCAAAACCTCAATCGCACAAGCCCCTCTCTCTCTCGAAACTCCCTCTCTCGAAACCAATCGCACAAAAACCCAACGCTCTCTCTCGAAACCCAATCGCACAAAAGACCCAACTCTCTCTCTCGAAACCAATCGCACAACAACCCAACTCTCCCTCTCGAAACCCAGCCGCACAAAAACCCAATCGCCTCTCTCTTCTCTCTTGGTCGAAGCTCTCTCTCTCTGCTCTCGATCAAGAAAGTATTGGCGAGACGAGGAAGAAGAATGACCCAAGAAATTTTCGGATCGACGAGTTTCAGTCGGCGCTTGTGATCAACTCCGAAGTTTGAAACCCCAATCGCCAAATCTCTCTCTGTCTCTGTTATTCTCCGGTATTCTTATTCTTTCTTTCTCTTTTTTTTTCTTTCTTTCTCTGGCGCCTGTGATCCGTCCGACGTTGTTCTTCTTCAGACAGAGAAGAACGACGTCTTCTTCTTCTTCTTTAGAGTTGTTTTGTTCAACTTGGAGCTATTCTTGCCCAACTCATGGACGACAACGCAGCCCATGGGCTTTGGTACAATGAAAGCTATTGAACGAAGCATTAAAAGAACAACAACAAATTAAATTGTTCTGTAAAGGCCTTCTTGTTTGGGAATCATGAGTCTTAATTCAGTCTTTTACATGATCTTTTTAGGTTGAGAACGTACGTTACGCACCAAGGAATTCGGAAAAGAACAAATTGCGTGCGTTACAGGTTGAGATGATTTTATGCCTTCATAATATTTTATTTTGATATATAGATGAGAATGTTAAATTAATTAGGTCTATAGTATTATTAGATTGCTTATGCATGCCCATTGTACATGATTTTATATATGTCATGTTGTGATTGTTAGCCATGATGATATGTGTGTCAGTATGATTTTTGTTCTGATCAAATGATAATTGGATGCATGAAATTCATGTGGTAATTGAATTCAGTTATATATTATAATGCCTGATGATGAAATACATGATTTGAGAATATTGGCATAGTGAAGTTCATGCGATAATACTATTATATTTAGCATTGTGACATCATACCATGTGTAGTGGACTTTGAATATGTCTTATGAATGCAATTAATATTGTACTTATGTTGTATGTATGGTGTGACATCACTAAAGAACACGATTAAGATAAAAATTACACATATGGGGCAGTTATTCTAAGGAATATCACCATTGATTATTATGGGGCAGTTATTCTAAGGAATATGGTGATAGGACTGAATATTTTTATTTGATTTTTAAAAGTTTATTATTTAAACGGATTGTATTGATAATCGAAATTCAATGAACATTATTACGGTTGGTAAAAACCCTGTGACTTGTTTCACGTGTGAATGCCTTGGACTTGAATTCATTAATTCTATTTGATGAATGTATTTAAATGTTGTGTCCATAATGAATGGACAAGGGCTAGTACCCTTGTATGAAGATGAAGATGGGTATGAAGATGAAAGGGTATTCGTTTATCTTAACCAGTAAGTTGGTTAGAAGAATACAAATTCATAGTGTTGCAAATTTTACTATCTATATAATGATTATGGGTTAAGATAGACGGATACGATTAGCATCTCGATTTTCAGTGATCTTTCTCGATAAAATTAAAAGAACATACCTGGAAACAAGCATAATGCATAAAATGACCACAAGGTAAATACTCCGACTGCTGCACTAGATGTGAACATGTCATCACAACAGATGGGACAATTTGTTTCCAAACCTTTCTCCCGGCACTTGTGGTCCACTAACTTCATCCCGAGGCAACAATTGCATTTCATGCAGTGAAAGAAGTCGATGCCAAGCCCCCTCCCAACACGGCATAAATTGCAAAATGGGCAATGGTATACTTCCCTGAATTAACATGAAGATAGAACAGTCAAATTCCACTTCTATAACAGCTATCATCAAAAGCACAAGCCATTGCATAGTTGAAAGTATTGTACAAAGAACCTAGTGGGAAGACAAAAGCCAACTTTTAGGTAAGCTATTGGATGTTGAATCTAAAAAGAGCCTCTTTAAAGTGGAGGTAACACCGTACTGCATGCATCATCCTTCCCCAAACCTCATAATGGCAGAAGCTTCATGTATTAGGTACACCCTTTTAGAGAAATATTAAAAATGGATGTCAATTTACAGCATCTTTAGTTGAATATGCATCAACGATTATACTGATGCTGACATTAAGATATAATGTGACCTGATACAAGATTATGGTCTTCTCATCCACAATATAACACAAAAAAAAAAATTAAGCTCTCTTTTGATAGTTGCTAACCTGCCAAATTTGGGTCCTGCAAGTAATGAGGGTGCTTCTAGACCTAAGAACAAGAACTATCTACTTCAGTTAAAGCATTTTACGGATATGTCAATTGGATCGGGTTGATGTATCACTCTTTTGTTTCCTTGCTTAAGGACCTATCAGGATCAGTCAATTATGTTCGAAACTGTGTAAATGGTAAAGGGTGGGCCTTGGTAAAACAGTATAGGAAGGTCATAAGTTTGTATCCAAAAAACGACCTCTTTGCAATGCGAGGGTAAGGCTAGATACCCTGACGTTTCTCCAAACCCTGCGATAACAGAAGCCTCTAACACTAGTTACACCCTTTAATCTTGTGTAAATGGTAATCCTAGTGAAGCAATCTAGCAGTCACATGCAAACAACACAATAAGCCTCATTCCAACTACTTGACACTAATAACAGAAATCTCATTCCCCAATTGGCCTAGCTCTAACACCATATTCTCTATTAAACTGAAGCCACCCATGTCCTTCCCCACAAATCCAACCAAGTTTCTTTTTCTTTTACTAATGTTTAAATATTAAGTTTGATACATTGTCTATATTTGTAATTTGTAATCTTTCAATGTGCTCAAATGCTTGAAGGTCATCAAGTTGATGAGTGTTCGCTATCTCAAATTACAGGAAATAACTGCTCATAAATTCATAATCAACAATCAATGTCAACCCAAGGTACAAAAAGTCATCAAACCAAACAAATACCTCTGCCATCTTCGAACGAAGAAATTAATGATTTACAATCAAAATAGTAAGTTTTAGTAAAGAATCCATGAAAAAAAGGATTAAGATACTGAAGAACAATATAGCTGTCATTGGACACAGAATGATAACATGGAAAACTGCAGCGTCATATGCTAAGCAAACATACTTCCATGCAGGTCATTGCAGAGCAAGATCGACATGCAAGCTCAATAAGACAGAACAAACTATTTCTTTTGTCTAGGAGTGTGTCCTTCCTCATAAACACTTTATCCCAAAATCACTAGAAGCAAGAAAATTTCAAGTGAGAACTTCCTCACCTCTCATCATCAAAAAAATTGCATATATTGCAATAGTATTTTGCCATTGATAGTCCTTTGCAGGCAGGGGTTGTGCAAATTGGCCCAATACTGAATCTTTATGCAGTTCATACACATCATCTCTGATGTTGGTTTCCCAAAGTAACAAACAAAATGTCAAAATGGACTATGAAGCTCAACTTGGTCTTGAATAACTATAATATTAATAGGTTCTGGAAACTACCTATCCATTGAATGATCACCGACTTTGTCATGGCAAAACCTGCATGTGAATAGCTTGTTACAGCAAACTGCTAGGAGTTTACAGTTTCTTTTGTAGTGTTCACAACCAAAAACTTGCTTCTCTAGATCTCTAAATGATGGAGAGCATCCAGCCACATCTTCATTGTTCATGATTTTCCCTGTTCTTGCTTCGAGTAACTTCTGCTGAGCAGCTACCCAGCGACTAAAATAACACATCTATCGTTTAGAATACATAAGCCAAAAGACCATAAACATAGTACATATCTTGACTTGAATATTAATGGCAAATGCCATTGCAGGGACATACCTCGTCATAAGATCTTGTATAAGATATTCTTTTCTCCTAGGATCAAGTGTTGAGTCTCGCGAGACCTTCCTAATTTCTGGTTTCAGCTCACTTTGATTCATACGGAAAATATCCTTCCATCCAGGCTTGAACATTTGATCACTCTGATCCAAGCTTTCCAGGATACTGGTGCCTAAAGAGCAGCAAAAACTGCAAACATTAGTATGGTATAAAATTAGCTAAACCACCAGTTATTACACGCCTAACAATAACTCTCATTATGTACTTTGTATAGGTTAATGTACAAAAAGCAATATAGTAAGTGTTGAAACTTTGCTTCCATAATGCTTGTGGCATACCTTGCTAAGAATTACAACTCTCTGTTGTGGCAATCTGTGAAGATTCAACAGGAGATCCTTTCCACCATTCATTAAGTAACTCATTGAACATTGTATTTTTTGTTGCTTGCTTCCATGTGTCCATCATTTTGTTCTTCTCATCCTGAGTAAGCGCAGAAGTCACCCATGGTAGCATCGACTGGAGCACCTCTGCACCTGTAGTCCCAATTATTCGACCAACAATTTTATTTTTCTCTTCAACAGAAAAATGTCTCTCAAACAATGGCCACAGCTCAAGCTCTTCTCTAAATACGTGCTGGTCCAATGTGACTCTAATAGACTTACACATACCTTGAACCTTTATAGCTAGCTCATTGTACTTACGCACATTATCATTGTCATACCCATCAGAAAAATCAGAGTTCTTTCCAATTGATTCTTCAAAGGATTTGCTCTTGCTCATAATTTCATGAAGGTCTGAAAGTTCAGAAAGTACAGATGAAATATCTTCAAATAGCTTTTCCTCTAGCTTGTGGTCCAATGTATAAGAGTGGCTTACATTATGAAGCGATTCTTTTGATTCCAATGCTGGGAAAACAATTTCATCCTCGGCATTGCTGTGAGCCATATAGAAGCCCCACAACAGGCGGAATCTTCCACAGAACTGCCAAAGGAATGTCTCGTCACAGCCACTAAGATTTCCAGATTCCACATCCAGGTACTCCACATCTTTGCGGATGGCCTTGTGAAATTTGAATATGTTATCAATGGGTCGCAGTGTGGAACTCTCAGAAGAGCTGGAATCTGTTTCCCTAAGAGAAGGAGCAGAAGGATTGAAAGACAAGGATCGCAAAGACTTCACAGAGGCAAGGGAACTTAATCCTAGGTTATTGTTGTTCACTCCCAATCCAGGAACACAGCAAACCTGATTACTACAAGACACTTTTCCTGTACTTGTAGTATCTGATTGATTACAAGCATTATTATTTTCACATGACTCTGAGAAGTTTCCACGTTTGACTGGTCTTGTTTCTTTATCTACTTCAACTGATGATGGCAGATTTTTAATGGACAAGGGAGAGGCACAAGCACAACTTGGTTGACTGCAATCTTCAATTTCTGTCATACTTTTTACAGGACAACAACCAATGGCACTTGAAGACAAACATACATCCTGAGAACGACCCTTGCATGCCCAACCAGAGAAAAGTGTGACCAGTGCAATATCAGTAGCCGGAGCTGCATCAAATGGTCATACATTACTTAGAATGGATCAGGAACAGAAAAATAATTAGTACACCATAGATTATAAAAATGCTAGGTGAACAATGAAGACAGACCTGCTGAATACATATTTTGAAGAAAAAATTTTGCTTCTTCTTCAGTAAGCAACCCAACCAACCATGGCAAAACACACTCCAGCAATTTCAAAGGCATCAGACATAAGCTCTGATACAGAAGTTGTCACTGTCTTTTGAGGCTGAAATGTCTCCGAACAAGTGGAAGAACCTAAGAGTGTTCAATAGTGAGTGAATGCCTTTGGAGAATAAGAGAGAATTTCACTTCATCAAAAAATAAAGCTTACCTCAACTTCCTCGTTGTGAAAGTGCTTCTGAATAGTGTCCATTATTTCATAAGCATGTGAACATAGCTTTGTATAAAATTCTGCCGATGATGTGTTGGCTCCTGTGTTGATTATTTGGCTCGTCCTATTTGTAGGCGTTTATATCATTTTATTATGAAGTTAGTATTTGACCCAAACCCTAATTTCTATTAGTGTTTGAGTTGAACCAAACCTCTCATTATTATAAATACCCTATTACTGTATTTTGAGGGTATAAGAGTTTTGAAGCATATTTTGTACTCTCCTTTTGGAATTCCCCAATTAGTGATTCTCATCTCCCGTGGAGTAGGCGGAGTTTCGCCGAACCACGTAAATCTTTGTGTTCTTGTTTCCATTATTTACTTTTGCATTCGATTGGTTTGATATTCGATTCCGCTGCGCACAACAAATTGGTATCAGAGCTTTGGTTCTGAAATTGGATTCGAAGAACGATTTGAAGAAGAAGAACGTTCTTGACGACGGGTTGTATCGCCGTGACAAATTTTTTGTGGCTGAACGTGGAGTTTTGAAACAAAAATTTTCACTTTAGTTGTGATTATTTTATCACAAAATCGATTGGTTTCTTGATCTTCAAATTGGACCGTGAGCAATTTTGGCGTGTTTGTTTTTGCTCAACGTGAATCTGGTTCTTTGAAAAATTGAAGATGGAAAGTTCTTCGAAAGTCTCGAATGCGAAATTTGAAGTTGAGAAATTTAATGGCAAGAACAATTTTGGAATGTGGCAATGTGAAGTTCTTGATGTCTTAGCCCAACAAGATTTAGACGTTGCTTTGGAAGAAAAACCTGTTGATATGGATGAGAAGACTTGGAAGAAAATTAATCGTCAAGCTTGTGGTACCATAAGATTATGTTTGGCGAAGGAACAGAAGTATTCTGTTATGAAAGTAACTGAGGCTAAGGAACTTTGACAGAAATTGGAAGATAAGTACATGACCAAGTGCATTGAAAATCGAATTTATTTGAAGAAAAAGCTCTACAGGTTTGACTACAAACCAGGTAATTCCATGACTGAACATTTGGAAGAATTTAATCAATTACTTGCTGATTTATTAAATTTGGATGTTACTATTTTTGATGGGATAAGGGTGTTCTTTTACTGAATTCATTACCCGATGAATATGAACATTTTTCTACTACTTTATTGCATGGAAAGAAAGCAATTAATTATGATGAGGTATTTTTTGCTTTGATTAACCACATGTATCGTAAAAAGGATAAACATGACAGCAAGGAGACTTCGTCAGCTTTGGTAATAAGGGGTAGATCTGAACAGAAGCAAGGAAAGAAAGATAGAAAATCTCGATCTAAGTCGAGAGGGAAATCATCAGAAAGAAGAATTCCTGCAAAGAATGAATGTGGATATTGCTACGAGACGAGGCATTGGAAGAAAGACTGTCCGAAATTGCAGAATAAAAATCAGAACAGAGTTACTTCAAATATTGCACAAGTGAAGGATTCAGATTCAGATATTTCACTGGTTTGTTCATCTTTGGTATGTCAATCTGAGGATTGGATTTTGGATTCAGGCTGCACCTATCATATGTGTCCAAATAGAGAATATTTTTCTACTCTCGATGAATTCGTCGGTGGATCTGTTTTTATGGGTAATAATGATATATGTGAGACAAAAGGGATAGGTACAGTACAATTGAAATTACATGATGGAACAATCAGGGATTTGAAGCAAGTTCGGTATGTACCAGACTTGAAGAAGAATCTAATTTCTTTGGGTGCATTAGAATCAAAAGGCTTCAAGATCACAATTGAAGACGGTATTTTGAAGATTGTTTTGGGAGCATTGATAGTGATGAAAGGTACAAGAAGAAATAACTTGTATTTTTTGCAGGGTAGTACAGTTATGGGTAGAGCGAGCACAGTTGCATATGTATCTACAGATGATACTACTGAGTTATGGCACAGGCGACTTGGACATGCTGGTGAGAAATCTTTGCACGCACTGGTTAAACAGGATTTGTTGAAAGGTGCTAAAATTTGCAAATTGGAATTTTGTGAACATTGTGTTTTGGGAAAACAGACTCGAGTCAAGTTTGGTACAACTATTCACTGTACTCAAGGTATACTTGATTATGTTCACACAGATGTTTGAGGACCTACCAAAGTGGCATCTTTGGGAGGTAAGCATTATTTTGTTTCATTTGTTGATGACTACTCTCGGAGAGTTTGGGTGTATACAATGCATCAGAAAAGTGAAGTTTTGGAACACTTCTTATCATGGAAGAAAATGATTGAGAATCAGACTGGCAGGAAAATTAAATGCTTAGATCAGATAATGGTGGAGAATATACTTCAGATCCATTTATGAAGGTATGCCAGGATGAAGAAATTGTCAGACACTTCACAGTTCGAAATACACCACAACAGAATGGAGTTGCTGAGCGTATGAATCGTACTTTACTAGAGAAAGTTCAATGTATGTTGTCTAATGCTGGGTTAGGCAAACAGTTTTGGGCAGAAGCACTTCGCTATGCATGTCATCTGGTCAACAGACTACCATCAGCTGCACTTGACAAGAAAACACCTATTGAGGTTTGGTCAGGTAAACCTGCACATGATTATGATTCATTACATGTATTTGGTTGTTCTGCTTTCTTTCATGTCAGGGAAGACAAGTTGGATCCTAGAGCCAAGAAAGGTATTTTCTTGGGTTTTGATAAAGGTGTGAAGGGGTTCAAGATCTGGTGTCCTGAATCAAAGAAGTCTATCATCAGCAGAGATGTTACTTTTGATGAATCAGGAGTTCTAAATAAATCTCCCCAACAAGGTCTTCAATCGAAACAGAACAATCAAGATGCTCCTGAGCAGGTGGAGTTTGATGTTGCTATGAAGACAAGTCCCAACCGCACAGGTGTTACAGATGGTGAAAGATCAGATTTTGAGAATTCAACCCCAGCAATCCTACGACAGTCAGATTCTATTGCCTCCCGTAGACAGCGAAGAGATATTTGCAAACCTGCTCGTTTTGAAGATATGGTGGCATATGCACTCCCAGTTATTGAAGATGGTATTCCTACCAGTTATAAAGAAGCTATGCAGTATTCTGACAGTGCAGACTGGACAAAGGCTATGGATGAGGAGATGCAATCTCTTCATAAGAATCAGACTTTGGAATTAGTTCGACCTCCAGAGGGTAAGAAAGCTATTGGATGCAAATGGGTTTTCACCAAAAAGGAAGGTTCTGCAGAGATGAATAATGTGAGATACAAAGCCAGATTAGTTGCAAAGGGGTACGCTCAGACTGAGGGTGTAGACTACAATGAAATATTTTCACCTGTTGTCAAGCACTCGTTTATTCGTATTTTGCTTGCTTTGGTTGCACATTTTGATTTGGAATTAGCACAGTTGGATGTGAAGACCGCTTTCCTCCATGGTGATTTGGAAGAAGAGATTTATATGTCTCAACCTGAAGGTTTTAAGGTACCTGGTAAAGAAAATCTCGTTTGCAAATTGAACAAGTCTCTTTATGGTTTGAAACAGTCTCCCAGACAATGGTAC
This sequence comes from Paratinospora sagittata, assembly GCA_035771175.1. Classification (NCBI taxonomy): domain Eukaryota; kingdom Viridiplantae; phylum Streptophyta; class Magnoliopsida; order Ranunculales; family Menispermaceae; genus Paratinospora; species Paratinospora sagittata. The sequence continues at coordinate 8,931,252 of CM069596.1, read as the reverse complement.
AAGCGATTTGACAGATTTATGATTGGTCAGCAGTACACTCGGAGCAGTTATGATCATTGTGTGTATTTTCGTAAGCTTCCCGATTCATCGTTTATTTATTTGCTCTTATATGTGGATGATATGTTTATTGCATCTAAGAGCAAGGTGGAGATAGAATATTTGAAGACTCAGTTAAATACTGAATTTGAAATGAAAGATCTTGGAGAAGCTAAGAAAATACTTGGTATGGAAATTAGAAGAGACAGAGTGAAGAGTACAATGTGTTTGAATCAGACACAATATTTGAAAAAGGTTTTGCATCGGTTTGGAATTGAAAAGGCCAAACCTGTTAGTACACCGTTGGCTCCTCACTTTAAGCTTAGTGCTTTGATGGCTCCACGTACAGATGAGGAACGTAGTTTTATGGCTAAGGTTCCATATGCAAGTGCAGTTGGCAGTTTGATGTATGCAATGGTGTGTACGAGACCAGACATTTCACAAGTAGTTAGTATGGTTAGCAGGTATATGCATGACCCAGGAAAAGAACATTGGCAAGCAGTGAAATGGATTTTGCGGTACATTTCATGTACTTTGGATGTTGGATTGGTATTTGAAAAGGATGACAGACTTGGTTTACATTTGGATGGATATGTGGATTCGGACTTTGCAGGTGATTTGGATAAGCGTCGTTCTACTAGTGGGTATGTGTTTACACTTTCTAGAGGACCGGTGAGTTGGAGGTCTACGTTGCAGTCTACAGTTGCTTTGTCTACTACAGAGGCAGAGTATATGGCTATGACAGAGGCTATTAAGGAGGCCATTTGGCTATTTGGTTTGCTTGGTGACGTGGGGGTTACTATGGATAGTGTCACAGTTCATTGTGATAGTTAGAGTACTATTCATTTGGCAAAGAACCAGGCGCATCATGCAAGAACAAAACACATTGATGTCCGTTTTTATTTTGTTCGAGAGGTTATCGAGGATGGTGAGATTTCATTGATGAAGATCCATACAAAAGATAATCCTGCAGACATGTTGACCAAGATTGTACCAGCGATCAAGTTTGAGCATTGTTTGAACTTGATCAATGTCATTAGAACCTGAGCGCTTTCGGGTGCATTTGGAGATGAGATTGGTGATTGGTTTGTTTAGGCGATCTCGCCAAGGTGGAGATTTGTTGATTATTTGGCTCGTCCTATTCGTGGGCGTTTATGTCATTTTATTATAAAGTTAGTATTTGAAGCAAACCCTAACTTCTATTAGTGTTTGAGTTGAACCAAACCTCTCATTATTATAAATACCCTATTACTGTATTTTGAGGGTATGAGAGTTTTGAAGCATATTTTGTACTCTCCTTTTGGAATTCCCCAATTAGTGATTCTCATCTCCGGTGGAGTAGGCGGAGTTTCACCGAACCACGTAAATCTTTGTGTTCTTGTTTCCATTATTTACTTTTGCATTCGATTGGTTTGATATTCGATTCTGCTGCGCACAACATCCTGCTGCACTTTGAATATCTTCTATCAAGCATCTATCTAAATTTGTTAAACTGTCTTTTTTCCTCAGCATACTCCAGGGTAAAAGAGAGTTCCTTGTCTACTGCAGGGAAGATAACCTTGTCCTTCAGCAACACTGCAGAGAGTGACAAGAAACACTCGCTTGAAAAGGAGGCAATTATAATAAATCCATTACCATATGTATAGGAAGAGAGACAGTTTAAATTTTAATGTCCATCAAATTCCCTTTCCCTGCAGAGGCAGGTCTGGTCTATAGGACTTACATTTCATAATTACTATTAAATAAACAACCTCAAATTGAAACTAAAGCTCTCTCCACAATAAGCAAACCAAAAGATCCAAATACGGGAAAATAATTCCATGCTTCATTTTTTCTCTTTCTTTTTTGAGCTTAATTATGCAGGGCACCCAAGCAAAGGAAAAAAAAAATCAATGAGCAAAATGAGAGTAATATCAAATAGTTTTTTGTTCATATTTACACAAGATTCAAACTTGAGCTCTAAATGGACAGACCATTTACATTCACACATCTAAAATCCAGAAGGTTGTCATAATTGTTACAACTTTTATATTTTCATAGAAGTTCTTCCAAAATAGTTGTAATAGCTCCAAACATAAATGTTTGAGGCTAACTTACCCATTAAATTGAAAATAAATGAAAACTGAAAAGTAAAATTTTTGAGACCATGACTTTGTGCAAATGTTAGAAGGGCAGATGAGTCATCTAGGTAATTAGAAGTTACATTAGTTAAGCCTCTGGATAGGAAACCATCATTTTTAGAATCCACACATCAAAGAGATAAACATGATCATGCAATAGGAATTGCAGCAAAGACGAGGCCAACAAACTTAATACTAGTGGAAGATGCAGACCTCTGCAATGAATTGCAATCTCTCATTGAACATTGATATATCAGAAAAATCTCCATAAAGTTTGATTTTCCTAGCCTCCTCAGCTATGTCGTTCAACTCTCTTCTTATCGCATTATGTCGAGCAATATTTCATTTATTGGGTATGATGCAATGGAATCAGTAAAATCAGAATTTGATTCCAAATCTTTCCTTTTCCTTGTCACTGAAGATCTGCATGCACATCTGCCTCTCTCAGTTTGTTCAACTAATGAACCATTCCCAGAACCTTTATAGCACTTGGATTAAGAATCACCTTCATAATTTTTATGACTACCAGAGACATACTTCCCTTCCATCCAGGTAAATATGACCTTCACTTAACAAAGGTTATAATCAAATAATTTCTATATTGGGAAATATCACTAAATAACCGATCCCCAATGAAATCTTACCTGTTGAAGAAGCTTTTCTTTTGGAACTATTTTGCACAAGCAATTGAGCATATCACAATGCTCATCAGATGAAATAGCTACATCCCAAGATGGTTAAATGCTGGATAGAGGTGCCAACTACTATGCGTATACCAGACGGTGGAAAGACCATTTAACTTGAATGATGAATCACTATATATAAACTGTGGATTTATACATTCTTCTTTTTAATTGATGATTTTTCTTATTTGTGGCAATAGGGTACTTGTATGCTCGACTTTCAAGTCTCATTGTTTTTAGGCTTTTTATTTATCAGTCTCATTATGGAGAGCATATTCCCTTAGTGTTTGAGAGTTCATGTCTTCAAAGGAAATGACGATAACATTTTGTAATGGTGGTTTAAAAATTTTTAATACTATCCTTACATTTCTTGTCTACCAGGGAAGAAAAAGAAACAGAACAAAGCTCAATTGCCTCTTCATGGTAAGTGTTGCCCATAATCATTGAGCTTTACAATATATTGTTCGAATTTTATTGCTTTCTACTGGTATGTTTCCCTCGTTTTCATTTATGGTCATCCCTTTACTTGTCAATATATGATTAGTATCCTGCTCTTTGGCAGTGATAGCTCCGACCTGTGAAGATGTTGCAGCTAAAAGTTATGATACAATGCCTTTTGGTCTTTCTACCTGCAACCCATACTGGTGGAGTGGCACGCAACTTGGGATTAATGGATATATGAATCCTTAAGTTGTTGTGATGCCCTACATGGGTTGTGTCCCTCGTCTGTTCGATGGAAGGTACATTCTGATTTCTCTCTCCACATAGAGAAGTTGCGAGTTTTTGGGATTATTGGGATTATGTGTGTGTTAGATGAGGCTTACGGGATGTCATGTATATTGAGGGAGGATATACTCGGGGTTCCGCGCCGGTCATGACGTCACAAATAGTGGGTAGTGACAGTTTACCCTACACACCTAAGATCAAACTAATGCATTACATATGAAATTTGTCTTCGTTCTTTGAGCTTGATCTTGATAGTCTTCGACAGCTACTATTTGATGTGTTCTTGACGAATTAGTTGTAACACTTAGAGAAACAATACAAGTGATATCATGTGGTTTGTAATCATCAAAATACCGAGATACCGACGTGAGGAGCATTGGTCCTACACAGAGTTCTTAAGTGAAGCCGCCATGGCCTCCGTTAAAGGGATCAGGCGGTAGTTGGTTCTCAGTGCCAGGTGCAGAGTCCCAGACTGCACCTTCTACTCCTTGTCCTCCGATTACTTTTTATCGGTGTGGCATCCAGGGTCACAGAATTAAACAATGTCCTTTCTAGTCAATTTCAAAGACTCTGGTGACGTTTTCCAGTGTGACACCTTCTGGTACACGGGAGCAGGCAAAAGCAGTGACAGAGCCAGAGCCAGATCCAGATGCTAGCAAGACGTTGATAGAAGGTATGATCAATATTTGTGATACATTGATGTATATTTTGATTAATGTTGGATCTACTTTGTCTTTTATATCTAGTAGTATGGTAGATAGACTGCATTTGACTCTTGTTAGAGCTAGTACGCCTTTGATTTTGAGTACAACAACAGGGGAAAGAATCTACTCTTACATGATCTGTCAGAACTGTATAGTTAGATATGAGGGACATGAGATGACCGTTAACCTCAGGATATTAAAATTCCTAGAATTTGATGCAATCCTAGGTATGGATATGTTAGCTGCATATTATGCCCTAGTGGATTGTTTTTCCAAAAGGGTAGTATTTCAGGTACTTGGGCAGGCATCATTTGTGTACAGAAGTACTATGACATCTGAACCACCTACTAAAGGTAGACTGGTTACAGATGAAGAGATGAAAATTTTGGCTAGTATAAAGCCAGAGGGAGAGAAGGATCAGGGTATTTAATTGTCTGAGATCTCCATAGTGTGCGAGTACCCGGATGTATTTTCTGATGATTTACCAGGATTTCCACCAGGCGGGATATAGACTTCACTATAGAATTGATACCTAGTACAAGACCTATCTCTATTCCCCCATATAGAATGGTGCCAAAAGAATTGCAAGAACTTAAGGTGCAACTTGATGAGTTGATGGAAAAAGGGTTTATTACACCCAGTATGTCACCATGGGGAGAACCCATTTTATTTGTGAAGAAAAAAAATGGTAATCTATGTCTATGTATAGACTACCGTCAGCTGAACAAGGAGACAGTAAAGAATAAGTATCCTCTACTACGTATTAATGATTTGTTTGATCAACTGAATGGGGCCAAGTTCTCTTTTAAGATTGATCTGCGATCTGGGTACCATCAGTTGAAGATTAAGGAAGAGGATATATCAAAAATTGCATTCAGGACAAGATATAGACATTATGAATTTCTTGTGATGCCCTTTGGTTTGACCAATACTCCTGCCATGTTTATGAATTTGATGCAAAGGGTATTTAAGTCATATATGGATCAGTTTATTATTGTCTTCATTGACGATATCTTAGTTTATTCAAAGACTCGAGAGGAGCATGAACGACATCTCCAGGTTACACTGCAGACACTGAGAGAGCATAGGTTATATGCTAAACTCAATAAGTGTGAATTTTGGATAAACGAAGTGAAATTTCTGGGTCATGTGGTGAGTGAAGATGGAATATCTGTTGATTCTGCCAAGGTGGAGGCAATCATAAATTGGCCAAGACCGACCACATTGAAAGAAATTCAAAGTTTTCTAGGTTTAGCAAGCTATTATAGAAAGTTTGTGAAAGGCTTTTCTAAGTTAGCTATACCACTTACTATGCTGACTCAGAAGAACGTAACTTTTGTGTGGACTGTAGCTTGTCAAGAGGCATTCACAGAGCTGAAGAGGAAGTTGACTACTGCATCAGTGTTAGTACTTCCAGAGCCTGGAAAAGTGTTGGTGATCTACACAGATGCATCGCATTCCAGTCTGGGTTGAGTGTTGATGCAGGAGGGTAGAGTGGTGGTTTATGCATCTAGACAATTGAAGGTGCTTGAAAAGAATTACCTTGTGCATGATTTGGAACTGGCTACAGTTGTTTTTGCATTAAAACTGTGGAGGCACTATCTTTACGGTGAAAAGTTCACATTGTTTTCAAACCAAAAAAGTTTGAAGTATTTGTTTGATCAGAAAGGGTTGAATATGGGCCAAGAATATGGCTGGAATTCTTGAAAGATTATGACTTCACATTAGAGTATCATCCTGGGAAGGCTAGTGTAGTTGTTGTTGTGTTGAGTAAGAAACGTACAGAGACTGGCATGGTGGCTTGTTAGATAGCCCACGAGTGTCGATTACTGAAGAGAGTTACAGTGATAAGTGTACTTTCTATCGCTCCTCATGTCGATATTTGTACTCAAATTCATATCCAGCTGATAGATACTCATATTCAGAGAGTCAAAGATCTACAATAACATGATCCTGACTATGATATGTATAATTCATGGCTGATAGAGCTGAATGTGTTGATTGGCAACGAGATTTGGATGGTGTATCACGATTTCAAGGGAAATTATGAGTTCTAGTAGACCATAATCTGAGAGCAGAGTTACTCTAGACAATACACAGATCTCAGTATACTATCCACCCGGGGTCAACCAAAATGTATCACGATATGAAGAGAACAATTTGGTGGCATGGGATGAAGAAGGGTGTAGCTGAGTATATTCATAAATGTGGAGTATGTCAACAGGTTAAAGCTGAACACCGAAAACCTAGAGGACAGATGTAGCCATTGTCTATTCTGGAATGGAAATGGGAGAATATTACTATGGATTTTATTACAGAATTACCCAAATCTTAGGGTAGATACGATGTCATCTCGGTTATCATTGATAGGCTGACTAAGTTTGCTCATTTTCTACTGATGAATACTAGAGGCTCTGTGGACAGACTGAGCAGATTGTATATACGTGAGATTGTGAGATTACATGGTGTTCCCGTATCTAAAGTATCGGACAAAGATCCAAGATTTACATCGAGGTTTTGGCATTCAGTACAGACTCGATTTGGAACTTATCTCCGTCTCAGTACAACATTTCATCCTCAGACATATGGCCAGATTGAGAGGGTGACACAGATGCTTGAGGATATGCTCAGATCCTATATTTTAGAGTTTGGTGGGACCTGGGAAGAATATCTTCATCTGTGTGAATTTGTGTATAATAACGGTTACCAAGCTAGTATTGGTATGGCACCCTTTGAGGCTTTATAGGGTAGACCTTGTAGATCTCTTACTTGCTGGTATGAAGTTTGAGGGTCACTGTCAAAAGAATTATTTTGACAAGAAGCATAAACCTTTAGAGTTTTCAGTAGGAGACCAAGTTCTCTTGAAAATGTCTCTAATGAAAGGCCAGATAAGATTCTGGGTTAGAAGAAAGCTTGCACCGCGATTTGTGGAACCATTTGAAATCTTTGAGAGGATAGGTCCATTGGCTTACCGACTTGCTCTACCATCACAGTTGGTTGGTGTCCATAATTTTTTTTCACGTGTCAATGTTGAGGAAATATCATCCAGATCCCACTCATGTTTTGGATGTAACCCAATTACAAGTTGGGAAAGACACAACATATCCAAAAGAACAAATTTAGATCGTAGGCAGACGAGTTTAGAAACTCAGGAACAAGCAGATTCCACTGGTTAGGATCAAATGGAAATTTCATGATAATGAAGAGCAAACTTGGGAATGAGAAGATCAAATGCGGGAGTGGTTTCAGAACCTATTCGCCACTTGAGGTATTTTCCTTGATTTAAATTTTGAGGATTAAATCCTTTAAGTTGGGGAGATTGTAACGCCCGTATGTACGAGTCAAACTTGTACGTTGACTTAAACGTATTGTTAAATGTATTTGTATGCATATACGTATGTACATGGCCTTAAAATGATGAAAACACAAGTATGGTAGGGTTATTGGTACACTAGGAGGTTAGTTGCATCATAAAAAGCCCTATACTTAGTAAAATTTTCACCTGGAGCTTTGAGAAGCGCGCTCCTTAAAGGAGAAACAAGCTCCAGTGGTGAAATCCGAGAGTAGTATTTTTTGGTTTCCAGATAAGCACGCTCCCAAGGGGGAGAAGCGCGCTCCTCACGGGATTCCAGTAAAAGTTGATTTTTTGGGTAAGGGGAGAAGCACGCTTCTCTATGGGCTAGACAATTTTTTTTTAAATGGTCGGTGAGGCAGTTTGTGCATATTTTAACCAAATCTCTTAATCTTTCTAGCTCATTGAGCTGGTTGAAGTTAGGAAAAACCAGAGCAACGAAAGGGAAGAGGAGAATTGAGCCTGTAGGGTTAAAATCTAAGGTAAGGAATGCCCTAATTTAGCTAAAAACTCCATTTTGTAATTCTTCTCTTCAAGTTGTTGCATATATGTGAAAATTGTATGTTTTCCATAATTAGATTGTGAGCTTGGAAAAATGGGTTTCAGCTGGAGATTTTATGAATTGTTAGGGAAAATCTTAGGTAAGTGATTTCTTGTTGATTTGTGATTAATTAGTGATAAATTGGCTAATTTTCTATGGCTAGAAATGAGTTTTCAAACCTTGCTGTCTGAGGGTTTTGGGAACATGTTTAATGGTGATTTAGTTGTGTTTTGTATGTGTTTATGATTGGAAAGTGATTATGGATGATTGGCAATGTGGAATTACAGAGAAATTGAAAGGAAATTGATGGATTGAGACACTGGACAACAAGAGCATTGAGCTGCTTGTGTTGTAAGAAGTATGATAGTCAAGAGTTGGACAATTTGGCTAAGTATAGAGAGAATTATACTTAGACAGATTTATGTAATCTTTGTGAGTATTTCTATTTTGGCTTTATGTATGGCATCGTAGTATATAAACCCTATTTTATGAATGTAAGCATGTTATGAACTATTGTATTATGGATTGAATGCATGAAAATGTATTTTTAGCATTAAAATACCAAGGCTTGTCGGATTGGATGGTAAATGAGACCGGGTTCTCCTTATATATGCATTATAGGGATACAAACTCATTTATTACCTGATAGTTTTGATCTGGTTAAATGAGGTCAGGTTCTCCTCTTATAGACGTATAAGAAACATACAGATTCAACCCATACACCAAGATCATGAGCATATGTTTTACAAAGATATGCATTGTTTAATTTGAAAAAAAATGACATGGATTATCTTGATCATGTCTGGTTATTTCATATTGGCTTGCATTTGGTTTATACTGTTGTTTTACATGTTGTGTTTTATTATAGATGCATATGTAATGTCATTACTAGATTACTCACTGAGCTTGTTGTAGCTCACCTCAAATTTTCCTTATTTACAGGTGTCGATTACAAGGGCAATGGCAAGGCTTCAGAGAATTGATCTGAGCTTGTCTGATTTTGATGTGAGTACGTGTAAGGGAAATGAGTTTGTGTCTTTTGTTTTGATATATATATATATATATATATATATATATATGTGGACATAACATTAAACTATGTATATAATGATTAGTGAGTTATATAATTATGAAAGCAATACATGTGAATAATATTAGAAGATGTATGTGAGATTATGACTTTGATGTTATGTATATATGAATGTGGATGTGAAGTAGAAATGGAATGGTTTATGTGAATGATTGTGGTTTATTAGGTTTATGTGGAACCTCAGATTATGCGGAGGTTCTGCCAAAAACTTTTAGAGAATTTTGTGGTTATTCTTAAAGGAGGAGGCTGACATAGTATTATATACGTCTATGTATGACGTATATGATATTTTATGCTGATTGTGATGTCACCCTACGGAGGGGGTTGCGACAATATTAATTAGAAAAATAGGTTACAAAGAGTGAAAGAAGCACCGGAGGTGCTGACAAATTACTTACAAAGACACCCCCACCCTCTAAGCCATTCATTTAACCCATATCCCTTGGAGTGAGAACTCCCAGATTTCCAAAAAGAAGCAAAATACAAAGCAGCCTCCCACACAATCGCAATACATAATTCCTTCCCATTACAGATTCTTTGGATTGCTATTTTCGAGACTTTTAAGATACCTAAAGGGAACCATGAACTATAATTTTATGAGGGTTATCCATCTGTATTAGAAGGATACAGTAATGCAAATTGGAACAATATTAAATCCAAATCTAAAGATTTTTACGCAAAGAGGAGCTACCATATCGTGGGGGTCAAAAAAGCAAATGTGTATAGCTAACTCTACCATGTTATCAAAATTTATAACCATAACAGATGCATGTAAAAAGGCATAATGGCTTAGAAACTTATTAATAGATATACCATTATGGAATAAGCCTACTCCAACAATTATAATTAATTGTGATAGTAAGGCTACACTATATAAAGTTTCAAACAAGACCTATAATGGTAAGTTTAGAGATATTGCTTTCAGACACCACTTAATCATGCAACATTTTACTAAAAAATGGAGTGGTTACAATGGACTATATGAAATCTAACAAGAATTTAGCAGATTTTCTAACTAAAGGTCTTATTAGGGCAATGATTCATGTCACTTCCAAAGGAATAAGACTTAGATCTAAAAAATAAATCAATCACATTTAATTGTAACCCAACTTATGTCTTGAAAATACAGACAAAGTTTAACGTGGTATCAACAAGTTAAATACTAGTTAGTGGAACACTAAAGAAATACAACAAGGTTTCTTCATATTTTAGAGTTGGTTTTGCATGAAAAAGATTGATATTATATATTAATAAATAAAAAAGAGTGACTTGTAGAGTCACTTAAGTAAACTTAATTATTTATGAGTGTGGAAGTAAGGCCACTACCTTTGGAATTCTAGATCGTTTCTAAAGCACTCATGAAATCAAGATATGAGCATTAGGCCGTTAGTGTGCGGGCATACAAAACACTCTTTTACAAGAATAAGTATGTACTATGTTTTCGATTTTATCATATAAGGTTCTTGGTTCAAGATCTATTCACCATAGCACCTTGATGAAGCTTTGAAGTATTTGCACTAAGTAAAGGCTCAAGTCCAAAGACACCTGTCATTTATGTATTCAGTTTCAAGGATGATGAATGTAGATATATGTATCCATTGGAAAAAAAAATGTCTATTGATGAAAAGACGCATTTAATCAAATAGAAGCATCTATTCACAAGAATAAGTGTCTATTAATGAAGAGGTACAAATTCAAACATATAGATACATCTATCACATGAACGAGTGTCTATTAATTAAAAGGATGCAACCAATCAAAAGGACATGTCTATTAGCCAATAGAAATGAAGAAAACTATAAATAAGGGACCAAGCCCTTACTTTCATCCATCCCAATTACATCAAGTGATTTATTCTCCTTGATTTATTTTTTTCTTGACATCATCCTGTTCTAATATTTAGAGTGTTCTTGATTGGGTTGGGTCAACGAATACAATCCATATTCAACACCGTTAAGTGAGGCTTTATTATATCTTGAAAGTGATTTTTTACATACGCCATTGTGTTCTCGTGATTCTATCGGAGAGAAATATTGCGTAAAAAACAATGTCTTTTAGAATGTGCCTTGAAGTCAATAATCAACTTCGTTCTGTTATCACTACACCGATACATCTTTTGTATCAACAAATACAAGATTTCCCATCCGATACTAATCTCATCAAAATCAATCTTTGTATTATTTCATGAGATGAATACAAAGATTGAAGGATAGAGGTAGAAACCTGACGGAGAATTGACATTTTATGCATCTTCATGGTTGCAACAACTCTCATACATTGGATTGGAGTACTTTTTTTTTTTTTTAATTTATATATGTGGATTGGAATACTTTAAGAAAAAATAAAACAAAAAAAAAATGTAAAATAAAGGATGAAAAAAAAAACAGTGAAAATGCCATATGCCAAATGGCATGGTGTGAGGTCTCACCACATTCTTTTTCTACCACATTCTATTTCTACCAAAAAATATAAAAACCTGATATCTTTACCAAATTAAACTTTCTAAAACACCCTTTTCATTTTCTCTCATATTTTAACCATTTTCAAAACATCCTCTTCAACTCCCTCTATATTTATTTTTTCAAATTTTCAACACTCAAAACCCTAAATCACTACACCCAAAACCCTAAATCACTACAAAAATCTTTTACTTCATTGCTATAATCTTCTCTTTAACAAAAAAACCACTAAATCGGTAAGAAATTTTTTTTTTATGTATATATCATATTTAATATTTAGATTATGTGAAATCAAATGTTTTAGTGTTTTTGTTTGTAAAAAACGTCGCCGGAAGTGGGAATAAATCGGCATGGGTGTGAAGGAATCGCGATTGGTTTGGACTTGTGATACCGAATCGATCGCGATAGGTTTGGTTAGAGATTACCGAACCTAATGTTTTAGGTTCTGTCATCTCCGACTGAATAGTTAAAAAGAAAAATTACATTTGGTTCGGTATTGTGCGACCAAAGCCCACGACGAGAAAAATTTAAAAAAAACTTTTTAAATTGAGAAAAAAAAAACAGGGGCATTTTAGTATAATCACGTAAGGATATTATTAGAAATCAAAATTGATAGTTTTTTTTGTAGTATAAAGAGGGTTTTTTTTTGTAGTTCAATTAGTAGCCTTCTTTTTAAATTTTAATAATGTCAAATAAATATAATAAATAAATATTATAAAAACTCTAAATTTGAAAATATTAAATTAATAAAAATTAATATTGCACACATTATAAAAATATAAAAATAAAAATAAAAATTAACCGCGTGGCGCAGGCTATGCGTCTTAGCCTATGTTGCGTTAAAATTAAGCAGTTTTAGATTGTTATAAGTACAAGATTAGCTACCATCCGTTCTCTTTCTAGCTGAACGATCTTTTTCTCTTTCGCTCTCATCTACTGAGTACTACTGTGCTCGCTTTTCTTTCTTCTAGCTACCACCATATTCGTTCGTTCTTGTAGTTTCCATAGATTTTTTGCATCATCTGAGAGATTAATGGCAGTATTTTATAAGTTCAAGAGTGCAAAGGATTATTGCTCTATTCCTATTGAGTCTCCTTTCATATCTGTTGCCGATTTGAAAGAAAGAATCTTCGAATCCAAGAACTTGTGGAGCGGTACTGATTATGATCTCATCATCTTCAACGCTCACACTAACGAAGGTCGGTCGATGGGAGTACTGATTTATGAATATTCATCTTTTGTTTATTTGTAGTATATATCTAAACCCTAAACCTTAATCTATGAATTTTGAGTGTTAGCTAGATTGAGATTCTCTAGGTTTGATCGGTGTAATAGCCTCACATTATTATTTCTTGTGTTCGTTCAATAATAAGTTCTTGTCGATTAGATTCTGCAATACTAGTATTAGAGCTCGTGATTTGGCTGGGATACCACACGTATACATACCAAGGTCGTGCACACGGCTAGGTTTCATGGGTTGTGGCCGGATATTATTTGTGAGATAGTAGGTGAGAGTTGTTACTTGCTTGTTTGTAAAATAACTCTCACAACGTTGAACCTTGTGTTTGAGGCTTGAAAGGGATGGATATTGACTAGTGACTACTTCTAATGGTTTGAACCAACCAGATCTTCCAACATTTGATGGGAAGAAATATAATTAGTGAAACAAGTAGATGAAAGTTTTATTTGGATAAAACTGAGAAAAAGGGCTGCCCGGTGCACATTAACGATTTTTTTTGTTAAATTTAGCTGAACAACTATTTAGTTAATTTGCATGGCAAAGAAGTTCTAATGTTTGATGGTTGATTGTCTGATTTTAATGAGTTTTCACGGCAGTTGTTCTCTATTTGCTTCAGTTCCATCATTTTGTTAAGCCAGTAGATCATTTGATCATAAACGTAATAAGAATTTAGAATAAAATACAGATTCATTATTAACTATTTTCACGGCCAAACTTATGGCATTTGGTGGAGGATTATCGGATTTTATTCAATTTGCAATTGTTCCTTAACTTCTATTTAGTTGCATTGGCTGTATTTATTTTCGTGATGCATTTTATTTATAGACTTAATTTTCTGTTTGTGCTTGCAACTTCAGAGTACCTTGATGAAGCTATGTTGATACCAAGAAGTTCCTCTGTTTTAGTTTGCCGCATTCCTGGACTACGACCTATGCCTATTATAACTGAACAACAAGAGTACGCACTACCTTCAACATTTAAATCTTTGGCTATTTATTGTTTTGCCTAACTTAGAACATCTAATTTTGTTTCAACTGCTCCAATTACACTTGTAGTGGTACAACTGATGACTTTGTTGTTGTTTCTCTGTTGCAGGAAAAAACTCATTGATGATAAGGAAGAAGATGTAAGAATTGGTCCCAGTGGTTTCATTTTCTGTGTTTAAATGTTTTATGTTGAAATGATGTAATGACTCCGACTTCTTGGACTTCCTACAGACTGAAGAGAGTGAAGGGTATGACTTTGGAGATGGTTTCTATGCTATTCCGGAAGAGCTGGAAGTTCAATCCAGTAATAGTACAGTGAAGGATGCTTCCACCTTTATTAATAGTAAAGATGATGAGGATAGCAGGATTAAGGCTTTAGTTGATACATCTGCTTTGGACTGGCCAAGGTGAGACTAGGGCTAATTTCCTTTAGTTTATTTGTTAACCCTACTTAACCTTTACTTCTACTTTAGAATCAATCTCTATTTGTATTAGAGATTAAAGTTCTAATTTAATAAGCTAAGTGTTTTTTTTTTGCTTATTCTTGTAGAGGAGGTTATACCTCTACTTCAATTAGAAGTAGAAAAAATAAAAATATTTACTAAAGTTTTTTGTTATTACCCTCTACTTTTTTTAGAGTTTGCGAGTAGAGTTAACAAACACAACCTATGTCTACTTGTTGACTTACTACTAGTTTGTTTTACTCGTGTCCTTCTGAAATCAACTTGCAGTCAAACTCAGAGAGGAATGGGATTTGGAAGGAGTATGGATGGAGGAATGATGAGGGCCCGGGGTTCAGGTAATTCTCTAATCCTTGAACAGTGCATTACGTGTGTTTATGTGACAGTTCTATTTCTTGGTAGTGTTGCATAAGAATTTATTAGGGTATTTTCTAGTGTGAACTTCAGTTCTAGGGTATTTGAGTTGGATTTCCCTCCCCACATTTTCTTCTAAGATTTCATTGACTCAAGATTTATTTGATTTCATGCTTATGTTGAAGGCCGAAGTCTGTTTCAACGGAAGACACCTCCTGCAAACTATCTCTGTCACAGGTGCAAGATTCGTGGTATGTTGATCACTGACATTCTTGGTTTTGTTTCCTTAGTCTACTACTAACTATTGGAAATGCTGAGTAATTTAAATTTCTACCTTC
Organism: Paratinospora sagittata; assembly: GCA_035771175.1. NCBI lineage: Eukaryota > Viridiplantae > Streptophyta > Magnoliopsida > Ranunculales > Menispermaceae > Paratinospora > Paratinospora sagittata. Next base: position 8,916,162 of record CM069596.1, on the reverse strand, counting down.
CAGGACATTTTATCCAGCATTGCCCTACTAATGGTGATCCTAATTATGATGTTAAGAAAGTGAGGCCTCCGACGGGTATTCCCAAGTCAATGCTCATTGAAACTTCAGATGGCTCTTACGCATTGCCAAGTGGAGCAATGGCTGTTTTTAAGCCTAATGAGTAAGTGGATATTATTGACTAAATTGTTTAAGCATCTCTGTTTTAGGTTTTGAACATCACTTGCTAACATTTTATATTTTATACAACACAAAACAGGGCTGCTTTTGAGATGGAAATTGAAGGGTTACCCTCCACTCATTCGGTCTGTTATAATATTCCACCAGAACTCCATTGCCCATTGTGCAAAGAAGTAATGAAAGATGCTGTACTAATGAGCAAGTGCTGTTTTAAGAGCTTCTGTGACAAATGTATGTCTATTTATTTGCATTTGATTCGACAAAGTTTCAGTTTATTCATGCTGATTGTATCCATTGCTACTCTGTTTTTTTTTGCAAATTTTCTATCATGTTTCTTAGTTGATTGGTGATCATTCTTAGACTTTCTAGTTATCCATAATGTTCTTGTAATTAATTAGTTTTAATTTGTAAATTGATGTAACAATGTAATATTGCCCATTGTGCAAAGAAGTAATGAAAGATGTTGTACTAATGAGCAAGTGTTGTTTTAAGAGATTCTGTGACAAATGTATGTCTATTTATTTGCATTTGATTCGACAAAGTTTCAGTTTATTCATGCTGATTGCATCCATTGCTACTCTGTTTTTTTTTGCAAATTTTCTATCATGTTTCTTAGTTGATTGGTGATCATTCTTAGACTTTCTAGTTATCCATAATGGTCTTGTAATTAATTAGTTTTAATTTGTAAATTGATGGAACAATGTAATATTGCCCATTGTGCAAAGAACTCCATTGCCCATTTTGCAAAGAAGTAATGAAAGATGCCGTACTAATGAGCAAGTGCTGTTTTAAGAGCTTCTGTGACAAATGTATGTCTATTTATTTGCATTTGATTCGACAAAGTTTCAGTTTATTCATGCTGATTGCATCCATTGCTACTCTGTTTTTTTTGCAAATTTTGTATCATGTTTCTTAGTTGATTGGTGATCATTCTTAGACTTTCTAGTTATCCATAATGTTCTTGTAATTAATTAGTTTTAATTTGTACATTGATGTAACAATGTAAACCTAGCTCGTTCAAAGAAAGAAGTTTGTCTATTTTTATAGTTTTGTCTCTAGAAATGTGTTTATGTTACAATGATGAATTTGTGCAATGTCAGTTATCAATACTATTATTATGTTTATTATTTTGGTTCTGTTTTATTAAAGAGAAATCTTTATCATGTTTTTAATTTATTCATTTATGACCTTTTCACCCATAGAGTTGAGAAAAAGCTTAGTTGAGTTGAATTAAGTTGAGTTTATTTATGAGATTTTGATTTTAAAGGTGATAATAATGCATGCTTGTGAATTGCATAATCAGGTATCAGGAACCACATTATCTCAAAGTCAATGTGCTTTTGTGGTGCCACAAATGTACTTGTTGATGACTTGCTCCTTAATAAGGCCGTTAGGGATGTGATCAACCGGTTATTTGAGTCGACTAGCAGTAGTTCAGGCAATTCGGGAAGCATGTTGCAAATTCAAGGTTTTTGTTTTTGTGTTGCAATATATGTGTGTTCTGGTTGAAATGTTATTCATCGTCCACCATAACTAAACACAATTTTCTATGTTTATAGATGCTCAATCTGCTCAGGCGAAAGTCCCATCTCGCACTCTTTCTGCTGCCTCTAAGGGTGAACAAATGCCACCACCTCATAAGGGAGCTAGTAATGTTCCACAACATCCAGTGGAGAAAGGAAAAACGGGAAAAGCTGCTGCAGATAAATCAGTTGTCACACATGAGTTGTTGGCTTTGAAAGTACCAACATTATCGGAAGGGAGTCGTACGTTGGTTGAAGAGTTAGTGAAGCAAAAGCCATTGGCTTCTGAGCCAGGTGAATCACTATATATAAACTGTGGATTTATACATTCTTCTTTTTAATTGATGATTTTTCTTATTTGTGGTTGTATGCTCCACTTTCAAGTCTCATTGTTTTTATGCTTTTTATTTATCTGTCTCATTATGGAGAGCATATTCCCTTTAGTGTTAGAGAGTTCAAGTCTTCAAAGGAAATGAAGATAACATTTTGTAATGGTGGTTTTAAAATTTTTAATACTATCCTGACATTTCTTGTCTACCAGGGAAGAAAAAGAAACAGAACAAAGCTCAATTGCCTCTTCAGGGTAAGTGCTGCCCAGAATCATTGAGCTTTACAATATATTGTTCGAATTTTATTGCTTTCTACTGGTATGTTTTCTTCGTTTTCATTTATGGTCATCCCTTTATTTGTCAATGTATGATTAGTATCCTGCTCTTTGGCAGTGATAGCTCCGACCTGTGAAGATGCTGCAGCTAAAAGTTATGATATCACGCCTTTTGGTCTTTCTACCTGCAATCCATACTGGTGGAGTGGCATGCAACTTGGGATGAATGGATATATGAATCCTTATGCTGCTGTGATGCCCTACATGGGTTATGCCCCTCGTCTGTTCGATGGAAGGTACATTCTGATTTCTCTCTCCACATTGAGAAGTTGCGAGTCTTTGGCCTTGTTTGGGAGCGTGTCTGCGTTTCTAGCCGAAAGCACTTTTTTCAAACGCAATCGGCAAACGCAAAAAGGCTAAAATATCGCATTTGAAACACAAACGTATACTTGCCAAACGCCCAAAAATTGCGTTTGCCGAAACCATTTGCTGCAACTCGGCTTTCTTCGCGCTCCCAAACAGGGCCTTTGTAGAGATGCTATAAGCATTCAGAACACCTATTGGTTTTGTTTCAATTCTTTAAGTAGTAATAGCTCTTTTTCTGTAAGGTGGTTTATTTTTTATTTTTTGGTGTCTGTTTGTTGTTGTGATAAGAAGTAAATCTTAATATTATTGCAGTATTCTGTGGTGGAATAGAGAAATTGGAATACAAGGCTTTCCTTAATCTCTTGGAAATACTAACTCCAAAAAAATTTGTGATTTTCACCTGTATGATAGCAGGGATTTTTCCAAGGACAAGGAATCTGGTAGAGAGGTGATCAGCTGCAATGGTGGTGATGTTTCCTCAATGAAATTAAAACATGTGGGTGTTTTATTGTCAAATTTTTCTTCTCTGTTTTGTTTATATATTGCAGCCAGCATGCTACCTTTCATGGTTAATCCAACAGCCTTTGGCGAGAAAAGTACTACTTTTTTCTTTTTAATTTCCCTTTCATACTATTGAATCAACGACAAAACGCAAAACAAAAGTAATGCAACTTTGCCTGGGAAAGATAGAAGACTTCCCATGCACCTGGAAAGAGAGAGTCTATATCTTATATCGATCATAAGATCACTTTGAGTAGATCAATTCTCTGTGAACCTCAACCGTTCACGACATCCCTTACTTCTCGCTGCAAACGGCTCCTCCACCATGAAAGTGGACTGTCGGTTAGCGAAATGCGTTGTGACTATGTTCTTTATCTTTTAATGACCTGCTGTTTTTTTGTACTTTGGATACCCCTTTGCGGAGATTATAGGAAGGGGAATGCTAAAACAAACTTAAAAGAAACTCTAAAGTATACCCAAGCTCGCCTGACAAGTTACTGTATTTAAAAAGAGGAGAGAAAGAAGAATAGAAACTGTAATCATTCACCACTTTTCATATTAACATGGGTACGGATATGATTTTGGATATATATCTTTTGAGTTGTTTTAGTAGTATAGCATAAAAAAAAGAACCTCAAAATGAAGTTGAAAAAAAGGCTTACTGAGTTGGATATATTTGTACAATTGTGCAGTCATGGAGCTAATCTTTTTTTCTTACTTAGCATTGTTTATATTAAATATATTATCAATCAATGATTATTATCATTTTAAAATTTGGTAATAAAAGAAAGAACATGGATCACAACTTCAAATGGGCTCTGGGTGCTGGAGCGCCACTAGCAAGTCCCCCTTTTTTTATGTGAAACAGAATATTCTGGACCTATTTGATATAGCTTTAGTATAGTATGGTGTGTAATAAATGATTTAATGAACATAAAGTTGTAATTGTATTTGTAATTATAATTTTTGTAGTTATATTAGCATTTTTCATTTTATAAAGGAAAGAAAAATGTTAACTTAACTATTAAAAAATATATATATACATATATATATATATATATATATATAATTTTATGTGTAACTATGTCTTTACATTCATGATTAAATTATTTATGGCATATATTAAGACGTGTAAAATACATATATCTTATTCAGCTTATTTAAAATGTTAAAATTCCATGTATATATATATATATTAATGTAAATGCAAGGCATTACAATATAGCATCACTTTTTAAAACTTATAATTTCTAATAAAATAGCTCTGCCATTTGGGTTTCAGGGAGTTGGGTCATATCGCCGCCACCACCTCCAACATCAGCCTCAACGCGACGTGGATGAAGCTATACGTAGGAAAAGAATAGAAGCAGAATACAATGAGTTTGTGGTGAAAAAGAAGCATAAATCAAATATAATCTACACCACGGAAAGAATGAGACGAGAAGTTTGAACTTGCTTGATCCTTCGATCTCTCATATGGGGGTATTTATATTAAATCAAATATAATTTACATTACACAATTAAATATTCACAAAAAAAATTTGGTCATACATATGTAATGTATCACACTTAACTTTAACCACTTACCACACCAAGAATTTATCTAATTTTAAATTTTTTTAGATAGTGAGCTTAGACTATATAATTGCAAACAGCAATTGAACAAGGTTACTAGATACTATAACTTGATGTAAAATTTAATGAAAATTTGGAGAATTACGAGGAATTTTCGTTCCATGTGTTATCACATTTATATGGGTACATTATTTTTTTTTTGCCACAAGATTACAACCATTCTTTATTTCTTGAGTAAATTTTGTTTCATGTTTATCACATTTATGGGTACATTTCTTGAGTAAATTTTGTGCCAAAAATATGATAAATCATTCTAGAGTTAATGTAGGCCAAGGTGACCAAGAGCTATATAGACAAAGTGGGCGCATAAACCCTACACGGAAGTATGTAAAGCTAGGCTCAAGGACGAACAAGTGGGCGAAACCCGCATGATTATAAGCACATAGAGCCCGATAACAACGGTTGCAGTCCTAAAACAAGATCATAAAGGACTACAACTATGGTTGTTCTATTTATTTTGTTGGTACATAGACTTAAATTGTTCCCTACTTGTAAAAGGGGGAGGGATGCTCAAAATTTGAAAGGGGCTTTTCCACTTTTAATTGGTTTAAGAATTAATGGAGGTCTTAGTTGCATAGTTTTTCTGTTCTTATTTTTGAGTACTTTTAGTTAGCGGCGGCAAAAAATGGGATACGAACGGGTACAGGTACAGACAATGTCTCAGACTAATGCACAAATAGCGGGTCAGTACTCTGCCCGATTTAGAAAATAAGCAACAACTATTCATCCGTACCAGTATATTTTAAAAATTGTGTAGCTGAGTTTTGTTCGTATGCTTTTAAAAAAAATGTAGTAGTAAAGTAAGTTTTTTCGATAAAAAAAATAGAAATTTCATACTGATAGTGATGAAAAACAAAGAAGAGGAAGAAGATAACAGAAAAATAAAGATTCAATAAAAAACATAAGTAAAAAATATTTAATTGAGCTAGAACATGAACAAATTAAAATAGAGATTAATAAAATATGTCTCTTGTATTAAGTAGGAATCAAGTATTCATTTTTTTGAGCCTATATTTAGACCTGGCTCAGTTTTTAAAATGAACACAAGTTTTGTCCGTACCTGTCTTGATTTTTAAAAAATCTTATCCGTACCCATTTTAAGGCAGGCCGGACGAAAGTGGACAAATAACTCTGGGCCGAATTTGCCACCCCGACTTTTAGTGCTCAATTTTGTTTGTATTTCTTTCTTCTTCTTCTTTATATATATATATATATATATATATATAAAGTTTCCTTGTTTCCCATAAAAAAAATAAAAATAAAATAAATCAATAAAGAAAGGGAGAGGGATGCTAATTAGCTGAACTAACACTAGTTGGCACATGGCCTTGGTTTTCAAATCTCATATGATGCACTCCCTAATTCTAAGAATCCAAACATATTCACAATTAAAGTCAAAATCCCTTTACTATATTTATTGCTGGAATAGCTCAAATTAGTTCAATAATTTGAGACATTGAAGCAAGACAAGTTATTACGTGGCCTTTCAAATCTTACTACTTATCCGTTAAAAACAAAATGACATTGCATGATTGGGAATATAGCATGTGCAGATCCTACATAAGCAAAAGACCCTTATGATTGGGAACATAGCATGTGCAGATCTGCATGAGCAAAAGTTTGAAGAAAGCAAAAGACCCTTGATCGAGACAAACGTGAAGTTCATTTGTTTATTAGAAATCACAAAGACAATGGTCTCATGTAAGAACATGCACAGATCGTCCCGCATCCCAAAACAATTGGTTTAATGAAGAAAACAAAAAGTTTGATAAGATCGGGACATGCTCCTATGACTTATTAATTAATTAAATTTGAATGAGATACTACTATTTAAAAATAAAAAAATAATATTATAATTATAAAAAGTACAACTATATATATTTTATGTTCATTTGATCATTTATATGTAATTGTGCAAAACATATATATATTCATTAGATGTGAAAGTGTAGTTATACCCAATATTAGGTTGGACGAGTAACGAAATTGAGGGACATAAGATGTTATTATGTAATAGATATTGAGTTTGAGCCTTCTTACTCGTACAACACCGTTCTTAGATGTTTGTGACCATACCACAGAGGCCTAGTGGGGTAGACACCCAATATCCTTGACTTCAACAAAAATAAAAAAAATAAAAATTGTAGTTACAATTATATTGTTTGTAGTTGTAGTAAGAATAACATTTTCTTTGAAAAATATGCAAGGGTCTCTCTGAAAATTATTCCATTTTTCATTATTGTTAAATTTTACTTTAAAACACATTTTTATCTAATTAAGAAGTATTATAATAATTTAATTTTTAAATTACTGTTCAGCCCTTGTCTCTTACTTTGTAGGTGAGTGTAATTATAATTCAGTATGTTTCTTGTCAAAAAATTATAATTCTCAATGTTATTATTATTTATTTATTATTTTTTTTTAAAGAAAAAGTAGAGATATTTCATTAAGATCAAGAGAGAGTTATATTATCTCTTTGGCATATTTGCAGCAACCAAAGAGGACATCTTCTACCCATACCAAATAATCTTCCAAAGTCAAGCCATACTTAGCAAGTGCATGGGCTGGTGGTGCGTTACAAGATTTTGGAATGTGCTAAAAACCTTTGATGCCAGATCCGCTCGCACCCTCTGCTATATCACTTGCGATCAGTTCCATTTCAGGTCTCGCATTCAATGGTGAGGAAATTGCTTTGATCACTTATGTCGAATCTGATTCCGCCCGCAGGGGTGAGTATAAGGACTGTAATGCCATTTTGACGCCCTCCCTCATTGCCAGACACTCTGCCAATTCCACTGCGACCACCATTGAAAACTTCTTCGTTGTTGCCATCATAATCTCCCCCTTGTCGTTTCTAATTATCACACCGACTCTAATGGACCCCTGATCTCTATCAATCGCTGCATCTACATTTAGTTTAAATTCACCTCGGGGAGGTGGGATCCAATGTTGTACTAGTGGTGAGGACACATGGACAACATTACCAGAAGATCTACTCCCTATGATTGCTTCATTATACTGATGAGTATAAGTGATGGCACTCATAGCTATCTTAGCCCCCTTCCTTCCAACACCTCCATGGAAAGCCGCATTCCTGTTGTTCCACAACTGCCACAATAATATAACCGCCAGCTCCAATTCCTCTCGAGTCTCCTAAGTGCATGTATGGTGAAGATGTTGGATCATCTCCTTGCTTTCCGTTTTGGTTGCCTCGGTCTGATCTCCCATAATGACCGTCCACACCTCCCTAGCCACTTTGCATGTGGCAAATACGTGTTGCAGAGAGTCAAAGTGTCACAACCCACTATTCGTGACGTCATAACCGGCATGAAATCCGTGTATATCCTCCTTAGACATACACTGCGTCCCGATAAACCTTCTAACATAAATCATAATTTCAAATACACAACAATAAACACATAGACATAATATAATATCATCATATAAAACATATTTAAAATGACAACCAAATTTTTTTCTCAAAGTCTATAATGCACAAAAGTACATAATATACTTAACTATAAGTACAAACTCATCTAAATGTTAAGTATAATCATTAGATGTTACATAGTAAATTGTAGAAAAGTACTAAACACCTACGTCAACAACAGTACGAGAACGCTTCGCAGCTAAATTTTTCCTTTCCCCTTCCTATTATATCCTGAAAAGATAAGGATGAGAGGTGAGCAACAACAAGCTCAGTGAATGTTCTATACAAGTGGCAACATATATATGCATTTATGTAAAACATTACATGAATCATTAAAACTATTTAAATAATCATGGGTGTAAGCAATATTACATACGGCCAATATAATGTATCATGCCATAAACAAGACAATGCATACCATTTTATAAACATGCATATGCAACCTAACACCTCCTGAGTAAGAATTAATACAAGGGCCATGTGTGCGCAAAATTCATGCTCAATCGACTTCTTACCCGTATCTATCAGAATTCCTATGGATTCTATGAACCATAGGATTCGCCCACCAAGACAAGTACCATGTCTAGGCGAATCCTAACGTACACAACCCATAGAAATCCTTTGTAAGGTCCACAATTGAGAATTCCCGGTCGGCCCAATGAGATTGTATAAGAAATCCCAAGCTTAGAGAATGTACGTAACTCAACTGCTTTCCCAACTGACTATGTTCAAATACAGTTAATGAATTCAATAAATCATTCATACTACATTATACAAGCATTTAAAACATTTTATACTACAATGCCACATATAGAATTCACAAGTAAAAGAAACACTCACCCTTGATTGGCTAGACTTAGCTAATCTAACTTCCAATTCCAAGAAAGAGCACTAGAATGCACCGCAATCTCCAATTGGACTATTTGGGTCACTTAGATCAAATCACAAATCCTAAAAATGACATGGTTTATGCGAAACTGAAAATCAGTCCAAGTATGCTAATCATCCATGTTTAAACCCAAATCAAATGCCAATTAAGTTTCTAAAATGGTCCTACTCATGGGCCAATCTCAAATGCCTAATTCACTCATTTACTACCCAATTAACCCACATTTAACCAATTGAATGCAATAGGTTGGTCCAAACACTATAATACATGACATTCAATCATAAATAGAGTTAATTAGACTAATTGCAAGTCAATTTCATCAATTGAAATCAATTAGGTCAAATTCCTCAGATCACACGCAATTTCCTAAATTACAAGAAAATTGCAAAATTACATAGCCTAGGCCAAGATTTCTCTACACAAGGGTTTTCACCAATCAAAATCAATAATTTGGAGTGTCATACATCCATATTTTCCCATGCATTCATTATAAATCACATGCAATTTGAATAGTAAAACGCAGGTCTAAAATCCTAGTTTAGGTTAAATCCATGAAACTCCTTCAATTTCTTGTTAGAAATTGGGAGTTTCACCATTTATGGACTCCCCATACCATCTAGATACACATATCACAAAATCAAAGCCTAAATCCAACATTGGTTTTCCACCACTCCCTTAAATTTTGGGATACATGGATGGAAAACACCCCTTAGGTGGTGGTTGAGGTTAGGGAAAGTCTTTAACTTGAAAAACAAGCATAAAATAGTCCATACATGCAAACCCTAGGTCTAAGACCCTAAAATTTCGGGATTCATAGAAATTCTAGGTCGAAAATCAATTTGCATGCATGAAGGAAAGTGATAGAAGGAAGAAAAATGAGAAAGAATGGGAAGAAATGATTACCTTAGGTGTTTTTGGGCAAAAATCACCAAAAAATCCTAACTTCTCTTTTTCTCCTCTCCCCTTCTTTATCTCCTTCCCAAGCTCTCTAGCCCTCTTTGAAAGTGGAAAATGAAGAGACTCATGTTCAAATGGCATATATAGAGGTTTAGTGGCATTTTTGGGCCCACACATGAAAGTTAGAAAAAACCACTTAAATAAAATGAACAATTTTTTTTTTCTGTTGCAATTACTTGTACTTAGATAATCAATTTGTTGCAAACGACTTTTCAATTTAATATCTTAACCAGGCATAACTTTTATTATTTAGTTAAAAATCTTCTGGTAAAATTTCAGCTCAATCCAACGATGGGATTGCGAGATCCAACCATTTGATCAAAACTGTGCAAGAACATCCTCAAATCCGTGAAACAATGTTTGAAGTCTTATATCTCACAGTAAACAACTCCAATCAAGATCTTCACTGTTTCTAATGAAGATCTATCATAAAATAATAATCTGACAAAATTTCAGCTCAATCGGATCATGGATCTAGGATATCAAGCCATTTATGTAATCAGTTACAGAAATTTCTTCCTCAATGGAGCGAGCTCCACTGATCCAAAACACCATTTTCGACATGTTTCGACGTCGAACGAGCCTCCAATCATTCCGAAACTTTATGCATACATTAAATAACTTAAAATCATGCAAAGACCCTCAAAACAACATGTGTCGAGCATCAAATATGTATACACATACGTATACGGGTACTCCACAGGTCAAAATAACGTCATCCTAAGGTACGGGCGTTACACAAAGTCTCCATTACACACCACACATCGGCCCATACTTGCAATTTTCCTGGTAGCAAGCACCTCTCCTATCGGCAGACCGATATGAAGTAGTTTCCAAAAGAGCAATTTGATTTTGCCTGGAATCTTGAGATGCCAAACACCTTTCCACCAAGTGTTGAGAGTAGAGTGGTTAGAATATGAGTAAGATAAGTGATTACCTCTTGCTAGAATGTACCCAATCCTCACTGAATATTCCCTATTCTTTTCATAGAGCCAGATTAGTTTGTCAGGAGGTTTTTGATAGCTGAGAGGAATGGGAAGTATGACAGCTGTGTCTTTGGGCCTGAAATTACTCGTTAGGTACTTTGTATTCCGCTGACCTGAATCGTTGACTAGATCAGCTACTCTACTTGGTCCCGGTGTTGTACGTAGGTGTTGTAAGAGGCCGAAATGTAGTATCCCTGGGTATCCAGGGATCTTGAAATATCCTAACACTTTCCCCATTGCCAATGCACCATCTAGTCCCTTTTCTTAATATATCACAGCTCCAAAGGATATTGTTCCACAGATAACATGGTTTGGATCCTTTCTGTGCCTCCCAGAATGTGAAATTTCTATAGTACTTGGCCTTGAATACTCTCTCCATTAGAGATCCTTCTCTCTTGAAAAGCCTCCACCCTGTTTGGCTAGCATAGCTTGATTGAAACATTCCATATCTTTGAAACCCAAACCCCCCACAAGCTTCGACTGGCTTAGATCACTTCATTTCTTCCAATCGGTTTTTTGCTCGGACTCAGTGTCACCCCACCAGAACTTTGCCATAATACTTTCAAATTTATTCCATATGCTAGTGGGCAGCTTGAAGCAGCTCATTGCATACGTTCTTTGTTCTCATTAAAGCAACTCATTTATTCCAATTTATTCTCTATGTTTTTTTTTTGTCAAGAAATTCTCAGTGTTTTTCCTTTCTTTAAATTGGTAGTCATGGTTGCCCTCTCTCCCATTTTTTTTAAAAAAAAACAATTTTAATCTTGAAAAAATAGTAATCATAATTACACAATTTAACTCCCTCCCAAGATGTTTGTAATATTAGAATACTTTTTGTGCTTAAATTAATATATCAATAATAATAAATGTTTATTAAAAGTTTGAGATTAAGTATTTAAATAGAAAGGTACTTGTGGAACAAACAACATCTTACTCAAATACGAAAGAATAACATAAATAAATAAATTATACCTTCAACTATTGTACATGGACTTTTGAAACTTGCGGAGTACTTAATCTTTGTCTAGTTTTGCAAGTCTTAGCCTTCGATCCTGATAGAAATGAGTACAAACACTGATAGGCAAACTTAGGACTCTTATTTACAAACTATAACCATTTTATTGAGATGCAAAAACCATAAATCCAGTAAATTAGAAAACCTTATTAAGTTTGGAAACATATATTGTATTTGGTTTGAAAATTAATCTCTTTATGCCATATAGGATAAATTTATGAGCCAAATATAGTATAATACCGATAACATATGAGCCAAATATGGTATATTACTAACAATCTTCCACTCGACTCACAATAACAATATGACCATATATTGAAATTCAACCAATATGTACTCAAAGAGAAATTTATAATTTGAATAATGACAGTTGGATTCTATTAACAAGCATTCCTTTCCATGTTTCACAAGTATAAAATTGCTAAAGGAGTTCTTACTTCATTCTTTATAAATAAACTTTCTATATAAGTCATTTAGAGTTCAACTTTAATAATCCCAATGGATTTTACAAAATAAACTATATGTGCACAAATGAAAAAAATTATTTCACAAAATGATATAAAGAAAATTGTTTACAAAAACCAATAAACAAGAGAACTAAACATCTAGGTTACTAAAAAAAGAAATTATAATAATTAGTCATGAGATCTACTAACATGAGATGAATCTTGATATGCATAATGACAACTGTATGTTTCTTGATGTGATCTCTGACAACCAAGTGTTGTTTTGATGACCCCCATCCCACGAGTTTTGATGATTACAAACAACATGTCATATGGACTAATGACTTGGATTAAGTTTTCAGTTTAATTTATTCAAATTCAAGATCAATTCAATGCAAGCCAAGTAATGATTAAGGCAATCGTGTGTCAAGCTTATATCGTATAATTGCCAAGATCATGTTTAGGGTTGTAGAATATTTCCTAAATCATTCAGCCAACCCATTCATGATTTCAAAAATCTTATAGTTTTCAAATTCATTTTGAAAAACTTCATGAAAATCGATTTAAATGTTTTCAAAAGACAAGAAACCTTGATTTGACTTGTTTTAACCTTCCAAGATGTATTTAAATCAAAATACTTGAGCAAATTATTTTTAGAAGTTCAAGAATCGTGCTTTATAAGGCAGAAACGTGCGTCATTTGACCAAGTGATAGGGACTTTTCTCAGGGAACCGAGAAGTGCGCTTCTCCAAGTCCAGAATTTTCTAGGTAGTCTCAGGTTTTTGAGAAGTGCACTCCAGCAAAAAGAAACACATTTTTTTCAACCTAAAAATTTTAAGGTGATTTCAAGAATTTGAGAAACCCGTTCCTTCAAAAATAATCACACTCTAGTGTGCCATGAAGATTTTCAATGCTCTCGGTCTCACAAGAAGCGCGTTTCAACGGAGAAGCACGTCCTTTCAATGTACATAACATCTTTTGTTTATTTGCTCAAAAAACCACTTTTCATCAAATCAGTACTATGTTTTAGCAAGATTATACCGTTGTAATCATTGACATAAGTCCCTAGGTTTTATCGAACTTGGTCCAAATTGAGAGAGTTGGGGTTTTCTAGCTATATTTAAACCTGTCTTAGAGAATTTGAAATACTCTCTCAAATTCTTGAACTTAAATTCTCTAGTTTCTGTCTCAAAAAGCTTTCAAGTGTTCTTCATTACACTGGTTCAAAACTATTTGCAAGTTTTCTTCATCATCTTGGTATTCGGTTTTGAGCTTCAATCTTCAAGCATTTGATCCAAGATCAAAGAGTCCTCCATTCTTCAGTTGTGCATAATCTTCATTCATTTGGTCGAGTCATATAGGAGAATATTATAAGTATTTTGAGGTTTGTTTGGAAAGAACAACCACAACTCTTTCATTATTTTTATTTGAATTGGTTGATTAGCCAATTGGGAAGTTTCTTAACTAAGGGACAATGTCATGACCCACTCTACGTGACGTCATGACCGGCACGGGAACCTCAGAGTATACCTTTCATCGGTACACCCGACCTCCCGTCAGCCTAAAATACATATACAAATCCCCAAAAAGAAATAAAAGTACATCCTTAACAACCAACTAATATGATCATAATGAAATAAAATATTACTTCTCCAAATTACCAAATATAAAATTCCAGAGTCTTCAAAATGATACAAAACCCAACACATCCCAACTATGTGTTAAATATACAATTACTAGGTGTTATCATATACATAATTATCAAAATACAAAACTAAATGTACAACACCTACATGAAACAAAAACAAGGGACGCTCCACAGTCAAGCCTTCCCTTTTCCTTTTCTATTAGATCCTGAAAGAAGATGGTGAGGTGTGAGCTACAGCCAGCTCAGTGAATGTTATTTACAAGTGGCATATACGTGCATTTATAAAATATGGTAAGATCATAAATCATTAAAATATCATGATGACGAAATATATTACATACATGCTAGCATAATGCATCAAGTCATACATAAGACGATGCATAACATTTGTAGTCATGCTCATGTAATCCTAACACCTCCTGAGTATGGGGGTTTTAAGGCCTGGTGCCCGACACACAGCGCCCGAACACACACACAATACTTGTATTCTAATAGGGTTTATGGGTTCGTGCAGCACGTAAGATTAGTTTAAACTAACCTACCCATACACAAGGCATAAAACCCTATGCAGGGTACACAACTGGGATCGCCGCTAGACTTACAAGAATTCCCAAGAAGGGAATTTCAACTAAGAGCCTCAACCCGAATTGTCATCCCAATGAATTATGTTCAAATATATTTCATGGAAAACATTAAAACATGCATACCATAATACATAAGCATTTAAAACATTTCTATAATACAATGCCACATATAAATAATCCAAAAGTAAAGGAACACTCACACTTGATTGACTAAGTCTAGCCAATCCAATCGCCAAAACTCTCCAATTGACTAAACAGGTTCAAGATCAATCACAAGACCTGGAAATAACATGGTTCACACAACTGAAAATCAGTCATAAAGTGTGTCAAAACCCCATGTTCAAACTCAATCTAAAGTCAATTAGATTCTAAATTGATTACCCCCTCGAGCCAATTTCCATATTGCCCAACTTGATCATTTAGACTCAATTAAACTAAGATTGACCTAAATTGAATGTAATAGGGTGATCCCATGATCCAACCACTAATATACATGAAATTAAATTATAATTACTGCCAATTAGACTATACATCAAGTCAATTTCATCAATTGACTAAGTCATGGTAAAAATCCTCAATTAGGCCAATATAAAACATAAGGTTAAAATGAACTAAGTCATATCAATTTAACATAGGTTCTAACATTTTAAACCCATGATTCTACTCAATTTGGGTCCAATTAAACAATCCCCAAGTCAATTTCATAAATTGACTTGCTTTAGGTGAAAAATCCCAATTTGGGCAAAATCCCCAAATTACATGCAAAATTGCCAAAGTACATGAAAAATGTCAAATACTTAGCCTAGATCAAAATTAGTCAACCTTAGGGTGTCCATTATGAGAACCCACTGAATTCAATCATCAAACAACCCTAATCATGTCCAATTAGACCTACATTGCATAATTTTCCAGATTTTATATCAAGAGCATCAAAAGTCCCAAATCTGGAAATTTTCATACATAGGCCATATTACCAATTTTACACTAGGCCACCATGTTCAGCCATGAATTTTACTGATCTTGCAACATGGAATCATCCACAATGGCCACTAGGTCAACATAGTTGACATGCAAAGATTTTGAAAAAGTTTAAGGCCATAAACTAAGTATAGGTCATTTGAACTAACCCTTCCAATTTCTTGTTAGAAATTGGGGGTTTCACCATTAGAGTACTCCTAACACTCTCTAATCACACATATGTGACATGCAAGACTCAACTCCAACTTTGGTCTTCCACCCATCCAAGGTTCATCACAATGCATGCATCAAAATGAAACCCTCATGCTCAAAATAAAGCTATCATGCAACTAATGGAGAGATTCAAGGAAGAAATGGAGGAAAAATGCAAACCTTAGGTGTTCTTGAGCAAGAAACCACCAAACCCTAACTTTCCTCTCCTTTTCTCCTCTCCAGCTCCTTTCTCTCTTTTCTGGCTGAGAAATGAGCAAATGAGCCTAAAATTACGTTTTGGTTGCTTAAATAGATAAACTTGGGCCCACAACTAAAAGTTGCCACAAACTATCAAAAAACTCAGTTTTCCTGTTACAATACTTGCACTTAGATAGTTAATTTCTTGCAAACTACCTACTAATTTAACGTCTTTACTGGTCAAAAGTTGTACAAGTCAGTTACCAATATTCTCGTAAACTTTCAACTCCATCCAACGGTGGGATTGTGAGTTCTAACTGTTTGATCAAAGCTGCGTAAGAAAATCTCAAAATCTGTGAAACAGTGTTTGGACTCTTATAACACATAGTAGGTAACTCCGATCAAGATCTTCACCGTTCATAATGAAGATCTATCACATAAAAATTAGTTGAAAAAATTGCAGCTTAATCGGACCAAGGATCTAGGAGATCAAACCATTGATGTAATTTGTGACAGAAATTTCTTCCTCCATGGAGCGAGCTCCACTGGATTCAAAACACCGTTTTCGACATGTTTTGACGTCAAACGGGTCTCCGATGGTTCCGAAACTTCATGTGCACTCTTTATGACCTAAAATTATGCAAAGACACTCAAACTTACGTGCTTCGAGTATCAAAATACATATACACATACGTATACGAATACATATACGTGTACTCTACTGGTACACTATGAGTCAAAATGACGTCACCTAAAGGTACGGGTGCTACAGACAATGTTTGTAAGGGTTTCTTCTCCCCAGTAAGCGGTTTTATATAAGTTTTGTCCTCACTCGGTTAAGTAGGATCCATTAGTGCATTTGAGAAATTTTTAACAGGGAGTTCAAGTCATGAATGTAAGCTTCAAAAGTTGAACCACATAAAAATACCTATGTGTTTAATCTTTTTAATCTCTATTGCCTATTTATTTAATTTTTGTGAAAGGTTAAAAACTTGCATATAGTCCAATTCACTACTTTTGGACTATAATTTGGGCCAACATCAAGTACTTTATGTCGATATGCTTACTACAACTGCCACTTTTTTAATTCTTTGAAAAGAAAAATGTAATCGAATCCTCAATAGATCTTCAATAGCCTATGTATAAAATTGACAATTCAAAGGTCTAAAACAAAGTTTCTCAACCATATGTCTATGTCGTACTTAATAGCATCCAATGAATTCTGCTTCCACAGTAAATAAAATAATTATTGTTTGTTTAATGCTTCTTCACGACATATACCACCAATTTGTAGGAAGATATAACTTAAAGTTGGCTTCCTAGTATCGGTGCATCTAGCAAAAATTAGAATTAGAATACCCAACCATGTAACTTCCAAATGGTTAGAATGTTTTAATGTTAGCATGAAATCCCTTGTTCCTTGAAAATATTGCATCACCTATTAGGACAGTTCATCAATTTAGTAAAAAGGAAGATATGATACCTCGTGAAAGAAGAAAAAGAAAAGGTTTAATAAATGAATTTGTGAGGGTTGGTTCTACAATTCGAAGCTAAAAGACTATAATTGCGATATTTAAGAAAGGTGACAAGAAGAAAATTGGTGAAGCAATGACAAGATGGTTTTATACAAGTGCAATACCATTTAATGCAGTAAGATCAAATGTCTATTTTTGACCAACGTATAATTAAATTAAAAATAGTGGCATATGTGTGGATCCCCCTAGTATTATATCATGAGATGAGAGACACATTGTTGAAGTAAGAGGTTTTGAATACAAGTCATTTGATAGATGAGTATAAGCTTAAGTGAATTAGAAAAGGATGCACCATTATTTTAGATGGATGGTCAAATAAAAAGAACCAATGTATATAAATTTTTAGTTAATAGTCCATCTGGTACTATTTTTTTTTTAAGTCTATTGATGCATTTGAGATCTCAAAGACAGCTAACAAAATTTTTCAGATGTTAGATAGTGTGGTGGAGATGGTTGAAAAAGAAAATGTTGTTCAAGTTGTAACAGACAATGGTGTTAATTTTGCGTTTACTAGTACTAAACTAATGGAGAAAAGAAAAAAGCATTATTGAACTCCGTGTGCAACTTATTATTTGGATTTGATTTTAGAAGTTGGTAAGTTGAAAGTGCATGTTGCAACAATTTCAAAGGCTTAGACAATCATAAAATTTTGTTCTCGTTCAAGGGTGCATGTACGGATGAGACACTTCTCAAAAGGCAAGGAAATTGTGAAGTCGATAGTAACAAGATTCGCTACTTTCTATTTGACATTGAGAAGCTTAAGTGAGAATAAAATTGTATTGGTTACTATGCTTGCATTACAATAGAGGAGTGAGAGTAGTTATGCAAAATTAGCCGAGGAAAAAGAGTTGATTTTGTTATGGAGAATAAGGAGTTTTGAGTTGATGTTGTCTATTGCATCAAGCGTATCTTGCCTGACCCTTATCAAAGTGCTATGTATAGTTGATTCAAATAAATTGGATTTTATTTATGAAGTCATGATGAATTGAGCAAAAGAAAAAATTACAAAACATTTTTTATGGGAACACTAGAAGGTAACTTTTTGGTCATTATTATGTTATGATAATTATCTATAAAAAAAAAATTAACTATATTGTTGACTTATTAAATATTAACTATTGCATGAATAACCTTATTTGCAAAATCATTAATAATTAATGGAATGTTCAAGGCCATCGCCGGTTGCATGTAGCAGGCCATTTCTCGAACCCTCATTATATTACAAAGCTTATTGTCAACTAGATTCTGAGGTTCAAGTTAGGTTATATGATTATTTAGATAGAATGATTCTAGATTGACAATTGAGGTTGAAAATTGAAATGTAAATAGATGTTTTAAGGAATGTAAGAGGATTTTTTTGCTAGAGATATAACAAAAGACACTTTCAAAAGACAGGTGAATTACTTGAATTTGATATTTAACTTAGGAAATGAATTTAATTTTTAATGTTAAGGTTTTTATTATAATTTTTGAATTTATTGAGCATGTAAATCAATTGATTGGTGGGAACACTATAAAATTCAATGTCCAGAGCTAAACAGTTTGGATATGAGAATTTTAAGCTTGAGATGTGAATTTTAAGCTTGACTTGTACTTCATCAGGATGTAAAAGGAATTGAAGTACATTTGAACATATTATTACCTGAATAGAGGATGAAAGTAAGAAATTATGTAAATTATTTTCTTTTCTTGTACATGTTAGGTGCATTCTAAGAGGAGAAATAGATTGCACCAAAAGACAAAGAATTTCCTAGTTTAAATAGTATGTAATCTGAAGCACGTGGAAAATACGAAGAAGAGGCTGACACATATTCATCTTATTTCTTTTGAGGAAATAGATTAAGATGAAAAATTAATAATAGCGGAGCAATGAGTCATCTTATAATGATATAAATTGTTTGAAAATTTCATGACTGAAATGAATATGGATTCAGGTGCCAATATTCATGCTCAACCTAATAAAAGATAACAACATAAGTTATAAACAATTCAATTCATATATTGAAGGTCATTGATTTATAACTAATATTAATTTAATTTTGAACTATTTTTTCTTTTGTTCCTTGGAACAGATAATTTAACAATTGAAAAAAATGATGAAAATAGAGGGGAAGGTCAAGATGATGATCTCAAATGGCTTGAGAAGTTCACTAAAAATGAGGACCCATTTTTTGGCAAATAGAGCTCTCAAGAGGAGAGTGAACTGTATCTGGTTAAATTCTTTGCCAGCTTGGTTGCTAGAGATTTCTAATACAAGTTAACCTCTTTTGACAAAAATAAAAATAAAAAATCAAGACCTAAAGATGAATTTGAGGATGTTAAATTAAATAATGAAGATTTTGATAAATAATTTGACATTTTAGTAAATGATTTTGCATCAATACTTTAAACATTTGAGTTGTGTGTTACAAACTTACAATTGAATTTTGGAATTAAAAGCTTGAACAATAGTATATGTTTGCTACTTTAGTAACTTTGCATTAACATGTATTTATTTCTCTAATTTTTATTTTCACTTGTTAACCACTTGTGCAAACTCTTAGATTATACATTGTATGCAACTTCTTTGTCTTCAAAATCTTGATATTTCATACAACTTAATACTTGTATAATAGATTAAATCACAAATAAAAAAAAAACAAGATATTATAAAATTTATGATGGATCTAATATAACATTAAGTATACAAATAAATATCTTTAAAAACTAAATTTATATATAATTTTCAATTGTATCCAAAATTATGCGATTCGTTGAGTCGATTAATCCTGATTCGATTCAGAGAGATCCATGCCGATTCATTTCTAATTCACAATTCTAAATACTTTGTTGTTCAACCCCATGTGCATTTTGTAAAAGTTGTATTTTTTTGTCATCATCACGCCTGTCTACTTTCTTATCCCTAGAAAGGTCGCCAATTGTGCCTGAAATGCTCTCTCAAGTTATATATTCATGAAGTGATTGACAAAATATACTTTAGAAATGAAAAAAATGTTATAATCCTACAAAAGAATATATATATATTGTTATGTTAGTATGGTTTTTCAAGTCCCACTTAATGCTTGGCTCTAACTAGGCCACGACATCATGAATATATAACTTAAAAGCATGGCTTACTCATTTGTAGCCAAACTCATATATTATCCACTTAAAGCCTGATCAAACGTCCCTTAACCATTGACATTTTAATGTTTTTAAAATACATTATGAATAGAATATGTGCAACTGAATTATCATAAATTGATTCAAGTTTCTCTATATAAGTGGAATATGCAAAATGACAATTATTTATGCGCAAATAATTCAATATAAAACATCATAATTGTATGTTAATTTCTAACTTGTACGTCACTTTGAAAATGTCCATCTCCTAGTAAATTCAAACTTGTACGTCACTTTGAAAATGTCCACCACATATTATAAATAAAAAAAAGTAGCTTAAAAAGTTCATAAGGCTGCTAAACATGTCATATTGACAAAGATTATTGTATTTTGTCTCTTTAAAGCCATTCGATTATATATTGAGAATTTTAGATTCAAGGGATAATTAGACCCTTCCTATTTTGGATTTTGATTATCTTTACAAATTCTTTAATATAATCATAAATTATAAGGTTTTAGAAGAAGTCTTTTGCTTTCCAAAAAAAAAGAAAGAAGTCTTTTCTAGATTTTTGTTAAGGAAAGGCATCGCAACTAATGGTGTAAGCCGACCCGATCAACCTGACCAACCCGACCTAATCGAACCAAACTCGATGAGTTAGGTTGGGTTGGTCCTGTGTTTGGGTTGGGTTGGGTTAAAAAAACCCTAATCCAAATTGTTCGGGTTAGGATATAGGTTAGAAGCCTAACATACTGATCCAACCCAACTCGAATCGAGCTAGTTTGGTATTATGATATAGTGGTGAATGAATGTGATTTTATTTAAAATATCTTGATATTTTATAGTTAATTTGAAATGGTTGGTAAATTTTCATGTTTATATAGTTATATTTGAAATTGAAACATTACATACTCTTATGTCTATTAGTGTAGAATTTATATATGAAATTTGCAGATATAATTTAACTCATCTCAAGAGTAAAGATTCTCAACCCGAATAACTAACCCAATCCAATTCGAACTAGTTTGAGTTGGATTGAGTTGAGGGGCGATTTGGTTTGGGTGAGGTTTCAATTTTTTCAACCCGAACTAGTTTAAGTTGAGTTAAAATTTGGCCCCAACCCAACCCAATCTGTTATACCCTTAATCACAACGTTTTTATAGCTAAAAAAGATGAGATTAAATTTGAGGAATTTTCTTAGATAATGACCAAAGTCATGAATGCTTACATATTCACCAAATTACATAAATATATGTAATTTTTTACGTAGTTAAACATATTTAAAATTTCCATTTCTACAATGGGCTCCAGTATGTTGATTTTTTTTTTAAAATTTAATTTTTTGGTATATATTCTACCCTTATAACTTAACTATTTGCTTTTATCTATATTATTAACTACAAGAGATAAAAACATAAATATTTATATTTTCTTCTCACAAAACATTTATCTTATTTTAATCAATAAATAAAAAGATTCAATGGTATATATATCAACTATATAAAACCGGCCTATTAGATTTACTACAATTTCAAATGATAATAAAAAAAATCATGATCAATTTGTAAATGTATAGATCTTAATTTAATAATATTATACATATAGAAAGTTAAGCACAACCTCCAACTTCCAACCTCCTCCTCCCCCTCCCCCTCCCCCTCCCCCTCCCCCTCCCTAATCAATTGCATCATACAATTAATAATAATAATAATAATAATATACAGCCTATATTATTTGTTAGCTTTGTATAAAAGGAGATTAATTAATCCAATTCAATAGCCAGCCAAAATAGACCATTAATTAGATTTGGTAAAACCCAAAATTAATAAGCTCCTTAAAATAGTCTTCCCTCCCCCATGTACAAAGAGAAAAACTCATTCCCAAAGCAATTGAATTTCCAATTTTTAGACGCATCTCTCTCCTTCCCCATTCATCAATCTCTTTTCTTTCTTTATTTTATTATTATTATTTTTTTCAATTTTTCTATGCTGTTCCAATCCATTATTATTTATCAGCCCCACTCCGCCACCTCATCTCCATCCCAATCATCCATTCCCACCCACATCCCCTCTATATAATCCCCACCCACCAATCTCACCACCACCACCACCACCACCACCGCCACCACCATGGACACCAACCCTGACCTCCTTGAACGAGCCATCCTCTCTTCTTACCACCAACTTCCAGATCAATCGCCGAAAGACCATGGGCACTCCGGCGACCATTCCAAGTCCTTTAACAAGCCTGTCATCTACGCCGTTTCCGGGCTTCTTTTCATTTCTCTGATCGTCGTCTCTCTCGTAACCCAGCAGAGATCTGAGATTACTCCCATTAATGTCGACAAATTATTAGAACAACAGCCTACTCCTGTTGTTGTTCTGGGTTCGATCCCAATGTCGGAGGTTTCCGGCCAGGCGGTGCTAAGAGGGTCTCCTGAAGGCGTGTCGGAGAAGTCGTTCCGGTCGTTCTCCGGCGCCGGCGAAGAATATTCTTACCCTTGGACCAACGATATGCTTTCCTGGCAACGCACGGCTTTCCATTTTCAACCGCAGAACAATTGGATGAACGGTACAAAAAAAGCTGACTTTTTTATTATTATATTGTGGTCCGGTTACTATTTTGTTATACTGATCCGGCTTCGTTTTTCCGTCCGATGATTGGCTTTACTTCTCTGATTGATTGATGGCTTTCCGATTTCTTCAACAGATCCCAACGGTAAGATTGTTTAAACTTTTTCTCTGCTTTTTTTATTTATATAATTTTCTCTTGTTTAAGATTGATCAAGGCCGTCTCATCGATGAAAGATCGGACGGCTGAGATGGGCTGGTGTGGAAAGTGGAAGTTTAGTAGTAAACCGGTTTCGTGTCTCGTTATGTTCCACGTGGAAAAAAGGCCGATGCTTTTGTTCCAATTATAGCGAGTTAGGCACCCCCCGTGAGTCACACATGAGTTTGGAGGGTTGAATCCTTTGTCTGTAGAAGAAAAGAAAAAACGTGAAAACATCGCATTCTATCTGTATGGAGTTATTATCATCGTGTTAATTTGCTGGATAAGGTTGTCTTGTCTGCATCAGTACACGTAATCTAAAAAGATAAAAAGTTCAATTGCAATGAAAAGGCGCACGGTCTTCATAAACCCAAGTCAATTCAATGATAAAGTTGGACGGCAAAATGAAATGAAAACATATCTCAAACTTACAATAATTAATATTTAATACACCAACCCCTTTAGGCTTATGGCATTAGATTGATAATAAAACATAAAATAATTAATTTTCTAGGTGATTATTATATATAATGGTTTAGTATATTAATATTATTATGCTTTTATTAATGTTATAGTCTATTACTCAACGTGATGCAACACAGATAGTCGGGAGGTAGTCGGGAGGTCTGTGTTAAAAGTGATTGATAGATGGAGGTCTCATGATCAAAACTTATGCTTACCTTAGCGCACCTATTTGGGAAGAGCCGCCTAATGCCCCTGTAGTGTTCGAATGCGAATTAATCTCGTCCAAATGGTAGGAACACCATTTGAGAAACTAAAAAAATAAAAAATTATAGTTTATTGAATATGTGTGTAACACAACCACTGTGGTCTTCTAATTTTGCTGTTGGAGTTACTAATTAAGTATAGTTAGAATATCATTACTCTTAAGAATTTGTGGGTTTAAAAGTCAATAAATCAATTTCTTTTCTTAGTTTGTTCTTAATTAATTATTAATAATGTCATATGTATGCATCACAAGCTGGCAAAACCAGTGCATTTTGAATATATAAAATCATACTAACATGAAAGACAACATAAATGGTTTCAATAATTATATTTACTTTTAATGAAAAATTGAAAACATTTTATATAAGTAAATGAAAAGTTAAAAAATGAATTATTGTGGATTTTCTTCATAATATTTATTTAATTAAAATAGAAGTATATATATGCTTATACAAAGGAGAACTTCTTAATTACTACTATAATTATTAGTAGGAACTAGTAAGTTGGAGTTAAAATTTCATTCAACAAAGCCTTTTCTCAATTAGATGAGATAAGCTAGCTATAGGAATCCACTGCCTCCTCTCTATTCTATTAAGAATTAAATAATTACCAACGAGTGGTTGACTTAGTGGAAGCGAGCCTATACAAAAGTTTCAGAGTTCGATTCTCGGAAGCCTCTTAGGAGAGGTACTCTACCATTCTATTTCCATCTCAAATAAAGACTAGTCTCATACCCAAAGGATGTGGAGATACCTCGTGGGATACCAACCAAAAAAAAAAAAAAAATACCAACAGTTAATTATATTTGATAGCTGATATTTACACTACTAATTCATGGTCATATATTCATTTTATGTTTCTCATGGTTTTGGAGATCAGTGCCCTACATAACATAAATACCACCATGTTTGACATTATCTATACTCTGAAAATTTTGAAATAATCCTAAATTTAACATAGAAAGCTGGTTTGATGATAACTTGCAGGGCCATTGTTTTACAAAGGTTGGTATCATCTGTTCTACCAGTACAACCCAAATGGAGCAATATGGGGAGACATAGTTTGGGGCCATGCCGTTTCGCACAACCTCATCAACTGGATTCACCTTCCTCTTGCAATGGTAGCTGATGCCTGGTATGACATGAATGGTGTCTGGACTGGTTCTGCCACCTTCCTCTCTGATGGCTCCCTAGTCATGTTATACACTGGATCCACAAATGGATCAGTACAAGTCCAAAACCTTGCATTCCCAGAAGACCCATCAGATCCTCTGCTAATCAAGTGGATCAAACACCCCAGCAACCCCGTCCTAGTCCCGCCACCTGGCATCGACATCAAGGATTTCCGTGATCCAACGACTGCATGGATTGCTCCAAACGGGAATTGGCTAATCACCATCGGATCTAAGGTTAACAAGACCGGTATATCTCTTGTGTATGAGACTTCAGATTTTAAGAACTATAAACTCTTGGACGAAGTTTTACATGCTGTTCCGGGCACTGGAATGTGGGAATGCGTGGACTTTTTTCCAGTCTCCGTTGTGGGAAATGATGGACTAGACACGTCGGTTAATGGGCCTAATGTGAAACATGTTTTGAAGGCGAGTCTTGATGATGATAAGCATGATTACTATGCGTTAGGAACTTATGATCCAGTGAAAAATGTTTGGACTCCAGATAATCCCAAGTTAGATGTTGGAATTGGAATTAGATATGACTATGGAACGTTCTACGCTTCAAAGACCTTTTATGATCAGAATAAGGGTAGGAGGATTTTGTGGGGATGGATCAGAGAAACTGATAGTGAACACGCTGATATTGCCAAGGGATGGGCATCTGTGCTGGTAATATATACTTCTTTCTAGGAACAAATTTCTTCAAAATGGACTTGGAACTTCATGTTATAATGTTTTTTTTTTTTGCAGGGTGTTCCAAGAGAAGTTTTATTTGACAAGAAAACGAAGAACAATTTGATTCAGTGGCCTGTGGAGGAGGTAGAGAGCCTGAGACTAGAAAGGAAAGATTTCGAGAAGACAGAACTCAAGGCTGGATCAGTTGTGCCTCTCGAAGTAGGCAAAGCCACACAGGTCTGTTCTTTTTTCTTTCTTGGTTTTAAGGGCTTTCTTTTTCATTTTTAGTGATTTTAAAGCTTACAAGGACTTGTGTATGGAAATGGCTACCAGTTGGATATAATTTCCGAGTTTGAAGTAGATAAGAAGGCTTTGGAAGGAGTAAAGGAAGCTGATGTTGGGTATAAATGCAGCACTAGCAATGGTGCTGCTGGAAGGGGTGCTTTAGGACCATTTGGTCTCCTTGTTCTTGCAGAGGAGAGCCACTCTGAGCAGACAGCCGTGTACTTCTACATTGCGAAGGGCACCGATGGAAATCTCGAGACTTTCTTATGCACTGATGAATCTAGGCATGCTTCTTTTCTCTCTTCTTTCTGCTCTCACTTCTACTCTCTTTTTCTAGGAAAATTGCCCTTCACATTCCTAATACCTATAGTTATTTTTTCCGTCTCACTGAGTTTGCCATAAGAGTTTTGACACCAAAAGCAGGGCTTAAAACTACTGAACCCCTAAGAATCTGATAAAGACAAGTATAATAATTTTTGGAACTATGTTTTTTGACAGGTCTTCTAAGGCAACTGATGTCGGTAAACAAGTTTATGGGAGTTTTGTTCCTGTACTAGACGGCGAAAAGCTTTCAGTGAGGATACTGGTGAGAAAAACCCCATCAAAACTATAGGAAGAAGTTCATCTTTTAATCTAAAATGTGATTTTAACATAGGAAATTGGGAATGGTGGTTATTCAGGTTGATCACTCCATAGTTGAAGCCTTTGCTCAAGGCGGGCGAACTTGCATTACATCCCGAGTTTATCCTACTCATGCAATAGACGGAGCGGCCCAAGTTCTCCTATTCAACAATGCGACAGAAACCAATGTTATTGCCACTTCTGTTAAGATCTGGCAAATGAAATCTGCAGTCTTTAAATCCTACCCTTTACAGGCACAATGAAATGGCCATGACGCCTTTTGATCAGTTCATGTTTATCCTCATCTCCTTCATTGTTGTTCTCTCATTAATTTTTAGTGTTCTCATTCTTCACCAATTTTTTTAGGCTTGGGCTCTGATTCCATTTCTAATCAGTCCCTTCATCTATATCTACTAGCCCATGTTGAGAAATTAATTGAAGGAGAGAATTTTTCTGTTGTGAAGAAACTATTTGTGCAAGTTCCCACCAATTATCCCAAAAATATGAAGTTGATCGCCTTCGAATTTGGGTCAAATATTACTGTGGAGATGATCCTTGTGTGTTGTGAAATTTTCACTCTACTAATACTGCACAATTGGCCATGCATTTCTACTTCCATCTCTATCTATACAGGATAATTAAGATAGGTAAATATCACATGAGAACTTATTATGTAAAAGCATATTCTAGTGAAACATAGTAAATTACCAAGTGGTTAGCTCAGTGGAAGCGAGTTGAGTCTTAAGGTCGTCCCTGTATAAAAGTACCAAGGTTCGATTCTTAGAGGTGCTCTCGTTGGAAGAGATCTACCATTTCACTCCCGCCTCGAATGGAAACTAGTCCTAAACCTGAAGGGTGTGAGGATGCCTAGTAGAAAACCAAAAAAAAGAAAAACAGCAACTTTTGCAAATGAACAAGCTTGTTTGTTTTGTATTCTAATGGCTAAATTGGCTTGATAAATGCCAATCTTGTGCTTGAGTGTTGCTATGGCCCAAAGGTAACACCTAATGGCAATGTGTTGAATATGTTATAATTATTGGGAATCCTAAATCCTACAACTTCCATGCTCCCTGCATGCATGGATGGCTTGCAACATTGAATAAGAATCTGTCAGAATATATTTTTCTTGCCCACCATAAGTAGATGCAGAGAACAAGTCATTGCAATTGCTTACACTCCATGGCAGTGATCAGATGCCTTTCTGGAATGACCGCTTTTTAGGGCACCTATATGTTCTGACTTAAAATCTCTGAGGTGAAGATATTGTGTTTTGATCAGCGGAGCAATTTTTTTTTTTTTTCTTAACTTGTATTCGTTTTCATGAATTGGTTTACTATGGTTCATGTAATCTAATGACCAATAAGCAAAATTTTCCATTAAAAAATAAATGAGACTAAGAAAACTAACAAAAGATATATATTTTTTTTCATTCCAAAGGAGATTGTCAAGAATTTTGCATAAAGGGAGGGCATTTGCCAGAACCAAATGTTTTTATGCAAGAAATTAAAAGAATATTTCATTAATTAAAACAAATAAAAGAAAGATAACCCAAAAAAACATATTTAATTAATAAAACCAATAGCCCATAGAACAGATTAGATTCTTTTCTTTTTTCTTTGTAATTGAAGATCTTGAATTGTTTTATTTTATTTAGTATTCTTCGTAGAAGAAATCTAAGGCCCTGTTTGATAGCCGAGAAAAATATTTTTAAGAAAATACAATTTTAGTTCTCAAGAATTTTTTTAAATTTTTTTTTCTCATGGTTATTTAATTGTACGTGACAATATTTTTTAACATTTTAATAACGTAAAAAAATTAGGATAACGAAAAAGTTTCATAAAATATAAATGTTAACATAATCAACAATACTAAAAATTTTCTCACATAAAATAACTTTTTTATTTTCTCGTCAATCAAACATTACCTAAAAGAAGAATAGGATGTCTTTTGTTGGCAACCAAAATTAAATAAAGACACGAAGAAGAAATATAGAATATAAAACAATAAGAGGAGAATGAGATGCAAATTTCATGGCAAGAAATGGGCAAAATGGAAAATTAAAGAAATTTCTCCCAAAAAAAGAAAGATGGAGGTTTTTTTTTTATTTATTTATTTACCTGCTGTTCACTGAATTTCTTCCTCTTGCTTTTCTTCTTCCTTCTTTTTCTTCTTCTTCTTGTTTATGAGTGCACAGCAGTAGAGTTCTCCATCTCATTAATTTCTTCTTGCTTTTGTTTTCTCTATTTCTGCAACATCAATAGAAAATAAATCAATTTATAATCTGTTCTATACTTACATGGCTTCGTGAATGAAGTATGAAAAACAAAAAATAGTTTTGAAGATTGGAGAAAGTGAGAATGGAAACTAAAATAATGAAGAGGTGAAGAAATTTAAGGAAAATAAAAAATAAAAAACGTTGTGGAGCACTGAGTGTAAGATTGCAAAGATGGATGTGAAAGAGAACAAATAACTATTTGGAAGACGTGAAACTGCTGGTTGTTGGGAAGATGTGGTAACTGATGAAAGAGAGAAAAATAACTGTTGGGAATGATATGGAAATCTCCTTAGGAAGAGTTCCGTGCAAGAAGAAGTTTACTTTTTTAAAGATTAGTATAATAGAATTTGGTAGTTTTAGCGTGTAAATACAGGAATATAAACCCATCAATAATTAAAAATTTAATTTATAAAACCGTTATAATATTTGAAAGTACAAGGGTAGTTTTGAGGTTTTTGATAAATTGATCACCCCGTAAGTTTTTCAAGTATTTACATTGCGAATAGTATAGATATGCATTACACCTTAATGACAAAACTTATTACTTAATTATATAAATATAAATATATAATAGAAAGATTTATGCATGTAAACATTTTTCTAAAATAACCAATTACACACCAACATTTGACAATTTTAAAGATGATCTAGAACAGCAGGAATAAAGAGTGTGATCTTTCTTCTTAAAATATGCGAGTCTCTCACGTATTTGCATTATAAATAGTATTCCATTTACAATACCTAGAGAAATTTATCAATTTATTAAAAAACCCAACACTACTGCCACTCTATTTTCAAATATTATAATTGTTTATTGATTAAATTTTTAATTATTGATGGGTATTCCTGTAATTACACGTTAAAACTACCTAATCCTATTATGATAATCTTTAAAAAAACCTAACTTCTCCTTACCAGAACTCTTCCAAACAGTTGCCAACAAGATACTCATATCATTCCCAAGACTTATATTTATTTCTCTCTCAACAGTTACCACATCTTCCCAACAACTAGCAGTTCCACGTGTGGCGACCCCGCGCCCCGGACCACCAACCCCGCAGGGAATGGCGTGCGGAATGCCGGGGCGGAACGCCCGGCGTAGGCATCTCCGACCACTCCTCAACTCCCGTGAGGTGGTTGAGACCCTACAAGCCTTATCCCAAACAACGATATGATATCAAAAGGTATTAAACAAAACTACCCACCGTATTAATCATCCAAGACAAGAGATAATCCATAAAAAAGTATGAACCATAAATAATAATCGTAATCCCTACAGTCCATTAAAATTGGCATACTCATAAAGTCCAAAATTGTGGGTACAAATAAAACTGTCATATGCCCACATAGTCTATCTAACAAGTCCCAACTCACCCATACTACAATGTGGTAAGTGTTATAATTACATAATCCAAAATATAGTACTTCATAATTTAAAACACAATTCAATCAAAATGCCTCTCAACTCACATCGAGGCCTTGGATTCTCTCGCGGGCAAGGCCCTCAAGATATGACTACTCCTTTGCCCTTATTCGGGACAGAAGGACCTGAAAGAGGAAAATGAGGGTGAGCCAACGATGCCCAGTGAATAGAATTCAAATATGTTATCAATACTTATCAATAAAAACCATGTATGCATGTCAATGTGTAGCATGATTAAAAGCTCATAACATATAGATATCAAGCATTTATAATAAGTTCGATGCAAGTAAAAGTTTATCAATTTGAATCCACATTCCACATGCCTTGGGTTACTAGTACACGTCTATTTCACCGTGCCGTTGATCTCAATCATGTTTATTTGGGTTACTAGTACACGTCTATTTCACCGTGCCGTTGATCCCAATCATTTCCTTTCCTAAAACCCTCTTATGACAAGGTTAAGTCCCCCTATTAGCCAGATAGATGGGTCCAACCGAAGTCATAAGGTTTTCTCAAATCAATGCATCATTCAAAACATTAGAACACATTCATGCTTTCAAGATACAATATATATAAGTGATATGATGACATAAAAGATATAATCATAAATGAAGTCTACTCACAACCAAGCCTCGCGAGAGTATTTAACCACACACGACCACCAAACCGAATCAACCCAATCAAGATCCTGAAACATACATCAATATCCTACCATACATCAATTTCTATGCTCAATCACATAGACATTACACATCAACCCTAAATCAGCCCACATATAAACAATAGGCCTAAATCCCATCTAATCCCATCATTCAACTCAAATCACATGACTTAGGCCTCTAATGCATAGTTCTCATACATAAACCATTCTATTAATCAAAAATACTGATTTTCAATTCCTTAGGCATAAACATGCCCAAATTTGGTCACTTGATCACAAGTAGGCCTAACCCATGATATGGTCACAACCACCAAATCAGTAGCATAATCAACTCTAATCATGCTTAATTAAACATAAGTTGCATCAATTCAATGATTCTAGGCCAAAAGCATCAAAAGCCCTAAAATATGAAATTTTCCATACTTAGGCCATATTGTCGATTTACACTAGGTCACCATGTTCAGCCATGTATATCACTGATTTTGCATCATAGGTTCATCAACAATGGCAACTAGGTCAACATAGTTGACATGCAAGCTATTTGGAAATGTCTAAGATCATATTCTAAATTTAGGTCCAATACAAGCACCTTACCAATTCTTCATTTAATATTCTGTTCAGATGTATTAATCTACCAATAAAACATGTGTAATCACAAAATCCACCGTACATATTGAAGTATGTGAAGAAACAAACCTTCTGTCCAAATATCAGCCCAATCCAACGGTGGACCGAAAAGATATGTATCTTTGATGAACAAGTATCTAATCAGACAGTTTCTCCTTTCCTGCTGCAAATATCCAAACTCAGATGGATATATCACACAAAATACTAAACGTATAAACATCTCCACCGTTCAGAATATAGCAATATCTGTTATAAACGACATACCCAAATTTGATATCCATCCAACGGTAGATTGAGGAGATCTTGAAGTTTTACCGAAACCGCACGAGAAACCCAGAAATTCCGACCAGCTTCGTTTGAGAGGTTATATCTCTTAGAAAAAGCTCTAATTAAGATCTCTACCGTTCAGAATGTAGAAATATCAGTGTTAAACTACATATCGAAATTTGGTAGCCATCTAACGGTAGACTTAGGAGATCTATAAGTTTGAGCGAAACGGTGCGAGAAATCCAGACTTTCCGACCAGCTTTGTTTGTGAGGTTAGATCTCTTAGAAGAAACATCTAAGCAAGATCTCCACCGACCAGAATGAAGAACCATAAGCTACGAATGTGCTGATTAAATTTGAGCTCAATCTGACCGTATATTCCAAAGATCTACCTCTTTGATGGAAACGTCGCAGGGATCTTCCTCCTGCAACTCTCTCCTTCCTTCTCTTCTTCTTTCCTTTCTCTTCTTTTCTTTCTCTTCTTCTTTCCTTTCTCTCCACTCACCTCTTTCTAGCAATTCCTTGATTCCCTCCTTGATTCTCTCCTTGATTCTCTCCTTGTTTTCCTCCTTGATTCTCTCCTTGTTTTCCTCCTTGATTCTTTCCTTGTTTTCCTCCTTGATTCTCTCCTTGTTTTCCTCCTTGATTCTCTCCTTGATTCCCTCCACTCATTCTAGCACTTCCTTGAGGGCATGGGACACTTGTCCACTTTCATGCACCAACCTTCACATGTGTTGGTCTCATACTACCCATACCAACCACATGTATTTTAAATGTTCAATCCATTTAATACACCAAATTTTCAATTTCATTTATCCTTTTATTCAATCAATCCTAACCCATATCAATTCATGGTTTAATGAGCCCATGCATAAATCATAACATATGCATTATACTTTAATTTAACGTGACTCATATACAATTTATGATACATATAGTTATATACATTATCAAGCATCAACTATACAAACATTAAACAATCATCAAACAAACACCAAACAAACTCCAAACATATCAAGACAACACATAGAGTTTGGGCAAAAATGCAATTGGGTTATGGGCTAGATGAAATAATTTTCGGGGCATCACATCACACCCACCTTAGAATGAACTTCGTCCTCGAAGTTTTAAGGTTAAGAATTACCTAAGCCCATGAACTCGGCAAAGTGCTCCATCATGTAGTCCTCACGCTCCCAAGTAACCTGTTCCTCGCCATGGAACTGCCATCTCACCTTAACCATCGGAATCTCGCGGTTACGTAACCTCTGGACCTTCCGGTCAAGTATCTGAATAGGTTCCTCATCATAAGTCACATCCTGCCTCAGTTCAATGTTCCTCCAGTCCAAGACGTGATCAAAATCACTCTTGTACGCTCTCAGCATTGACACATGAAAGACATTGTGGACTGCTGCTAACTGAGGTGGCAAGGCTAATCGGTAAGCGACGGGGCCAATTCGTTCTAAAACCTCGAACGGCCCAATAAATCTCGGAGCGAGCTTGCCTTTTATCCCAAATCTAGTTTGGCCCTTCTGAGGTGAGACCTTCAATAAAACTTGGTCACCCACCTCGAACTCTACGGTCTTCCGCTTGGCATCAGTGTAACTCTTCTGCCTGTCTTGGGCTACCTTTATATTATGCTTGATCCTCTTAATCTTCTCTGTGTGTTCATGTACAAACTCTGGTCCCATCACCGCAACATCCCCTACCTCCGTCCAACAGATCGGAGATCTACAGGGTCGACCATACAATGCCTCAAAAGGAGCCATGCCAATACTGGACTGATAGCTGTTGTTGTACGCGAACTCACACAGATGTATGTACTCCTCCCAGTTACCACTGGACTCAAGGACACAAGCTCGAAGCATATCCTCTAATATCGATATCAACCTCTCAGACTGGTCATCCGTCTGGGGGTGAAAAGCGGTACTGAGATCTAGTCTAGTGCCGAGCTGCCTCTGCAACCCCTGCCAGAATACCGATGTAAACCTCGAATCCCTATCTGACACAATCGAAACAGGCACTCCATGTAATCTGACTATCTCCCGCATATAGAGTCTGCTCAGCTTGTCCATAGAATCCCTAGTGTTCACCGGTAGAAAGTGAGAGGACTTGGTCAAGCGATCAATAATAACCCAAACAGCATTATGTCTCCTCGGGGTGTTGGGTAATCCCACAACAAAGTCCATAGTGACATGCTCCCATTTCCACTCAGGAATGGCAAGCGGTTGCATCTGCCCTCCAGGCCTCTGATGCTCAGCTTTGACTCTTTGACAGATCTCATACCTCTGAATGAACTAAGCTATTTCTCTCTTCATGTCGGGCCACCAATACATTCTTTTCATATCATGAAACATCTTGGTTCCGCCAGGATGAATAGCATAATGAGATCTGTGAGCCTCTTGGAGAACACTCTGTCTAAGCCGTGGATCTGCGGGAACCCATAAACGTCCCCTAAATCTCAAGGCACTATCAGATGACAAGTGCCAATCAGTAAAATCACTGCTCTCAGCCCAAGACTTGTATATCCCATAATCAACGTCAAGTCTCTGTTGGTCAATTACCTCCTGGACTTGTGTAGGCTGAGCTCTCATTTGAGCACATATCACAATTTGATCTGAAGGGGTAGCACATATACTCATAACCGTAGCCGCCTCAAGTAGTCTCCACTCATGAGACATCTGGTGTGCTACCATAACTGTCTCTACCTGCTTCCTGCTCAATGCATCAGCCACTACATTGGCTTTACCTGGGTGGTATTCCAATGTCAAATCATATTCTTTGAGGAGCTCTAACCACCTTCTCTGCCTCATGTTCAATTCCTTCTGAGAGAACAAGTACTTGAGGCTCTTATGATCAGAATACAAAGTGAATCTCTCACCATAGAGATAATGCCTCCAAATCTTCAAAGCAAAAACCACTGCGGCCAGTTCTAAGTCATGAACAGGGTAGTTTTTTTTTTCATGCACCTTCAACTGCCTCGATGCATAAGCAATGACCCTATCCTTCTGCATCAACACGCAACCCAAGCCGATACGAGAGGCATCAGTATAGATAACTAACTCCTGATCAGGCTCTGGCAAAATCAACACTGGCGTAGATGTCAATCTTTTCTTCAACTCTAAAAAGGCATTCTCACACTCCTCGGTCCATACAAAGGACACATCTTTCTGGGTGAGCCTAGTCATAGGCGTAGCTATCTTGGAGAATCCCTGAACGAATCTCCTATAGTAACCAGCTAACCCAAGAAAGCTTCTGATCTCGGTCACTGTGGTAGGCCTAGGCCAACTGATAATGGCTTCAACCTTAGAAGGATCAACTGAAATCCCCTCAGAACTCACCACATGACCTAAGAACTTCACTTCGGTGATCCAAAACTCGCACTTGCTCGGCTTTGCATATAGCCTATGCTCTCTCAGAGTTTGCAAGGTCACTCTAAGGTGTTCTTCATGCTCAGCCTGAGTCTTGGAATACACCAATATGTCATCAATGAAGACGATGACAAACTTATCCAGATACTGCCTAAAGACCCTCTGCATCAGGTCCATGAACATCGCCGGTGCATTAGTCACACCAAATGGCATCACAAGGAACTCATAATGTCCATAGCGGGTTCTGAATGCTGTCTTAGGCACATCTTCCTCCCTGATCCTCAGCTGATGATACCCAGAGCGCAAATCAATCTTCGAAAAATACTTCGCTCCCCTCAACTGATCAAACAAGTCATCAATCCTTGGGAGAGGATATTTGTTCTTGATGGTCACCCTGTTCAATTGGCGATAGTCGATGCATAACCTCAAGCTCCCATCTTTCTTTTTCACAAAAAGAACTGGAGCTCCCCAGGGTGACACACTCGGGCAAGTAAAGCTTTTAGCCAATAACTCCTCGAGCTGTTTCTGCAACTCTTTCAACTCGACTGGCGCCATTCTATATGGTGCCATGGAGATAGGCTTTGTGCCAGGGACTAGTTCAATAATGAAATCGATCTCTCGCTTCGGTGGTAATCCTGGAAGATCCGCAGGGAACACATCTTGAAAGTCCCTAACAATGGCAATATCCTCAAGTATCATCTCACTAGTCTCTTCCTCATCAGGCACTAATCCTGCCAAAATCTCCCTATCTCCATCAGTCACAAATCTACCTCTTGTGACTGTCTGGTCTGAAGCTTTACCCTGTAGTGTAAACACTGGGTGTCCGGGGATTTGAAAAATGATTCTCTTTGCGAAACAGTCGACAACTGCATGATATGCCGCGAGCCAATCCATCCCTAGAATTGCATCAAACTCTAAAAACTCTAGGACTCGAAAGTCAATAGGCATCTCAACATCACCAATCTGAACCACACACTGGCTACAGATCATGTTCGGGTAGATCCTTTCCCCAGCTACAGTACTCACCACTAACCATGTACTAGCCCTAATGGGAGTCAAATGTAAACTATCTACCATACGTCCAGATATGAATGATAATGTAGAACCAGCATCAAATAATACATGCATAGAAGTACCACAAATAATAAGAGTACCTTCCACCAAAGTCCTGGATGCTGTTGGGTCTGGCTCAGTAGCTGCCTTCGCTGTCTCTCTGGCACTGGACTGCTGCACAAATCCCTGAGCTCTCTGAAAATTTGGACACTCTAACTTCCTATGCCCAGCCTGGCCACAATGAAAACATAAGAATGGAGCCCTGGGTGCAAATGACCCAGTCTGAGATGTCGTCACATAACTTCCTCGGCCTCTACCTCTGCCTCGGCCAGCAGTCTGTGGGAATGGGGGTCTCGGTGCACTCAGTGCCTGAATAGGAATCGAGACAGGAGAGGAAACCACTGGTGAGGCCATCATACCAGTCTGAACCTGGGATGCCTTACTCTAAGCACCCTCGGACTGTGCTCCTCCATAAAACTTTCTCTTATTTCTCCATTTACCCTTCTTCCATGGAGTTTGGAACTGTCCCCCGGACTCTGCCTGTGAAGTCTGTACACCCGGAGCTGCCCGTGTAGACATACCATCAACCCGCTCAGCCAACTCATACTGTTTGGCCCTCTGGACCACTATGGTAAAATCAGTCATCTTCGTCACAGACAAGGCCTGTCGGATCGCAGGCCTTAGGTTCAAAGAAAACCTCATAATCTTGTCACTCGGCGTCTGAACTAACCCAGGGGCATAAACTGCGAGCTGCCTAAATCTGAGCTCGTACTCCCTGACTGACATGGTGCCCTGTGCGAGATTCAAAAACTCGAGTTGTTTAGCCTGTCTCTCAGTCTCTGGAACGTAAGCCTGTAAGAACAATCGTTTGAAGGTGTCACAACTCTTCACTGCCCCCTATGTATCCAACACTGAAAGCCACCAGTCCTCTGCATCACTCTCCAATGTGTGAGCAGCACATAGGACCTGAGACTCCTCATCAAGCTCTAAGGAGCGACTGATCTTCTCGACATTCTTCAGCCAATCTTCGGCCTTCTTCAAGTCAACCCCACCAGTAAATTCCTTAGGCTTTAGCTTCATGAACTTCTCTAGCAGTCTGATCCGCCGATCAGTGGGGTTCTCCACAACATTAGGAGCAGGTGTAGGCATAGGCTGAGGTACAGCCATTTGAGGTCCTGCTGCCCCTGCAGCTCCACTAGCCTCGGCCCCACTAGTGCCCGCCTCATAACTACCCATATCATATAATACAAGCAGAAAATATGATAGTAAGGCTTTTAAGTTAGTTCCTTTAAGCTTTTTAATCACCTAAATCTCTCACCCAATTCCTAGGTCAAAGTCATCTAAGTCCAATACATAGACCAAACCTAGTAAAATCAGGCTCTGATACCAACTGTGGCGACCCCGCGCCCCGGACCACCAACCCCGCAGGGAATGGCGTGCGGAATGCCGGGGCGGAACGCCCGGCGTAGGCATCTCCGACCACTCCTCAACTCCCGTGAGGTGGTTGAGACCCTACAAGCCTTATCCCAAACAACGATATGATATCAAAAGGTATTAAACAAAACTACCCACCGTATTAATCATCCAAGACAAGAGATAATCCATAAAAAAGTATGAACCATAAATAATAATCGTAATCCCTACAGTCCATTAAAATTGGCTTACTCATAAAGTCCAAAATTGTGGGTACAAATAAAACTGTCATATGCCCACATAGTCTATCTAACAAGTCCCAACTCACCCATACTACAATGTGGTAAGTGTTATAATTACATAATCCAAAATATAGTACTTCATAATTTAAAACACAATTCAATCAAAATGCCTCTCAACTCACATCGAGGCCTTGGATTCTCTCGCGGGCAAGGCCCTCAAGATATGACTACTCCTTTGCCCTTATTCGGGACAGAAGGACCTGAAAGAGGAAAATGAGGGTGAGCCAACGATGCCCAGTGAATAGAATTCAAATATGTTATCAATACTTATTAATAAAAACCATGTATGCATGTCAATGTGTAGCATGATTAAAAGCTCATAACATATAGATATCAAGCATTTATAATAAGTTCGATGCAAGTAAAAGTTTATCAATTTGAATCCACAATCCACATGCCTTGGGTTACTAGTACACGTCTATTTCACCGTGCCGTTGATCTCAATCATGTTTATTTGGGTTACTAGTACACGTCTATTTCACCGTGCCGTTGATCCCAATCATTTTTATTTGGGTTACTAGTACACGTCTATTTCACCGTGCCGTTGATCCCAATCATTTCCTTTCCTAAAACCCTCTTATGACAAGGTTAAGTCCCCCTATTAGCCAGATAGATGGGTCCAACCGAAGTCATAAGGTTTTCTCAAATCAATGCATCATTCAAAACATTAGAACACATTCATGCTTTCAAGATACAATATATATAAGTGATATGATGACATAAAAGATATAATCATAAATGAAGTCTACTCACAACCAAGCCTCGCGAGAGTATTTAACCACACACGACCACCAAACCGAATCAACCCAATCAAGATCCTGAAACATACATCAATATCCTACCATACATCAATTTCTATGCTCAATCACATAGACATTACACATCAACCCTAAATCAGCCCACATATAAACAATAGGCCTAAATCCCATCTAATCCCATCATTCAACTCAAATCACATGACTTAGGCCTCTAATGCATAGTTCTCATACATAAACCATTCTATTAATCAAAAATACTGATTTTCAATTCCTTAGGCATAAACATGCCCAAATTTGGTCACTTGATCACAAGTAGGCCTAACCCATGATATGGTCACAACCACCAAATCAGTAGCATAATCAACTCTAATCATGCTTAATTAAACATAAGTTGCATCAATTCAATGATTCTAGGCCAAAAGCATCAAAAGCCCTAAAATATGAAATTTTCCATACTTAGGCCATATTGTCGATTTACACTAGGTCACCATGTTCAGCCATGTATATCACTGATTTTGCATCATAGGTTCATCAACAATGGCAACTAGGTCAACATAGTTGACATGCAAGCTATTTGGAAATGTCTAAGATCATATTCTAAATTTAGGTCCAATACAAGCACCTTACCAATTCTTCATTTAATATTCTGTTCAGATGTATTAATCTACCAATAAAACATGTGTAATCACAAAATCCACCGTACATATTGAAGTATGTGAAGAAACAAACCTTCTGTCCAAATATCAGCCCAATCCAACGGTGGACCGAAAAGATATGTATCTTTGATGAACAAGTATCTAATCAGACAGTTTCTCCTTTCCTGCTGCAAATATCCAAACTCAGATGGAT
This sequence comes from Paratinospora sagittata, assembly GCA_035771175.1. Taxonomy (NCBI): domain Eukaryota; kingdom Viridiplantae; phylum Streptophyta; class Magnoliopsida; order Ranunculales; family Menispermaceae; genus Paratinospora; species Paratinospora sagittata. Next base: position 8,876,149 of record CM069596.1, on the reverse strand, counting down.
ATATCACACAAAATACTAAACGTATAAACATCTCCACCGTTCAGAATATAGCAATATCTGTTATAAACGACATACCCAAATTTGATATCCATCCAACGGTAGATTGAGGAGATCTTGAAGTTTTACCGAAACCGCACGAGAAACCCAGAAATTCCGACCAGCTTCGTTTGAGAGGTTATATCTCTTAGAAAAAGCTCTAATTAAGATCTCTACCGTTCAGAATGTAGAAATATCAGTGTTAAACTACATATCGAAATTTGGTAGCCATCTAACGGTAGACTTAGGAGATCTATAAGTTTGAGCGAAACGGTGCGAGAAATCCAGACTTTCCGACCAGCTTTGTTTGTGAGGTTAGATCTCTTAGAAGAAACATCTAAGCAAGATCTCCACCGACCAGAATGAAGAACCATAAGCTACGAATGTGCTGATTAAATTTGAGCTCAATCTGACCGTATATTCCAAAGATCTACCTCTTTGATGGAAACGTCGCAGGGATCTTCCTCCTGCAACTCTCTCCTTCCTTCTCTTCTTCTTTCCTTTCTCTTCTTTTCTTTCTCTTCTTCTTTCCTTTCTCTCCACTCACCTCTTTCTAGCAATTCCTTGATTCCCTCCTTGATTCTCTCCTTGATTCTCTCCTTGTTTTCCTCCTTGATTCTCTCCTTGTTTTCCTCCTTGATTCTTTCCTTGTTTTCCTCCTTGATTCTCTCCTTGTTTTCCTCCTTGATTCTCTCCTTGATTCCCTCCACTCATTCTAGCACTTCCTTGAGGGCATGGGACACTTGTCCACTTTCATGCACCAACCTTCACATGTGTTGGTCTCATACTACCCATACCAACCACATGTATTTTAAATGTTCAATCCATTTAATACACCAAATTTTCAATTTCATTTATCCTTTTATTCAATCAATCCTAACCCATATCAATTCATGGTTTAATGAGCCCATGCATAAATCATAACATATGCATTATACTTTAATTTAACGTAACTCATATACAATTTATGATACATATAGTTATATACATTATCAAGCATCAACTATACAAACATTAAACAATCATCAAACAAACACCAAACAAACTCCAAACATATCAAGACAACACATAGAGTTTGGGCAAAAATGCAATTGGGTTATGGGCTAGATGAAATAATTTTCGGGGCGTCACACCACGTCTTCCCAATAGTTATTTGTTCTCTTACATCTTTGAAATCTTACTTAAAAATAGTTTTAAAAAGAGAATTTCTCGGTATTCTTGGTATTCATGAATGGTTGTTTATGTACATATATAGTGATGGATCAATTAAGTTACATCCCTACCATAAAGCTATATCTTTACAATAAAGGAACATACCAAAACATTCTTTACACCTAAATTACAAGTGTCTAAAGTAGGAAAGAACCACAAAAGGAAATAATGGGTTATAAAGAAACAACTATCTACAAGGAAACTAATATCTCAACATGCCCCCTCAAGTTGGTGCATAGATGTCACAAATGCCCAACTTGCCCAAAAAATTGGAGAACACACGATTTGAAACAACTTTAGTAAGTATATTGGCCAACTGATCTTCTGAGCGAATCTTAGGCGATTCCACAATTTTTTTCCTTAATGAATCTGTCAACCTCAACATGCTTTATACGATCATGTTGAACTGGATTATGGGCAATATCACATGTTGCTTTGTTGTCACAATGTAGTTGAATTGGCCGCATGGGTGGATAACCCAAATTCCTCAAGAGAAGTCTTAGCCATAATGCTTCCCAGATTCCAAGTGCCATACTTCGAAATCAACTTCTGCGCTTGAGCGTGCAATAACATTTTGTTTTTTGCTTTTCCATGTGACTAGATTACCACCGACAAAGGTAAAATAACCTGAAGTAAATCGTCTGTCATTAGTTACTCCAGTCCAATCAACATCAATATATGCATCCATGCTTTGATAATCTACATTTTTAGTGAATAAGATTCCTTTACAACAGACTTTAGATACCTCAAAATGCACATAACTGCAATCATATGTTGCGATCTAGGATTATGCATAAACTGACCGACAACACTTAATGCATAGGCAAGAACCGATTGTGTGTGTGTGATAAGTTGTTTTCTAATCATCTATTTCGTAGGGTTATAAGAGTTAATTGTATGTATTAGGAAAACTTTATGGTTTATCTAATCATTATTGACTTTATTTTGTAAGTTAACAAGCAAGGTTACAAGTGAAATCAAGTTTAGAAGTGATGGTGAAAACTAGTACGTGGAGGCCTAGGCTTGGAAAATTGGAAGCCTAGGCACCAGGAAGAAGATGATTTCCAGCAAGTGGAAGCCTAGGCGTTGGTGATGTAGAGAAAAAGATGGGAACCAGTGACTTGGCCCCTAGGCGCCGAGAGTTGTAGTCCTATTAGGACTTGTATTTCTTTTGTGCGTTTTTTACGAAATTTGCTTATTTTTTCTTTATTTTAAATAGAACACATTGAAACTTAGAAGAGGATAATTCCTGAAGAGAGGAGGCAATTGAAGCATTGAAGACGAAAGAAAATCACGTTGGAGAGACGTGAAGAAGGTGGATTTAGATTTGGTGGATTTGTGCTAGTTTATACTTTTCTCCCTTCTTTCTTTTTAATTTTTCTTATTTTCATGATGTTGAACTTATTGGATTTGGAGTTTTTAGAAGTAGTTATGGGCTAAATTTCTTGTCTAGGGTAACAATTGGATCTCATATGGATATTAGATTCGATGTTTGATTTTAGATTTTAATTGATTATTTGGGGTTGTTTATTTTAATATGTTTTTATTGCTTCTAATTAATTGGCCACTAATTAGATGATTTGTTGAATCTATATGATCTTGGCAAAGGGAGTTTAGATTTTGATATGATTAAAATAACATATGATCAAAAGGGTGAAAACTATTGAGTTCATGTGAAATATAAATATACTCATGTGACATGTGTAACCATTAAAGAACATGATCCTAATGAACCTTGTTTTAATTTAAATTTCATAGAAATTGTAACACCCAGTACTTCTGAGTCAAACATATACGTTGACTTATACGTATTGTTAGACGTATTTATACACATATACGTGTGTATATCGTCTTAGAATAGTGTCATTGTGGGTATTACAAAGTTAGTAATACCCTAAGACCATAGTTGTAACCATTAGAATGACACTTAGAACATTTTTCAACTGGAAACATCGAGAATCGCGCTTACATGGTGAAAACCCGAGTATATGTTTTTGGAAAAAGTTCAGAGAAGCGCACTCCTGAGTGGAGAAGCGCGTTCCCTATATGGGAGAATCGCGCTCCTCACGAGATTTGAGGAAAATTTTGTTTCTGGGCAGCGAAGAAGTGCGCTCCTCGCTGTAAAAATCTATTTTTTTAATAAGTTGGTGTGACGGTTTAAGTGAAATAAAAACAGATTGCTCGATCATTCTAGCATGTTTTAGGCTGGAAATGAAGGGAAACGAAGGAGAAGAAGAACAGAGGGTAGGACTTCGTGATTCCAAGGTAAGAACTATTATGTTTTCGATAAAAAGTTCGTATTTGAATTCCTTGCGTTGACTTGTGTAACATATGTGATTTTTGGAAGTTTTCAACGGTGGAATTGGGTGATTGGAGAATCAGAATTTGAGCTGAAAATTGGGGTTTCTGTGTGAAATTGATGGGTAAGTGAGTTGTTAATGAAATAGAAGTTATTGTTTGTAGAGAATTTGAAAAAGGAATGGGTTTTCATGGATGGAAACTCTATTCTCTACAGTTGTAAGTAGTTGAGGGTTTGGGAATTAGATATTGACATTTTTGTGTGAGTTTGAATATGAAATTGTCTGGAAAATGATTTGTTATCGTTTATATGTGGATATTACAACAACTCACCGGTGAAATTAGTGAGAATTGATGAGTTGGGTGAATTGAACATGAGCTATGAGATGGAATGTATGTAGAGAATACATTGGGTTAGAATGAATGGTGTAGACTATTGTGAGTATCTTTGACTTGGTTTCTTGTATGACATTGTATAATACAAATTGTGTTATAAATCATGAATATGTATATGTATATGCATTGTTTTGAATTCATGAAAATGTTTGACAAATAGAGCATCTTTTGGACTTGCTAGAGCAAGTTAAAACATGAGATCATTTCCAGAAGACAGTCCTGCATGAGTATTGAGTAATCTCATGGCAATACGTTCAAAATCCTTAAATGCAACATGAACGAAAGGAGAGATGGCTCGTGATTCATAAGGGGGTTTGATGTGTTCAAGTCTTTGTCACCAAGACTTTGGTATAGGTGGTAGGTCCCCGGATTCTGCTTTGGACTGATCCGTTGGTGGTTGTTCAGGTTGAGGTTGTGGTGGTAGATGAGGAGGTGTAGGTTCTCTAGGAGGTGTGGGTTCGCCGGCAGATCAACGTGAAGATAATGCTAGTGATGTGCGAGCATGTCTTGGTGGGTTAGGTGGTTTTGATGAAGTCCCAGAGGGTGAAGTAGGGTGCGTCAAAGGTTCCCCAACCTCGAGACGTCATTTAACAGAGCGTGTAGGCAATTTTTGTCTTAGAGGCATTTTATCAAGCACGGTGTACAAAAAGTGTTAACTAAAGGTTTTGAAGGGAATGGAGTGCGTAAGCGGAAGGAAATGAATGAAAACCAATGAGGAAAAGGTACAAAGGGGGTGGGGAGCTAAAAAAACAAGACAAATTTCATTGAAAACGATTAAGAAACGAGGTTGGAAATGTGTTTCAAAAATTGGTGGAAAACTAGGTTGGTTCTAAAGTGTTTGATTTGAAATCTAGTAGATTTGAGGTTAAAAATAGAGATTTTGATGTTAAAAATGAAAGGATTTGAGATAAAAACACAATGGAAGTGATTTAGAGGTGTAAAAATTAGTTTGAAATGAAGTTGGTTTGGATAAAGGAAGAGAAGCGAAGTGTTGGTTTCAGGTGAAGTGAAAAAGGAATACCCAGAACACTATTTTTGTATTGAAACTACCACTGGCAGGGGGAGGATTTTCGGAAAACATGTGTTTGAAGAAAGTTGAACAATTTGCTCCAAATTTTCTATTTCTACCTTTAACCATTGATAATTAATTGATGTAAAGTCAAATCCAGTCATCAATGGTCATGAATTGGGCAAGTTTGATTCGCCAAACATGCCTAACTCTCGCTGAATCTGTGCAAATTGATCTTTTGGCAGTGGCTTGGTAAAAATGTCAGCCAATTGATCTTTTGTACCAATGTGAATTAATTTCACAACACCTTTTTGCACATGATCACAAAGGAAATGATGTCTAATCTCTATGTGCTTCGTTCTAGAATGTAAAACCGAGATATTGATAGCATTAGTGTTATCACAAAAGATCTCAACACATGGAATATGAATCTAATAATCTAAGAGTTATTGTTTCATGGATAACACTTGAGCGTAACTGTCACACCCTGGGTTGCACAGCGTGCCCCCTACCCAGGTGTGGGAGCACCCCCTCGGGGCGAACGCCTAAGCCATTATGGATCCATAATATTGTCCTATCGCCATGTAGCAACCCAACCGCAGCTGGTCTACATCGAAACGATTATTTATCCCTACTATTCACTCATGAATAGTAAAGGGCCTCCCCCAGAATCGAACTCGAGACCTCCCTTAAGGAGTCTAATTTCGCATTCTGAGTAACCACTGATTCATAGGACAATATTATGGATCCATAATGGCTTAGGCGTTCGCCCCGAGGGGGTGCGCCCACACCTGGGTAGGGGGCACGCTGTGCAACCCAAGGTGTGACAGTAACAACTTTCAGCTGTAACATACTCAGCCTTAGCAGTAGATGATGCCACTGAATTTTGCTTCTTGCTAAACCAAGAAATTAGTAAATTGCCTAAAAAGTGGCAAAATCTTGAGGTGTTTTTTCGATCAATAAGACTTCCGACATAGTCGGAATCATCATAGCTCTTTAGATCGAATGATTCACCTCTAGTGTACCAGATACCCATGACTAACGTACCACTAATGTATCAAAAAATTCGTTTTACACACTTAAGATGGGATTCCTTAGGATTAGCCTGAAATCTAGCACCAAGGCATGCGCTAAACATAATATTAGGTCTGCTTGCTGTTAGATACTACAAGCTTCCTATCATCCCTCTATATAGCTTAAAATCAACTGATTTTCCTGTCTCATCCTTATCCATCTTGATAGATGAATTGCAAGGAGTATCAATGGTTTTCAAGGTCTCAAACTTGAACTTTTTAATCATGTCCCTTGCACACTTCGATTAGTTCAAGAATGTACCATTCTTCATTTGCTTGATTTGCAAACCAAGGAAGTAGTTTAATTCTCCCATCACACTCATTTCAAACTCACTTGTCATGATAGAAGAGAATTCTTCACATAAGGTCTTGTTTGAAGCTCCAAAGATTATGTCATCAACATAGATTGGCACCAATAACATATCATTATCTTTGACTTTGATGAACAATCATTTCCTAAACTTATGATCTAGCAAAAATGTCATGACGCCCCTAACGTAGGCTGATGTCATGACCAGTACAGTGTACTATACACCGTATATGCCCGTATACAGAATATAATACACTATCAACCTCAACATACATTCACAATAATTTCCAAAATTTTCAAAAATTTCAGCGGCATATCCTCATATGCTGGACAATTCACACTTTTCCCTGATATACCACAAATCAAATCATATATATATATATATATATATAATTCATTCACAATAGTCAGCCATACATCAAGCCATTCACATTTCACAATAAATAATCCTCCCAATATCACAAGCATGTCATAACCAAAAATGTTCAAATATCATTCATTCTCAAGCCAGTTCATCCACCATGCTCATATAATCATATACATCATCATTAAGCATTTCCTAATCCAAAATATCAAATCAAAATCCATGTTCCCATACAACCCATCTATGTGATAATATATATATGTAGGATGTGATATATATATATATATATATACATATGAAAATAAAGAAAATATAATCTATTTTCTTCGCATATACGTACATCAACAAGGTAGGAACTTAGATCACGTATCTACTCTCGTGCTTTTCCTTTCCCTTTTGATTTTGTACCTGAAATATTGAAGGAAATGGAGTGAGCAAACAACAACTCAGTGAATATATATCTTGATATGAAAATTATATACATTTAGGAAAACATGACATTTAAAATCATTTAAAACAATTATTAAACACATGCATCATTCAACGAATATATCATACATGTCAACAACATAAATTTCATGATTTTTCAAGAAAACAATGCATCATTTTCAACTAGAACCAAAATCTCCTCCTTCTCGTAATGGAGCAGGTACGAACTCCTTATTATGCACCGATAAGGAGCCTACGCTCGGACCTCACATTTCTCAATTCACAGTCATTTCAAGGATCTCCAATCCTTGTTAGGATAGTCTTACAGTCAATGAGGTTATGCATAACACTCATTCGGGGCTAATTCCTAACGAAATGACATCATATGCGACCTGCCTTCGCAAGTTTCACATGCTTCAAATGCCAAAATCATTTTGAATGATCAATTAAATACAATGCATTTACGTATATAACATGCTTATAGTTAAACATTTCATATAATACAATGTCATACAAGAACCAAAAGCAAGAAATATACTCACAGTGGTTAAACAACAAGTCTAAGTCAATGTGCCCACTAATATCCAACAAAATGATCATCACCAATTACAATTGCATCATCAAATTTTCAGCACCAATGTTCTCTCAAGATAAGTCACCAATACATCAAATTCCCAATTTCAAACACTGCACATATGAAATTTAAGTCATATTTAATCATTCAAATCAACTAAACACCATTCAAACCCACTTAAACACCCATTACAATAGCTCCACTAGTTCTTAATTTTAGTGTTCTACTGGAAACATATATCAATTTTATTAAAAATATAGGACATTCCTAAAATTATTTTGTTCACATCGACACGTGCAAAATTAGTCATGCTATCATTCTACTACCCTCAACAGGTATTTCACTGAGGTTTTACATGTTCGCAGAGCTCTCCAAAGTCAATTTTACTCATCAAAACCATATATTTAGTTACTAAAAATATCAAATCATATCCAAAAATCATGATCTTCACATCGAAATGTCCGGAATTGAGATATCTATCTTTTTACAGTCTCAAACCGGAGTTTCATCAGGTTTTAATAGGGTTCAAAAGGTCTCCAATATCAAATCTAACTTTCAACGGCCATAAAAATTCCAAATGAACAAATAAATGAAATCTAACCACATATTTGGGGCTTTTATAGTCTAGAAGTGTTTTTCAACCTTTCGAACAAATTTTCATTCAAGTCGGGTCAAAACCCTAATTTCAAAAATACTAGAAAATGGCTTCCACAACAAAAATTACTCCGAGGAAGTCGTTACATCTAATTTAGATATCAATTTCACGAAGAAAAAAATAGTTATCGTGGGTCCCGATTGGGCGAAGATCTCATGCTTTCATCCCTTTTTCTCCTCTCCTTCTCTTTGTTCTCTCTTTCTTTTTTTTTCTTTTTTTTTCTTTTTTTTTTTTAATGTTGGAGAGAGTCGGAGAGAGTGAGAGATTAAAATGAGAAATAAGTGAGAGTTTGAGATATTAAAAGATTAGTATGTAAAACATATTGATTCCATACAACCAATGTCATTTAATAAAACAACTCCCCCCCATTTTAATATTTAACTTTCATTCATTAAATCATACTACAATCCACATATTTAATTAAGCAATCCCATTCACCTTATTAAACTTATATTATACATTTAATAATTTCATTTATTTGCTCAAACTCCTTAAATATAGCATGCATTTTCATATTTGCGTATATGTGGCTCATACATATAAAATATGCGTATTATACATCTCGATTTATGCCTAAGTCAACGTATGTATTTAATTAAATCTATGGGGTGTTACAAGAAAAGTTTTAAGTCTATCATACTATGCTCTAGGAGCCTGTTTCAATCCATACAAGGCTTTCCTAACTCTATGGACATGATCAGGTTTAGGGCAATCTTCAAAACCTGGTGGTTGTTTGACATAAACCTCTTCATTTATGAAACCATTTAGGAATGCACTCTTCACATCCATTTGATACAATAGAAACCCTTTGTAGCAAGCATAAGCTAATAGCAATCAAATTGCTTCCAATCTTGCTACAGGAGCAAAGGCTTCTTCATAGTCAATTTCTTATTCTTGATTATAGCCTTGATCTGGTCTTGTTTCTGACTATGACACCTTTTTCATCCTTTTTATTCCTAAGTACCCACTTGGTTCTAGTTACTCCTTGATGCTCAGGTTTAAGAACTAGATCTCATACTTTGTTTCTAGTCAAGTCCCAACTCCTCTTGCATAGCTAAAGTCCAGGTCTCATCTTCTAAAGCTTCATCTACCTTAGATGGTTCTATTTGAGATACAAAGGCTATATGCCCTTTATCTTTGGCATGAGAGGACAATTTTGAAATATTTTTCATTCCTACATGAGCAAGTCTCCTATGCCAAAGCCATGCATCGTCATGTTGTATAGCACTCAAACAAGCAACATTTTGATCACAAATCTCATACAAATTCGTAGTATATGCATTTTTACTCATAACTGTAGTAAAGGATATGCTACCATTATCATGCTTGATTATGCATCGATTTGCTTCAAACGAAATGACATACCCCTTGTCACACAATTGACTTATGCTCAAGAGGTTATGTTTCAAGCCTTTAACAAATAAAACATCAGAAATAGTTAAAGAATCATTACCCATTACGCCAACACCGACGATATTTCTATTGTTGTTGTCCCCAAAAGTGACAACTCCATCTTTGTTGGCTAGGCTCAAGAAAAGAGATCTATCACTGGTCATATGCCTCGAGCAGCCACTATCAAGATACCATACATCATGCTTATCACCAACCTACACCACATAGAACACCTTTGATTTTGGTACCCAAGTGGCCTTGGGTCCAACAAGGTTAGCCTTATTCAAAACATCTTTTTCAACCCATGAAAGTTGGTCTTTCTTCTTTAATTTAAGTGGGCATCTACCAATGGCATGGCCTTGTCTATTACAAAAATGACAAGTTGGTCTCTTGGCCAACAAATGATTATAATTGTTTTGCTTTGACCCTTGGGTGTAACCTAGACCAGCCCTGTTGAACACACTCTTTTTGAGTACATATATTTCCTTTAAGAGTATTTCATGATCAATTTGGAGAGTGTCAAATGCATCTTGTTAAGATTCAATCTCTACAAGTACGGCCTTCAAGCTCTTTTTGAGCTTTGAATTCTTTCTAACCTGTTTGTCTAATTCACATTTAATAAGATCAAAATCAGATTCATCAAATAAATCATCATAATCATCAAAATTATCACTACATGAATATTTTACCTCGTTATTTTCCATAAGGCAAATAACAGTCTTCTCATCACTGGAATCCGATTCACTTTCACTCGAACTCGAATCGTCCCATGTAGCTTTCAAGATCTTCTCGTCCTTCTTCTTTGGGTTGAAGTTCTTCTTCATTTTTTTTGGGCACACGCTATTCATGTGGCCCAGTTTGTTGCAACCGAAGCAAATATGTTCACTTGGTTTAACCTCGAACTTCTTCCCTTTGTAGAATTTTGAGCTCGAACCGGTCTTGCCTTTTCTTTTCAAGTAGCTTAGCTTCTTTGTGAGCATGGCAATTTCATCATCAGTAGCCTCGCCTTCGGACGATGAATTTCCAACTTCTTCATTTGCATTAAAATCCAAGTCCTTCTTTATCTTGTTCTCTTCCTTAGGTGCAATTAGGTTATGACTTTTTAGCTTGATTTCGTGCACCATAAGCGAACCACATAGCTCATCAAAAGTGTATTCTCCTAGGTTTTTTGCTTCTTCAATAGTTGTAACCTTTGGATCCCACTCCTTTGACAATCCTCTAAGGAACTTGCCAACGGTCTTTGCTTGAGGATTCACTTCACCCAAGTTCTTTATCTCATTAATAATCTTTGTAAATCTTTGAATTGCATCGGAGATGTCCTCATCATCCTTCATCTTAAATGTTTCGTATGCTTCTTCATGCATACAGAGCTTTGTCTCCTTAACTTGTTTCGTCCATTCACGAGTCACTTCAAGTTCGTCCCAAATCTCTTTAGCCGTATCACACACAGTAATTCTATTGAACTCGTTTGAAGACAAACTACAAAACAAGATGTTGATGGCTTGATTGCTGAGTTGTTCTCTCTTCTTTTCATTTGGAAGCCATTCTCGTCTCTCCTTTCTCATGATAACATCTTTTTTACCTTGGTCGGATGTTCATATCCATTGGTAACCACTTCCCACATTTCCATATCTTGAGCCTTGATGTAAAACTCATTCGGGTCTTCCAATGGAGATAGTTGTCTCCTTCAAACAATGGAGGCCTATTGAGTGGGTTGACATTCCTTGAAATTTCTCTTGGGATTATCACTAGCTGTCATAACTCAAAGAAATTGTTAGATAACTTTGAGACGAAATCCTGCTCTAATACCACTTGTTGGCCTAGATTATAGTTCAAGAGGGGGGATGAATTGAATTCTAAGTGGTTTTCCACTTAGAATTCTCTTAAGTTTTTTTATGCTAACAAACAATATAACTATTGTGTTAATGGTTGTATTAAGTATATTTCAGCACCAAAGATAAAGATTAAGGCCAATACATGACTCAAGCAAATGACCACTTAGTGAAAGGCAAAACTGAAGCTTAGGATCAAGGATGGTCAAGCTGAAGTCAACATAAGACAAGTTGAAGTCAAACTAAAGTCAACTAGAGATCAAAGCAAATGAACTGTAATAATATTTCATTTTGTAGTTGCTTTAGGTTTTCTTAGGTTGTAGGTTTCTTCCTTATTTGATCGACCACTCATGTTTGATCGGTTTTACTTGAGACCTATCATATTTGGTTTTTCGACTACTTGGATTTATAGCTATTGGGTTATTCATTCATTCGATCATGATCACGATTGTTCCTCATTACAGTTATCATATCGCATGATTTTGAAAGTGAATATCCTATGTTTGATTATCTTCAAAAACTCATTCCATGATATTTTAACTTTGAATCTAGTTGATCGTGTTCCAAATAGTTTTCATCATTTTATCGATCACAAAACTTAAACATGTTCAAGAATGATATTCTTGGCATGTATATGTTTCCCAAGAACCCGTGGAAGGCTTTCCCACTTTGTGGAACGCACTATGATGGTAAAAACACGCCTCACTAACCTCAAACAAGCTGAAACGCACTCTAGCAAGGAGAAACACGTTTCATGTATAAGGCAAAGAGTGTGCATATCTCTCGGGTCTAGTGAAACGCGTTTCAGGGTTTAGTGAAACGTGATCTAGCCGTTTTTACACTTGTTTAATGTGTTTTTGCCTCAGGCTCACTAAAATGCGTTTCAGGTTCAGTGAAACACATTTAAGCCAATATATGGAAATGTGTTGATTTCTCTCGGGTGTCCTGAAATGCACTCCAGCTTGAATTTTCCATATTTGCTATTTTTTGAGTTTTAAACTTAAGCAACCATTGCAAGCCTTTGATTTCACTAATGCAAGATTAAAACTTCTAATCCTAGCCATTCAAAATAGGTTTAGGGTTATGAAACTTGGTTTGCGATAAAAACAATCATTTACTTTTATTATCATTCTCCAATATCTTTCTCTACAATTGAGCCAAAAAGGAGGCAACCGCCAACCGTTGGAAAACCTGTGCACTTCATTATTTTGTATCAAGGTTTTAATCATACACTCTTTGTTAAAGTCGATCACGATCACGAGCTTCATTACATAACTTGTTTTTGGATCGAACCGAGGAGAATTTCTTCCGTACTATTTTCAGCTATGCATTAATTTCAAACTTGTGGTTGTTTAATCTGGAAGAAACCATTGTGCTCTGTAAGTATTTCGAGGTTTGTTCGGTAAGGAACAATCTCTCTTGATCCTCATTGTTTTTTAGGTTATTTGTATTTGTGTGCTTCATTGTACTTGTTCTAAGTGTTTAAAACAAGATAATCATTTCTTAGTTACTCTCCTTGATTTGTTTCTAGTATTGAACAAATCGAGTCAAGCGATTGTGGTTTGTTTGAGATTCCAAGATTGGAATCAAAGTTCAGTTCATCCTTATCCCGCAAAAGGATGTTGTAGGTTCTTCCTGAGCCTGTAAATGATAGGTTTGCCTTGAACCCTTAAAAAGGCATGTGTAATGATTTGATTCACACCCGTGAAGTGAGTTAAAGACAGTATAATCCTAGATAAGTTTTCTCTAGGCGTGGAGTAGGAAAAAGCTTTCCGAACCACGTAAAAATCTTTGTCTCCTTGTATTTATTTTATGCTTTTTACTATTATATGTGATCTATTTGATAAAATGCCTCAACCAAATTAAAGGAGAACTAAAGATAATTTAGTAATTGTTATAATTGGCCAAAACACCCAATTCAGCCCCCTGGGTGTTTTTCAATTGGTATCAGAGTGGGTGCTCACGATTTAAGGCTTAACATCCTTGAGCCAAAGATCAAATGGCCAATACCATAGCCATAGATTTTGACTTAGGAGATAACCCATTCACTCCACCTATGCTCAATGACCACAATTTCAAGTCATGGAGAATTAGAATGAGAGTATTCCTTAAGGCCCAATCACTTGATATGTGGAATACAGCTGTAAATGGACCATATGTACCTATTAGGATCATAAATAGGGTTGAAGTCCCCAAACTTAAGAAGAAATGGGATAGAAAATAAAAACGGTTTGTTAGACTTGATGATGTAGTTAGAAATATACTTATGTCTAGCCTTTCCCAAAAGGACATAGATAAAATTTCTTCATGTGCCTCATCTAAGGAAATTTGGATCAAATTAGAAGAAATTTATGATGATTCATGTGTTTCCACATCCTTTTGTAAAATTAAAGAAAATGTAGAACATACATGTCTTATCTCTCATATTGATGATTGTTTTACTAATGTAAATGATGTCAATGTTGATGATCTTTCTTTTGATGATTTGTCTATTGTGCATAAGAACCTCCGAATAGAATTCGACAAACTAATAAAAAAGAATGAGATGCTCAAGAACATGATAACCAAAACTATGGATGAGTTGGAAACTCTCCCAAATGACTACAACAATGTTCTTGAAGAAAAAGAAAGCATTCTTGAAGAAAAAAAAGACTTAGATAATGAAAATACTATTCTTCAAGAAAGGCTAGAAGAGTTGTAGTAACCAAAGTTATTAATGAAAAGGAGAGTCTAGAACTTGAACTCTAATTGAAAGACAAAAGACCTCAAACTTAGAAAAACAATTAGGCAAACAAAATAATAGACTTTATAAGCCCAATACATGCCATAGGGACCATAGAAATCCTTTTAAGGATAAATATCAAAAAATGGCATGGGTGCCCAAAGAATTGCTCATTGATGCTAAAATCACAAAATCTAAAGAAGTATGGGTTCCAAAGGCTATGGTTCACCGGATCACCTAGATTCATATTATTGAACCATATGCTTAGTCTATGTGCCTAATCTATAGGCGTTGGACACCTTTAGGCAAACTTCCATAGATTTGATGTCACATGTGGACACTTACATTATTTCTTGACATTTGGAAGTATTACAGGCTTGATTATATTATTTTTATCTCATGTTGTCTATGCTTGCCTAAGATTGCCTTACCACATAGAACATGATTAAATGTCTATTTATTTAGTTCAATGCTTGGTTGATGTGAAATATGCAATTTATTCAAAACATATGAATTTTTATCCCTGTGAACATATTTAAATTGCATATTATTTGTTCACATGATTAATGTATACATCTTGCTTAAACTCATATCATGAAAAATGTATAAGTGTATTAATGGTGTGTGTGCTTCATGAGTATATATATATATATATATATATATATAAATTCATCCATTTAATATTTTGAGGAAATTTTGAGCATCATATAATATGTTTTAATTATGTTGCACAAATGAATGATTAGAAGTGTGAATTTTGATGTCTAAACTTGTTGTTTCCATTCACATGTGTGAACATGGTTATGAGTTATACTTAATTATGTTCACTGAGTCAAAGCATACGCTATGAATTTGTCATATCAGGAGAAATGTATGTTTGTGCTTAAATGAACTGTGCTTGTTCATAACATTATCATATTTCATCCATTTAACACTTTATGAGCATGATTAGAAAATATTGATGTGAACTTATTGAAAATCAGATTTTCATAACTCATACATTTTTATATGCTCATACTTTAGATAGTGGACTAAAACCCATGATTATTCTTAAATGTCCATATCTCTTGTACTTTAAGATTAAATGATATACATCATTTGCAAGTACAAAATAATTGAATAGTTGAATTGGCATATACTTTAAATATTATTCAATTTTGTCATCCACTATCTCAATTCACTTCTAGGGGATAGTTTAGGTTAGAATTTCAACCTTAGAAAAATAATTAAAAAAAAATTGTGAAAATCTAAATGTAAAAATGTTTTAAAAGATAAATAAATAAATAGAAATAAATTTTTTTAAAAAATAATAATAATAAATATTTAATCAATAAATATTAATCAATTAAAATCAAAATTCATGAAATAAAAAAAAATTAAAGAGCTAAATTTTTAATAAGATGTTTGAGAATCTAACTTGAGAGTCATATGTATTTAATAATACTTAATTTTTGAATTACTAAGATTAAAAATAATTTAATATATATATATATATATATATAATAAAAGTTAAAATATTAAAATTGAGGTATTAATTTCTTGAAGAAGATTTTTGGGATTAAAAAAAAAATTATCATTGATAAAATTTTTGGATATAAAATTTTATGAGATAAAATCCCTCTCAAATGTTAAAAACTGTTAATCCACACTTGAAGAATAATAATTTTTAACAAAACTGAACGATGGATCATTTTTAAAATGAAAAATTATTTGAATAAAATTTTGAACTTAAAAATATCAAAATTAGACAATTAAATCCTTAAGTAAAATTATTTAGAGCATAAATTCATTGGTTGTTGAAAAATAAAATTAAATGTCTAAAATTTCTGAGTCAAATCAAACTAAACTTTAAGAAACATAAATTAAAATAAAGATGTGAAATAAAAAAGAGGGAATTAAAAGTTTTCACAACTTGCCCTATAGGGTGTTCCTCACCAAGCTGTTTATACGTCGTGAAGATTTGAAAGTTGAGGGAGATATACCCAAAGGATCTATATTCGAGAATCAAATGTAAAGTTAATGGGTTACAAGTAAAATGAAAACACTTCATAGTGGATAAGAGAAGAAGAAGAGAATGTCTTTGAAGCTATAGAAGAAGTGAATGAAGAAGTTGATCCAATGGAAGAGGATCGAGAAAATGAAAATGCATTCTTTGAGAATGATCTTCCTTCTCTCCCATGTGATGAGACAGGTTCATCTTCATCATCATCATCATCAGAGACCTTGCCCCTTGCGCTGTTAGTAAGGAGGATTGTTGGACATTATAAGAACAATACTAAGGACCTAAAAGTATTGAGAAAAGACATAAAAAAGATGCAAAAAGAAATGGCTAAGTTGCAAGCCTCTAAGGACAAGCTCAGTGCTTCAAAAGACAAGGATTTGAAAGAAGAAGAAAATGAAAATAGCAGTTATTAGAGTCTTGGTGTCCTAATCTAGACTGCTTTGGTTAGGAGTTTTTGTGCATATGGTTTGTTTCATTTTTGTCTAGGATCTCTGTGATGCTTACGTATTTGTTTAGGATTTTTGTCTATGTATGTGATGTTTGTGTGCTTGTTTGAATTGAGTTGATAGTGTGCTTGATATATGAATGGCTTGACATGTATCTGGAGATTGATTTTTTTGGTATGCTTATGTGCCACGTGACAGGATAGGTCACGGTCTTTTATTATTCGATGAGTATGTGTGTCTTGATAATATGTATGGATGGTTTTATCATTGATGTATAGAAGAACTTAATGTAGTTATCTTGTAACATTAATGAATGACTTTGGTCCTTTGAATGTGTAAATTTCCTTTTCCATCTAGTATTTTTGAGCATGATGCACCTAAATCTTTATATATATATATATATATTCTCATGCTAGGGATTAGAAAATGAATGCAATATGTATGGTCTTCATATGCAAATTTTCTAAGTTAAACATATTGCCCATTCTAGGATATAATTGGCCCGCATTTTCAAAACTTCTCTTTATGAATGCCTATATATCTATGAGCTTGATACATTTTTGAGCAAATGTATTTTGAAAATCAAAATGGTTCAAAGTCATGACACTCTTATCATCTTCAAAACCATTTTGAATATCACATATCCATTGATGCACACATTTCATGAAAATCTTTGGTATTTATGTAAAACATGCATAGCTAGGCCTTGCATCGTATTTAATTTGCTTATGCTATCTCATTCATGTTATGACCATGCTTGTCCTAGACCTTGTAAAATCTCTTCACATGCATGATTCATATACATATACGTGATTCAATACTCTATGCCTCATGTAGCATATTCCTTAGATGAAACATTTTGCAACTTTTCTATAGGCCATGTGTGCATAATCTCATATTTTTTACATATGCCTAACATCTTGGAAAGACCTTGCTTATGATCATACTACTTATATTTTGGCATTGCCTTCCATATTCACTTGATTTTGATGCATGGATTGAATCTTATAATTATTTATGCATCAAATGCCTTGGATTTAGAATTCTAATGAATGTTGTGAGCTTTAAATTTACTTTTTGCATCTCATTAGAATCATGCATGCTAGGCCATTTATTAATTAAGATTCTCTTTGTTTAGTATGAAATATAGAATATGCTACTGGTTAATTGATCACTCCATGATATAGCATATCCTTATTTTAGGCTTCACTTCATAATTAAAATCTATCTCATGTATATATGTTTGGATGCCTTGGACAACATTCATATCTCATATGCTTCCATATGTTCCTAACATTGGTTAGACCAGGCACCTTCAAAATACTTATATAACTAACTTGTTTTTCACATTGCCTCATTACCATTACATT
Organism: Paratinospora sagittata; assembly: GCA_035771175.1. Classification (NCBI taxonomy): domain Eukaryota; kingdom Viridiplantae; phylum Streptophyta; class Magnoliopsida; order Ranunculales; family Menispermaceae; genus Paratinospora; species Paratinospora sagittata. The sequence goes on along the minus strand of CM069596.1, from coordinate 8,858,029 downwards.
TCTCCATGTGCTTCTCATTCTTGATTCTTATGATGTGTCTTATGATATGACATCATCTATGTGTTCGTGTGTACTTCATCTTGATTACATATCATGCATTCTCTTGAGTATTGAATGCATAGATTTAGGGGGAGTCTCCATCTCTTTCTGAAAGGGGGAGCTCTTGTGTTTTGATGCTATGTCCTAAGTACTTCTCTATGGGAATTTGGAAAATTCTTAGTTCCTTTTTGATGATATCAAAAGGGGGAGAAAGAGTTAGAATCTTGATAAACAACACTATATTGACTTGATTTATGCCATAACATTTGATTTTCATACTTCATCATATATATGTTGTGTATTGCTAAATTGTTTTGTTTATTAAGTTTATATTGTTTGTCATCATAAAAACGGGAGAGATTGTTGGCCTAAGTGGTTTTTCACTTAGAATTATTTTTAGTGTTTTGATGCTAACAAACAATATAACTACTGTGTTAATGGTCGTATTAAGTATATTTTAGCACCAAAGATCAAGATTAAGGCCAATACATGACTCAAGCAAATGACCACTTAGTGAAAGGCAAAACTGAAGCTTAGGATCAAGGATGGTCAAGCTGAAGTCAACATAAGACAAGTTGAAGTCAAACTAAAGTCAACCAGAGATCAAAAGCAAATGGACTGTAATAATATTTCATTTTGTAGTTGCTTTAGATTTTCTTAGGTTGTAGGTTTCTTCCTTATTTGATCAGCCACTCATGTTTGATCGATTTTACTCGAGACCTTTCATATTTCGTTTTTCAACTACTTGGATTTATAGCTATTCAATTATTCATTCATTCGATCATGATCATAATTGTTTCCTCATTGTAGTTATCATATCGCATGATTTTGAAAGTGAATATCCTATGTTTGATTATCTTCAAAAATTCACTCCATGATATTTTAACTTTGAATCTAGTTGATCGTGTTCCGAATAGTTTTCATCATTTTATCGATCACAAAACTTAAGCATGTTCAAGAATGGTATTCTTGACATGTATATGTTTCCCAAAAACTTGTGGAATGCTTTTCCACTTCGTGAAACACACTCCAGATTTTTGAAACACACTCCAGCTTGAATTTTTCATATTTGCTCTTTTTCGAGTTTTAAACTTAAACAACCATTGTAAGCCTTTGATTTCACTAATGCAAGATTAAAACTTCTAATCCTAGCCATTCAAAATAGGTTTAGGGTTATGAAACTTGGTTTGCTATAAAAACAATCATTAACTTTTATTTTAAACATCAAGAACTTTTATTATCATTCTCCAATATCTTTCTCTACAACTGAGGCAAAAAGGAGGTAGTTGCCAACCATTGGAGAACCTGTGCATTTCATTATTTTGTATCGAGGTTTTGATCATACACTCTTTGTTAAAGTCGATCACGATCACGAGCTTCATTACATAACTTGTTTTTGGATCGAACTGATGAGATTTTCTTCCGTACTATTTTCAACTGTGCATTACTTTCAAACTTGTGGTTGTTTAATCTGGAAGAAACCATTGTGCTCTGTAAGTATTTCGAGGTTTGTTCGGTAAGGAACAATCTCTCTTGATCCTCATTGTTTTTTAAGTTATTTGTAGTTGTGTGCTTCATTGTACTTGTTCTAATATACGCATACATATACGGATACTCTACGAGTCAAAATGACGTCATCCTAAGGTACGAGCATTACAAAATAGCTCAAGTTCGAAATAAAAGGCTTTATATAATGTTAAAATCTGAGGAGGGTAAAAAATTCACCATGAGTCAGGTGTGGGGTACGACCGCCTAGGACAACTGAGGGACACTTATTAGAATGTGTTGAGGAGAGTGGTTGGAAGAGAAAAATCCCGACAGATAGCCGGTGGTGACATTAAATAACTCAAATTCAAAGTAAAGGCTTTATATAGTGTTAAAATCTGGTTGAGGGGAGGGGGATAAAAAATTTATTGCGAGTTCGGTGCGGGGTACAACTTCTTAGGACAGCTAGGGGGCACTTATTGAAATGTGCTAGGAGTGGTGGAGGAGAAAAATTCTAGCGGAAAGCCTGTGGTGGCGTTAAACAACTCAAGTTCGAAATGAGTTTTTTTTTTAACAGAATGCCACCTCTTAAAGAGACGACATTTAAGTTTTATTTTTTTATAGAATGTCGCCTCTCGAAGAAACGACATTTACTTGAACCAATTTCTTTTTTTTACAGAATAATTGTTGCCTTTTCAAGAGCTACATTATTCAGATTAATGAATGGTGTCAGTGCCATTCATTCTCTTTAAGAAAAAAAAAAACGTGAATAGGCAAGTTTTGAACATATTGACATGTGGCGCTAAGATGTCTAAAACTTGTGTATTTACAAATATAATATTTTTTTGATGCCTATTAATGGTTAAAAAAAAAATCATGCCTAAAAATGTTAAAAATCCAATAATCAATTGAACAGAAAACAAGGGTCCAATTTATTAATAAAAAACTAAACGCTCGTGGAAATAGGAGTATAGCAAAGGCCCTATAAAGCCAAGCTACGGCTACCCGTGATTGATGGATTCATTCCGTTAAGTTGGGCCAAATTGACTTGAAAACTACTTCAATTAGCTCTCGCACAAAACCTACACGGTAACGCCATCAGGGTTTTAGCCTTTGCTTTCGATCATTTAGCACTAATGATTGGTTGAGATTGACAAGATTGGATTTGTGGAGGATTTGGAGAAAGATGGAGAGCTTCATCTGAATTATGCAGTTGAAGACGAAGAGAGAGTGTCAGATTACATAGTAATGGCGAAAGAGCAACTCGAAGTAAGCGATCTTCACTTGCATAATCTGCTCTTCTTCTTCTTCTTAACTGGAAAAAAATTCCTAACTTTTTTTTTTAATTTTTTTTTCATGGTTTGCAGTTGCAAATTCAGATTCAAAGAGGAGTTTTCGACAACGAAAACAAATTCCAGAAAAGAAGAAGAAGACGAACCCAATTGGAAACGCGTAATTCCCAAGTTGCCCCCCTTTTTATTTGATTGAATAATTTCTATCGGTTTAAAAACTCATATTTCATCTCAATTATCCTTAATTCGTCATATTCAATTAGAAAAACAAGCATGAGTCTTCTCATCTTTCGCCGAATTTCGACTTCTCTTGGTTTAGTTAAAAACAATTCTACTTCCACAGAATCCACTAGCTCTGCAATTTTGGGTAGAAATTGGAGTTTCCTTCCGCTTCCGCATCGATCGATTCCGGAACCAAAGGGGCAAGATCTTGATTTTGTGAATGTTGCTCATAGTCATTTAGTTCACTCAGATTGGACCAAGCTCAATACATTAGCAGCTGGTTTAACCCCATTTAGAATTAAACACATTCTGTTAAAGATCCAAAAAGACCATGTTTTAGCTCTGGAATTTTTCAAATGGGTGGAAGAGAAAAAGCCCGGTTCTCACTCACTCGATACGAATGTCATTATCCTTCATATTCTCACCAAGGAGAAAAGGTTTAAGGCTGCGGAAAATATCTTGAAAAGTACCATAACCCCAAATGTTTTAGATTCTCCATTGAGACTTTTTGAGGCCATACTTTATTCATACCGCCTATGTGATTCGTCTCCTCGTGTTTTTGATTCCCTCTTCAAGACTTATGCCCACATGAAAAAATTTAGGAATGCTACAGATGTTTTTTGTCGAATGAAAGATTATGGGTTTCTGCCAAATGTTGAATCTTGCAATGCGTACATGAGCTCATTGATTGATTTACATCGGATGGATATTGCCTTATCATTTTATAAGGAGATGCGGCGTTGTCGGATTTCTCCAAATACTTATACTCTCAACATGGTTATTTGCTCTCATTGTAAGCTGGGAAAGTTAGAGAAGGCCCTTGAGGTGTTTAAGGAGATGGAGAGCATGGGTTGTAGACCAACAAATGCTACTTTTAATACATTGATTGTTGGGCATTGCAATCAAGGGTTGTTAAATTTAGCCTTGAAACTAAAGGACACAATGGGGAAGTGCGGTTGCCAACCGAATGTTGTTACATATAACATTCTTATCCATGGATTGTGCAAAGAAGGGAAACTACATGAAGCTAATCGAATGTTTAGTGAGATGAAAGCTATGGATGTTGCTCCTAATATCATTACTTACAATACTTTAATCAATGGGTATGGCCAAGTGGGTAATAGTGAGATGGGTAGCAGGTTTCATGAGGAAATGCTGAGGCTTGGAATTGAAGCTGATATTTTAACATATAATGCCTTGATATTGGGATTTTCCCAGGAGGGAAAGACAAAGAAAGCAACATATTTGGTTAAAGAACTTGAGAAGGAGAATTTAGTTCCAAATGCTTCAACTTTTTCTGCTCTTATTGCTGGACAGTGTGTGAGACAAAATTCTGATCGTGCTTTCTTGCTATACAAAAGCATGAAAAAGAGTGGGTGTCATCCAAACAATGATACTTTCAACATGTTGATATCTACATTTTGTAAGAATGGGGATTTTAAGGGAGCTGTTCAAGTTTTGAAAGAAATGTTGGAGAAATGTATTGTTCCTGAGTCAAGTTTTATAATTGAACTTCTTAGGGGACTCTGTAAGTCAAAAGAAACTAGACTGGTTGTACAGCTATTGAATGAGATGGAAAGAAAACACCTTCTGCCTGAAAACTTTGAGAAAACGAAATTTATCATACTTGAAGATGAAAGAGAGGAAAAAGAAAAAGGGGAAAACCTATTGCAAGATTGCATGCCCTTGTAATTTCCATAAACTTTACATAAGTAGCAACATGTACTATTTATATTGTTTATTGTTCCTCCATACTTGTTCTACATATTGTCAACATTAAACAGAATGGATTTTGATGATAACAAAACATTTTCTTTGTCTGATACTGTTGCTATCTCTTTGAATGTTGTTCGAATGAAAGATACTCCACTCCATATCTAAGTGTTTGGAGTATCGAAGGTGTAGCTTAGTGGGTAAAATGAAGGATTTTTTCAACGAAAAAGAAGAACCCAACAAGATTCCCAAGTCAAGAATCAAAGGATTCAAGCACAAAGAACTATATGGAAATTCAAGACTCAAGGTTCACGACACATATTATAATTGTTAGGTTGTATCTGAAGGAATACGTAGCTTATATCTATCTTTTCCTTGGATCATTCAGTTTCAAGCCTTGACTTGAGTTTTGGTTTTGTTTTTGTTGAAAACCTTTAGATGAAACTTTCTATATATGTCTTGAGTTTTGAACAAAACTGTTTTAAAAATTTTCTATCATGATTTCAAGTGTTTTAGATGTTTTGAAGGTTTGAAAGTTGTTTGAACCCAATTATTTGAAATCATATCAAAAGGAGTCCGATACTAGGCCAAAGTAGTCAATCAATTATCATATTTACTAGTGGACTAAAGAGAGGACTGGAGCATCGAGTAATAACAAAACATCCCAGCTTCAACGGCTGGATCCTAGTCAACTACTAGATTTAGTATTTTGACCACTTCGGAGTTGTGGTCGACTACTAGCTCATGCTAGTCGACTTCTAGATTCTTTCTAAACCAAAAATAATGCTTTAAATTTGAATGAGTCTTTTCTGATTGATCTAGAGTGTTTCCGCCAGCTAGATTTTGGTTTATGTTATAAACACAACCCTCATTGTTGTTTTCAACAGAGGTTTACAAGTTTAATCTTTGAGATTTGGATTTCAAAGTGCAGTTTGCAAACACTCAAGCCTTGATCTTTCAACTTCAATCTTCTAGCTAAGTAATCCAAGTAAAAACTATACTTATTGTAAGTACTCTGATAAAAAACTGACTTGTACTTTGTCTTTATCATTTTTATTATATGTTTTAAAGTGATAGGGAGTTGCATTTGGGTTCCAAGTTTGTAACCAATTGTAAGAAGGTTTTTATTCTTAGAATTGAAATGGATAGGCATAAATGATTGATATACGCCCTGCGAAGTGGATTTGAATTAGTGAAAATCTAGAGAAGGATTTCTCTAGTCATGGACGTAGGCAAGGCTTCATGAACTATGTAAAAGTCGGATGCCTCCCTTTCTTGCTCTATTTCCTTATTATACTTGTATATAAGTTTTAAATTGTAACCCACACAGGTGGGAAAAGGCATTGTTAAGTTGAGTTGAATTGTGTGTAAGTTTCAAATTGCTTTAACCAAAGGATTATCACAATTAGATTTTAATTTGCCAATAGTTGCCATGAACTTTATTCAACACCCCCCCTCCCCTTTTTGGGTTCATACTTGAGCTATCACATTGCACTTGTTTGATGCGAAAAAGGTCATTTCCTGGTGTTAATACTGCCATCGGTAGGGTAAGGTAGGATTGGGTAAGCTCTTGCTTGAACTTTGACATTTTAGGGCAAAGGGGCTACTTAAGGATTTTAATCTTTGTTAGACATTCCCTTGTTACAAACTCATTTGTTTGTAAACCAAGAAACATCAAATAAAGAAAGATCAAGATAGAGTTGGCTTATTTGAGGGAACCAAAACCTCCCAATGGATTCTCCGAGGGAAAACAACCGCCCAATAGATCAAACCAATAAAATTGTGATAATCTCCTCCGGCATTTTCATTAATTTTCTTCCTTAAATAGAAGATTGCAACACTAAAATCCTATAAACTAGGCATAAACACAACACTTGTTCTACAAATTGGTCATGGCGGGCAAGAACTATTATAACTACCTTGACTTATTCAACTTGGTAAAATACACAAATCATAGAAAACAATAAAAAAATGTGATTGTAAAATTCTACCATGCTTTCCTACTGTTGCAATGACATCCATTTTCCGATTTATTAGGGCAAAGGGGGGTTAAGTTACAGAATTGGTAGTTCTTTTTGGGTTGGAAATGCTTGTGAAAAATAAAGGTAAAAGGATTAGAATAGCAAAATAAGTTAGAAGGTCTATGAATCACTCCTAAAAGTCCTTGGCATCACACCTAAGGCTGGATTGTATCACACAACTCCAAAGGAGAGAAAACTCAAATTTGAAACTTTGTTCAATGCTCCAAAAAGAAGACTTTAATCCTATTTATAGACTCTTACAGCACAGAAGATCAAGTATCATCGACGATTCTTGGAAAATACATGCATTAAAACTCTAGGAAATCTAGGAAAACTAAGGACACTTAATACTTCTTGGTGAAAGAACCATCTCTTTGACCTTCCTCTTGACCAACTCCCAACTCTTTGATTGCACAACTGCATTAATGAGGTGACCTATAGAAGGTCACAAATAGCTCCACCATCTTCTAGAGAATTCCAAATCAGAATTTGTGCCTTGGAACCTTTTTCTCCTCTTCTATGATAAACGTTTCTTGATTTCTACCACTTATCTACTTCAATTTCCCAGGCTTTGAAAAACTTGTCCCCAACGAGTTAAAAGCATGGTATCTATCATAAAGGTCATGATCTAGTCGTTGGAATTCAATAATTCATCATTTGTGATCCAAGTACAATTTTAAAGTAGGTGCACTTTCCATTTAAGAAGATACTTTTGATAACCACCACCTCTTGTGAAAAGAATCTAGTAGTCAACAATTCTTCAATTTCATCCTTGGAACTTGCTGTAGGTGGAAGGATAGCATTGGGACCTTCATTTGATGTATTTTCTTCATGGCCAGGATAGAGAGTGGTATCCTGTTAAAAATGTTGTTGATGCTCATGTTTTCAGGCAAACCAAAAACATAAGCATTAGAGTTAATTCTTTTGAGAAATTTGAATGGACCAACATTCTTGGAATGTAGCCTTTTGTAGGCACCCTTAGGATAACGTTTAGGCCTTATCCGCACCATAACCATATCTCTTTCATTAAACTCAACAAACTTTATTCTTAAATCAGCATAAGCTTTGTAGCCTTCATTGCTTAAAGCAATCTTTCAACAAACATCCTCATGACTATCACGTATATGGGTACCAAAATTTGGGCCTTGGAATATTTTCCTATGATAAACCCAAGATAAACCTTTCCTATGATAAACCTTTCTTGATTTGTGCCACTTGTCTACTTCACTGATCTTATACACATGGTCATTGCGTGATTTATTGAGAGGTTGGGTTTCCTTGAAGAACCTATTGTTAGGTTTTGGTTCCCTTGAATGGACCAAGTTTATGTTTCCCTTCTCTTTATTAATATTTTTTTTAGTTTACAAACAAATGAGTTTATAACATTTGGTATAAGAGCCAAGAGCCACGTCGAGTATGGGATCAAAAAATGGGTGCCACGAAGGGCGGTAGCAAAGCGTGGAGTGTTACAGTCAAAATTTTATTATTTTCTATGTTTTGTCTATTTTTGCCCACCATGACCATTTTGTAGAACTTGGGTTGTGTGGTGTGCCTACTTTATCAGATTTTAGGTGTTCTAATCTTCTATTTAAGAGTAGTGTCAATGGATTGGCTCAAACTGCAAAACCGAACCGAATTGGTGTGTTTGGTTCGGTTTGGTTTCGTTTTGAATAAGTTCGATTTGGGTTAGGTTTGGAAAAAGTATAACCTTATAGGATTGGTTCGGGTTATGGTTTGAAGGTTTGAAAACCGATCTAAACCGAACGATCCAAACCAAACCGATTGTAAAAGAAAAAGTGTTGTCATTTATTTTTCAATGTCTAGTATTCTTTTATGATATAAACATTGTCCTTTAAATTTTATAATTATCTTAAATAGTAAAGATTGTTTTTAAATTTATTAAATGCACATTAGGAAATTTAAGATTACTTCATATATATTCTTTCATAATTAACTATTTTGATTTATTTAATGTAGGTGCATTTAAAACTTCAAACCAATCAACCCAAACCGATTATGTTCGGTTCGGTTTGGTAATTTGAACTAAACCGATCAACCTAAACCGAACCGAAACCTATTATGTTTGGTTTGGGTTAGGTTTGAGCATCAAATCAAACTGTTGACACCTATTTAAGAGAGAAAATGAATGAAAATGAGAGAGGAGATTGGTCATTAGGTCAATGCTTTGTTCTATTGGGAGGTTGGATTCCCTCAAAGAACCTATTGGGAGGTTTTGCTTCCCTCTAATGAACCAACACTATCTTTCCCCTTTCTCTTCATTTCATGTTTTTTTATTTTTATTTTTCAAAAGAAACTATAAGATAATATATATACCAAGATACATACATCAAAACAACCAAATCTTAATTTGATACAAAATTCCCCCACCCTCTAATCCAATCCCCTAAAGTATAGCCTTTTGACAAGCTACTATTGGCCACCCAAAAAGAAGCTAAAAGTTGGGAGTTCTCCCACACTTTAACTGCCAAACTCATCTCGTCATGGAACACACATTTATTACGCTTCTTCCTTAGAGACCACAGTACTGCCAGACAAACCACTTTTCAATGTTCTTTCCACGATGCCTAGACAATGTTCATAAAAGTGACTATGTTTATATTCTCATCCTCCGCATCCATTCAATTCATAACCTGAAAATGGTAGCACCATCTACTCCAAACCTCCCTGGCAAAAGGGCACCGCCAACACACATGCCCCTCAAACTCCTGATCTTGATTGCAAAGATAACACCAATATGGGGATAAATACATATAAGGCATTCTTTTTGCAACATATCACCCGTATTCATCTTCCCATGAGAAGCAACCAACCCCAATAATTTAACCTTTGATGGGACTTGTGCTTTCCAAACAAAGTAATGATAAGAAAAGAGAGGAATATTTGACACATTCAAAATAGATTCATGGAATGATTTGGTGGTGAAAGTTCCCGAAGATTCCCATGGCCAAGTAACCCTGTCATCATCCGCAGAAAGATAACACCCCTCACGCAAACTAACTAAGGTCAACATCCCTTTCCTTTCTAGGGGGGAGATGTGCCTACCTAAATGTCACTCGTGCGTAGTGCCGAATAATCACTTGAGCAAAACACTCATCCCTTCGATAGCATACCTTGCAAAGTGTCAACCTGAACCATGCAATACCGACAAGTTCCATTAATAACTCACTCATGAGTATCCCCACGAGCACACTCTAGCCCGTACGCTAAAGATAGCTCAATGCGTTCAACTCGATAGCGGGTGGCATAACAGTGTTAGATACCCATCCCTACTTACCGGTGAACCCCGCACTGCTAGTTCAATATCAGTGTCCCATAACCTACCCAAATGCTATGGGAACTACCATTACCCCCTTCAAGATGATGGTAACCGCCCCCTGGGTTCGCCAAGGGAATGTCCTATGCATGACCAAGTAATGGCCATGAGGAAGAGTTGGACAACTATTCCTCCCCAAGGTAGATGTTATGCTTTTGGCTTGTTTGCAAAAGGAAACATCAAAATGTGAGGCCAATCATAGTGGGCCATATTTACAAGATTGCCACTCCCGATTGAGACGAAACTTCACGGACCCTTTCCTTGAGTGACGGTGCATGTCCTGACATGACCGTGAAAAACTACCCCACTTGAATGGTCGATGCCCTTCATCGACACAATCGCTGAATTCATCTCTCTGGTGTAGTTTCCATGCAAATTCCCTCTCATCGGCATCTCAATATGCTCATTTTGATTGTCACACCCCAACTCGTGGCCTCGCTGCCTGCCTTGAATTTGGATCTCTATCCCATTCAACTTCTCTGCTGAGGAACCACTGTTCTCCTTACTCTGATAGTAATCATCTACTCTTGGGCATTGCGTTACTTCTCAATGTAGCAATGATCTCTCCACCTCTAAGATCTCTAGTATCCCCTCTGGAATGAGCTAACATTTATCTGATGTAGCTCACCCTCGCACCTCCGTGAGCGCACCTTTGTGCTCACCAACCACCACGATTGTTCTTCACCCTGTGCTTCTGCTTGCACAGTGCCTCGAACAATTCACGATATGGAGTAACACTATGTTGTGATGGGCTACCGCACTTGATTCCCAATATGCACCAAACTTCTCGTATGAGCTAGCATTTACTTGATGTAACTCACCCACGCACCTCCGTGCTTGCACTCACTACGGTTGTTCTTCACTATGTGCTTCTCCTTGCACTAGTACCTCGAACTCACGCACCTCTGTGCTTGCACCACTGTGCCCATCAACATGATTTTGTTCTTCACCTTGTCTCGAACAAGTCACAACCTTTGGAACGAGCTTGCATGTACCTGATGTAGCTCTCCCTCGCACCTTCGTGCTCACCATCACCACGATGATTGTTCTTCACCCTGTGCTTCTACTCGAACAAGTCAAGATCTGGAGTAACACGTATGTTGAAGCTCTACCCCACTTGATTCCCAACACTGCAATCTTGAACTCTAGTCCCTCGACACCACGTCTTCACCCTGAGAACAAGCATTGCTCAAATCACTACTCCCCTCAACTACTAACTAACCTTCTTGTTAGCCGAGTAGCAATTTCCAAGATACGTGCCTCTTTCCCATCCGAAGAAAAGAGCACCCCAACTTCATTCTTACACTGCAGGACTACGCATACTTTGCCAAATGAATCTTGCACTAAATGTCCACCACGAAGGACTCAATTGCCAAGAACTCAAATACCATTGCTCTCCGTCCTGAGCAAGTGTTCACTCTGAAAAATGATGCAATACCATGCATCTCCCACTTGAGATACTCCTTAACACGAAGCATCTAACCATGCCACCATGCACTCACAAAGTTGCACTTGTGCCCACTCTGCACATCTGAGGTCTTGAGCAAAGTTCACCGCAATCTTGAACTCTAGTCCCTCGATGCCATGTCATCACCCTGAGAACAAGCAACTCACCCCATTTGTCTTTATGGTACTCATACCACAAGGTACCCAACTGTTCACCCATGATGTATTGGCTTTCTGTCGACCTTCCCTCCTGGAAGTGTATGTTCCTTTGAACAATTTCCCTTGTTGACGCTGAAGATTTGCCTCAATTCAATTTCTACTGAAAAATGTTGTTATCTTGGACTAGCCCATCTCTTGAACATGGTAGCTCGTTCACTCTTGAACTTGTACGTGACTCGCTGATCACCCAAAACCAATTTGGCATGCTCCTCTCCGAGTAGGCAAGATAACTCATTACACTTCATTGGGTTTGTTCAAACTGTTGGTAACTTTGCTTGCATACATTTGAATACACTGGAGTCACCTCGCTCACTGGCATCCACCCAAACCATTGCAAAGCCCCAACTGAACCCACACAACTCGTCTCTTAAGTCATCTCATCTAAATACACTGTTCTCAAGTTGTTACTATCAGCCATCTGATGCTCAAGTAAGTCTCCCACATACTGTCATCGCTTTGGAGCTAGCAACACTGACGGCCAGTAGTCCTCACCACTACTCAGAACCATCGCCTTCGAAGCCACACACACAACACCTTAGTTGTGTTCTAGTACATCGATATATCGTCCACTGACGTGATCACCTTGTTGCAACTTGTCTGTGCGGTACCTTTCTCGTACTGATCTCGTCACTAGCTTGGATCCCATCGGACCTCTTCGATTGCTAGCAACCTTTAACACTATCGATTCACATGTGACATGTGCTCAATGCCTTGTCTTTGCAACTCGGAGCAACGATTACAGTCATCTTGTCCCATATGCTTCACTTGACATACATCCTTGCACATGCTCTTATGTCAACACACTTGTCGACCATTGAAGCTCTACTTACTTCTTGGATATTGCTCGGGTCCAACTATCGTATCGAGTATCCTCCCATCATCGTGCCACTCTAGGCATTGTACCGACACCACTATTGTACATCTCATTCACCATGATGGTTCCATTGCTCATCGCGCACATTCTCCGACTGTATCTCTTCCTTGCACTAACTCGTCATGAGGTTCGCGCTATTCGGATTTGCTTCACTCTCTGATACCATTTGTCACGGGCATATTTATGACACAGACAAATTGCTCATGCGACACCTCGAATACCCATATTCTTGGTCAGTCATTCACCTATATACTCATAATACAGCGGAAGACTCATATATGTCACACGTGTGTAGCACCGGATAATCATTTGAACGGAAAACTCGGATACCTTCGATAGCATACCTTGCACAGTGTCGCCCTGAACCATACAATATCGACAAGTTCCATGGATAACTCACTCATGAGTATCCCCACGAACACATTCTAGCACATAGGCTAAAGATAGCTCAATGCGTTCAACTCGATAGTGGGTGACATAACAGTGTTAGATACCCAACCCTGCTTACCAGTGAACCCCGCACTACTAGCCCAATGGCAGTGTCCCATAACCTACCCAAATGCTATGGGAACTACCATTACCCCCTTCAGGATGATGGTAGCAGGCCCCCTGGGTTGCACCAAGGGAATGTCCTATGCATGACTAAGTAATGGTCATGAGGGAGAGTTGGAAAACTACTCCTTCCTAAGGTAGATGTTAAGCTTTCAGCTTGCTTACAAAAGGAAAGATCAAAATGTGAGGCCAATCATATTGGGCCATATTTACGAGATTGCCACTCCCGATTGAGACGAAACTTCACGGACCCTTTCCTTGAGTGACGGTGCATGTCTTGACATGACCGTGACACCATGCCTACTACAGATAACCTTCCTCCACAAAGAGACCTTCTCCCTCGCAAAACGCTATAGCCATTTTCTAACCAAAGCTTTATTTCTAGTTGATCTTCCTCTGCACAATGCTCTGAGACACTAGATGAGAACCCCTCAGCCTATCATCACTACCCCACAAAAAGTCTCATTAATTTCTCGATTTGATTTGCCACCTTCAGTGGAATCCGGAAAACAGATAAGTAGTAAGTTGGTAGAGCATCCAACACTGATTTGATTAATGTACGCCTACCGCCTTTGGATAAGAAACTTCTTTTCCATCCATCCAACCTTCTCGATACCTTGGATACAACTCGGTTCCCAAAATTCCATCTTGGAAGGATTACCTCCTAAAGGCATACCCAGGTATTTCATAGGCCAAGAACAAGTAGTGCATCCAAGTTGATCTGCCATCTCCCCCAACCAATCTTGTGAAACATGTATGCCCACTAACTGACTCTTGGACATATTAATACCAGTATTCTAACAATCTCATTCATGTTGAGATCTTTGGGCTCCATTCTCGTAGAAAGCTTCTCTATGTGAATGATAGATGTGAATAATCAATAACCAGTGTATATCATTGTTGCTTGCTTTAGCTATTGTTTAGATCTCTTACAAGCCAGTGGTGGATTTAGCTGAAACTTTCACGACTCAAAAGTCTTTTATTCAACCCCAACATCTGCCTGAGTTGCAAGTTCGGTACTAGCAGCATGTTCCTCAAAAGCACCTGGTAACTTCTACCTGAAATTCTGTTGGTTTATCTTGTGTGCCTATTTGACATTTCTCAACTAACAAAGTGGTGGATGTAACATTGGAGTTTGAGAATTTGCTTTTAGTGGGCTAACTCGTGAACTTTTCCGTCTTACCAGTCATGTAAATTCCACAGTAAATTCAGTCTTCTTTTTGGAATATTTTCTCACTCTACTATGTAAATATTATCTTATGTGTTTGGATCCAAATCAATGTGGGAGCACTCCATATAGAATCATAGGCACATGCTGGATTATAAAGGAAAATCCAATGACTTGTGTTAATTTTACAACATCTCTCCAACAGTGGCAGTCAGACCCAAATTGCATTCCCTTTCTTTAAGCACCTACAGAAGTTGTCAAGAGAAGACTTTTAGAAAGAAATGCACATAACCTAAATGAATTACTGTTTTTGCTAATCAAATTTAGTCCAAGTTTTTAATGTTCCAAAGATTGGAGATTGTGTGTGCTAGTACCCCGCCACTACCTTCATGCAAAAAGGTATACGGTTGACGTATGTATTCTAAGATTTACCAGATTTTTGTGTATGGTATGACTTTGGAAGACATGCTATTTCTTTCCCTTTGAGGGTCGAAAATTTGACTTCGTCCTAGACTTTAGTCACTTAAAAATTAGAATTAATTCAAGGAAGTTAAAACTTTAAATGAAGAATTATTGTAAAAATTCACCAAACTAGAAAATCTTAAAGACTTTTTGTGTTAAATATCCAAATTTATTGTAATATATGCTTAAAACAGATATAGGTAGCCACTTTTAATAACAATATCCATAAATGACCTAAAAAACCAGTTCTTGTTAAGCGGGGTGATAAGAATTAAAATGTTTGCTTCTGGTTTTGATTTCTGTTTAGTGTTTTAATTTTAAATTTTGTAGTAGCTTGCTCCTAAACGATATAATATCCTAGACTGGAATTCAACCTTGTTAATTTGTTAGCTTATTACTAAATTTTATTGCTTTTTTTATCTTGTTATATGAGTTGTTAAAATCATAAATGATGGCTATAGAAACTCTTTCAATGCTTATTGAGTTTTTCTTTTCTTTTAAATTTCCTTTGGTTTTTATTTTTTTTTATTTTTCATTGTTGGTATTAAACTATTGTTTTTCTTTAATGTTGCTATGTTGATTGATGAAATAAAAAATGGCGCATAGCTTTTGGTTACTCTTTTGTTTTTTGTTGATGAAACAAAAAGAACGGTGGGTCTTGTTGAATTTTAATATATTTGGTTAACTTTTGCATTTTCTAAACGAAAAAATAAACTATTATTGAGTTTTCTCTCAAAGTTTTACTTTTTCTAAATTTACTACTCTTTAATTGGTCAAGTTGGACATTGACAAAATTCAACAAATTTTGTCAATTTTTTGAACCTTGTTTCCCTCTCTTTACAATTTACATCAATAGAAAAGCCTTAGTTAGAGATAGAATGAGAGACAGAGAGAGAACTAATTGAGATGGTTTAAACGTATACAACAAAGACCATTAAATGCATTAGTTAGGAAGCATGACCTATTAGTAATTGATGTTAATGATAGAGGTAGAAAAAGACTTCAATTAACATGGATAGAGATAATTAAGAAAGATATAATTAGTTATAATATAACTATTAACTTTGCCCTTGATAGAGCTGAGTGGAGGAAATGGATTTATATTCCCCATGTATTTGAGAAAAGGCTTTCTTAAGTTGAGCTGAATCAATAATATTCTCTCAGGCATACAAAGTATGGGAAAGGTCTCATTTTTTAGCTTCTATGTGGGTAGCAAATAGTAAATTGTCAAAGGGCTATAGATTTGGGGATTGGATTAGAGGATGGGAGTGGCTTTGTGGGCCCATAAAGCAGGCATATGTGTGCCACTGATTTAAGTTGTAATTTCCCATTATATATATATATATATATATATATATATATAGTTACCTTTAAAAAAAATATTAAAAAAATAAGTATTCTTTCAGTTAAACTTCTAATTTTGAATTCATGATTGGAAAGAATTGGTTATTGATTGCTTTTCTAAACACAATTTTATGAAGGCTAGTGAAGTTCATTTCTTTATTACCAACATGGAGTTGGTGCAGTTGGTAAAGAGGTGGCTTTGGAACCCAAAGGTTTCAGGTTCAACTCTTGCAACCGTCTCACCCTAGGGGGTGAGGGAGATTAATAGGTCAGGAACGGACCTAATACCTCCCCAAGAGTGCGGTATGGTGATGGAGCTAGTTATACAACTAACTACTAACATTGTTTCTTCTCAAAATAAATAAATAAATAATGATCTATTTCCTATAGTTCTATTGCAAATTCATGATCCAGATGATACTAATTTTGTTTAAGAAAGCCGATACTATGTAAGTGTAGTTGTCATTTCCATCATGAACTAATTTGGTAAACCATATCTTAAACCATTGTTTCAGACTTGCATTTTGACGACAAGTATTATGGGAAAATAATGAAGACCATTTCCTTGATGTAGAGCAGCAAAATTACTTTTGACAAACAAAATCAGTAACTCTAGATTAGGAAGTTTCTAAGCTTTTCTGAAGAAAAATCTAATTCCATCAGCTCTAGTGACTAAGAAGCATTTGGATTTGGAATCTCTTTTCTTGTTCCTGAAGGACGATATCATGACTTCATGAACATTGCTATAATTATCTCTTGCATGTTGGTTTGGTTACGCTTAATGCAAATTATGCAAAAGCTACTTGCCTGGCCCTGTTCAAATTAATATTGTTCTGTTGAAGACCAAAAGGACCACGTTTTATTTGGTTGAACATCAAAATCGAAGCCTCAGATCCTCACTGCTGCTTTTATTCCATCAAGGTAAATAGATTTAGGTCTGTTGTTTATATGCTGTCTTGTGCAAGAAAGGGTTTGGGGTTAGGTGGAGACGTTGGATCCAGGGGTGTCTTTCATCAGTTTCTTACTCTATTCTTTTGAATGGTCGGCCTCGCGGTAAAATCTTTGGGTCTAGAGGACTAAGACAAGGAGATCCCTTGTCCCCTTGCCTTTTTGTTGTGGTGACAGATGTGCTAGGGAGTATGATGGATAAAGCCATGGAAGCTTCGGTGGTGAATGGTTTTTATGTGGGTAGGGACAAAATTCAAGTGTCTCATCTTCAATTCGCGGATGACTACCTCTTTTTGTTGGAAAATGATGGATCTAGCTTGCTTAATACTTTGAGGATCATCTAAGGTTTTTGCTGGATATTAAGTTTAAAGTTAAGCCTGGAGAAATGCCAAGTAGCAGGGATCTGCATGAATGAGATTCAGTTAGTGGAGGCTGCTTCCTCGTGTGGATGCTCCATAGGTCAGTGGTCCCTGAAATACCTCGAGCTGCCCCTGGGGGGTAACCCTTTATCTTTGTCTTTTTGGGACCCTGTTATGCAAACTATTTCTAGGAGGCTTGACGGCTGGAGAAGAAGTTTCTTATCAAAAGGTGGATGATTAGCTCTGATCAAAAGTGTTCTTGAGGCCATCCCCACTTATTTCCTATTTGTTTTCAAAATTCCAAAAAAGGTTGTGGCAGATTGAAAAGCTGATGAGAAAGTTTCTTTGGAAAAAAGAGGACAAAGATAGAGGTGGAAGTCTTGTGAGATAGAGCTTGGTCAGTAGGCTATATCAGGGTGGTTTAGGGATGGTAATTTGGAATTTCAGAACATTGCTCTAGCGGGTAAATGGTTGTGGCACTAAATCAGGGAAAAATATGCTTTGTGGGTCAAAGTGGTTTCTAGTCGTCATGGGATCCAATAAAATTCGCGAGATGCTAGTGTGTCTCCCAAAGCCACCTATCGAAGCCCTTGGAAATTTATTCACTCCCTTTATCCTCACTTTTCTAATATTATTCGACTTAAAGTGGCCGATGGTCGCCATTTTAAGTTTTGGGAGGACACTTGGTGTGGTACAACCAAATTCTGTGATTTGTTCCCAAATATTTACAAGTTATCAACTAAGCCTAATCATCCTATTTTTAAGTTTTTGACCACTAGTGATCTTGTTGATGGGGGTAGGCCTTCTTGGAATCTTCACCTAAGAAGGAATCCCTCAGATAGAGAATGTGTTGAAGCATCATCCCTTCTTGAAATTCTTGAAGGAGCTTATCTAGTGAGTGTGATAGTGTGTCTTGGCCCCTCGAAACCACAGGGAAGTTCTCCTCTAAATCCTTATTTCATCACCTTTGTTCATCCCTTGCCCCTGCCTCAGCCTTAGCCCCCTTATACCCTCTTTTCCTCGTGACTTCATTTGGAAAGCTCGTTACTTCTAAAGCCAAATTCTTGGGATGGACCATTGCTCACGATTGGTTAAATTGTGCGGATATTCTTCAACGCTGGTTTAAAAGTTGGGCTCTTTCCTCGAGTTGGTGGTCTATGCAGGGAAGTTGGGGAATCCAGTAAACATATTTTTGTTGACTTTCATTTCACCAAAGGTGTTTGGGGCAAGTGGAAATCCTTTTTGAAGTGGGAGTCGGTGCCTAATGAGTCTAATATGTGGGCTTTTCCCGATGAAAATTGCCTACCGAGAAGGTGGAGAGACTATTGGAGGGTGGTTGTCTTCGCAGTTATCTGGTCGATTTGGAAAGGAATACTCGCATTTTTGAAAGCCAAGATAAGGAGTAGGAGACTGTTTGGAAAAATTCTTTCTTTTTGGCTTCTCTTTGGGTTAGTGCCAGTAAGCTGGCTAGAGGTTTACTTTGGGGGATTGGTTGAGGGGTTGGAACCCCATATTGGATAGTTTATGATTCTTGTCACTTAATACAATACAATGATACATTACGTTTCTTGTCAATATATATATATATATATATATTCTTTATTCTAATTTCCTTTCTATCTTCTCTTTTGTTACTTTTTCTTCTATTTTTTCTACAAAAGTTATTTTTCCCCTTTACTTCATCTTCTTCTTTTTCTTTTATAATTTTCTCCCTTTATTCGTTCTTTTTCTTAATCTTTCTATTTTCCTTTTTTACCCCTTATTGTAGTGCAATGTCTCTTATTAGTCTTTTTCTTTTCTTTTCTTTTTTCTTTATTTGGAGAATCTACATTTTAGTGTTTGAAGTGAGGTATTAGACACATCCTATTTGCTTGTCAGTACTATGTTGGGTCAATGGTGGTATTTTGTGTTAGAATGAAGTGTGAAAGTGACTTAGTCTTTGATATAGTGAATTAGGAGGCAAGATAACTTTTATGTGGCTTGTTCCATTATATGTTAGTGGGGTAGACTTTTTCTAAATCAAAATTGTTTAGAATTTTACTAGCACATATAGCATACATTGTCCCTTCCCGAGACTCCATGCAATATTGAGAGTCTCATGCATTAGGTATACCCTTTTCTTATGAACATGTGAAATGCAATAGCTATATTGCTAGCTACATCTAGGCATTGAACTTCAAAATCTTCTTTAGTTCAACGACTATCTTGTCTTAAATTATTTAAAGAGAAAACAATGAGACTTTTTAACTCTGCCACTACCAGTCCCAAGCCCTAGTAAAGGAGGGTTGCGTTAGGTAGCTGGCAACCAGCGAAAAACTTCGTCATATCATCTATGACTGAAATTTTAAAGGAAGCGGATTCATGTAGCCGACCCCATGTAGTTGGGAAAAAGCGTAGTTGAGTTGAGTACAATGAGACTTTTTAAATTGAATAACTCTTTCTTATTTGCAACCATCGTTTTTAATCATTGTATTACAAATGAACTTGTAAGTCAACATTGTTTATGTTTCTTGTTTCCCAACTGTCCATGAATTCGACGAAGATAACATAGGTAGTTCCATAATTTGAATAGTTAAGGTATTTTCTCATCAGTATAAATAATTTCAATAAAGCTAGACATTGAGTTAAATTGAAATTGGTATGTAATGTACAGATGCAAACCAACAATATAGATTGATGTGAATGTTTCCAACTAGAATAATTTTTTACGTTGATATATAGAATTCATGAGCTTATAAGAATATAAACCTACTGTAGCATATTTCCCCTTCTCTTCATCTTCGTCTTTGTTTCTCTCTTGATAAGTTGGTCTTTTTTGCATTTCTTGCCAAAAGTGGTTTTTTTTTTTTTACTGTTTCAGCAAATTGACATGTAGTTTACCCTTGTTGCTTCTCCAATTTCTTTCAGAACTTGGGAAACATGATTGAGAAGCAATAGACATCCTCCACATTTAGTCAAGAGTTCAGAGTTCCTTTCGTATACTGGTTCTTGGAGAGATCAGATATCAGCATCTTTGAAAGATATTGGCCTTCAGATGTGAACAAGTTACTTGATATCTTTTTATATTGCAGAAAACTAAAACTCTAATAAAACAGATTGTTGAAGCATTTAGAAATAAATTCCCCTTGTCAATTTCTTTAACTAGTTACACTTCTTCTCATACAAAGTCGTCAATACCAAGGCTTTATTTGTCAACCTTTTAACTTTAAGCTTGGGACTTGGCACATCCTATAGAAGCTGACCATCCATCAAATTGCCAATTTGGTTTTATGGCTCTATCCATTTATTGAATTGATTTAGGAGCTACATTACTTGCTTTCATGAGTTCATCTTATTGAAAACGAACGTGCTCATGCAATATCCCTGTTTGAAGATCATTAATGGGGATATTTGTTACTTTCTATTGTGTTCTTGATTTTGGTTGCTAAGTTTATTGGTTACCATGCCCAGCACTGATGTATTGGAAGATGGATTATGGTTCTACGTCCCATATTCTTTATGTTCTTATTACCTTACAAGATGTTCTAGTTTTCCAAATTTACAGAATGCATGTATGATTGTGTTACTTTCTGTGACAAAAGAAGGCTTGCAATATCTAGAGCCTCCTTTCTTCTTTACTTCCATGAGGACATCAACAAGGTTGTCGCGTGCAATCATTGATGCAGTCTGGCTCATTAAACTCTTCTAGATCCTCATTCTGCTGGTTGCAGTATGAATTTATCAACACAAAGGTCAACCTTTTTAAACATTTTCCTTTTAGATCCTCATTCTGCTGGTCCAGATAATTAATCTGTGTTTTTAAATTTAAGGAAAAATCTTCTTGGACTGGTTTATCATTGTTGAAGGAGAGCAGTCCATGTTGAGAAAATATCTTTCCTCATCTTCCTCCCATGTACCAAAATGACTAAATCTGTCTAGATCTCAAAACTTCAAATGTTGTTACTTTTTCTTCAACTGCAATGTCTAGCTATTTCTGTCTTAAAGTGATTACGTAGTCTCAAAATTACAAGAAAAAAGAGGGAACAAAAGTGTATAGGCAAAGATGAAGAATTTTACAAGAATATTCTATTTAGCAGTGTGTGGGAATTACTGTAATTTAAAATTTCTAAGATTTTAGGAAAAGCCTTGGCATTTAGTTTATTGAAGTTTGTGACTAGGGTAAAAATAAATCGAATTTGATTATTTGATGGAAGAGTTAGATCTTTTACAATTTGGCTTCAAGATAATTTAGGGGTATAACCAACACTGGGTTGGCTGAGTGGCTCGGGGCTCTCGTCTCATGAAACGAGGTCACGAGTTCGACTCTCCACCCTATCAGTGTTGGCCACTGGGGTAGTCTCCCGCTCGATAATGCCAGGGGCCGTAGTGGATTAGTCGGGCCAAAGGTTCGGACACCACTACGTTATAAAAGAAAATAAAAAATAAAAGAAAAATTAGGGGTATGGCTTTAATGAATGACGTTGCTTGCCATTTATCAAACCATTGAACTATTGGATTTTTATATGGATAATGTTCTTGTTAGGACTAAGTATCTAGCCCCAAAAGCTTAAGCTGTTCTGTGGAATGATCTGTCCTTATAACTCAGGGAAACCGCTCCATTTACTTGACCAATGTGGCCAATTTGGAATTGAATTGTGTCTTAACATTTCACCTTTTGATAGGACTCTTGGCAGTGCAACAATTCTAGGTTCTTGTTCAAAAATTGAGTTCATATCATTGTTAGGTCAAGCTCTATTACTAGTTTCAGGAAAATAACCCCTTTCATCTACGTGCAAATTCAGTAATCGAAGCATGGTGGATCCCTTCTCTAGTCTAGATTTGAGGGGGAGATTTTTTGGGCATCCCTCATAAGTGAGACTCTTATCTTTTAAAATAAAAGAAAAAGGATAGATTAAAGGGAGAAATCTGTAGTGTTTATGTGCCCTAAAAATCTTATCTTTCATTTTTCCTTTATTTTAAAGATGAGACTTGAGAGTCTCACCTGTGAGGGATGCCCAAAAATTCTTCCCCTCAAATTTAGAGTAGGGATCCACCATGCACAAACTTGCAATGTAGTTGCATATTTTATGTTTCCCTTTAGGCAGTATTCTTATCACTATGTTTGAGTCATTCTTGCCAATGTGGATCTTCTCATACCACAATTGTTTTCTTCACATATATTTCTATTCCGATGATGCCTTGCGTTTATATGCTTATTAAAAACGACTTTGCTTTGACTATGATATTAATGATATACTTCTAATGTTTCAATCCATTCATTTCCTTAATTTGACAAATTCACTTGAACATTTATAGAAGTCTTGAAAAAAAATCTTTTAGGGACATCAAGATAGTAATAATCGATAATGTTTTACTATTTTTGTGCAAAAGGTTTTGTTCTTTTTAATCTGAAAAGGTTGTAGAAGACCATCCTCGATCTGCATATCAATATACACATGGAGAATTATTGTATCCATTTTTTGTCTTAAACACTATAGTAATTGTGATGTTTGCAAAAGTCATTTCAAATGAACCTTTTAATAAGTCCACTCAACTCTACTCAACAAAGCATTTCCCAACTTCATGAGGTTGACTACTTGAATTTGCTTCTTCCATTCCATTGTATCAAGGGCCAAATCTTTTATTATATCACAAGTGATTATGTCTTTCTTCCATTCCATTGCTTCCAGTTCAGTCTATTAAATGATTTTTGGGGCAAATGGCGATGCTCTTTTGAGGCTATATTTACAGATCTCAAAATGGGATGCTTTCACATGTTCTTTTTATCCATTCTTAGTCACTTATAGCCGCTACCTGATTATTTTTCACTGCTTTTTTGCATCATGTGGAGGATACCAGTATGTCTTCTCCGTTATCTGTGGAACCTAACAGTAGCACTGAATGCACACACAAGCATGTGACAAAGTATGACATGCAGTCTGTTGAATTGAAATTTAAACTTCTTATTGTCCCACTGATGGCCTTGGGTCATGCCTGGTTCTCCTGTAATGGTCCCATTTGGGCATTTCTGGTTATTCTTAGCTAAGCCAAAAGGTGTTCCTGAGAACATATCCTCCTGGCTGGCAGCTCCAAATAGCTGTACTGGAAGCTGGACCCCTTAATATAAGAAGCATAACGCGACGACCCTGGCTTGGATCCCTTCATCGCGTATGTGTTGATAATGACTTTTTTTTTAATCACTTCATAACCGTACTCGTCAATCTTGCATCTTTTCTAAATTCTGACAACAGAAGAAGATTGTCTGTCTAGTCTTGCTATGTAGATTCTCTTAGAGAACTAATTTCAACTACGAATTCCTCAATGTTTCTGGCTTCGTGTTATATTATAGGCAATCAAGTCTCAATGCTGGATGCAGACTGTCTTGCAGCTTGATCATCAATTTTACTTCTTAGAACATGTAACTTGTTATTATTGCAGCTTTTTTTAATGTTGTTGGTCGTGCTAGGAAAATTCAAAACCACTATGCTCTGCCGGATTCCTTGGAAAGACTTCTGACAGACCCTTTTCCACGTCTCCTTTTGCCATAAATGTTGAACCTGTTCTCATTCTGTTCTGTGATGGTGGTGTTGGCATCCTACTAATTTTCTTGGTCATTAGTGGAGGAAATGTGTTTTCTATGGGAAAAGATACTGCATTGCATTATTGATGTGAATGCTACAAAAAGATGCACTGTAAGTTAAAATTGTTATTGAGATCTGACAGTCCCTTAATGAAACAGAGAACAATGCTTTGATGCCTCATAACCAAGAATATTTCTAAGAACATGCAGAGGAATACCAACAATCAACATGATAGAAAACTTATATTCATCATCGTCAATAATGATTACAACACAACAGTCACAACCACATATTACAAACAGGAGTTTTTTTTTTTTTCTTTCTTAACACCTACCACATCTTCCCAATAATCAGCAGTTACACGTTTTCCCAATACTTATTTGTTCTCTTTCACTTCCATCTTTGAAATGTTACACTCGGTGCTCCACAACGTTTTAAATTTCTTCACCTCTTCATTATTCTAGATTTTTTTGTCATTATTGTTTTATTTTATTTTAGCACACAAATCATTTAACTGAAAAGAAAAAAAAAACTCAAAATGATGTCTTCCGAGCACATGATTGATGAGACCATCTTTTTCTTTTTCTTTTTCTTTTTTTTGCACATTCAAGAAACAGAAGGAAGACAAGCCTAAGATACAAGTGGGGTGGGGTGATAATTGAAATTTACTAAGTCGATAAACAACATTGTTCCCCTCTCTTGAGATTGCTTTAACAACATTATTTGGCCAATGCAATCTGCAATTGCATTACCTTCTTTTGTTGGGCGATGAGCTTCAGCTAAAATTTCATTAATCAATGCACAAGAATCACCTTCCACCCATTCTAATGGAATTCTTAGCTCTCTAGCAAAGGAGCAAAGGATAAATCGGTTCTAACAGCAAGGGCTTTAGCAATGAAGACTGAAAAGTTGCCCAGTAAACTGTGTGACAGAGCTGCAACTACTTGCCCCATTGAATCTCTTATAACTGCCCCAATTCCAATCATTCCTTGGTCTGGATTTAAACTTGCATTTACATTCATTTTCAAGGTGTTGGGATGAGGGGGAATCCACCTCCTCACCCTTGAGCTGATTGAATGATGAGGAGTCATGGATGCCTTTTTAAATTTATCCAATAACATTGTGGGCAATAAGATGAGTGTGACGGCCTTTTTCACCGGAGATGATTTTGTTCCTATTGCTCCAAATGCTCTAAGCTGTGATGATAAAAGTCTCCAATTTTGAACAAGGCTGGTTGAGGATGAACTCTTTGAAGTTCCCGTATTCTATAGATCTCAACATGTTTATGTTTTCATCTAAAATATCACTCCAGCTCCAAATTTCTTTTGCTAACCCACACCTCATGATGGCATGGGCACCATTTTCCATCTCTTCGTCACATATCCCGCAAATGGGACTTTTCAGCATTTTTCTTTTCCATAGGTTGACTGAGGTAGGCAATGCATCTTGGATAAGTCTCCAACAGAAAATTTTCACTTTTGGAGGAAGGGAAGTGTTCCATACTTTATCCCATATAGTCACATTGTTGTCTCCTTGCGAATTTCCAGCACGCAACTCATCATCCATAGACAGTCTATAACCACTCTTGACATTATAAATGGCATCCTTTGTGTAGTTCCATATTAGTTTGTCTCAAGGCCTCCTCTAACTGATGGGGATTCGAAGGATTTCTTCAACATCCAAAGGAAGAATCGATTCTTGGAGTTTCCTTATGTCCCATGTGCCATTTGGAAGGATGAATTCAGCCACCTTACAATTGATTTGAGGAGAAATTGGGGTGATTAGCTCGAAGGTGGTAGGTTTGATAGCCAAGGGTCCTTGGTCATGTGTACTGACTGCCCGTCTCCTATCCTCCATCTAACACCTTTTTCCATAATCTCTTTCCCCCACATGATGCTTTGCCATATTTGAGAAGCCCCTCTTCTCACTATTGCATTCCAAAAATCTGTTTGAGGAAAATATTTTTCCTTTAGGACTCTAGAGAGCAAAGACTGAGAGTTGTTGACCAGGCGCCATCCTTGTTTTGCCAAGAGGGCTTTGCTAAAGGCCTCTAACGATTTGAAGCCTAGACCTCCCAACTTCTTTGATGCACATAGTGAATTTTTGAAGATTGATCATTTGATCATTTGAGCCCCACCAAAACCTTGCAATCATTGAGTTTATCTTGTTGCAGATGGTTTTTGGAATCCTAAAACAACTCATATGGAAGACAACTTGTGCTTGTGCAACTGCTTTAATGAGGATTTCTCTTCCTTCAATGGAGAATTGCTTCGATTTCCATTGTTGGAGGGTCAGCCAAATTTTCTGCTTAATGAAGTGGAAGAGCTGAGTTTTGTTCCCTTGTCCCAAAGATGGCAGACCCAGATATTTTGATTGTACAACACACTTAGTAATGGAGAGTCGCCTCATAAAGTTCCCTCGAGTCTCATCATCAACGTTTGGGCTGAAGTAAATGGAGCATTTGGAGAGATTGACTTGTTGCCCAGACACTTCCTCATACGTACGCAGTGATGATTGGATTGAGATGTTAATAAAATTTTCTCTACAAAAAATCAAATAGTCATCCGCAAATAATAAATGCGAAATCAGTGGGCTACCCCTAACTATAGACAATCCTTCCAGAGTTTCTAACTGTTTCGCCTGTCTCAAGATTGAGGTCAATCCCTCAGCACATATTAGGACAAGGTATGGTGATAAGGGGGTCACCTTCTCGTAACCCCCTTGAGGGTACAATGTTTCCATGAGAGTGGCCGTTAACTATGACTGAAAATGAGACAGATGAAATGCACTTATAAATCAAGTCCACCCGTTGAGATGGGAACCCCATTTTCCTCATAATTGTCATGAGGAAAGACCATTCGACACGGTCATAGGCCTTACTCATGTCAAGTTTTATTGCCGCATAACCTTTCCTTCCATGTCCTAAGTTTTTTAGGTGGTGCAAGTGTTCAAAGGCCAAAATGATATTATCAGTAATGAGTCTCCATTTTAAGAAGGCACTTTGGTTTTCAACAATTATATGGGGCATTATGGCTTTCATTCTATTTGCTATCATATTTGCCATTATCTTGTATGATACATTGCATAAACTAATAGGCCTAGAGTCACCTGGGCCAGATGGTTCAGGAATTTTTGGAATCAATGCAATGTAGGTCTTGTCAAGTACAAATATATTTTCATGACCATTTAAATAGTTAAGGCACATATTACAAAGATCAGATCCTACAATATTCCAATAATGCTAGTAAAAATTTTGTCCAAAAACCATCTGATCCAAGACTCTTAAGCAGGGCCATTGAAAATAATGCAGATTTTACCTCACTTTCAAAGAAGGGCTGAAGAAGTTGTTGCCTCATTGAGTCTAGAATTGTCTGTAGTAAGCCTCCTAGAGATTGTTCAATTCGCTCAGTAGAAGGTGTCGAAAATGTGAATAATTGCTGAAAATGATCCTCTAGAACCTTCCAATTTTCCTCGGTCAGTCACCCAATCATCTCTAGCATTCTTTAACCTCTTGATGTACTTAATTTTCTTTCTTTGTCTTGCTCTAGAGTGGAAATACTTTGTGTTTCGATCCCCAAACTTTGTTCCCAAAACTTCTCCTCTTTTATTAGGAATTTCTCAAGATTGGCTTCAAGCCTCTTAATATTGTTCCAGTTATCTGCAGAACAAGCCCTATCATAAAACTTGTTGAGCTCTGATCAAATTTGCTCAATCGTTTTAGGGATAATTCTAAACTTCTCCTTTTCCCAGCACATCAGGGCATTCATGCATCTTTCATTCGTCTCCTCAAGAACTTTAGATGTTGATGGTCCTCGGTTCGACCAAATGGAGGAGATGATGTTAGTCACTTCAGTCTCTTCAATCCACAGAGATTCAAAATGGTGCCTTTTTCCGCCAACCACTGCCTCCCATGCATCATGGGCTAATGTACTGATTAAAATTGGTTTGTGGTCAGAGTTGTAGTACTTGAGATGAGTGCACACCGCTGAGGGAAAACAAGACATCCATTGGAAGTTTTCAAAATCTTTGTCAATCCTTTCTCTAATATGAGCTTCACCTTGTCTTTTGTTGTTCCATGCGTATTGGTGTCTTTTGAATCCCAAATCCCATCGTTGACAAGAATCAATTGCATCTCTGAAACTTTCTAGGTGAGACCATCGTAGAGACTATGCAAACAAAAATTTAAAATAAAAGAAATCTAAAAAACAAATAGGATGTCTTCATTGGTAACCAAAAATAAATAAAGAGACCAAGAAGAAACAGAGGATAGAAAACAAAAAAAGGGGAAGGAGATGCAAATTTCATGACAAGAAAGGGGCAAAATGAAAAACTTAAGAGATTCTTCTAAAAAAAAAAATGGAGGGTGTCGTGTAATTTCCCCCTAAATGTTTTTTTTTTTTTCTCTCTTCTTTTTCTTGTTTATGAGCACACGACAGTAGAGTTGTCCATCGGCCCAATGACATGATTATCCTTGGAAAAAAAAAAAATTCACAAATGTCATCCACATACAAATAATGACTCATTTGCCATACTTTACTGTTCATTACACAGTCAGCACGCCAAACAAGCGCCACGTTAGTGCGGAGGTGACATTTTTTTTAAGTGAAGGGAAGACGTCTTTTTAAAAGATGTCTTCCCTTTACAAATTTTTTTTTTTAACGTGAAGGGAAGGCGTCTTTTCATCCTTTCAAAAAAAAAATTTTTACAAGTGTAAGGGAATGCGTCTTTTCAAAAGACGTCTTCCCTTATACAAAAAAAAAAAAATTATCTCATGACTCCAGACTGTGCAATTGAAACTTGAGTTTGCTATCAATCTGATTTTTTAATTGAAAAGACTATCTAATTTTTTTTAATTTTTTTTAATTGAGATTTGAGCATGCAAAGAATCAACATTCTTGAATTGTTTATTTGATTTGTTTGTTAATTTTCATAGATGATAATAAGACGACAAAAAATAAAAAATAAAAGATTGATAGCAAACTCAAGTTTCAATTGCACAGTCAGGAGTCTTTTGAAAAGACGTCTTCCCTTCACGTTAAAAAAAAAAATTGTGAAGGGAAGGCGTCTTTTGAAAAGACGCCTTCCCTTCACTTAAAAAAAATGTCACCTCCACGCCAATATGGGGCTTGTTTGACGTGCTGATTGTGCAATGAACAGTAAAATATGGCAAATGAGTCATTATTTGTATGTAGATGTAGATGACATTTGTGAAATTTTTTTTTTTTTGAAGGGTAATCATGTCATTGGACCGTTGTCCATCTCCCTGATTTCTTCTTGCTTTTGAATAGCACGACCTTCTTTCTTCCTTTTTATCTCTATTTTCGCAACATGAAAAGAAAATGAATCAATTTATAATCTCTTATTTATATACTTACATGACTTTGTGAATTAACTATGAAAAAAAATAGTTTTGAGGATTTGAGAAAGTGAGTGGAAACTAAAATAATGAAGGGGTGAAGAAATTTAAGGAAAAAAAAATTAAAAACATTGTAGAGCACTGGGTGTAAGATTTTAAAGATGGAAGTGAATGTAAGATTTCAAAGATTTAAGTGAAAAAGAACAAATAACTGTGTTATTGGTTGTTGGGAAGAAGTGGGAACTGTTGAGAGAAAAAGAAAAAAGAAAAAAAAACTGTTGAGAATGATATGGGGATCTCATTGGCAACTGTTTGGAAGAATTTGGGTAAGGAGAAGTTAGTTTTTTAAAGATTATCATAATAGGATTGGGTAGTTTTAACATGTAATTATAGGAATACCCATCAAAAGTTAAAATTTTAATTGATAAAATAGTTATAATATTTGAAAGAGGGCTTGCAATTTGAACCCCATTCAACCACTATCCTTACCCTACAAAATTAAAAGGAGTTTCTATTTGTACCCCACCAAAACACTATCATTACCCACCAGAAAAAATTAAATTAATTCTCAATACACCCCCCCCCCCACCCCCACCACCATTTTCATGTTTATCTTCTTCCCTAAACCCTAACCCCTTCTTTCATTCTCATCTTTTCTCCTCACATTTTTGTCCTTCCAAATACTCCGTTAAACTTTTTAAGAATCATTTTGAAAGGGTTAAAATCTTTTTTAAAGGATTTTTAAGTGTTTTAAAACCTATTTAGTTAGCTTCTAGTGTAGTATAAACTCATTCGAAGGCATTCAAAATCTCAATTCTTTTAGTTTGAGAGGTGTTAAATCAAAGTTTTCAAGGTCATAAACGCCACAAAATGGGTCCATAGATCTTGTAGAGCCATAAAAAGAAACTTAAATCACATATCCCTAAAAAAGCACTGAAAACACTAGGTTCGGTGGGACCCTACCGAACTTTTATCTTCGATTCGGTAGTACATGACAAAACCTAAGGCAGTAGGTTCGGTTGGGTCCTATCAAACATGTCTTCGATTCGGTCTTGTCCTACCGAACTGAAGACATAAGTTCGGTCGGGAAGTGGAAGATGATGGGTGGTTGAAGTTAGGGCAGTTTGAGATTTTTGGAGATGGAAAAATAAAGTGATGGTGGCATAGATGCTTTGGGTCATTTTTAGAGAAGAAGAACAGTGGTGACAGTTAGAATTTAAGAGTTTCGGGGAAGAAGATGAATTGGTGGGAGAGTTTGGGAAGAAGGGTATTTTGGGTTATTTTGAGATTTTTGGTGGGTAAAGAAAGTAGTATGATTTTAGGTGGAGTAAAGTTAGTAGGTGGGTAAAAATAGAGTTTTAATGGGGTATATCTAGCAACCCTCAACTAAAAAAATAATTTCCTAAATTACCCTCATGTCATTTGACAAAAATGACATTACTTTCAAATGTTTTACTATTTCTCTACTACCTATCTACTAAACTTATCCACCACCATTATCTTCTTCATCTTCTTCCATCTTGAATCTCCTTTCTACTTTACACATTTTTGTAACATTATGGCACAAGAATCAAGCTTGGGTGACGATGTACATCAATTAAAGGTAAGTTTTTAATTTATTTTAATGTTTTTTTCTTTTTTAAAAAATTGTCTACCTGTTCAGCCCTCATGGTCGAACTAAAAGCTTTGGTTTGGCCTTGTGTGGACAAACCTGTGTTTGATTCGGCCGGGTCCGACCGAACCTATGTCTAGCCAAACCTCTCTTTTTTTTTGCTTTTTTTTCCAGGGTTTTCCTACTCTACAATTAACTTGAAAATCTTTTTAGTTATTTTCAATCCAATTTGGTTGGCAGGGTATCATTTTCCTATTTTTCCTATCATTTAGCAAATTTGGAAGTACACCAAATGATGGGAGTGGGTGGAGAACAGTAGCCCATCACTCAAATTAGGTTGAAAAGTTCGAAACAAACGTAAACGTATCTAAAAATGTTTTGAAATTGAAAATGGAATAGGAAAACCCCCCAAAAAAAAGTAAAAAAAAAGTGGTTCGGTTGGGTCTTTGGTTTGGCCTTGTCTGGCTGAACCGATTCACTTGGTTCGGCCTTGTTTGGTCTAACCTATCATTGAAATCTCTCCCCATTTGCGAGCTTTCGACAATTTTTTTTCTTTCTAAAAATACACCATTAAAACATATAAAGGGCATGAAAACTAAAAAACATGTCAGAATATGCATTTCTAATCAAATCAATAGATGCTCAAATCTTTTGAAGACAAAGAAGATATAACGCTAGAGGTTTAATTTTTGAAGAGAGGAAGAAGAGAGTGGGAAGAGAAGGTGATTTTGGAGTAGGGTTAGGGTTTTGATGAGAAGAAGACATTGGGAGGGAGTAGGCGGTGAGGGTAGTTTAAGTGTTTTAAAAAAAATTGGTGGATAAAAATAATAGGATGGGGTAAATTTAGCAAATGAGTAAAGATAGTAGGTTATTAAGGTATATCTAGAATTTTCCTTATTTGAAAATAGAGGAGTAAGTAGTGTTGGGTTTCAAAACAGATCCGAGTCTAAACGAGTCGATACTTAATAACGGGATTTTTTTCATTTATAGGCATGATTATTTTTTTATATTCACAAAAGGGCATCCAAACATAGTATATCCAAAATCTAAAGCCCATGTCGCCTATTAAAGAGACAACATAGGTTAAAAAAAATATTACACTCATGCCGCCCATTCATGGGTTCTTTAAAAAAAAAAAAAAAAAAGAGCCTAAATCAAATTAAATAAAAAATAAAACAATTTCCTCATGCCAATGGCCACCACGGGCTATCCGGCGGGATTTTTTTTTTCAACAACTCCGGACATGCCCTAACAAGTGCCCCCCAACTGTCCTAAGCACTCGTACCTCGCACCGGACTCCCAATGAATTTTTTACTCCCCCCCCCGCCCCAAACCAGATTTTAACAATATATGAAGCTTTTATATAAAACTTGAGCTGTTTAAGGCCACCACGGGCTATCCGGTGGGATTTTTTTTTTTCCAACAACTCCGAGCACATCCCAATAAGTGCCCCCAGCTGTCTTAGGCACCAGTACCCTGCACTGAACCCCCTTCACCAGATTTTAACAGTATATGAAGCTTTTATATAGAACTTGAGCTATTTAAGGCCACCACGGGCTATTCGGGGGGGGGGGGGGGGTTCAACAACTTCCAACGCATCCCAATAAGTGCCCCCTAGTTGTCCTACGCGTCTGTACCCTGCATCGAGCTCTCGGTGTGTAACGACCCACATTCACAAATGACGTCACAATGACATAGATTGTCCAACTCTAGATGCTTGTGTAAATATTTAAGGTGTATTATACTTGTATTTTGATCATATATATATATATATATATATTGTATGATTTTTATTTATTACTTAGATGATGATGTAACAAATGCATGCTATTTTAGAGAATTATCATTATTAATATTGTCATTTATGTGCTAATGACATTGATAGTGATAATAATACACATCACTAAAAGTAATATATTAATAGTGACATATTAATATTAATGTATGTGTTACTAATTGTATAATGGGGCTAATTGGGTCATGATTTAAAATGGGCATCTATTGATTAAATAAATGAAAAAATAATGAAATTAATGGATTGGTTAACAACTCACATGTGAGGTTGTGATTGAGTAAAGGCCATGCGACTAACAAATGAGCCCTTGAGCAAACACTTGGCATGGTGTTGGAGCATGATTAACACTTGGCAAAATGGGTGTATGTGGATGTAACATGTGCCTCAATTTCTCATTTTCTTCCTTGGGGGATGTTTTTGAGAGAGTAAGGTTGAGAGAAAGGGAAAAAAAAAGGAGAGGAAGGAGAGAATAAAACTTCCTTGCAGCATTTAGCATCAGAGGCTAGATCTCTTTGATCCATGGTTGGATCAAAGCTTAAAATTAGTCAGCTTGTTTATAATTGATATCTTTTTATTATGGTCAGTGGAGATCATTATCGGAGAAGGATGGTAAGAGTTATAACCTTCCAAATACAACCGGTCAGAAAATATGGATTTCTTGCACAGTTTAGATCAAACTGCTGGATCTCCTAAATCTACCGTTAGATGGATGTGACACTTCAGAAGATGGCTCAAAACTAAACTTTTTGGCTTATGAACGGTTAAGATGTTGACTGGTTGAGCATTTAGTGAGATATAATCGTCTGAGTTCAAATATTTTCAGTAGGAAGGGAGAAACTGTCTAGTTAGAACTGTCTTAATCAAAGAGGTATATTTCTTTGATCTGTCGTTGGATTTAGCTCAATTTTGGATAGAAGGTTTGTCTCTTGATATTCTTGAATCTCAATGGTTAATTTAGTTATTAGATATTTCGTTTGACAGTTTGTTACATCCAAACAAAGTATTAAATTAGGAGTGTAATTAATGTTTCTAATTCCATTATTAAAAGTATTTAAATTTGAAGCCATATATTTGACCCTAACTCTAGAAATGTGACCTAGCTTTCCATTTCAAATGCATGTCAACTATGTTGATTAAAATGTGGATGAATGATGGTTTAAAATACTGATTTTACATGTTAGAAAACCTAGGTGCAGTGCAAATTTGGCTAAGACCATGATTTGGAACTTTGCCTAAATTTGGAGCTTTTGGCTTTGACTAAGTCAATTAATTAAATTGACATGAGGATTAGTCTAATTGACCCAAATTTTGATTAAATGCATTGTATTATGATGGTTGGATCATGGGAATCAACCTTATGCATTTTTTTTGGGTTAAATGAGTTTAATTAGATATAAAATGGTTTAATTGATTTACATGGGTTAGCTCATAGGTGCAACTATTTTAGAGTCTAAAATTGGCTATTGAATTGGGGTTTAATCATGGTTAATAGGCATGTGATTGATCCAATTATCCCCAATTGTGTTAATTGAGGTTGAAGTGTCTAGTCTTAGTTGAATTTAGATTCGCTAAGTCTAGTCAATCAATTGTGAGTGTTTCTTTACATTTGGTTTCTATATGTGGCATTGTATTATATAAAGGGTTTGAATTGATATATATATATATATATATGTGTGTGTGTGTGTGTGTGTGTGTGTGTGTGTTATGCCTGTTTTAATAATTCATAAAATGAATTTGAGCATAGTCTAATAGGGTTAGTAATTGGGTGGATCTCCTAGTATGGAATTCTAGGAATCATCATTGGGCTAGATGATGACCCCTAATTGTAAACCTTGTAGAGGATTTTTATGGATTGTGTATGTTAGGATCTGCCTAGGCATGGTACCTGTCTTAGTGGACAGATTCAATGGTTCATACAATCCCAAAAATCCTAATAGAATACCGGTAAGGAAGTTCAATCGGGCGATGGGTGTCGCGCGCTCAAGCTCTTGATTGCTTCTTACTCATGAGGTGTCACTTCCTGGGTTGCACAGCGTGCCCCCTACCCAGGTGTGGGCGCACCCTCTCAGGGCGAACGCCTAGCCATAGTACCACATAATATTGTCATATCGCCATGTAACAACCCAACCGCAGTTGGTCTACATCGAAACGATTATTTGTCCCTACTATTCCCTCATGAATAGTAAAGGGTCTCCCCCAAGTTCGAACTCGCAACCTCCCTTAAGGAATTAGAATTCGCATTCTGAGTAGCTACTGAACCATTGGCTCAGTGGTTACTTAGAATGCGAAATTAGACTCCTTAAGGGAGGTCTTGAGTTCGATTCTGAGGGAGGCCTTTTACTATTTATGAGTGAATATTAAGGATAAATAATCGTTTCGATGTAGACCAGCTGCGGTTGGATTGCTACATGGCGATAGGATAATATTATGAATCCATAATGGCTAGGCGTTCGCCCCGAGGGGATGGGCCCACACCTGGGTAGGGGGCACGCTGTGCAACCCACGGTGTGACATGAGGTGTCTAGGATTGCATATTACATGTTTAGAAAATGAAATGCATTGTCTTGAATATTGACATGATTCATTATGTTTATCATGTATATGATCTTGTATATCACCATGTTATTTAAATTGCTTTGATGAGCTTTTACCATGTTTTATTTAAATTCATGTATATTGTCACTTGTAGAAAACATTCACTGAGCTTGTTGTAGCTCACACCTCATTCTTATCATTTCAAGTTCTGATATGAAAGGGAAGGGAAAGGCTTAGTTGCGGTGTGCTTCTCGACTTTGGGTGACGTAGGTGTTTAGTACATTTATTTATATTTTGTTAAATATGTACTAAATAACACCTATTATATATACTTAACACATAGATGAAATATATTTATGGTTAGATATGGTTTGTATATTTTGGACTTATAGAATTTTATATCGTGTTGTTTAGGGTTTAGGGTATTTGTCATTTTTGGAGATGTAATTATGTCATGTTGTTTTAATTATATCTTTGTTTGGATAGTGTTTTGATGTGGGATTATGTGTTTATTAGGTTGTTTAAATTAGGCTGATGGAACGTCGGGTGTATCGAGGGAAGATATACCCGGGGGTTCCGTGCCGGGCATGACGTCACTAGTCGTGGGTCGTGATACGGTGAATTTTTTACCCCCCACCAGATTTTAACAGTGTATGAAGCTATTATATAGAGCTCGAGCTGTTTAAGGCCACTTCAAGCTATCCGACAAGATTTATTTTTTCCAACAACTTCGAACACATCCCAATAAGTGTCTCTCAACTGTCCTAGGCGCCCGTACCCCGCACCGAACTCTTAAATTTTTTATCCTCTACCAAATTTTAAAAGTATTTGAAGCGTTTATATAGAATTTGAATTGTTTAAGGCCACCACGGGCTATCCGGTGGGATTTTTTTTTCCAACCACTCCCAACACGTTCCAATAAGTGTTCCCCAGCTGCCTTAGGCGCCCGTACCCCTCACCGAACTCCCGGTGAATTTTTGATCTCATCAAACTTCATATATTGTTAAAATTTGGTGGAGGGGTCAAAAATTCACCGAAAGTTCGGTGCGGGGTATGGGCGCCTAGGACAGCTGAGAGGCACTTATTGGGATGTGTCAAGAGTGTTTGAAAAAAAAAATCTCGTCGGATAACCCGTGTTGGCCTTAAACAGTTCAAGTTCTATATAAAAGCTTCATATATATATTATTAAAATCTAGTTGGAGGGTCAAATATTCACCATGAGTCTTAGGTAGGGTACAGGTGCCTTGGACAGCTGGAGGGCACTTATTGAGACGTGTCGAGAGTTGTTGGAAAA
The DNA here is from genome assembly GCA_035771175.1 of Paratinospora sagittata. Lineage (NCBI taxonomy): Eukaryota > Viridiplantae > Streptophyta > Magnoliopsida > Ranunculales > Menispermaceae > Paratinospora > Paratinospora sagittata. The sequence continues at coordinate 8,821,399 of CM069596.1, read as the reverse complement.
AAAAATTTGCTAGATAGCCCGTGGTGGCCTTAAACTGCTTAAGTTCTATAGAAAAGCTTCATATATTGTTAAAATCTGGTTGGGGGGGTCAAAAATTCATCGGGAGTCTGGTGCGGGGTACGAGCGCCTAGGACAACTGAGGGGCACTTGTTGAGACGTGTCCAGAGTTTTTGGAAAGAAAAAATCTCGCCGAATAGCCTATGGTGGCCTTAAACAGTTCAAGTTTTATATAAAAGCTTCATGTACTATTAAAATCTGGTTTGGGGGAGTAAAAAACTCACTGGGAGTTCGGTGCGGAGTACGAGTGCCTCAGATAACTGGGGGCACTTATTGGAACGTGTTGGGAGTTGTTGGAAAATAAAATCCCACTAGATAGTCGTGGTAGCCATCGGCATGAACAAAATTCTTTCTTTTTTTATTAATTTGATTTAAACTTTATTTTTATTTTTTTTAAGAACCCATGCCAACGGGCGGCATGAGTTTTTTATATTTTTTACTCATGCCCTGTGTACCCATTCAAGGGGTAGCATGAGTGTAAACTCATACTACTACTTCAATAGGCCGCATGGGCTTGATATTTTTTTTTAAAAAAAAACATTATTAAACTAGACAGATTTCAGACACGGTGGCACGGAGGTGTCGTCAACCTGTCTAAAATTTACCTAATTTTAAATATACATGTTAGAAAGCTTTTTTTATAGATATAAAAAAATAATGATGCCTGTAAATGAAAAAAATCTTTAATGACGTGGGAAGGACTACCACGTGTATCGCGTTGGTAAAACCAAAGGAACAAATCCTAAAAGAGCCGACGCGTTCCTGCTCCAACCAGTCAGTACTCGTGCCAACGACACAGCGGATATGATACGAGTTATAACGACATGCCACGTGCGCAGCCTCCCTCTTAGAAACCAAATCTCTCTCTCTCTCTTCACCTTCTTCAACTTGAAGCCTGCACAAAAATGGCACTCGCTACACTCTCTCCGCTTTCCATCAACCCCTTAAAACCCTCGTCTCCTTCTTCTAGGGTTCGAAATCGTCATTTCAGGTCTTTCTTCTCCTCTGTAGTAGTTTGCAACAAGCTCAATGAGAATGCTGAATCCAAGCACTACTGGAGAACCATGGTTTCGTCGGCGTTGGCCGCCGCCACCGCAGCCGCTGTTATTAGTTTCAGTGCCGGTGAAACGCCGCCTGCTCTGGCTGATCTCAATAAGTACGAGGCCGAGCTTCGCGGTGAATTCGGGATCGGTTCCGCTGCTCAATTCGGCTCTGCTGATCTCAGGTTCACTTCACTAATTTCATCGGAAGTGGTGTGTGCTTCGTTGTTTGAATTACAGATTTTGATTCCTTTAGTTTTCTTGATTTGCAGGAAGGCAGTCCATGTCAATGAGAATTTCAGGTAATTCTTTCTTTTCTTTTCTTTTTTTCTTTTTTTCTTTTTTTTCAAGAATTGAAATTGGAGTTCAAGTTTAGGCGTAAAAGGCTCTATTTGGAGTCATTTATTTTGCGGTAGTGAAAATGAAAAGTTGTTGTTTAAGAGAACTGTTGGGAAAAACGATGGTTGTAAAGAAATAAATTTTACAATCTCAGGACAATTTTTTAAACTAAAATACAATAAAGATAACACCAAAGATTTTAGCGTGAAAAATCCTCTAAAAGATGAGGTAAAAACTACGGGACCCGTAGACCGCTTAAAGACTTCCACTATAATATAATGAGATTACAAACTTCACCCTTAGGTGGATCTCTCACAAATAATACAACAACTATGTATCTTCAATTTGTGGGTAAAACTTCACAAATTGGCTCACACTTTTTCTTCTCAAAGAAACTCTCTTTGAGGCTATCTGGATCTATCAGATTAGATATCTCCGAATGATTTTCAAATTGAAAATATGGCTCTATTTATAGAGCTAAAACAGGGACAAACTTGTAATTATTTTGGTCAGCCCACGAGCTTCTTGCTTCCTTCTCCACGAGCTGCCCACGTGAAGTTTGTTGTTTTCGTCATGCATGCCTCCCATGCATAGCCCACGTGAAGGAGGTGTTTGTTTCATGCAAGCCCACGTGAAGGAGGTGGACCCACAAATCTCCCCCTCCACCTCATGTAGAACAGGGCTCCTCCACACCTGCAATCTCTCTACAGATAGCAAGCTTTTCTCTGGTCAGGGACTTTGTCATCATATCTGCCCCATTGTCATTAGTGCGGATCTTCTCAACTTGCAGCAGTTTATTTTCCAGCACATCACGAATCCAATGATATCTCACGTCGATGTGCTTGGACCTTGAGTGGAAGGTTGAGTTCTTGCTGAGGTGAATTGCACTTTGACTGTCGCAATAAAGAACATATTTTTCTTGGTTCTGCTGCAATTCTTGTAGGAACTTTTTCATCCACGGAATCTCCTTACAACCTTCAGTGATTGCTATGTACTCTGCTTCTGTGGTACTTAAAGCAATACACTTCTGTAATCGTGATTGCCATGAGACAGCTCCCCCTGCAAAGGTTATTAGGTACCCGGATATCGACTTTCTCGTATCCACATCGCCAGCCATATCTGAATCTGTAAATCCTTGTAATGCAGGTTTATCATTACCAAAACATAAACAATGACTAGAAGTACCTCTAAGATACATGAGTATCCATTTGACTGCTGTCCAATGTTCCTTTCCAGGATTCGATAGAAAACGGCTCACAACACCAACAGCATGAGCAATGTCTGGTCTGGTGCATACCATGGCGTATATTAGACTGCCAACTACCGATGCATAAGGTATCTTGCTTATCTCTTATTTCTCCTCCTCGCTTGAAGGACACTGGCTTGAATTAAGCTTGAAGTGGCTTGCCAATGGAGAACTAACGGGTTTAGCTTTGCTCATATTGAACCGCTCTAATACTTTCTCAATATACTTCTCTTGAGATAGCCAAAGTCTCTTGTTCTTCCTGTCACGAACAATCTTCATGCCAAGGATTTGCTTTGCGGGTCCTAAGTTTTTCATGGCAAAGGACTTGCTCAACTCTTTCTTCAACGTGTTAATCTTGCCGATATCTTGGCTTACAATTAACATATCATCAACATAAAGCAAAAGAATAATAAAATCACCATCAGAGAATTTCTTGATGAAGACGCAGTGATCAGCTGTCGTTCGGTTGTACTCCTTATTCTCCATGAACGAGTCGAACTTTTTATACCACTGCCTCGGTGCCTGTTTCAAACCATACAGACTTTTCTTTAGCCTGCATACCAGTTTCTCTTTTCTTTTGGCTTGGAAACCTTCGGGCTGCTCCATATAGATTTCCTCGTCAAGATCACCGTGTAAGAATGCGATTTTTACATCAAGTTGTTCAACCTCCAGATTAAGACTAGCTGCCAAGCCAAGAACAACTCGGATTGAAGACATTTTTACCACTGGTGAGAAGGTTTCATCGAAGTCAACGCCTTTCTTTTGTCCGAATCCTTTCACAACCAATCTTGCTTTGTATCGAGGTTGTGAGGTACCTTCTTCGCTTTTGATTCTGTACACCCACTTGTTTTTGAGGGCTTTCTTTCCCTGCGGTAATTTTACCAAGTCAAATGTGTGGTTCTCATGCAGAGATTTCATTTCTTCCTGCATGGCTTTCATCCACTCAGTCTTATGCTGGTCAGTGATAGCTTAGGTATAGCTCTCCGGTTCTCCCCCGTCAGTGAGCATCACATAGTCGCTAGGAGGATATCTTTGACTTGGTTGTCGCTCTCTGGTGGATCTCCTTAGTTGTGCTTCTGGTTGGACTTGTTCAGGAACTTGTTCAGGAATTTGTTCAGGAACTTGTTCTTGTTCTGAACTGTGAGCTGGTGGAACATCATCATCAGTATCTGGTGCAGCTCCCTTTTCATCTGAATTTGTTGATAGAGAGACTGGTTCCAGATTAACTGGAAGTTCTTCTGATTGTGGCTTCTCAGGTTTCTGAAAATCCTCGATCGTCTGATCTTAAAGAAACACCACGTCTCTGCTTCTGACAATCTTTTTGTTGACAGGATCCCAAAGTCTGTAGCCGAATTCTTCATGGGAATATCCCACAAAGATACACTGCTTCGCTTTTCCATCTAGCTTGGACCTCTCGTCTCTAGGGATGTGAACAAATGCTCTGCAGCCGAATACTTTCAAGTGTTTGTAAGAAACGTCTTTCCCCGTCCAAACCTTTTCTGGTACGTCGTAGTTCAGTGGAACTGATGGAGAAAGGTTGATTAAATCCACTGCTATCCTCATTGCCTCCCCCAATAGGAGTTTGGCAGTTTTGCATTTGAGAGCATACATCTGACTCTTTCACAAATGGTTCTGTTCATCCTCTCTGCGACACCGTTGTATTGAGGTGTCTTTGGTACTGATTTTTCCAGCCTGATGCCGAAACTTCTGCAGTACTCCTCGAATGATCCGCGATACTCACCGCCATTGTCTGATCGTACACACTTCAAACGTCTGCCAGTTTCTCTCTCAACTTTTACATGAAATTGTTTGAAAACTTCTTGCACTTGATCTTTAGTTTTCAAAGCAAAGGCCCACACTTTTCTAGAGTGATCATCAATAAAAGTCACAAAATAATGAGCACCTCCTAGTGCCTTACAACTCATTGTACAGACATCTGTGTGTATTAAATCTAGAATATTTGCCTTTCTAGATGGTGGGGAACTACGAAATGCAACTCTGTGTTGTTTACCCATAATACAATCAACACAAGTACGTAAAGATGTACCTTTCATTCCTGGCAAGTGCTCCTTCTTGGAAAGAATTCTGAGACCCTTTTCACTCATGTGACCGAGTCGCTTATGCCATAACTCGGTGGGAACTTCTTTCCTCATGGTATTTACTTCTTCTCTACACAACTTGGCTTCTGTGATGTAGAGTGATGGATCTTTCTTACCTTTGGCTACTACCAACTTTCCTTTGGTGAGCTTCCATTTTCCTTCACCAAAATTATTATTGTAGCCATCGTCATCAAGCATTCCGGTGGAGATCAAATTGAGGCGGATATCAGGAACATGCCTCACATCTTTCAAGAGTAACCTGCATCCAAGGTTAGTTTCTAAATAAATATTACCGATGCCGATAATTTTGGATGCATTATCATTTCCCATCCTCACGCGTCCGAAATCACCTTGAGTGTAAGTTGAGAAGAAATCTCGTCGTGAGGTGACATGGTAGGACGCACCTGAGTCAACTACCCATGTAGAGTCTTGACTTGCAAGGTTGACATAATCAGCATCTTGAACAATGACAACTTCTTCAGTGAGAGTTGCGGTGTCATTTGTTCGGGTTTCTGCTTCTTGATTTTTGGATCGTTCCGCCTTTAACTTTCGACATTCTCGAATGAAATGTCCGGGCTTGCCGCAGTGATGACACTTCTTGTCATGCCACGATCTGGACTTTGAGCGTCCTCTTTGCTGACTTTGGTTATGAGGATTTCTGCTTTTACTCCTTCCGTGTCATTCTTGCTTGCCTTGTTTTTCCATGACAAGTGCTTCAGTTTCAGGAGTATAACCATTGTCTTTTCGTCGAGACTCTTCGTTCAGCATTCTGTCTTTTACCATATCCATGGTAAGCTTGCCGCCAGGAGCTGAGTTACTAACTGACACAACTAGAGTGTCCTAACTTTTTGGTAGAGAACTCAGCAACAACAACGGTTGTAGCTCGTCATCCACGATCATCATCATAGAGTTGAGTTGATCTACAATGCCTTGGAACTCACTCATGTGTTCCGATACACTACTTCCATCTTTGTACTTCAAATTGACTAATCGTCGTATCAGATTAGCTTTATTCTGTACGGTTGTCCTCGCATACATTGTCTCCAATTTTTGCCAAAGAACGTAAGCATCGTGTTCATTAGCAAAATTTTAAAAAATGCTCTTGTCGATCCATTGTCTGATTTGAGCAGCACACTTTCGGTTCAACACGGCCCAATCACCGTTTGTGCTAGTTGTTTTTGGTGTCTTGCCATCTATCGAAGTTGTAGACACCGCTTCTTCCTTCGGCATTATAATCGGCTTCCACAGATCTTTAATGTATAAAAGATCCTCCATTTTTGGCTTCCAAATTGCATAATTAAATGCAGTCAACCTGATCATATTGCCTGTGCTCTCCTCCATTTGAGTCGTCAATCAACAGGTTTCGCGGAGCTTGACACTTCATCGGCGATGAATAGTACTATGTGAATAGTACTCAATGAATAGTACCCCTTGTGAATAGTACTATGTGAATAGCGCCCTTGTAAATAGTGCTCCGTAAATAGTACTCTATGAATAGTACTAGTATTCCAAATAGTGACTGCCGACAAAATAGTACCGTATACGTGAATAGTACTATATGTATGAACAGTACCTTTGTTGAAAACGACCCAAGCTCTGATACCACTTTGTTAGGAAAAACGATGGTTGTAAAGAAATAAATTCTACAATCCCAGGACAATTTCCTAAACTAAAATACAATAAAGATAACACCAAAGATTTTAGCGTGGAAAATCCTCTAAAAGATGAGGTAAAAACCACGGGACCCGTAGGCCGCTTAAAGACTTCCACTATAATATAATGGGATTACAAACTTCACCCTTAGGTGGATCTCTCACAAATAATACAACAACTATGTATCTTCAATTTGTGGGTAAAACTTCACAAATTGGCTCACACTTTTTCTTCTCAAAGAAACTCTCTTTGAGGCTCTCTGGATCTATCAGATTAGATCTCTCCGAATGATTTTCAAATTAAAAATATGGCTCTATTTATAGAGCTAAAACAGGGACAAACTTGTAATTATTTTGATCAGCCCACGAGCTTCTTGCTTCCTTCTCCACGAGCTACCCACGTGAAGTTTGTTGTTTCCGTCATGCATGCCTCCCATGCATAGCCCACCTTGCATAGCCCACGTGAAGGAGGTGTTTGTTTCATGCAAGCCCACGTGAAGGAGGTGGACCCACAAGAACTTATTTCAGAAATGTTGTTTAAATTCTTCTTCTTGTTGTGCCAGCCGATGAAGCTTGTGTGAGAATTCATGTAGGGTTTAGATGAATAATGGCTCATGACAGTTGACCTAGTTATCCTTAAATTGAAGAATTTAAGTCCTAACAGTCTGTTGTTACTGATGAATGTGAAACAGGCGGGCAAACTTCACAAGTGCTGACATGAGAGAATCTGATTTTAGTGGTTCAACATTTAATGGTGCTTATCTTGAGAAGGCTGTTGCGTATAAAGCAAACTTTACAGGTATAACCCAGTGTGGTTTAATTTCTATATTTTGAATTGTGTCATCTTGTAATTTTAGCAATATCTATTGACAGTATTGCATCTTTGATAAGAACCCATTTTCTACAAATAAAAAAATATAAAATAGAGAAAAAAAGAAAATGATAATTGGCTCATTCGAGGGAGCCAAAACCTCCGATAGATTCTTCGAAGGAACCCAACCTCTAAAATGGGATCATACCATTGGTAATAATTTTCTGCTCTCTAATTTCATTCATACATTCTCCTTATTAAATAGATAAAATACATAACTACATATTACTACTCATAATCACCCACTACTCCATAACAAGGAGTTATAACCTACAAAACAACCCACTATCTAGACTTTTTCAACTAAATAAAACTTATAAAAAATAATAAATAATTATTTAATTAAAATAAGAAATGTGATCGTAACAATCATCCTAAGCCCTATTTTCATTTTTAGTTTTTTTCACTAGTAGATTATGCAATGATTCGTTCAACACTTGTTTGGACATCTTTTCATGTGGTTTGATTTAGTCCTTTTTCCACTATTACGGGTTTTTTTGTAGACTCAACTCAACTCAACTCAACTAAGCTTTTCCCAATTACATGAGTTTAGCTATGACCGAAGGTGCGACAAAATTACAAGTAGTTATATCTCTCTTAATTATTTTATCCGTATTATTTTAGGTCTTCCTCTATCTCTATTTTTACTATGTATTGTTAATAGGCCACTTTTCTTAACTAGCGCATCTATAGGTCTTTGTTGTATGTGTTCAAACCATCTTAATTAATTTTCTCTCATTTTATCTCCAATTGGGACTACTCATACTATTTCTTGAATATGTTTGTTTCTAATTTTACCTTTTAATGTTTTACCACATATCCATCTTAACTTAAGCATATTTATTGCACTTAGTTTGTTCGCATGTTGTTTCGTTATTGTCCAATATACTATTCCATAGTGCATGGCTGACCTAATAGCGGTTTTATATAATTTTTCTTTCAAGTTCAATGGGATGTGTCGATCATATTATACTCCAAAAGCACTCCTCCACGTAACCCATTTTGCTTTAAGTCTATGATTCATGTCCTCATCCATTTGTCCTTCTTGATGTACACTAAGATTATGTTTAATGTTTTTAGTCTTAGTCCTACCAATCTTGAACCCTTTAGATTCTATAACCTCTTTTCAAACCTCTCGCATAGCATTCACTCCAGATTTAGTTTTATCAATCAGCCCTATATCACTAAAAAATAACATATGCCATAGAATATTTTCTTGAATATGTTACTATTTTTCTGTATGTACCTCAAATTTGGCCACCTATTGTAATGATCAAATATCACAGGCTTCTCCGCTCGCTTCACAAAATGTTTCCAAGTTTCTTCTTGGGCTTCATGAACTCGCATTTGAGTAAGAGAGGTAGCAAATATGAGTTTATTAGGTTGTCATGCCATCTTAGATCTAATGGTTTCTAACAATTTTGATTACTACAGGCATTTTCTAAAACAATAGTTTTCTATCATCCTAAAGATTTCCTTCCACTAATTCAAAAACTTTTTCTTTAGTATTGATGGGAAACAACCTTTGCAATTTGGAGATATGGGCACGTAAACTGTCCCTTCCACAATTCTTTCAATGGCAGGAGCCTCGTATGCCAAGTTTGCCCTTTTTATTGATTGGGTCAACTACATATATCTCCAATACCTTTCTCTGTTTACATACATCCAAGAACTAGTTGAAGTCTCATGGCTTTACATTGCCTTTTGTTTTGAGCAAGAACCATATTCTTGATGAACTAAGGAGCATGACAATCAATCTCACTAAAGGTTGAATTGGTACAAGATTCTTTCTACCTTTGTCTTCCAAATAGTGCTCCATATATTAATCACTGATACATCTTGAAAAATGGAAGGCCAAGTGGCTCTATCATCCAAACTAACCAATGGACTATTGCCTCTCTTCCATTTACCTGCTTTAGGGTACTTTTTTGAATTCAACTAACCTTACATTTTATAGTGTTGTTTGTGTATCAATGAGATCATTCAAGTTGAGACAAGATTTTAACAAGGTTAACAGTTTTTTTTCCTCCATGTTCTTTATTAGGTTGCACTTTGTGGAATTCAAACTAGTCTTGTGTATCAACTTTTGTACTAAATGTGGATCTCACCTCTTAGTTACTCGAGTAGGCCTCATGTCCTAGTTTACAACAATTTAAAAGTAGTCTCCTTTCTACATACTACTTGTAAAGGTAACGCGTTGCACCTGCCTTTGTTGAGTGACGCCCTGTATTTGCCTTTGAACGTGTCCAAAAAAAGGGCAACGGGCTAGATGAACAAGGGTCCTACATACTCTAGATGAGTGTGGGTAAATAAGTTAGTCTTTGATAATAGGCCTAGAATAACAAATTAAAATACAAGAACATTAACATGTAAATAAATGGAGATAGTAAGCACTATGATTGGAAGAAAATAAAATATAATATGCTTACATTGACCAAATGGATGGGTAAAAAATCTAAAGAAATAGAAAACACGCGGTATAGACTATAAACTATATTATAGTTGGAAACATAAAATTAGAAATGGAGAAGAAATAATTGGAAACAAAAAATGGCAAATACATATTTGTAAAGAGATATGAACACTTAAATAACATTTAATAGCGGTCCTAAGAAAAGTTGAATAGACTTTCTCTTAAACTAAAAAGGTTGATGAAGCATGTAAAGATTGTATAAGGTTATTACAGGAGAAAGCTTAACTTCACAAAATAGGTTAAGGGTAATAAATATACGTATAAAAATGAACTATAGGTCTGAATGTAAAATTATCATCCCAAGAATTAAATAGTGAAATATTTAAAGGAGAGCTAGTAAAAGAAATGATTTCAAGTACGGATGATGACCTCAATCTAATGTGGGATGAAATAGCTAAATGCATAAAATACAAAAAAGAGGTTCTAGGAGAATCAAGAGGGTCTTTCAAAAAACAAGTAGAATCAAGAGGGGTAAGACCATCGAAGAAAGTTGGTTGTAAAATAAAAAGTTCAAATTGCCACAAAACTTAAAAAGAAATAATTATAAAACTTGATGGCAGATTAGGGTTAAGGAAAAAAATTAGAGAAATACGAAGAAAGAAGCCAAAAAAGTTATAAGTAATGCTAAATTTAAAGAGTGATGATCGATGACTTTGAGTAAAAAAAGAAGAGATCAAAGAAAGAAAACTTATTTTGAAAAATTATCATATGAAAATCATCTAAAAGGTTTGTAAGTGTACAAGGTCATAATAACTTAGGTATAACTAATGAAAATAGATTCTTTCTTAGAATTGCCATGCTAGTGCTAAAAAAGGTTTTAAGAAACATGATAAATGTAAAGGCTTTAGGACCAATTGCTATTCATATTGAGGTTTGGAAGAATCTAGGGAAGTTGGAGTCTTGTGGCTAACCAAATTGTTTAATAAAATTGTGGTACTTAAAAAATGCCCAATGGTTGGAAGAAAAGTATCTTAATATCTATATATAAAAACCATAGTTGTCGAAATTGAATTGTAAAATCATAGAGGGTGGGATTGGATTCAAATTGTAAATCATAAACTTTTTTTTCATTGTTTTGTAAATTGCAAAAAATACTTCAATTTTTATGAAAATGCTTAAATAATAGCAAGGTTTTAAAATTCACTAAGACCATTTTCGTTTGTGAGGCAAGGCGTAACTCTCAAGGTGGTTTGACACGTAAGCCTCACATTTTTTAAAAATAAAATAAAATATAATTAATGAATTGAAAAACATGAAATATAAACAAACTTGAATTATTTTTATGTGTGCTTACCTTATCACATAACAATTTCAAGCACTCTATACCACAAACTTAATATATCAATGCTTCAATTATTATAAACATTATTTAAAACGTATGAGTACATTTATAATTTCATAAGTCAAGATTTTTAAATGTTATGTTTTTGTATATCAAAAACAGAAACTAGTCGAATAAATAAAATGCAACAATATTAGGCACGAACACTTCTTAATTTTCACGTTCTCTAGTAACTTTCTTAAGTTTCTTTTTTTTTATTATATTTGATGATGCACCCTACAATAAACTCATGGAAACAATTGGCATTAGAAGAGTTTTTATGTAGTCTATGAGAAGTTTAGGGTTGGATTTTTGAAAACTTGGATCTCTCTTAATAATTGACATTAGAACTTTAAGAAAGAAAAGGGACTGGCGTATTTATACTATTAGTTGATGGGTTTTAGAAAAAATGGAAATTGTAAATAGAAAAAAGACTTAAGAGTTTAGACTTGGAGTTTTAGAATTTGGATCTCTCCTAGATAATTAATTTTAGAAGTTTTAAATTGTAAGGAATTAGCATGTTTATTCTATTATTAGTCGAGGTGTTTTGAGAAAAATAGGAAAGCCTAAATAAAAAATGTGGTAAAGTTTCACATTATGGTCGGTCGTATATAGTGAGGCTTAAGGGTTTAGGGAGGCTTAAGTCTCACATAGCTTTGAGGATAAGTCTCAAGGTGTGAAGCCTCACGTAGATAAGGTGTAAGCCTCAAGTAGGTACCATCGAGGCTTAAGCCTTCCGGCAATTTTCAATAGCCTCAAGGCAAGGTTTTAGAACTATGAATAATATAATACTCATTTATTTTTTATTTATTTAGTTTATATCAAGCTTTAAAGTCTTTCTCCTCTTGTATTAAGCATTTCACTATCTTTTTTTCATTTCTTCGTTTCCTTTCTTTGCAATGAACTTTTTTAAGAATGTATTAACACCATATGGCTCATTGATACAAATCTAAACATTATTTCATATTTTTTGCAAGACGATGTTCATTCTAAAGTAGAGCTCCTCAACTATTTTTTTATTTTTTAGTTGCAATATAGATCTATACTACCAAATTTTGTTTACTTTTCTATTGATTCTCACTGTGGAAACACAAAACATAAATATAATATGAAAAACCACCCATAACATCAAATGACACAACCAAACAATATATATATATTTATATTGGCATAAACAATAAAATAATTTTTTAATTTAAGAATTAATAAAATAATTGTTTCCCTCCTCAAATTGCATCAATGATTGTTAGAGAACATGAATAAAAAAAGGTGGTGATAGGGAAGATGAGAAAACAAGCGAACGAGGAGAGGGGGGCATGGTCTTCCCTCTCTCTAGTGTAGAGGGCTATGCTCCCTCCCTTTCACATTCAAGTGGCTTTCCAACGAGAGACAAAACTTCAAGAAATCCTTTATCTGTGGTATACATTTGATTCTATCATTTGTTATTTATATTTATATATTGATGTATATGTAATTTATAATACCAAAAATCAACATTTATGAGCAATGTTTTGAGCTGATAGGGTGAAAGTCGGGTTTCGGGCTGGACCCATTCTTCTGAATTGAAGATTTTGTAACCCAACTAACCCTATCATTGAGTGATAACCTGCCCGAACCCGATTGGATTGGGATGGGTCAGTTGGGTTGGTTGGGAATTCAGGTACTTTGCTCACCCTACTAACACTGACTTCCTTTATGTTATCTTGAAATAATATGCGACACTGAACCCATAGTTCAATCTTTTGGACACAGATAAGCAAACTATGAACTGCATTTAAAATGAACTGGACACTCCAATGTAAAGTTAATTGTCGTCCCACAACAAGTAGGCATAGTTTTCTGACATTGATCTTAATTCATTGTGAGATGGTTCCTGAGTGGTTCTATATTTGTTGTTATCTCACAGGTGCAGATTTGAGCGACACGTTGATGGATCGCATGGTAAGATCAAACTCTAATAAAGATCTCTGACTGGTGGTTATATTTTACTGCCATCAAGACAATTCAATCAATTTGTTTTATTGTGAAATTTAAATCTGGTTAATCTGAATGATCACCAAAGCAGTTGAATAACATGATAAGGGCCAATTAACAAGTTGGTTAATGGGGAGAAATTTGTGTTAATTTGATATTGATTGTCTACTGTACTAGTTAATATAAAATTGATTTAGTGGTCAGAATTTCATAATGCTGATGAAATTCAACAAGAGCTTTTCATCAGCTTGGTAAACTCAAATAAACACTATTATTTAGTTTATGATCCATCATATTGTCTACGGGAACTACTACAGATTCTCTGTTGTTTATGTTCAGGTCCTTAATGAAGCTAATCTCACAAATGCCGTGCTTGTTAGATCAGTTCTCACTCGCAGTGATCTTGGGGGTGCAACCATTGAAGGTGCTGATTTCAGTGATGCAGTGTTGGATCTGCCCCAGAAGCAGGTACTTTATAATAAACCTTTTTTGGTTGGATATTTGTTTTTCATAACTGATGATCTTAGAATATTTTTGGGAGTGGTGCTTGCTTTACTTCCATTTATGTCAGATTGCCTTGTTTGTTCTCTTTTCTGAACTTCAAGATTACACTTTGTAGCTGCATCATCAAATTATAAATTGTGCGTTACTGAGGTTTAGTTCCTGATGTTGGTATTCTTTGTTTAAGGACCACAATGATCAATATAGAAAAAGAATAGAAATTTGTTAAAGATGATGATTCTAGCAGGATTAGCTACAATGAATCCAGTTTGCCATTCTAAATCAAGGTTTCAAACCTGAACCATACCAGATTATGGTACTATGCTGTGGAGAAAATCCTTGGCAAAATTAGTACATTGATGATACAAATTACAATAGATGATGTCCAAGTTACTTTTGCCATCCATATCCACGTACAACAGCCTACCGTAGACCTTGTGAGTAATAGTGATCAAACAGCTAGTACCTTGGAATTTAGTACTCCATTTTTGGTTTCAAAAGTTTGCCGATGTAAACAAAATTGCACTATTTCTTGCATAGATTGTGTTATTTATTGTCTGAATTGTGAATACTACTGAATTATAATAGCTTCACTCCTTTTAATGAGGCAACATTAGAAAGATATATCCTAATATTTACATCTCAAGCCACACAGCCCAACCGTACTCAGTTGTTAGGTGTACCTTTATAAAATAAAAAAAATCTTCAGTTCTGTTATCAGAAACCTTAGGCTTGTAGTTGTTTCCTAGATAGTTGGATTAGGGTGGCAAGTATTCTTACAAGAAAGGTTTTATTCCTTAACAAATTTTTCTTTCATTGATCTTATTTCATGTTAAGAGCTTTGAATTTAATATGGTTTTGGTTGTTTCTGAGATTGAGGTGGTTTTAAACGTAACATCATTTATGAGCTTTCAAAGACATGTAACAATAAGGACATGATTTACTCACGTTTCCTACTTTGCATCAAGTTGCTTCCTAATTTGATAATATTGCTGTAAGTTTTAATTGAACTGAGGTGTTTAACCATTGTTAAATTTGTCTACCGTTTTCTGGCTGGAATTTTTTCCTCAATGTTGGAAACATAGTTACATAGGGCATATATGGCGTACCAAGTGCACGAAGCTACCGCCATTACAGTGTCTGGGGAAGGGACAAAGTATGCAACCTATCTCCACATTGGAGAGGTTGTTTCGGGATTCGAACCTGCGACCTCCAAGTCACAATGAGCAACCTCAACTGTTGCACAAAAGCTTGCTTTCTATGTTGGAAACATGCATTGGAAAAAAAAGGCACAAAAAAAAAGATAAAAAAAAAGAAAAAGAAAAAGAAATAGGAAACCATTGCACAAGATAGTTTTGGTTAACCTTCACCAAATTGGATTTTGCATCCAAGGGGATTACAGCCAGCTCTCTGCCAAGTAAAAGGCATCACTGACAAAGGGAAAGAATCCCTCTGGCTGAAGCCTAGAACTCAGGTTCCCTAGTACACACCACAGCCAAGAACAAGAAATCACTTATGAAGGGAAACATACGTCTTTGTAAGTCCGTGAAATTAATTTCCTTGAGTTTATTCTCCAAAAGCAGATAATAGTTGAATAAGCTTGATGCACGTGACAGTCATTGGATTTGGATAACCAGTAATGGAATGTATAGATATTGGGATTATTATTCATTCATAAAACAGAAAACATCAGAAATTGCCCATCCAACTTTGTAACCCATGGCAACCTCATATAGTGGGGGTGACCTTTGCACAACCCCTTATCAAATTTTGAAAAAATGTTTTACAAGACTTTCACAACTGATTTATCTAGATTAGCAAGAGCACTTCTGTAGAAAACATTGCCTTAATCTTCAATATTTTGATTGACATAAGGAAGCATGGTGGTAGTATTTTTGGCTTGAGATCCAAACGAAAGCATGCAACTAGCACCCATTTTAGTATTTTTAGAAACCACTTGATCTAAAAGCTACAGCTAATACGTGTGGCCCTTGTGATGTATATGAAGCTATCATTACATTCCCCGTCAAGGCTTGCTAAAGTACTAATTCATGACAAAAATCTAAGTCATAATTTGTAACCCAGAAACCATTTTACAAGGCTTGCAATTAAAACTAGACCTTTAAAGCATTTTTATGGTTATTGTCCTTATCCTTTGGTAATTTATGCTTTACAAAAGTACTTACCTTCTTATCTTGCATTACAAAGAGTTTAATTATGACTTCAAATCTTTGACCTCCTTGCACAATGTTTATTAGAGTGCCAAAGCTCAACCTCTAGTAAAATTTACACTATCATGGCACTTTGTTCACAATGTTGAACTAGTTTCATGAATTTTCCACCAATCCACCAATATTTCTAGTTGGCGCAGTCTTACCAATGCTTGCACCATACTTGAACTATCATAGTTGAAATGAGTCATCTTTTGTTGTATTCTAGCTTGGAAGATCAATATCATTTTGCCATAAAAAGTTCAAGGGAACTCGATATGAAAAAAAATAATTCCTGGTTTTATTCATATGGTTTCTTCTTTAAACAACCGGGACTTTTTCTTCGTGCAGGCTTTGTGCAAGTATGCTAATGGGAAAAATCCTATAACAGGGGTGAGCACACGTTCAAGCCTAGGGTGTGGGAACAGCCGCAGAAACGCTTATGGGAGCCCTTCTTCCCCTCTGCTTAGTGCTCCACCTCAAAAACTGCTTGATAGGGATGGTTTCTGTGACCAGGGCACTGGGCTCTGCGACGCAAAGTGATATAAGTTTTCCTACATCACATTTATTGTACAAAAGACATAAGAGAGGTACACAAAAGAAAATATTATTTGGAAAATTGAATTTCATCATAAGTCGGGAGCAGCAGTGACTGTAGATAACATGAGAGTATCTTCATTTTAAACAATTTGTGGAAGCAAAATTTCCTACAAAGCATATCAGCTCCATTTTTTTTTTTTCCTCCTTTACTATCATACACTTCTATTTACTTTGAAAGCCAGTAGATAATGAGAAACAGTGTGCAAGCTGCAATAACTGCAGACAAGGTGAGGGTGTCTTTAGAGCGCTTCCTTTTGATTGCCCCTGCAAATTTCAAGGTAAGTGTTAGATGTCAATACAACATAGAAAGCTAAGGAACATAGATTGATACATGAAACAAGGTTAAAATACCAAGTAGGCCACGGATTATTGGGAACTTGTCACTGAGTTGCTTGACCTTCCCTTGAACGTCTTCTAGCAACGTCCTTTGAGAGCCCAAAACTGACCTTGTTGCTTGAGCTTGACTTATCACATCATCAATCTAAACAGAACTGAGCCAATTGAGTCATTTGAACAAGATCAGCGAAATCTAATTTGAAACAGAACAGGAAATCCTAGTATATATGGGTTGAACATGCACAATCTTATTGACAATCGTCAATGGATAAGGTTGCTGTCGGGTCAATGTCCTGAATTAAAGTAATAGAATTAATTGATCTTTGAGAACCACGTCACGGCAAGAGATTCAGATTGCAATAGGAAAGCAATAGTTGACAAAACGTTGCACAAGAAAATAAAGATCCCTGTTAGGAATATACCAACATAATGGGTCAATGTTTACCCATGACCTATTGATTGGCTTCCCTCTTTTTGGTAAAAACATCTAAAGCCAATCTTACTCAAATATAATCAGTCTCAAGTCTCCAATGCTTGCATCATTCCTAGGCACTCAAGAGATGAGAAGAATGCATTAAGTGACAAAATGGGGTCAGCAATACAGATCAAGTTTGGGAATTTCTCTACTCTCAATTGAAGCTTTCACTTCACAGATTACCATTACCAGAATATCTGTGCTAACCATGCAATAAAGTTCCTTATAATAGATCAAGCAATCAAAACTAAACCAATGAGTAGGTGCTTCCTCATGACTTTCCTTCTAATACTCTATCGATCTCTCTTTGCCAACAAACTTCAGACAAAATGACTTGAAATTATGGAAAGGTAGCTTCTGCCACAAAGGACCACTTTGTTGATGAGCTGATCAGTATTTTCCTCCAGGCTTGTCATATATACTAAAGTTCAAGAGGCTTCAATGATAACTCAATCTTAAATAGTAAATGTTGTGGATAAGAAATATGCCTTAATTAAGCAGACATGCTACCTGCTCTACAAGAAGTATGGAAATGGTACAACTCAGAATTTATTTGAGAAGAGCTCTACCAGGATAATTTTTAGTTTATCAAATAGTCTTAATAGGAATATTTCCTTTCAGGAGAATGAATCACCTCTGCAGAAAATTTTTCATACTGGTCTCCTTGAAAGCATATATGGATATGTTGAATCATCTTTTATCTTTACTTTTCTTTGACATTATTTTGTCGAATGACAAGTCTTATGAATGCACCCAGTGAGACCAGATATGGATTTTAATAGCTCATATTGATTGCACGTTCCTGTTCCTGCTCTTGCAGCATTGTCTAATCAAAACTGCAAGCTTCACAAATATATCAAGAACAATAGATGCTAACTATAGCACATAACATGATACGGAAGGATTTGGCATTTCGACCAACATGCCAGCTAATATAATGAATAATTTTCATTTAAGCTAAGGAATTTCACGTTAAGCAGATAAAAAAATAACTTGATTATGTGGCACGCACTTGCCCTCTAATGAATAATGCTCATTTAAGCTAAGGAATATCACTTCATGAAAGAAAGAAAGAAAGAAAGAAAGCAAGACTATTTTGCATGAAAGCAGATCGATCATAAAACACAGGATAAGGGGAAACCAGGAAACACATTTCTGCACCAGAAGAGGGGAAAAATGAAAAAAACAGAAGAGGACGAGTCTTACTTGCACTATGCTTCCATGTATTGCAGATCTTTCTCGTAATAAGTGCATTCTAGGTGACATACTGCCAGATGCCTAATCAAGAGATTTAAAATAAATAAATAAATAAATAATTATGTTTATGATCTTTGACAACTAATACAGAGGTTGAATTTTGCTTTACCTTGTATTCGCTGATATCATCCCTGACAGAACTGAGAAGCTCAGCATGCTCCCTCATGGAGTTCATATTTCCCTTGATCCGTCTGAATTCCTGAAACATGAGGTCTATGAGATGGTGCATGGCATTATTACTCATTAGACATGATTAATCATTGTGTAAAAAAGCAAGTTTCGCTGTCACTCTATTGTTTAAAATGATAAGAAAAGATTTCTGTTCTAGTAATGCTGAAATACTTGTAAAGTAGGGAAAAAACACATCTGAAATTATATAGCGAATCATTCATAACAAATTGAGTTCACAAGCCCAACCCCATATTCAGGCAGGCAGCATACTTAAATTGCCTATAACCTGCCTATACCAAATTGATGGCTGGTTCAGATGGGACTCTTTTATGTATCATACTTATTAAATAAACTAATGTGAATGGGTGTCACTGCAAACGTATCAAAAGAGCTTTTGAACAACACATCATTCATAAAATGATAAAAAATCAGTTTACAGTTTACACATTCAAAGGTGGGGAATTTCAAAAAATTTAGCAAAAATACCATTTACGAAAGTAGAGAAACAGATGTGCTTAGATGGTGCAACTGAACTGGTACAACATTTACAATTGCTCATAAATTTTGTGAATAGCCTATGAAGTAGAGAGAGAACGAGAGACTTAAAATGACTATACTAGTCCTAAATAAGAAAGGAAATAAAGAAAAGAAAAAAATCCTTAAATGGGCAGTACTGAAACAGAAGCAGGAAAGAACAAAAATGATGGTCATAGCTACTCTTGTTGTATAGAGTATAGGTCGCAAAGGAGGATTGAAAAGACTAGAAAACTCAAAATGCAAACAACACATGTTGAAGAATAATATACTTAAATGATGTGAAATAGCATTTGCTTGAAGCCATGGAATGATAATTCTCTACACTTCTCAAAACTTCTATTGATTTTTTTAATCACCAATATATGAATTAAGTATGAAAAGATGAATACAAAAAGGTCCATGAAAGTAAGGCTAAAAATAGAAATAATTTTCAATATTCAAAATTTTTCTTGAAATTTTCCACCTTCTACGTAAAAGTTGTTAAAACATCACTGCCTACTTTTTATGTACAAAAGTATCTCTAAGAACTACAAATATATAAGATTGAAACTCATTCTTGAGTAAAATAACGGAAACCAGAGAGTCAATGAAAGAAAAGGAAAAAATAAAGATTAAAATATGCTAATATTGATGTGAAAAAAGAACATGTAATTTATAAATAATATATATATGAAAATGAAGGAACTAATTCATTAAATCAAAAACAATAAAAAAGGAAAAGAGGACCAGAAGTACTTAGGGGTGTTCATCCTACCGACCAACCCGACTAACCCAACCCAACCCAAACTTTTGGGTTGGGTTGGGTTGGCTCTAGAAATTTATAACCCGATCTTGTTTGGGTTGGGTCAAGATTTGACATATAACCCGAAATAACCTGAACTAATAAAAAATAATAGTTATTACTCTCTATTGATATTTTTGTCATAAACACTTACTATGATTGTATTAATCAAAATTTTATGATGCAAGAAACATGAAAGAAATTATTTTAATAACTCTTATAGCATTTGCATTTGATTTAAAAATAATTTTATAAAATGTTATTTAGAATTCATAGATATATTAGGTGGATTATGAAATTTTATAATGAATATAGTAGCAGACAAACCCGACCCAAACCAACCCGAAGTTATTGGGTTGGGTTGGGTTAGATATTTTCAACCTGAACCTAGTTGGGTTGGGTTGGTATTTGGTCGAAACCCAACCCAATCCAACCCAAACCGTGAACACCCCTAGAAGTACTCAAGTGAAAAAAACAAACACTAGAACAAACAACTCCAATCCCATAACAAGTAGGAAATGGAAAAGCAAGAATTAACCA
The DNA here is from genome assembly GCA_035771175.1 of Paratinospora sagittata. Lineage (NCBI taxonomy): Eukaryota > Viridiplantae > Streptophyta > Magnoliopsida > Ranunculales > Menispermaceae > Paratinospora > Paratinospora sagittata. The sequence goes on along the minus strand of CM069596.1, from coordinate 8,800,919 downwards.
GGACGAGGCTTTGAGTCTTAAATTATCCCAAACAACTCCAGGATCATTACACTAATTTTTAAAAATTTGTTCGTATAAACTATATACAAATCATTTCATATTTATGCTAACAATAGAAGCATTTAAAGTCAAGACTACCTAGGTGGTAAGCTAGGAAAGCAGTAAGGCGGTTTTAAAAAAATTTGAACTTACTTGAAAATCAGAAAACATTTACTAACTCGTCTAAAAATTTTAAAATACTTTTATAGTAGATATAAATAAGAACTTCATCTTTTCCATTGGTTAGTTTTCTTGTATTTTTGTTAACCTTTTTCCTCTTTTTTTTATAAAACTTAAATTGATCTAAAATGAGAACATACGTCAAAAAAAGTTTTTAACTTCCGTATACACATGCTTACCTCTTCATCCTTTAATATTATATTATTCATTGTCTTTTTTTGATAAACTATTCAACGTCTTGTTGCTTACCAAGCAAAATTCCTTATCTAAAATCTTATTAATGAACCATGACTTTATTTATGTCCTATAAAAAAAATTGTACTCGTTCATTACTTCCTATGTTGTTATTCATATTATTTAGTGTTGCGGAGAAGACCAAAATCTGTGGGATTTATTTCCTTTCAGGAAAGATGATAATTTTATTAATTGTTTTATTTAGCAGTTACTAAAATTGTAATTATTGTTATATGTGTACATAACCTTGTATGTCTATATATATGGTGTCCCTCCATTGAGACATAATTACGAATAAGAAGAAATTCCCCCCTCTTCTCCCGTGGTCGTAGTCCATAGAGTCGAACCATGTTACGTCTTTGTGTTTCTTTATCATTTTATTTTACAACATAGTATCAGAGCTTTAGGCTCATACAACTGGTAATTCTTTTTCTTTCGGCCTTCATTGTCAGAATCTTTTTTCATCACCAAAATTATCGTTGGCCGCCTTCATCGTCGGAATCGCACCACCTACCATCGTGCACTCCATTACCATTTGCGATCGCAACCATCAACTCGAATCCCGATGTCGTGCGCTCCACTATCGTTGTTGGCCTTCATCTCTGTCGTTGGCATTTATCGCCGCTATCGCTATTGCATGCGAAACCGATAGTTTCTTGGTCACTACCAGCTAAAGCTAAAGTTCCATGAAAGAGCGTTTCCACGGGGTAGAACCTCCTCAAGGAATATAAGGTTTTCATGAGGTTGATCTTGAACCGCCATCCAAGCACGAATACCTTCGTTTAAAAGAATATTTTTGGTGTAGAAAATCTCAAATTCATGATCTTTTGCCGCACGAATTTCCTAGGAAACGAAGTCATAGGCACGTAGAGCCACTGGTTCATCACCATCGCCATCAACATTGTCACTACACATCTCCGCTACTTCACATCTCTGTCACCTCTCGCTGAGCATCACCGTCGCTGAGCATCTCTGATTCTCAATCATCGTTGGTTCATCACCATCGTCGCACGTCTCTGGTTCTCCGTCTCCCATCTCTCTCTGTTGCTGGTTCGTCGTCTCTCTCTCTCTCTTCCCCTTCTTCTATACATTTCCTTTTCTCTCCTTCTTACTTCTTTCTTTTTCTTTTGTAACCCAAAAAAAAAAAACACATCAACCTCCATCTTCGGCCTTCATTGCCAAAGAGAGGCTTGTTTGGCCTTCAACGTTGTTATTGAAGAATCTGACCAAGCATCATTATTGTTGTTGTCGCTTCCACTGATACATGAGCCAAAATAAATATGTCCAATGTACAATCAATTGAAAAGCACTCTCTTAAGCAAGTCGGATTCAATCAGGATGAGATCAAGAGATTGAGAACTCTACTTGATACTCTTAGAAAACCCTTAGGTATCAACTCATTGGCACATTCAGATAAGTTTCCTATTTCTATTGGATTCAAAGTCTTGAATAAATCCTTTACAAACTCTTGGATTATAGATTTCGGTGCTACTGATCACATGACCAATTCCTGTCATATATTTCATACCTATAATCCATGTCCAAGCAGTCGAAAAATAGTCACAGTTGATGGGACTTTAACCACAGTTGCAGGCAAAGTAGATGTTCACATTAGCCCTACACTTACACTTAGAAACGTACTTCATGTTCCGAAGCTATCCACAAATCTTCTCTCTATACAAAAGTTAACACATGATCTAAGTTGTAAAGTGATTTTCTATGCTACTCATTGTGAATTTCAGGACCAGAAGTTGGGAAAGACAATTGGACTTGCTAAGGAACAGGATAGGTTGTATTACCTTGAGACACCGGTAAATTTTATCAAGAATAACTCATCATTTCTCTCTAAGCACTATCTCTCCATTAAAGATAAAATATGGCTTCATCACCGTCGACTTGGACATCTCTCATTTAGAACCCTTCAAGTCATATTTCCGTCTCTGTTTAAGACACTAGATTGTTGACGATTTTCATTATGAGGTGTGTGAAGTGGCAAAACACAAGCGTGTGACTTTCCTAGTTCACAATGAAAGAAGTTCAACTCCTTTTGATCTTATTCATAATGATATTTGGGGTCCTTCTCCTATTCCTAATGTTTCTAGAGCACGTTGGTTTGTATCTTTCATTAGTGATTGTACTAGAGTCTGTTGGATATTTTTACTCAAACAAAAATCTAATGTGAGCTTCATTCTCCCAAACTTTCACAACATGGTACAAAATCAATTCAAAGCTAAAATCAAGAAATTTCGATCTGACAATGCAAGGGACTATTTTCATCAAACCTTGACCCCTTACTTTCAAAAGGAAGGGATCATTTATGAATCATCTTGCGTCCACACCCCACAACAGAATGGTGTTGCTGAGAGGAAAAATGGTCACCTACTTGATACAACCCAAGTTTTCTTGTTCCATAACAATGTGCCTAAGTTCTATTGGGGGGAAGCCGTCCTAACTGCCACACATCTTATCAACCAAATACCTTCTGGAGTCCTTGGTTTTAAGAGTCCCATTGAATTGTTATCACAATTTTATCCTAACATCAAAACGTCCAACAATCTCATTCCTAAAATCTTCGGGTGTGTTTCCTTTGTCCATGTTCACCATCCAAACAGGAAAAAAACAGGAAAAAATTAGATCCAAGAGCTCTCAAGTGTGTTTTTGTGGGGTATTCCTCAACTCGGAAAGGGTACAAATGCTACCATCTACCGTCTAAAAAATTCTTTGTCTCCGCAGATGTTACTTTCAATGAACGTGAGTCTTATTTTCCCGCTCCTTCTCTTCAGGAGGAGAACTCCATCATGGAAGATAAGGATCGGGATTCTCTCCTATATGACCCCTTCTCCATTGACCTCTCATCCATACCATCTCCCTCCACACTTGAGCCATATGCATCTGCACCTTCAAAACCCAATGATAACCAAAGTAGGGAACTTGAACCTGAGTCGTCCGCTCTTGAGGATTAAATGATGGGACAGGTGTACTCAAGGAAGAAAGCTACAGTCCCTGAACCTATGCAAGTCCAAGAATCTAAACCAGTTCCTAGAAATGAAGGTACAGTCTCTGACCCTCTCTCACAAAACCCTTCAGAACCTCAGCCCGAAATAGACATTGATCTAAACGTTCCTATTGCTATTAGAAAGGGAACTAGGGAATGCACTAAAGGATACTTGAGAGTTGGTAGACTTGCCTGCAGGAAAGAAACCCGTGGGATGCAAATGGGTTTATACAGTAAAATGCAAAGCAGATAGGTCCTTGGAGCGCTACAAGAAACGATTAGTAGCCAAAGGATATACTCGGACATATGGTGTGAACTATCAAGAGACATTTGCTCCGATTGCAAAAATGAATATTGTGAAACTTCTTTTGTCATTGGTAGCTAATTATAACTGGGCTCTGCAACAATTTGATGTAAAGAATACATTTTTACATGGGGATTTAGAAGAAGAAATTTATATGGAAGTGCCTCCAAGATTTGGCACCACTGACAAAGTGTGTAAATTGAAAAAGGCCCTGTATAGACTTAAATAGTTCCTGAGGGCATGGTTTCGTCGGTTTGTCAAAGTAATGACAAATATGGGATATAGACAAAGCCAAGGAGATCACACTCTGTTTATTAAGCACTCAGCTTCAGGGGGAGTTACAGCTCTATGAGTCTATGTTGATGACATCATCATGACAGGAAAGAATGAGAACGAGAGACAGAATTTGAAGCAATGTTTGACCAAGGAATTTGAGATCAAAGAACTAGGGAGATTGAAATACTTTCTAGGAATTGAAGTGGCACACTCTAAACAGGGAATCTTTATTTCTCAACAGAAGTACATTACGGATCTTCTTAAAGAAACAAAGAAGTTAGCATGCAAACCAGTGAATACACCTATTGATCCTAATCACAAGCTTGGAGAAGTTCAAGAAACGTTGACTGTTAATAAGGAGATGTATCAAAGACTAGTAGGGAGACTCATCTATCTCTCTCACACAAGACCTGATATTACATATGCAGTAAGTGTAATAGGTCAGTTCATGCACAAACCTAAAGATATTCATTTGCAAGCAGCTAACCGTATCTTACAATATCTTAAAGGGACTCCAAGACAGGGTATCTTATTTAAACGACACACAGGAGTCGTTCTTAAAGCACGTACAAATGCAGACTATGTTGGTTCAGTAGTTGACAGAAGATCAACTACTCCATGTTGTACGTTTCTTGGTGGGAATTTGGTGACATGGCGAAGTAAAAAACAGAATGTAGTGGCCAAATCTATTGCTGAAGCAAAATTCTGAGCAATGGTTTGTGAGCTATTATAGTTGCAGATAATTTTGATAGATTTGAAGATACACTGGGATGGCCCTATGAGACTTTATTGTGACAATAAATCTACAATTAGCATTGCCCATAACCCAGTTCAACATGATCAAACCAAGCATATAGAGATTGATAGACACTTCATTAAAGAGAAGCTTGATAGTGGGTTGGTGTCTACCAATAATCAGCTCGTCGATGTGCTGACTAGAGGGTTAAACCATACTGCATTTCAAGCAAGTGTGTCCAAGTTGGGAATGGTAAACCTTTATTCACCAGCTTGAGGGAGAGTGTTGCGCAGAAGAGCAAAATCTGTGGGATTTATTTCCTTCCAGGAAAGATGATAATTTTAGTAGTTGCTTTATTTAGCAGTTACTAAAATTGTAATTATTGCTATATGTGTGCATAGTCTTGTATGTCTATATATATGGTGTCCCTCCATTGGGACATAATTACGAATAAGAAGAAATTCCCTCCTCTTCTTCCGTGGACGTAGGCCATAGAGCCGAACCACGTTACATCTCTGCGTTTCTTTATTATTTTATTTTACAACATTTAGTGCGTCAATTTCTTGTTAAATGTAAAATGATTATATGTTGATTTTGTATTGACATTGTTTTGAGGAATGATTGAGAAAAAGTTTCCTTCCTTATGTTATTAATTCTATATCTATTATATCCTTTTGAAAAATAATTCTGGGAAAAGAAATGGGAACATTTATTTTGGAAAACATCTAAACTATATATGATTTCCTATTTTATTTTTTTCTTGATTGGATTTTAATTTTAGTTTACATAAATAATCATAATTCAATCATATGAAGTGTCATTTTGTCATAGTTTCTTGAATTCTTATTCATGGTGTTCTGCTTGTTAATATTTTGTATTTACATAAGTTTTGTTTTTTATTAAATTGCTTAATGACTTTTCAAATAGTTTTTATCACCACTTAGGCATTTCCCAATCATTGCATGCGCACCACCTCACCTAAGTAGGTCAGATTGTGCCCTAGTGTTGCTTTGACACTTTAACAATATTGAATAAAAGCCATAAAATAATTCTTTATTTGAGTAAAACAATATTTAACAATATTGAATAAAAAAAAATCTCACGCATTACTAAGACAATAAATATTCCTTAAACTATATTTCTAATTTATTTCTAAGTTTATAATCATGCTTATATTGGCATACCTTGAAATAAACATGTATTTTTCAATATTTAAATGAAAATTCACTAAACTTCTCCATAATGACAAACTTTTACAAACTCTCTATGTCAAATTGGACTTCCTTGAATTAATTCTAAATTTTAGGAGGGAAAAGCTTTAAGGTTTTAATCCTTACCTAAAGCCTAATAATGCAGACTTTGAAACAAAAGGACGAATTGAACAGCATCTTGGGAGCTATGCAGAGGTATTTAAAAAATATGCTTGGAAAATCAAAATGTTATGACCTAACAGTTAATGTGAATTAGATTTATTATTGGACCCATACAGTAGCAAATTAAACTTGACAAACTGAAAGACATATCATAAACTACCTCTTAAGAAAGAACTAAACCTGAGGAAGTGAAAGAAATATCACAGACTACCTTTCAACAAAGAATTAACCTTGAGGATGTGGAACATATTGCAGGATATCTTGGGACCTATGTTTCCCAAAAGGTACAGTTATCGGTAAACTGGGTTACCTATGGCGTACGTCCTAACATGATTTATGTATGCAGGAGTGATGGAATTTAAGAGTTGAATGCATGTTCATTAAGAGAGTAATGATTTAGAAAGTAGATGAAAATAACCACATGATTGCCACATGGAGAGAACTTTGGAATACAACCTACCCCAAAAAACCTGAAAAACTAGCATTTATGCTTCTTCTATTTCTAGCTAGACCCTACTGGGGTCTTAAAAGACCTTTTATTCCCCTATATGGTTGTAAACAACTTGCTTTTTACTTATAAATAACATGTACATTTCTTTGTGGTAAAAACAGTGTAATTTTTTATTTTTTTTTGTTTATCTGGGATGGCACAGATCAGAACCATCACTTAACTATAACTACTAGCAAAGGATAGAAATATGAAAACAAACCTGAATAAACTCATGCAGTATGTCTCTGTGCCGTGCAAGTTTCTGGGAGATGGAAGTAGTTGGTGCTGCAGATGCAGCACATCGACTCATGGCATCATTAGTATCTTGTAGCTTCTCAAGCAAAGACTGAATTTCCATTTCCATGGATTTCCACGATCTACTAGACCCAACAGTTGGTGACCCAGGATCCACATAACCTGAGTGAACCACAAAATAATAATAAATACCAAAAACATAACAAAGAAATAGAACAAAACTTATAAATAAGTGAAGATGGACAACCCCATCTCAGAAACTATAGCCATTCAAAGCTGAAATTGTTCAAAAGTTATGATAACCCATGTTTATAATAATATAATTTCAATTCAGTATTTGATACCCAACATAGCCAACCAGTTGAACCACTAACCACTAAGCAGTAATCCAGATGTCCAAATGTCCTAAGTGATCATTCACCCAACCATAATAATAAGAAGAAGAAGAAAGTAAAGAAATACTTAATTTTTAGTTAATTATTCAAACATGTAGACCAGGGAACCAGTGAACATAGATGGATTAAAAGTTCATCCAGATCTCTGTAAAACCAAACAAAGACAACAGTTACTTTCTAACTGTGGCTGAATTTTTGAGAACAGATCTATTTTAAGAAATGATAGCTGAAAAATCTAAGAATTAATGAACTTAAAAAATAAAAATAAAAAAACAAACAAACAAAAAGCAGTCCATTACGCCCTCTTATTCCAGCCCAATCTAATGTAGCAATTAGCATGCAGAGCAATTTAATTTCCAAAAATTACAGAGCGTCGAGGTATGTTAATGCCCTAAAGGACTTAGAATTTAGTTTTTACACACCTCTATTACCTAGCTTCTTTGGCACATTCATCTTAGGCAGCAGCACAATGGGGATATGAGTTCTTTAGAAGGAATTTATAGCAAAATCTATATCAAATAGACGGAAAATCTAAAAGCTTTCATTGGATAAACCACTACAAAGGGTAGAGTTGAAAGCCATCAATAAGACGCTAACCGGACCATGGTAGCCATGGTATTTTGGTCCACTAAACAGAGTCAGCCAGCAATCACATTTACAGAACGAAAAAACAAAAAAACACCACTGTATGAACTGTGGAATTAAAATTTCAATTCCAATTACACATTTACGAAAACAGATTGATCCTCAAGGGTTATGTTACTACACTCAATCCAACCACAAAAACTTCAATTTTTTTTTTCTTAAAGAAAATAAACTAGCACGAGCTCACAGGAATTAACCTAAAAACACAAAATTCCAACGAGTTTCTACTAGATCATCCAATGAATCCGAAAATGCGCTGAAGTTTAGCACAAAAATTACGGTAAGATCCAATCCATTTCTGATAAAAATAAATAAATAAATAAAACAAGAACCAGCTCAAGAAATCTTCACAAGAGCTGTGGAAATTCTCCTCTATAATACATTGATGTAAATTCAAGTTAAGTAAAAAGAAGCTTGAGAATCAGAAAATGAGAGAAAATTGAAACAAAAAAAAAAATTAAGAAAAAAAAAGAAAGTGACCTCCTTGAGTGTATCTGGCGCCGAGCTTGGCGTAAGAAGAGAGCTTAACATCGAGATCTCCTTCGATCTTGCGAGCTTCCTTCCTCAAATCTTCCCAACCCGCTTCCTGCAACTCCAGATTAGAATCCGCCATTTTTTGTTTTAGAGGAGACCAGAGACGATGATCGATCCCCTTCTCTTCTCTTCTCTTCTTCCGTTTCTACTTCTATTTAGTTTACTTGTAATTCGGTTGATTTTTATTACGTTCTGTTTTGGGTTGGGGCCTTCTTAATTTACTGGGCTTTGGGAATTTCCAAATGGGTTGGAAGTGGAAAATCACCCAACATTTAGCCACCCCCATCATTGACCACAAAAACATGATGCCCCAACCCTAAAATTTAACTAAGACAAGTTTGTAGGCCCGCCCGATGGGCGGCGTTAATAAAATAATACTACTATAGACTCAATTTAGATTTACTAAAAATGCTACCCTTCTGTAAATAATATTGATGTTAAGAATAATATTAACTAATTGATTAAAATATAATTATATAGCATTCGTCATTTGTTGTCTATACGAATTAAAAAAAAAAAAATTCATCTTCAATTTTTCACTATTATAGGTTGGTATAAATATTTGATCATATATATATCATCGTAACATTTTGATGAAAATTTATGATGCATGAATTTTTGTCAAACAAAAAGAAAAATCATTCTATTTCTTTTAAAGCTTCTATTAATAAAATACCATTAAATTAGATAATGTAAAATTCGTAGTCATTTATTTATTTACAACCTTTATAAGTATATAAATATGATAAAATGATGACTAACATTACATATATGATGATGCAACAACGAAATGGTTTTGGAAACTTATCACATATATAAACGAAATGAACAACTGGTTAAAGTCAAAGTCATTACATACGTTGAAGCAAGAGATAGAGAGTGATTGCTGGAGAGATGAAAAGGAGGAGTGGTTGAGAAAGAAAACAAAAGAAGAAAGAGATGAAAGAAAAGAAAAAAACAAATAGTGAGAGGTATTTACAATGACATATATCAAACTGCTCATTGGTGTGTCATTAGAAAATGTAATTAATTATCACGTGACGCTTACTTATTTAACAAATATTTATATAAATATCTTCTTCTTATTATTATTCAAAGTTTTGCAACAAACAAACACTATATAGCTAGGTAAATTCATGCTTGAAATATCTAGGTGGTTGTATGTCTTCTTCATTTAATTGTATAATATACAAAAGTAAAGTGTCATATAACATTTATCTAATATTACATATTTTTATATTCATAGGTTATATTACATTTATACGTCTATTATGAGTTATATACATATATACACACACACACACATATATATATATACACATGCACGCACATTTAGAGGTATACATTAATTTAATACGCCCACGCATAATAATATGGTACATATGTTGAAATTACTGGCAGACCGGACTCCATAAGGTCGTGCCAAAAAACATCATACAAATTTTTAGGGTACCTAGTCTCCACTTCGTCATCTAGAACGACTCTTATAGTAGGTCGACCAATGATGGACCAATAAACCATTAGCGTGCTTGTTTCTCTTGGAGACCAACAATAAACGAAAGTTTCATCGATTTCGAGAAAATGCCGATCTTCATTATCCACAATTTGATGTTCGAGCCCGTAATCATACAGATGGTCTTGTAACTTCATCATTAATGACTCAAAGATTGCTGGATTAAGTAATCTATAAGAAAATTCTCTGGCCAGCATGAAGCAATTTGGGTTCTCATCCATTTATCGAGTATTTCACGGGTGTATTGTCTGCATGTTTATCAGACATACCAAGATTAGAGTGTTTAAATGAATGGTCAGAGAAGAAACACAAAGTCAACAAAATAGCAAATTCCTTGTTAACAAAAAGAAACATAATGAAAACAAAGTAGAAGAACAAAGAAACGTATTTGTCGATAGATAGGGTTAAGGGTTTAGGGTTTAGGGTTTAGGGTTTAGGGTTTAGGGTTTAGGGTTTAAGGTTTAGAGGGTTTAGGGTTTAGGGTTTAGGGTTTAGGGTTTACTGTTTAGTTGCATGCCGGCAGCTAGCAATTGTTGACTTTTGTCATCGGAGTTACTGTTGAAAAGCACGCCTGCAGCCACACTTGCTGACTTTTGTCAGCACGCTTACTGTTGAAAAGCACGCCTGCAGCCACACTTGCTGACTTTTGTAAGCACGCTTTCCTGCTCATCCACACGGGTGTCGACTGTTCATCCGTACGCTTGTCGGTCCTGTTCATCAGTACGCTCCTCAGCACACCTTGTCTGTCCTATTCATCAGCACGGTCATCACCTTGAAGAGTTAAAGTTTTGGTTGCAGCCCTTAACAGATTGGCAATTTGCTATCCTCTTGTCAGCAGAGACCAGTGAAGAGTCACTTTCCTGTGTTCGTTTCTTTTGTATAGATAGATAGAGAACTGATTATGATGAAGAACTTCATAGCTAACAGAGACATGGAGAGGAATCAGACACTTCAAAACGCCTGCTGCTGTGTGTATGAAATGGAGGATATTGGAGAAGACCCATTTCTCTTCTCAAACCAATTCCACCCACTTGATTTCAGGTAATTTGAACAGCTCATAACCAGTTAGTTTTTGTAGTCGGTTATATATATTGTATGATATGATATGATATATATGGGGGAGCTAACAATGAAGGGCTGTTCAAGTTTTGGTAGCAGCCCATATATGCGGAAGCCTTTTCTGGAATATGGTTTACAGGAGGCAGCAGTACCATCCTTCATGAATTCTTCAATGGATGAAGTTGACTTTCCAAGCCAACTTAATGAACTTGAAGGTGAGTATCAATGCTCAATCCACTTTATATTCTACTTTATTATTAACAGATTGGCAATTTTATCCTCTTTGTGTTGATTAATTTGCTATTGTAATTTGTATAGGGAGTATAAGGAGCAGTAGTGGATGGGAGAAGGACTTAGGAGGTTTGAATCAAATGAGGATTGGATTAGAAGCGGAGAAACAACAGCTTGTGATGCATGAAAATGGAGAGAGGATGATTAGTACTGGTACTGATCATGTGGACTTTGGAGGTTTGAATGAAATGAGGATTGGATTAGAAGCGGAGAAACAACAGATTGTGATGCATGAAAATGGAGAGGGGATGATTAGTACTGGTACTGATCATGTGGAATCGATGACGAAACTGAAGAGGGTGAAGAAGAAGTCAAGTGAGTCTCTATCACGCACTACCATTTCACGCTACTTCTACATGCCCATACCAGAAGCTGCAAAAGAACTTAAGGTGGGCTTAACGTTGCTGAAGAGGAGGTGCAGGGAATTGGGCATCCCTAGATGGCCTCACAGAAAGTTGATGAGCTTGCAGACCGTTATAAAAAATGTTCAGGTATTTATCATCAATATATATTGATCTTTATAAGTATTTCGAACAGGTTAACTTGGGGAGGTTCTGATTAATTTAATTATGTACTGCAGGAAATGGTGGAAGGAGAAGGTGTTGTGGAGATATGAAGATAAGAGACGCTTTGAGGTTATTGGAGGAACGAAGGAAATGGTGTCACAGAAATGCACTGCAGGAAATGGGGGAAGGAGAAGGGGTTGGTAGAGATATGAAGATAAGAGACGCTTTGAGGTTATTGGAGGAACAAAGGAAATGTACTCAGAGAAAGTTGATAACCTTGCAGACCGTTATGGCCAATGTTCAGGTATTTATCACCATTATATATTGATCTTTATAAGTATTTTGATATCTTAACTTGGGGAGGTTCTGATTAATATAATTACTTGTTAATTAATTATGTACTACAAGACATGGGGGAAGGAGAAGAGGTTGGTGGAGATATGAAGATAAGAGACGCTTTGAAGTTATTAGAGGAACAAAAGAAGTTGATAGAAGAGATGCCAGAGGTGGATCTTCATGAGAAAACAAAGAAACTAAGGCAGGCTTGCTTCAAGGCGAACCACAAGAAAAAAAAGTTGAATTTAGGTTAGTTGACAGGATGATACCTTAGTCATATATATATATATATCATATATTTATAGTCATTTGCTCTGTGCAAGATTTGCAATGGTCGATCTCCTCCATTTTGTGGAAAGAAATGTAAAATCTTGTTTATTTGAATAGAATTGTTGTTTGATTTGGCATGAACTCGATGTGCTCGATGTTGAATTTTATTGTCAATTACAAACAAAATTGGCTTTAAGAAAAGAGAAACAAAAACTCGAAAGTCAGTGATGTAGGGAATGAAGTTTCGAGATTGTTTCTTCACGTATGAGGATAACGACTACTACATTGTCTTTGTGAGTATAAATATGAGTAGTGTTCAGAAGGAAATTTATTACATTCCAGTGTTTACTGGACTTTGTTCATGGGGAACATGTTTGTAAAAGTTCACCAGTTGAGGCCAAAGTTAAATTTAGAATGTATGGAGATGGAGATATATATATTTGTATAGCTAAATATGGTTTAAACAATGTAAATAAGAAAAGGGACCAACATTGACACATTATGACAATTTATTACTTTTAACAATGAATAACTTCATATCACATGACATAAAAGTCATAATTGGTGTATGTTGGTTGCAAGTTGATTTGTTCATGGTGCAGATATGAGTACCAACAATGGTGTTAACAATGAAGGCAGACTGCAAACCAACAGATGTCAAGAACATTCCATCAACTCGTCTGCAAAAAAAATGAAAAAGACAATGTTTGTAGACACTACTGGAGGAAGTGAAATAGGGGTGGGACAAAAATGTGATGGTGGTATTCAAGCAATTTTATCAGACCATATAAACAAAGAAAAGAGAAGTGAACAATCTTTAGGTAGATCTGATTCACTTAAGAGTTTGAAAGGTTGTAGAGGCAAAGTAAAATTTGTAGCAATGTCTTCGGGAAACAAAGATGAAATAGAACAACTGGAGAAAGTAAAAGCAACAAACAACGATGAGGATCTGGTTTTCTTGCATGGGTCTAGTTTAAGGGGGAATAAAGATAAGTTCGTTGACATCCCCAATGCAACGATAGAAAAATATTTGTTGATGTCAAGAGAGGAGAAATGGGAAGAAGCTTGCCGCCATTCTTCAGAGGTAAGTGATAGAACAATTTTGGGTTTAATCATATTCACATTAAGCATTTTTTTAAGCCAACCTATGATTTTGTTTAAACTTTTGTGTTGCTTATGTTTTTATGAAGGCAACATTACTTTACCATATGATATTCTCAGAGTTAAAGCATGTGTTGGAGTATTCAAATCAAAATGTTCAAGTCCAAAAGAAGTTTGAGACTTTGACGAAAAAAATTAATGAAGAGGCTGAGGCCAGAGACTATCGTTTTGCTTGCATGGAAAGCTCAATAAGAGATCTGACTGAGGAGATGAGGAAAATGAGGCAAGAAAATGATAAATTACGCAAGTTATTAGCACAGGCTTGGACAACAAAGACAGAGCTTCGACATGAGAGAGACCATTTCAAGAGTATTGCAGATGATAGTCAAGGTAAAAGCTTTTTGCCAAACATATCTTATAAGGGTTTACCAGAGAATTCACATATTTTATCTTTAATGAAAGAAATCTACAATGCAAATCAAAATGTTGCCTTGAATACTGACAGTAACATGAATGAGAGTGCTATGGTTGGTTCGCAATTTGGTACAGGATCATCAACTACTCCATATACCAAACCGAAGGAAAAATATTTTTGTTGACATTTCTCATGATATATATATATATATAATGAAGGTGGGGTCTCATTTATTTAAGAAACATTAACATGAAGGTATGAAGGTGGGAAGTGCGTGATATGCTGAGGATTCTTTTTTGGAGTGAGTTATTAGTTCAGATTTATGTCGGATCTTTGTCTATGTGTAGTCCGAGATATAATGATATTGTTGGGACCTTATATGAAGAAGAACTTGACATAAAGATGACAACTTGACTTAAGAAACGAACTCTAAAAGTATACTCTATGATCAATTTAGTGCAATGATTTGTCATTATACGGTATCACTTCTTTACTTATGTCAAGATGCTTATAGTACTACCCTACATACTACTACTACCACACCTATAGTAATTTTAATATCAATTCCAATGCAACTAATACCTATATACTCAACCTATACACCAAGTTCTTTCATCTTTTCTCAAATAAAACCCAACATACAAAAAATAATCAATGTAATTCACATACCATGCAAGTCAACCCTGTATTTGGAAAGGACATCATCATTATTCAAGTTTATATATAAGCATATAATATGATATTGATAACAATATAAATTTTTCCATTATTCGATTGGTAACAGGAATATTTGCAATAATGCTAACTCTAGAAATGTAGCAACACTCAAGTTAAAAAAAAACATAATTCTTCGTTTGAATATTATATAATAGTAGGATGAAGATTAGGAGCAAAGTAAAGTCAAAATAAACATGCCTATTATTGAGGTCAAAAAGTTATGTGAACATTATATGTAAAATAATGAATGAAACAAAATGATACAGGAAACAATAGTCTTTGAATGGAAAAATAATATTATTGTTCATCTTCAATATTCGCGTCCAAGATTTACAGGAAACAATTCTTCTCTTCTCTCCACAACCTAAAAAAGTTAGTACAACCCATTAGTTTATTGACTAAAATAACTTAAAAAAAACTCTAGAAACCAAAAAACAACCCTTAAAGTATTTAAAATATTTAAGAAGAATTAAAGTCATCAATCAGCTTGAGGTGTTTTCATAAAGGAATTTATGTATAAACAATCAAGCAAATCCGAAACTATTTAAGTTCAAACCTAGCCAGATGAAATAAAAAACATGAATTTTCTACCAAGATTCTAAATCTACAATTTAATCAAAGAATAAGTAATTCAAATATTCTGAAAGAAAATCCTAAATTGAAAAATCAAAAGCAAAACATTCAAGAGATGCACTAACCTTGAATGTCTTCTTTAATGACTGAATTGTACCAAAAAAAAAAGAAGATATTATGATTCTATAATTCTATGATAAATAACTAAGAAAATTGAGGAAGAAAGAATAAAAAATGTAGATATTAGTTATCTTCTCCCGTTGTACATGTTCAAAAGCATAGGTGACTTAGATCTCTTGTATGAAAAATAAAACTTAATATAGTTTAATTGACTTAATCTGAATCTGTATTCTAATTATTTTTTTCCGACCCTATCTGCCCAAAAAGAAATTTAGATATAAAAAAAGAAAAGCTTACTTCTTCTTTTTATAGATTGAAGACTCAATCGACAAACATCCGCAGTCGCATCAATACTGTAATTCACATTGAAGAGATGAAGAGAAGCAGTAGATGGAGATGAAGAGAAGGAATGGTTGGAAATGAAGCAAGGGATAAAGAGAGATTGATGGAGAGATGAAAAGGGCGAGTGGTTGAGAAAGAAAACAAAAGAAGAAAGAGAAGAAAAAAAAGAAAAAAACAAATAGTGAGAGGTATTTACAATGACATATACCAAACTGCTCATTGGTGTGTCATTAGAAAATGTAATTAATTATAACGTGACGCTTACTTATTTAACAAATATTTATATAAATATCTGCTTCTTATTATTATTCAAAGTTTTGCAACAAACAAACACTATATAGCTAGGTAAATACATGCTTGAAATATATAGGTGGTTGTATGTCTTCTTCATTTAATTGTATAATATACAAAAGTAAAGTGACATATAACATTTATCTAATATTACATATTTTTATATTCATAGGTTATATTACATTTATACATCTATTATGAGTTATATACATACATATATATATACACATGCACACACATTTAGAGGTATACATTAATTTAATATGCTCATTCATAATAATATGGTACATATGTTGAAATTACTGGCAGACCGGACTCCATAAGGTCTTGCCAAAAAACATCATACAAATTTTCAGGGTACTTAATCTCTGCTTCGTCATCTAGAACGACTCTTATAGTAGGTCGACCAATGATGGACCAATAAACCATTAGCGTGCTTGTTTCTCTTGGAGACCAACAATAAACGAAAGTTTCATCGATTTCGAGAAAAGGCCGATCTTCATTATCCACAATTTGAGGTTGGAGCCCGTAATCATACAAATGGTCTTGTAACTTCATCATTAATGACTCAAAGATTGCTGGATTACGTAATCTATAAGAAAATTCTCTGGCCAGCATGAAGCAATTTGAGTTCTCATCCATTTATCGAGTATTTCACGGGTGTATTGTCTACATGTTTATCAAACATACCAAGATTAGAGTGTTTAAATGAATGGTCAGAGAAGAAACACAAAGTCAACAAAATAGCAAATTCTTTGTTAACAAAAAGAAACATAATGAAAACAAAGTAGAAGCACGAAGAAAAGTATTTGTCGATAATAGGTAGTTGACAGGATGATACCTTAGTAGTTTCGTGATTGATATGTGTTGATGATTTTTCCCCTTGTACAGTAATTGTGTAGCGTCTTTATTTGTTGAAAAACTTTCGGCATACAAATGGGAAGAACATCCTAAAATATATAGTTTTCAACAACAATTAGTTGAGTTTCAAGAAAAGGATAAACATGCAATAATTATTGCAAATAGTTTAAGTCAAATAATATCCCGAGAGTTGAGGGATTTTGCGTCAGGTGTCATAATCCAAACTGTATTTGTTGAGTTTATCAATACCATGATAATAAAACGTTTGGCTGCTAAATTTTCTTGTCTTTTATCAAATAAGAAATTTAATTCAAATAAAATTTGATGTCAGAGAGTCTAATGTTGTCAATTTTCTTTTCTTGTCAAATAAGATTAAATTAAAGAAGTTCTGACAACTGGAGATGACTACAAGGTTTTCATAAGGGAAAATGTTAATTTGCCATCAATATCTAAGAGAGTTGTGACACATTGTTTTATTTTATTATAAAAGTTAAGTAATCATGTCAATCAAGTTCATAAAAAAAGTGGAAGGGCGCGTGGATGTGGATTCTGACGCATGACATCAAACAATTATTTTTGCCATTCAACAACACGCCCCTACTGTTGGACACTCTTCTTTTTCTTCCACGCAGCTCCAAACAAAGCGCACCCACTTGAGTACCCCTTTTGAACTTCAAACTTCATGATGATGAAGAGAAAGAACTTCAGGGATTGGAGGTCTAACCTAGGTTGCCTAATAGCTGCAAGAGCATAACTCCTAGATCAACTTAATAGCTTCCCATGACTTTGTTTTTTTTCATTATCTCCTGCACTGTTTCTTGTTTACACGTAATGTCATTGCCTCCAACATTTTCTTTCATTATCGGTTTATTTCTTCTCCTTTATCTATTTTTTTTATGGAAATAAATTTTGTAGTTATTTATGACCTGTCTCTTTGCTTTGAAGTAAACACGGGGATTGTCAAAACAAAGACGACATTAGTTTAGTACTTTGTCCATTAAAATGTAAAACTTTCGTCAATGTCTCATAAATTTCATATCATTTTGACAATTTTATTTCTTCTCCTTAATCTTTATTTTTTTTGTCGAAAATAAATTTTGTTGTTATTTATAACCTTGACTCTTTACTTTGAATTAAAACATAAAAGTAAGTATATAATCTTTACAGCTGAATCCATACATTTCCTCACTAATATAATAAGAAGAAAGTGATTAAATTGTATATGTAGAATTCAACAAAATTATGTACATTAACATTTAATTGATAAACAATTTTATATGTACATTTCGCAAAATAGTCATTATTTACAATAGTAAGGGTTGCATTCAATAATAATTGGTATGATCTGATATACATCATTAATAACTCTTTCATAAAGTTCAATCGACAAAACGCTCAATCTTTGTACCCTTGTTTTCACCATTTTTTCGAGTTCTTTAAAGAGTTTCAATGAGGAGTTTAAGCATTTAATTATTAATTTAATCGTCAGTTATTATTCTCGATCTCTGGGAGTAATTAATTTCAGTTTCTATTTCTTTGTTTTTGCAGTTTTTATTGAATTCATTTATTCAAATAGCCTTCCACTACGTTAGATTTTCTACTCCAAAAGGCCACCATTAACTTGAAATGTTTCTTTAATTATTTTCAGTTTTGAGTACCTTTTCTTTTGCGTATATTATTTGTTGAGTCGTCATGTTATTTTGCGTCAATGGCCCATGGGTAGGTAGCTTAAATAATACAATACTTCAAACGCGAGGCAAATTAGATCAATATAATTGCTAAAGTTGACCAAATTATCAAAATGAATTTGGTAGATGACGATTACCAATTAACTAATAAGAGGTCAATTACTTGAGAACAAACATTTATAACGTCCAGTAACAACTATATAAATCACAATAAACTACCCATACATGTCATCACTATTATAATCGGAAGAAATTGATTAAATTGTATATCAAAAATTCAACAAAATTATGTACATTAACATGTAATTGATAGACAATTTTATATGTACATTTCGCCAAACCTCCAGTATTTACAATAGTAAGGGTTGCATTCAATAATAATTGGTAAGTTTTGACATACATCATTAATAACTCTTTCATAGAGTTCCATCGACAAAGCGCCCAATCTTTGTATCTTTGTTTTCACTTCTTTTTCGAGTTCTTTTGATAGTAGCTGTAATTCGTCTTCTTGGACAGTTTTTTTTACATACAGCTGAATCTTGTATAAATAACTTCCTATGCGTAACTTTTTTCTCGCCGTGAAATTAAGCAGCCAACATAAGTTTAGAATCCAACAATTTTGACTAATGTTCTCGAAGTGACCCTCATATCTATAACGTATTGGAATCAACATCACGTCCGTAAAAAAACCTGTCCATCTTGGATTGTAGATCCCCGAACACATTTCTTCACTAATTAGATTTTTGGCTTATAATTTGTACCTGAAAAGCATTCATTAATTATATAATTTTCCATTATGACTACCTATCATATACTAAAGTCTAGAGGTGCAAAGGTTGCAAAATCTTTTGTCAAGTTTCATGAAATGGTAGATCTCATAGAATTACTATTATCATCACACAAAATCAGCCAAAGTATGGATTCAGAGAAATGAAAAAACTTTTTCAAGGTGCAAGAAGTCGTGAATGTTGTATAAAATAATAGATATATGAAAATAATAAAAGATCGTGATTGAAGAAGTTGACAAAGTTGTAAACATTTTAGCAAATAATAGTCATGTGTCACACTGCATAAACGTCTGCTACTTCCATCACCGGTTACCCAAGCCCATTAAACTCGAAGCAGAGAGACGGAAACAAACAAAACCGATTCATTCCTTACCGGGCGAACCGGTTAAGTCAGTCCAGACCATCGAACTATATACAAATGTTCGAAAAATGTGCCCAAATTTGATGAAGAGCATGTAATTTTTTTTTTATTTACGTATAATGTTTTTAGATCAGGATAATTAAAATACTGAATACAAATTTCTTTTATTATCACCAGAGAGATATTTTGATTATTTTTTTTAGGCAACTTAATCTTATTTATATAATAATCTATATCATAAAATTTAAATGTACATTTTAAATATTAGCATTTCATTAGTCATATTTATATCCCCTCGTTTAGAATATGATATTTGGATAGCTTTTTGTATATGCATTATAGGAAGCATGATGAGCATCATCATGATGGACAGAGTCGTAAATAATTACTTAGCACTTCATTTGGGCCCATTTTATTTTATTTTTAAAATTTTCAAACTTCAAATAAAATTTTCAAAACACTTAAATTAGACCCCTGATGAAACGTTCGTTTAACTCCTTAGCTTTCAAGGACAAAGAAGTAATTTTAGGGCATCCTATAGTCCTTATCTAGAACAATATCTTGAAAAGATTGAAAAACTTATTTTATTAATAAATGACCAAGTGATAAAGATTATAGTGTGTCATAAATTCAAGATAATGCTGTTATTTAATAATGATCAAGAAGTGGATAAACAGGCAACATAATCTCAATTCACATGCCTGATTAGATGTGAAAAAACAGTGTAATTTTTAACCAAACCAAATATTTTTCCTATTAAATCATTTTTAATGAAAAAAATAAAAAAGAAAATGAAATCTTTGTAACTTCCTTACATAGGGTTGTCATTTAGTGACTGAAAACGGTGGAAATCAATATGGAAATGATAACATCTTGACTTTAAAGAACCAAATCTTCAACAACAACAGTAAGAATCCAATGAAGATAAGTTTTGTTTTTTCATTCATAAATATTGATCCTTACATTTTCAAAGTTCACTAATGGTGAATAGTACCTAAAAAGTAGGAGAGATTATGTGGGCAATCTCAATCAATTGAACTCTTAAGATTTTCTCAACTAAAATATACAGATAGACAAACAATATTTCATCTTTGTCCCCTTTTGTTTTTTTAAGACAATGTGATGGATATGGGCCTCGCAGACTCTTTATTATTATTATTATTCTTATCATTATTAGTAGTAATATTCTTACCCACTTTTCCCCTTTTGCACATTCCCCTATCATTAGTTTGTTTGTCCGTTCTATTTTTTTTTTTTGCTACATAGAGAGAGAGAGAGGGATGTATGTCAAGAATTGTTTGGTGTAAGCAGAGAGTGGGTGGTATACATTATTGGACTATGAAAGGTGATGTTTGACTATGTGTGCACTATCTCTGTCAGTGGATATCTATAGGAATGATGAAAGCATGTTCATGGCCTTGGAATTCAAGAAAAAATATCCCATCTAGCAGAAAAGAAATATAAAAAAATGAAAGAATGAGCTGTGATTAGAACTTCCTTGCATAGGGTTGTTAGACTGAAAACGGTGGAAATCAATATGGAAATGACACAACGTCCCACTCGCCTGCATCTGATACAACCGCTTAACTCCCGTAGTCGTCTCCTCCGAAACCCCAACCAATCTCTCCTTCATCTTGTGATACCTCTTCGGATCCGCCTTCAATCCATCTCTGATAATCCCAAACACGATCTGAAATTCCGCATTGTCCGTCGACGCCGGATCCGGAACCTTCCCTGTCTTCTCAAACTCCTCCTCCGCTTTCATACCTTCGTGCATCAACAACGTCGCGTCTCCGCCGTCATCGACTATCAGATCCGGGCCGCCACCTGAACCCCAATCCAGCGCTCTCTCGGTGCACCACCAGTACTCCTGAAGAGTCTCTCCTTTCCACGCGAAAACAGCGGCGCTGTCGCGAGCGATGGCCGCGGCGGCGTGGTCTTGAGTCGAGAAGATGTTGCAGGAGCACCAGCGGACCTCGGCACCAAGAGCGGTTAGTGTTTCGATAAGGACAGCGGTTTGGAAATCATCATGTTCATGCAATTCCAAGGTAAAAAAACTTCCCCAAAGTGCCGATTTATTGCTCGAATTTTCGATGTTGGGATTTTGGGCCTTTTGCTGAGTAATAGGAATTGGGAATTAGGGTTTTGAAAAGATGAGCGGCAATCTGATAGAGAAAGTGAGCGCTTTCGGCGAGCGATTGAAGATCGGAGGCGCAGAGGTTGAGCGGAAATCATCATGTTTCTTCTTGATTGGTTCTACGGCGTTCTCGCATCGCTAGGTCTATGGCAGCAGGAGCTTCAACCTCGAGGCTGTTGCTACAGTTTGCGAGTTCCAATGGGTAATCTGGAGGTTGTCTAAAGGAACTCTAAATCTTTATTAGGTTTTGCAAGAACTTTCTGGCTTTTCACTGCTGAGCACCAGTAACTCTAGTGCTCTGCTATGCCATACTTTTTTCTTTTCAAATTTATGCTTAGTGACTCAATTTCTTTGTTACTTGAAGAAGTATAATGTCAAAAGGCTGAGCTGATGGTAATTCATTGCAGATGCTCAACCGGCAGGTTGTGAAATCTGAATCTGCTTCCATAAAGGTAATTAGTCGCTTTCCAGATTGAAGCTTGAATTCTGGGGTGACTCCTTTCTCTCCTCTTATTGGCAACATCTCATGGCATAAAAGGAGTTCCACTTCTGTTCTTCTGATTTGCAACTTTTTAAAGAAGTTCCTGCCTCTTATTTGGTGTTAACTTATTATATCTCTATGTCTATATCTTATTGTGTTTTGTTGTTTGTTTGGTTTTAGTTTCGGATCTTGAGACTCCGAAGTTGACGATGTTCGGGACAGATCAACCCGAGATAAGAGGCAAATTTTTAATTCTTGTGGATCTCCTGTACGGGCGTAATTAATATACTCTCCCTTCTATCAGCTATTTCTTTGCAGCTACCGATCAGGTTTTTTCAAATGATTGAGATCTATAAAATTGGATCTCTAGTTTGTTAGTCTTTTTATTTTTTATTTCTTCTTTTCCTTGTTTTTATTCTTTTCATGAAATTCATAAGTTTCTTAATTGTTTTCATTGGGGCATTTCATTTTTCTACTTTCATAGTTCCATACTCTTCTTATCCAGCTCTCATCGGGCTACACATCTTTAACTAAAAATCTTCATGCTTAGGAAACTGGTTCAAAGATTAAGTATATATATTACATTCATTTATTTGCATTAGCTATGTTGTTCTCTCACTATTATTAGTATTTCATGTTTGATGTCATTGTTATTGACATTTTATCTGTTCTGTCCTAATGATGTAAGTTGCTGCTTTAAATTTGTATCCAGGAAGAAGAGGTGGTGGAAGAGATTCCTGATATTACTCATAGAGTATTTTTGGATGTAGATATTGACAGACAACGTTTAGGTAAATCTTTTGTGCTACTTTAAAGTCTAAAATTGAGCAGAATAAATTAGGTAGAGCTGAATCTTGTTTTGTCTCGGACTAAAATCTCAGCCTATGATTTTCATGATTATTTGTTCATGGATTCAGTTTTTATACATATATGCACGTGGTAGCTTTGCCAAACATGATCACAAATTTTCATAACTTTGTAATATAGATCAGCTTTTATCAATTCACCCAGTTTTTAGTTTGACGGTCCATCAAGAATTGGGCCAGGAGGTATGTTAGAAGATAGATATGTCCAGCTCAAATATGCCTCTGGAGATATATTATTCCTTTGATTGCTTCAATGTTGCACCCAACCAAATATCCATCGAGACACGCAGAAAATGAATTAAAACAAACATTATGTGGAAGCAACTATAGTTTGACTGCCTTAAAAATTTGAATAAGCAACATAATAGTTTTCAGAAAAATAAAATAAAAATTATGTATCATTCATATGCTTGGCAAGAGAATCAGAAAAAAAAATTCATAAAGGTTAGCTATGAATGAGAATAGAAAATTTATTAAGCTGACAGGATGATACCTTAGTAGTTTCGTAGCGTCTTTATTTGTTGATCTTTTGTCATACAAATGGGAAGAACATCCTAAACTATATTTATAGTGAGTTTCAAGAAAAAGATAACACCTGTAACATTACTTCATGGGCAATATAGTCCACAATTGAAAGAATATTTAATTCTGTCCAGCATCATTATAGCTTCTTCTTCTTTTTTTTTTCTTTTTTTTTATATGACTGTTTAGGTATGATTGAGTCTATAGTTGTATCTTATCCTTTGCTATGTTGTATTCATAATAGATCTTCAAAATTAAGATCATACTCTCATTTTTTAATTCAAAATGAAGATCATACTCTCATTTTTTAATATTTCTTTGTTGGCTGATCATTATTGTCTTCAAAATCGGCTAATCATTAGAATTAGTCCACATTTTTTATTTTAATGCTTATCCTTGGGATGTTATAGACTCATTTGGACTATGTTATAGAAGCCTATTCTAAAAGTTGAAAGAATATTTAATTCAGTCCAGCATCATTATAGCTTCTTCTTCTTCTTTTTTTTTTTTTTATCTGACTGTTTAGGTATGATTGAGTCTATAGTTGTATCTTATCCTTTGCTATGTTGTATTCATAATAGATCTTCAAAATTAAGATCATACTCTCATTTTTTAATATTTCTTTGTTTCATTATTGTCTTCAAAATCGGCTGATCATCAGAATTAGTCCACATTTTTTATTTTAATGCTTATCCTTGGGATGTTATAGACTCATTTGGACTATGTTATAAAAGCCTATTCTAAAAGTTGAAAGAATATTTAATTCAGTCCAGCATCATTATAGCTTCTTTTTCTTCTTCTTCTTCTTTTTTTTATCTGACTGTTTAGGTATAATTGAGTCTATAGCTATCTTATCCTTTGCTATGTTGTATTCATAATAGATCTTCAAAATTAAGATCATACTCTCATTTTTTAATATTTCTTTGTTGGCTGATCATTATTATGTCTTCAAAATCGGCTGATCATTAGAATTAGTCCACAATTTTTATTTTAATGCTTATCCTTGGGATGTCATAGACTCATTTGGACTATGTTATAGACTCATTTGGACTATCCGCCTAGTCTTTTTTTTTTTTTGTCAAACATGAAAAATGCTTATCCTTGGGATGTTATAGACTCATTTGGATTAAGATATCTTTGTTGAGGTGGCGCTGAGGTGGCGCGCTGAGGAGTCTCCTTTGGAGCGAGTTATTAAGTATATATTATAGATATAGATATGGACATAAAGTAAACAGGAGCAGCCTTCTTTTTTTAATTTAATTCAAAAGGGTACTCTTCTTTACACATAGGACCGTCATGTTTTTGTGGTTAAAGATAAAGGTGGCAAAATAGGTTCAGATCCGTTTGTCCAGACCCACTTTAAAAGCGATCCAGATAATATTTTTTAAAAATTGAGTAAGTATCCGTTTTAAAAATCGGGTCAGGTCCAGACATAGGTTCAAAAAATTGGGTATCTGATTCCTACTTAATAGAAAAAGTATATTTTTATATATCTCTATTTTAATTTATAGGCTCCAGCTCAATTAATTTTTTTTTACTCATATTTTTTTATTGAATCTTTTTTTCTTGTTATATTCTTTCTCTTCTTTGTTCTTTGTCACTATTAGCATGAAATTTCCAATTGTTTATGAAAAAACATATTTTACCACTATATATTTATAAAAAAATATGCGGATAGGGACAAAACTGGGCTACCTGATTTTAAAAACATACGATACGGACGAACATTTACTGTCTGTTTTTTAAACCGGACCAAGAATGTCATATGTGCGTTAGTATGAGGTATTGTCCGTATTTATATCAAATTTTTTACCACCTCTAGTCAAAGATAATCCAAACCCAGTGTAATTGGTTTAGTATTTTGTCAACCCAAACCAAACCAATCAACTAGGTATTTTGTCATAATAAAAAAAAAAACTATAGAAATTGAGTTATAAAAAATAAAAAATAAAGAAGAGTGCTAACATGGAACTATATTATAATGGATATATATAGAGAGAGAGAGATTCTACGGGTACCTTGTTGGGCCTAAATGCACATCATCCGACATTGGTGCCCAACACCACCGAAATGTACGGGCGTCACACACATACATGAGATTTTATATATATAATATGTGATTTAATTTTAATTTTGAGGTTATGTCCATTGATAGTGCTTTGCAGGTTTGTATGAGTTTGTTTGGATAATCAATAGCTTGGATAAATAATAGCGTTTGTGTTTCTTCTTCTTCTAATAATAATGATGATGTTTAGTTTAAAATTGTCTTTCAATATGATAACCATCCAATAAAATAAAAGATCAATTCTTTTTCACATCAACGGCAAATTCCAATCCAATGAATCTAAAAAATGAGAAACAAACAATAGGAGTCGGTTACATAAATTCACTTCTTCCACTCCGTTTTATTGAAGGCTAACTTGACATTCAAATCATAAGAAATTAATTTTTTTTTTAATTATCTTTGTTCATATTATTTTATGTTTACCTCTACGTTTTGTTACATTTTGGTGTTAATAGGTACCTCATTCTAATCATTTCATCTAAAAGCCTATGTTTTATATGTCCAAATCACCTTTGTCGATTCTCTCTCATTTTATCTCTAATTAGTGCTACTCCCACCATTTTCTTAATATGCTCATTTTTAATTTTACTTTTTAATATGTTACCACGTATCCATCTTAACATTCACATTTCTATTACACTTAGTTTATTAACATGTTATTTTTTAATTGTCCAACATTATGTACCATATAGCATGGTTGGCCTAATAATAACTCTATAAAATAAAAAATTAACTTCAATAGGATGCGCCTATCATATAGAATTCCAAAAGCACTCATCCACTTGATCCATCTTGTCTTAACTTTATAGTTAACATCCTTACTTATTTTCTCCTTCTTTACCTATAATGAATTTCAAATACCTAAAATTTTCACTTTTTAGTATCTCTTTACTTCCAATTTTCACTATCTCTATTTCGTTTGTATTTCAAGTTCTACTAAAATTACATTTAACGTAATTCGTCTTAGTCTTACTAATCTTGAACCTTTTAAATTTTAGAGTCTTTCTCCAAACCCTTAGCTTAGCATTTACTTCAGATGTAATTTCATCATTCCATACTGTTGATTTTAGAGACGAAAATAATTCTTATATATTTTCATGATCACTGTACAGTCTGAATATATAATGGAAGGAAGAAACATTCATTTCACTATATTTGGTAACAAGATACTAATTACTAAAAATTAGGAAATTAGTAAAATAGGAAACTATAAAATAAGAAACAAACTAAAAGAGATATCAGGAATTTCCAAAATCTCTTTATTCCTAAATTAATGTAGACAACTAGTAAAGGAAACTGATTGCTGCAGCTGTATCCCTGAAAATTAGCAGTTGTATTCCTGAAAATCAGGGATCGGGTATGTCAATACTCCCCCTCGTAAATGTTAATCAAGCCAAGCTTGATACTCGAATCTTCAAAATTCTTCCTTGGTAGAGCTTTAGTGAGGATATCTGCTATTTGCTGACTTGTCGGTGTGTATAGCAGACTAACTGTCCCATTTTCTATCTTCTCCTTTATGAAGTGGCGATCTATCTCCACATGCTTGGTCATGTCATGATGTACTAGATTCTTTGCAATGTTAATAGGTGACTGATTGTCACAAAATACCTTCATTGACTCAGAAGTGATGATTCCTAGTCCCTCATTAGTCTTTCCAGCCATATTCCCTCACAAATTCCGAGTGTCATAGCTCTGAACTCTGCTTCTGCACCGCTTTGAGAAACTACAGGTTGTTTCTTACTTCGCCATGTTACTAAGTTTCCCCACACATACGTACAATAACCAGATGTTGACCTTCGGTCCGTTATTGATCCGGCCCAGTCAACATCAACAAACATTTAAACATCGTTCCTTATGTTTTTCTTGAAGTACAAGCCTTTACCTGGTGTCATTTTAAGATATCTTAGTATCCGATAGACAGCTTCCATATGTTCTTCAGTTGGATCATTCATGAATTGACTGACTATACTAACCAAGAACCCAATATCAGGTCTGGTGTGTGAGAGATAAATCAGCTTCCCAACAAGTCTTTGATATCTTTCTTTGTATACTGGAATATTGTCCTTGTTAGCTCCAATTTTAGTACTTGAGTCCATGGGTGTTTCAGCCGGCAAGCATTCCCATCTCTTTAAGTAGATCTAGTACGTACTTCCGTTGTGACACTGAGACTCCCTTGCTTGACCGGGCTACTTCCATTCCAAAGAAATATTTTAGGCTCCCAAGATCCTTGGTTTCAAATTCTTTGGCAAGTAGGGTTTTGAGCTTGATCAATTCATCTTCATCATCACCTGTTAAGATGATGTCATCTACATATACAATGAGAATCGCCAACTTTCCTTTGGTTGAGTGTTTGATAAACAAAGTGTGATCAGTTTGACACTAAGAGTACCCATACTTCTTCACTGTTTTGTTGAATCTGTCAAACCAAGCTCTTGGTGATTGCTTCAGTCCATAAAGGGATTTCTTGAGCTTACACACCTTATTCATAGTTGCCTTTGTTTCAAAGCCGGGAGGAATATCCATATAAACTTCTTATGTAAGGTCTCCATTGAGGAATGCATTCTTCACATCAAGTTGGTGGAGAGGCCAGTCAAGATTGACAGCTAATGATAGAAGTACCCAAATGGTGTTTAATTTGGCTACTGGAGCAAACGTCTCTTGGTAGTCAATGCCATAGGATTGAGTGAACCCTTTTGTAACCAGTCGCGCTTTAAATCTGTCCACACTTCCATCAACCTTGTATTTGACAGTGAAAATCCATTTACATCCTACTAGATGTTTCCCACTCGGTAGGTCTGAAATCTCCCAAGTTCCATTCTTCTTTAGTTCTTGCATTTCTTCCCATACTGCAGTCTTCCATTCCGGAATTGAAATGGCTTCTTGAATGGAGTTAGGAATTTGCTCTTTGTTCAAATTTGCCACAAATGTTTGGAAGCTAGGTGACAACCCTTTATAAGAGACAAAATTGTAGATTGGATGACTGGTACATGACCTCCTACCTTTCCTTAAAGCAATGGGACAGTCAAGGTCATTAGCAATAGACTCACTAGTGATGAATTCAGAGCTAGTGTTACCTGGTGAACTTTCATGATTTCTTGCACTCGGGTCAGATTCTTGACTTTGCTTGGGAGGTGCTTGTTGCTCAACATCCTCTTGGATCTTCTTTTTCCGAGAATATACAATGAACTCACCATTGATTGCAGGTTTCGGACATTGGACAACACTTGAAGGTGGAGGATTTTCAGAAGTTGAAAATGGAGGATTTTCAGGTTCAGATTCAGAATTTTCCAAATCATAATTTGTTTCTGTTTGGTGTATTTGGTTTGAAGTAGGAGTAGTTGAGATAGGAGGGATGGTGACTTGGGAACTTGGGTAGTTGTTGGATGTTGTGGCATCAATATCCCAAAGCTGGTATTCCTGTATGAGATTCTCCCCCTGAATATCAGATTTGGGGTAATAAGGTTGATGTTCAAAGAAAGTAACATCCATGGAAGTGTATAGTCTTTTTGTAATAGGAGAATAACATTTGTACCCTTTTTGGTTTGGAGAGTAACCAAGTAATATACACTTGAGTGCTTTGGGGTCGAGTTTACTTCGGTGTTGTTGATGCACATGGACAAACACGGAGCACCCGAATACTTTGAGAGGTATTGTTGAGACAATGCGGGTGTTGGGATAAGAGTGACAAAGGAGTTGGCACGGTTTTTGGAAATTTAAGACACGGGAAGGCATTCGGTTTATGAGATAAGTTGTTGTGAGTATGGCTTCCCCCCAAAACTGTTTTGGAACATGAATGGAAAACATAAGTGATCTAGCAACCTCTAGAATGTGTCTATTTTTCCTTTCCACTACTCCGTTTTGTTGAGGAGTATCAACACATGAATTTTGGTGTATAATGCCTTGACTTTGTAGGTAATCTCCGAGAATGTGGTTGAAGTAATCCTTGGCATTATCAGTTCTAAAGATTTGGATTGTGGTATGGAATTGGGTTTGAATCATGCTGTTGAAATTCTTGAAGATTTGCCCGACCTCTGATTTTTCTTTCATGAGAAACACCCAAGTGATCCTAGTATGATCATCTACAAATAAGATAAATCAGCGGGTACCAGTCACACTTTTGATACGTGAAGGTCCCCAAACATCACAATGGATCATTGAGAATGGATGGGATTTTTGATATTGTTGAATTGAATAAGGAGTACGGGCATGTTTAGCAAATTGACAAACTTCACACTGAAAATCTTTTGGACTTCTATTGTTGAGTAATGAGGAAATAAGTTTTTGAAGGTACACAAAATTTAGATGGCCTAGTCTATAGTGCCATAACATAACTTCACTATCATTATTGAAACGAGAAACATAAAGAGAAATTTTTGTAGGTTGATTGTTTGCCTTGTCCAAATCTGCCTTGTGAGTTTGTTGTTTCGGAAGATCACTAATCCTGAGGATGTAGAGCCCTCAGCACATCTTAGCATTGTCAATCATCTTCCCCGCATTCAAGTATTGAAATTCACACAAGTTAGGGAATAACTTAATAACACAGTTAAGCACTTGAGTGAGTTTACTAATAGAAAGTAAATTGCAATCTAAGTTTGGGACCAAGAGAACTGAGTTTAGGGTGAGGTTCTTTGAGATAATCACAGAACCTGTTCCTGCTACTCTTGAGAGAGATCCATCTGCAATTCTGACAGAGAAATTTTTATGACATGGACTATAAGTATTAAAAATCCTTGCATCTCCAGTCATGTGGTCGGAGGCTCCTGAATCCATAATCCATGGTCTGATTTTTTCTCTTGTTGCACTGAGTGCGTTTAAGAAATTACCTTTGAGAGCCAAGGATCTGATTCCAATGACAGAGGTATTGGAGGATTGTTGCTGGTTGATTAACTTTTGCACAAGTGTCATTTGTTCTTTGCTTGGTGGGACTGCTACTCCAGTGAGGTAGTCATCTCTTCCCTTTCCGCAAATGAACATCATTACTGATTGTGACCATTGAAGGTAATTTTGTCCATTGAGTTTGTTCCCTGTAATGGGCAGAAGATTTCCATTTGATCCTCCATTGCTGCCTGCGGCTGGGGTTTCAAAATGGGAGGTGACTTCTGAGGAGGATTGGCTTTGCTAAGCCCTTGTCATCCCGTATTTTGTCATCTATCTACAGGTCAGAGGTGGCTGCTCTGATACCACGTTAATTTTAGAGAAGAAAATAATTCTCATATATTTTCATGATCATTGTACAGTCTTAATATATAATGGAAGGAAGAAACATTCCTTTCATTATATTTAGTAACAAGATACTAATTACTAAAAATCAAAAAATTAGTAAAATAGGAAACTATAAAATAGGAAACAAACTATTAGAGATATCAGGAATTTTTAGAATCTCTTTATTCCTAAATTAATGTAGACAACTAGTAAAGGAATCTGATTGCTGCAGCTGTATCCCTGAAAATCAGCAGTTGTATCCCTAAAAATTAGGGATCGGGTATTTCAACAAATACTATATCATCAACAAATAACATACACTATGAAATATCATCTTGGATACGACGTTTAGTCAAATCATCCATAGTAAGTGCAAAAAGGTGGAGGGCTTCTTGATGTAAACCTACTATAGTTAGAAATTTCTTAGTTTCACCTATTGTTGATTTTACAACGGTTTTTGCTCCATCATACATGTCGTTTATCAATTTAATGTATCTCATTATAACTTTTTTTTTTGCCCTAAAAACGTTATATCATTTTTTGGGGTGCTAACATCCAATGGATTGCAGGGATAACAAAACTCATATAGATATAAACTTAATGATGAGAGTTACAAAAGATTGACTTCAAACTCTCATAATATTAGTACTTCCACTAATATTATGGAATTGAATTTTCAAACTTAGGAAGGTGGAAAATTAAATACCCTTAGATTTTTTTTTTTTAATGGACTTATACAAGATAAAAAGTAATTGAAACCTTCGTAGAACCTTTATAAGGTGAGCACAATGATAGGATACATATAGGACTCGAACTTTTAGGGAGCACATTGCGAATATAAAGAGGGTTTCTAAAGCAATTCAAAGTTTATATATATTATTGAAAAATTAAAATTTTAAACTACAAAGGTTATAACATGCCCAATTATTGGCAAATTAAGTTTAGAGATATGAGATTTCATATAATGAAGATTTGAAACATATGATTAAAATATATCAAGAACTATATCTTACAAAATTATCCAACTTAAATTCATTAACGACCCTACTCTTGATCCTTGAATAAAATAAACCTAGCTGAAATTCAAAATGAATAAAAAAAGAAAAAAAGGTGGGGAGACCAGCTTTAATTGGTCAAAGCATAATGGGAATCTCCATTGCTTTAGCTTTGCAAAGGGATGGAGATTAGAGAGACTCTTTTGGAACAAAGGTAAAACTAACTTTTTTGGTGCAAATTGCCATATCATATATATTAAATGAATGGAACCAAAAGAAGAATGTTCAACAAGCACAGGAACCACACCGCACAGGAACCACACCGGCCGGCACTTGTTCCCTCTATATATATATATATATATATATATATATATATATATTGTGGTAGAATTGAAATAATAACAAAGCACCACCTTCTTCTTCTTCTCTATTCTTCTTAGCCTGCATGTATAAATAAGAAATTCATAAGGCATAAAAATATATGATCTCAAGGAAACACTAAAGACTCTGTTTATATATATATATATATATATGGAATCAATCAGTTTTAAAGTAAAGTCATATGATAACAAAAAATGAAACTTTTTTTTTTTTTCAAAAACTATCTATTCTCAACGTTTTGATATGTTTCTGATAGGTTTATAAGTTGGTTAGATAACTTCCAAGAAATATATTGTTGTAATATGTAGGATTGTTACTTGATAGGGAGAAAAGTAAATTAAAACAAAAAGAGTGAAAAGAAAAATTAGAGGAATTAAACATACCTGCTGTTTTTCTCAAAAAGGAGAGGAGAACTACAAGGATGGCAAGGCCGGCCAATACGCCTACAATTATGGCTACTGTTTTCCCAATTTGATCTTCAGAGGAACCACCTGTAGACACCCAAAAATTACAATTAATTAGTATAATACCTCCAATTAACCTAAATAAAATGAAAAACATATGTTATAAAATTCAAGAAATTAAATTCATGTAAATTGATACATATTAAAATAAGTTAGAATTGATATTGAGTGGCATGAAAAATAAATTAATAATACATGTCAAAGTGCATGCTTTTTTTTTTTTTGAGCCCTGGGTGTCAGGGCTACCTTGAGGGCATCGGACTAATTCCAGAGGGGTGCAAGCCCCTAACCCACGAAGGGGACACCCCTGAAACCTCAAAATTTTTTTTCGTTCGGACTCGTGTATACCTTAGTAAGGGAACAAGTGGAATGGGGCTCGAACGCCTGACCTCTCAATAACTTCCTCTCAACCTAACCACTTGACCAAGACGTCTTTAGTCAAGGAGCATGGTATGAATCATATGACACTAATTGAACAATCAACACTTGTAATTAACCCAAGAAATTTGTGTTTGAAAACTCAAAAAAACTAGAGAGTTCCAAGTTTTATTTTGAAAACCACGAATTTATTTCAAAAGGGTCAACATATATAACGTTCTTCTATATCTAAAAATAAAAAAATAAAAATAAAAAAATAATTTATGGAAGAAGATGTAATTAGCCTTTGAAGGCAGCTTTTTGCCTGCCAATGTAGGAGCATCAGCATGAGCTTAAAAGAACTGCCCTCAAAATTCACACCAATCAATCCTCAAATTTATTTTAAGTTAATGGCCCATCGGCACTTGCTTTGAGGTTTATTCCCAACAATGAGCAATATGGATGGATCTTATCATTTTCAAATAAAGAAAATATTTTATTTTTTTCCTAAAAAAGAGGGAGGGGAGAAAGGATTCAATGGAGTCGAAATATCATACTTTTTTCCTCCACTAGCTAGCATTTCCATTAATCTTAGGCCCGAGAAAAAGATAGCTAAAGTAGCCTTATCTTAAAATGTAAAATAATGCTATAAAGTAGGCGTGATATGTATATAATAGGGCGGATTAATGGGATTAAGCCTCGATCAGAGCAAGAAAAGATTAGTTGATCAAGCAAGATTAGTTTGACATTTAATATACAAATCCTTCAAACAAAAAGCAATTAATTATAAAAGATCATGAATTTATCTACTATATTCTACTTTATTAGGAGTAGCGCATATAGAAGTCCTAAAGTAGAAGATTTGAATTAGATAAGATCTCTAACATCTTTTGATTCTCTGAACAACTCCCTATACCTACAAAAGGCACATTCCTCCAAATTGCCTAATAGCATGCAAAATGTTCCTTTTTTATCAGAGGCCTTTCCACATCAAGGGTAACATTTGATGTTGATGAGCACCCACTAACCAGCCTTAATTTCACCAGAACCACTGCTCATCACCCTATTGAAGGCTGAAAAAACTTAACTTCCTAATTACCCTTAATTCTCAGGAACACTATATTTTAGTGGTGCAAGATAGTGCCTAAGAAGGCCTTCCTAAACTCCATTTCATACATAATATCACATTATTTCATTTGTTATTTTAGCTATATCTAAAAAAATTTAGTTTGATTTAGTGTTTTGAGCATGCCCAAGAGCAAGAAAATACAAATTATAGTAAGAGGCAGTACTAACCTGATTCATAGTAGCCGGCAGCCCAATACCGAGCATAGCACTCGGCAAGGTAGACATCAACGGCAGCAGCCGATCCACATACATACTTAAGCTTCCCAACAGCATCAGCAAGACAAGAAGTACAATCTCCCTGACTCAAGTCTCCCAAACACTGAGCAAAACCTTCCACCAAACCCGAACTACTCACCCGAAAACTAGTTGCTGCTTGTAAATCAGCAAGAACATCGTCCCTACGCCTAAAGAACTCGACATCATTGCTCGTGCTTTGGCTACACTTCTTGAACGCCACAGTTGCATCAAGCTTACCCAAGAAGTTTATATTCTCATATCTAACTAAGCATCCTTCTAACTGTAACCGAGCTCCATAGGCATCGGGACAAACTAGACCAATTTGGTTTATAGCACTTTGAATGCAAGATGAACAATCAGTTATTTTTAAGTCACCTCTACATTGGTATAGCCCATAAGCAGCGCCATCGGGAGGGGCTGAGGTGTTATTCCCGACAGCAAAACTATTGTAGGAAGATTGAGAAGAGGCGGCCATGATGGAGGATAGGATGGAGTTAAGGTTTGTTTCAAAGGGAGAATTGGGTTGGTACCTGTTGGGAGAACAGCCTGCATAGATGTAGGTGTGAACATGGAGATTGTGGTTGAGATTAGTGAGAGATGATGAAGTGAGGAAGAAGAGAGAAGAGAGTAGTAGTAGTAGTTGAGGAAGTAAGATCAGGGTGCTGTGGAGGCAGTAGTGGTGAAGTCTCCTGATCATCAACATGCTTTCTTTTGTTTTTAATGCTTAGTTTTTGTTTTTGTTTTTGTTGTGTTGTTTTGATGAGTAAGGGAATGAGAATGCTTTGGAATATTTTTCTTTTCTTTTTTTTATGTTTTTTAGTGGGGTCTTCTTTAACAAGAAAAGTGCAAATTGGTCGTCTCCAACCATGAGATAAAGTAATTGTAATATTATTTCTGCTTTGTTGGGTGTCATAATTGCATGTATGTATGTCTTTGTTCTTGGCTTTGTCAATGGTCATAAAGATGATTTTGATAACAAGTTGTAGCTGTAGTACTTACTCTCCTTTTGAATTTTAAAATAAAGAAAGGAGAAATTTTGAGACCCTAGGGCCATGCTTAGAAGTTGTCAATTCGGTTTGAATCAGACAATCTTAATTCAAATTAATTTGATCCAACAATAATTGTTGATTTAGATTCAAATTTTATGTAAAATAGGATAGCTCTATGAACTAAAGATATATTATCAAATAGATAGGAAAGCTCCAGATAAATACATTAGCCACTAAAACATAGCGCAGGTAGTCTCACATTCGATTGTAGAGCTTTGAGTCTCCATTGTACAAGTTGGGAGATGGCACGGCCTTATCTAGGTCGCAAGCCCTTGTGGTTGTAGTCCATGATGAGGAGACTCATGACCCACCACAGCAAAAATGCCACTAAAGTTCCTTCCGTGGTGTTCTCGAGGTGGATTCGTTTTTTGTGTACACGAAAACTGACTTAGGGTACACCAATTAGATAACCATAAAGATGCATTAATTCAGGATCGACTGATTGTGTACTTAATGTAGTAAATAATAATAATAGGTAAAATTAGATTATATCCTTTCCAAGAAGGTCCTTATATAATAATTACATATAATTCAATTTAGAAATTTGGTAGACAACATTGTAAAAGCACCATTTTTCTATTTCGGAAGTGAAGTTATAAACAATCATGATTGCATGAATAAAAATGAATGATTAACAAACTAAATGGCCATGATGGTTGTGAACTGTTTAATTAAAGTCCCACACTCGGATCATTTTCCAATAATACTCATGTTTTTTTCTCTCTTTTTTTTTTTGGTAAAATTGATTGAGGGTTGAGATGAACCTGTAGTTCAAATCATTTGTTAATTAGAAGGTGCAAACTCATGAATTCAAATCTTATCTTAATTATTTTAAAAGGAGCAATGCTTTTTATAGAAATATATTTAAGAGAACTCACAGACGTATAATTTTCTTGCATTACGCGCTACATGAACAATGTAGTAGTCTACAAAATGTGGTACCAAAGTATTTTTTGAGTGGTTTATTTTAACCTTTGTCAATTATATAAAAAAAAAACTAATTCAAAAGCATTTTGAGGATTTATGGACTTTAATTTGATTTAACAATTTAGAAAACAAAAAGGATATGTTTAAAGTTTTTTTTTTTTAATATCAAATTAAAGAGGATATGTAAACGAATTTTTTTTAAAATATACATAATAATATCAGGAAGAGATATCATATTGAAGAGAATAGTGGCACTGCTTTTTTTTTTTTTCTTTTTTTTTTAATTTGATTCTTGAAAAGTTTAGATGAAGGGAGTCTATCCAATTCAGGGTCAAAATATGTCAGGCTTCAAAAAGAGCTTATAGTGGTACTTACAAATCTTTTACCAAGGAATGACACTTTGGTGGTAAGGATTAGTCTCCTTATTTATGTATGTTTTGAATTACAAAAATTTCACTTGGAGTTGGTCAAGTGGCCCATCTAAACGGGAAGCAAAGTAAGTGGATGGTACTGATTCCTTGGCATTGGATTCTCAATGTCGGACATCCAAGTGGCAGAAATACAAAACGCCATTGCAGGGAATATAGCCTGCAGTGCCACACACATAATTTTATAAGTAAAAGATAATTAAAGGCGCCATATTATCATGAGGTCATCATGTACTACTCACCGTGCACCGTGCACCGTGGAATCGAAGTGGAAGGAAATTAACGCCCTTGATTGATCGTTTCCGAGTATTATGTAAAGCCTCTTCTTCCACCTACCCTTAATTATTGCACCGCACTGATATTTACGAGATGGTCCCACAAACGTGGAGACCACTGGAGCACGTTTTGGTTTTCTCGACTAATGCGGGATGAGCCTTCCTTTTAACTTGACGGCAGCTATTTAAATTAAAAAACATTCTATTTCTACTCGAAAATATAAAAAACTTTGCAAAACATCCTTCTCATTTTCTCTTAGATTTAAACCCTTTTCAAAATATCTTCTTTATTTATTTTTTTTAATTTTGGACGTTCAAAACCTTAAATTACTGTACCTAAAACCCTAAATTACTACAAAAATACTTTACTTTATTGCTATAATCTTTTATTTAGCGAAAAAAATCACTAAATCGGTAAAAAATTTGTTGATTTTTTTTAATCATATTTAATATTTAAATTACATGAAATCGAATGTTTTGGTGTTTTTGTTTGCAAAAAATGTTGCAATAAGTGGGAGGAAATCGATATTGGTGAAAAGAAATTGTGATTAGTTCGGACCTGCGATACTGAACTGATAGCGATAGATTCGGTCTTTTTCGACTGGACCTAATATTTTAGGTTCTGTCCTCTCCGACCGATCAGTTCAAAAAAAATTATTTTTATATTTAGTTCGGTCTTGTGAGCCTGAACCTAGAACATTTAGTTAGACTACGTAAGACCGAACCTCATCATGAAGAAATTAAAAAAAAAAAACTTTCGAAATTGGAAAAAAAAAAAACAAAAAATAAGAATATTTTGGTATAATCACATGAGGTTATTATTGAAAATCACTTTTGGTGGTTTTTTTTTATAGAAATAGTATTTTTTTGTGGTTCATTTAGCTGTCAACTTTAATTCCGGTTGCGTTCTGATCGGATTGGGTTTTGTCATAAAAATTACCCTTCCCTCGGGCACGCAGAAGGTTACAAAATAGTTTTGAACCCGTCTGTCCATTTTTGTTTTGCTCATTTTAAAACAATTTTGGACATAGTATATTACAAAAGCGAGTCGAGAAAGGACATAATTAAGTTTCATATTTGTTTTAAAAGCGAGCTGTGAAACAAACTAGTGGTATCTAGTATATATATATATATATATATATATATATATATATATGAATAAATTTTAAATAGCTTTGATGATGAATTTTATATTTTATATTTAATTCATCAACATTTTCTTTAAATATATATATATATATATATATAATGGGTGTACATGTATATTGCACGTGACATTTATTACTTGTAATAAAAATCTTAGTTAAGATTTTGTTTACATTGTTATTAGTATTTATTTGAAGAAAATAATGAAATAAAATTTTATTTAATTGTATTATTTATTTACTTTTAAATAGGTTGAATTAGTAATGTATATTAGTTATACTTGAAATGTATAAAAAAACACTTATTTAAATACACTAATTTAATAAGCTTAATATTATTTATAGTAATTAAATTTAATTATATAACATTAAACATTTCAACATTTCAACATAAACTTTGTATACATAATTAAAAACACTTATTTAAATACACTAATTTAATAAGCTTAATATTATTTATAGTAATTAAATTTAATTATATAACATTAAACATTTCAACATTTCAACATAAACTTTGTATACATAATTAATAAGAAATACAAATTGATTGATTATTAATATTCGTAAAATGAGGAAATGAGACTAATAGTTGGTTTCACTCTAAAATAAGAAATGTTATGTTCTTGTGACTTATTTTATGTTATTTTAAAGTTTATTAAAAAAAATTAAAATAAAATTATAAATCCGGAAAAAAAATGGTAACCCGTTTTTTTAAAAACAAATGGGTACAAATAAAAATGATGTCCGTTTTAAAACTGAGTTAGGTGCGGACAAGCAATAAATTTGTTATTATCGAGTGTACATATTTGTGTGTGAACTTATTTTTTGCCACCCCTAATTTCAAATGACCTTTTTTATTTTATTATAGTAATCTAGGTGGTATTTCTTAAATCAAATGATTACAAACAATATACTTGGGATCACTAATATCTTTGGCGTAGTTGTTTCAGTGTTAATTAGCTATATCAGATGGATTCAACTATATATATTGTCAAAGCATGTGGAAGCAACATCATTGCACGAAGATTCAAGAGCTTAATGTTCGTAATTCTTATTTAAAATCTTAGTGTACTAGAGTAACCATTACATGTTTTAACCACAATATGATTTGCATTTTTTCGAAAATCATGTATATAGTTTATCATACTGATGCCACACTATTATATTATTACTCATTCATCCACACACATTAGTTTGATAATTATGCGATTACATAGTTAAAATTGTTTATAATGCATATTTTTATCAGTGATTAACATGCATTCATTTTATCAACTTTGCATGATTTCATCGTTTTGCGTGTATTGTATCGAATGTCTTAATTATATGCTTAGTCGATTGATTTACATGTATTTAACCTTGTCAATTATACTTTAATCTTTTCAAAATTTATTTTTAAAGTTAGTTTATGTATTTGACAATGTCTTAATAAAAAAATCGAGTTTCTTTCACTTCACAGTGAAGGAACGTATTTCTCTCTTAAGGAATGCACTCCTGGGTATTTTTACGCATTCAATCAGATATATTGAACGCGTTTATAAATACTAGCTTACAAA
The DNA here is from genome assembly GCA_035771175.1 of Paratinospora sagittata. Lineage (NCBI taxonomy): Eukaryota > Viridiplantae > Streptophyta > Magnoliopsida > Ranunculales > Menispermaceae > Paratinospora > Paratinospora sagittata. The sequence continues at coordinate 8,761,016 of CM069596.1, read as the reverse complement.
AATTTTATAAAATTTTATAAGAGATTAACCTCCATTTATTGGAATTAGATATATTGTTATTATTACTATCAGTATTAATACTAGTTTACAGCAGTTCAAACTATTATTAAATAGTTAGAAAAGTACGTACGTGAATTTTCAATTAAAACATTCTGTTGGTTATAATATATTAACTCCATAAAGGGGATAACATATAGTTATTACATTATAATAAAATACAAATATAAGTACTTTGAAATTATTAACGTTATCAATTAATTTTTATAGATTTAATTACTATTAATTACACTAATGATTATATTAATTATTCAGTATTGGTAAAATTATTTAGAATTTAAATTATTCATAGAAAACTTATAAGAAATAAATTTCAATTCTTTTAAATTAATTTTATGGATAATAAGGAATAAATTTTAAATTATGTATAAAATAATTTTATATGATACTTAAAATGTTCCTTCGTTTAACGTTCTACAATATCCATTCAACCAAAATAAAGAAGTCAAAGTGGATAAGGTCAAAGCGGAGCTTCAAAATTCGACTCTAATAAGGTGAAAGTGACTCTTTGTACAATTCAACTTTCTAATTCTTGAACTTAGTAACCGATCAGTCGTTCGCGTTTTTACCTATAAATTTTAATATGATTTCTTATTTACGTATAATACACAACTGAGATCAGTAGCGTTCAACAATTGTAGGTCTCTAAAATTACGTACGTAGTAATTGACACATATAAGAAGAGAATGAGCTGTGAGGACGTTGGTAGTTGGTTTTACAGGTGGTAGTTGGTTTTACAGGTGGTAGTTGGAATTACAGTTGGAGTGATCACAAGCACTGATCAAGTAACGTAACTCTAGCTTGACTACTGATCTCTGCAACTTTGTTTTTTATCACTTGAAAGAAACTTAGTGTAATGAATGAAATAGGAGGGTTGAGGGTTGGATACAGATTCAAGCCAACAGATGTTGATCTTCTCTATTATCTTATGGAGAAAACATTGGGTCGTCTGTGCATTGGCTCCCCAGATATCCGGGACTGGGACATCTACACCTCTGAACCATGGCGACTCCACGAAGTATTTGGTAATTATTTGCATGTATATTGTATTATCTTTCTTTAAATATTCTTCTTACATGTATACTCATGGATGCATGAATGCGCGTTTACATGTATATTATATTATCTAATCTTTCTTTAATCTTCTTCTTACATATACTATATAATTCATGGATCATGCATGCATGCACGTTTACATCTTCCATCTTTCCAACAATAACGTTATATTATTTTTCACACACACACACACAACAATAAAAATAAAATAAAATAAAATAAAACCTTAATAGATATATTCTAGTGTGCATTGCTTGGATATATATGTTGTGTAACGCAGTTTGACTATGCTTGATTAAACCAACTTAGGGTTGATGTAATGGTGAGAAACCCATCTTAATGAAGTTTCTTAAAATGTTGAATATGCTGTGTAAGATAGTGCGCCTGCACTTTGTAACACAATGCATGCCCAAGCAGTAAACCAATTTAGGGTTAGTGTAATGATTAGGTAACATAGCCTGAGTAAACCAACTTAAGGTTGGTGTAATAGTTGAAAACACCCATCCTCAAAGATATATATTGAAACTCTAGTGAGAATTAAGTATGTTAGGGTTGGGATTTGAACTCAAGGCTCCCACTTTTTTAGGCGGGTTGACCATCACATCAACCCCAAATTTGGTTAAAATTTATATGTCAATTAGTGTTATTAACATGGGTTGGTGGGTGATGATATATACAGGAAGTAGTGATAAATGCGATTGGTACATGTACTTCTTTGTGTTGTCGAGGCGCCATCGAAATGCAGGGAACGGGTACTGGAAAGCAAGTGTGGGAAGTAAAGATATAAAGGACAACCATAACAATGGCCAAGTGCTGGGTGTCATGAGAACTTTGGTGTACTATCAATACTCTAATATTGACACCATTGATTCAGCTTCAGCTTCAGCTTCTCGTTCTTCATCAAAAGAAGCATGCAAGACTAACTGGATAATGCACGAATATAAACTCCTTGATGGCACCAATGTAAAATCCACTTCTTCTAATCAGGTTAGTTAATTATATAAGAATATATTTACACTTTATTTGTTTGTTTTAATTTCCTCTTGCCAAATAATAATGCTGAGAGGATTTGGGTGTGAGATTCCACTCGGTACTCAGCCTCCCGAATCCTTTAGATCATCATCGAGATGCATATATTGGACGGCTCGAGGATGACAGCACGCCGCTGAATTTGCAACCAGAGTCCCTTTGGCACGGTCTAGCTTAAAATTTCTTTGTCAATTATATTGTGCAGGGTGGATGGGCATTATGTAAGATAGGCAAGACTGGGAGATCAAAATCAGAACAAAGCAACTATCAAAGTACTAATGAACGGGAGGGATTTTTGGAGGACTCCGCTGGTTTTTCATTGCCATAAAATCTCAATGGCTACATTAATGTATAAAATTAACAGATAGCTGCTGCCGCATATTGATACAATGTGATTAAAAGTTTGAGTTTGTGGAGATCTTAAATTAGTGTTTTTATATTTTAAAAGTTTTTATTAATTTTCTCCTCAAACTCGAACTCTGAATCACATATACATACTCATAGAGATCACATGCATGTATGCATCATATGTTTTTACTATTTTTATTTGTAGTAGTAGCATATAGGTAGCTGCTGCCATGGATTTTAGATATAGTTTTGATGTAAATATTTAGGCTTACTCTTACTTTTAACCTTTATAATACATAATTAGATTTGCAGCTTTTCTTTAGACAATTAAATAAAATGACAAGAAGAGGATTTACTGTCCAAAGTATATATGCCCACAGGCTCTTTTGTATTTTTTTTGAAAACCAGAGTAAAATGTAGAAATAAATTTGAGAAATTCAATCACATTTGATCTATTGATTCATACTTTCGAAAAGTTCTCCAAATCCTTCAAATATTTTGAGAAACTTGTGTGTTTCCATTGAGCAAGTTTTCAAGACGTTTTTGAGTGTTATTTACACATCTTGTTGAGTCTTGATCATTCTTGAATGTGGTATCTCTCATCCAACATTACACTTGAAGAATCTCGGAGCTTCAACCTTACCTAAGTGGGGTATATTTTCTATATTTAGATTCTTGTGATTTTGGTTCGAGCAAATCAGTTTTGTGCTTATGTTAACATCTTGAAAATTGATTTTGTTTTGAGTATTGTTTGTGAAACCTTTTTTTGATCTTTATATTATTGTATCTTGTTTAGTGGTTTCATAAATATCTTGTAGTATCAATTCATGTATTAAAGTTATACTATATTGAATTGATTTCATAGATCAAAACTTGGTTTGTTTGATTCTTGATTTTAATTATTTACACTTTTAGAATCATCGAGTTTTAATCATCATTATATATTGATTCTTGTTCCTTAAATATATCATTGTTAGAATCAATATCTAGATACATGTGCACATTTGATTCTTGAGTTCATATCTTATATATTTGAATCGATTGCATATTTGAGAAAAAACTATTTCAACACGTCGCATCATTTAAATCATTGTGGTTGGAATAATGGTGTTTAAGATTGTAAGCTTAATATTGTTAAGAGTGTTGTAGAACACTTCTCTTTATCATTTGTAATCTTGATGTATAGTTGGCGTGTTTGTCAACCAGGAACATACCATATCTTGTATGGCTCGTAACTACGCCCGTAAAATGGTTACAGTATGGCTTTCTAGCCCAGTCCTTGTGTTGGTTAGTGTGTGGCTTTCTAACAAAGTCCTTGTGTAGGTTAACATGTATGGCTTTCTAACTAAACCCTTATGTTAGTAGGGCTTTGAGATAAACCTTTGTGTTGGCTTTTTTAAACAGTTTATAGTCACACCCGAAAGTTGACTAGCCAATACTGTATTGGAAAATCCTGATCATGATGATTGGGTAGTAGACATAGGTTCTAGGGGAATTGAGCCACTCTAAATATCTGTGTTCAATTATTTTTCTTGCATTTGTTTATTTTGATTGTTACCTACTACGCACTTTATCTATTTAATTATATCAACAGAAAGGTAACACAAAAATCTGTCAAGTCCAATTCACCCCCCTCTTGGACTATAATACTGGGCCAACAACCAACATAGAGACTAGTATGCCTGAAATGAGTAGGAAGGTATATGGTGGCATCCCTTCAATGACGAATTTTTTACTAAACTAGGCATGATATTTTAAATAATTATAAAAATAGAAAACTTAAAAAAATATTTTCAAAATTAGGCAAGTATTGGCTACCTCACATAAGTGCATACACGGCCAACCCTTAAAAAATAAGAAAATGCTTGGGTGACTCCTGAATGGCGCTCCACTCCACACTCTCCTGAGGTGGAGATGACATGTGAATTCACTTTTTAAAAGCCCCTTCATGGGACGCCATTGTTTTTCTTCCTTTTTTAATGATTTTCTTTTTATTTTATTCTTTTTCTTTTTAATTACAATAGTTAAAAAAGGATTTTTAAATATTTTCAATTTTTAATTAAAAATAATTATTAAAAAGTTTAAAAAGATTTGTTAATTTTTATTAGTGTTCGATGACTATCAGATCATTAAAAATAAATAAATAATATGCCCTCAAACACAGGCTCAACTTATAAGATGATCACAATGTTTTAGGCAAAGCTAAAGTTTGAGTTACACTAGTGGCCTCTGACAAGGTAGACAACTCTACCTCCCAGGTTCCATCTGCAAAGGTATTTAAGGCTCCGGCTCTATCATAGGTGAGCAATGGGGTATATTCAAATGTGAGTGGTGTACGTGGGCATAATGTGCCCCTTCCTAGGTATAGAGTCAATCCATCTTCATACCTGTTTTATGTAACAACATTTTGTTTTTTACTTTTCATGTTATCGGGTTGCTTCCAACAAAGATACAATACCCTATTGTAAATCATTGACTAATGAGACACTAAATTAACCCAATCAACATTTGTGTAGGTAGCAATAGAACTATGTTCATTCTTGGTCATCAATATACCTTTCTTGGTGAGCCTTTTTAAGTATTGTAAAATTGAAAAATGTTAATCTAACCTCAAAAATTACAATTGCTCATGTAATTACATATGTCTATCCATTGGATATTAGTATTTTACACATCTCAAGGTGTATAATAAGTGATCCAACGGATAAGTATATATAGTTGTAATTTTTTACAGTTAAATTAGCATTTTCCTTTTAAAATTTTGTGAGCAACATATATATATATATATAGGAAACTTAAGGTGTATGCACGAATCCACCTACCAAATTAAATGCATAAGAGATACATACCTGGAAAAGTAATGGTCACATAAATTAATACATCAACTCATTTATAAAATTGACCAATATCTGAAAGGAATTCACCTTCATTGTTAAGCTTAATACCACTACCAATAGGGGTTTCTAATGGTTTCACTCCAATTTTCTCATTTCCTACCATACATCTAATACATATTTTCCTTTTAAGAAAGATACTCTTTTTTTAATTGACAATTTCTAATTGAAAAAAAAAAAAAACTTCAAAACTCTTAAATTTTTGAGAGCAAATTGTTTATATAAAAGCTTATTGAGCTTTGATATTTCTCCTTGGTCATCACACAAAATTACAATATCATCAACATAAAACAAGAACAATGGTAGACCTTGGAATATTATTTTAACTAAAAAGGGGAAAATCTACAACACGTTTTTTTGAGCCCATTAATCATGAGAAGAACTGAGCTTAACATACCATGCTCATGGGGTAGTTTGAACCTATAGATAGCCTTTTCAAGTTTACGCACCAAATATATGGTACATATCCGAATAGAGGACTAAGGGCAAGGTTATGTAAACCTCTTCCTCTAAATCACCCTATAGAAAAACATTTTTTACATCTAAAATAATTTCTAGCCATGATTAACTACAAAAAAAAAAAAAAAAAAGTTCGGAATGTGTCCGTCTTCACAACAAATGAAGATTTATATATATATAATTTTTTCCATAAGTTTAAGTAAATCCTCTAGAGACAAGTTTTGCCTCTTTGTTTCCATCTCTAATTATGTCACAATTTTTCAAGTTTTTCCCCTTATTTCCAACTCCCTTTGTGTGTCTCAGAAACCAAAAAAATGAGACCAACCAAGGGTTAGTTTGGTGGCCATGAGATCGAACCCAAGAGGGGTTGAGGGACCTGCGACGTGAGTTTGAGCTCCCCTCAACAAATCCTTGGTTGGGAGGAAAAACCTTTACTCTTCGAACTCCTGAGCCCGAGTAGATTAGTCTCGCATCCAAAGGGAAGGAGGACACCACCGCGGTGCCAGAAAATCGATAACCAAAAAAAAAACCAAAAAAATGGGACCTAGGGTTTTGTGCTCACTTTACTTTATTTATATATTCTCTATCCAAACCCTTGAATTCTTTTATTTTATTCCAATTATTCTCATTAAATGTTCAAATGAGCATGTGATTTGTATGATGCAAGCTTCAAGTTCAAACCCAATTGACTCTCCTTGGTATTTATTTACCACTTTTACCATTAATCCTCATAATTTTTCTATAAAATCATCAAATAACCCAAATTAGCTCAAATTACCCAAAATTCTCAAATTAAAATATAAATTTAAGCACAATTAATCTAAAAATATGAAATAAATGATGTGTAAATTACCAACACATCAAATACCCCCATACTTGGCTAATTGCTTATCCTTTTCTTTTTGAAAGGAAACAAACATTGCATTAATAATCATAACAACAAGAGAGCCAAAATACAAACCCATACTGTTGGAGCACCAGTAGTACTAAAAAAACAACAATATAAAAATTTTAAAAAAAATAAGCATATACGAAATTAACACAAGCAACTATCCCAATTTCTGACCCAATCAGAAAGAGAGTAGTCCCCATTCATATTAAACGCCACCAACCAAGATCCAGCTATGATAATAATATCATTCTAAAGGGAGTGTAAGTTCCTAAGCTTGTCATAAAAAATACGAAGATTACATTCCAACCATAGCATCCATAGCGTAGCCCATGATGTCGTCCTCATCACATCCAAACCTTTGCCAAACAGACCATGAACATTCTCCATCATCAAGCAATCACCACACGACCTGGGAGCATGAAATTTATCAGCTAGTCTTAGGTGTCGTTCCTCCCAAACTTTAGAGGAATAAGAACAAGAAAAAAGCACATGATCAGCGGACTAAGCATCATTCAGACAAAGTGGACAGCAATGTAGGACCAGATAGAAATGAGGCAATTTCCTTTGAAGAATATCACCCATGTTTAGCTTATTATAAGCCAATAGCCACCCAAACACTTTCACTTTAGACGAAATATGAGCTTTCCAAATAGAGGGGGCAAGAGAGAAAGGGGTAAACAAATCATGGTCAGAAAGATGATGGAACAAGGACTTGGTAGAGAAAGTGTCAGATGAATGAATAGTCCACACAAATCGATCTGGGCCAACTGAGCAGGAGGCTTGGCTAAAAATAGGTAACAGTAAATCCAACTCGGATTGTTGGCCGATAAATAAAGAAGTGGGGAAGGAAAGGTTCCATTGGACAGACTCGAGGATATTATTGTTTGAGATAAAGTGAGCAATTGGGAAATTAGGATAAGGCGACAAGTGGTACAATCTAGGAAACAGATCTGCGATGGGGTATCACTAATCCATCAGTCTTCCCAAAATGAAAAAGAACAACCATCCCCGACACGAGGACGCATAAACAAAAACATTTCAAGAAGAAGAGAGATGACAAATTTCTAAGGACTTCTTTAAGTAGTTCAAATATTTGGGATGATTCTCCTACAAAACTCAATCGACCCGAATTTACTAGTGATAATATGTGCCCAATAAGACTGATTCTCTTTGTGGAAGCGCCAAACCCATTTTGCACAAAGAGTTTTGTTTCTAAGAAAGATGTTACCGATGCCAAGGCCACCGTTCTCAATTGGACGCTGAACAAACTTCCAACTTATCATGTGGGACCCATTAGAGTTGTTAGCCCTTTTCCACAAAAAGCTTTTCATTTTCTTCTTGATGATCTTGGCAACACATATAGGTATACAAAAGAGGGACAGATAATAAGTTGGAATTGTAGATGAAACCGATTTAATTAGTTTTAATCTTCCTCCCCTTGATAAGAATCCTCTCTTCCATCCATCCAACCTTCTAGAAATTTTTGCCACAACTAAGTCCCAAAATGACTTACTCAAAGGGTTTCCACCCAAGGGCAAGCCAAGATACATCATCAGCCAAGAACCAATTGAACACCCCACTTTTGAAGCAAGCATCTCCAACATACTCTGATCAATGTTAATGCCTGCCAACTGACTTTTCTCCATGTTAATCTTGAGACCTGAGATATCAAAAAAGCAATGAAGAAGACAGATCGCGTTCTCCACATTAATTTCATCACCATGGAGGAAAATGAGCGTGTCATCAGCCAACTGAAGATGAGAGACCGTACAACCATTCTTGCCAACAGAGAATCCTAGAAGTGAGAAAGAGAGGCATGCTTTTGATATCATACGACCTAGAATGTTCGCGACAATGGTGAACAAAAATGGGGAGATGGGATCACCTTGTCTTAGTCCCCTCCTAGCAATAAATTTGCCCGTAGGCCTTCCATTCAAAGCAACGGAATAAGAAACCGATCGCAGGCAACCATTAATCCATTGCCGCCATTTGCTTCTAAATTTTTTTTCTCCATCACAAAGTCAAGGAAGCTCCAATCCACTGAATCACAGGTCTTAGCAAAATCAGCTTTAAAAACCACCCCTTGGAGCTTGTGCAATCTGTAGTCCTCCACAACTTCATTTACAACTAAGATAACATCAAGAATCTGACGGTCATGGACAAACACAAACTAAGTGTCCTCAATGGTTTTGTGAACAATAGAACGAAATCTAATAGATAGGGTTTTTAAGATGATTTTATAGAGACTTGTGACAAGGCTTATGGGTCTGTAAGCCTTCGGATGCCAAGAGTCCCTATTTTGTGGAATAAGACAAAGGTAAGTTTCATTGGTACTAATATTAACCACACCATTACGATGAAACTCATACATCACCTTCATCACATCATCTTTTAAAACCTCCCAATGATGATGATAGAAAGCCATTAAAAAATTGTCCGGTCCAGGTGTCTTGTTACCACAATAGCTCTTCACCGCAAAGCGAACCTCATAAACCTCGAAAGGTTTTTCCAGCCAAGCCATGTTAGTCGAAGAAATAGGGCTCCATTCAATTCCATCTATTTCCCAAATACTATTTTCTTGAGATGAGATAATATTTGAGAAATAATTAATAAATTCAGCCGCAACTCCGGCTGGGTCCTCCACGAGAGATCCATCATCACGTTCAACCTTAGAAATAACACACTTGGCCTTCCGATTACTAAGGATACGATGAAAGAACTTTGAATTAATGTCACCATCCTTGATCCGCTGAATTTTTTCCTGTTGATCTGTTATTCTTGTTTCCCTCATACATATGTCTGCAAGCTCAGCTTTGGCCTGAATATGTAAGGCCATATTCTCCGCAGACAGCTCGTTATGACTTTTAAAGAAGTCAAGGCACCCAATAAGCTCTTCCATATCTTTCTCTTTATCCTTACAAGACCCAAAAACCTCTTTATTCCAATCTTTAATGAGAACCTTCAACTTAGCCAATTTGAGCATAAACTTATGGCCCTCATGACCAAAAACATTAGCCGAAGACCACCATCTTTCAACCAAAGAAGGGAAGTCCCGATGATCAAGCCAACTATTTTCAAACTGAAAGGGAGAAGGGCCCCATCTGACATTAGTCGAGTCAAGGATGATAGGATAATGGTCTGAAACCACTCGAGGTGTAGCACCCATGCCTTTAGGTGATGTCATTTTGACCCATAGTGTACCCTGTAAAGTACTTGTATACGTATTCGTATACTTATGTGTATATGTATTTTGATGCTCGACGCATGTAAGTTCGAGTGTTTTTGCATGGTTTTAGGACATAAAGAGTGCGCATGAAGTTTCGGAACCATCGGAGACCAGTTCGACGTCGAAACATGTCGAAAATAGTGTTTTGGATCTAGAAGAGCTCGCTCCATGGAGGAAGAAATTTCTGTCACAAATTACATCAATGATTTGATCTCCTAGATCCGTGGTCCGATTGAGCTAACATTTTGTAAGCTCGTTCTTCTCTAATAGATATTCACTATGTACGGTGAAGATCTTGATTGGAGTTACCCATTGTGAGTTATAAGACTGCAAACACTATATCATAGATTTGCGGGTTTTCTTACGCAGTTTTGATCAAATGGTTGGATCTCGCAATCCCACCGTTGGATTGAGTTCAAAGTTTACCAGACTGTTGGTAACTGACTCATACAACGTTTGAACGGTTAAGATGTTAATGTGAAGAGTATTTTGCATGAAATTGACTATCTAAGTGCAAGTATTGCAACAAAAAAATTGATTTTTAACAGTTTTTGACACTTTTTAGTTGTGGGCCCAAACACTTCCATATAAGCTATTGACTCGGTTTTTTCAGCTTATTTGCACATTTTTTCACTTGAGAAAGAGGGAGAAGAGCTGGAGAAGAGAAAATGAGAGTAAAATTAGGGTTTGGAGGTTCTTGCTCAAGAATTCCATGAGGTTTGCATGTTTTCTCTCTTTTCTTCCTTTGATCTCTCTAGTTTAAGCTTTCAAGCTGTATTTTGACCTAAGATATGCCACGGATTCTCATTTGAGGATTGTTCTAGACCTAAAGTTCCATTGCATGCATGTTTTTATGAACCCTAGTGTTTATTGGAGGCCATTGGTGCCATTTTTCCCATTTTCTCTTTTGGATTTGGTGGAACTCTTTGTAAATGGACCTATACCTTGTTCATAGCCTTATAATTTTTCAAGTTGTTTGCATGTCACCTATGTTAAACCTATGAACACCAAGAACTGATCCATGCCTTTGGTTAGAGATTTCCATGGTGAAATCTTAGAGTTTTGTTCAAATGGCCTACACTTGGATCATTGACTTAGGGTTAGAGTTAGGCTTTTCATGTCAACTATGTTGACCTAGTAGCCATGGTGGCTGATCCCATGGTGCAAGTTCAGTAAATTTTGTGGTTATGTATGGTGGCCTAGTGTAAAATTGACAATATTGCCTATGTATGAAAATTTCCAGATTTGGGGCTTTTGATGCTCTTGATTGAAAATTTGAAAAATTATGCAATGTAGGTCTTTTGGGTCATGATTAGGGTTGTTGATGATAGAATTCAGTAGGTTCTCATACTAGACACCCTAGGGTTGACTAATTTTGACCTAGGCTAAGTATTTGACATTTTTCATGTACTTTGACAATTTTGCATGTAATTTGGGGATTTTGCCCAAATTGGGACTTTTCACCAAAATCAAGTCAATTTATGAAATTGACTTGGAGATTGTTTAATTGGACCCAAATTGAGTAGAATCATGGGTTTAAAATGTTAGAACCTATGTTAAATTAATATGACTTAGTTCATTTTGACCTTATGTTTTATATTGGCCTAATTAGAGATTTTGACCAAGACTTAGTCAATTGATGAAATTGACTTGATGTATAGTCTAATTGACCCTAATTATAATTGAATGTCATGTATATTAGTGGTTGGATCATGGGATCACCTTATTACATTCAATTTAGGTCAATCTTGGTTTATTTGAGTCTAAATGGTCAAATTGGGCAATATGGAAATTGGCTCAAGGGGTAACCAATTTAGAATCTAATTGACTTTAGATGGGGTTTGAACTTGGGGTTTTGACATACTTTATGACTGATTTTCAGTTGTGTTAACCATGTTATTTTCAGTTTTTGTGATTGATCTTGAATCCGTTTAGTCGATTAGAGAGTTTTGGTGATTGGATTGGAATTGGATTGGCTAGACTTAGCTAATTAAGAATGAGTGTTCTTTTACTTTTGGATTATTTATATGTGGCGTTGTAGAATATAAATGTTTTAAATGCTTATGTATAATGGTATGCATGTTTTAATATTCCATGAAATATATTTGAGCATAATTCATTGGGATGACAATTTGGGTTGAGGCTTCTAGTTGAAATTTCCTCTTTTTGGGAGTTCTCGTAAGTCTAGCGGCAATCCCAGTTTTGTACCTAGCAGAGGGTTTTATGGCTTATGTATAGGTAGGTTAATTTAGGCTAATCCTACGTGCTGCACAACCTAGAAATTCTATTAGGATACGAGTATTGTGTGTGTGTTCAGGTACTGTGTGTAGTGCACCAGCCTTGAACCCCCATACTCAGGAGGTGTTAGGATTGCATGAGTATGACTAAAAATGTTATGCATCGTCTTATGTATGACTTGATGCATTATGTTAGCATGTATGTAATCTATTTCGTCATCATAATATTTCAATGATTTATGATCTTATCATGTTTTTATTAAATGCATATATATGCCACTTGTAAATGACATTCACTGAGCGGGTTGTAGCTCACATCTCACCTTCTTCTTTTAGGATTTGATAGAAAAAGGAAAGGGAAGGCTTGATTGCGGAGCATCCCTTGTTTTTGTTTCATGTAGGTGTTGTACATTTAATTTTGTAATTTGATAATTATGTACATGATAACACCTAGTATATATTTTGTAAACTTTGAAATTTTATATTTGGTAACTTGGAGATGTAATATTTTATTTCATTTATGATCATGTTAGATGGATGTTTTTAGGATTGTACTGTATTTGATTTTGGGGATTCGTATATGTGTTTAAGGTTGACTGGACGCCGGGTGTGTATACTTGGAGGTTTCTGTGCCCGTTATGACGTTACGTATAGTGGGTCGTGACACGAGGTAATGCCTTTTGCCGACACATAGGGAATAAGGCATCCCAATTGTCGATGAAAAGGAAGCGATCCAATCTACAGCAAAAAGGAGATGCACGAAAATTGGACCATGTAACATGGGCGTTCAAAAAAGGAGGGTCTCTAAGGTGGAGTTCGCCAATGAGAGAGTCAAATTACTGCATACTCGAAGTCAATCTAAAACTATTAATTTTCTCTTTGGTGTTCCTAACTGTATTAAAATCGCCCCTCACACACCACTTATCACCACAAATAACGCTGAGCCCTGCTAACTCATCTCAGAAGCTTTCTCTTTTCGAATAACCAGACATACCATACACTCCAGTAAGCCACCAACTGCTGTAACCTTCATCCAAGATTTGAATTGAAATAGACGAACCACCGATTAAGCTTTGAGCAACCTGAACAGATCTAGAGTCCCACACAATGGCCATGCCACCTGAGGATCCAATGGTTGGAAGAATAACCCAACTTTCAAACCTGGAACTCCACATTTAACTAATTAATGCCTAGTCCAAGGCTTCATTTTTAGTTTCTTGCAGAATAATAATATATGGATTGACTTTCCCAACCAATCGCTTGATAAGACATCTCTTCCTACTCGAACCACATCCTCTAATGTTCCATGAGAGGATCTTCATTTATCAACTTTGGATCTCCTTTGAACAGTCTATTTACATTCCATCCTAATTCTTGTGAAAATATCCCCATCCGATTTAGCCCCTTTGCGAGATTTTGGCTTCTCTTTTTTCTTAACAGACACCTTGGACCGTTTGAGGATCTCCCCGAGAGGTTCGAATGTCCCAATTGACATCATCGAGATAGAATCAGAATCGGCAGCCAGTTTCTCATTTCTATCAAATCTCTGATCCTATTCACCACCATTCACACATGAATTTGACTGGAAACCATCACCGTTCACATCACCATCATGCTCAATGGGCTCCGGATTATCACTAGTAAGGAAACTTGTCTTATGAGTAGTAGGGAGTTTTGCAAACAAGCCATTGGGAGGGTTACTGGGTTTAACATTAGAACCAACAGGATAGGTGTCACGCCCTGGGTTGCACAGCGTGCCCCCTACCCAGACGCGAGCGCACTCCCACCGTAGCGGGAGAGAACGCCTAGCCATTATGGATCCATAATATTGTCCCATCTTGGCCAGCCACGCCACACAAGGACGCCGGTCACCGAGATCATTTATCCCCCTGCACAATCCACAGCACAAGGAGGGCCTCCCCCAAGTTCGAACTCGCAACCTCTTCCTCATAAGGTTAGATTTTGCAACTTGAGTATCCATTGAACCAATGGCTCAATGGGTACTCAGGTTGCGTACCCATTGAGCCATTGGTTCAATGGATACTCAAGTTGCGAAATCTAACCTTATGAGGAAGAGGTTGCGAGTTCGAACTTGGGGGAGGCCCTCCTTGTGCTGTGGATTATGCAGGGGGATAAATGATCTCGGTGACTGGCGTCCTTGTGTGGCGTGGCTGGCCGAGATGGGACAATATTATGGATCCCCCTGCATAATCCACAGCACAAGGAGGGCCTCCCCCAAGTTCGAACGCGCAACCTCTTCCTCATAAGGTTAGATTTCGCAACTTGAGTATCCATTGAAGGAAGAGGTTGCGAGTTCGAACTTGGGGGAGGCCCTCCTTGTGCTGTGGATTGTGCAGGGGGATAAATGATCTCGGTGTCCGGCGTCCTTGTGTGGCGTAGCTGGCCGAGATGGGACAATATTATGGATCCATAATGGCTAGGCGTTCGCTCCCGCTGCGGTGGGAGTGTGCTCGCGTCTGGGTAGGGGGCACGCTGTGCAACCCAGGGCGTGACAATAGGTATTCAAGCAAGCATGAATATTATTTGAAAAAGAAAGCTCAACAACACTATCTAAATGAGACTGAGTGGTGTGTACCTTTGGGCCATTTTGGGCTAAACATAAGTGATCGTAGTCCTCTAAGAAATCCGTTCCCAGACAGAGCCTGATGTCATCGGAAGCAACCTTCTCTGCAACATCCCCCTCGTCGTTAGAGCTAGACCCGAGAGAGTATTCATCCACAACATTTCCTGGCTTTCTAACACAAAATTGTCATCGTTCTCCAAAGCTTCACGAATCTGCTTCCGGCGCTCCCTCCTCAGACTTCTTCTTGACCGTGACTTAGCCTTAGGAGTAATCGAGGAATCTTCGATACCAACAGGCTGTCGTAGAACCCCATTCTTGAGAATCTCCTCCGACGAAGCAAACTCATCACCGTTGCTCTATGAACTTTTGATCGAGCCACACCTAAATCCAGAAAAGAGAGGGAGAGCCGGTGAGGGTCAAGATCATTGTCGCTCAACGTCGCTGGAAAATTGGATGTTTGCTTGATCCCGCCATGCAACACTTGGTCTCCGAAACGTGGCTGAAAAAATCCCCCAAACCCAGAAATCCCAAATCCCCCAATGACCTCTCTGTAATTTGAAGCAAATTCATTGCGGCTTGGAGGATAGGTAATAGAGAACTCTTCAAAGATTCCAGCGTTACCTTGTCAAAAGGGGGGGTTGGTTATGAAAAATAGTCACGTGAGAAGACACAACAACCGGGTTCCCCCCACTTAAATTATTTTTGGCAGAAGATGGGCCGACGTTACAGTCCAAGTCTGCAACACGTCATGGGCTTTGAGAGGCAGATGCATATGACACGTTAGTAAGCAGTGGCCCAAGAACAGTATAGGGCCCACCCACTTCGCGACCAATCCCAGATGGGGAACCATTCCTACCGACAAAACAGTCTTGTAGTGGAGGCACTGGTGTACCAGCCTTTCTAGAATTAGTACGTACGTGATAGACACTCATTGGTGTTGTACAATTAGAGTGCAGCGCCACATCTCTCCATTATCAGTTTTGAAAATGACTTGGGAAGTCCATCCCAACCACCGATTTTCCTCGAGTGTCGTGACCAACATGGATCTGGTTTGAAACACGTAATCCATCAGTAGTTCCTTTATCTGGCGAGACTTTACCGTCTCCGGCAACATCTGACGCCAGTCCAACTTGAAAAGTTTGATGCCAATGTACGAGCCATCCAGAATGATGTTAAGATTTTTCGGAACAAACCCATCGGCATCACCATTAACCTTCAATTTTGCAAATTTGAGAAATGAAACTTGGAAGAATAGCTAGAAATATCCAGTAAACCACCACACAAACCACCAATCGTTTGAAAGACCTCAAAACGCCAATGTTTAAGGGGGATGCCGTCAACACCAATCCACCCTTGGCGACATCGGACCCTCCTCTTTTGCCACTGGATAGAGGGGTGCCATTCAACCGATCTAAAATCACCAGAATGAATATTAGACAGTACAAAGCGTTTTTCGTTTTGGTCTTTACAACAGAGCAAAGCTCTATCGTCCGACATTGGGCACAGAGAGACATGTCTTTGGAGGGTAGCCTCAAGTCTATCAGTAACCGATTTCCACCAAGAGGAAGAATTTGCTTGAAAAATAACGATGCACAGATGCCATCCGCCAAACCCAACATCAGTGCTCCTAACATTCGGAAGCCTAGACGAATGCCCTGCATTAACACCACTGGTTCTATAAAATCACTCCTCAAAAGCTTGCCATCCAGCTCCAAAAGAGTCCTCCAGGATGAAGATCGACCAAGATCTTCCATTCTCAACTTTAGAGACTTTTAGGAACCGACCTCTTGTATTGTTGAGGGCTTCAACAATAACAACCTCATTAAGGTTTCAGAGTTGTTTTTTAAAGTCGTTTCTAGAACCAGCTATGGAGGCAAGGCTAATCTGGTTAAGCAGCCACTCCTGCCGAACCCACTAATAATTTTAGCGAGAATACTTTGGAAATAGACACTTCTTTAATCATTATCCATTTGTCGTTGAGACTTGGTTCAACAGAGAAAAGCTTACCGTCAACTTTGAAAGTGAAGGACAAAGAACTAAGAAACTTGAAATCTACCATTGCTCAAGAGATTACCTGTGGTTCTTGATCAATCATTATCGGCATTGATCATTCTTAAAACTAGCTAGTTACATAATCTTGTAATTTAATAAAGATATGTTGTACATCTGAATTTGAGGGTCAAGAAAGATCAAATCAAGTTGGGACTTGGGAGGTATTATTATTTGGCTTGTTCTAGGTGACATGAGAGAAGAGGGAAGACAAAAATCGAAAGCATTTCCTTATAGCAACTTTCGCTTACTGTCATATGGTTGCTTCCTAAAAGAGTGAGCAAGATAAAAAAAAAAGAAAAGAATTGAGATAGAATTTAATGGAACTCAAAATGGCAAAAATTAAGTGATTAGGGATAGAAAACTTTTGCTTCATAAGTATCAAATGAATGCGACTCAAAGATGATCCCAAATATTATAAAAACTCATTTTTGAATCAAGAGCAAACAATATCTCACATGCAAGTCATGGAGTTTACGATGTGAATCACCAATTGCACTAATTTTTTGTGCACTTAAGATAATTTTATGCAAATTAGCAATTCAAAATGATCTCTAAAAAAAAAAAACAAACAAACAAAAAATCTCAAACTCCATAGGCAAAACTATGAAACCTCTCTCCAATAATGTAGGTTTTATGCATAATCAAGAATCAATAGGGCTTTATTTTTGGACGTAACGTTATGCTTAGGTGGTGAATTGTCAATTAAATGGGTAAAAGGCATGCAAATAAGAAAAAAATCATCAATGAGAAAGAACAAGGAGTAAGTTTGAGAACTAATGATATTAAGAACAAAGAAGGCATACATTATTTGAGTTTTTTTTTTTTTTTCATATATATATCAATGGAAGAATTTACTCCACACACTCAACCCAAAGAACAAAAATATAAGCAACTCTCAAATTTCCATTTTATTTTTAAGAATTTTCAAAGCAATGAATCACAAATTTCCCACTTGTCACACCTGGGTTGCACACATTGTCCCCTACTCAAGGTGATGAGTACCCCGCAGGACATACTCAGATTGCAAAATCAATAGTTCAGTGGTTACTCGAATTGCGAAATCAACCTATATGAGATTTTATGTTCGATTCCGGGGAGACCCTGCACTATTCATGAATAGTATGGATAAATGATCCCGGGTACGAGACGCCCTTGTGTGGTGGGCTGTACCGAGATGAGACAATATTACAGTTCCATAATAGCTAGAATATGCCCTGCGGGGTACTCATCATCCTAAGTAAGGAGCACTGTGTACAACTCAGATGTGATAAAAATGCCTTATGTATAAACACGAACTTTCTTTTTATACAAAACCCAATCTAAATAATTCACTTTTCGTAGCAATGTCTTTCATAAAAAGAAATGATTAAAACAATATTCTCCCCAAACTTATGATTTTCACGTACACTTCACTTTTTTTTTTTGGGGGAAATTAGCTTATTTATTGACTTGCACCACTCTTTCTCTTTTTGTTCCTTTCCATTTTCATCAAAAAACTTTGTAACTAGGACAAGATCAATTTGTTTTTAGGCTATGTGGGTGAAGATAATGTGGTTTAGTCAAAAGAAAAAGCGCAAGAAATAAATATACAAGGCTCAAAGATTTAACTACAGAAAATGAAATCATTAGCTAGGTAGGCCAAAGCTTCAATAAATAACTAGCCAAATTAAGTCAAAGGAGGCCTAAATCATTTTCTCAATCATGCATAGCCTAGGATTTCGCCTTCAAGCAAGTTCTAGAGCTTGTGAGATCAAATTTCATCACAAAATTCACATAAACTTTCTCTAAGTAAACAAAATGCTATGATGCTCAAGGTCATGTGCATAAATTTTCTAAAACTCATTAAGTAAGACAAATACTCAATCACTAATCATAAAAAAATTATAGCACATCTAAAAACCATATTCATTTTCAACCAAAATGGTATCATTGGCCTTTTTATAAATCTAACCACATATCACCAAACATTTCAAAAAATTTCAAAATTTATCGTGAACACACAAAACCATTCACAAGACATTGATGAGTTAATTCCAAAATCCAACAAGAACTAGGGCGTATTTGGTTAGAACAAAAATAAATTTTTTTTTTAAAAAAAGTTATTTTTTACTGTTTGATTGACAGATAAGGTAAGAAAAAGATAATTTTTTTTTTCGATCTCCTATTTTTTCTTACCATAATTGTCCCCGGCGGAGGGTGAGAAAAAAAATTATAATATTATTTTATTTTACATTAAATTTGAAGAAGTTACAATTATCTAATTAAATAATTAATTAATAACTAATTTTAAGAAAATTTTCTCTTGTCCATTGTACTTGAGAAATCTTCTTAAAAAATATTTTTTGTTGTAAGAAAATTTTTTTAACTATCAAACACACTCTAAATATCAAAATTACCTTTTTTTTCTTACAAAAATAAGAAGAAGAAAAGAAAAACTGGTCGATTCAAACTCGAACCGGCTGAGTCATTCAACCGGGTTGCCCGTACCTTCAGCATTTCCTCTTCTTCCTCAGCTTCTCTTCATTGCTCGTGGCGGGAACCTCTTGAGTCCCAATTTGCTCGAATTTCCCGCAAATGTATGCCCTAGGTCACCGTGGAGCTTCGCGTTTCCGTCCATGGCGTCTTATCTCTCGCAACTTCACAGTCTCACGCAAAGACGATTACTTGTTCACTTCCGTAGCTCCAGACACTAAAGAAAGCGGCCTTTACGGCTTCGAAATCTTGAAAACCCCCAAAGGTTTCCGACGCTTCGTCGAAGATGCAATCAAGAGGTGAAGCAGAGGAAATTTCAAATGGAATCCGCTTTTTCAATTCGAGAGTTTCTATCTTTTTATGTTTTTGTTCGTGAAGTTATACAAATTTGCAAACTTTTCAGGTCATCGGAACTCGTTTCGTACATCTCGAGGTTGCCTCCGTCGATGGAGATTGTTCGAGCGATGGACGAGATATCGGACACGGTTTGATTCGTTTTATGTTTACGATTGTTATGTGTGTATGCTTAGGTTTGGTTGGAAAATCGTTGAGTTTGATTTGTGTTTGGTTTGATTTGTTAGGTTTGCTCTGTTGTTGACTCGGCGGAACTTTGTCGGAACACTCATCCTGATAAGTAAGCATTGGTTTTTCAATACTTTCATGGAGTATGTGTTATTATTTGATTGGTTTTATTTGTGTTAGTTATTGCTTGATATACACTGGAGTCTCCACCTGACAACTATGGCTTTTAGGTCCAGTTGTTTCTAAAATGGTATTATAGATTTGGTGTTATGAGAGTTTTTTGGTTCAAGTCTCATTTTTAGCATTCATGTGTTCTCCATTTTTATCTTTGGTATTTGTCCATTCTTCCATCTCCTTTTGGCTCTCCACACACACAACATGAGGCTGCACACAAAGAGTGTTAGCGATAACTTGATATAAATATTGTTGGCTCTCTCTCTCTGTCTATATATATATATATATATATATATATATAACTGAAATTATATGTTAAGATGGATATATGGTAACACATTAAAAGATAGGATAGAAGTGAATATATTTGAGATAGGATAGGAGCAGCCTCAATTGAAGATAAAATGAGAAAAAAATCGAATAAGATGGTGTGGACACATACACAAACTTTTAGATGCTCCAGGTTTTTTTTTTTTTTTTTGAGGTCAGGATGTATTGGACCCTTGCCCACTAATTCCCTTGGGACACAACTACAAACACCCAAGGACACCATTGACCAATATTAGAATTAACCTTGTTGATGGGAAGGCTCGAACCCGCGATGTCCGCCGAAACCCACGATGCTACAGTTTGAAAGAGTGACCTATTAACAATTCACGATAATGATAAAGGTAGAGGAAGACGGAAAATGACATGGAAAGAGATAATTAAGAAAGATATAACTACTTGTAATTTGAGAGTCGACTTAGCCCTTGATCGAGCGCAGTAGAAGAGACAAATTTATGTAGCCAACACATGTAGTCAAGAAAAGGCGTAGTTGAGTTGAGTATATATATTTATATATAGTTAGTGATAGCTTGATATATATTTGTTTAGGTCCAGTGGCTTCTAACAATTTCATTATTTGTCCTTGTATTTTACTATTTTTAAGGGAATTTGTGGAGGAGGCTGATAAGGCATGCATGAGGATACATGAATATCTACATGTAAGGTCTTTGCTTTTTTTATTTTGTCTTGAGTTGTCTTCATAATCATAGAACTGTAGTAGTTGATCCATTATGTGAAAATGAAAGTATACCATTAACATGATTTGGGCAAGCTGGCATATATAGTAAAGAGGGTGATGTCTTTTTTTTTTATTAGAAAGACAGATGTGGGGTGAGAGAGAGGAACCTGGACCGTTGTAATAAGGAGTTCAGTTATCGAAAGACATGTTTCTTAATAGAAATGAATGGAGGAACAAGATCCATGTTGCAGATGCCAATCATGTGGATAAGGATTTATTGTTATTTTCGCAGTAGTTACTTTGTTAGCAAATATTGTGCATTTCATTTCTGCCTGTGCGGAATGCTCAAATGTGATTTATCTGAAAAAGAAAAAGTAAAAGGGAAAAAATGTATTCTCTTGAATATATGCTTTGTGAATTTACCGTTGAAAGATATCAACATGTTGTTGGGAAAAGACTTAGTTGATTTGTGTAGTAGATATCAACGTATTGCTGCTGTGCTACAAGAAGATAAAATTCACTAATCAACTATGGAATCTACCAATGGGATGCGAACAAGCCTTATGTCAGTACAATGACTTTTTGGGATCATCAAACATGAATGTGAAATTGTGGACATTGTTTATTTTCAAATGTCATTAATTGCATGGCTTTTGATATTGAAATTGCTTACAGATAATTAATACAGATCATAACCTATACAATGCTGTGATAAAAGCTGAGCGAGACAGTAATTTGTGTACAGAAGAAGCTAAAAGGGCAGCCAATTCTCTATGTGTTGACTTTGAGAAGGGAGGAATCCATCTTTGTGCAGGTGGTTATTACATTATTGGCTAACTTTGAGTTCTTATATGCAATTTTTTTCCTCTTCCAATAAAACTTCATGTTCATCTCACAGACAAGTTGGCACGGGTTAATCAGCTAAACATTGAAATTGCTCACTTGTGTAGAGAGTAAGTGGATCTGATTTTTACTCCATCTGGTCAAGATTCATGGTGAATGGCTTAAACTGTTCTGGATTCTCAAATACTGTTTAATTCCTAGTAAATGCTCCATATTATATTCTTGAAGAGCATGGAAATTTTGGCAGGCTACTTGCTGCATTCCAATATTTCCACCATGTTATATGCTAGCAATCAGCACAGTTGTCTGCTTCAAAATTTTCACAAGTTGAACCATCAGACAACTAGTTGTAGCTCTTCCTCTACAAGTACCCTGTTTTGAGTCAAGAATGTACAGACAAAGAGAACACATAAATAATTTGTTCAATGATTGGCTATATATATTCCCTGCTTTTCTCCTAATTTCAATGAGTGATCCCTAGAAATATGCAATATGCATGCAGCGCATATTCTATTATAATAGGCTTACAGCTGCCAATGAGCTATCCCTGGCAACCCATGGATATGAGAAATTGTTCATAGCAGCTCAATACCTCTGCTATATTCCCTAAGATGGGGTATAGTCTTAATTACTTCCTAAATACTCGATGAAGATGAGATACTCTCCAAAAAATTTCATTTTGTCACTTAATTTTATACAACTAGAAGGGCGGGTTTGAATCTCTATTATTTCATCCAGGAATACTTGCATTTAATTTACTTTGTTCTTTTATACATTCTTTCATGAAATATGTATAACTGACATTGGCTATTTCTCTTCATGTGCTGATTGTGACTCATTTATTATCCTTTCCGGAATATGGTTTCACTAGGTTCAGCGAAAATATTATGATAGAGCCAGGTTTGTTATTGTATTTTGGTATTGTATGTCAATGCATTGTCCTGATTCATGGTGCTTAGCTAAAGTATTATTACTGATTCAGGTTTTGTGGATGTATTTCCGGAATCTCGTATTCCAAAACATATGCGACATCATCTTAAGCCCATTTATCGTTCCATATCTGGTATGCCAAAGGAATCATTGGGTTCTAGAGAAAACATAAAGGAAAAGGGGTTTCGGATAACAACAGATTCAGGAACTCTATCCTCCGTACTGCAATGGGCGGCAGATGATGAGGTAGCTCCATTGTACAACTCATAATTCTGGTTTTATTTTTTGCATTTTGTTCTTGTTTAGTCTTCATTGGTTCATTTGATAATTTGGAATCTATTAATTGTAATTTCATAAAAGCATTGGTTCTGGTGGTTGTCAGTCTACCGTTTTTGTTGGGATTTCAGTAATGTTTCTTTGGATATCGTATACATTTCAAATGCTAAAACTTTTTTTTTTTTAATTTTTGAGAATGCTCGCCCTGTCTCATGTAAGGATGATGTGGCTTATTCGGATAAAAGTTGTTTTTTTTTCCCTCTTTTTTAAACCTGAATGACAAAGTCAAGCTCCGTTTTTGTCCCTTATAAAATGTTGGAGAGCTTAGATTCCTGTCTTTGTATCACTAGGAGTATCATATGGGAATTAGATCCATGTTATGAGCTGATATTGCTGTTCTGTTGATTTGATAGTTTGATACTCTGGTTTTTATTGTTTTTCTACAAACTGTGGGTTGAAAGTGTTAATGGTAGACCGTTTTGGGTGGAAAACTCAATAGATAGTTATTTCACCAATGAGCTGATGGCAGATAAAGACAAGATGCATAATTTACCTTGAAAACTGTTAAGAGAATTTAGGCACACGTTACAGCTTCTTATTTGCTGAATATTTCATGCAATTTTTCCAGGTTAGGAAGCAAGCATACATCCAAGGAAATTCTGTTCCACATTCAAATCTTGTTGTACTTGATAAACTTATAGCAGCTCGTCATGAACTTGCACAGGTTATATTTTCTTCATATACAATTTGATCATACCCACTGATATTCATATGGTTACTATGAGCTGTCTTTTATTCTATGATGAATGGTTTTACTCAATGAAGGTTCTGGGTAAAGAATTGCTTCCCATACAAATCCTGAACAACTGCCTCATATTCCAGGGAAATATGATACCGTGACTTTCAAATTTTCCTTAATTATCCATGCAGAGAGTTGAAGCACTTTTCTCTGGAATAGAGTGTCTTTTTCCTCCATTGGAGGGTCAAAGGCAATAAGTAACTGATAACCATGAACTGCTCAATTTTTGTTAACAAAGAAAAGGAAATATAATTTTATATGAAGAAACCTCACTGCAAAACTGGCCAATCTTGTTTTGACTTAATAAATTGTTTGTACTTAATAATAGATTAATAGGGTTTGAAAACCTTCTTGTGTAACTTCAAGGTTCCTACTGTCATCATCACCTTAATGAATAGTGTTTGCCAAGCTGACTCCACTTGAAGGATTCAAGTGTTTATGTCCTGGATCTTGGTCAAATTTTCATGTGTTTCTGCAACTCAATATGCCTAGTTGCCTACTCAATAATGTGATAAATATTTTCAATTTCTCAGGAAACTTAATTTCTCCGATATGAAAAAGAAATATTCCTGATTGTGAAGTTAAAGAATGCAATATTTTCTCAAGTAGATTTATTTGTCTGTGAAATGCACTAAAGCAATATTCTATTAATTCCAGGTTGCAGATGATCCTAGATTTAAGAGTAATTTCCATTCAATGTTCAAAGATTTGGTGGGTGTTCCACCAAGGGCCAATAATTTGCATAGAAAATATCCTTGGATGAATTTTTGAAAGTGTACCACCAAATCAAACATAAAATACTTGTTTTAGTTCTATGCCCCTATATGTAAAATAAAGGTGATATGATCCTTATTTTATTAAGTTCTAAGTAACGCCAGGGATTTTGATGTTATATGCCGTTAATTTTTCCCTTTAAAGATGGACGCAGATAATGGGGCATAAATCTTTTGCCGAATTTGCAGTAAGTCCAAACCTTGCTTCCTCACCAGAGGTGGTGACGTCATTTTTGCTTGAATTGAGCAGGATTGTGAGGCCCAAAGCCGACAAGGTATTTATATTTGTAGTGATATCATTTGTATTTCTCTTTCTCGTCTCAAGATGAATATTGACATTTCACCATTATGGTATTTTCTTGAACTATAGGAATTTTATGACATCAAAGAGTTTAAGATGCAAAATAGCAATCAAAGAGATGTAGATTTGGAGCCATGGGATGAGGCTTACTTTACCGGGATGATGAAGTCTTCGGCCTTCAACTTAGACTCCTCAGTAAGCTTCTCTCTGTTACAATGAATAGATCTATTTATTACAATATACGTTTTAACATCATGAATTGTAATATGTTGGTTTCATGCTCAATCCATTCCTTTGAATTGTGAATTGATTTAAGTTTTCAAATTTGAAACCTTCCATTTTCACAATATTGAATCAAATGTGACAAATTTGTGATGTGGTTTTGAGCAGATCGTCTCATCATATTTTCCCTTATCCCAATGCATCGAGGGTTTGAAAATGCTGGTGCAATCATTATTTGGTGCTACATTTCATAGCATCCCTTTTGCGCCCGGTGAATCATGGTATCAAGATGTGCTTAAACTAGCTCTTCATCATCCTGATGAGGTACACATATTTCTTGTTAAGATTTTAATATTTTACAGTGACAAGCCAACGATAATTAGCTAGCTTTCTCTGGTCTTGTTTGATCACTGGGCTATGTCCTGCATTCACAACTTGGAAGCAGTAATTGAAGCCTAAGAATAATGCTTCTTGTATTTTCATAATTTGATGAGTGACCAAAGGGATTTGCCACTTTCTTTCTAGACATTGGAATGATTCACTTGTCATTTTAGTATTTGGTGGTTTGCAATGGGGCTTTGATATTTCCCAAAGGCTTACTGGCTTTTTGGGCTTGCCCCAGAATTTAGTTTTGTTAGTACTTGTATGTGGAGTAAGTGAGTAACTGAGTAACCCTTGTGGACCCTCTTAGGTCAAGACCCTGCATTGGTGTAACTACCACTAGGTAATTGCTTTTTTATTGCTAATGTAGGAGGACAACAATGTTTTGGCCTCTGTTGGTTTATACAAAACCCTGAAATTGACAAACAAAATTGTTTTACATCATGCCTATATTGACAAGAATGTTTTTCTGATCAGTTAAAAAGGGGACACCTAGTGCCCAAGACCCCCACCTTTGCAGGGTTTTGGGAAAGATCAATGTAGGCAGCCTTACTTCTGCATTGCAGAGAGGATGTTTCTGGATTCAACCTGTGTCCTCGTGGGCTCACTGATTTTCCATTCATTTGTTTCATCAAATTGTTTCTGCTGGCCATTGATGGCAAACTGCCTGCTGTTTTCCACGCACATATTCTTAGTTTAGCTCTATTCATGCTTGAATTAGGACTATTCTTGTGTTCTCAGGGTGACTTGGGGTATCTATACCTTGATTTATACTCCAGGAAGGGAAAGTATCCAGGCTGTGCACATTTTGCCATTAAAGGTGGACGTCAGATATCTGAGACTGAATACCAACTTCCTGTATGTTCATCGTTCGTTTGGAGATCTATTTTGTATATGATTATGTTCTGCTGCTTCTAATAGTGTCTGCAACACCTTAAAATTATATTGTTCTCGTCCTAGAATTAATTAATTATTTACAGGTTCTTAGACAGTTCATATACATAATTTTATATATCTAATTGTATTCTATAATAAATGTTAAATTTTCCTAAAATGATAAAAAACACTTCATATTAGTTAAAATCATGTCCACAAAACATTAATTCATGCCACAGTACACATTATCCAAGAGATTTGACAAAATTGCAAGCTTTCCTGTGCGTCAAACAAAAAAAATTTGTTGGACAACAAATATCTATCGCCGAAGGGTTGTGGAGGGTCGCCGGAGTTTTCGGCGGTGTTTTTTGGTCGGAGCAAATGGAAATGATGGGCTTAGGGAGAGAAAGGTTCGAGGGTTTAATGTTGAAAGGGAGGTTTTGTTTTTAAAGCTTTTTTTTTTAAAATTAGAGAGACCCTCATAAACTTTTAAAATATTTGCACAACCCCCCACTGTCTGCCTAGCATTGCGCCCAGGCATTTTCTCCCAAAAACGCCTAGAACACTGTACACTATATCATCAATTTTACTACATGATTTTCTAAATAGAGAGATCTACTCTTGCATTTACAAATATACAGTATTTTCAGTCACCTGAAAAGCAAATGGTGATTAATACTGAGAGTTCATGAAACTCAATACTCTCTTGGAGTCCTGTAGCAAATATCATGAAGTTGGGTTAATCTTGCCTCTTGAATGTTGAGAAAGGCAATCACTTCCAGCTATTTCAAAAATCTATTAAGTAAAAAAGTTAAATGATTTGGGTCCCAACCCCTCCATCTCTCCCCCCGCCCCCAAAAAAATAGGAAAAGAAGAAGATTAATAGGGTTGCGTTTTGAAAGGCATCATGACTCAAAATTTCTTCAGTTTTTCCCCCTACAATAATAATTTCTACATTATACTTAAATCCTTGTGCAATCAAGGTTTTGTATGACTGTGTGTGACACAGTGACAGTGCAGGTTGTAGCTCTTGTCTGCAATTTTTCAGCTCCACCTGGTTCATCAACTGCAAGGCTCAATCATTGGGAAGTTGAAACTCTTTTTCATGAGTTTGGGCATGCTCTTCATTCTCTGCTTTCAAGAACGGTATTTAACACATACATTTCTATTTAACATTCAAAGCAAGGTATCTTTATTGGTCTCTTCTGCTGTTGTAACAAGTATTCTTTTCAATCTATTAGGATTATCAACATTTTTCAGGGACTAGAGTGGTTCTTGATTTAGCTGAAACACCTTCAAATCTTTTCGAGTGAGTAGTTTTCCTTTGATATTTGAATTCTATATTTCTATATGTTCTGATCATGGAGATACATCCCTCAAAGAGTAAACGTGGTTGAAAAGACAAATAGCTGCTAACTTTCTGTTCTCCAAAATTTTGAAGTTTGCCCCAAATACTACAAGCAGCTCCTTACAGTTATGTAGTGGTTGGCATTTAATTTTTAGTTTATAAATAAAGTCATCACTATGAAATGAAGTTCACCGGCTCAAACCTATTTCCAGTAGACTTACTAAATCCAGAAGTTCTTTTTTTACTTTTAATGCATTTCCTTTCTTCTTTTCACTTGAATTCTTAGATTTTTGAACTCATAAAATATTGTATATTTGATATTTTGATGCTTATTTGTGTATGATTCTGGTTATTTCACTAGGTACTATGCTTGGGATTATCGAGTGCTGAGGACATTTGCTAGACACTATTCAACTGGTGAAGTAATACCTGAAAAACTTGTAGAGTCAATGAGAGGTGCCAGAAAGATGTTTGCAGCGACTGAGCTGCAGCGTCAGGTACACTGTTGCCCTGAACGCACTTTAAATAAATTTTTAAACATGGTTTCTAATGTCCTTGCATGTCTATCTGCAGTTAAAATTTCACCCAAGCTGCCAAATTGCCTAGCCAAGTGATGCAACACAATGGACTGTGATGCTAAATTTCATTGACAGGCCTATGATGTAGATATTTAGGCTTGGGTTGAAAAATAACTTTGGGTATAGGGATTATGACGATGATTTTGAACAATACTAGGCTAGGAAACTGGAGTTATGAAAACCAGTTTAGAGGGCTGGTAAGTAAGGTTATGCATTTAGATAGGTTCTAATACAAATTCTAGATTAAAAAAACTAATGGACATATGCGGAAAACTCAAGTAGACTTGCATTAGTTAAGCTTACTGCATCATATACGAAGATTTAATTGAAATTATATAATCTGTTAGCAGCTAAGCACACAAGAGTTTGGTTGGAACATGCTAATTGATCAAATAAAGATACAGCCAAAAAAGTCTCTGTTCTACTTCTGTTCATTCTTAGAAGTAAAGCAATAATAGATATTCATTGACCTGTACATGTATCAATGGCAACTCGTAAAGCAAAATCCCCTATCTAAACAAAGTAACAAAAGACTAAAATTTAGTGTTTTAGTTTTAAATCTCTAAAAGAAACAGGGAATCTTTTACCCAACATAAAAGAAAAAGAAATCTTGACATATGTCTCTTAACTCTTAATTGCTGAACTATTAAATTCATAATATGCTTAAATTATTGCAATGGGGATCGACTTTAAACATTTATTTGCAAATGAATTGGGTCCATTCCTACTGATTTCATATTAATGTATATACTCCCATATGGTGTAGTAAAACAAATAGAGAGGAAATTTAGAGAATTTTGGTGAAAGGAGTGGATGGAAGCAAGAATGTCATTTGGTTGCATGGGAAATGGTCCAACGCAAGGTTGAAAAAGTTAAATTGGCTCTAAGATATCTTCTTAGGACGAATTTTGCTGTAGCAGCTAAGTGGCTTGGGAGATTCCTAAGGAAACAAGAGGCTTTGTGGGCAAGAATTAGGTATGGCAATTAGGTCCTCGCATAAGATTCTTGGAAATCCATATCCTCCATATGCAACATACTTGGAATTCTCTAAGCATGTGGTCTTAGAGGAGAGTGGGAAAATAATCATTTTTGAGAGGATAATTGGTGTGGGGTCAAGACTTTTGTGAACATGTTCTCCTCCTTATACCATTTATCAACACTTCCTAACAAGCCAAGCCAGTCTCCAGTTTCTTAGAATCTCCTAGGTGATTGGAGGTCTTTCTCGGGGCCTCACCTTCTTATGAACGTTAAGATAAGAGAAACTGGAAGAAGTCAGTTCCTTGTTATCCTCACTAAAGGGGGTCAAGGACTCAAGGTCTTAGGTAATGGCCAAGATAGGAAAGTTTGGTCCCTAGAGGCCTCAAGGTCTTTTTTCAAGTAGATCCTTCTTCCACCTGATTGATAACCCATCATTTCAAGTTTTCTCCCCTCGTTCTGTTATTTGGCAAGTGCATGTTCCTTCCACAGTTTGGATTCTAAGATTTGATGTTCATGGTAGGATTAATACAACAAACACGATTCAAAGAAGAAATCCCACATTATCTCCCTACACTGTTGCATTCTTGCAAAAGTAATGGGAGAATGAATTGGCACTTACTTTTTCACCGTCCATCCAGCTGAGCATTGAAAGACCCGATAGCTGTATATATTTTTTCTCGTTCACCTAAGTTATATTCTCATTCTTTGTTTTCAAGGAATGTTTGGAGAGTTGCAGTTATGGTAGTGATTTGGTGTATAGATCTCAAAACGGGTGCACGACTGCACGTTATCATATTGGTTGAGGTGTAGGATTGCGTTTTGTTCCTGTAGAGGAAATTCCTTGTCCTTAATCGCTCTTCTTTTTCTCTTTTGTTTTTTGTCTTTTTGAAAAGAAAGAGAAATATATTAGCTCAAAAGGATCATAAGAGAGAAGAAGGAGTCCTCTTAAACAAAGAAAAAGGAAAGCTCCTGAAAGAGCATTGGACCAATCCCTGACAAGATCTGACAAAGAGAAACACTCAAAAGTTTTAATCTAAAGATAACCATTGAGAGGCTCTAATTTGACCCATATGAATTGATGTCATTTGACTTATCTTTGAAAATACTCTGATGATTTCTTTCAAGCCAAATGCATTATAAAAGAATAATGGCTGCATAGTTCCGAAGGATTCAGTGATTTTTCTCACTCTCTTAAAAAAATCTATATTTAGCAAATTAATGCATTTTATTCGTGTTGCCCAATATCAATCAATCTCCTTCAGGAGTTTAACCCGTAATGAAGTGAATGGGTAGTGAAGAAAACTGAGATTGACAATTTATTGTTTTGCTTGCACATGGAGATATTAGTGTTATAAATACTGAATATTTTCTCTATCTGCTTAGCAGGTTTTTTATGCATTGATTGACCAAACACTTTTTGGTGAACAATCTTCATCACCAAGAGATACAGTTTCAGTTGTTGCAGATTTGAAAAGACAGTACACTAGTTGGAAGCATGTTGATGGAACTCATTGGCACACTCGATTCAATCACCTTTTAAATTATGGAGCAGGTAAATTACATCTTTTGTGAACAATTTTTATTTATCCTGGGTAAGGCAGCAGGTGATACTTGATGTTATAATGAATCTTGACCGTATATTCCAATTAGCATCTACTCACAGGATGGTAAACATAAATATTTATCACGAGAAAAAACAATTTTTCAGAGAAACAGATAAGAAGCTCTTTGCCTGAGCTGCAGAGAATGACACTTCTAGGGCTATGGAACTCAGATTCAGTGTCCCACAGAGGTCCTATGCCAAAAAGTTTAAGCAATGAAGAGACAAGGCAAATAATTTTCATCCATTTTTTAGCAGATAAGAAAATTGGTGTGCAACCCATAAAACAGTTTTGAAATCAGATGGTCATGGTCCATATTTAATATACCTTTTTGAGTAAGGAAATTCTTAGTTTGGTCCATCATGGTGGTTCAGGTAAAATCTTCCCTGTGCAACACAGCAGCTGTGGGGAGGTCGCTTCTTCCCATTCTTGTTTAGAATGTATGCACTTGACTAACATCTGAAGTGAACCACAGAATCTGTAAAGATGTAAAGCTAATTAAACAATTGTGTTAACAAGCAAATGCATGGGGGTCCAGGATCCTTCATTTCCAGGCTCAGCCAAGAGATCCCTAATGGTTATTTCTTTAACTAACTGTTCTGTCTCTTGTGCTATCAAAGTTTTGATGGTCCCTTAAAGATGAAAACGAAATAAAATTAAAAATTATATTTAATTCTTCAGTTTTTAAGATCCTCTATCTGAATAATTTGTTTGTTAAGATAGTTGTTGGCTCAAACATGCTTGGTTGTATACTAACATAGAGTTGTTATTTTGAGTTAATCTTCATAGGCTTCTGATTGGCTGTCTTCAAGCCAACTAACTATTGGAAAATGGTCTGCAGGTTACTACAGCTACCTGTACGCAAAGTGCTTTGCTGCCACTATATGGCAGGATGTATGCGTGGAGGATCCATTGTCACTGGAAACAGGATCCGCTCTGAGAGCTAAACTGTTGAGGCATGGAGGAGAAAAGGACCCATCCGGTTTGTTGAAGGATTTGGCAGGGGACTGCATTCTAAGATATCATAATGGAGGGATAATGCCTGATTTAACCAGCCTCTGCAAAGAAATGGAACTCGAGCAGCTTCCCTTGTAACGAGCAAATTGTATGCGTGAACACATTCTCTAGCTAGTGAATAGTGATACACATTATAGTTATACCATTGCTATTGTTTGAATCGAAGAACGAAGTAAAGACAGGAGGAGAAGATGATCCTAAGATGTCCCCTGATTGTGTAGCCAAAGAAGTTGGTTTCTGTTGAATTGTCGTTCCAAAGGAGAGAAGAAGAAGATTCAATTCATGTCATAAGTCAAAGGAGCTATCAGAAAGATGGAATTGGAGGCATTTTTTATTTTTTTTTGTAATTTGTAAGTTGTCCTCTTGTACTGATAATCATATGAGAGAGCATTGATGGTGGAGATAATACCACTGTAATATCAGGGTATTTATTGAATTTTGTTCCATAGAACGCTGGTGCTGTGTTTCCGCAAGAATTATTTCCAGGTTATATCTGTTACCTGCCATCAGTGATTTTGGGTTGTTTAGTAATTGCTATAAGTGGGCTCATCTGCCCATCTTTCAATCTTCTTCCATACTCAGTAATCAACCCATAATCTCTCCAACTTTTTATAAGTTTTCACGAATGAATGATAAAGAGAAATAAGGCCATCATACACTTACTTGAGAAATTTATATTCTGGACTCTTAACCTGACTTATACAAAAATAATGGTCATAATATGATTCATTTCAAAGTAGAAAAAAAAATGCCTTCTCAGAGAAGACTTGTGTTGAAAGTCATATTAAAAGTCACTTTAACAAGTTTACAATGTAATGCCACTAAATCAATATCTTGAGACATGTTAATTGAATAAATATTAATTTAACTATAAAAAATATAATTATAACCGTAACTTTATATTTATATTCATTAAATTTATATATTTTATATATCTCTATGAACATAAATGTGTAATTATAGTTATAGTTATATTTTTTATAATTAAAATAATATTTTTCAAGTTCCTGCATATATGGTTAAAGAAATCAAAGTTGATAATAAATAAATAATGGCTCCATAGGTATTGAGGATTACACCTATAAGTCAATGGTTTGGCTTGAAATTATTGGATCCACCACCCTCTTATTCCTTGTTATTATGGTAAACAGATCAACCATTATCAACATCAATATATTTTAAGATGACGTAATTATATAATTATAATTAAAGACAGCTAATAGCACTTACAATTCACATACAGCTATGAATAAATAATGTTCACACTTTGACCATTAAAAAAACAGAAAAAATGTTACACCATACTACAAAAGTACTGTTACATTAATTTTTTACTTTAATACATTAAAACAATACATTTTTCTTAATGGAGTTACAAATTTAATATGAATGCTTGACATCATATTTATAATAATTAGTGTAAAAATTTTAATCTCATTAACATTTTTAAAAAATTATATTCAAAATCATACCATATTAATGTGATATATGATAATAGGTGAGAGCTTTTTTTTATATATATTTTATAATATAAAGATATAATATATTATTGTGTAAGAGAAAAAAAAAAATAAAAAAAAATATATATATATATATATATATATATTTTATAACATAAAGATATAATATTATATATATATATATATTTTAATGCTAACATTAGGGTTAGAAGAAGTTAAGACCCGACCAAGAAGACAAATACAACGGTAAAGGATATTAGTGACCTAAATAAAAATTATGCGAACCAATTATTATGAATTCATTTTTACTTTGATTAAAAAAAACTCTAATTTAAACTTTCGACTTCATTTAGAT
This sequence comes from Paratinospora sagittata, assembly GCA_035771175.1. Lineage (NCBI taxonomy): Eukaryota > Viridiplantae > Streptophyta > Magnoliopsida > Ranunculales > Menispermaceae > Paratinospora > Paratinospora sagittata. Next base: position 8,727,270 of record CM069596.1, on the reverse strand, counting down.
GTATATTGTTGAAATTAGACAAAGTTTGTGGGTAAATACATTTTTGAGTATGTATTGTGAATTATTTTAATATTTTCCTTAAAAAGAAAAAAGAAAAAAAAATTCTGAACGCACACCCATGAGCCATACACCCCTTTGGGGGAGTCCCTTGGGCATATGGACACGCCAACACCAGTACCCATCTAATTCAAAATTTGAACCACTCTTATATTCTCAAAATTGTTGAAATGCATTTTATATCCTACCGACCACATGATCCACCAGCTACCACTTTGGTCTTTTAGTACACTACCTCTCCATTCTTTTTCTCTCTTTTAATTTTTGTGTTCTTATTACTACCTTTCCTAACTCCATCTTCAGATCCTCCTCTTCCACAACCATTCTCTCTACACCAACCTCCCCCCCCTTACCATTCTTTCCACCACCATGACAACACTCTTCTCCTTCAGTAATCTCTTTATAACAACAACTTCCATTTCTCTTCTCTTCGTCACCACCACCGCCTATACCAACCACACCGTGGGCGGCGCCGCTGGCTGGTTCTTCAACCGCACCGCCAACACCTCCGTCGCCGACTACTCCAAATGGGCCTCCTCCCAATCTTTCTCCCTCGGCGACTTCCTCAGTAAGTCTTCTTAATTTGTTACTTAGAAAGAAAAAAAATTAGTATTTTTGTTTCAAATTTAATTACAGAGAATATTTTTCTCAGCTCTTTTTTAACTAAAATTTTTATTTTTAATTGTAGTATTCAACACGAATTCGAATGAAACGGTGATCCAGACCTACAACGCCACAACATTCCGAGCCTGCAACGCTGACGACGCGTCCGACTCCGACACCTCCGTCTACAGCGCCGGTGGCGATCAGGTCAACAAGGCGTTGACTCTGGCGGTGCCGTTGACGATCGAGGGACCCAACTACTACTTCTCGGATGTTGAGGATGGTGCGCAGTGCGAGCTAGGGATGAGATTCGAGATCTCCATCAAGCACGGCCAGGGGCTGCCGGCGAGCCTCAACCGGCCCCCGCCGCCTCCCTACGTCACTCCTCCGTCGCCGGATTCCGCCGTTACGACTTCGTCGCCGGTAGTTCCGACCACCGGTCAGCAGGAGAGGTTCTATAACGGTGGGTTCAGGATCGCTGCTGCTAATGTGCGCTTGGGTTTTGGTGTCCTCGTAATTTTCTTGCTTTTTTGAGGGTATAATTTGATAAAATTAAAAGTTTTTTTTTTTTTTTTTTTTTGGGTTTTGGAGGTTAAATTAAGAGAGATAATTCTCGGCATTTTTTTTTAATATTGTATTACATGTAATGTAATCTACTTTTAATTACTTTTAAAAAGTTTTTTTTTTAAAATAAATATAAATAACGTCATAATTAACATGAGTTGAAATTTGCATTAAAAAATAGAATTGTTTGTCGTAGGACTCGTTATAATATATTTGATTTAAACCAAAACTTAAGGTTGAATAATATGAAATTGTTGGTGTACAGGTTTCATTTAAAACTTTGTACTTTCCTTATAGTTAACTTAGATGAGAAGCATCTACTTATGCATGCATTTAGTTAACTAGGGTTTAAAACAATTGAAGAGGATTTTCGTTGCTCATAACTAAACTAGCTTTAAGATCATAAGTTCCAACTCCACCTTTTACCTTTCAAAACCATACAAAAGACTATTGCCTTAAACCATATGTATGGTTGCTGCATTTAATGATATGTCGCTGAATTTAATGATTTTCCTTTTATTGTCAAGGAATTAGCCTAATTGATAAAGAAGTGACTTAATATGACTTTAGAGCTCAAATATTTTAGGTTCAACTTTTATCATTACTTCTAAGAGATAAGAAAAAGTAATAAGTCAAGAACTGACTTAATTCCTCTTCTCTTTGAAAATATGATATGGTAATGAAGCTAGTTATATAATTAACAACTAACATTGTTTCTTTTCAAAAAAAAAAAAAAAAATCCTTTTATTGTAAAGAATATATGCAATTCAATTCAATTCAACTACATTTTTTTTCCAACTAGCGACATGAACCCACTTCTTTTACTCCGCTCTATTGAAGACTAAATTGTTGTTCAAAGTATAAGTTAAATCTTTTATAATTATTTTTGTTTATATTATTTTTAGGCCTACCTACCTTACCTTTATTGTTGCCATCTTGTGCTAATATGATCTATTGTCACTCTTCCGAACTGATGGTTTTAAGCCTACATTGTATGTGTCAAACTCATTTTAGTTGATTCTCTCTTATTTTATCTCAAATTAATGCTCCTTATAAGAATATTTGCAACTCATTAAAAAAAAAAAAAAAAAAAAAAAAAAAAAAGATGTAACAATGTACGTTATAAGGAAAGACCCTGATTTCATATTGGGAGGAAATGGAGAAGTTATTAAGTCAGAGCTTTTATCAATTCGCCTCTTCGCAATATCATGTTTCAAAATGCATGTGGCCATCTAAACACTCCTCAATGCCAAACTTGCTCAACTATGGTGGCACTCCTAGAAATCAAGGAAAGGGGGCATTGATTCCTGGGATCTTAAGGTTGTGGGGGCATTGATTTCTGGGATCTTAAGGCTGTGTTGGATTAATGATTAAAAAACAAGAATCTAATCCGAAAACAAAAAAATAATAATTCAAAACTCATCTTTTTATCGTATTCTGAAAATAATCTTTTTTTTCTTAAACAAAAGTTGGGAAAAAGTATTTTTCCACATTGTGTCAATAAAAAACCAGAGAAGCATCCTCAAAGGAAGAACAAAACAATCCTTTGGCATGGCCCACGCTAGAGAACTGGTAGATGGTAACTCAATTAACATTACTTGGTTCTCAGTGCAGAATCCAGCTCCCTCATCTTTCAGCAAGTTTGGACGTTCGGATACACTATACTCCAAATCTAGATCCTATTAAGTAAAGTCACCTTTCCACTTGTTTAAACCGCATGGTTGTCACCTTATCATGAAATAAGAAGGATTTTTCTCATTCATCTCACAACCTGGAATTTTGCTATTTATCCTGGAAAATGAAACAAATCTACACTCTTAAAGACGCAAGCAAACATGATAAATTTAAACTCAAAGATTACTTGCTTCAAGAGATAAAAAATCTGAATGAACAAAAAACAGTATCGAAGCTCTCCAAGTAACATGATATTCTATGACCAAAGAAGTAAATTAAGAAAACAAAAAACGTCATGGCTCATCTTGAGCACAAAAAAAAGACAATATGTCTTTTGCTTAAAAACATGACAAAGGACGAAATGAGGCAATCCCTACGCCACAAGAGTGCTTGCAGTTGTAGACTCACTGCACAAAAAACGTGTAGTATAGTTTTAGTACATTGAAAAAAATAAAAAAAATAAAAAAAATTGCATTCACAATAAATAGGACTACAAATTCCATGAACTCAACAAGCTGAAGCAATGCAATTCACAATACAAGAGGCATTTGAATCTAAAGAGTCCAAGATTAGTATGACTAAGATCGAATACATTAGACATAATTTTAGTGGGAGTAAAAATGCACGTGAAGAGACAACAATTTCAAGCAAGAGATACCAAGCATCTAACACAGACTATGACATACAGCACTGAAATTACCTGATGATTTTAGAATAATGTTACTGAATACTAAGAATTACTGAAATGTGATGAATTTACTTTAATAATTTACCCAGTTACCATCTAGGAGCCCTAACTAAGTTCTAAGCATATAAAGTTATATAACCTCCATCACATAATTTATCATTTTGCAGACACTGTTTGTACAAAAGCAGCACATGGTGAAAGGATTCAAATAAAAGAAAGGAAACTATTTAATTAATTAGGAGAAAATAGGGGATAAGAGGTTGGAATTTCAGATATCTGAATATGATATATGAACTGACATTCTGGTTCCATAAAGAAACAAAGGAATACAAGGTAGAAGCAATCAATTTCATTACAACAGGATTTGGAACTAAATAATGTAGCTTCCTAACTATTATGGAATAAGTATTTTTCTATTATCATGTCGGTAATTGGCTCAACCCATTAATTCAATCATCTCAAATTTCAATTGTAATCAACATTTGAAAAACACCATAAAATACCCGGATCTATTGCAGAAAATACCCAAGATCAACTTGCAATTACCCAATTTTCTTTTTATAAAAAAAATGCAAAACTAGGCTTTGCGATTGCAGTCGCATTTTTATTTTTATTTTTTAAAAAAGAGAAAAGGAAGAACGAAGATCGAAGAAGAGTACATGTGAACAAAGAAGAAGAACGAATAGTACCTGTAAACGTGCGGGGAGACAAAAAAGATTAATCCAAAGTTTTGAGTCGTTTATCCCGTTAAAACGGGATAAAAAAGTTAAATGACATCATTTTTTATCCCATCCAGCCTGACAGCCAAACACAAGAATTGGACTAAAAATAGTCTTATCCTATCCCACACACCAAACAGGACCTAAATGTCTAAAGTAAAGAGTCTAGGAGCATAGACTCCAAGTACAACCAGAAGACATTAAGATTAGTCAACAATTTAAAAACTCAATTCAACTTCAACAAAATTGAACTCCAAATATTTTCTACCCCTAGGCATACAAGCCCAAAACAGTCTAAAAATTACTAGTCCAAGATTCTTTGCAGAGAACTAAGCCAGGGCCCTGGTTGCTATAGGAGTAGTAAAGCTATACAAATTCAACTATCAACCAAATACCAACTGCATCATGTCACAAGACTTGCACCACAGTCAAACAAAAACTGGCTGAGATAAAAGAAACCCTTTGTAAATCAGGAAAAAATGCCAAATTTTCACTACATTGTAAAGAAATCATTCCACCATGCTCAACATCCACAAACTTAAATCCAGAAAAATAAAATAATAAAATCTGAAAGAAACAGAAAAAGGTTGATTGAAAGACTCACTATTTCCACACTGGTGGCAACTTCTTTGTCCTCTTGTAGTAGCGAGCAAGTCGGTGAATCCTGCTCTCAACCAGAATCAACCTAAACTTGGAATCCTTATCCTTTCTATTCCTCTCCAAATGCTTCCTGATCGCCACAGCCTTCTTTATCAAATGGTACAGATCCTCCGGAATCTCCGGCGCAAGCCCTAATTAAACCAAAAACAAAACAAAAAAACAATCAAACATAAAAAACACAGCCTTCCCTACAGATACCGGGAAAGAACGAAAGAAAGAAGAAACGCACCGTGACCCTTGAGAATACGCAAGATCTTGCTCCCTGTAACGCTCCTGACCTGAGCAATACCATGAGAATCACGAAGAATCACACCGATCTGTGACGGAGTCAAACCTTTCTTCGCGAACTTGCATATGTTATCCTCAACCTAAAACAGCACAAAATCGAAGAAAAATTAGGGTTTCACCCAGCATTCGAATCAAGAAATTAAACATCGAAATACAGAGATTGTTAATTAGGGTTTCTCACATCAGGGGAAGAGATCTTGAGCCAACTTGGAGGAGTCCTCTTGTAGGGCAAAGCCGACGAGGAAATACCCTTACTGTGAACGCAAAAAAACATAGAGAATTATTATTAGCCATTGAAACGCATCTGAATGTGAAACGAAAAAGGGATTATTAGGGTTTGGCAACGTGGAGATTCTGGGAAAGAAGAAACCCTAGATTGGAACGTACCCGCGAGAATGCATGCGACCCATCTTTGCTCTCTCTCTCTCTCTCTCTCTCTCTCTCTCGCTCTCTCTCTCGCAGGCTCTGTGTCTGCGTTACAAGCGCTCCAGAAACCCTAGTTGCGTAAAACTAGGGTTTATATTCTGATGCAATACCAATCTGACGCCTTCCTTTTCTCGTATTTCCTTTAGAGTCCTATCCCCTTCAATTTCTCGGAGATATATAAAAAAAAAAAAGAAAAAAGAAAATATTATAATACAGTAGTGTATATGTATGTGCAATATGTGTGATCTTTATTAAAAGTATTTCTGACAAAAATAAATAAAAATTGAGGTATAAAATTGTATAATTTTAGTTTTTAGTATTATTATTGTTATTATGTCATTATTATTCTGTAGAACAAAATTTTATATCTTGTAATTTAATATCTGATTATAAAATGTGTAATTATTTGCATTTGCATTATTTTTTAGACGATTAAGGTAACTTGGCCCCAGTTGAGTCGTGAAGGGGAGCGCATCGACATTAAGCACGTGGGACCATGACCTAGACCATGTTACCCGCACATAGGCCAACTCTAACACAAGGAGAATACACTCTCACTTATTTATATATATAAGAGGAAAAAGGACTCGAATCCTTGACCTGGGCTATGGGGATTCAAAATGTCGACAATTGGACAAGCTCCGTTGGTATTTGCATTTGATAAAATGCACACTTTTATGAAGGCCTAATTCCATCAATAGGTGGTAACTCAGTTAGTTAAAAAATTGAGTATAAGTGAGGTTGAGATCTAAATCTCGACTTCAAACTTGGGCATCTCTGTTAGGAGGGACAACCCAAATGTCTTTGCAATGACCGAGTTCAAAAATATTAGTCTCGTCCAAAAGGAAAGAGGATATCTCTCAGTGTCAAAAATCGGTAATTAAAAAAAAGGCCTAATTTTTAAAAGCTGAGATAAATAAATGGACTTAATAGGTTTTCTGAAGTCATTTGTTGGTGATGTATCGGAATACAACAAACTAAAGATTGACTAGGGGTGTTTATGTGTAACGACCCACTTTTCGTGTCACACCCCAGTACACAGCATACCGCAGTGTCTAGTACTCCCGGGATGTGATGGGTACGCATACCCCAGCTATTACGATCCATAATATTGTTATACCTCAATACACAGCCCGCACACAGCGTCTAGTATCCCCGAGGTTTTTTGTCCCCAAAGAGGGCCTCCCCCAAGGTCGAACCCATGACCTTATATTCATAAGGTATAAATTCGAATCTTGAGTAGCCACTGAGCCAACTCGGGGATATTAGACGCTGTGTGCGGGCTGTGTATTGAGGTATAACAATATTATGGATCGTAATGGCTGGGGTATGCGTACCCATCACATCCCGGGGGTACTAGACACTGCGGTGTGCTGTGTACTGGGGTGTGACAAAAAGGCCTTATATTGTAACACCCCGTAAATTTAATTAAATACATACGTTGAAGTATGCGTATATCGAGATATATAATACACGTATTTTATACGTATGAGCTAAATATACGCGTGATAATATACGTATTTTACGTAGGAGCCCAATATATGTGTGTGTGTACAGAAAAAAGATGATACATATGGGATCATCCTATATGAGTGCTCCCAATAGACCTGTGTGGTTGAGGGGTAGAGTACTCATCACATCCTGCGGGGTGTGACAAAAAGGCCTTATAAGCTCTGGTTCATTTCAGTTAAGAGCTTACGTACATAGATAAACGCTATTGAAGAAGCAATGACGTTTATGGTGCTCGATTTTAGAGGATATATTGGATTAGAAACCCGTGTAACCACTGTGAGTATAGTTTTCTTGATTTGGTTCTTGTATGACATTGTATGCATATAAAATGTTTGATTGTATGCATGGTATATTTATATATAATGCATTGAGTTTTATGGATCATGCAAACTGATTTTAGCCATTGGAGTTTTTAATGATGAGGTTTTGCGATTCCTCATTGTCATTTCGTTAGGAATTAGACCCGGATGAGGTTTTGTGAGTCCTCATTGTCAGTAGGTCTGTCCTAACAAGGGTTGCGATCCTTGAAATGACTGTTAATTGGGTAATGAGAGGTTGTGGCTACCTTGCAACGGCCATACAAGGGTTAGACCCGCTCTCTTGCCTTGCGGAGGAGGGAGATTGTGCATTGTGTTATTGAATTGGGTCATGAGAAGTTGTGTTTACCTTGTACGACCATACAAGGGTTAGACCCGCTCTCTTGCCTTGCGGAGGAGGGAGATTGTGCATTATGTTATTGAAAATCATGAAATTTATGTTGTTAACATATATAATATATTCGTTGAATGATGCATGTGTTTAATAAGTGTTTGAAATGATTTTAAATGTCATATTTTTCTAAATGTATATAATTGTCATTTCAAGAACTATATTCACTGAGCTGTTGTTTGCTCACCCTATTTCCTCCAATATTTCAGGTATTGATTCGAAGGGAAAAGGAACTTGTCTGGTAGGTGTATGTATGCTTGGAGGAAATAAATTATCTTTATGTTATTTTGATATGTATAATTATCACACACGCTATATATGTAATATCACCTAGATGGGTTGTGTGGTAATATTATATGAGGAAATGAGATGATCATAGATATTTATCAGGTGAGAATGATCATCTATATATATATTTGATTTGATTTGCTTTGTGGTATATGAAAAAAAAATTTGTACAATTTTTGGGAATGATTGTCAGAGTACGTGAAGGCTAACAGTGTATTATATACTGTATATGATGATGTACAGTGTATAGTACGCTGTGCCGGTCATGACGTCAGCCTACGTTAGGGGCGTCGTGACAATATTGGTATCAGAGCCTAAGTTTAAAATTCGTAAAAAGATAAAAGCTTTAATGATATTATGATTGTTTGTATGGGTATATATATGGGTAGTCCTATTATGTTGAGCCTAATCCAATATGTTATCTTGACTGAGAATCACCTGTGTCGGTGAATTGTAGATTTGAAAACGAATAGTCAAGATTAACAATGGAAATTGCTGATCAAGAAAGGATCAGAAGGCTGAAAGAAAAGGAACTGGATGTAATCCAGTGAGAATAAATTATATAGCTTATATATGGCTAGTAACTACCCAACAACAACGAAATGCACAACTTATGAGCTTGTGGCAAAGTTGTAATGTGAGAAAGACAGAGGCTTGAATCATTGATAGCCCCAGAGGTGGATGCTAATGATGTGGGGACTTCTGTAAAAACATATATAGTTGAGACTGAAGTCAAAATAAAATAAATAGAAGGTCTCAATGATAAGCCAGATGAAATGAAAATATATGTGAAAGTTATGGAAACTTTCAGGAGAGGAGACACTGGCAGTCTGCTAGTAGACGGAATAAAGACTTTGATTGGAGACCATCTGAGAGAATAAGTCTCTGAAAATGATAAAGCACGTTAGATAAGTTTAAGCTAACTAATGAAAAGAGATGATAGAAAATTGGTTAAGGACTCTTGAGACGATTAAGGCATGAGATTAATTAAAGAAGCTATTGTATAAGGGCTTCTATCATCATGCTGAAATTGATGTAAGGCATGAGAAATTTATCTTGGTAAAATGTAGTGACATGCCTACCCATAAATACAAACATGAATGAACTAGACTGGTATCGTTTATTTTTGGAATGCTCACTATGGCTAGTGTGTGATAATGATAAGAATCTGGAATAAATTTTGGGATCCTCTACGGCAGGTTTGCTAATTGTGGGGTTACAAATATATACGCAAGTTGTGAGACAGCCTATAAATTTCGGGTCAGCCAAAGCTGTGGTGAAATTGTTAACCCTAGCAATTAGTGATATACCTTGTACCGCCATTTGAAGCCGAGTCATCAACACCAGTGTTAGGTAAAAGGCGAAATAAGTAATGTAAGGAAATGTTGAGGCAAGAATATGAAATTCAAGATAAGTGAAACATTGAGCAAGGTTGATATTTTGGCAGTATTGGGTCAGGTACTAACCCAATAATAATGGAAAAAAAAGGGAAGTGATGTTAACGAATTATGAAAACCAGAAGTGGTTTCCATTGCTTGAGCAGGAGTCACAGACTGAGTAAATTATATCTCAATCTGAAATTGTCTATTACCAATCTGAAAAGAAAAAGAGACACGAGATGTGTTATTGTCCAGTTAGTCGATATGGAATGCCCCAATATGTTTTATCAATGTGATTCCACCAGATTTTAGAGAATAAATTAAAGTAAATGAAAGACCAGATCCAAAGATTAGTAAGACGTTGATAACAGGTATGATCAACATTTTGTTATTGTGTAGATTTTGATGCATTGTTAGATCTACCTGGTCTTGTACCTCCGGTGATATGGTAGACAAATTGTATTATCTTCTGGTATAATAGTATATCATTGATTGTGAGTACAGAAAAAAAAAAAAAAAAAAAAAAAAGAATCTCCCTTGATATGGTTAGCAAATAATATGTGGAATAACTATGAGGGTCATCAAGTAATTATAGACTTTACAATGAGAATTTTTGTTTGGAATTGGATGCTTTGTTGGGTATGATTGGCTGGCCACCTCTCATGCCAGGTGGACCATCTCTCCGAAAAGGAGTAATATGCTGACTAAGTGAAAAATTCTCATTTTGAATCTCGAGAAATTTATACCCTCAAAATTTTCTATCTAAGATAAGCTAGTTATTGACGAGGAAATGGAGAACATGGCAAGTACAAAGCAATTTAGAGTAACGTAAAAAAAGAAAAAAAAAGCATGCAGTTGATTAAACTTCTTGTGGTGAGCTGGTATATTGGAGTATTCTCTGATGAAGTATTAAAATTGCTACCTAAACAGGAAATTAATAGCATATAAAACTGATGCTAGTATAACATGTATCTCCAGTCCTGCATATAAAGAGTACCTGAGGAATTGTGAGGATTGAAGGTGTGGGTAAATGTGTTAAAGAGCAAAAGATTTATTATCCTTGATATGCCACCTTGAAGAACATTTGATAGTGAAATATGTTTAAGTATGAATTACTGCTAACGAAGCAGGGTAACAATAAAGAATGAATATCTTTTACCATGGATAGATGGTTGAATTCGGTTAACTAAATGGAGCCAAATTTTCTTTAAGATCATTTTGAGATCTAGGCACCATCAGTGAAGAATTCGAGAAAAGGATGTACTGCAAACTGTGTTAAGACAAGATATGAATATTATGAAATTTTGGTAACCTTGATTAATGTGTCAATCACGTTTATAGGATTGATGCAGTCGGAATATGAACCATATCTTGATTATTACATAGTCTTCGATGATGATATATGAAATTGTCCCAAGAAAATGAGAGGAGCATGAATAGCACCTCGAAATTATCTTGTAGTCACTGAGAGAACACCGATTAAGTGCCAAGCTCGGTGAATATGAGTTTTGAATATAATTGAGATAAGAATTTTTGGATCACGTGACTAGTTTAAATAGTATCGTTAAGGATGCTGCGAAGGTCAAAGTGATCATAGTACTGTGACAACTGATGTCAATGATGGAAATCAGAAAGTTTCTGGTATTAGTTGTATGTTATAGAAAGTGCGTGGAAAGATCCTTGAAGCTATCTGTTCCACTTACGAAACTAAACCAGACAAATGGTGAGTATTGTGTGGACCGTTGTGTATGAGGAAAGCTCTCACAGTATGAAATGTTGTTACTAGGTTCAGAATCTGGAAATAATTGTGATTGATGAATATCACGTCCAGATCTGAATTTTGCATTGATACAAAATGATAGGTTAATTACTTGTGCCTTCAGATATTTGGTAGTGCACGAGAATAACTATCGTAAGAGTGAAGAGAAATTTGTTGGTAGTTATTTTGAAATGATGAGATCTTTGCCTCTATACTAAAAATGTCACATTATCTTCAGATTTTTAGTCTGAAGTAATTATTTGAACGGCAAAAAAAAAAGTTGAATATGAGGTAATAAATGTGGCAAGAATTCCCGAAGGATTTGATTTTATATTGCATTATTATCCTGGGAAAGGCCAATATGTTGCTGAGGCATTGAGCAGAAAACGGGCTGAAACTGGAATAGTATCTATCAGTTAGCCATAAATGGAGATTGTTTGTGAGTGAGAGGTACCGTTATGAGTGTACTCTCTATTACTCCATGTGTTGATATTTGTGCTCGAATGCATGTTCAGCTGATTGATACTCATATTCAGAGAGTAAGATTTATGATGAGACGAGTATGATATCAGTATGAAAGATTATGGAATTGGTAATATGGATTGTATTAATTAAAGATGGGATTCAAATGGTATCTTATGGGTTATGGGTAGAAATGATACCATTTGGATAACCATTGGTGGACTGGTAAGTCTATATATTCTTTCAATGAGCACCAGAATTCTATGGATAGACTGAGCAGATTGTATATGTGTGAGATAGAGAGATTTGATGGGAGTACTCAGATATTTTTCATGTCGGATTAAGATCCGAAGATTGTATCGAGATCTGATATATGATGCAGACTCGTATTGGTACTCATCTCCTTCTCAGTGTGATATATACTCTCAGACTGGTTGACAGACTAAGAGAGTGACTTTGATGCTTGCGAGCATGCTCGGGTCTAGTATACTTGAATTTTGGTGGAAGTTGGAAGGAATACTTTATGTGTGTAAACTGATGTGTACATAAGGCCTTGTTGTCACTCTAAAGGTTTATGGCACTCTAAAGGTTTGATAATAAGCCTTAAAGATCTCCAACTTGTTGATTTGAAAGTATGGAGTTATTGTTATTGGTGCCACAGGATATGATTAAATACACAAGGTTGGTATATAGGCCTTGAAATGTATTGTGGCTGACTCAGTTTTGCTAAGGGTCTTACCACAGAAAGGCCAAATGAGATTTGGAATGAAAAGAAAGCTCGCATTTGTTGGACCATGAGAGATCCTTGAGAGGATAGGTCCATTGGCTTACCGATTTGCTCTACTGGCACAGTTGATAGGTGTCCATATGTTGAGGAAATGTCATTCGGATTTCATATATGTTATTGATATAACTCAACTCTACGTTGGGGAGGATACCACGTATCAAGAAGAGCAAACATGGGAGCGAAAATATAAAATGCGGGAGGAGTTTTCTGGAATTGCGTATCACTTGAGGAATAGTCCTTGATTCTAAATTTCGAGGACGAAATTCCTTAAGTTGGGGAGATTGTAACACCCCGTAAATTTAATTAAATACATACGTTGAAGTACGCGTATATTGAGATGTATAATACACGTATTTTATACGTATGAGCTAAATATACGCGTGATAATACACATATTTTACGTAGGAGCCCAATATATGTGTGTGTACAGAAAAAAGATGATACATATGGGATCATCCTATATGAGTGCTCCCAATAGACCTGTGTGGTTGAGGGGTAGAGTACTCATCACATCCTGCGGGGTGTGACATTTCGCATATGTATGAGACGTAGAATGCCCAACTCTAGGTCTTGTATATCTATGAAATGTGTATAATACTTGTATTTATGCGCATACGAAATATTTTTTAATGTATTTTAGGGCTATTTGTACCCGAGGAGGCTAGTCATATTATAAAATGCTCAATACTTAGTGAAATTTAAAATTTAGGAGTAAGAAGCGCGCTCCTACGCTTCTAGGTGGACCCAAAATTATAATAATATAAAAAAAAGAAAAAAAAAGTTTAGACGGTTTGTGCATGTTTTGAAACACGTCTCGCCCATTTGCATCCACTTAGAACTAGTTTGAACACATTAGACTTGTTGGCTTGCTAGCATGAACTAATTAATTTGTTGGATTGAAGAGAAATAAAGAATGAGCTAGAAAGTTGAAGAGAAAACAATGAGGAGAAGAAGAAAGGAGAGGTTGAGGTTAGAGCTCCAAAAGCAAAGGTGAGATCCATGGTTTTTGGAGCAAAATTGGCATATTTGAACTCCTCTCTTCGTCTTGGTCAACATATATAAGCAATAATTTTCCATGGCTAGATTTGAATTTGGACAATGGGGGTTTTGTGCTGGAATTAAGTAAATTGCTAGCTGCAACCATTGGAGAACAATTCTTTGTTCATTGGTAAGTAAATTGAGGTTAATTTCACTAATTTTACGTGGTTGAAATGGTGTTTCAGACCTTGTTAAGTAAGGTTTTGGAACCCATTTTCAGTGACTTATTTGGGGTGTTTTATGGTATTTAATGGCTGAAAACTAATCTTGGATACGCTGTGATTATGAATTACAGAAATTGAAATACAAAATTTATGAAATTCTGGGTTTGGTGAAGTAGACAAGTACATTACATGTGCTGAAAATTTAGAGTATTTGGGGAATGCGTAGGTAAATTACTTAATGATGAATTTTGATTAATTTGGTTAACTGTTATGTGGCTGGAATTCATTGAAAGTGAACTGAAATGTGTAATTGTAGAGAGTTCATAATGAATTGAGTATTGAAAATGGACAACAAACAAGTGTTGGTGTTGTGCTGTAAGAATTGGTGATTTGGCTACGTAATGTGGACTTAGGCTAAAAATCTGTGTTGTGAGTATTTCTCACCTTAATTCTCTATTTATAGCATTGTATATATATGAAATTGAAATGTTGAATGATATGCATCATATTATATATGTGCATTGTATTTATAAGCATGAGCACGGATTTTATGCATTGGAATGACCTTAGGTATTTAGGTCCTAAATACCTTGGCGTTGAATTTCTTTCTACTTATTTGTTCTTCGGGGAAATGTGCTGCCGTATTACTTGGATTGGTACTCTGTGGAAAAGACTTTACGAATTACTGAGGAATGTAAGGGTAGAAGGATTAGTTGGGTAACATGCTAGTTTGAACCCATGGCGCAATAGGAGAAGTATAGGCAATATTATCCTGATGTGACATCTTGTTGAGGCTTTTCTACGTATCTTTTATGAAAATGATGCACAATTATATTTTTAGTTTGGAAGCATGTATCATATATTTCATTGATGCATTTAAATTTATCAATGTTATTTCAAGTATCATACATATTTTATATAAATGCATATGTGGAGATTATTGTGAAAAATATTCATCGAGCTCGTTCAACTCATCCCATTTTTCCCTACTTTCTTTCAGGTCCAGATCAGAAAGGAAAGGGCAACGCTTAGAGTGTGTGGCCTTCCTTTTCTTCTTTTGAATGTAAGTTTGATTTGTAAAAATGAGAATTTGGGACTAGTTTCTAATTGTTCTGTTCTCTTATTTTTGTATAAAACTATCACATATACTATTGTATATAAAACATAGTTAGTGGTGGATGTTTGGACTGTATATGATAAACAAAGGAACGATGGACTTATATTTTGGAGTTCCATGTTGACATTAAGGGAAATTTAATCTTATAATAGTTTTATGAATCATAGGACATTATGTTCTAAATGATGATATATTATGTATTTGGTTCAATTATCTTGATCATATACAGATTATGTATTTGAGTTTATTTGGTACTTTTCGCGTAGAGGTTTATCAGTGCATCAAATTTTGTCGGATTGTGGCATTATCCGATGTACTGTGCTGGTCGTGACATGTTGAGTTGGTTCGAGTTATGGCAAAATACCAAGCCAATCCAATTAAAGTTTTTTTAACTCAACCCAACCCAAGAGACCTCTTAAACTCAACCCAAACCAACCACTAATTTTGAATTGGTTTGAATTGGGTTGGTCCGGTTAGTATATTCAATGTATAAATTATAGAATTTCATAATCTACTCAAATTTTGAATTCTAAATGTCATTTACAAAACTATTTCTAAGTTGAATGCTACTATTATAATACTTATTAACGTTATTTCTTTCATGTTTTTTTCATTATAATATTTTGAATAATTTTATTATAGTAAATGGCTAAAATAAAATTAATAAATATAAAATAATAACTATCATTTTTAATTAATTCGGGTTTATTCAGGTTAGTTTGGGTTGACTCGATTATTTCTTATTAAATCTTGATCCAAACCAAACCAATCAGATTACAAATATTTCAACCTAACCCAAACCAATTAGATATATAAACTCAACCTAAAAAGTTTGATTCGATCAGGTAATCGGGTTAGTTGGGTTGATGAACACCCCTAAGATTGACACACGAATCAAAAGTTGATGAAGGTCAACTTTTTATGTTTATGTTTATGTTCTTGTGGCCATATTTTAGCAATTTTTTAAGGGATCATCAAATTTATACTATTTTTTTTGTATTTTCGGATCATTAGTAGTGTATTATTTCAAGTTAAGAGGGCATGTCTCCTCTAATACAATTTTTATTATAATTGAGGAGTGTCCTCAATCCATACAACCTCAAAATTGATACCAAGCAAGTTATTTTAACGTCCAATGTCTTTGACAAGTTGTTGGAAAAAATAGGTGCTAAAGTTTCATTTTAGAATGAATGGAAAATTGGATATAAAATGTACCTGTTGATGTGAAGATGAAAATGTGTATGACACGGATGTGTTCATTCATATGACCCCTATTTATTTAAATATGTCGATTCACATTACACCTATTTATTTAAATGAGTGTCTTTATTCATATAACACTTGTTTATTTAAAGGATGTGATCGCTATTCACATGGTTTCTGGTATCGGTGTTACTGTCTTTATAAATAATCTTTTATTTTTATTTTTATTTTATATATTCAAATATTTTCAATCAAATAATATATACGCGCATTTCATGATTTAATGGTTCATTAAGGAACACCGTCATACCAACTTAAAATGCAAATGTATTTCATCATTTATAAACTTGAAATGTATAAAAGCTTAAATATTTTTTTTAAAAGGAACTTAAATATCTTTAACAATAGTAAAAAAAAAATTGCTTATACGCTTAAATAAATTGACACATCATCGTCTTTATAAATTATGTTTGTAAAAATGGCCCGCATGGGTTTAAAAACTTGTGTTTATAACAAGTAAGTGTACCTCATCTTATCTTATACTCTATATTAAAACTTAGTATAAACTTTTATTAATTGACACGTGACAACAAATTGATAACAATGCTCTTTGTAGGCATGGTGGCCTTGCTAGTGTAGTGGTTTTCTTCCAGCTACTACTTTGAAATTCCCCATGCACGTTCATGGCTCAGACAACTAACTCTTTGCCGCTTCTTCTCTACTGCCCATGCACTACCTGATTGCGGTTTATCCATAGATGAGTGATGTGTTGTTCCCATTGGGTCTTAATCTAATTTTGTCCCTGGGGTGAGTAAATTGTAGAATAAAAAAAAAATACCAATAATAATAAATCAAACAGAAGTGAGCATTGTAGACTTGTTATGTTACAATATCTGAGATGAGTGTACAGTGAAATCTGAAGTACGGTAGAACAACTCCGGATCAAAATTCACAGCTCAAGAACTCTTTCAAGAATGCCCAAGTCAAGATCTCAGCTTTTTGGTTTTCACCAAAAGATCTCTTCAACCCCTCCCGTAACTCTTAATTTCTTGAGTTAAAAGGAAAGAACCTCTCACTCTCCCAAAGAGTCATATATTATAAGATAACCACACATCTCTCATATCATAGGAAAGTGGTGTCATTCCTCGTATCTCACTTCCACTATTCTAGGGAGTGGGATCTCTATTGAGATATTAGTGGGATAAGATAAAATACAATCTTTATCTTATTAATATTTTGTGGGACTCACTTTGTAGGCCTACATAAATCAAATATTTTCAACATCTTCCACTGGCACATAATATATAGAAGGAAAAAAAAGGTCAAGCACAACATGAGTGCCCTTTAAATTTTGATCCATAATCTCTCACTCGCACATGGTGTGATTGACGATCAGTGTAATTGTAAAGGGTCGTGCAATCATGAGAACACTTGTAAACAAGAGCTCTTATACTATAAACTCATGAGGAGCCGACATAAAGCATCAACTTCCTTTTAGTAATATAGTGTCTCATAATGCACACCTAATCAAAGTATTCCCCATCCCTCTAGGACAATTCCTTGATATCTTATCTAACAGTATAATCTTTCTGACATTGCTAACTCTATGTCGCAACATTGGTAGCGGTTGATAAAGAGTATACTGTTGAGTGTGATACTAAATGATCTTTCTTTCGTCCTCACACCACTAAGTTTAGTATTAACCGTTTACCTAGTAATGTCCCATAAAGGTCAAATCACCCATGACCTTAGATTACTCTCCAAAGTAGTCACCAGTGCAAAGTGGAGTTTTAACAAGGGTTAAAAACTGTTGTCAAAAAGTATCTACAACAATTTTTAACCGTTGTAACAAACATTGTTATAGCTCTTGTTGTCGTATCTCGAGGGCTATAACAACGTTATCCATGTGTTGTGAATACTGATCTTTCAACAATGGCTAAAAACCGTTGTTGAATCTGTTCTTGTTCTCTTTTTTTTTTTTTTTTTTTAAAGTGCATTAGCACAATTTTATTTTTATTATTATTGTTTTTTTTGGTGGGGAAGGGGGGCAAAATATTAAAATAAATACCAAATATTAATTAAATTAATAACAATAGAGTTTACACAATTAAATTACATTCTTCTCCTCAACCCAAACCAAAAAAAGAAAATAAAAAGAAACCCATCCCAGCAATTAAATGCAATAATAACAATGAAGTGTTCTTCATGCAATTCTCCTTCTTCTTCTTCATGATTAAACCTGCAAAATCATCAAGATCAGCTAATAAGAGGTAGATATATGACAATAACTTCTCTGGAAATAATATGTAATTATCCTTTCCTTTTCGTTTCAAACACTTAAAAGAGCATAGCTATCTCACCATATTCATCAATGGGAGCATCATAGTCATAACTTGTAATAAAAGGGCCTCCATGAAGAAAAAAAACTCCACGATCTCAGTTTCTCAATTCACAAGGTAAATCTTTGATAACATAAACCTTTTTAATTTCATCAAGAAGACGCAAAATGATGAAACAAAAAAGGGGACTTCATGTTTCATGTTTCATAATTCATATATACATATAATAAGTTTCAATATGAACTAAATTAGAGCTTTACCAGCCACTCCAAGCCTCAGTCCACATTGAGGGCTTGTAAGGTTTATTAGGAGTGAAAGAATCACAGTAAAAGCCATTGCATGTTTTATCTTAATATTCCCTTATGCTTCTAAGAACCAAATATTTATCATTTATTTATTGCCAAGTAAGAAACTTACCACTGGATCCGGTGCATCATCTTCCTTGCACATCACTCATGGAACTCGTGTGTCCAAACCAGCGGCCATATTGGCTGCCCAATTCATGTAAGCATGCCTAGCAGCTCCAAACAGGAAATCCTCTGCACAGAAACAATTTTCTTTGTAAAATGCAAATAGTAGAGTAAAAAAAAAAAATCTGAAAAGTCTAGAGATGGAAGAAACACAAAATGTACCCCAAATTCCACTCTGCACAAATATAAGGCCCAATGCAAAGATGAACATAAAGCCCTGCTTTCTGAACTGTCCTGATGAACCGAACTAGGTCGTATCTCCCCTCAAAATAATACTGAAAAAAATACGCATAAAATTACAAAAAGTAATTTACAAAAAGTAAGAACTACCTGCAAATTGCAATCACCATCTTAAAATCAATCACCCTTATTTAAGAACTGCAAATTACACCATTAAAGCATAAACATAACAAAAAGATTTCTTCTTGTTAGGCAGTGGAGGTACGCAAGTAGTTGAGCCACTATAAATCGATTGTGTCGATTGATTTACTTTTCCACATTTTATTATATGTCATTGGATTAAAATTAATTATCTAAGTGTCCAATTCACCCCCTCTTGGACATATCTGGGCCAACAGCTAATAGTCGACATTAGCCCCTGATGGCCCATCAGTGTCCTGAAAGACACTAATTTTTTTAGAAATTTGATTTTTCAATACTCGATTAAATCAAATCAACACTTAAGCTTTTTGGATCAAATCAAACATTTTGAAATCATGCAAATGGTCCAAAGATAAGTCGAAAAACCTTCGAATTAAATCGATTAAAATCATTTTCTTCAAGATCGAAAAGCTTTTGAAAACTTATGAAAAAATTATGAGAAATTCATGAGGTGAATGATTTGTTGAATCAGACGATGGCTGTCATTCTACAATCCTAAATCATTTTAGTAACATAAAAATAGATTCTTGAATAGACATGGTCTATTTCTTGATCACGAACTTGGCTTCCTTTCTACTGTGTTTTTGAGTAAATTATTCATGCATTATTATGTATAGAATATACATAGGAATGTGGTTTGTAATCAATAAAATATACTTTCTCATACGGGACATGAGGGTTATTGAAATAACAACATTAGCTTTAGAAGCAATGACTCACATACCTATAAAGGAGAGTAGAGGGGATATTTATAGAGGAAATCCTTGGCTGAGTGACTATGTTTGCCAAGTTGGCTTGCCACGTGTCATTTTCTGGTAAGTTGGTAATAGATGAACTTGAACTAGGCAACTCATCTTCTCCGGATAATTCGGACGAGCTCATTAGTTCCAAATAAGCATTATCCTATTCAATCTTCTTGGATGGGTGTTCCCATCCCAGATATGCCAAGATAAGTTCACATATGGTGAGTCAATCCATACTGGATATCTCAGAGTAGAATGTAATAGGAAGAGCTTGGCGGTCCGAGCTCACTCATTCAATGTCACCCTATCTCTAGGAGATCACCTAGTTTGTGGCGACCCCAAACCCCAGACCACCATCCCCGCGGGACGGCATGCAGAATGCCAGGGCGGGACGCCCGATGTAGGCATCTTTAACCACCCTCAACCCGCGTAAGACGGTTGAGACCCTATGAGCCTTATATTAAACCCGATCAATTCTACCATCCATACCAATATCAAGACAAAAGATAAGTCCATAAAATGATTCCACAAGTAATTCTGCATTTAAACAGTCCATCAAAAGGAATAAACACATAAAGTTCCCCAAGCCATGGGCACCAAATCATCATATGCCCACGTGGCCTATCTAACAAAACTAGACTCACCAATACTACAAAGTGTGGAAAGTGTTATAATTACATTCTACAAAATATGATTACATCATAATTAAAACCAAGTTGAGGCCCTTAACTCTCTCGCCGGCAAGGTCCTCAAGAAACTACTCCTTTGCTCTTATCCAGAACAAAAGAACCTGAAAAAGGGAAATGAATATGAGCCAACGATGCTCAGTGAATAGAATTTAGATATGCCAGCAATATTCATCAATAAAACATCATGTATGCATGCCAATGTGTAGGATGATTAAAAGCTCATAACATATAACTATCAAGCATTTATAATAAGTTCGATGCAAGTAAAAAGCCAATTGTTTTCTGGATCTACATTTCATATGCATTGGAGTTACTAGTGTACGTATAATTTTATCGTACCGTTCCCATGCCCAATCATATTTTCGTACTAAAACCCTCTTATGACAAAGTTAAGTCTCCCTATTAGCCAGATAGATGAGCCAAACTAAGGTCATAAGGTTTTATTCCAAAACATGCATCATTCAAACCATAAGAATATGTTTCATGCTTTCAAACAAACAAGATATAAATATGATGATATAAGAGATTTAAATATAAATGAAGTCTACTCACTACCAAGCCTCGCGATAGTATCTACACCACCAGAGGACCTATGCAAAGTGCAGTTGCAGTTTTGATGATATGGCCTCCGTTCAATCTCCATGTCCGATGCGGACAAGCATCTAGCCTCGAATACACTCATCATCATCATCAACCCCTCAACAGCTGCCATGCCCATATTACCAGCTTTATGAACTGTACATTAATCTCCTTTAGAAACTCCTCCAAGGTTTTTGTTAGAAGAACAAGGAGCTAGAGGACCTACCATATATATGAATACATAGAGATATGAAAGGACAAAATTAAATTGATGTTATTGTCCACAAGCTAAAGGGCTTAGGTGATCTATCCGGACTAGAATTCAAGAAGTAATTGTTTCTTGTGGGTGTAGACATAATTAATTAATCGAGTTAACTTCTTGTGTGATTATTTACTTAGTGCATTAAGTACAGGGGCCTCATCGAAGTTTGAAGCTATAGAGAAAGCGTGTGCACGACTCTCTTGCTTCCTTGCTGTACAGCACTGTTCGTACACGGAGAAAACTAGGAGAATATCTTTAGATTTCTACTTCTATTTGTTGTTGACTTGTAAAGCAAAAAGTGTCATAATTAAGTTTCTTTTTTACTTTTTTATATTTATATGAGATTTGTGATAAATTTTATTTTTTATTGGTTTTATAGTTTTATTGGGTTGATTTTTTAACTTTTATAATATTGATTATATGATTTTAGTTTATATTAAATATTTGTGTAAAATTTTGGATGATTTCTGTTTGTGTTATATTCAAACACAAACAGTGAGAGACACAAACTCGAACAGGAGTCTTCTAGTTTAAAAGGATCTTAAGTGTTTTGCACTTATATAATCACTCTCCCAAGCTATGTTAGTTCTTTTTTTTTAAATAAGTTTTTGGATTTCTTGCCTATGATTCGGAAGGCGTCGTGGGTATTCGGAGTAATGCTGAGTGCGTGTAGGTCCGAGTAGATTAGTTAGTTCTCATAAATCGGACTCCAGTGCACGGTAGTTTTTGTGTCCAAAAGCATGCATGTTTGTTTCTTGTTTTGGTGTTATCCAAACATAATTAACTGTAGTTTTGGTGTGTTTTGTAGCATGATTCACCTTTTAAGTCAAACATCCACAACGGCACGACTTTGTGCTACATCAAAGGAAGCACGCTTGCGGCAATGAGCAAACCTGCTATACAGAGGCAATGTCCATTGATCACACTGCTTCATCACTCCAAAGAATCAAGCTGAAAACTTCCTCAGCATGTCCACCATCTCTTTAATCTAGCTTTTGGGAACCCGAAAAGAAGGACTCCAGCGCACAGTATAGTAACTTCTTACTACCTGATATAAACGACGAGCCTCTTCAGATGGATTCCAAACTGCGTTAAATGGACAGTTTCACAAAGCTCACAGTATAATAATTTCTTTCCATGTTGTTAGTTGGAAAGAATGATGTCAAATCTTCTCAGACTATTACACATGACCGACTGCCAAGATAGATACGCGGTAAAATTTTAAAAGTTAAAATTAAAAATAGACATATATTTATAAACTGATAGGAATAGACCCAAATAAAGATAAAATAAGAAAAAATTAAGGTGGTTTTAACATGCAAGTAGACTTTTGGATGAAAAATTTTAAAACAGTGACTTGTTAACGTTACATGGTTATAATAAAGGTACAGTAAGACCTAAATTAAATAAATTGAATAAAGATCATTAAAAAAAATTTGATTTCTTGTAATTCAAATGTTTGACTTTGCCTTTAATAGAACGGAGTTAAAAAAATAGATTCTTGTAGCCAAATCCTTTTGTAGTTGAGAAGAGATTTGAAGCACATTCACAAAAATTATAAGATTTTTTTCAAAAATGTCTTGTGGCCATCAATAGAATTATAACCGCCATATAACTTCCTATAAAAGCCATTATTCTTTTTTTTAGTTGCTTCATGAGAAAAAAAAATTAATTAAAACCAAAAGTGGTGATGCAAAAGCTGAATCTTCATGAAAAGAATACAAAAGAAACAAAAATTATGCTTTTCCTCAAAGGCCTTTTAGCTGATCCAGCCAACCCAGATGCCAATCTCCAAACCAATTGCAGAGGACAAGAAAGCTGTGTCTTGGAACATTTGATATCATTCTTTCCAGGTAACTGCATTGAAAGACAGCAATTTTTAGAATACTCTACAGACCAAAACCAGCATCTAATGCAACAAACTAATGGCAATTACTACTACCCTTCCATTATTGGAAATAACATTAAGATTAATTGTGCACATACAGAAACAGAGAGAACAACAGGGTTTTAAATTTCTGACCTGATTGAAATCAAGGAAGCCAGGGATGAATTAAATATGTCCACCTCAGTCCTTTCTTGTGGGCTTGAAGTTAACAGTTCAAGTGCTTTGTATAAAGTAAGAAGAGCATATTAATTTTCCTGAAGCACTTTGTGAAACTGCCCATTTAGTCAAGGTTGGAATCCATCTGAAGAGGGTCGTTTAGATCAGGTAGTAAGAAGTTACTACTCTGCGCTGGATTCGTTCTTCTCGGGTTTGCGAAAGCGAGATTGAAGAGATTGTGGACATGCCGAGGAAGTTCTCAACTTGATTCCTTGGAGTGGTGAAGCAATGTGATCAATGGACATTGTCTCTGTAAAGCAGGTTTGCTCATTGCTACATGCTTCCTTTGATGTAGCACAAGTAGTGCCTGTTGCTGATGTTTACTTGAAAGGAAAATCATGCTGCAAAACACACAAAAACAACAGTTAATTGTAATATATATATAAACACTATGACATAAGATAAGGCAGGATAATCATGTATGTAATACATAAGAACTTTGAGAAAATAACAATAAAACAAAATAACAGATACTGGAGGTGTCCGTTAAAATATAATACAATTGAACCATTTACGAGCGCTACTGGACTGACATAGCTGCCCTTAACCTTAAACCCTAAATCCTTTAGAAGCCTCCTTCTCGCTTAGCAATTATGCTTGAATTGTGCAGTGTTACTCCAGTTAACCATGGTCAACCCTTAAAGATACCAAGTTACCAGCTCTCAGTTCTTTCTAATTCTTCTTCTTCCATTCCTTCATTTTTATCTGCTAAGTTGAAAATATTCTTTTTTTTTTTTTTCACTTGCTTTTTTCTTTGTTTCTCTCATTTTGAACTGCAGATCCATATGAATCTTTACCCTGTTCGTCCAGACCCTATGAATCTGCATTTCTTTCCTATATATTCAATAAAATGTTCTCTCGAAATTCTTATAGAAATTTCAATCTTTACCCTGATCTTTCTTCTTTTCAAAGTAAAGATTCATACGGCTTCCAATTGCCGGGAGGGAAAAAAAAAAAGAAAGAAATATTGAACTGGAAATTGAGAAACAGGACACAGTGATAATGATTTCCTACTAATAATAGGTAGTCAGGTATTGAAATTTGATGAAAAGCAATTGGATGGATGATGGCATCGAAGTTTTCTTTAAAAAAGATACGATGTGATGATCCAAAAACCAGGCAATTATTACTCAATTCCATGAAAATCTTTTTACCCTGTTCTTCGACACCATATCCATCTGCATTATTTCTTTATCCTCCCAATTTAATATCAAATGTCTATATCTACAAAGACTCTGTAACTGTAACCGAAACTGAAGCTGAAAAGAAAAGATAAAAAAACCTTATCACAGTTCTTGATAATCCAGCTAGACTCATCGCAAATTACTTTACTCCGCCTCCGGCACCGCCACCACCACCACTAACAGATGTTGCGGCACTCAACGTGAGCGGCGTGGACGGACTCCTTGCCTGTATCGAATGACGATGATCATCAATGTCCTTATTGTTCCTTCCATAATTAACGAGCTTACTATTAGGACGACGCCGTGGAATCAGCGAACGAGGCCGTCGCCATTGAAGCTTCACGGGCCTCTTCTTCAACGGCAGCAGCGATGATGATGATGCTGATAATACGTGCGCCTCCTCCGACTGCTTCTGCTGCTTCATGCGCACCAGTTCCTCCGCCACAATGGATACGTCCGACTTCGCCGCTTCAATCCAATCGTCCTCTTTTTCTTCTTCTTTCGTCTCCTCCCTCATCGTTTCCAGAGTACGTACGTACAGCACACAATAATGCGAAAAAGATCGAACAAGAAAACAAATAGAATTTTTATCCAGAGAATGAGAGAAATAAACAACAGAAGAATATGAAAATGCCGGTAACAAACGAAACCAAATACATATATATAAAAAAATTAAATTTTTTTTTTTTAAACCGACCCCCTTAAATTTAAAAAAATTTACTACACCTGAAAAAACCGGTACCGACTACCTGCACTTATATATATGTATTTGGTTTCGTTTGTTAGCGGTATTTTCATTTTCTTCTGTTGTTTATTTCTCTCATTCTCTGGATAAAAATTCTATTTGTTTTCTTGTTCGATCTTTTTCGCATTATTGTGTGCTGTACGTACGTACTCTGGAAACGATGAGGGAGGAGACGAAAGAAGAAGAAGAAAAAGAGGACGATTGGATTGAAGCGGCGAAGTCGGACGTATCCATTGTGGCGGACCTGCTGGTGCCCATGAAGCAGCAGAAGGAGGCGCACGTATTATCAGCATCATCATCATCGCTGCTGCCGTTGAAGAAGAGGCCCGTGAAGCTTCAATGGCGACGGCCTCGTTCGCTGATTCCACGGCGTCGTCCTAATAGTAAGCTCGTTAATTATGGAATGAACAATAAGGACATTGATGATCATCGTCATTCGATACAGGCAACGAGTCCGTCCACGCCGCTCTCGTTGAATGCCGCAAAATCTGTTAGTGGTGGTGGTGTCGGTGCCGGAGGCGGAGTAAAGTAATTTACGATGAGTCTAGCTGGATTATCAAGAACTGTGATAAGGTTTTTTTATCTTTTCTTTTTGCTTCAGTTTCGGTTACAGTTACACAGTCTTTGTAGATATAGACATTTGACATTAAATTGGGAGGATAAAGAAATAATGCAGATGGATATGGTGTCGAAGAACAGGGTAAAAAGATTTTCATGGAATTGAGTAATAATTGCCTGGTTTTTGGATCATCACATCGTATCTTTTTTAAAGAAAACTTCGATGCCATCATCCATCCAAGTGCTTTTCATCAAATTTCAATACCTGACTATTTATTATTAGTAGGAAATCATTATCACTGTGTCCTGTTTCTCAATTTCCAGTTCAATCTTTCTTTCTTTTTTTCCCTCCCGGCAATTGGAAGGCGTATGAATCTTTACTTTGAAAAGAAGAAAGATCAGGGTAAAGATTGAAATTTCTATAAGAATTTCGAGAGAACATTTTATTGAATATATAGGAAAGAAATGCAGATTCATAGGGTCTGGACGAACAGGGTAAAGATTCATATGGATCTGCAGTTTAAAATGAGAGAAACAAAGAAAAAAGCAAGTGAAAAAAGAAAGAAAGAATATTTTCAACTTAGCAGATAAAAATGAAGGAATGGAAGAAGAAGAATTAGAAAGAACTGAGAGCTGGTAACTTGGTATCTTTAAGGGTTGACCATGGTTAACCGGAGTAACACTGCACAATTCAAGGCATAATTGGTAAGTGACAAGGAGGCTTCTAAAGGGTTTAGGGTTTAAGGTTAAGGGCAACTATGTCATGCTAGTAGCGCTCGTAAATGGTTCAATTGTATTATATTTTAAGGGACACCTCCAGTATCTGTTATTTTGTTTTATTGTTATTTTCTCAAAGTTCTTATGTATTACATACATGATTATCCTGCCTTATTTTATGTCATAGTGTTTATATATATATATTATAATTAACTGTTGTTTTTGTGTGTTTTGCAGCATGATTTTCCTTTCAAGTAAACATCAGCAGCAGGCACTACTTGTGCTACATCAAAGGAAGCATGCAGCAATGAGCAAACCTGCTTTACAGAGGCAATGTCCATTGATCACATTGCTTCACCACTCCAAGGAATCAAGTTGAGAACTTCCTCAGCATGTCCACAATCTCTTCAATCTCGCTTTCGCAAACCCGAGAAGAACGAATCCAGCGCAGAGTAGTAACTTCTTACTACCTGATCTAAACGACCCTCTTCAGATGGATTCCAACCTTGACTAAATGGGCAGTTTCACAAAGTGCTTCAGGAAAATTAATATGCTCTTCTTACTTTATATGAAGCACTTGAACTGTTAACTTCAAGCCCACAAGAAAGGACTGAGGTGGACATATTTAATTCATCCCTGGCTTCCTTGATTTCAATCAGGTCAGAAATTTAAAACCCTGTTGTTCTCTCTGTTTCTGTATGTGCACAATTAATCTTAATGTTATTTCCAATAATGGAAGGGTAGTAGTAATTGCCATTAGTTTGTTGCATTAGATGCTGGTTTTGGTCTGTAGAGTATTCTAAAAATTGCTTTCTTTCAATGCAGTTACCTGGAAAGAATGATATCAAATGTTCCAAGACACAGCTTTCTTGTCCTCTGCAATTGGTTTGGAGATTGGCATCTGGGTTGGCTGGATCAGCTAAAAGGCCTTTGAGGAAAAGCATAATTTTTGTTTCTTTTGTATTCTTTTCATGAAGATTCAGCTTTTGCATCACCACTTTTGGTTTTAATTAATTTTTTTTTCTCATGAAGTAACTAAAAAAAAAGAATAATGGCTTTTATAGGAAGTTATATGGCGGTTATAATTTTATTGATGGCCACAAGACATTTTTGAAAAAAATCTTATAATTTTTGTGAATGTGCTTCAAGCCTCTTCTCAACTATAAAAGGGTTTGGCTACAAGAATCCGTTTCCTTAACTCCGTTCTATTAAAGGCAAAGTCAAACATTTGAATTACAAGAAATCAAATCTTTCTTAATTACCTTTATTATAACCATATAACGTTAACAAGTCACTGTTTTAAAATTTTTCATCCAAAAGTCTTCTTGCATGTTAAAACCACCTTAATTTTCTCTTATTTTATCTTTATTTGGGTCTATTCCTATCACTTTATAAATATATGTCTATTTTTAATTTTAACTTTTAAAATTTTACTGCGTATCTATCTTAGCAGTCGGTCACGTGTAATAGTCTTGGAAGATTTGATATTATTCTTTCCAACTAACAACATGGAAAGGAAACAATTTTTAGAATACTCTTGTGGACCAAAACCAACATCTAATGCAACGAATTAAGAGTATTTTTGAAATTATAAATTCAAAGGTATTTTCATAATTTTACACTAAGAGCAAAAAGGGTTTAAACACGGCATGTATTAAATATAACGTGCTATTATATTTTATTTAGATCTTAATTCCTATTACGGTATCACTTCAAATTTAAAATAATAATTTAAATTTCTATGACTAGGCTTAAGTGGTCATATAAAAGTATAATAATAATAATAAAGTTATAGGATAATCTATGTGATTCAAGCGTTCCTAAAATTTTATGACTATTCTACTTAAATGTAAATTCAAACTATTTATTTTAATATCATAAAATTTACATTCCATAAATCTTATTATTTATGAAAAACAAGTTTCTAATAATCAATAGTTTTGTAATCTCTTCGCATAAAGCCACCACATGCTAGACATGGCAAGATATCCAACTTTCTTTTATTAATTCTTCTCGTACTCCACGATTAGCACATTCTTTCCATTTTGTGGACAAAGACAATTTAGAAAATTAAGAGATCTTATCATTCTTAATTAGGCTCTATACACACTTGAATCTAAGGCACAAATTTTATAATTTTGATATCTTTTATTTTGATTCCTAGTACTCCCAAAATTATGCATGAAAAGACCACAATCATGCAAGTCACCACACCCTAGCTTATAAGAAATATATAGAACAATTTTGCGGCCGCCTCCCATCTTCTTCATTCTACTCTCAACCCTAGAGCGTGAGCACACAGAGTGATGGCCGCCGGCGCATCATTGGAGCATCACCCAGGGTGATTTTCTTTTATCACTGTAAGTTTGCTTCTTCATTAATTATACAATCGACACTCCGTTTTTGACGTAAGAGATGGCAGCCATGAATGAACCCATCTGCAACTGATTTCTTTTCCCTCTTTTTTTTCATTTCCCCATTCTCTTTGTTTCCTCCTCTAACCAACACAAAAAAACAGTAAAAGCAGCAGCCACATTGCCGCTATTGCCGTCCTCTTCTATTCTCCTAATCCCTGTTTTGCTTATGACACATGACCATATACCCATTAACATATGTCTATATATTGCATACAATATATTTCAAAATTTCACCGCAACATCACCCACCTAGTTAATTACACATGTCATATCATATAATTTGTATTATTATATTACCTCATATGGTTTTGCATTATATTATGTGAAATTATATCATATGTATAACATATATCATATATGTATATTATATTAAATGTAATGTCTATTAATCAAAACCATCAATATATTTGTATATGATGTGTATGTAATATTTAGGTACAATATATGTTATAATACATATATTAAGTATGTGATAATACGAATTATATGTAGTATGATATGCACATGTATTATGATACGCACATGTATTATATTGTCCACCTATGTAAATATGATATAGAAGTAATTAAGCGTACGCCTCGAAGCCACTACTCACCTTTAGATAGACACACTATATTTCTGAAATCTAAAATGATTATACAAAGCCTAATTTATGTACAATTTTTACCTATATAGGTGGATATCATTGAGTGTCGAGGAGTCTGAACACTTTAGAATTTAGCGATATAGGTGGGAAAGATTCTATGCCTTCATAATATTTTATTTTGATATATAGATAGGAACATTAAATTAATTAGATTTATAGAACTATTAGATTGTTGGTGAATGTGTATGATACATGATTGTATGTATACCGTGATGTGATTGTTAGTATGATGATATGCATGTGTGTATGATTTTTGTTATGACCAGATGTTAATTAGATGCATGCAATTCATGTGGTGACTGAAATTTATATGTAAATTATAATGCTTGATAATGTGACATCTGACTTGAGAATATTGACATAGATGTTATAATAAAGTTCATACATGAATACTATTATATGTGGCATTATGACATGATATTATGTGTATTGGAGTTTAAACATATCTCGTGAGTACAATTCATATCATATTTATGTTGTATATATGGTGTGACTTTATTAAAGAACACGATTAAGATAAGAATCATACGTATGGGGCAGTTATTCTAAGGAATATCGTCAATGTTAATTATGAGACAGTTATTCATGATGAATATTGCCAACGAGTTTATGATTTTGGGTAGTGCCGCCTAGGGTTTGATTCCCTAAAGGTACGTGATTTGGAACGTGATGGAATTCTCAACTCAAAAAATCAAATGTTGCAACGATTAATGTGTGAAACTTGTTTGTAATGTTCTTGTGTATATATCATAATAAAATGTTGTGAATGATTTAGATGACCCACTGGGCTTTCAAGCTCACCCCTATTTTTAACATGCAGGTACATGAAAGAATAGAGTCGCAGGTTCGTGACGTGTCTCACAGTAGTAGGGGTGGGTTAGTTGTATTAGAAATCAATGCTTTTGGAACATTCTAGTGGTCGTTGAAGATTTCATAGGTTATTTTATATGTTTATGCATTGGACTTGAACTTGTTAATTCTACTTGATGAATATATTTAAAATGTTGTGTCCATAATGGATGGACAAAGGCAAGTACCCTCATGGCCCAATATTCAATTTGTATAATGAGAATCTATAGTCCGTGGCATAAAAATTGAAAGAGTATTCTTCTAATTGAACTTTTAACATTATTTGAAATATAAATGATATTTTTAAATTTATTTTTTCCTGTATAAAGATTTTGGAGTTAAGACAGATGGATACAATTCACGCCTCGATTTTTTTTTGCTATTTTCTTGATAAGAGAAAATATTTATTATTATTACTTTAAATTTAAGTTTTAAAAATCGGAGTGTGACAAATGTCAACCGTTAAAACTAGTCAACGTTTGTCTAGACATAAGGTTCTTTGTCTTTATATTGTTACAAAACTATTATATGTTTAAAATATTAATATAACTTTTAACTTAGGTTGTATACTTGTAATTCAATTATAATATATATATATATTGTTTTCTTTTTATTATAATATTGCTGCAATTTTTTTTTTCATTTTGTTATACTTATATATAAATAATACATCATATATCGCTCTTTCAATTATTGGCATGAATTTATAAATTTTGGACATGATTTGATTTAACATTAAGTATTTTTTATCATTTTATAACAATTTGACATTCATTATAAAATGGTTAGATGCATATATAATTTTATATAAGAATTATATCGGGACTAGCTTGGTTGGCAGGATGCGATGCAGTTACAACAAAAATTAAATGCACGTGAACACAACATAGGGACAAGATTTTTTCTTTTCATTGATTATAATATTTTGATACAAAATGTAGGCAGTCCAAAGACTGACAATATAGGGATCGTAGTCCCAACAAAATTACCCTAGCTACTCGCACAGGGTTGCCAAACAAGGGCCCATGCACCTTCGCCCAAATCTACCTGAGGCTCCTGAAAAGTAGTTAGCAACGGGATGAGTCATCGCCTAATGGATGAAACAAATATTTCGTAGATTATGACAATTTATAAAGAGAACATTCTTATCATAATAATAAGATAAACAACATACCATCAATAGCAACACCACAATTTAGTGGACACCCATAATGCGTCATCTCGTAAGGGGGTCGTGGCCATGTACCATCTTGGGATCACGCTATACATCCATCACCAGGGAAATATATAACAATCAGTATGGTACAACTTCGTCCGCACATCTCCTTTTTGGTTGACACAATAAAGTTTACATCGAAGATATACTGCCTAGAGTTGACTAAGTCAAGTGGGTAATTATGCAACAATAATCAATCCTTAGGGCACGAGCGACTTACGTCCCTAGATGGTTGTGTTGTCTACTAATGTTCTATGCATGGATATAATATATGAATGTGTGTGTAGGTTTAGTCTCAATTTTCTATACAGGTATAAATGTCTGCTGCACATGTACGACAACTCTTGCGTCCATGGGACAGACATGATTAAAATCCAGTCGTACCTCTACGAAGTGAACAATTTTTAATAAAACCAACCAGACTAGTCTCCAGGCTGAGAGGTGGGTCACAATGGACACTCTTAATACACCAAATCTTCTAGAGCAGCAAGCTGCATCCCTTTCACTGTTTAAAGTTATCGGGGACAAGACTTAGTTTGGCTAGTTAAATTAATTGCTAATTCAGCAAAGTAACGATATGACATTTGGATTACATTTACCAAGATGTAAGTATAGTCTAAACATAATTACATTTGTGTAATAATCTGAATATGAGACATAATAATAATGTATGAAAACTTTATAAAAAGGTATAAGACACGCAAATCTAAGTTTCGCTTCTCACCTTCAAATTAGACACTCTATGCTCTACGCTTTTCGCCGGGTAGCAGCTCCGCACCACACAAGTGGAGAGTCTCTAAGAGAGAGAGTCTCAAAAGAGAGAGAGAGAGAGAGAGAGAGAGAGAGAGAGAGCCCAAGGAAGAGAGGGAGATGGTTGTGGGAAAATGAGGGGGGAGGTCCCCCATGCCCCAACGTTGAGGCATTTGTTCCATTTTTTTTTTATATATTTAAAACAACATGACGGGCACCAAGTTGGTACACCGATCTGACGGGTTCTACGACTCTAAAATAGATCATGACTAGACACAATTTTGGATAAAGATAAGGCAAGATCTATTGCAATAAGTTTGAGATCTACTCCTTATCCGATTGTGATAAAACATGAAGCATTACTAGTTCGACTAGGAGGCTTCTAAGTCATCCTAATCTGGTTGGATCACTTTAGATCCTCCCAATCCTACTAGGAATTATATGTGCTCTCCCAGTACGATATTGATTCCTAATCCTACTACAACTCTTCTACGAGGCCAAAGACCTTCAATTTTCTCTATTAATACACCATAACCCCTAAGGGGGAAGTAAGCAATTCTTCTTGACTCAGTTCAGTGTTATTAACTCTACGGAGCTCTGAACTATCTTAGGCATCGAAGGGTCTTTGACCGACACTGCACCGGTGTTTCTCACGAT
Source organism: Paratinospora sagittata (assembly GCA_035771175.1). Lineage (NCBI taxonomy): Eukaryota > Viridiplantae > Streptophyta > Magnoliopsida > Ranunculales > Menispermaceae > Paratinospora > Paratinospora sagittata. The sequence goes on along the minus strand of CM069596.1, from coordinate 8,693,868 downwards.
AGCATATTCTCTTTTGTTTTCCTCTCTTAGATTAGCAACCTTCAGCAATCTCTCTGGCACTTCGACGAGTTACAAATCATCATATTTTCTCCAACAACAAGTAGGATTCTAATTATTTTAGGATTCAGTTACTTATTTCAGTATGATGTTAATTATTTTAGTTAAATCGGATTTGGGTTCTAAATCAAAATAAGATACAGGGCAGCCTTGGGCAAGGGCCTAAGGGGCGACCGCCCCGCCCCTAAATTTGTGGGGCACACACACACACACACACACACCCCACACACACACACACACACACACACACACACACACACACACACACACACACACACACACACACACACACACACACACACACACACACACACACACACACACACACACACACACACACACACACACACATATATATATATATATATATATATATATATATATATATATGTTTTTAAATCTCTTTTTTACTCATTCTTAACTTTTTTTTAATCCAAAAACTTTCACATTTTTTTCTTCTACTAAAAAAAAAAGTACTCAATGTTCATCGCCCCTAATCGCAATTTGTGTCTATAAAAATTCTAACCAAGTGTGATTTTCATTGTGCGAATTAGTGAGACGATGGCGATTGTAATTCCCTGAAAAATCTAAAAATCTACTTTCCAATTTCAAACATAATCCCTGAAATTTTGAAAATATCTACCTTCCAATTTTAAAATTATTCTCGCAATCTCGCTCTCGCCATGACTCTTTGCTTTCTCGCCCTACAATCTCGCAATCTCGCTCTCGCCGTGATTCTTTGCTCTCTCACCCTGCAATCTCGCTCTGCAATCTCGCCCTGCAATCTCGCTCTGCAATCTCGCCCTGCAATCTCGCTCTGCAATCTCGCCCTGCAATCTCGCTCTGCAATCTCGCCCTGCAATCTCGCTCTGCAATCTCGCTCTGAAATTTCGCTCGCCGTGACTCTCAACTCTCTGCTCCAAACCCCAATCGGTAAAACCCAATTGTATCAAAACCTCAATCGCACAAGCCCTCTCTCTCTCGAAACGCTCTCTCTCAAAACCCAAACTTTCTCACGCCTCTCTCCTCTATCGCTCGAACTCAAATCTCTCTGTCTCTCTGAATCTCGCCGTTCTCTTCTCTCTTGCTCGAAACTCTCTCTCAAAACCCAAACCTTTCCCTACTCTGGTTTGTCTTCTGAAACCCAATCGCGCCTCGTCGAAAACCCAAACCTTTCTCTCTGCTCTGGCTGCTCTCGTTCATTGTCAAAAACCCTAAAACCCTGAAACCCAATCCCGCCTCGTCTGAAACCCCAAACCTAATCGCGCCTCAAGTTCAGCTAAGAACTCGTTGTTGCTGCTGCTACTGTTGAGCTCTGTTGCTTCTTATCCCCAATCTCACACTCTGATTAATGGTCGAATGAAATGTGAATAGCGGGCCTTTTTCTCTAAAAAATGAGGTGTGCATCGAATTGGAGTCATTTACTTATACTTCTCAACTGTTGTTAATCAAAGCAAGGAGAAATATAAAAAGTCGTCTCGTCCATCTCTTTCACGCTCCTCTTCTCTCGAACCAGTAATCAAGAAACGTGGAAATGACAACCACGGTTGAGGACGTACGTTATGCACCAAGGAATTCGAAAAAGAACAAATTGCGTGCGTTACAGGTGGGGAAGATTCTAGGCCTTCATAATATTTTATTTTGATATATAGATAGAAATGTTAAATTAATTAGGTCTATAGTATTATTAAATTGCTTATGCATGCTTATTGTACATGATTTTATATATACCATGTTAGCTATGATGATATGTCTGTCAACATGACTTCTTGTTTTGATTAGATGATAATTGGATGCATGCAATTCATGTGATATTTGAGACTTATTTATAAATTATAATGCCTGATAATGAAACGTATGACTTGGAATATTGGTATAGTAAAGCTCATGCGTGAATACTATTATAATTGACTTTGTGACATGATACCATGTGTAGTGGAGTTTGAATATGTCTTATGAATGCACTTAATATCATACTTATATCGCATGTATGGCGTGACATCACTAAGGAACACGATTAAGATAAGAATCACACATATGGGGCAGTTATTCTAAGGAATATCGCCATTGATTATTATGGGGCAGTTATTCTAAGGAATATCGCCAATGTTTATTATGGGGCAGTTATTCATGATGAATATCACCAACGAGTTTCTAATTTTTGGGTAGTGCCACCCTGAGTTTGATTTCCTAAAGGTACGTGATTTAGAACGTGATAAAATTCTCGACTCAAACAATCTAATGTTGCAACGATTAATGTGTGAAACTTGTTTGTAATGTTCTTGTGTATGTATCATGATAAAATGTTGTGAATTGTTTAGATGACCCACTGGGCTTTCAAGTTCATCCCTATTTTTCATATGCAAGTACTTAAGAGAATAAAATCGCGAGTTCATGATGTAGTTCAGAGTAGTAGGGGTGGGTTAATTAATTTGTTAGTATTATGGTACTAGGACTGAATATTTTTATTTGATTTTTAAAAGTTTATTATTTGAACGGATTGTATTGATAATCGAAATTCAATGAACATTATTACGGCTAGTAAAGACCCTGTGATTTATTTTACGTGTGAATGCCTTGGACTTGAATTCATTAATTTTATTTGATGAATGTATTTAAATGTTGTGTCCATAATGGATGGACAAGGGTAAGTACCCTTGTATGAAGATGAAGATGGGTATGAAGATGAAAGGGTATTCGTTTATCTTAACCAGTAAGTTGGTTAGAAGAATACAAATTCATAGTGTTGCAAAGGGTATTCATTTATCTTAACCGGTGAGTTGGTTAGAAGAATACAAATTCATAGTGTTGCAAATTTTACTATCTATATAATGATTATGGGTTAAGATAGACGGATACGATTAGCATCTCAATTTTTAGTGATCTTTCTCGATAAAATTAAAATATTAATTATTTTATTTGAAATTTAAGTTTTGAAAATCGGAGTGTTACAACGATGCTCCGTTGGCATTTCGACATCCCACGAGTTGTTGTTGCTTCTTCTTCTTCTTCCGTCTCTTCCAGTTCGCTCTATCTCACTACATCTAAACTTCTTTTCTTTTTCTTCATATTTTTTTGCTCCTTCTCCTTCTTTATTTCTTCTTTTTTGACTATTTTCTTCAATTTTCTGCTGCATTCAAGTTGTCGCTATTGTCGCACAGTGTAATACCCTAGGATTGCACAAAAAAAAAATTTCTCGGTACCTGCTCGAAAGCCCAAACGTTCAGGCGCCAAAAATCTCTATATAAACAACCTTCCCCCTCCTCAATTCTCACACCAAAATCACTCTCCTTGTGATTTTTCCTTCTCTTTTCACTCATTCTGAGTTCTTGTCTGTTTGAGACTCTCGGTGAGGTGCGACGAAGTTATGTCTGGAGGAAAGTGCTAGATCTGAAAGAAGAAATTTTTATCTGAAGGTGGGGAAGGAAACATAGGTTTGCGTGTCCTATAACTTTTATTAAAGTTTACATTCATTTATTATTATGTCTACTGTTCATTTACACTGCATTATATTTGGAATTTAAGTATTATACTATTGTAATGTCGGATTAGTGGTCAATCTGGCTCAACTAGACTTGGTCTTGTCCTCAGTAACTTTAAATAGTGAAAACGTGCTGCTCTAAGCAATTGGTATTTAAGCATACCTCGTGTCTCACCTCTCAACTGGAGACTGATCTAGTTGGTCTTATTGAAAGCTATCAGCTTATACAAGTAATACTGAATGTCCTAACCTTGCACGTCGTGATACCGACCCTGATAAGGATCACCAGACGTTGCCAAAGTCAGTCTAAATGTTAAGTAAAGACTAGACCAGTAGATTAGACCAGTTCATGCATTGGCATTATACATATCACCACCTAGGGACGTATGTGGTTTATGATTCATAGAATAGTTAGGAGCATTGCTCGCTATTCATTATATTTCTCTGGAGATGGACGTATAATGAAAACCCAGGTACGCCTAGGGAGGGACGTCTGTACATGAATCCAGAGCATCGTTCCTGAGGAGGGACATACAATGAGAACCTGACTACGCTTGGGGAAGGACATCTGTACGTGAACTTAGGCGATGTACAATCATCAAACTATTACGAGACGGTGTCATGCATACATACATATTGATTGATTATGATGTTTTGATGTGTATTTAAGATATTTAATTATGAAGTTTGCTTTATTAATTGTTATATTCACGAACTATTTTACCTACTGAGTGCGTTAAGCTCACCCCATTGTTATCTAAATTTTCACAGGAAATTAGGGTGGATTAGGTGCAGGGTTATGGGGCCCACATTTTGTATCCTTTGTATTATTTATTGGAGATTTTGGGGAGTATGTTCCTGTTACACCCCGTCCGGACCCGCCTAAACAGGCGGTACACTCTCGGACGGGGCGCGCATTTGGAACAATCATAATGGTAATAACAGAGTGCGCAGCGGAAATACGGTACACACAGTACAAATATGATTTCATATAATTCAGAATGCTTTTGTACATAAAATGATCAAGGGAACATACTCCCAAAATCCCCAATGATTCATACAAAGGGTACAAAATGTGGGCTCCATAACCTGCACCCAGTCCACCCTAATTTCCTATAAAAGATTTGATAATATTGGAGTGAGCTTAACGAGCTCAGTGGGTAAATAGTGCATGAGCATAACAATTAATAAAACATACTTCAATATCAAATATCTTAAATACACATGTGAGCATCATAATCAATCAATATGAATGTATGCATGACACCGTCACGTATTAATAGTCTGATGAACGTACATCGCCTAAATTCACGTACAGGAACGATGCTCTGAATTCACGTACTGATGTCCCTCCACGGGTGTAGCCGGGTTCTCATGTACGTCCCTCTTCAGAGAAATATAATGAATAGTGAGCAATGCTTCTAACTATTCTATGAGTCATAAACCATATACATCCCTAGGCGGTGATATGTATGATGCCAATGCATGAACTAGTGATCCTTATTAGGGTCGGTATCACGAAGTGCAAGGTTAGGACATTATATGACATAATGCAGTGTAAATAAATAGTAAACATAATAATAATTGAATGTAAACTTTAATAAAAATTATGAAACACGCAAACCTATGTTTCGTTCCCCACCTTCAGATAAAAACTTCTTCTTTCCGATCTGGCGCTTTCCTCCGGACAGAACTTCGTCGCACCGTACTGAGAGTCTCGATTAGAGAATCTCAAAAGCTAAAAACTTAGAATGAGTGGAAAGAGAAGGAAAATCATAAGGAGAGTGATTTTGGTGTGAGAAATGAGAATGAGGAGGGTTCCTTATATAGAGATTTTTGGTGCCTGAACGTTCTGGCATGCGCCTGAACGTTCGGGCGTTGCCCAAATAGTAATTTTTTTTTTGTGAAATACAGAGTATTACACTCTACCCCCCTTAAAGGGATTTCGCCCTCGAAATCAAGTCAAGCATTGATGAGGGGTATTGCTTGCGAAGTAGCCGCAGGTTGCCAAGGAGCCACTGCGTGTGTGCATCACTATAGCCATTGATATGATTTTCAAACATCTGCGTAGTTATTCAAGTGAAACAATGGATGAAGATAGGTGTAAACAATGTTTCATCCTGGTATTTATAAGGGAAAATAATACAATGTATCACATCATCAGGTGGTACTAGAAAACAATTCAGGGTATTTCTGTTTAATTGTGGATTCTAGTTCCCATGTAGCTTCCTCTATGCCGTGGTGATCCCAGAGCACCTTCACAAGTGGTATGCTACGTCTCCGTAGTTCTTGAGTTTTTCTATCTAAAATCTGTATTGCTTTCTCTTTATATTTATTTCCTTCCTCAACTCGAACCTCGACTAAAGGGATGATATGCGAAGGATCAGGACGATACTTGCGAAGCATAGATACATGGAAAACGTCATGAACCTTAGGCATGGACGATGGAAGGGACAGACGATAAGCAAGTTTGCCAATACGTTCAATGATCGGAAATAGACCGATATACCGCGGGGAGAGCTTTCCTTTGATCCCAAAGCATTTGACACCTCGGGTGGGCTGGACTTGTATAAAAACAAAGTCCCCCGTATCAAATTCTAGAGGTTGTCGTCGTTTGTCAGTATAGCTCTTTTGTCGACTTTGTGCAACACGAAGTCGTTCCTGTACTAGTGTGATTTTCTCAGAAGTCTCTTGAACTAGTTCAGGGCCCAACTGCGGTCGGTCTGCCATATCTAACCAGCATACCGGAGATCTGCAAGGCCGACCATAGAGAGCCTCGTATGGTGCCATGCCGATACTAGTTTGGTAGCTGTTGTTGTATGCAAACTCAGCTAGATGCAAATACTTTGCCCATCCGTCATTAAAGTCCAAAATGCAGCATCGTAGCATGTCTTCTAAGATTTGGATAAGCCGTTCTGACTGCCCATCAGTCTGAGGGTGGAAGGCTGTGCTCATAGTGATCTTTGAACCCATTCTATTTTGGAAGCTTTTCCAAAAGGTTGATGTGAATCGAGGGTCTCGATCAGAGACGATCGTTAGTGGTATGCCATGAAGGCGTATGATCTCTCTTTCATATAGTTCTGCAAGTTTGGCGGGATTATCCGTGAACTTTATTGGCAAGAAGTGTGCAGACTTGGTAAGTCTGTCAATGATAACCCAGATAACATCTTGCCCTTTATTATTTCGAGGTAAGGCTGTAACAAAATCCATTGCGATGTTCTCCCATTTCCATTCTGCAATAGGTAACGGCTGGATAAGGCCAGAGGGAAGTCTTCGTTCTGCCTTAACTTTCTGGCAAACAAGACATCAAGCAACGAAGTCTGCAATTGCCTTCTTCATTCCAGAAAACCATAATTGTCGCTTGACATCCTGGTACATCTTGTCACCCCCAGGATGCATAGCGTATCTCAAACAGTGCATCTCAGTAAGCACGTTTTTCCGAACCTCGGGATTGTTCGGAAGAAAAAGACGTTTTTTTATAGAAAACGGCTCCGTCGTCAAAGACTGGCCAATGAGGAAGGTCTTGCTCGCTGAGTAGAAGTTCTCATTTCTCCATTAACATAGGGTCATTGGCTTGAGTAGCTGAAATCTTGCGAACGAGGTCAGAGGTAGCTGATAATTGAGAGAGTCGTGGGCGTGGTCCCTCTTCGTGTAGCTGGAGGTTAAAGTTCTCTATCTCTGTAGCCAATTTTCCCATTTCATAGTTAAGAGTGCAAGCAACATAAGATTTTCTACTCAGGGCATCAGCCACAACATTGGCCTTGCCAGGATGGTACTGGAGTTGAAAGTCATAGTCGTTCAAGAATTCCAACCATCTTCTTTGGCGGAGGTTTAGGTCTCGCTGAGTGTATATGTACTTAAGACTCTTATGACCTGAGAAGACCTCGAACCGTTCACCGTATAGGTAATGACGCCATAATTTCAGTGCAAACACAACAGCTGCAAGTTCCAAGTCGTGTGTTGGGTAATTACCCTCATGAATCTTCAGTTGCCTCGAGGCATAGGCAACAACTTGTCCTTCTTGCATTAGTACGACACCTAACCCTTAAAGGGAGGCGTCAGTGTATAATGAAAAACCAATTCCATTTCTTGGAGTGATAAGTACAGGTGTTGTCGTGAGGCGTTTCTTCAATTCCTGAAATGATTCCTCACAGGCGGGGTTCCAGATGAAGCGCACGTCCTTTCGTTGGTCATAGGTTCAGCAATCTTTGAGAAGTCCTTAATGAAGTGTCTGTAATAGCCAGCCAAACCAAGAAAACTCATAATCTGAGTAACAGTGGTAGGCTGCTTCCAGTTTAAGACGGCTTCAACCTTAGAATGATCGACCTCAATGCCATTGCCGGAAACCACATGGCCGAGGAATTGAACTCTCTTCGCCCAAAATTCGCACTTACTCAACTTTGCATACAGTTGGTGGCTGCGCAAGGTCTGAAGGACGATCTTCAAATAAATTTTATGGTCTTCCTCGGTTGAGGAATATATCAAGATGTCGTCGACAAAAACCACTACAAATCGGTCTAAGTATAACCTGAATATGCGATCATCAATCCATGAATGCAGCAGGTGCATTTGTTAGACCGAACGGCATAACTAAGAATTCGTAATGACCGTACCGAGTTCTAAACGCCGTCTTGGCGATGTCGGACTCTCGGATTCGGAGTTGGTGATAACCAGGCCGTAAATCAATCTTAGAGAAGTATTTGGCTTCTCGAAGTTGGTCGAATAAGTCATCGATCCTGGGCAACGGATATCTGTTCTTGATGGTGACGTGATTCAACTTGCGATAATAGATGCAAAGTCGTAACGAACCATCCTTTTTGCGAACAAACAGAACTGGAGCGCCCCAGGGTGATGAACTCTTTCTGATGAAGCCATTACTCTCTAAGTCCTACAGTTGTTTATCTAATTCAACTAGCTCGATATTTGACATTCTGTATGGTGGAATTGAGATAGGCCCTGTTCTAGGTATGAGGTTGATCTCAAAATCGAATTCCCTAACTGGAGGTAGACCAGGAAGGTCATTAAGAAATACGGTTGGGAATTCAGATATGACTGGAACATCGCGTACTTCGGGAGGGTACAGTGCTGGTGATTCATTGCCTTCACTAAGGGACAACGCTCGAAGTTGTGACTTGAGAAGTGCAACTGTGGATTTGTGTATCCATTGCCTTGTTCCCTGAATCTTGACAAACTCTCATGTAGGCAAGGTTAAGTGAACTTGCTTGTTCATACAGTCAATCTGTGCATTCAGTGGTGCTAGCCAGTCCATGCCGAGGATGATGTCGAAGTCTTCCATATCCATCACAAAATGATCTGCATATATTATCTGGTCTGACAGTCGAAGCTCACATCGAGAACACTGCAAGCTGACGTCAGCACTAGATCCGAACGGTGATGTGACATGGAGGGTGATGTTTGTGGGTTCAGGATGCAGGCCTAAATGTCTTACCAATGCGGATGATATAAAAGAATGCGTAGCACCTGAATCAAACAAAACATGCACCATTGTATTGAACAAAGGAAAGGTACCTTCGACGACATTGTTGTCGGGTAGGGGATGGTGAGCGATGGCGAATGCTCGACCCTGATTCTGTTGACCCTGGTTCTGCTGGTTCTGCTGGTTCTGCCTGGGTTGGGCATTAGCAGCAGGTGGTGCTTGTTGGACTGGAATAGTCGGAATAGGTTGTTGAAGGTGCGGACAAAGATGTTTCACATGGCCCTTCTGGCCGCAGTTGAAACAAGTCGGCCTGTACTGCTGATTGTTTTGCTGGCCATTCTGATTATTATGCTGGCCTTGTTGATTGCAGTGTCGAGCACCACCTCTGCCATTGCCGTTGCTACGACCACCTCGTCCATAACGACCGCCACGGCCATGATTTCAAAAACCCTGGTGGTTAGAGTTAGAAGGTTCAGCCGCAGGTGTTGTGGCTTCATTCTTTGAAACCGGGGCTGGGAGGGTTGGGTTTTTATTGTAGTAGGGCTTCTTCTTGTTGCCCTGTTGCGAGCCTTGTTGGGAAAATGTGGCAGGCTGTTTGCCCTTATTCATTCGCTGCTCCTGTAAGAGCTTTTCTTGTTCAAAGCTCATGGCCTTGTCAACAACCTCCTTGTAAATCTTGAGATCCAAGATCGATAAGGCTTGCCGAATGTCATGGCGAAGACCATTATAAAATTTCTCAGTCTTATCTCGCTCCGTTGAGATGGTGGAGAGAGAGTAGACGAATAATTCTTTAAATTTTCCAGCATATTCTCGGACGGTCATGGTGCCCTGATATAACTTAGCAAATTCTTGGCGCTTCTGCTTTGTCACCGTGCTGGGAAAATACTCATCAATAAACATTGACTCAAACTGTTGCCAAGTCATATCTGCTATATTGACCCTTGGGTCTTCTTTCACTGTGATCCACCATGTGTTTGCGGCACCAACAAGTTGGTAGGTTGCTAGTGAAAATTTACGAGTCTCATCGACTCCCATTGCATCAAGAGCCTTCTTGGACTCATCCAGCCACTTTTGCACCTCATCAGGATCAATGGTGCCATCGAAAGTGAGAGGTTGGAGTCGCTTGTATTTAGTAATCTGATCGGTTTGAGCTTCCGACCCAAATTTTACAGGTGCTTGAATCGTGGCAACTTGACTGGCTGCAGTCTCACGAACGGTAGTTTAAACAGTGGCCTTCATCGCCTCAATAAATCCAGCGAAGAAGGTTTCAGTGCTTGAAGGCATGGCAAAGGGTGCGGGTGGGGGTGGGATTGCCTGCCCAGATGGAGTGGCAGTGTCAGGTGTGGCCTGTGCTGTTGTCGGAGGTGGCGGTTCCCGAATCTCAGGAGGTGCCTCAACTGCGGGATGAACAGTACGTGGCCTTCCTCTCTTTCTTGTTTGCATTTTCTCACTGGCAAGGAGAAAATAAAACTAAGATTAAGAAACTGTAGGCAAGTATAATGTTATAGTATGCTCAACAACAATTTCGAGAGTACAGTAATATTAAAATCACCTATTTTTCTAAGTAGAGTGTAAAGTTGTTGTTGAGGAATCAAAGAATCTTATATATCTCGTATGTGTGGCCATGATGTAAAAACAAACAAGGTTAGAATGTTTATATAATAAGTAGAAAACTTTGCAAGTATTTAAAATGATTTGGTTCTAGTTTTTGTGAACATACATATATTTCATTGAAAATCCATACGAGTCATAAGAATTCTAAGATTTGCCTCGGTAAATAGCTTGATCTAACGTTCTATCGCAATCTTATGCATTCAGACGCTTACTCTTAGTCTTTTCGATTATTATCCAAGTTCCTGTGTCCCATACCACATGAATTTAGTAATAAGGGTGTCAACCAAGTTAAGTTGTATGAACACGGTCTCCAAAAACATAGGCTGAATAGAAGTTCACTAATAGTATCGTCCAAATTTACTCGTCCCATACCGTGTAAACTTAGTGATAATATTAGTAAGACAACTTTCTCCAAATGTTTCTTTTCACACAAGGTCATGGGTTTTCTTACTTCCACATTTTATTTAGTATCCTCCAAGTTTGTTGTGTCCCATACCACTCTAAAGTTAATGATACAAAAGAAAAAATGGTTGTAAGTCGGCCCACCAAAGATAGTCTTTAAACAAAACAATTGCATTCATATATAATAGAAAAATTTACAATGCCAGTAATCAATTTTTCTGCCTACTACGTCTCCTTTAAGATCTCCCGTTAGGTACAGAACGACTACGAACGGATAGTTGAGAGTACTACTTCGGGGTTTTGCATACGCGTTAAGATATTAGTTTGAGTCTCTCTCATTTCAGCAATATTGGATGCCATTTCATTTAACCGTTCATAAAGGTTAGTCGATTGGCCCATTGGTGGTTGATGGCTCGATTGTCCCATAGATGGAGGGTAGGTCATTGGCATTGGGGGAAAGTGTTGGTTGTACGGGTGATTCATAAGTGAGGGGTAGTTGTTTCGATTGTACGGGAATCCCCTAATTGGAACCCCTTGGGCATTTGACGTAGGAGTCTGGTTTGTATCGTTATTTGGTACTTTCCTGACAAGAATCTTGCGTAGACTTCGTCGAAGACAACGTCCAAGTTTGTCTCTCATTCTTTCGGCATTTCCTAATGTCATGCCGAATACTCCCTCGTCAGTTACCCCTCCCCTTGTGACATATATCTTGAAGATAGAAGATGCTGTGACCGGCTCTGTGATCTGCTTCGAAGTCCTATCAAAAGGGTTGATGTTTGCTTCGTATAGCATCCTCATGATCAAGACTCCGTAACCGAGGTATTCCTTTCTCAAAGGGTTTTGTATCACCCTCAACTTTTGTTGGATGATGATGTGTGGTAGGGAGACCTTTATTTTCATCTCTATGCAATACAACACAAGGAGTTGGGCCCTTGATATAGTGCCTCTAGTCCCCCTTTCTGGCAAGATGTTGCCGTATACAATCTTTCCGAGGCCGACAAGAGATGGCTTAAGATGATTGTTTGGGAGGTTGGTGTATGTTGATTGAGTGTATGGCTCTTTGGCGAGGGAATTGAACAGTTGTGCATTAGATTCTGCGATCTCTACAACTGTCTGGGGGTCATGTGGATCAATAATCCTCTCCTCAATCGGAATCTCCAAAAGGCGAGCAATAATCTCGATATTGATAGGAATTGTCGTTCCCATGATTGTTGTCTCTAAATGAGGGCTGATCTCATCTCCGTGAAGTCCCACGTAAGTCATGGCTTCATAGAAGGATCTGACCAAGTTGTAAGAGACATGACCCTCGACTTTGGTTATATTTAACCAATCTAGTGTTGCGAGTTTGTCATGAAGGATTGGACGGAGGCGGAGATCGCTATTGTCGATGCTCCTCATGGTCACAACCTCTCTTTTGGACAATTCCGTTAGTCTAGTGGGAATTGGTTCCCTGCTAGTAGAAGTTGTTCCTTCACTTGAGGCCATTCTTTTACTGAAAGAAAAATAAATTTGTGTAAAAGACACAAAATATATTCCTAACATTTTTTAAAATTTATGTCTTATCTGTTAGACATTATTTTCGAGTTTTCTTTTGATGTTTATGCCATAAATTTTTTTTTTTCACTAGTGATTTGATGCATATATGTTATATTCACCTATGAATGTATAGACATTTTTCATCACAACTATATATAGTTTCCAAAAATCAACTATTTGGAATATGTAGATATATGTCGTATTCTCCTATAAATGTATTGGCATATTTAATCATAACTATATATATAGTTTCCTTAAAGCAACTATATATATATTTGAAATAAAAATCATATATAGTTGTTTTTAATCCAAATCTTAACTATATATATAATTCATATATATATAGTTCTAGATATATCAAATAAAATTTTGTAATTTTTTAAATTTTATAATTTTTTTTGAAATTATTTTTTATTTTTTATTATTATTATTTCTTGAATAAATATTTTTCGAAAAGTACAATTTTTTATTTTATTTTATTTTATTTTATTTTATTTTATATATATATATATACCTCATATACACTAAGGTATATAGATGTATATATTCAATCATAACTACACATATAGTTTCTAATAAATTTTGACTATATGTATATTTAAATCAACTATATAAAAATCATATAGTTTTCTAGATATATATTTAATACAAATCTCAACTATATATAATTGACGTATGTATATATAGTTCTAGAGATATATATATCTAATAACATTTTTCTTCCCCTAATTTGGTGGACTTGGGCGGGCCGTGGACCGTACGCTCTGATACCATTAAATGTCACACCCCGCCCGGACGCGCCTAAACCGGTGGTACACTCTCAGACGGGGCGCGCATTTGGAACAATCATAATGGTAATAAAAGAGTGCGCAGCGGAAATACGGTACACACAGTACAAATATGATTTCATATAATTCAGAATGCTTTTGTACATAAAATGATCAAGGGAACATACTCCCAAAATCCCCAATGATTCATACAAAGGGTACAAAATGTGGGCTCCATAACCTGCACCCAGTCCACCCTAATTTCCTATAAAAGATTTGATAATATTGGAGTGAGCTTAACGAGCTCAGTGGGTAAATAGTGCATGAGCATAACAATTAATAAAACATACTTCAATATCAAATATCTTAAATACACATGTGAGCATCATAATCAATCAATATGAATGTATGCATGACACCGTCACGTATTAATAGTCTGATGAACGTACATCGCCTAAATTCACGTACAGGAACGATGCTCTGAATTCACGTACTGATGTCCCTCCCCGGGTGTAGCCGGGTTCTCATGTACGTCCCTCTCCAGAGAAATATAATGAATAGTGAGCAATGCTTCTAACTATTCTATGAGTCATAAACCATATACATCCCTAGGCGGTGATATGTATGATGCCAATGCATGAACTGGTGATCCTTATTAGGGTCGGTATCACGAAGTGCAAGGTTAGGACATTATATTACATAATGCAGTGTAAATGAATAGTAAACATAATAATAATTGAATGTAAACTTTAATAAAAATTATGAAACACGCAAACCTATGTTTCGTTCCCCACCTTCAGATAAAAACTTCTTCTTTCCGATCTGGCGCTTTCCTCCGGACAGAACTTCGTCGCACCGTACTGAGAGTCTCGATCAGAGAATCTCAAAAGCTAAAAACTTAGAATGAGTGGAAAGAGAAGGAAAATCATAAGGAGAGTGATTTTGGTGTGAGAAACGAGAATGAGGAGGGTTCCTTATATAGAGATTTTTGGTGCCTGAACATTCTGGCATGCGCCTGAACGTTCTGGCATTGCGCCTGAAAGTTCTGGCATTGCGCCTGAACGTTCTGGCATTGCGCCTGAACGTTCTAGCATTGCGCCTGAACATTCTGTCATGCGCCTTAACTTTCGGGCGTTACCTAAATAGTAATTTTTTTTTTGTGAAATACAGAGTATTACAGTTCACTTGACTATTACATGTACAAAACATATTCTGAATTAAATGAAATCAGACTTGTACTATTTTATATTTCCGCTGCGTACTCTGTTATTACCATTGTTATAATTCCAAATGTGCGCCACGTCCGCGAGTGTACTGCCGGTTTATGTGCGTCCAGGCGGGGTGTGACATTTAATGCTATCAGAGCGTACGGTCCACGGCCCGCCCAAGTCCACCAAATTATGGGAAGAAAATTTTATTAGATATATATATATCTCTAGAACTATATATATGAATTGTATATAGTTGAAATTAATATTAAATTTGTATATCTAGAAAACTATATAGTTTTATATAGTTTAGATTTATATATATAGTTATGATTATATATATATATATATATATATATATATATATATGCCTTATTGCTAATGAAAAATTTGGATGAAAATTTTTATTAGATATATATATCTTTAGAACTATATATATATATGGATTATATATAGTTAAGATTTGTATTAAATATATATATAAGAAAACTATATATGATTTTTATATAGTTTGAATTTAAATATATATAGTTATGATTTATGAAAAATTATATGTATAATTATGATTGAATATATATATCTATATATCTTTGTATATATGAGATATATATATGTACCATATTATTAATGGAAAATTTGAATGAAAAATTTTACTAGATATATATATATATATATAGTTAAGATTTTTATTAAATATATATATCTAGAAAACTATATAGTTTTTATATAGTTTAAATATATATGTAGTTGATTTATGAAAACTATATATATAGTTATGATTAAATATATATATCATATTGCTAATGAAGAATTTTGATTACATGATGACATAAACATCAGCAGAAAAAATAGAAAATATTGTCTGACAGACAAAGAATAAATTTTAAAAAAATGCTAGAAATATATTTTGTGTCTTTCACAAATTTATTTTCCTTTCGGCAAAAGAATGTCCTCAAGTGAAGGACCAACTCCCAGTAGTAGGGAATCAATTCTCACTAGACTCAAAGAATTGTCCAAAAGGGAGGTTATGACTATGAGGAGCATCGACAATAGAGATCTCCGCCTCCGTCCGATCCTTCACGACAAACTCGCAACTCTGGGGTGGTTGAACATAACAAAAGTTGAGGGTCACGTCTCTTATGACTTGATGAAATCCTTCTACGAAGCCATGAATTTCATAGGACTTCAAGAGGATGAGATCAACCCTGTTTTGGAAACAACGATTAGAAAAATAAAGATTTCTTTCAACGTCGAAATTATTGCTCGACTTATGGAGATTCCGATTGAGGATAGAATTATTGATCCACACGAACCTCAGACAGTTGCAGAGATTGTAGAGTTTAATGAACAATTGTTTAATTCCCTTGCCAAAGAGCCATACACTCAATCGACGTACACCAACCTCCCAAACAATCTCCTTAAACCATCTCTTGCCGGCCTCGGAAAAATTGTATCCAGCAACATCTTGCCAAAAAGGGGGACTAGAGGCACTATGTCAAGGGCTCAACTTCTTGTGTTATACTGCATAGAGGAGAAGAAAATTAAGGTCTCCCTACCTCACATTATCATCCAACAAATGTTGAGGGTGATTCAAAACCCTTTGAGAAAGGAATTTCTCAGCTACAGAGTCTTGATTATGAGGATGCTATATGAGACAAACGTCAACACTTTTGATGGGACGTCGAAGCAGATCACTAACCTGGTTACAACATCCTCTATCTTCAAGACATATGGCACAAGTGGAGGGGTAACTGACGAGGAAGTATTCAGCACGACGTTTGGAAATGCCAAAAGAATGAGAGACAAACAAGGACGTTGTCTTCGAAGAAGTTGACGCAAGATTCTTGTCAGGGAAGTACCAAATAATGAGCCAAACCAGAATCTTACATCAAACCCAGCCCCGAATAATGATCCAACCGATCGACTATCCACTGAGGGAGATTTATTTGCCAACCTAAATCAATCTCAACCAAATCAAGGTAGACAAAGTGCTCAAGCAAATCCACCTGCTTGGAACATGCCAACTCAAGGCAACACTTCATACCAAAGGTTTCCAACGCCTGAGGTACCATATCAGCCAGTTCCACAAGTTTCTGTAAACCAACAACAACAGAGTTGGGCAGTACCAAATTTTGGAAGGCAGGACATACCAATGAGCCCTTTGTTTCAAAACTATTCACCCCAAACATATCCAAATATCCAAGGGGTTCCAATTAAGGGATCCCCGTACGATCACATCACCTATGAATCACCCGTACAACCAATACTTTCCACCAATGCCTACGGCCTACCCTCTACTTATGGGACAATCGACCCATCAACATTCAATGGGACAATCAACTAACCCATTCGAACAGTTGAATGTGATTGTATCCAGTATTGTTGCGATAAAAGAGACTCAAAATGACATTTTAAAACGTATGAAACTACGAAGAACAACGAGCAAATTCTCAACCTTCTTGTAGTAGTCGTTCTGTACCTAGCAGGAGGTCTAGGAGAAGTGGTAGTAGGCAGGAAAATCATGATTGATTACTGGCATTGTAACTTTTTATATATATGAATGAAAATATGTTTTGTTTAAGACTATCTTTGGTGGGCCGACTTACAACCATTCTTTCTTTTGTATCACTAACTTTGGAGTGGTATGGGACACAACAAAATTGGAGGATACTAAATAAAATGTGGAAGTAAGAAAACTCACGACCTTGTATGAAAAGAAACAATTGGAGAAAGTTGCATTACTAATATTATCACTAAGTTTACACGGTATGGGACAAGTAAATTTGGACGATACTATTAGTAAACTACTATTCAGTCGATGTTTAATAGAGACCGTGTTCATACAACTTAACTTGGTTAACACCCTGATTTTCAAAGTCATGTGGTATGGGACACATGAACTTGGATAATAATCGAAAAGACTAAGAGTAAGAGTTTGAATACATAAGTTTGCGATAGAACGTTAGATCATGATATTTACCAAGGTAAATCTTAGAATTTTTATGACTCGTATGGATTTTCAACGAAATATGTATGTATATTCACAAAAACCAGAACCAAATCATTTGAAATACTTGCAAAGTCTTATACTTATTATATAAAGATTCTAACCTTGTCTTTTTTTTACACCATGGACAAACATACGAGGCACATAAAATTCTTTGATTCCTCAACAAAAACCTTACACTATACTTAGAAAAATAGGTGATTTTCATATTGCAATACTCTCAAAATTGTTGTTGAGCATACCATAACATTATACTTGGCTATAGTTCCTAAATCTTGGTTTCATTTTCTCTTTGCCAGTGAGAAAATGTAAACCAGGAAGAGAGGAAGGCCACGTACTGTCCATCCAGTAGTGGAGGCACCTCCTGAGATTCAGGAACAGCCGCCTCCGACGACAACACGAGTCACACCCTACACTGCCACTACATCTGGGCAGACAATACCACCCCCACCCGCACCCTCTGCCATGCCTACGAGCATAGAAGCCTATTTCGCCGGATTTATTGAGGAGATGAAAGTCACTGTTCAAACGGTTGTTCGTGAGACTGCGGCCAGTCAGGTTGCCACTGTTCAGGCACCTGCAAGATTTGGGTCGAAATCTCAAACCGATCAGATTACCAAGTACAAGAGTTTACAACCTCTTACTATTGCTGGCACCATTGATGCTGAAGAGGTGCAGAGATGGTTAGATGAGTCAAAAAAGGCTCTAGATGCAATGGGAGTCGACGAGACTCGAAAAATTCCACTAGCAACCTACCAACTTATTGGTGGAGCACACACATGGTGGATAACTGTAAAAGAGGGCCCAAGGGTCAACACAACATATATGACTTGGCAACAATTCGAGTCAATGTTTATTGATGAGTATTTTTCCGGCTCTATGAAGAGGCAGAAGCACTAGGAATTCGCTAAACTATACCAAGGCAGCATGACCATCACGGAATATGCTAGCAAGTTCAAAGAACTATCGGTCTACTCTCTCTCCACCATCTCAACGGAACAAGATAAGACTGAGAAATTTTATAGTGGTCTTCGCCATGATAATCGACAAGCCTTGTCGATCTTGGATCTCAAGATTTACAAAGAGGTTGTTGACAAGGCCATGAGCTTTGAACAAGAGAAAATCATGCAAGAGCAGAAAATGAATAAGGGAAAATGGCCAGCAACGTTTTCCCAATAGGGCTCGCAGCAGGGCAACAAGAAAAAACTTTTCTATAATCAGAACCCAGCCCTTCCAACCCTGTTCAGAAGAATAAGGCCACAACACCTGTTGTTGAACCTTCTACCCTTAACCATCAGGGTTTTCGAAATCATGGCCGCGGAGGTCGTTATGGAAGGAGTGGACGTAGACACGACAATGGTAGAGGTAGTGGTTGACACCACAATCAACATGGCCAGCAGAATAATCAGCAGTACAGGCCGACATGTTACAACTGCGGACAGTAGGGCCACGTAAAATATGTCTGTCTGCACCTGCAACAACCTATTCTCGTTGTTCCAGTCCAACAAGCACCACCTGCTGCTAATACCCAACCGAGGCAGAACCAGCAAAATTAGGGACAAAGAAATCAGGGCAGAGCATTTGCCATCGCTCAACAACCCCTCCCAGACAACAATGTAGTCGAATGTACCTTTTCTTTGTTCAATACAATGGTGCATGTTTTGTTCGATTTCGGTGCTACACATTCTTTTATATCGTCTGCTTTGGTAAAACATTTAGGCCTGCATCCTGAACCCACAGACATCACACTCCATGTCACATCACCTTTAGGATCTGGTATTGATGCGAACTTGCAGTGTTCTCGATGTGAGCTTCGAGTGTCAGAACAGATAATATATGCAGATCTTTTTGTGATAGACATTGAAGACTTCGACATCATCCTCAGCATGGACTGGATAGCAAAGATTGAATGTATGAAGAAGCAAGTGCAGTTAACCTTGCCTATAGGAGAGTTTGTCAAGATTTAGGAAACGAGGAAATGGATACACAAATCAACAGTTGCACTTCTCAAGGCACAACTTAGAGCTCTATCCCTTGGTGATGAAAATGAATCACCAGCACTGTACCCTCTCGAAGTACACAATGTCCCGGTAATATATGAATTCCCAACAGTTTTTTTAAGTGACCTTCCTGGTCTACCGCCTGTTCGAGAATTCGATTTTAAAACCAATCTCATACCTGGGACTGGGCCTATCTCAATCCCACCATACAGAATGTCAAATGTCGAGCTGGTCGAATTGGACAAACAACTGAAGGAATTAGAGAGTCATGGCTTCATCAGAAAAAGTTCATCACCCTGGGGGCTCCAGTTTTGTTTGTTTGCAAAAAGGATGGTTCGTTACGATTTTGCATCGACTATCGCAAGCTGAATAACGTCACCATTAAGAACAGATACCCGTTGCCCAGGATCGATGACTTGTTCGACCAACTTAGAGCTGCCAAATACTTTTCTAAGATTGATTTACAGTCCGGCTATCACCAACTCTGGATCCGAGAGTCGGACATTACCAAGACGACATTCAGAACTCGGTACGGTCATTACGAGTTCTTGGTCATGTCATTCGGTCTAACAAATGCACATGTTGCATTCATGGATTTGATGAATCGCATCTTCAGGTTATACTTAGACCGATTTGTGGTGGTTTTTGTGGACGACATGTTGATATATTCCTCAACCGAGGAAGACCATAAGATATATTTGAAGATAGTCCTCCAGACCTTGAGAAGCCACCAACTGTATGCAAAGTTGAGTAAGTGCGAATTTTGGGCGAAGCGAGTTCAATTCCTAGGCCATGTGGTTTCAGGCAATGGTTTTGAGGTAGATCATTCTAAGGTTGAAACAGTTTTAAACTGAAAGCAGCCTACCACTGTTACTCAGATTATGAGTTTTCTTGGTTTGGCTGGCTATTACAGACGCTTCATCATGGACTTCTCAAAGATTGCTGAACCTATGACAAAGCTCACTCGGAAGGACGTGCGATTCATCTGGAATCCCTCCTGTGAAACATCATTTCAGGAATTGAAGAAGCGCCTCACGACGACACCAATACTAATCACTCCAAGAAATACACTTGGATTTTCACTATACACCGACGCCTCTCTTCAAGGCTTAGGTGCCGTACTAATGCAAGAAGGCCAAGTGGTTGCATATGCATCGAGACAACTGAAGATTCATAAGGGTAATTACCCAACACATGACTTGGAACTTGCTGTTGTCGTATTTGCACTGAAGTTATGGCGACATTACCTATACGGTGAACGGTTTGAGGTCTTCTTGAATCATAAGAGTCTTAAGTACGTCTACACCCAGAGAGACCTAAACATCCGCCAAAGAAGATGGTTGGAATTCTTGAAAGACTATGACTTCAACTCCAGTACCATCCTGGTAAAGCCAATGTTCTGGCCGATGCTCTGAGTAGAGAATCTCATGTTGCTTGCACTCTTAACTATGAAATGAGGAAGTTGGCTACCGAGATGGAGAACTTTAACCTATAGCTGATCGAAGAGGGACCAAGCTCACGACTCGTTCGAAAGATTTCAGTAGCTCAAGCCAATGACCCTATGTTAATGGAGAAACGAGAACTTCTACTTAGCGAACAAGACCTTCCTCACTGGTCGATCGCTGAAGACGAGGCCGTTTTCTATAAAAAAAAATGTCTCTATCTACCGAACAATCCTGAGGTTCGGAAAGAAGTGCTTACTGAGATGCATTGTTCGATGTACGCTATGCATCCTGGGGGTGAAAAAATGTACAAGGATGTCAAGCGACAATTCTGGTTTTCTGAAATGAATAAGGCGATTACAGACTTCGTTGATCGATGTCTCGTTTGCCAGTAGGTTAAGGCAGAACAAAGACTTCCTCTGGACTTCTCTAGTCGTTACCTATTGGAGAATGGAAGTGGGAGAACATCGCAATGGATTTTGTTACTGCCTTGCCTCAAAATAATAAAGGGCAAGATGTTTTCTGGGTTATCATTGGCAGACTCACAAAGTCTGTACACTTCTTGCCAATAAAGTTCACGGATAACCCCGCCAAGCTTCCTGAACTATATGAACGAGAGATCGTACGCCTCCATGGCATACCACTTACGATCGTCTCTAATCGAGGCCCTCGATTCACATCAAAGTTTTGGCAAAGCTTTCAGAGTAGAATGAGCTCTAAGATCACCAAGAGCACAACCTTTCACCCTTACACTGATGGGCAATCAAAACGGCTTATCCAAATCTTAGAAGACATGCTACGATGCTGCATTTTGGACTTTAATGACGGATAGTCAAAGTACTTACATTTAGCTGAGTTTGCATGAATTCTAACCATCTTCTTTGGCGGAGGTTTTGGTCTCTCTGAGTGTATATGTACTTAAGACTCTAGTGATCTGAGAAGACCTCAAACCGTTCACAGTATAGGTAATGACGCCATAACTTCAGTGCAAATACGACAACTGCAAGTTCCAAGTCATGTGTTGGGTAATTAGCCTCATGAATCTTCAGTTGCCTCGAGGCATTTGCGACAACTTGGCCTTCTTGCATTAGTACGACACCTAAGCCTTGGAGAGAGGCGTCGGTGTATAGTGAAAATCCAAGTGAATTTCTTGGAGTGATAAGTACCGGTGTTGTCGTGAGGCTTTTCTTCAATTCCTGAAATGATGCTTCACAGGCGGGATTCGAGATGAATCGCACGTCTTTTCGAGTGAGCTTTGTCATAGGTTCAACAATCTTTGAGAAGTCCTTGATGAAGCGTCTATAATAGCCAGCCAAACCAAGAAAACTCCTAATCTGAGTAACAGTGGTAAGTTGCTTCCAATTTAAAACCGCTTCAACCTTAGAAGGATTCACCTCAATGTCATTGCCTGAAACCATATGGCCAAGGAATTGAACTCGCTTTGCCCAAAATTTGCACTTACTCAACTTTGCATACAACTTGTGGCTTTTCAAAGTCTGGAGGACTATCCTTTGGTGTATCTTATGGTCTTCTTCGGTTCAGGAATATATCAAGATATCGTCCACAAAAACCACCACAAATCAATCTAAGTATAACCTAAAGATGAGGTTCATCAAATCCATGAACGCAGCTGGTGTATATGTTAGACCGAACGGCATGGCCATGAACTCGTAGTGACCGTACCGAGTTGTGAATGTCATTTTGGTAATGTCCGACTCTCGGATCCGGAGTTGGTGATAATCGAATCATAAATCAATCTTAGAGAAGTATTTGGCATCTCTAAGTTGGCCGAACAAGTCATCGATCCTGGGCAACGGGTATCTGTTCTTAATGGTGACGTTATTGAGCTTGCAATAGTCTATGCAAAGTCGTAACGAACTATCCATTTTGCAAACAAACATAACTGGAGCGCCCTAGGGTGATGAACTCTTTCTGATGAAGTCATTACTCTCTAATTCCTTCAGTTGTTTGTCCAATTCGACCAGCTCGACATTTGACATTCTGTATGGTGGAATTGAGATAGGCCCGGTCCCAGGTATGAGGTTGATTTCAAAATTGAATTCCCTAAATTTCTTACCAATGCTGACGATATAAAAGAATGCGTAGCACCCGAATCGAACAAGACATGCACCACTGTATTAAACAAGGAAAATGTACCTTTGACTACATTGTTGTCTGGGAAGGGTTATTGAGCGATGGCAAATGCTCTGCCCTGGTTCCGTTGCACCTGGTTCTGCTGGTTCTGCCTGGGTTGGGTATTAACAGCAGGTGGTGTTTGTTGGACTGGAACAACGAGAATAAGTTGCTGAAAGTGCGGACAGGCATATCTTGCATAGCCCTGCTGGCCGCAATTGTAACCTGTCAGCCTCTGTTGTTGATTGTTCTGTTGGCCATGCTGATTGTGGTGCTGACAACCACCTCTTCCATTGCCGTTTCGACGGCTACCCCTGCCATGACGGCCACCTCAGCCATGATTGCAAAAACCTTGATGGTTAGGGTTAGATGGTACAGCCGCAGGTGTTGTGGCCTCATTCTTCTGAACAGGGACTGGGTGTCACACCCTGGGTTGCACAGCGTGCCCCCTACCCAGGTGCGGGCACACCCCCTCGGGGCGAACGCCTAGCCATAATACCACATAATATTGTCTTATCGCCATGTAGCAACCCAACCGCAGCTGGTCTACATCGAAACGATTATTTGTCTGCAGTGGCTACTAGGAATGCGAAATCAGAATCCTTAAGGGAGGTCTCGAGTTCGATTCCTATGGAGGCCTTGCACTATTCATGAATAGTGACAGACAAATAATCGTTTCGATGTAGACCAGCTGCGGTTGGGTTGCTACATGGCAATAGGACAATATTATGTGGTACTATGGCTAGGCGTTCGCCCCGAGGGGGTGCGCCAGCACCTGGGTAGGGGGCACGCTGTGCAACCCAGGGTGTGACAAAAAGGCCTCATTGTCACACCCTGGGTTGCACAGCGTGCCCCCTACCCAGGTGCGGGCGCACCCCCTCGGGGCGAACGCCTAGCCATTATGGATCCATAATATTGTCCTATCTCCATGTAGCAACCCAACCGCAGGTGGTCTACATCGAAATGATTATTTATCTACCACTATTCATGAATAGTATAGAGCCTCTCCCAGAATCGAACTCGAGACCTCCCTTAAGGAGTCTAATTTCGCATTCTGAGTAGCCACTGAACATAAGGCCTTTTTGTCACACCCTGGGTTGCACAGCGTGCCCCCTACCCAGGTGTGGGCACACCCCCTCGGGGCGAACGCCAGCTATTATGGATCCATAATATTGTCCTATCGCCATATAGCAACCCAACCGCAGCTGGTCTACATCAAAATTATTATTTATCCCTACTGTTCACTCATGAATAGTAAAGGGTCTCCCCCAGAATCGAACTCGAGACCTCCCTTAAGGAGTCTAATTTCGCATTCTGAGTAACCACTGAGCCGATGGTTCAGTGGCTACTCAGAATGCGAAATTAGACTCCTTAAGGGAGATCTCGAGTTCGATTCTGGGGGAGGCCCTGCACTATTCATGAATAGTCGTAGACAAATAATCGTTTCGATGTAGACCAGCTGCGGTTGGGTTGCTACATGGCAATAGGACAATATTATGTGGTACTATGGCTAGGCGTTCGCCCCGAGGGGGTGCGCCCGCACCTGGGTAGGGGGCACGCTATGCAACCCAGGGTGTGGCACTCGGAGGGCTGGGTTTTGGTTATTGTAAGGATTCTTCTTGTTGCCCTGTTGTGAGTCCTGTTGGGAAAATGTTGCACGCCATTTTTCCCTATTCATTCTCTGCTCTTGCACGATCTTCTCTTGCTCAAAGCTCATAGACTTGTCGACGACCTCCTTGTAAATCTTGAGATCCAAGATCGACAAGGCTTGTCGAATATCAGGATGTAGGCCATTGTAGAATTTCTCAGTCTTATCTTGCTCCGTTGAGATGGTGGAGAGAGAGTAGGCCGATAATTCTTTGAACTTGCCAGCATACTCCCTAACTGTCATGCTGCCCTGGTATACTTTGGCAAATTCCTAGCGCTTCTACCTCTTCACAGCACCGGGAAAGTACTCATCAATAAACATTGACTCGAACTGTTGCCAAGTCATGTCAGTAGTGTTGACCCTTGGGTCCTCCTTTACTGTTATCCACCATGTGTTTGCTCCACCAATAAGTTGGTAGGTCACAAGTGGAATCTTTCGAGTCTCATCGACTCCCATTGCATCAAGAACCTTTTTTGACTCATCTAGCCATTTCTTCATCTCATCAGCATTAATGGTGCCAACAAAAGTAAGAGGTTGTAGCCTCTTGTACTTCGTTATCTGGTCGGTTTGAGTCTCAGACCCAGATCTCACAGGTGCCTCCATAGTGGCAACCTGATTGGCCGCGTTCTCACGAATGACCATTTGAATTGTTACTTTCATCGCCTCGATAAATTCGGCTAAGAAGACTTCCATACTCGAAGGCATGGCAAAAGGTGTAGGTTGGGGTGGCAATGCCTGACCATATGTAGTGGCCGTGTCGGGTGTGGCCTGTGCTGTCGTCGAAGGCGACGGTTTCTGATTTTGAATCTCAGGAGGTGCCTCCTCTGTTGGACGAACAGTACATGGCCTTCCTCTCTTCCTGGTTTGCATTTTCTCACTGGCAAAGAGAAAATGAAACCAAGATTTAGGAACTGTAGCCAAGTATAATGTTATAGTATGCTCAGCAAAAATTTTGAGAGTACTGCAATATATAAACCACCTATTTTTCTAAGTATAGGGTAAGGTTTTTGTTGAGGAATCAAAGAATCTTATGTGTCTCGTATGTTTGGCCATAGTGTAAAATAAGGTTAGAATGTTTATATAACAAGTATAAAACTTTGCGAGCATTTTAAATGTTTTGGTTCTGGTTTTTGTGAACATACATATATATTTCATTGAAAATCCATACGAGTCATAAAAATTCAAAGCTTTACCTCGGTAAATATCCTGATCTAACGTTCTATCGCAATCTTATGTATTCAAAATCTTTTGCTTAGTCTTTTCAATTATTATCCAAATTCGTGTGTCCCATACCACATGAATTTGGTAATAAGGGTGCCAACCAAGTTAAGTTGTATGAACACGGTCTCTAGAAAACATCGGCTGAAAAGTAGTTCACTAATAGTATCGTCCAAGTTTACTCGTCCCATACCGTGTAAACTTAGTGATAATGTTATTAATGCAACTTTCTTCAAATGTTTCTTTTCACACAAAGTCGTGGGTTTTCTTACTTCCACATTTTATTTAGTATCCTCCAATTTTGTTGTGTCTCATACCACTCCAAAGTTAGTGATACAAAAGAAAGAATGGTTGTAAGTCGCCCCACCAAAGATAGTCTTAAACAAAACATTTCATTCATATATAAAATAAAATTTTACAATGCCAGTAATCATTCCTGGTTTTCTTGCCTACTACTGCTCCTTCTAGACCTCCTACTAGGTACAAAAAGACTGCTAGAAGAAGGTTGAGAATTTGCTCGTTGTTCTTCGATGTTTCGCATACGTGTTAACAATTCACTTTGAATCTCCTCTATTCGAGCAATGCTAGTTACAATCACATTTAGCTGTTCGAATGTGTTAGTCGATTGCCCCATCGATGGTTGATGGGTCGACTGTCTCATAGGTGGAGGGTAGGCCGTAGGCATTGGTGGAAAGTATTGGCCGTACGATTGACTCATAGGTGTGGGGTGGTTGTTTTGACTGTACGGGGATCCCCTAACTAGAACCCCTTGGACATTTGGATATGCTTGATTTAAAAAGTCTTGAAATAATGGGCTCATTGGGATGTCTTGTCTTCCAAAATTTGGTGCCGTAAAATTTTGTTGTTTTCACAGGAACTTGTGAAACTGGCTGATACAGTACTCAGGAGTTGGGAACCTTTGGTACATAGTATTGCCTTGAGTTGGCATGTTCCAGGAAGGTGGATTTGCTGGAACTTCTTGTCTATCGTGATTTGGTTGAGGTTGATTTAGATTGGCAAATAAATATTCCTCAGTGAACAGGTGCTCGGTTGGATCATTATTCAAGGCTGGATTTGACGTATGGTTTTGGTTTGGCTCATTATTTGGTACCTCCCTAATAGGAATCTTGCGTCGACTTTTTCGGTTGCAATGTCCTTTTTCGTCTCTAATTCTTTTGCCATTAAAAGTCGAGCCGAATACTTTCTCGTCAGTTACCCCTTCACTTGTGACATATGTCTTGAAGCAAGAGGATGTTGTAACCGCTCAGTGACCTGCTTTGAAAACTCATCAAAAGTGTTGACATTTGCCTCGTATAGCATCTTCATGATCAAAACTCCGTAGCCTAGGAGATCCTTTCTCAAAGGGTTTTGAATCACCCTTAACATTTGTTGGATGATGATATGAGGTAGGGAGACCTTAATTTTCTTCTCTATGTAGTATACCACAAGAAGTTGAGCCCTTGATATAGTGCCTCTAGTCCTCCTTTCTGGCAAGATGTTGCTGAATACGATCTTTCCAAGACCGGCAAGATATGGTATAAGGAGGTTGTTTGGGAGGTTGGTGTACGTTGATTGGGTGTATGGTTCTTTGGCGAAGAAATTGAACAACTGTTCGTTGGACTCTGCGATCTCTACAACTGTCTGAGGTTCGTGTGGATTAATGATTCTATCTTCAATTGGAGTCTCCATAAGTCGTGCAATGATTTCAACATTGATAGAAATCTTTGTTCCCCTGACCGTTGTTTCCAAAACTGGGCTATCCCATCTTCTTAAAGTCCTACGGAATGCATGGCTCCATAGAAGGATTTCATCAAGTTGTAGGAGACGTGACCCTCAACTTTTGTTATGTTCAACCAACCCAGTGTTGCGAGTTTTTCGTGATGGATCGAACGGAGGCGGAGATCTCTATCGTCGATACTCCTCATAGTCATAACCTCCCTTTTGGACAATTCCTTGAGTCTAGTGGGAATTGGTTCCTTACTACCGGAAGTCATTCATTCACTTGAGGCCATTCTTTTGCTGAAAGGAAAATAAATTTGTGAAGGACACAAAATATATTCCTAACATTTTTAAGATTTATGCTTTGTCCGTTGGACAATATTTTCTATTTTTCTCTTGATGTTTATGCCATCATTTAATCAAAATTTTCCATTAGCAATTTGATATATATATATATATATTTCTTATATATATACATGGATGTATAGATATATATATTTAATCATAACTATATATATATATATATATATTTGAATCTAAACTATATAAAAATTATACAGTTTATATATATTTAATATAAATCTCAACTATATATAATTCATAAATATATGGTTATAGAGATATATATATCTAATAAAAATTTTCATCCAATTTTTTTTTTCATTAGCAATATGGTATATATATATATATATATCTCACATATACATAGATATATATATAGGGCTTTTGACATGATTACCCTTCAAAAATAAAATAATTTCATAAATGCCATCCATACAAAAATATTATCATTTTTACCCTATTTTACTGTTTATTGCATAGTCAGCACACAATCAGCGTGCCAAACAAGTGCCACGTCGGCACTGAGGTGACATTTTTTTTAAGTGATGGGAAGGCGTCTTTATAAAAGACGCCTTCCCTTCATAATTTTTTTTTTGAAGTGAAGGGAAGGCGTTTTTTCAAAAGACGCATTCCTTCACAATTTTTTTTTAACGTTAAAGGGATCCCTTCACAGTGACGGCGAGAACCCTTACCCTTGCCGAAGAAGATTATTGCAGCAGCGAGCTTCAAAAGGTTCGGCGGTTTGTAGTAGGCGAGAACTAAAGAGAAAGAATTGAATGTTACAACGTTAGAATTGTTAGGGTTTTTTCTCCTCAACTATTCTCTTTGTGCTCATCGTGTAAGCGTATTCTGGCATGAGAAAAAAAAAGTGTAAGATTCAAGTAATCAAGCAATAGATCATATTTAATTTTATAAAGCAAGTTCCTAAAGCAACTTTTAATAGAAGAACATTCAGAAAAAAATAGCAAAAAGAACAGAATGGAATTTATTCATAAATCTATATGCAGGTGGTTTTAATCTTACCAATTCAACACAAGATTTAAGTAGCAAGGGTTAGGGCGATGCTGAAAACGACAGATAATGGAGGAGCTGAGGTGGGGGTTCTATCTTCTTCGCCAAAGAGGAATGCCAGACGCAGTGAGGGTTGGGGGTTTTGGTTTTGGACGTTTGGAGCTACCAAAGAGGACTTGCAGAAAGAAAATGAAAAGAGGGAACATAAAATACGTCTTCCCTTCACATAAAAAATAAAACTATGAAGGGAAGACGTCTTTTCAAAAGAAATGCCACCTCCGTGCTGTTAAGAAAAAAAAACTATGAAGGGAAGATGTCTTTTCAAAAGACGCCTTCCCTTTACATTAAAAAAAATTGTGAAGGGAATGCGTCTTTTGAAAAGACGCCTTCCCTTCACTTAAAAAAAATGCCACCTCCGTGCCGACGTGGCGTTTGTTTGGCACGCTGACTGTGTGCTGACTGTGCGATGAACAGTAAAATAGGGCAAAAATGATAATATTTTTGTATGGATGGCATTTGTGAAATTATTTTATTTTTGAAGGGTAATCATGTCAAAAGCCCTATATATAT
This sequence comes from Paratinospora sagittata, assembly GCA_035771175.1. Lineage (NCBI taxonomy): Eukaryota > Viridiplantae > Streptophyta > Magnoliopsida > Ranunculales > Menispermaceae > Paratinospora > Paratinospora sagittata. The sequence continues at coordinate 8,664,276 of CM069596.1, read as the reverse complement.
ATTTAATCATAATTATTTTCTAGATATATAATCAATATAAATTTCAACTATATATAATTCAAATATATATATAGTTCTAGAGATATTTTATATCTAGTAAATAATTTCTTCCCCTAATTTGGTGGACTTAGGCGGGCCATGGACCGTATGGCTCTGATACCATTAAAAGTCACACCCTGTCCGGATGCTCCTAAACCGGCGGGACACTCACGGACGGGGCGCGAATGCATTATAGAGATAATAACAGAGTGCACTGAAGCATAGTGAAGTACAAGTCTGTCACACCTCGCCCGGACGCGCCTAAACCGGCGGGACACAGGCGGACGGGGCGTGAATGCATTATAACGATAATAACAGAGTCAACAGAAGCACAATTTAAGTACAAATCTGATTTCATTAATTTCAGAATATTTTTGTACATGAAATAATTAAGGGAACATTCTCCCAAAAATCCCCAATGAATAATACAAAGGGTACAAAAAGTGGGCCCAAATACTTGTACCCAGTCCACCCTAATCTCCTGTGAAAAATTGGATAACAACGGGGTGAGCTACACGCTCAGTGGGTAAAATAGTTCATGAATATAACAATTAACAAAGCAAACTTCATAATCAAATATCTTAAATACACATCAGAGCATCATAATCAATCAATATGTATGTATGCATGCCACCGTCTCGTAATGGTTTGATGATTGTACATCGCATGAGTTCATGTACAAATGTCCCTCCCCGGGAATAACCTGGTTCTCGTTGTACGTCCCTCCTCAGGAACGATGTTCTAGATTCACGTACAAATGTCCCTCCCCAGAAATAGCCAGGTTCTCATTGTACGTCCCTCTCCAGAGAAATATAATGAATAGCGAGCATCGCTCCTAACTATTCTATGAATCATAAACCACATCCGTCCCTAGGTTGTGATATGTATGATGCCAATGCATGAACTGGTCTGCGTGAACTGGTCCGGTCTTTTCTTAACATTTAGAAAGGATTTAGCAACGTCTGGTGATCCTTATCAGGGTCGGTATCACTACGTGCAAGATTAGGTCATTCAGTATTATTGTATAAGCTGATAGCTTTCAAATAAGACCAACCAAATCAGTCTCCAGTTGAGAGGTGAGACACGAGGTCTGCTTAAATACCAATCGTCTAGAGCAGCACGCTGCCTCCCGTTCACTATTTAAAGTTACTGAGGACAAGATTGAGTCTGGTTGAGCCAGATTGACTACTAATCTGACATAACAACAGCATGATACATGAATTCCAATTATACAGGCATAAGTGCGACAGTATAAACATTATACGCAATAATGCAGTGTAAATGAATAGTAGACATAAAGATAAATGAATGTAAACTTTAATAAAAGTTATAAGACACGTAAACCTATATTTCGTTCCCCACCTTCAAATAAGAACTCCTTTCAGAACTGACGCTTTCCTCCGGACAGAATCAGGTTGCGCCACACAGAGTCTCAAAATACTAAAAACTCAGAATGAGTGAAAAGGAGAAGAAAAATCATAAGAAGAGTGAATTTGGTGTGAGAAATGAAGAGGGGGAAGGGTCCTTATATAAAGAGATTGGCTCCTGAATGTTCGGGTGTGTTGCCCGAACGAAATACATATATATATATATATATATTGTGAAATCCTAATATAATTTCAGAATATAATTTGTACATGAAATAATTAAGGGAACATTCTCCCTAAAACCCCCCAATGAATAATACAAATGGTACAAAATGTGGGCCCAAACACCTGCACCCAATCCACCCTAATCTCCTGTGAAAAATTGGATAACAACGGGGTGAGCTACACGCTCAGTGGGTAAAATAGTTCGTGAATATAACAATTAATAAAGCAAACTTTATAATCAAATATCTTAAATACACATCAGAGCATCATAATCAATTCAATATGTGTGTATGCATGACACCGTCTCGTAATGGTTTGATGATTGTACATCGCCTGAGTTCACGTACATATGTCCCTCCCCAGGAGTAACCGGGTTCTCATTGTACGTCCCTCCTCAGGAACGATGCTCTGGATTCACGTACAGATGTCCTTCCCCAGAATTAGTCAGGTTCTCATTGTACGTCCCTCTCCAAAGAAATATAATGAATAGCGAGCATCGCTCCTAACTATTCTATGAATCATAAACCACATACGTCCCTAGGTGGTGATATGTATGATGCCAATGCATGAATTGGTCTGTATGAACTGGTCCGGTCTTTACTAACATTTAGATAGGATTTAGCAACGTCTGGTGATCCTTATCAGGGTCGGTATCACTACGTGCAAGGTTAGAACATTCAATATTAGTGTATAAGCTGATAGCTTTCAAATAAGACCAATCATATCAGTGTCACACCCTGCGGATGTGATGAGTACCCCCTCAGGGCATACTCCAGCCATTATGAAATCATAATATTGTCCCATCCCGGTGTACAGCCCGCCACACAAGGACGTCTCATACCCCTAGGATCATTTGTCTCAGGAGTATATGTTGATTTTCCTTATAGCACAATCCTTTCCAAAGATGTTAGTCAACCTTTCATAAAGAGGAAAAGGTTTATCTCTCCGCCATTTTGCCAATTTATGGTGTTGCAATAAGAATAAACATATAACAGAAAATAAATAACACATCATTAACATATATTCTCGTAAAAATAAGTAAAATTAATATTTCTTCTACATATGAATGTCATGTTTTATTGTTGTCAACTTCAACACACTTTCTCACACTGTTCCAATCAAACCCACTGGTATTTATCATGTCATATACCACTCTATAATCTTTTTTTCAAGTCCTCACTTTTGATTCAATTCGTGGGTTAGCTCTCAAACCACAATTTGGTTGAACATTTATCAGGCGTGATTCTATAACCTTTAACATTCCAGCTTTGAACGAACTACAATCTGCATGACTACTAGTTGTAACAATTTCTTTCATGATACTAGTAGAGCCTCTTCTTCTTCTTTTTTGTTCATATACGCCTACTTGCTAGCTCATTTGTTTGGTTGCGACCTCCAACATTCATTCCTACACATACAAAACAATATTCAATACATACAACTAAACTATCATACATCATTACAAATATATAGTATGAGAAAAAAAACAAATAATTAGATACAACACATGTAATGTTAGATCAATGTAAAATATATGCGAGTAATTATACCATCATGTAATCTCATAAAAATTAACTTATGTAGAAAAAATCAAAATTAAACAACAGACAAATAATTATTTGAAAATGATAAATATAATATATTAGAAATTAAAGTGCAAGTACATACACAACTAGGAACTTCATCTCCATCAACATAAAACAATATATTATATATAAGCAACCATTGACAAAACCACTTTCGATTTTTTCCTTTTTTTTTTTTTTTGGCAATTGCAAAACCAAAAGTAGATTTGCGATCGCACTATTACAGGAGCTACAATCACAAAACCTAGTATTTTTTTTTTCGCAATTGCAAAAGGAAGAAGGAAGACAAAGAGGAGGAGGAGGAAGAAAGTTATTAGAAGAAGAACAATAACTCTTTAACACGAAGCGACAAAGGGAGTAATGGAAACAAATGAATCCTTGGTTTTGAGTCTTCACTATTTTATCCTAGCACAATGAGATAAAAAAAAATGGAGTGAAAATTTTTTTATCCCATCCAAACAGGCAGCTAAACGTTAGAATCAAACTAAATTTAGTCATTATCCTATCTTATCCTAGCTGCCAAATGAGCACTAAATGGCTTTTTTTTTATTAATTATGAGTGCCATGTGTTAGAGGAATAGGATGAATAAGTCATTCATCACAATAAATGTTCTAAAATCTATCAATCCTCATAATTTACTTTTAACTCATTGTTCTTCTATGTAATTGTATAGAACTCATTTTCAAACCAAAGGTCCAAAACTTTATCTTCCTTCATGTACGCTGATATGATTTTATCTCATTTCAAACCAAAACTTTATCTTCCTTTGAAAAAAAAAACAAGAGTTTAGGCTATGTTTCATATGCAATCTCAAAATTATTTTGAGAAATTAAAATACAGCTCTATTTTTTATTGATTTTTAGATTTTAAAACTGAGTTGTGAAAACAATGAAAAGTTGTCTGGTCAAATTGAAGTGGAGTCAAAAAGTCAAATTGTGAGGCCAATTAACTATGAATTATAAATTATAAAAATAAGAAAGCTTTGTAGTGACGCAACTTGGCCTCTCTCAAACCTGCCGCGTGGGTAATGAATGACATTTGATTTGATTGGATGAGTTAAAAAAAGAAACAAATATTGTTTCCTAAAAGGAAAACTCCAACAACGACTTCTTACCGTTTTTTAAAAACTGGCTATTTTTATGATTTCATCCCTGAAATCATTTTTTAATTCTTACGAACCAAACATGTTTTTTCATACTTTTTTGTATTCTTAGTTTTCAAATACTAAAAATTGGATTTAAATATAGTACCAAACACAGCCTTATCTTTTTTCTTCTACGCATATCTAGTTTTGATGAAGGTTAGACTAACGTTGCATGATTTATTTTTCATGATTTATTTTTTACTACATTTATTAAAATTTTAAACCTTAAATGTGTTGTACGACCTCCAGGTAATATTGAAATTGTTACACCAAAAGATGCAGTTGCTAATGTAACAATATGTTTTGATTGAATAACAATTATTGCTCAATACACAAATATTTTACCAATTCCACCTGAGCTATCTACAAAAAAATCCCTAATTCATTTTTCAATTTTTTTTTTAGAATTGTATCGCAGACATATTTTTGTTACATATTCAATTTTTTTGTTGCTAAGATATCATCATCAGAAACATTAATTTTTAACTCTTCATAGTTTTCTACATTACCCTTATCATTTTCATTAGAAATATTTGGATATTTAACCAAATTATAATCATTGATATTTTTTCTAATTGCTTCTAAAATAAAAATTATATGTTGCAAAGCTTTTTTTTCAATCATGTTTAAGTAAACATTGAATTGATAATAATCTTTAAACATGTGGTGTTTAAATTTATCCTATAGATGTTGTGAATTATCAGGTTCAAAAGATATTAATATTGTACTCAATAAATGACGTAAGCTATGAGCTATTTGGTATGCACATGTCTCTTCTAAATATAGCTTTAAATTGTTGTCAGCTTCTAATAATTTATGTAATAAAGTCGCTTCTCGAAATGATAAAATAGAAATACCATTAACATCTTTTAGTTCTTGAATTAACGTAGCACCTCTAATGTAATTTAACAAAAGACATAAATAATATCTATCATTGTCAGTTGGACATGTTGTAATAACTTTATCAATCATGGGACGTTGTTTTTTATGTGTCCATATCTTTGGTTATTGATTCCATTCAAAATGTTCAGGAAATTCTTTATATAATAACTTTTGAGCAACTTCATCAAGTTTGTTCATTTTAAAATATTCAGTTAGCATTGATCGACATGAAAATTCATTGCTCACAATATTTTGTAACTCATCAATTTTTTAAATGTGACTAGTTATACTATATTTCAGTCAATAAAAAATCATAAATCTTAAACCCTAAACCCTAAACCCTTCAAGATATAATTGTAATGTCATCATAGAAGGGTATATTTCATTCAATGAAAAATCATAGATTCGCCAAATTGCTTCTGAAGGAGAAATCCAACGTACAAATTGAATTTGTTGAATTTTGTCCATATCAATTGTGTCACCACTAGAATTTAAATGCAACACAATCCGACCATGATCTTTATATAAATATTTCACTGCTTTATAGTAGAACAAATTTCTACATTAAGATGACAATCTAAAAAATAAGGATTGTAAGATATAACCCAACGATTTTCTAAATAACAACCTCTAACTTTAGCTATTTTGTCATTATTAAGACGTCTATATTTTGGATATGAACTTTTTCGACGAGAAGTTGAAGTACAAAAAGCTTTTGGAAAATAATTCTTGCATTTTCCATTGGTACTCATACAAATATTGTTTGGACTTAGCGCACCACATGAACCATGTATCATATGTTTCACAACAGTTGTATATAAATGTGGATACTTAGGCAAACTAAGCATTATTCCTTTGACAAACATTGAGCTAAAAATATACTAGTGTAACATTGTTTATGTGCAAATACAAGTTGTATTATGCGGTTAGTCCTCTCTGGGTGAGAGTTTTTGTCTTTCATGTACAAGTTCAATTCTACGAGTTGGTAGAAGAGACGTTCCAGGATTGTCAGTTGTGCCTTGGTTATCCCCTAGTGGGGAGAGAAGAAGACGTCTAGAGCTTATGAAAAACCCTTGCAATTACTAAAGTGGTTGAAGTGGCTGAGGTTTCTTCAAAAGAAGATGTGGAGGACCTTAACCTATGCTTGAATGCAAGTCATAACTTCAAGAAGATACAACAAAGAAGCATTCAAGAGAACGATGAAGCAAGCTTGGTCTGTAATACCCTAGGTTTGCACACAAAAAATAAAAAATAAAAAATTAGAACTTCGGGCAGAGTGCCCAAACCTTCAGGCGCATACCCGAACCTTCAGGCGCGCGCACGAACCTTTAGGCACGACCCCGGACCTTCAGGCATGTGCCAGAACCTTTGGGCACCCTTTTTTCCTATTTAAGGAACCGCCCCTCCTCATTTCTCACACCAAAATCACTTCTCCTTATAATTTTTCTTCTCTTTCTCTCACTCATTTTGAGTTTTTGTCTTCTCTTTTGAGACTTTGTTTTCGAGACTCTCTTCACTCTGCAACGTGGTTCTGCTGGGAGGAAGGCGCCAGTTCTTGAAATAGTTTTATTTGAAGGTGGGGAACAAAACATAGGTTTGCGTGTTTTATAACTTTTATTAAAGTTTACATTCATTTATCATTATGCCTACTATTTATTTACACGGCATTATTGCATATAATGTTTATGCTTGTCATACTTATGTCTGTATATTTGGAGTTCATGGAGATTAAGGTGGACTGGGTGTAGGTTTTTGGGCCCACATTTTTGTACCCTTTGTATTATTCATTGGGATTTTGGGAGGATGTTCCCTTAACTATTTCATGTACAAATATATTCTGAAATTAATGAAATCAGACTTGTACTTAATCTTATTTCCGTGCACTCAGTTATTGTTATAATGCATTCGCTCCCCGTACATGAGTGTCCCGCAGGTTTAGGCGCCTCCAGGTGGGGTGTGACATTTAATGGTATCAGAGAGGGTTTTGAGATGGCAAATTCAACACATGATTAGATTCTCACGATGTGAGGGTGGCGAAGCACCGACTCTTACCCTGACATGTCCACATTGGCTTGCCACCACTGTGGTTGGTTGGGCAGTCGAGAAGCTGGCTGTAAAACTTTCTCTGAGGTACGCTCATGTGCCACGTGACTTTGTAGGTCACGGTCGTGGACACGCGTGAGATTCATTGATGACTATTAATGTTTAATGGTATCAGAGCGTAAGGTCTACGGCCCGCCCAAGTCCACCAAATTAGGGAAAGAAAATTTTTATTAGATATATATATATATATATATATCTTTAGAACTATATATATATATATATATATATATATATATATATATATATGAATTATATATAGTTGAGATTTATATTAAATATATATCTAGAAAACTATATAGTTTTTATATAGTTTAGATTCATATATATATAATTATGATTAAATATATATATCTATATATCTATGTATATTTGAGATATATATATATATATCATATTGCTAATGAAAAATTTGGATTAAATGATGGAATAAACATCAAGAAAAAAATAGAAAATATTGTCCAACTGACAAGACATAAATCTTAAATAGGTTAGGAATATATTTTGTGAATTTTACAAGTTTATCTTCTTTTCAGCAAGATAATGGCCTCAAGTGAAAGAACGGCTTCTAGTAGTCGGGAACCAGTTCCCACCAATCACACGAAATTGTTCGAAAGAGAGGTTATGACTATGAGGAGTATCGACAATAGAGATCTCCGCCTTTGTTCGATCCTTCACAAAAAACTCCCAACACTAGGGTGGTTGAACTTAACAAAAGTTGAGGGTTATGTCTCTTTCAACTTGGTGAAGTCCTTCTACGAAGCCATGAATTGTGTGGGACCTCAAGAAGATGGGATCAGCCCTGTCTTCGAGACAACGGTCAAGGAAACAAAGATTTCTATCAACGTCGAAATTATTTCGCGACTTATGGAGATCCCGATTGGAGATAGAATCATTGATCCACACGAACCCCAGACTGTTGCAAAGATCGCGAAGTCCAAAGAACAGTTGTTCAATTCCCTCACCAAAAAGTCGTACCCCCAATTGACGTACGCCCACCTCCCAAACAATCTCCTTAAACCACCTCTTGCAGGCCTTGAGAAGATCGTATTCGGCAACATCTTGCCAGAAAAGGTGACTAGAGGTGCTATGTCAAGGGCTCAATTTCTTATGCTATACTACATAGAGAAGAAAATTAAGGTCTCCCTACCTCACATCATCATCCAGCAAATGTTGCGGGAGATTCAAAACCCTTCAAGAAAGGAACTCATCAGCTACGGAGTCTTGATCATGAGGATGTTATACAAGGCAAACGTCAATATTTTTGATGAGTCTTTGAAGCAAATCACTGAGGCGGTTACAACGTCCTCTATCTTCAAGACGTTTGTCACAAGTAGAGGGGTGACTAACAAGGAAGTATTCGGCGTGACTTTAGGAGGAAATGACGAAAGAATTAGAGACAAAAATGGACGTTGTCAATGAAAAAGTTGGCGCAAGATTCCTGTTAGGGAGGCACCAAATAACGAGCCAAACCAAAACCATACGGCAAACCCAACCCCGAATAATGGTCAAACTGATCATCTATTCTCCGAGGAAGATTTCTTTGCCAAACTAAATCAACCTCAACCAAATCAGGATGGACAGAGAGTTCCAGCAAAGCCACCTTCCTGGAACATACCAACTCAAGCCAATACTACGTACCAAAGGTTTCCAACTCCTAAGGTACCGTATCGACCAATTCCACAAGTTCCTGTGAACCAATAGCAACAAAATTGTGCAGCACCAAATTTCAAAAGATAGGATATCCCAATGAGTCCATTTGTGGCGACCCCGCACCCCGGACCACCAACCCCGCAGGGAATGGCGTGTGGAATGCCGAGGCGGGACGCCCGTGTAGGCATCTCCAACCACTCCTCAACCCCCGTGAGGTGGTTGAGACCCTACTAGCCTTATCCCAAACAACGACATAATATAAACAGGTACTAAACAAAACTACCAACCGTATTAATCATACAAGACAAGAGATACTCCATAAAAATGAACCAAAAATAAAATCGTCACAATCCCTACAGTCCATCAAGATTGACATACACATAAAGTCCAAAACAAAGTGTACAAAAAATCGTCATATGTCCATATGGTCTATCTAACAAGTCCCAACTCACTCCTGCTACAATGTTGTGAGTGTTATAACTACACAGTCCAAAATATAATACATCATAATTTAAAACACAGTTCAATCAAAATGCCTCTCAACTCACATCGAGGCCTTAGATTCTCTCGCCAGCAAGGCCCTCAAGATATGACTACTCGTTTGCCCTTATTCAAGACAGAAGGACCTAAAAGAGGAAAATGAGGGTGAGCCAACGGTGCCCAGTGAATAGAATTCAAATTTGCTATCAATACTCATCAATAAATATCATGTATGCATGCCAATGTGTAGCATGATTAAAAGCTCATAACATATAGATATCAAGCATTTATAATAAGTTTGATGCAAGTAAAAGCTTATCAATTTGGATCCACATTCCACATGCATTGGGGTTACTAGTGCATGTCTATTTCACCGCACCGTTCTCATCCCCAATCATGTTGATTTGGGGTTACTAGTGCACGTCTATTTCACCGTACCATTCTCATCCCCAAATATTTTCTTTTTAAAACCCTCCTATGATAAGGTTAAGTCCCCCTATTAGCCAGATAGATGGGCCCAACCAAAGTCATAAGGTTTTCTCAAATCAATGCATCATTCAAAACATTAGGACACATTCATGCTTTCAACATACAATATATATAAGTGATATGATGACATAAAAGATATAATCATAAATGAAGTCTACTCACAACCAAGCCTCGCGAGAGTATCTAACCACACACGGACACCAAACCGAATCAACTCAATCAAGGTCCTGAAATATTCATCAATATCCAACCATACATCAATTTCTATGCTCAATCACATAGACATTACACATCAACCCTAAATCAGCCCACATATAGACAATAGGCCTATATCCCATCTAATCCCATCATTCAACTCAAATCACATGACTTAGGCCTCTAATGCATAGTTCTCATTCATAAACCATTCAATTAATCAAAAATACTGATTTTCAATTCCTTAGGTAAAAGCATGCCCAAATTGGGTCACTTGATCACAAGTAGGCCTAACCCATGATATGGTCACAACCACCAAATCAGCAGCATAATCAACCCTAATCATGCTTAATTAAACATAAGTTGCATCAATTCAATGATTTTAGGCCAAAAGCATCAAAAGTCCTAAAATATGAAATTTTCCATACTTAGGTCATATTGCCGATTTACACTAGGTCACCATGTTCAACCATGTATATCACTGATTTTGCATCATGGGTTCATCAACAATGGCAACTAGGTCAACATAGTTGACATACAAGCTATTTTGAAAGGTCTAAGTTCATATTCTAAATTTAGGTCTAGGTCTAAGTTCATATTCTTCATTTAATATTATGTTCAGATATATCAATATACCAACAGATATATTTAATCACAAAATTAACAGTACAAATTGAATTATGTTACGAAGCAAACCTTCTATCCAAAAATCAGCTCAATCCAACGGTGGATTAAAAAGATAAGCCTCTTTGATGAACAAGTCTCTAATCAGACATTTTTTCCTTTTCCTGCTGTAAATACTCGACCTCAGATGACTATATCACACAACATACTTAACCCATAAACATCTCCACCGTTCATAATTCCGACAGATCCGTTGTCAACCACATTACAAAATATCATATCCATCCAACGGTAGATTTAGGAGATCTACTAGTTTGATCTAAAATGCGCGAGAAATCCAGACTTTCCGACCAGCTTTGTTTGAGAGGTTATATCTCTTAGAAGAAAACTCCAATCAAGATCTCCACCAACCAGAATGAATACCCATAAGATATGAACATGCTGACAAATCTTGAGCTCAATCTAACCATATAGGACCAAGATTCAGCTCTTTGATAAAAATGTTGCTGAGACTTTCCTCAAAGCAACTCCCTCTTTCTTTCTCTTCTTCTTTCCTTTCTCTTCTTTTTTCCTTTCTCTCCACTCATCTCACCCTCTAGGACTTCTTTAGGGAAGAGAAGTAGGGAATGAGACACTTGTCCACTCTCATGCACCAACCTTGACATGTGTTGGAGAGGAGAAATGGGGCATGGGACACTTGTCCATTTTCATGCACCAACTTGACATGTATTGGGGAAGAGAAATGAGGCATGGGACACTTGTCCATTCTCATGTACCAACTTGACATGTGTTGGTCTCATGCCCCAACTTGACAAGTGTTGGTCTCATGCACCAACTTGACAAGTGCTGGTCTTATGCACCAACTTGACATGTGTTGGTCTCATGCACCAACTTGACATATGTTGGAGAAGAGAAATGGGGCATAGGACACTTGTCCATTTTCATGCACCAACTTGACATGTATTGGAGAAGAGAAATGGGGCATGGGACACTTGTCCATTCTCATGCACCAACTTGACATGTGTTGGTCTCATACTACCCATACCAACCACATGTACTTTAACCAATCTCATGCTTCCATGTATTTTAAATGTCCAATCCATTTAATACACCAAATTTTCATTCTCATTTATCCTTTTATTCAATCAATTCTAACTCATATCAATTCATGGTTAAATGGGCCCACGCACAAATAATAACATATGCATTATATTTTAATTTAACATGACCCATATACAATTTATAATGCACATATTTATATACATTATCAAGCATCAAATATACAAATATTAAACAACCATCAAACAAACACCAAACATATCAAGGCAAGACATAGAGTTTGGGCAAAATGCAATTGGGTTATGGGCTAGATGAAATAATTTTCGGGGTGTCACACCATTGTTTCAAAATTTTTCGACTCAAACATATCCAAATGTCCAAGAGGTTTCAGTTAGGGAATCCCCGTATAATCAAAACAACAACCCTCCACCTATGAGTCAACCATACGGCGAATATTTTCCACCAATGCCTACAGCCTACCCTCCACCTATGGGACAGTCGACCTATCAACCATCGATGGGGCAATCGACTAACCCATTCGAGCAGTTAAATGTGATTGTATCTAGTATTGCTCGGATGGAGGAGACTCAAACTACTTTGTTAACACGTATGCAAAACGTCGAAGAACAACGAGCAATTTCTCAACTTTCTTCTAGTAGTCTTTCTGTACCTACCAGGAGGTCTACGAGGAGCGGTAGTAGGCAGAAAAACTAGGAATGATTAGTGGCATTGTAAAATTTATTTTATATATGAATGAAAATGTTTTGTTTAAGACTATCTTTGGTGGGCCGACTTACAACCATTCTTTCTTTTGTATCACTAACTTTATAGTGGTATGGGACACAACAAAATTGGAAGATACCAAATAAAAAGTTGAAGTAAGAAAACCCACGACCTTGTATGAAAAGAAACATTTGGGAAAAGTTGTATTACTAACATTATCACTAAGTTTACACGGTATGGACGAGTAAACTTGGACAATACTATTAGTAAACTCCTCTTCAGCTGATGTTTTATAGAGACCGTGTTCATACAACTTAACTTGGTTGACACCCTTATTACCAAATTCATGTGGTATGGGACACACGAATTTGGATAATAGTCGAAAAGACTAAGCAAAAGAGTTTGAATACATAAGATTACGATAGAACGTTGGATCAGGATATTTACCGAGGAAAATCTTAGAATTTTTATGACTCGTATGGATTTTCAATGAAATATATATGTATGTTAACAAAAACCAAAACCAAAACATTTGAAATACTTGCAAAGTTTTATACTTATTATATAAACATTATAACATTGTTTTACACCATGGCCAAACATACGAGGCACATAAGATCCTTTGATTCCTCAACAAAAACCTTACACTATACTTAGAAAGATAAGTGGTTTTTATATTGCAGTACTCTCGAACTTATTGTTGAGAAATCATAACATTATACTTGGCTACAGTTCCTAAATCATGGTTTTATTTTCTCCTTACCAGTGAGAAAATGCGAACCAAGAAGAGAGGAAGGCCACATATTGTCCATCCAGCAGGGGAGGCACCTCCTGAGATTCAGAACCAGGAACCGCCGCCTCCGACGACAACGACGGCCACACTCGACATTGCCACTACGTTTGGGTAGGCAGTGCCACCCCAGCCCACATCCTTTGCCATGCCTGCGAGTATGGAAGTCTTTTTCGCCTGATTTATCGAGGTAATGAAAGTAACTGTTCAAACGGTAGTTCGTGAGACCACGGCCAATCAGGTTGTCACTGTTCAAGCACCTGTTAAATCTGGGTCGGAGACTCAAATCGACCCGATTACGAAATACAAGAAGTTGTAACCTCTTACTTTTGCTGGCACCATTGATGCGGAGGAGGCACAAAAATGGCTGGATGAGTAGAAGAAGGCCCTCGATGCAATAGGAGTCGATGAGGCTCGAAAAATTCCACTTGCGTCCTACCAACTTATTGGTGGAGCAAATACATGGTGGATAACAGTGAAGGAGGACCCAAAGGTCAACACCACGGACATGACTTGGCACCAGTTCAAGTCATTATTTATTGATGAGTACTTCCCCGGGGCTGTGAAAAGGCAGAAGCGCCAGGAGTTCGTCAAGCTATACCAAGGCGGCATAACAGTCAGAGAGTATGCTATCAAGTTTAAAGAATTATCGGTTTACTCTCTCACCACCATCTCAACGAAGGAAGATAAGATCGAGAAATTCTACAATGGCCTTCATCCTGACAGTCGACAAGCCTTGTCGATCTTGGATCTCAAGATTTACAGGTAGGTCGTTGACAAGGCCATGAGCTTTGAGTAGGAAAAGATTGTGCAGGAGCAGAGACTGAATAGGGAAAAACGGCCTGGAATGTTTTCCCAACAGGGCTCGTAGCAGGGCAACAAGAACAAACCCTATTATAATCAAAAGTCAGCCCTCCCAGCCCCTGTTCAAAAAAATGAGGCCACGGCACTTGCTGTTGAACCGTCTAACTCTGGCCATCAGGGTTTTCGCAACCATGGCCGAGGAAGCCGTAATGGCAGGGGTGGTCGTCGAAACGGTAATGGCAGATGGGGTGGTCAGCACCACAATTAGCATGTCCAACAGAACCATCAGCAGTAAAGGCTGACGTGTATCAACTGCGGCCAACAGAGCCATGTAAGAAATGCATGTCCGCACCTTCAACAACCTGTTCCCATTGTTTTAGTCCAACAAGCCCCACCTGCTACTAATGCCCAACCTAGGCAGAACCAGGGGCAACGGAACCAGGGCAGACCATTTGTTAGCGCTCAAAAACCTCTTCCAGACAACAATGTAGTCGAAGGTACATTTTCCTTGTTCAATACAATGGTGCATGTCTTGTTCGATTTGGGTGTTATGCATTCTTTTATATCGTCTGCATTGGTAAGACATTTAGAGTTGCATCCTAAACCTACATACATCACAATCTATGTCACATCACCTTTAAGATCTGGTACTGACGTGAATTTGCAGTGTTCTCGATGTGTGCTTCAAATGTCAGAACATATAATATATGCAGATCATTTTGTGATGGACATTAAAGACTTCGACATCATCCTCACCATGGACCGGCTCGCACCATTGAATGCAAAGATCAATTGTATGAAGAAGCAAGTTCAGTTAACCTTTCCCACGGGGGAGTTTGTCAAGATTCAGGAAACGAGGAAATGGATACACAACTCGACTATTGCACTTGTCAAGGCACAGCTTCGAGTTCTATCCCTTGGTGATGAAATTGAATCACCAGCACCGTACCCTCTCGAGGTACACGATGTCCCGGTAATATCTGAATTTCCAACAATTTTCTAAATGACCTTCCTGGTCTACCTCTGGTTAGGAAATTCGATTTTGAGATCAACCTCATACATGGGACCGGGCCTATCTCAATTCCACCATACAGAATGTCCAATGTCAAGCTGGTCAAATTGGACAAACATTTGAAGGAATTGGAGAGTAATGGTTTATCAGGAAAAGTTCATCACCCTAGGGCGCTCCAGTTCTGTTTGTTCGCAAAAAAAAATATGGTTTTTTACGACATTGTATCGACTATCACAAGTTGAATAACGTCACCATTAAGAACAGATACCCGTTGCCCAGGATCGATGACTTGTTCGACCAACTTAGAGATGTCAAATACTTCTCTATGCATCCTGGGGGGGACAAGATGTACAAGGATGTCAAGCGACAATTCTGATTTTTTGGAATGAAGAAGGCGATTGCACACTTGGTTGCTCGATGTCTCGTTTGCCAGCAAGTTAAGGCAGAACGAAGACTTCCCTCCGGACTTCTCCAGCCTTTACCTATTGGAGAATGGAAATGGGAGAACATCGCAATGATTTTTTTACGGCTCTGCCTCAAAATAATAAAGGGCAAGATGTCATATGGGTTATCATTGACAGACTTACAAAGTCTGCACACTTTTTGCCAATAAAGTTCACGGATAACCCCGCCAAGCTTACCGAATTGTGTGAAAGAGATATCTTACGCCTCCATGGCATCCCACTCACGATCGTCTCTGATCGAGACCCTCGACTCACATCAAAGTTTTGGCAAAGCTTCCAGTGTAGAATGGGCTCTAGGATCACCATGAGCACGACCTTTCACCCTCAGACTGATGGGCAGTTAAAGCGTCTTATCCAAATCTTGAAGGACATGTTATGGTGCTGCATTTTGGACTTTCATGACGGATGGGCAAAGTACTTACATTTAGCTGAGTTTGCATACAACAACAACTACCAAACTAGTATCGGCATGGCACCATACAACGCCCTCTATGGTCGCCCTTGCAGATCTCCGGTATGCTGGTTAGATATGATAGATCGACAGCAGTTGGAGCCTGAACTAGTTCAAGAAACTTCTAAGAAAATCATACTAGTAAATGAGCGACTTCGTGTTGCACGAATTGGACAAAAGTGCTATGGTGACAAGCGAAGGCAGCCTCTAGAATTTGATAAGGGGGACTTGGTTTTTTTAAAAGTTCAGTCCACAGACAGCGATCCTTATCGCCAAAGCGTGCATGGCTTTTTCGTAACAATTTTGCCCGAAATAATCCCGTGCCCTCATCTTGGCAGGATCTTCCACCAAAATTTACAGGCAGCCGGATTCGAGCAACAGCACGAAAAAAATCCCATCGCTCAACCTACCTCTCCTTAAATGATGCAACCAGCAGAGCCCTACACTACTATCTGTTAAGCAAAGGTCGGAACCTTCTAAGGATGAATCCGACTCTATTTGTTCTTCATGATTTCATGATGTTGAGGATTCCACCAGTCACAGTGCTATTCAGGGACCTTATAGGCACTACACTAAGCTAGCAAATGATGACGACGGCGGTGAATCTCACGGTGATAGCAATCATGACTACTTGGACTGATTTCGAGGGCAAAATCCTTTTAAGGGGGATAGAGTGTAATACCCTAGGTTTGCACAAAATAAATAAATAAATAAATATAAAAATTGAACTTCGAGCAGGGCGCCTGAACCTTCAGGTGCATGCCCGAACCTTCGGGCACCCTTTTTTCCTATTTAAGGAACCCCCCTCCTCATTTCTCACCCCAAAATCACTTCTCATTGTAATTTTTCTTCTCTCTCTCTCTCTCACTCATTTTGAGTTTTTGTCTTCTCTTTTGTGACTCTCTTCGCGCTGCAACGCGGTTCTGCTCGGAGGAAGGCTCCAATTCTTGAAGGAATTTTATCTGGGGAGGGACGGTGTTATGCATACATACATGTTGGATTGATTATGATGCTCTGATGTGTATTTATGATATTTGGTGATGAAGTTTGCTTTATTAATTGTTATATTCATGAACTATTTTACCCACTGAGCGTGTAGCTCACCCCGTTGTTATCTGATTTTTCACAGGAGATTAGGATGGACTGGGTGTAGGTTTTTGGGCCCACATTTTTGTACCCTTTGTATTATTCATTGGTGATTTTGGGAGGATGTTCCCTTAACTATTTCATGTACAAATATATTCTGAAATTAATGAAATCAGATTTGTACTTAATCGTGTTTCCGCACACGCGGTGATTGTTATAATGCATTCGTGCCCCGTCCGTGAGTGTTCCACTGGTTTAGGCACCTCCGGGTGGGGTGTGACATGGTCACCTAGCAGGAAAATGGCTTTATTGATGTTGGAATAGACATTTTCCTTGTGCATTTTAGCCATACAATGATTCGGAAAAGGGTCATTGCCAATGAACCGTGGCACTTCGACAACTTGCTAGTTACCTTGGCGGAAGTTCCAAGGAATGTGAGAGCGCAAGAGGTGAAGATATCAAGGGTAAAGCTCTAGATATAGATATACGCGTTAAACTTACCAATCATAAGCATGAACAAGTGCACAGGTGAAAAAATCGAAAATGCAATTAGGTGTTTTGTTGAGATGGGCGATGACAATGAAAGGAAATTTTGGGAAAGATCTTTAAGGATGCAAGTTTTAGTGGACATGGAGAAACCTCTGAGGTAGGGGATTAAGGTGAAGCTAAACTTAGACGATCAACCCAAGTGGATTGATCTAAACTACAAAAAAACTTCCGGCCTTTTGCTATGTGTGTGAAAAAGTGTATCACACCATGAGGAGTTGTCGTCTGAAAGAGATGGCTAGCATAAACCAGAACTCATGACGACTTGGTTATGGTGGATGGTTGAGATATAATTTCATGGGAAGGAAGAAAAATCAGGAGGAAAAACTGGAAGAGACGAAGAATTTTGCTCAAGCCCGAAATAGGAGAAATGAACGCACCTCGCCAAAACTCCACCGACGATCATTAGACGAGGATGTTGACAAGGATGAGAAAGTTTTGACGTTACCCGACACCTCTCGAAATGTTTCTCTTGTTCATTTGATGCCAAGAGAAGGGGTAGGTGGCGTTGGTATAAAACAAAATGACAAGGAAAAAAGGTGAGGTTATGGCATCAATAAACAAGGATTCAAATAATCTCATAAAAATGATTTCTTTTTGCCAAATGGGACGTTATAAGTCCACATACCAGAAGAGTGTAAGAGTTTCTCTCTCCCAAACCTAAAATTAAAGAAGTCACAAAATACCTTATAACAATAGGGGTTTCTCTTTCCCGATGTGGCAGAGATGGAACCTCCTCTCTGTCGCGTGTGACAGAGAAGAGTCTCTCCTATAGCACGCACAGAGGACTTTCTCCTCTCTGTTGCAGCGCTTAGAGAGGTATTTTCTTTCTGCCATGAGAGGATAGGAGAACCTCTCTGCAAGCGCACTACAGAGGCAGCGCGTTTGTGCAATTTTATTTTATTGTTGTTACATTTTTATGGTAATTTTTTTTGTTTATTATTGTACTTTGAAAAAAAAAAGTTTTTCAATTTTTTGTTTATTTATTTTTATTGTATGTTATTATTTGTTTATGTTTTTGATGCATTCTTTGCTTCAATTTTTTTTTATTCTTGGACATAATTTGTTTGTTTGTATATTATTCATTGAATGCTATTATTTATTTATCTTTGTACATTATTTGTTCATACATATGATACTTGTGCCAGTTTTTTTTATAAGAAAAATGAGTACTCATGAGGAAAACATGGCAAAAATAAGAGAGAGAAATGACGAGAAGAGATCCATTAGGGTTGAGTGGAATAACGCCACTAAAAAGATATTTATTGATATCTATATTGAACAAATTCAATGTGTTAGATGAATTCAACAAGAAAACATGGTTAAAGTATGATCAAAAGCAATTAAAAAATCAATGGGATTTGCTGAAAAGAAATTGGGTTGCCTGGAACAAATTGATTTCTCAAACCGGTATTGGACGAGATGAAACTGATCAACGAGTTATCATGCACAATGATTGGTGGGACGAATGTATTAAGGTAAAAAAAAATTTATAATTTTTTTATATATAAATAGTAATAAGTATTTTAGATTGTTCATAATAGTTTATTTTTTAATACAGGCAAATCCACATGCAAAAATTTTCAAAACCCAACCATTGTTATTTGCTTCTAAGTTAAATATACTATTCGAAGGTGTCACACCCTGGGTTGCACAGCGTGCCCCCTATCCAGGTGCGGGCGCACCCCCTCGGGGCGAACGCCTAGCTATAGTACCACATAATATTGTCTTATCGCCATGTAGCAACCCAACCGCAGCTGGTCTACATCGAAACGATTATTTATCCTTACTATTTACTCATGAATAGTAAAGGGCCTCCCCCATAATCGAACTCGAGACCTCCCTTAAGGAGTCTAATTTCGCATTCTAAGTAGCCACTGAACCATTGGCTCAGTGGTTACTAGGAATGCGAAATCAGAATCCTTAAGGGAGGTCTCGAGTTCGATTCCTAGGGAGGCCCTGCACTATTCATGAATAGTGGCAGACAAATAATCGTTTCGATGTAGACCAGCTGCGGTTGGGTTGCTACATGGCGATAGGACAATATTATGGATCCATAATGGCTAGGCGTTCGCCCCGAGGGGGTGCGCCCACACCTGGGTAGGGGGCACGCTGTGCAACCCAGGGTGTGACAGAAGGGGTTTCAGCTTCAGGTAAATCTGCATATAATGCTAATGGGTCTATTTCGAATGATATTATGTCAAGCGGAAGTTATGTAAACCTCAATGCAGATGATGAGAGACATTTACCAAATCCACAAGATGCAACACAAAATCTAAAAATTGTAGAAATTGAAAATCCTGATGAGAAAGAAGAGTTCGATAGCCGTATGGCAGAGATTAGACGTAAACGTCCTCGACCATCCAAAGGGAAAAATAACGCTGATAATATGATTGAAAACAGACTGAAACACTTTTTGTAATACCCTAAGATTGTACACCAAAAAAATGAACTTCAGGCACTTTTTTTCAATAAAAAGAACCCCCCCTTCCTCATTTTCACACCAATCACTTGTGATCTCTCTCACTCTCTCACTCTCCTAGAGTTTTTCTCTTCTCTCCTTGAGCCTTTCTTCGCGGTGCAATGTGGTTCTGTTCGGGGGAGGGGGCCAGTTCAAGAAGGAGTTATTATCTGAAGGTGGAAACGAAACATAGATTTGTGTCTTATAACTTTTATTAAAGTTTACATTCATTTATCATTATGTCTATTATTCATTTACTCTGCATTATTGCGCATAATGTTCATACCTGTCATACTTATGCCTGTATA
Source organism: Paratinospora sagittata (assembly GCA_035771175.1). Lineage (NCBI taxonomy): Eukaryota > Viridiplantae > Streptophyta > Magnoliopsida > Ranunculales > Menispermaceae > Paratinospora > Paratinospora sagittata. The sequence goes on along the minus strand of CM069596.1, from coordinate 8,643,787 downwards.
TTTGGAGTTCATGTATTACATTGTTACTATGTCGGATTAGTGGTCAATCTGACTCAACCAAACATTGTCTTGTCCTCAATAACTTTAAATAGTAGACGGGAGGTAGCGTGTTGCTCTAGACGATTGGTACTTAAGTAGACCTCGTGTCTCACCTCTCAAACTGGAGATTGATCTGCTTGGTCTTATTTGAAAGCTATCAGCTTGTACAAGTGATATTGAACATCCTAACTTTACACATGGTGATACTGACTTGATAAGAATCACCAGACGTTGCCAAATCTTGTCTAAAGTTAGTAAAGACCGGACCTGTTCATGCATTGGCATCATACATAAACACCACCTAGGTACGTAAGTGGTTTATAATCCACAAAATAGTTAGAAGCAATGCTCACTATTATTGATATTTCTCTGGAAAGGGACGTATAATGAAAACCTGGCTACACCTGGAGATGGACATCTGTACGTGAACTCAGGCAACATACAATCATGGAACCATTACGAGGCAGTGTCATACATACATACATGTTGTATTGATTATGATGCTATGATGTGTTTATGTGATATTTGATTATGAAGTTTTCTTTATTAATTGTTATATTCATGAACTATTTTACCCACTGGGCGAGTAGCTAACCCCGTTATTATCAATTTTTTCTCAAGAGATTAGGGTGGACTAGGTATAGGTTTTTGGGCCCACATTTTTTAACCCTTTGTGTGACACCCCGAAAATTATTTCATCTAGCTCATTATCCAATTATATTTTGCTCAAACTCTACGTGTTTGCCTTGATATGTTTAGTGTTTATTTAATGTTTGTTTAATGTTATATATTTGATACTTGATAATGTATATAAATATGTGCATTATAAATTATATATGGGTCATGTTAAATTAAAGTATAATGCATGTTTTATTATTTATACATGGGCCCATTAAACCATGAATTGATATGGGTTAGGATTGATTGAATAAAAGGATAAATGAGAATGAAAATTTGATGTATTAAAATGGATTGGACATTTAAAATACATGGAAGCATGAGATTGGTTAAAGTACATGTGGTTGGTATGGGTAGTATGAGACCAACACATGTCAAGTTGGTGCATGAGAATGGACAAGTGTCCCATGCCCCATTTCTCTTCCCCAATACATGTCAAGTTGGTGCATAAAAATGGACAAGTGTCTCATTCCCCATTTCTCCTCTCCAACACATGTCAAGGTTCGTGCATGAGAGTGGACAAGTGTCCCATGCCCTACTTCTCTTCCCCAAAGAAGTCCTAGAGGGTGAGATGAGTGGACAGAAAGGAAAAAAGAAGAGAAAGGAAAGAAAAAGAGAAAGAAATAGGGAGTTGCTTTGAGGAAAGTCTCAGCAACGTTTTCATCAAAGTGCTGGACGTTGGTGCTAGATGGTCAAATTGAGCTCAAAATTTGTCAGCAAGTGTTTATCTTATGGGTATTCATTCTGGCCGGTAGAGATCTTGATTGGAGTTTTCTTCTAAGAGATATAACCTGTCAAACAAAGTTGGTCAGAAATTTTGGATTTCTCGCGTAGTTTAGATCAAACTTATAGATCTCCTAAATCTACCATTGGATGGATATGATATTTGGGAATGTGGTTTACAACTGATTTTTCTGCATTATGAACGGTGGAGATGTTTATGGTTTAAGTATTTTGTGTGCTATAGTCATTTGAGTTCAAGTGTTCGCAGCAGGAAAGGAGAAATTGTCTGATTACAGACTTGTTCATCAAAGAAGATTATCGTTTCGGTCCACCGTTGGATTGAGCTGATATTTGGACAGAAGGTTTCCTCTTAACATAATTCAATCTGTACGGTTGATTTTGTGATTAGATATTTCTGTTGGCAGCTTGATACATCTGAACAGAATATTAAATAAAAAATTTGTAGGGTTGTTTGTATTAGACATAAATTTAGAATAAGAACTTAGACATTTCCAAATAGCTTGCATGTCAACTATGTTGACCTAGTTGCCATTGTTGATGAACCCATGATGCAAAATCAGTGATATACATGGCTGAACATGGTGACTTAGTGTAAATAGGCAATATGGCCTAAGTATCAAAAATTTCATATTTTAGGGCTTTTGATGCTTTTGGCCTAGAATTATTGAATTGATGCAATTTATGTCTAATTAAGCATGATTAGGGTTGATTATGCTACTGATTTGGTGGTTGTGACCATATCATGGGTTAGGCCTACTTATGATCAAGTGACCCAATTTTGGCATGCTTATACCTAAGGAATTGAAAATCGGTATTTTTGATTAATTGAATGGTTTATGAATGAGAACTATGCATTAGAGGCCTAAGTCATGTGATTTGAGTTAAATGATGGGATTAGATGGGATTTAGGCCTATTGTCTATATGTGGGCTGATTTAGGGTTGATATGTAATGTCTATGTGATTGAGCATAAAAATTGATGTATGGTTGGATATTGATGAATATTTCAGGACCTTGATTGGGTTGATTCGGTTTGGTGTCCGTGTGTGGTTAGATACTCTCGCGAGGCTTGGTTGTGAGTAGACTTCATTTATGATTATATCTTTTATGTCATCATATCACTTATATATATTGTATGTTAAAAGCATGAATGTGTCCTAATGTTTTGAATGATGCATTGATTTGAAAAAACCTTATGACTTTGGTTGGGCCCATCTATCTGGCTAATAGGGGGACTTAGCCTTGTCATAGGAGGGTTTTAAAAAGAAAATATTTTGGGATGAGAACGGTACGGTGAAATAGACGTGCACTAGTAACCCCAATGCATGTGGAATGTGGATCCAAATTGATAAGTTTTTACTTACATCAAACTTATTATAAATGTTTGATATCTATATGTTATGAGCTTTCAATCATGCTACACATTGACATGCATACATGATATTTATTGATGAGTATTGATAGCATATTTGAATTCTATTCACTGGGCACCGTTGGCTCACCCTCATTTTCCTCTTTCAGGTCTTTCTGTCCTGAATAAGGGCAAAGGAGTAGTCATATCTTGAGGGCCTTGCCTGCAAGAGAATCCAAGGCCTCGATGTGAGTTGAGAGGCATTTTGATTGAACTGTGTTTTAAATTATGAAGTATTATATTTTGGATTATGTAATTATAACACTTACCACATTGTAGTATGGGTGAGTTGAGACTTGTTAGATGGACCATGTGGACATATGACGATTTTTTTGTACCTATAGTTTTGGACTTTATGTGTATGTCAATCTTGAAGGACTGTAGGAATTATGGTTTTATTTATGATTTATTTTTATGAAGTATCTCTTGTCTTTGATGATTAATACGGTTAGTAGTTTTGTTTAGTACCTGTTTATATTATGTCATTGTTTGGGATAAGGCTCGTAGGGTCTCAACCACCTCACGAGGGTTGAGGACTGGTTTGAGATGCCTACGCCGGGCGTCCCGCCCCGGCATTCCGCACTCCATTCCTAGCGGGTTGGTGGTCCGTGGTGCGGGGTCGCCACACTTTATTTTTTCATTGGGGATTTTGGGAGGATGTTCCCTTTACTATTTCATATACAAAAATAAATTATAAAATTAATGAAATCAGACTTGTACATAATTGTATTCTTGCACACTCGATTATTGTTATAATGCAATTCACGCCCTGCCTGTGAGTGTGGTTTAGGTGCGTCCGGGCGAGATATGATATTTAATGGTATCAGAGAGAAAGGTCCACGTAAGTCCACCAATTAGGAGAAGAAAAGATGATATTAGATGTATATATATATATATATATATATATATATATTTAGGAGAAGAAAAAATGATATTAGATATATATATATATATATATATATCTAAATAACTATATAGTTTTGTTATATAGTTAGAATTATTATATATATATAGTAATGCTTTATGAAAATTATATATATATATATATATATAGTTAAGATTTATAATATATATATCTATATATCTAGGTATATATGAGATATATATATGTATATATATATATATAGCTTGTTGCTAATGAAAAAAAAATAGAAAATATTGTCCAAAGGACAAGGCATAAATCTTAAAAATGTTAGGAATATATTTTGTGTATTTCACAAGTTTTATCTTCCTTTCAACAAGATAATGGTCTCAAGTGAAGGAACGACTTCCAATAGTCGGGAACTGATTTCCACAAGACTTGCAAAACTTTCCAAACAAGAGGTTATGACTATGAGGAGTATCAATAATAGAGATCTCCGCCTCCGTTCTATCCTTCATGACAAACTCTCAAATTTGGGATGGCTGAATATAACAAAAGTTGAGGGTTACGTCTTCTACAACTTGGTGAAGTTTTTTTACAGTTTTTACGAATCCATGAATTGTGTGGGACTTCAAGAAGATGGGATCACTCCTGTCTTGAAAACAATGATCAAGGGAGTAAAGATTTTCATCTGCGTCGAAATTATTTCACGACTTACGGAAATCCCAATAGGAGAAAAGATCGTTCATCCACACGAACCCCAGATGCTTGCAGAGATCGCAGAATCCAAGGAACAGTTGTTCAATTTCCTTGCCGACAAGCCGTACACCTAAATGACGTATGCCCACCTCCTAAATAATCTCCTTAAACCACCTCTTGCCGGCCTTATGAAGATCGTATTCGGCAACATCTTGCCAGAATTGGTGACTAGAAGATTTATGGCAAGAGCTCAACTTCTTGTGTTATACTGCTTAAAAAAAAAATCTTTGTCACCTTACCTCACATTATCATCCAGTAAATGTTGTGGGTGATTCAAAATCCTACAAAGAAAGAACTCATCGGCTACGGAGTCTTAATCATGAGGATGTTTTGGGAGGCAAACATCAATACTTTTGATGAATCTTCAAAACAAGTCACTAACGTTGTTACAATATCCTTCATCTCAAAGACTTTCGTCTCAAGGGGAAGGATGACTGACAAAGAAATATTTGGTGCGACTTCCGAGAAAAATAGTGGAAGAGCTAGAGATAACAATGGACGTTGTCAACCAAAAATTTGACGCAAGATTCCAATTAGGGAAACACCATTCAATGAACCAAACCATAACACAACAACAGACCAAGCCTCGAATAATGATCAAACCGGTCATCTATTCTCCGAGGATGATCTCTTTGGCAACCTGGGTCGACCACAACCAGATCAGTGTGGATAGGGAGTTCCGGCGAATCCACCTTCTTGGAACCTCCCAACCCAAGGCAATACAACGTACTAAAGGTTTCCAACTTCGGAGGTACCATGTCATCCAGTTCCACAAGTTCCTGCGAACCAACCGCAACAAAATTGGACGGCACCAAACTTTGGAAGACAAGATATCCCGATGAGTCCACTCTTTAAAAATGTTCTGACTCACACATATCCAACCGTCCAAGAGGTCCCAATTAGGGAGTCCTCATATAATCAAACTAATTACCCTCCACCTATGAGTCAACCATACGACCAACATTTTCCACCAATGCCTACAGTCTATCCTCAACCTATGGGACAAACAACCAACCAACCATCAATGGGACAACCGACAAATTCATTTGACCAATTAAATGTGATTGTATCTAGTCTTGCTCGGATGCAGGAGACCCAAAATGCTTTGATAACATGTGTACAAGGCATAGTAAAAGAGCGAACTTCTTCTCAACGTTCTTCTGATAGTCGTTCTGTAACTTACAGAAGGTCTAGGAGGAGCAGTAGTTGGTGAAAAAATTAGGAATGATTACTGGCATTGTAATTATATTTTATATATATATATTAATAAATGAAATGTTTGTTTGAGACTATGTTTGGTGGGCCGACTTACAACCATTCTTTTTTTTGTATCACTAATGGGACACAATAAAATTGGAAGATACTAAATAAAATGTGGAAGTAAGAAAACTCATGACCTTGTGTGAAAAGAAACATTTGGGGAAAGTTGTATTACTAACATTATCACCAAGTTTAAACAGCATGGGACGAGTAAACTTGAACGATACTATTAGTGAACTCCTCTCCCGTCAATGTTTCGTAAAAACCGTGTTCTTACAACTTAACTAGGTTGAAACCCTTATTACCAAATTCATGTGGTATGGGACACACGAATTTGGATAATAGTCGAAAAGACTAAGCGAAAGGGTTTGAGCACATAATAATACGATAGAACGTTAGATTATGATATTTACCGAGGCAAATCTTAGAACCTTTAGGACTCGTATGGATTTTCAAAGAAATATATATGTATGTTAAAAAAAAAAGCCAAAACCAAAACATTTGAAATACTTACAAAGTTGTATACTTATTATATAAACACTCTAACCTTGTTTCACACCATGGCCAAACATACGAGGCACATAAGATTCTTTGATTCCTCAACAAAAACCTTACACCATATCTAGAAAAATATGTGGTTTTATATTGCAGTATTCTCGAACTTATTGCTGAGAATATCATATCATTATACTTGGTTATAGTTCCTTAATCATGATTTTGTTTTCTCCTTGCCAGTGAGAAAATGCAAACCAGGAAGAGAAGAAGGCCCCGCACAGACTGTCCAGCAGAGAAGGCACCTTTTGTTGTTCAAAATCAGGAATTGCCGCCTCTGAGGGCAAAGCAGACCACACATGACACTGCCATTGCTTCTGGGCAGGCAGTGCCACCTCAGCCCACATCCTTTGTCATGCCTTCGAGCATGAAAATCTTTTTCGCCAAATTTATCGAGGCGATGAAGGTAACTATTTAGACAGTCGTTCGTGAGACTGCGGCCAACCAAGTAGTTACTGTACACGCACCTGTACGATCTGGATCGGAGAGCCAAACCGATCAGATCACGAAGTACAAGAGGCTACAACCCCTTAGTTTAGTTAGCACCATTGATGCAGAGGAGGCGCAAAAATGGCTTGATGAGTCAAGGAAGGCTCTCGAGGCAATTGGAGTCGATGAGGGTCAAAAGATTCCACTTGCGTCCTACCAACTTGTTCGTGGAGCAAATACATGGTGGATAACGGTGAAAGAAGACCCAAGGTTCAATACCACAGACATGACTTGGCAACAGTTCGAGTCATTGTTCATCGATAAGTACTTCCCTGGTGTTGTGAAGAGGCAAAAGAGCTAGGAGTTTGTCAGGCTATACCAGGGCATCATGACAGTCAAAAAGTATGTTGTTAGGTTCAAAGAATTATCGGTCTACTCTCTCTCCACCATCTCAACGGAGCAAGATAAGACCAAAAAATTCTACAATGGCCTTCGTCCTGACATCCAAAAATCTTTATCGATCTTGGATCTCAAGATTTACAGGGAGGTCGTTGACAAGGCCATGAGCTTTAAACAGGAGAAGATTGAGCAGGAACAGAAAATGAATAGGGGAAAATCGCCTGCAACGTTTTTCTAATAGGGCTCGTAGCAGGGCAACAAGAAGAAACCCTACTATAATCGAAACCCAACCCTCCTAACCCCTGTTCAGAAGAATGAGGCCACGACACCTCCGGCTGAATTGTCTAACCCTGGCCATCAGGGTTATCGCAATCATGGCCGAGGAGGTCGTAATGGAAGGGGTGGTCGTCGCAACAGCAATGGCAGGGGTGGTGGTCAGCACCACAATCAGCATGGCCATCAGAACCAACAACAAGCGCCTCAGCAACAGAAGCTGACTTGTTATAACTGCGACCAACAAGGTCATGTAAGAAATGTCTGCCCCCACCCTCAGCAACCGTGGAAGCATGTTCCCGTTGCCAGTCCAACAAGCCCCACCTGTTGTTAATGCTCAACCCAGGCAGAAGCAAGGGCAACAGAACCAGGGCAGAGTGTTTGTCATCACTCAACAACCCTTCTTAGACAACAATGTAGTCGAAGGTGCATTTTTCTTGTTCAATAAAATGGTACATATCTTGTTCGATTCGGGTGCTACGCATTCGTTTATATCTTCTGCATTGGTAAGGCATTTAGGGTTGCATCCTGAACCCACAAACATCACAATCCATGTCACATCACCATTAAAATTTGGTACTGACGTGAATTTGCAGTGTTCTCGATGTGAGCTTCGAATCTTAGAACAGATAATATATGCAGATCTCTTTGTGAAGGATATTGAAGACTTTGACATCATCCTCGACATGGACTGGCTCGCACCTCTGAATGCAAAGATCGATTGTATGAAAAAGCAAGTTTAGTTATCCTTGCCTACTGGGAAATTTGTCAAGATTCAAGAAGCAAGGAAATGGATACACAACTCGACTATTGCACTTTTTCAAGGCACAACTTCGAGCTCTATCCCTTGGTGATGACAATGAATCACAAGTATTGTACCCTTTCGAAGTACATGATGTCCCGGTAACATCTGAATTCGCAACGGTTTTTCTAAATGACCTTTCTGGTCTACCTCCGGTTAGGGAATTCGATTTTGAGATCAAACTCGTACCTGGGACCGGGCCTATCTCAATTTCACCATACAGAATGTCCAAAGTCGAGCTGGTTGAGTTAGACAAGCAACTGAAGGAATTGGAAAGTAATGGCTTCATCAGGAAAAGTTCATCACCCTGGGGTGCTCCAGTTCTGTTTGTTTGCAAAAAAGATGGTTCGTTATGACTTTGTGTCGACTATCGCAAGTTGAATAACGCCACCATCAAGAACAAATACCCATTACCTAGGATCGATGACTTGTTCGACCAACTTAGAGATGCCAAGTACTTCTCCAAGATTGATTTACGATCCGGTTACCATCAACTCCAGATCAGAGAGTCGGACATTACCAAGACGGCATTCAGGACTCGGTATGGTCATTACAAGTTCTTAGTTATGTCGTTCGGTCAAACAAATGCACCTACAGCGTTCATGGATTTGATGAACCGTATCTTCAGGTTATACTTAGATCAATTTGTGGTGGTCTTTGTGAATGATATCTTGATATATTCCTCAACCGAGGAAGACCATAAGATACATCTGAGAATTGTCCTCTAGACCTTGAGAAGCCACCAGTTGTATGCAAAGTTGAGTAAGTGCGAATTTTGAGCGAAGCGAGTTCAATTCCAAGGTCATATGGTTTGAGGCAATGACATTTAGGTGGATCCTTCAAAGATTGAAGCGGTTTTAAACTGGAAGCAGCCTACCACAGTTACTCAAATACAGAGTTTTCTTGGTTTGGCTGGCTACTACAGACGTTTCATCAAGGATTTCCCAAATATTGTTGAACCTATGACCAAGCTCACTCAGAAAGACATGCAATTCATCTGGAATCCTGCCTGTGAATCGTCATTTCAGGAATTGAAGAAACGTCTCACGACAGCACCGGTACTAATCACTCCACGAAATGGAGTTGGATTTTTACTATACACCGACATCACTCTCCAAGGCTTAGGAGGTGCAGTACTAATGCAAGAAGGTCAAGTTGTTGCATATGTTTCGAGGTAACTGAAAGGGTAATTACCTAACGCATGACTTGGAACTTGCACCTGTCGTATTCGCACTGAAGTTATGGCGTCATTACCTATACGGTGAATGATTTGAGGTCTTCTCGGATCACAAGAGTTTTAAGTACATCTACACTTAGAAAGACCTAAACCTCCGCCAAAGACGATGGTTGGAATTCTTGAAAGATTATGACTTTCAACTCCAGTACCATCCCAGTAATGCCAATATTGTCGCAGATGCCCTGAGTAGAAAATCTTACGTTGCTTGCACTCTTAACTTCGAGACGGGGAAGTTGGCTACAGAGATGATAATTTTAACCTACAACTGATTGAGGAGGGAGGAAGATCACGACTCTCTCAATTATCAGCCAACTCTGAGCTGGTTCAAAAGATTTCAGTAGCTCAGGCCAACGACCCTATGTTAATGAAGAAACGAGGACTTCTACTCAGCGGATAGGGCCTTCCTTACTGGTCAATTTCTGAAGAAGGGGTCGTTTTCTACAAAAAAAAGGCGTCTATCTGCCGAATGATCCTGATTTTCAGAAAGAAGTGCTCACCAAAATGCACTGTTCAAGATTCGCTATGCATCTTGGGGAGACAAGATGTACAAGGATGTCAAGCGACAATTCTAGTTTTTTGGAATGAATAAGGCTATTGCAGGCTTCGTTGCTAGATGTCTCATTTGCTAGACTTTCCTCTGGACTTCTCCAGCCTTTACCTGTTGGAAAATGGATGTGGGAGAACATTGCAATGGATTTTGTTACAGCCTTGCCTCGAAATAATAAATGGCAGGATGCAATCTAGGTTATCATTGATAGACTTACAAAGTCTACGCACTTTTCGCCAATAAAGTTTACAGATAACCCCGCCAAACTTGCCGAACTATATGAAAGAGAGATCGTACGCCTCCATGGCATACCACTCACGATCGTCTCTGATCGAGACCCTCGATTCACATCAAAGTTTTGGCAAAGCTTCTAGAGTCGATTGGGCTCTAAGATCATCATGAGCACAGCCTTTCACCCTCAGACTGATGGACAGTCAGAACGTCTTATTCAAATCTTAGAAGACATGTTATGTTGTTGTATACCACTCACGGCATACCACTCACGCCTCTACGGCATACCACTCACGATCGTCTCTCATCGAGACCCTCAATTCACATCAAAGTTTTGGCAGAGCTTCCTGAGTAAAATGGGCTCCAGGATCACCATGAGCACAACCTTTCACCCTCAGACTGATGGGCTGTCAGAGCGTCTTATCCAGATCTAGGACGACATGTTACATTGTTGCATTTTGGATTTTCATGACGAATGGGCAAAACACTTACATTTGGCTGAGTTTGCATACAACAACAACTACCAAACCGGTATCGGCATGGCACCATATGAGTTTCTCTATGGTTGCCCTTGCAGATCTCCGGTATGCTGGTTAGATATGGCAGATCGACCGAAGTCGAGGCCTGAACTAGTTCAAGAGACTTCTGAGAAGATCACACTAGTAAATGAGCGACTTCGTGTTGCACAAAGTCGCTAGAAAAGCTATGTTGACAAGCAACTACAGCCTCTAGAATTTGACAATGAGGACTTGGTTTTTCTAAAAGTTTAGCTATAAAAGGAGTCAAATGCTTTGGAATCAAAAGAAAGCTCTCCCCACGGTATATCGGTCCATTTTAGATCATTGAGCATATTGGCAAACTAGCCTATCGTCTGTCCTTTCCATCATCTATGTCTAAGGTTCATGACGTTTTTCACGCATCCATGCTTCGAAGGTATTATCGTGATCCTTCGCATATCATCCATCTCATCGAGGTTCGGGTTGAAGAAGGAAACAAGTATCAGGAGAAAGCGATACAGATTCTAGATAGAAAAACTCAAGAACTAAGGCGACGTAGCATACCACTTGTGAAAGTGCTCTGGGATCACCACAGAGTTGAAGAAACAACATGGGAACTAGAGGCAACAATTAAACAGAAATACCCTGAATTATTTTCTAGTAATAATTGATGATGTGATACATTGTACTTTTCACTTATCAATAAAATTATGGAACTTTGTTTACAATATCGTAATATATTCTTTCATTTAAATAACTATGAAGATGACTGAAAATAATGTCGATGGAGATAATGATGCACACACACAATGGCCTCTTTGGCAACCTGTGGCGACTCTTTCAGGATCTGAGTCAAGCCACAACTACTTTGCGTCACCAACTCCATCGCCCCACAAACAGCGATCCTTATCGCCAGAGCATGCATGACTTTTTCGTAACAATTTTGTCCAAACAATCTTGTACTCTCACCCTGGCAAAATCTCCTACCAAAATTGTCAGGGGGCCGGATTCGGGCAACAGCATGAAAAAGCATTCCTCCGCTCAACCTACCTTCCCTGAAACGCTGCAACTTGCAGAGCCCTACGCCACCATCTGTGAGGCAAATGTCGAAACCTTCTGAGAAAGAATCCGACTCCATTTGCTCTCCCTTGTTTGATGATATAGATGATTCCACCGGCCACAGTGCTATTCAGGGGCCTTACAGGCACTACCCTGATCTTTCGAGATATGACGACGGCGGTGAATCCCACGCAGGTAGCAATCATCACTACACAGACTAAATTTCGAGGACAAAATTCTTTTAAGGGGGGTAGAGTGTAATACCCTAGGATTGCACAAAAAAAAAACTTCGGGCACTTTTTTCTATAAAAAGAACCCTCTCCCCCTCATTTTCACACCAAGCACTTGTGATTTCTCTCTCTCTCTCACCCTCCTAGAGTTTTTCTCTTCTCTCCTTGAGACTCTCTTCGCGGTGCAACGCGGTTCTACTCGGGGGAGGGCACCAGTTCAAGAAGGAGTTATTATCTAAAGGTGGGGAACAAAATATAGGTTTGTGTGTCTTATAACTTTTATTAAATTTTATATTTATTTATCATTATGTCTATTATTCATTTACACTACATTATTGCGTATAATGTTCATACATGTCATACTTATGCCTGTATATTTGGAGTTCATGTATTACATTGCTACTATGTCGGATTAGTGGTCAATCTGACTCAACCAGACATTGTCTTGTCCTCAATAACTTTAAATAGTGAATGGGAGGCAGCGCGCTGCTCTAGACGATTGGTACTTAAGTAGACCTCGTGTCTCACCTCTCAACCTGAAAACTGATCTGGTTGGTCTTATTTGAAAGCTATCAACTTGTACAAGTGATACTGAGCATCCTAACTTTACACGTGGTGATACTGACTTGATAAGAATCATCAAATGTTTTAAAATTCTGTCTAATGTTAGTAAATACCAGACCTATTCATGCATTGGGATCATACATAAACACCACCTAAGTACGTAAGTGGTTTATGATCCACAAAATAGTTAGAAGCAATGCTCACTATTATTGATATTTCTCTGGAGAGGGACATACAATGAGAACCCGGGTACACATGAGGATGGACATTTGTACGTGAATCCAAGGCGTTGTTCCTGAGGAGGGACGTACAATGAGAACCAGGCTACACCTGGGGATGGACATCTGTACGTGAATCCAAGGCGTCATTCCTGAGGAGGGACGCACAATGAGAATCCGGCTACACTTGAGGATGGACATCTGTACGTGAACTCAGGTGACGTATAATCATGGAACCATTACGAGACGATGTCATGCATACATACATGTTGTATTGATTATGATGCTATGATGTGTTTATGTGATATTTGATTATGAAGTTTTCTTTATTAATTGTTATATTCACGAACTATTTTACCTACTGGGTGAGTAGCTCACCCCGTTGTTATCAAATTTTTCTCAAGAGATTAGGGTGGACTAAGTGCAGGTTTTTGGGCCCACATTTTATAACCCTTTGTGTTTTCATTGGGGATTTTCGGAGGATGTTCCTTTTACTATTTCATGTACAAAAATATATTCTGAAATTAATGGAATCAGATTTGTACATAATTGTGTTCTTGCTCACTCGGTTATTGTTAAAATGCAATTTGCGCCTTGCCCGTGAGTGTTCCACTGGTTTAAATATTGTCTGAAGAAAGTGCTAAAAAAACAGTGCCAACCATGGCTGAAAGTGTTGCATCTTTGAAAAATATGACAGAAATACCTCATCAAAGCCAGTTATATGTGTTCGTTCTCACAAGTTTCATGAAGCGAGAATTCAGAGAATTGTGGATGTTACAAGAATACGACCCAACAACTCGAATTCCAATTCTAGAATCTCTCATATAGGAAAAAGAAAAATCTAATAATTAGTGTGCTATGATGTCTTTTTATTTTATTTTTTCTAGACATGAGGTTTTGTATTGAAATAATTTAGTTTTTCATCTTGTAGATCAATTACAATGAATGATTTGATTATTTAATTTTAGCAAATAGACTTATATTGATTTTGTTTTAAGTTCTTATATATTTGTTTGTTTAACATCATTTTTTTTTCTTTTTTATTTCAGCACCAATGAATAGAAAAATGATGTTTGTTATTCTAATTTTATTATATATGAGGAGTCGTAAACGACAAAGTTGTGCTATAGCACGACTACCTTGCAGAGTTTCGAGGGTATCTGGACATAAATTTATGTGTGATTTAATTGATGATCATCCCAGAATATGTTTAGAATTTTTTTGGATGGAGAAACTTTTTTTTTTCGTCTATGTACGTTATTTAGAGACAAAGAATGGCTAAAGATAGTAGGTACACGAGTAATGAGGAACAAATTGGCTTTTTCCTAATGACTATAGGTCATAATTCAAGGAATAGATTATTGCAAGATAGATTTCAACATTCAGGTGAGACGATACATCGACATTTTCGTTCAGTGTTGATAGCAATGCTAAAGTTTGTCGGTGAAATTATAAAGCCATATTTATTTGAGCATGTGCCTAAAGAGATTTTGGAAAATCCAATGTATTATCCTTATTTTAAGATATTTTGTGACTTCTTTAATTTTAGGTTTTTTTTTTTCAATTTGTGCTTATTTTTATAATATTGAAAGTATTTATAAACTAATATTTAATTTAATTTTTTAATCTAATAGGATTGTATTGGAGCAATAAACGGTACACACATTAGTGTCATAATACCTACAGGAGAGCAAGTGTCATAGAGGAGAAGAAAAAAAGAATATACACAGAATGTTATGATTGTTTGTGCATTTGACATGACTTTCACGTATGTAATGGCTGGTTGGGAAGACACTGCTCATGAGTCAAGAATTCTTTTGAAAACTATTCATAATCCAAGCGCAAAATTTCCACATCCCCCTCCTGGTGAGTATGAAGGTTTTTTTTTTTTTTTTTGTCAAATACTATAAAGTTACTTACTAGCATTTAAAGTTGAATTGAAAGGTTTTAATTTATATATGAATTGATGTTATTCTGTAGATAAATACTATGTTGTTGATGTTGGTTACCCTAATATACGTGGATATCTCACACCATATATAGAAACGTTCGATATTGGTTGTCAGATTATCAATGTGGCATTTGAACTCGTAATCAAAAAGAAATTTTCAACTATCGTCATTCTTCATTGAGAAATGTTATTGAGCGGTCCTTTGGAGTATTGAATGCTAGATTTTCAATTTTACAAAAAATGACTCCATATCAATTTCTAATACAACAAAGTATTGTGTGCGCATCGATGGTTGTACATAACTTTATTAGAAAAGAAGCCATTGCAGATAAATTATTTGCTTAATATGAGCATAATAATATTAAATTAGATTATGGTTCAGAATATCAAGAGAGCAATTTAGGAATTAATATTAAAACAAATGATGTAAAGATGTCCATTGTTAGAGATAACATTACTAACCAACTATGTCATCATTGATAACTATATTTTTTGTTTATTGATTAGTAACATTTATTTTTTGAGCAATAAATATGTATTTTACATTTTTACATTATTTTGTGAGTATTTGGTTGATGAGATAAAAATTTAAAAATAATTTTTAAAAATAACTTATTTATTTATCTAGTTTTGTTATTGTCACGTCAATAATAATTAATTAATTAATTAATTAAATTATTTATTTAATTATAGTAATATAATATTTGAAAAATATTTAATTTAATTTTTTTAATATTTTTAATATTTAACAAATATTTTGATAAAAAATATCAAATGCCCTTCTAATAAAAAATTAAGTGTTGATTATCAAATACTCTAACTCTAATTCAAAACTAAAATTAGATATTAAAATATTAATTATTGAATAATATATTTTAAATAAGTTCTACTAAAATAAATTTTAATTAAAATTCTTTTAAGATTAGATTTGCCATACTCTACTTTGGAGTCATTTGAAATAATTTAAAAAGGATACCAACGGCAACGTAGCCTTAAAATCGGCGTGGTATCACTTGGATCGGCTCGCCCAATTGTGCCCGTAAAGAGTTTTGGTAAAGCCCCGAGTTAGGGGTGAATCTGATAAACCCAGTGGAAGAGAAAGAAAGAGAGAAGAAGAAGAAGAAGAAGAAAGAAGAAACAAGGAAAACTGCATCATACAAAGCGTGAGGTCCTCGGTTCCGATCAATTATCAAGGTAAGAAGATTCATTTCATCCTTCTCTTGCATTAATTTGTGGTGAAATATCTGTGTTTAGGTAACGGATGAATTGGTTGATTTCTTGGCTCTGTAACAGGGTAATTTTTATTTGATGAAAGGATTTTGTAGTTAGGGTTGAATCTTTGCTTCAAATCCACTTATAAACTTGTGTCTGTTTCACTTTTGCAATGGAATTCCTTTGCCCATTGTTGAAATCAAGTTGAATATAGATTTGATGATTTTTAGGGTTTTCTTTATGTACATGGGAGGTGTTTGATGAAATGCCCATTAGAAGAAATAGTGTATGCGAACCCAACTTGAGAAATAATTGGTGTGGATGCAAACTTCTGCATTTTTTTTTTTTTATCAAACAATTGATATCAGATTATTACTACAATTACTGTTGTTTTATATATATATGTGGGATTTGTGGGAAACAACTAACATAAGGGTGTTGATTTGTGAGTGTAAAATACCTTTAGAACCATTCGGAAATTTAGGCATGTGAAAAAAAATAAAAATGTAAGGGCTGAAAGATGTAAAATTTTCCTGTGGAAACTTTAATCTTACGTCATTTTTTTCTTTTTTTTGGGGCATTTTGCAAAAATTTCATCAATTTATTTTGGTTGTCTTTATTCTATAATCTACAATAAAATCTTTTTCATCAAGTGGGAGTGTATGTATTGGTCTCCATAGAGTTGCTTTTTATTTTATGTTAAAGGATTCTGGCTAAGGCTTCTAATTTGTATTTTCTCTCGAATTACTTGTGTTATTTAAGTCTTGCAAATGCCTAGAATTATGTAAATTATGCTTTGTGAAAGACAAGAATTCATTCAATATTTTGTTTTTTTTAATGACCAATTCTTTTTTGAGTTTTTTTTTTATTGGCTTATTAGTCTCAGAAATATACAGGGTGTAAAAATCTTTTTCTGCAGATGATGTGGAAATATTCAATATTACAAATATAAAATAAAAAAGAATATTTATTAATGGAAAACCCACATACAAATTGAAAATAGAAAAGAACTTGGTAGGAACTGTTTTCCATGGAACAGGCTATGGTGGGTTCAACTTATCATTGAAGAAGGTAGGTGATCAATTTCCTAA
This sequence comes from Paratinospora sagittata, assembly GCA_035771175.1. Classification (NCBI taxonomy): domain Eukaryota; kingdom Viridiplantae; phylum Streptophyta; class Magnoliopsida; order Ranunculales; family Menispermaceae; genus Paratinospora; species Paratinospora sagittata. The sequence goes on along the minus strand of CM069596.1, from coordinate 8,626,743 downwards.
CTGCTATGCGCTTCTTCTCGAACTTGTGCACCAAGAAGCCAACTCTTTTCTTGGAATCTCGTAGTCTTTTTTTTTTTTTTTTTTACAACTGAGGATGTCTTGGCTTCTTTGAGCACCCAAGTAATGGCTCAAGATACAGGCAAACTTCCCTCTTGATTGTAGTTGTGTCAGCGGTTTCATGCTAAAGTTTGGTATTTGTCAAGGCCAACAGAAAAACATTTATTAGTTATTTATGTCATGGGGAGCAAAATAGTTATTGATTTATGCTGCTGTTAGATGGGAAAGCCAACAAAAAGACTCGATTCTGACTTTGTAGAGCCGGTGTGGCTGCTGCCTGCGCGTAGGGCCGTCCCCCACTCCTGCCCCAGGGTGCTAAGGGGCCTTTTGTTTTTGTAACAGACGACAGTGTTTTGCTGACACCTCGAATCAAGCTTTTGTTGTGACATGCTATGTTTTCTCCCCCATTGCTAGTAAGTTGATGACCTGCCTGGCACACATGTTTTGGCCTTGTGTGTCCATAATTCAAAAGAGATGACCTAACGACTGCCGCCTGACTAGACATACCTGTTTTTGAGGTTAGAACATGTTTTGTTCTTAATAGATATGGATTCAACAGAGTTATTTGGTTCGATGAAGAACCAGTAGCTATGAATGATTTCTCTGGGAGCTTGGTTTTAGTTAGAATCCAAGAGGTTGGATTATGTTCAAAATTCAATTTCTATTATATGCTCCCCTAGTTTCGTTTGGATTATCAAGTTAATAACTTCAAATGTAGTCCCTATTATTGGAACATCTAATGGAATCACAATTAGATAGATCATTATAAACTTAATATCTCATTTTCTTCTACTGCCTTTTGTTTAATGTCATAGGTATATCGTGGTTTAGACTTCTCAATGTTCTCATTCATATAATTATTATCTAGGGCAATTAACTTTAGCTCTATGATCTAATATTCATATTCAATCCGTCATCTCAAAATTTCTCTGTATTGCTGATTAATTTTTGTTTAGTTTGATGAGATATGTTGCTGGAACCCATTGTGCTGGTGCTTTTGAAGGTTGAGATTCGAGTTCATAATGTGTATCATTTAAATTTTAGGTTCTTTGTATTATTGAGACAGAAACGATAAGATTCAGTCAAATCTTTCATTTTGATTGTCTGGCCCTTCTAATAATGAATACATATGTTACAAGAAAGATGAAACTTAGGAAACGATCAATTGATCAAGTAAAAGACATATTTAGTGCATGAGGCTGTTGTATGGTAGTGTGCACAACTTTACCTCGCTTTTGTGATGTCTACTGTTAATAAATTATTAGTTCCTTAAAGGAGCACTTTTTTTTTTTTTTTTTTTTGAGGATTTTCATTTCTATGACAAGAAAAAATGTGCCATTCTTCCTTTGGGTGAGAGATTTAGCTTCTTTTAGATTTAATATTCTTGTATTCTGGTTATCATGGGAATCTTTATATGGCTCCATTAGAAGCTTGAGAACTCCTATCTTCCATGGAGAGCAAACTTAATTGATGGATAATGCCTTGTAGATGCTTTTGGCTTTTTATTACCTTTCCATGAGGTGGCTTTGCTGAAGTTTCCCATGCAAAGTGGTCACTGATTCATTATGTAAAATCTCAAGCATCTATGACTATAAATGATAAGAACAACCTAGATTTGGAGAAGACATTGTTCTTTTGTATTTTCCAAAATATTGGAATCTATAGTTGTTTTGAGATGTGTCGATTGCTTCACCACCCAAGCCACTCTCAAGTGTAGGAACAAGATTTCTGATACAATCACAGAATGTATTGGCTTTCATTTATTTTGCTTGTGTGATAAGTAGTCTTATGCTGATGTTTTAATGAGTAGTCTTTTATATCAATGTTGTTTACTTCCTATAGCTATGCACAGGAAATGTTGAATTGGGGTTTATATTTTTTGTTATTTTATCTGTCATGTTGTTAAGACTTTGATAGGTCAATTATTTTAATAGTGTTTCAGAAAATATTGCAAATTGTTAATTTTACTTTTTGAAACTGAGAAAAAAGACTAAATATATGAAGAAGTTGGAAATAGAAAGCCAACCCTTCAATGCTTTAAGTCTTATGGATAGGGGTGTAAGCGGGTTGGGTCTAGTTTTGGCCCAGTCACCCACCCTACCCGCCAACGTCGGGCGGCATTGGAAAGGACCTGATGCCACCTGACCTCCATTTTCAAGGGGGCCAACCCAACCGACCAAAGGTTGTGTTGGGTCGGTCAGGTTGGTCGCCGGATGAGTTCGACAATCACAAAATCTCCATCCAGAGTCTTCTTCTACTGAAAAACTAAACCCTAAAACCATCGAAATTCAAGAATCCTAAGGCACCATTGCACTCGGATTCAAACCTTCAAATTCAGATACAAAAAAACACTTTCACTTTGAAATTGTTCTTAATTCTTGCACCAAATCACAATAAACCTTAAAAAACTGCAAAAATTTGAAAATCCTAACTAGTTCCCCTGAAATCACTCGAACCGCTCAACTCACATCTTCTGGAGTCAAAGATCATTTAATGCTTCCACAAACTCCTTCATTTCTCCATCAAGATCTCAAATTTCAACGAGATTTCTAACATGTACAAGTTCAATTCTGATCCTAACATGAAAAATGCAGATTCAGAGGCCTAGATATACAACATAAATAAGAACTTTACTATAGAAAAAACTGAGAGAGGAGGGTGTGGGGGGGGGGGGGGGGGGTGTGGGGTGATCGGGTCGGGTTGCTTACACCCCTACTTATGGATATCATTGGCCGTATAATCTTTTTGTTTTGTACAATGTTTTTAAGTCATTTCTTAGGCAATGACTGGTCCACCGCCGAGACAATTTGCAACTAAAATCACCTAAGCCATAATTGAGGCAAATCAGTAGGGCTTCTTTGAAAATTTTCAGAAGTTGAATGGAGTCGGTGTAATAAATGAAGGCTAAGGTTCTTTGTTCTTCATATTGCTACATGCATGATTGTGTAGCATATAATTTGCATAACTCTTAGTTTAAGTGTTATGCATATATTTCCATATACAAATTATATTTTTCATTTTCCAATTTTCTAATTCATTTTTTTTTTGTTATATTGCTGCAAATATATATTTTTTTCTAATATTATTGCATCAAATATTACTCTTTAAATCATTGTATCGTTAGTCACTATATGCTAACTTCTTATTTTTAATATGTCTTTCTAATTATTAATTTTGTGGACATGGAATTGAGGAATGCAAAATATGATTTATTTTTAATTCACAATATTTGACTTTAATATTGTGGAATATATATGTAATTATACATACATGGTTTGTCTGTGCAAAACTAATTAATATTGACTTATGGAGCTTATAATAAATATTATTTGCAATGCCTAGATACCACCTTACCCAAATGGGTCCAGTTGCTTAGACGCCTTGAGAACATTGGCTTTTGTATTTAAAGTTTTATCGATTATTTTTAAGTTAAAAGAATTAGGATGTATAGGAAAGTGTTCTTGGCTGGTATGTCTTCAGCAAAATATAATGTGTGATATTTTATGATAGTTAAAAGAGTTAAGCTTCATTTAGAACTCATGTAATCATTATGATATTGGTTTGGGAATTATGTAGATGCTATAATATTATTAGATAAGAAGGATTATATGATACTGACCATCTCAAAGTGTAGATTATTTGTCTAACTATTATCAATGTTACCATATGATTATATGCAATTTCCTGCAGTCTTGAACTGCATTTGTTCTTTTCGCATTCTGAGACTTAGATTTAGACTTGTTTGTGCTGGTAATCTGTTGATAATTTCCATAATAATTCTGTTATTGCAGATTTTAAGTTTTTCGGTTCTCCACTTAGTTCACTTGCTAAATATATGACGTATGTGTTTGTTTACATTAAATGTCAAAATCATACTCAAAATTTACCTGAAGGAGTTGTTTGTTTTGACAGTATAATGGATTTGGAGACGGAGAATCGAATTGCTGCCATACTAATGAAAGAGGCAGCTGAATTGCGCCGCCAGGCTGAGAAAGAAGGTGTACATGCTTATGTTCAGCAGCGCAAAGTAAGGGGCCGACCAAATTCACGTTTCCTTACCGCAACTGTGCTTGGTGTTCAACAATGTTGGTTCCATTCTTGCCTTATAACACACTTTCTGGGTTTCTCTTGACAAATTTTATATTGAGCTCTATTGTTCAAAGAAAGTTTTATTGTTGTGGATCTTGGGAACTTGTTAATGCAAATTTATTGTTTTATGGGCCCATTGTATCAGAGCACCCAAGTGATAGATGGTCAAATTATAAATGCCATGTGCTGTGAAAGCTAAATTTGCAGAAGAGTGTGCTGCATTGTGTGAAATTCCACCAATATGGATTGTGCCTTCTCTAAATGCATGCACATCTTTGGATTTTTTGTCCAGGATTGGTTGCCTATTGGCCCTATCCTGATTGCCAGTGAACTAAAAAATGTTGATGACTTGATGTATGTATCTCCTCCGCTATACATGGTCTAATGCCATCAGAAACTAGTATTCAAAATCACAGGCACACACATGCAGCTTATCTTTTACCTTTGCCAGTTGCCATTCTCTCATTTGGTTGCTTAATTTTGAATTATGGTTCTTTTCAGCAAATCGATCTGTAGAAATGAGTGAGATGTGGCGAGTTCGGCAGAAAGAGATAAATCTGGATAATAAGCTGAAAAGGAATTCTGGAGAGGAAAGTAGTAGTAGCCACAGACAGTACACTAGTACTCCTAGAAGTACTTCCTCAGGGCACAGGCACACTAGCAAAAACAATGATGCTTCAAGCACCTCAAGAAAAAGGGAGGTAGACTGCTATTCTCGTGAAGATGGTCTAAGGGACGAGGAGATCGAAGAATTTCTACACTCAAGGTTGTAATGTGTGTTTCTATGTGTATGTTCACGCATTGTTTCCGTGCTTAAACTACTTTTGCAGTTTTACAGACCAATATTTTTCATTGGTTTTAAAGTTGATGTGATTTTTTTTTTTTTTTTGACTTTTCTTTACTGATGGCAGGGTGAAGCGTGGTCGAGGTGAAATAGGATCGAGAATGGATGAAACGGGTCCTTATCTTCTTCCAGCATCAGACTCAACGGAGACGCTTTCTGATATAAGGGTAAGAGAAGATTGGGAAGACCGTATATTTGGGCCAGAAAAAGCCACTTCACTGAAGTTGCAGAAATCTTCTGAAGATGAATCTGATGGGGATGACTGTAAGAAGGTTAAGAAAGCTGAGACGGTGAGCTTGAAGAAGGCAGAATCGAAGAAGCACAAAAGGAAGGAGGACGACAAGCACCGGCACAAGAAAAAGAAAGAGAAGAAACGGAGACATCGAAGTAAGAGTCGGTGAATCATTACAATAATCTGTGACAACAATTGTATAATAGCACAAAAAAATGTTCTGAATTCCTTATATTTGAATAACAAGGCTCTATAGAATACATTTAGTTGAGAAGCATGTGTGAGATGATGTAATACTTTTTTCAATGGGAAAGTCAAGAGGCTTAGATGGGACCAAAACTTGTGGCCATGATTTTTCGGTTCTTTATTTGGGTCTCCTTTGGCATGAAGCATTTCAAAAGCAGCTGCACCATGAACTAGAGCATTTTCTAGTAGAAGAAGCTTGTTGTATATTGTCCCATTTGGTAGTTTCAGCTTCCACTCCAGAACGGTACAAAATCTGACATTTTATTGAGCATGGCAAGGAATGCTCTTCCAAACAGGCTCTTAGATGCTCATACATATATATCTCTCTTTTGTTACAGATAACTTTTTTTTTTTTTTTTGTTGGCATTCAAATGAGATTAGCACCAAAGGGTTGTTGAGCTTTGTGAAGAGGCTTTCTAATTTCTGCTTTTGAGAATGTAGCTAAAATTAGAAAAGAAAGGGATGCTTTTGATTGTTGGTTTCTATTAATTTTCCAAAATTATGAAATTACAAGTCCTAGATAGTTTTGCTTTTGAATTATGTGTTTCAGACTTATTTTTCAAAGCATTGAACGTAAATTTGTTGATAGATCAATAGTATGACTGAAATCCCTTGCAAAATAAATTATAAGCAATAAAGTTAACTAGATAAATATTTATAGTTAACTATGGTAATTATAATTGTTGAACAAAAAAAAAAAAGAAAAAGAAAAATTAGTTTATTATTATTATTATTATTATTATTATGGAGCAACTAAATGTACCACGCTAACGCTCTTTCTTTCTCCACTTACTATTCTTAACCCACTTAATATTATATTTCTTTTTTTACCCTAAAAAAAATTCAGAACATCCCAAAATATTCTTTTGCCTTCCACTGTTTCATCTTCTTCTTCCAAGCTCCAAACCTTAGCAACCGTCACCACCACCGTTGCGCAAGCTTCATCGTCGTTACCCCAAGCTTCCTCTCTTTAAAAACACCAAGATTCAAGGTTGTTATCTTTTCTTACTACGATTCAAAGCATCCATGTCGTAGTTGCCATTTTTTTCGTCCAAAAAAATTTAAACCGAGCCCTATCTTGAAGCACCTGCCACCTTGGCCTTCTAACCCTCAAATCGAGCTTGAAAGGTGTTAGATTGAAGTTCTCAACATCATCCAGACGTCGTTTGCAAATTGAGGTGCTATGCCATTAAAAACAAACGAAAATGGGAGGTTCGGTCGGATCCTACCAAACTTATGACCTCAGTTCAATAGGATAAGACAAAACCGAGGTAATAAGTTTGGTCGGACCCTACCGAATTGAATGCAATGGTTCAGTGGGGTCCAATCAAACCTCCCTTTTTTGGTTGTTTTCAATGCAATGGCCCCTCAAGTAAGCTATGGTGGTTGTCTACCCATTTGGATGTATTTTTTATGATTTTCAATATTATTTGTATGCTAGTGTATTGTTGAGCACTATATTGCTGCCTATCAATGGGAAAACGGTACACCGACGTTCAAATTAAGTGGAAGCGCTTTGAATTGGGTTAATGTCGCTTCTAGGGAGGTAAAAATATGATTACCACACGAAACCCCTTCAAAACGACAAAAAACGGGAGGTTCGATCAGACCACTAAATCATTGCATTCGGTTCAGTAGGGTTTAACTGAACTTATTACCTCAGTTTGGTCCTATCTTACCGAACCTATGACCTCGGTTCGGTAGGATTTGACTGAACATCTCATTTTTAGTTGTTTTCAGTGACATGACCTCAACTTGAATTATCTGCTATTATACTTTCAAATGTTGTGAAGATTGGATATTTTGATTGCCTCGGAGTAGGTTTCTACACACTTGAAAACCAACTTTCAAAACACCTCAAAATCCTTTACAAAGGATCCTTGCCCTATTAAAATGGTTCTTAAAAGCTTTCAAAGAATGTTTAGGGGAAGAAAGGTAGGAAGATGACAATGAAGAAGGGTTTAGAGTTTAGGGGAAGAGATAAATGGGGTGGTGGGTAAAGTTAGTAAATGCTAAGGGTGGTAAAATGGGCCCGAACTCGTTTGTTCGCTTTCGTCCGACCCACTTTAAAACAGGTACAGACAAAGTCGGGCTAGGTATAGACAAAAAACCTATGTCCGTTTTAAATACCAGGTTGGGTCCAGACAAGAGCTTTAAAAATTGAGTACCCGATCCTACTTAATACAAAAGGTGAATAAATATGTTACATATATTTTTATTAGTTAATGCCCCATCTAATTGAACCTTTTTTTTTTATTTATATTTCTTCTAAAATTTTTCTTTCTTTTTTTCTAATTATCTTCTTTTTTCCTTTCCTTCATTCCTCATCGCCATTGGCACAAGATCATTATTATTTTTTAAATGAAAAAAAATATATTTTACCACCATATATTTCTAAAAAAGTATACAAGTACGGACAAAACCGGTATATTCGATTTTTAAAATATATGGGTATGAACAAACATTTGCTATCCGTTTCAAACTGGGCCGGGTATGGACATATTATATGTTCATTAGTATAAGACATCGTTTGTATCTGTTTCTGTCTCTGTCTATACTCGATTTTTTGCTACCCCTACTAAATGCTTTGAGGTTAGGTGAGAATACAATTTATATGAGGGTATTTTAGACAAATTATAGAAGGGTATTGTGGGAAAATATTAATTTTTTTGAGTGGGGTAGTACTAGTATTTAGTGGGGTAAGTTTAGTTGCATTTTTATTATTATGATTAATATAATAATAGTTATTATTATTTTATTATTAATATTTTTTTGTTTTATTTTTTCAGTGGGTGAGAGAAAAAAACTTTCAAATTTCACAAGAGACAATTGAATTTTTGAATCCATACTGTAGCCCCTGGGCTTCAAGCTTGGAAGTCCAAGAGGGTTTCAAGAGCAAAAGTTACAGAGCCACTGATCTCCTCCGCTCTACTTTTTCCTTCCTTTCTCTCTACGCTCTTCGCTGTCCGAACGAAAAAGGGTTCATGAGAACGACGAAGGCGGGAAATCACAGGCCGAAAAATTCAAGTTCCAATTGACTTCTTCTTCAGCCATGGCTACCAGATTCGACAAGGATCAACGCGACCGAACGCGAGTTCAGGCAATTCTTTTTCTTCTCTTCTCTTCTTTTCTCTATCCGATTCTCCATTTTTTGTTTTCCCTTTTTTGAAACATTGCGAAAATTAGAACTTGTTCATTGCCCCAGTAATGAAACTATGTACTTGAATACAAGTTCATAATCGGTATTGCGTGAACTGTGTGTAGCCACTTGTTTGAAGATTGCCCGTGACCGTGATCTGTTGCAGTGTGTGTGTGGGTGAAAACAGCGAATGGAGGTTCATAATCGGCGTTGGAATTGGAAATCTAGGGTTTTTCACAGGATTTTGGAATGTTGTCCTTAGTGTTCTTTTGTGGGCATCAGCGATTTTTTTTTGTTTTTTGCTGAGTTATATATAGGGTTTTCTTCAGTTTATAGTAGGGCTATTACTCATGAAGCTGCAAAGGAAACGGAAGAGATTTGTAATTGGAAGTAGTGTAGGGTTGTTCTGATACGAACTGTTTATCTGAGGTCAAGTTTTTCGGAAAAGTAAAGAGATAAACAGAGTGTAATGTGGTAATTTCTGGTGTTGGTTGGGGCTAGGATTTGCTGCTTGCTTAGTTTAGTTAGTGGTTATCTTTTGAAGTTATTTTGGCAGCTTTCTACTTATTTTTGTTTTGGGTTGGCAAGTATTTGGTGAATTGGGGGATTGTGGGCACATATTTGTAGGTCGTTTCTTGATTTTTGAGGACTCTCTATAAGATGAGGTGATAATTTCATGAGAACTCTTTAATAGGCTCACCTTCATGAGATAGGCTCTGAACATGAAGAAGCAAGCAACTGTGATGGGGCCATTTTGTCCACTTGGAGGAATGAATTAGTCCACAATCTAAAAAATAAACCATTTTGACTGTCTCGCTTGTGGTTTAAATTAATTTTGGTTGTTGGTGATCTGTAATGATCAAACTTCTAAACCCAGTTAAAAGAAGTGTTGCACTGAAGTAACTGACCTATTATTTACGGGTGAATTTCCTTGGTGAAAATACAGCTTTACAAGAAGTCACTGTTGGTTTGTCTCATTCTGGGTCATTAGCTTGCAAATGCATGCATTTTTTTGGGGGGCCCTAGATCATTGCTCCTCTGTCTATGTAGGCAAACAAACATGAATCATGTTGTTACTGTGCATAACCATAATGCATTCTCATGGGATGCTCTCGAGGATTATTCAAAGGATTGGTTGTTCCTTGGCAATTGTCATTGCTGCTCTTAATATATTCTGACTCTCCTACCTGTATCAATTACACATTGAATTTTTGATAAAATACAAAGTAGTTTAAGGCGTAAGACACACTTGAGGCGATGCCTGAGGTAGAACGTGCATGGTGAGGTGCACGTTTGAGTAAAATAAGATGTAAAACTCATAAAAAATTATTTATACATTAATTAATAGTATTACCCTTTTTTGGCAAAAGAATTTATAAAAAACAAAAAATCAACAATATTTCTCATTATACATCATAATATTAGTAGTAGCACTAATGTTTCTATTTCATAGTTTGGTATCGATATTATGTTTATTTTTTTTATATTTAAAATTTAATTGAAGCAAGAAACATAAAAGCGAAGAACAAGTAGTAACTATGATGCCTTTCTAACAACAACTTCTTGTGGTTGTCATAAACACATAATACAAGTTTTTTTTAATGTTTTATATTTTGTGTTATATGTATATCATGTATAAGTTTATATTTATTCAAAGAAAAGAGAAAGAAAGTATATAATACAATGTTTATATATTGATTTTACATATATTGAAAAAAAGGGGAGTAGAAAAGTGAGACACACTTAGGCACGCTTGAGTTGGTGTGCCCCACTTGTCAAATATTTAGGTGCAACATGCGCGCCCTGTCCTCAATGCACACTCGAGCTCGACTTGACTACACTGATAAAATGAATGTTGTATATTTTCATAATTGCAACACATGAGACTCTAATGCTAAAGATAATGTGGCATCTAATGTGGTATTTAAATGCAATTTATGGTTGTCACAATCAAGGAATTCAATGAATATCTTTTCGGCTATGCAGGCTCAAAAAATCTTGAAGTTTGTTTTTGAATACAATTCAAACTTTGTGACGGAAGTTAGAAATGATAAAAAGTTTTTTCCTTTCCATCCATTGAAATTGACCCTGGAACTTAGTTTGAGAGCTCTTTCAAATTGGATGCCAAACACATTCTCAAATATTAGAAATTAGTGGAATAACCTAAATATTTGGATTCTACCCTCTTTTTAGAAGTTCTTTTCAAATTGCTAATCAAATAGAATTTTGTTTTTGAACTTATCAAAAGATTAGTTTGTAGCATTTTCTTTGTTGAGATCAACAATTGAAATTCCATATGCTTTATTCTAGATTTCATAGCGAAGCTGTTCAAGCCTTTAAATTTGGTTTTTGGGCCACATGTTTACTTAATGAATTTGAGTGTTAAGGATTTCTTTTTCTTGTGCTTGTTGTTGCTCAATGTGCACGGTGCAATGATTTTCGCTAATTTGAGGTGTGATACTTCTAATTTTGTGGCACAATGATTTTAATTTCTTTACGATTCCTTTTGGAAAGAAATAGTTCATATTTGATATTCCGCAAAGATTGGGGGTTGAGGGGGGCTTCTTATTTGTTTTAAAGCAGGTTTTCAGGATTTGAGCATTAATCAATTTAAAAATGAACGCTTGGGTGGATCTTGAAAATTAGGTTTTACTTTATTTTGATATCATAGCCTTCTTAAGTCATATAAGCATAGTAGTCAGAATCGCGATTCAAATCGCTGAATCGTACGATTCACGATTCGATTTACTCCAAAATGATTCGAATCGGATTCATGAATCACTATACCTGTGAATCGGTTGTGAATCGCTTGTTGAATTGTGGTGAATTGATCTGAATCGTGAATTTGCTAAAAAACACTAATGTTTTTTATAACCCTATATATATTTAATATATACAAATATACAATTCACGTATGTGTCGTGAATCTTACGATTCATCGATCTGAATTTTGATTCGATTCATCAATTTGAATCCCGATTCGATTCATCAAGTCTCAAACGATTCACTTCCGATTCACGATTTTGACTGTCGTGCTCATAAGGGGATCTATGTGCTTGGAAAACTATATTTCAAAGGATTGAGTGGTGATATACAAGGCATGTGATACTATTAGCCTTCAATTACATTTATCTTCTTTTTATTCTAGGTGTGCCTTGAGCATCTATGGGATTATTTAATAGACTTCCTTGTACAATGAAATAATTCCTACCCCACTTGATATTTGTTGGTTTATTATGGTGTATAGCTTTTAGAAGTTCTTTTTATTACCTTACAAAATGACGTCTGCAAGATGACATTATTGAGAAAGTGGTTATGGAGATTCATATGGGAACTCTCTAGTTGTCCAAATATTTTTTCCCAAGATGCTTAAATTGGTGACAGGGTTCTGTTGGAAATGTTGCCCGTGTGATCTTGGTTCATAGCCACTTTTTATTGAGAAAGTGGTTATGGAGATTCATATGGGAAGTTTCTAGTTGTCCAATTTTTTTTTTATTCGCTAGATGATTAAATTGGTGATAGTTAGGATTCTGTTAGAAATCTTGCTTGTGCGTCTTCTTGGTTCATTTATGGTGAGGAGTGATTAAACAATTTGGTACATGGAAGAAGATCCTAAGAGACTTACAAGATGGAAGAAATGAATAAGGCGCATTTTGTAAAAAAACGTAATGTGGGTTTGTGTGAATCCATCTAGCTTTAAGAAAAGGGCGGCTTGGTTGATGAAGCTCTCGCCTATGTGAGGTTCCAGGGAAGGGTTGGACCTCATTTGGTCTATTATGTGGAGCTTTACCTTGCATTACAAGAGGTTGTTCCCATGATTGGAAGTAGTGACCACTTGGATCCATCTAGTTTGTAGATGAAAAATAATTAAAAGAGAGTTGTAGTTTTGTTTACTCCCAAGGCAAGATGATTATTTGGGTGTGTAGATTGCATCTTTTGATCAATGGAACTTGGCTCATTTGCAAATTTCTCCTACTCTAAATAGAGTCCTCAAATGCTATATGTTGCAAAATAAAATAATAAAGAAACACAGAAATGCAATGTGGTTCAGCTCTATGGCCTACGTCCACGGGAGAAGAGGAGGAAATTTCTTCTTATTCGTGATGATGTCTCAATGGAGGAACACCATACGTATAGACATGCAGGGCTATGCACACATATACCAATAATTACAATTTTAGTACCGGTTAAATAAAATAACTACTAAAATTATCATCTTTCCTAGAAGTAAGTATCGCACAGATTTTGCTCTTCTCTGCAACACTCCCCCTCAAGCTGGTGAAGAGAGGTTTATCATTCCCAGCTTGGGCACACTTGCTTGAAATGTAGTATGGTTTAACTCTTTAGTGAGCAGATCGGTGAGCTGATTATTGGTAGATACATATGGAGTACAGATCAACCCATTATCAAGCTTCTCTTTAATGAAGTGTCTATCAATCTCTATATGCTTGGTTCGATCATGTTGAACTGGGTTATGGGCAATGGTAATTGCAGATTTATTGTCACAATAGAGTCTCAATGTATCTTTAAATTTGTCAAAATTATCTGCAACCATAATAGCTCACAAACCCCTTATGCCATTGTTCGAAATTCTGCTTCAGCACTAGATTTGACTACTATATTCTGCTTTTTACGTCACCATGTCACTAAATTCCCTCCAAGAAACGTACAATATTCAATAGTTGATCTTCTGTCAACTGCTAAACCAACATAGTCTGCATCTGTATATGCGTCAAGAACCACTCCTGTGTGCCGTTTAAATAAGATGCCCTGTCCTGGAGTTCCTTTAAGATACTGTAAGACGCGGTTGGCTGCTTGCAAATCAATATCTTTAGGGTTGTGCGTGAACTGACTTATTACACTTACAGCATATGCAATATCAGGTCTTGTGTGAGAGAGATGGGTGAGTCTCCCTACTAGTCTTTGATACATCTCCTTATTAATAGTCAACGCTTCTTTAGCTTCTCCAAGATTGTGATTAGGATCAACAGGTGTATTCTCTTGTTTGCATGTTAGCTTCCCTGTTTCTTTAAGAAGATCCGTAATGTACTTTTGTTGAGAAATAAAAATTCCCTGTTTAGAGTGTGCCACTTCAATCCCTAGAAAGTATTTCAATCTCTCTAGTTCCTTGATCTCAAATTCCTTGGTCAAACATTGCTTCAAATTCCGTCTCTCGTTCTCATTGTTTCCTGTCATGATGATGTTATCAACATACACTAATAAAGCTGTAACTCACCCTGAAGTTGAGTGCTTAATAAACAGAGTGTGACCTCCTTGGCTTTGTCGATATCCGATATTTGTCATTACTTTGACAAACTGACCATACCATGCCCTCGGGGACTGCTTCAGTCCATACAGGGCCTTTTTTAATTTACACACTTTATCAGTGGTGCCAAATCCTGGAGGCACTTCCATATAGATCTCTTTTTCTAAATCCCTATGTAAAAATGCATTCTTTGCATCAAATTGTTGCAAATCCCAGTCATAATTAGCTACCAATGACAAAAGAAGTCTCACAGTATTCATTTTTGTAGCTAGAGCAAATGTCTCTTGATAGTCCACACCATATCTTTGAGTATATTCTTTGGCTACTAATCTTGCCTTGTAGCGCTCCAGGGACCCATCTGTTTTGTATTTTACTGTATAAACCCATTTGCATCCCATAGGTTTCTTTCTTGCAGGCAAGTCCACCAACTCCCAGATATCATTTTTTCTCAAGGCTTCCATTTCCACATTCATGGCTTGTTTCCAATTTTCATCAAATAAAGCCTCGGACAAAGAGGTAGGGATTTGGATATAGTTCAAGCTAGTAAGAAAGCACTTATGAGATGGAGAAAACCTTTCAAATGACACAACATGGGAAAGTGGATACAAGGGACGTTTAGTTCATTCCCTAGTTCCCTTTCTAATGGCAATAGGAAGATTTAGATCAATGTTTGTTTCGGGCTGAGGTTCTGAAGGGTTTTGTGAGAGAGGGTCAGAGACTGTACCTTCATTTCCAAGAGCTGGTTCAAATTATTGGACTTGCATATGTTCATAGACTATAGCTTTCTTCCTTGAGTACACCTGTGCAGTCATTTGATCCTCTAGAGCAGACGACTCAAGTTCAGGTTTCGTACTTTGGTTATCGTTGGGTTTTAAAGGTGCAGATGCAAATGACTCAAGTGTGGAGGGAGATGGTATGGATGAGAGGCAAGGACTAAAAATTAGCCGAATTTCGACGAAATTAGCCGAATTTTTTCGGTTTTTTAACCATCGAAGTGAAAAGTGGGATGTAAAATAAAAAATGCAAAAATTCGCTAAATAATTCGATAAACTTCGACAACTTCGACGAAATTCGATAAACTTCGACAAAAGTTTAGTTTTTCAATAAAAAAATGCAAAAATTCGAGCAAAAATTCGACAAAATTCTACAAAATTCGATGAAATTAGACAGAGAAGTAAAAAAGATGTTACTTCATCAATAAAAAATAAAAAAAAAACACTAATAATTATGTATTATTTTCAACTTCATCGACCAACATAGCAATATAAATTTTAAAAAATAATTTAACAAGTTAACAAATTATGTAGTTTATGGGATATGCTTTACCAAAAAAAAAAAGAAACGAAGCAAAATAAATAAATAGTTAAAGTCGAAATAAGATAAAAACTTAAAAATAAATTAAAAGATTTTCTAAAGTCATCTTTTTTTAGTTAATTCTTATGAAACAAGATTAATAAACAACACATTCAAATAATAAACTAATAAATTAAGCATGATAGAATTCAAACTAGTAAAGTATATGGTCGAGAAGCAAACCACCACAAAATTAAATATCAAAATAAAGAAAACAAATTAAGACCAAAAGCCGTCATTCAAATTCATCAACTCACTTAACAAGATTGATTTTGTTAGGTCGCTTATTGATATTTTTATGTATTAAAAGTGTCTATTTATATTTGTTTTTAGCTTATACTACAATAAATTTAGATATTTAAGCATATATGCAAAAATTCTCTAAACTTCTCTAATTTAGCAAATTTTTACAAAAATTCTCCATGTCGAATTAAACTTCTCCGAAATAATTCTGATTTTTGAAGGTCGAAGTTTAGGGCGAAATCGAAGTTTCGTACCTTGATGAGAGGTAAATGGAGAAGAGGTCATAGAGGAGAGAATCCCAATCCTTATCTTCCATGATGGAGTTCTCCCCCTGAAGAAAATGAGCGAGAAAATAATACTCACGTTCATTGAAAGTAACATCCGCTGAGACAAAGAATTTTTTAGACGGTAGATGGTAGCATTTGTACTCTTTCTGAGTTGAGGAATACCCCACAAAAACACACTTGAGAGCTCTTGGATCTAATTTCCCCTTGTTTGGATGGCGAACATGGACAAATGAAACACACCCGAAGATTTTAGGAATAAGATTGTTGGAGGTTTTGATGTTAGGATAAAATTGTGATAACAATTCAACGAGAGTCTTAAAACCAAGGACTCGAGAAGGTATTCAGTTGATAAGATGTGTGGCAGTTAGGACGGCTTCCCCCCAATAGAACTTCGGCACATTGTTATGGAACAAGAAGGCTCGGGTTGTATCAAGTACGTGACCATTTTCCTCTCAGCAACACCATTCTGTTGTGGGGTGTGGAGACAAGATGATTCATGAAGATCCCTTCCTTTTGAAAGTAAGGGGTCAAGGTTTGATTAAAATAGTCCCTTGCATTGTCAGATCGAAATTTCTTGATTTTAGCTCCGAATTGATTTTGTACCATGTTGTGAAAGTTTGGGAAAACGAAGCTCACATCAAATTTTTGTTTGAGTAAGAATATCCAAGAGATTCTAGGACAATCATCAATGAAAAATACAAACTAACGTGCTTTAGAAACATTAGGAATAGGAGGACCTTAAATATCACTATGAATAAGATCAAAAGGAGTTGAACTTCTTTCATTGTGAACTGGGAAAGTCACATGCTTGTGTTTTGCCATTTCACACACCTCACAATGAAAATCGTCAACATCTAGTGTCTTAAATGGAGACCGAAACATGACCTTAAAGGTTCTAAATGAGGAATGTCCAAGTTGACGGTGATGAAGCCATATTTTATCTTTAATGGAGAGATAGTGCTTAGAGAGAAATGATGAGTTATTCTTGATAAAATTTACCGGTGTCTCATGGTAATACATCTCATCCTGTTCCTTAGCAAGTCCAATTGTCTTTCCCAACTTTTGGTCCTGAAATTCACAATGAGTAGGATGGAAAATCACTTTACAGCTTAGATCATGTGTTAACTTTTGTATAGAGAGAAGATTTCTGGATAGCTTCGGAACATGAAGTATGTTTCTAAGTGTAAGTGTAGGGCTAATGTGAACATCTCCTATGCCTGCAATTATGGTTAAAGACCCATCAGCTGTGGCTATTTTTGACTGCTTGGACATAGATTATAGGTATGAAATATATGACAGGAATTGGTCATGTGATCAGTAGCACTGGAATCTATAATCCAAGAGTTTGCAAAGGATTTATCCGAGACTTTGAATCCAATAAAAATAGGAAACTTACCTAAATGTGCCAATGGGTTGGTACCTGAGGGTTTTCCAAAAGTGTCACGTAGAGTTCTCAATCTCTTGATCTCATCCTGATTGAATCCGACTTGCTTAAGAGAGTGTTTTTCAATTGATTGTACATTGTATATCTTTCTTTTGGCTCACGTACCAGTGGAAGCAACAACAACAATAATGATGCTTGGTCAGATTCTTCAATAACAACAATGAAGGCCAAACAAGCCTCTCTTTGGCAATGAAGGCCGAAGATGGAGGTTGATGTTTTATTTTTATTTATTTATTTTTTTCTCAGATCTGATATATATATATTTTGGGTTACAGAAGAAAAAGAAAGAAGAAAGAAGGAGAGTGAAACAGATGCGTAGAAGATGAAGAGGAATAGGGAGAAGAAGAAGAAGGGGAAGAGAGAGAGAGAGAGACGATGAATCAGAGAGAGAGAGAGAGAGAGACGACGAACCAGCAACGAAGAGGGATGGGAGACGGAGAACTAGAGACGTGCGACGATGGTGATGGGCCAACGATGACGGAGAATCATAGATGCTTAGCAATGGTGATGCTCAGTGAGAGGTGACAGAGATGTGCATCAGCAGAGATGTGCGACGATGATGTTGATGGTGATGGTGACGAACCAGTGGCAGCAACAACAACAACGACGGTGAACACCAACGATAGAGATGAAGGCCGACAACGATAGTGGAGCGCACAACAACGGGATTTGAGTCGATGGTTGCGATCGCAAACAGTAGTGGAGCGCACGACGGTAGGTGGTGCGATTCTAGCGCTGAAGGCAAGCAACGATAATTTTGGCGATGAAGGCCGACAAAAAAGATTCCGACAATGAAGGCCGAAAGAAAAAGAATTCTCAGTTGTACGAGCCTAAAGCTCTGATACCATGTTGAAAAATAAAATAATAAAGAAACACTGAGATGTAACGTGGTTCGGCTCTATGACCTACGTCCACGGGAGAAGAGGAGATTTCTTCTTATTTGTGATGATGTCTCAATGGAGGGACACCGTATATATAGACATACAGGGCTATGCACACATATAGCAATAATTACAATTTTAGTAATTGCTAAATAAAACAACTACTAAAATTATCATATTTTCTGGAAGGAAATAAATCCCACAGATTTTGTTCTTCTCTGCAATAATATATTCTTAATTGGAAATGGAAAACTGTTGATAAAAAAGAAAAAGGAAAAAAAAAAGCAATACTACAAATGTTCTAGTGTGGTGATGTACATGTGGAGATCTATTGTTTGAGCAATTTCTACTACAACTTTTAGCATTTGAACTTAGTTGCTATCACACCCTGTGTGTCTTTTGGATTTCTTGGTGATGGCAGTTGTTGCGAAAATTACTTTGCCGGTGCATTTCCCTGGCTAAGTTCAATTTTAATTGGTGCTCCATTTGTGGTCTACCTTCTTGTACATGTCAATTCCAACTGACCTGCATCTGGTCAGTAATTGCTAGTCAGGATGCATGAATTGTCTCCCTCCCCCCCTTCTCTCTCTCTTGCTTCTCTTACCGTGAAACTATTGTCGATGTCGGTACTTTCGTAGGAGATTTTATGTGATTAATCATAAATTTATGTTTCGTGGTTTTTTCTTTAAGTTATAATTTTCCATTTCAGGAAGCATTGGAACACTTGGCATCAGTAGATCTCATTGATCTGTGCAATGAAGCAAAGGTTGAACGTTGTCGAGCAACTAGAGACTTGAGGAGCTGTGGACGTTATGTACAATATGTTTTAAATTCATGCGAGCATGCCTCCTTATGTGCTGAATGCAGTCAACGGTGTGAACAATGCCCAATTTGTAGAATTCCAATTCCAAAAAGTGGTGATAGGCTTCGGCTTCGGCTTTACAATGAGTGCATAGAAGCTGGTCTTATTTCTAAAAGATATGATGACATGTTTCAAGAGAAAGAAGATGATGGGAAGCAAATTGCTGTTGATGTTAAACGTCTATATTCCCTGTTTGATGTTGCCTTAGAGAACAATTTGGTTTCTCTGATTTGCCACTGTATCCTTTTATAGTTCATGCATTCTGCTTGTGCTTGGGGCCCTTGTCTAGGTCCTATTGAGATATTATGTGGGAATCATCCTAAGAGAAAATATGAAAAATCTACGTTGAGAATCAGGAGGGCTAAATATCAATTCTTGAATTAATTAGAGGTGCTTGTCTTTTGATTCCCCTCTCTAGGTTTTGCCACATTTAAACCTAAAGTGAAGTAAGGATCCAAAGCTAAGAAATATATGGATGATCGATTTTCAACATTCATCTCTTCTATACTTTCTATAACTTGTTCTGTAAGTTTGAATTTCTTAACAAAACTCTTCAGATGTTACAGATGTTTGTATGGATGAAAGTGCTGTTTCCAGTGATCCTGTCATTGCTTTTCTTTTGGATGAGGTGGTTGTCAAGGATTGGTGCCGGTGCACATTTGGGAATATTATAGCAGACCTCCAAAAGATTTGTATCCTTCAGCATTTTGGTAAATTTGAGACCTAAAATGGGGAAAAAAAATTGGCTCTATATAGCAAGGACACGATACATGCTTTTCAGTTTGTTTGGATGCATAAGTTGATATGTGGAGGTACCCTGACACATCCTAATATTGAAGATAACTAATTTATATAAGCATTTATTATTATTTATTAATCTTGACTATAAGTATAGATCCTGACATGTCTAAGACTTGAGATAAAGCCTATCTCTTTTTTTTTTTTTTGAGTCTTCATTCAGTGATTCTCTCTAAAATTGCTTTTCAGAAGTTTGCTCTTGCTCATCCCTAATTTGGTAATATGTTAAGTTACACTGTTACGATGTGGTTTATCATTTGAAATCCACTATTTCAAGAAACAGCAAGAAATATATTTCCTATTAAATTTTCTATCTTTATTTAGAATACGAATTGGTGTGATTTAACTGAAAGTATCCTGTTGTAATTTATTTATATAGATATGTTGGAGTTTCAGGTTCTATAAAGACTTTATTCTAACACATGATGATCATCTTCATGTGTTATTTACTTTGTGCATATCTAAGTCTTAAGATATGCTTGTGAACTTTTTAGGAGTCTATGTTACTTTTCTTAAGATCTCCAACAGATACCCTTGAAGTAGAGGAGATGAAAACAAAATTATCATCACTTATAAAATCTTCCTCACAGTTAACTGGTGTTTCCAATGTGCTTGAGGTTTTGGAATCATCAATTAAGGAAACTCTTTCTGCACAGCCTGATTTGCACCAACTTCAGGAGAATGTATCAAAGGCTAAGCAGGTAGTGCAGTGAACTCTTCAATCTTCATTTAATGCATAAGTATTCCTCCAAGCTTTTACATTATTGAAATCATATCTTTAATTTTGTTTTGTTGCTTCGCCAGTTGTTAATCATACTTTGTGTCTTTATTCTACCTGCATATGGGAAATGGATTTCTCATTGTTAGCTGCTTTAATTAGTTATCACCTGGATCAATTTTTCACTTCTCTCTTAGTAACCCTATAGTAGTTGTTTTGCATTATTATAGATCTGTTTGCTGTAACACAGTAATAGTGATCTTATCTTTTTCTTTCTTGAAAAGATATAGAATATTTTGATTTATTTATTTTTTCCTTCCAAAAACCTAAACTTTTGGCGGGATAAGAGCGTTGGGGTGGTAGGGTTTGAGATGAGACTAGAGAAGAAAAGATTTTTCATAAAGAGGAAGCTGAAGGGTCAAGTTTCCACAAGCATTTCTTTGAGTGATCTGTCAAGATTCTTGTGTTTCTAGTTTGAATAGATTCAATAGAAAAGGGCCAATTTCTTCTCCCTAGAAGAAAGATTCCTTGAGAAATTGCAAATTCCTATAATGGTGGCGAGTGGCTTTAGACTGTTGAGGGTTGATGACGAAGAATGCAATCAGTTTGTTATGAGTGGATGAAAGACGGTACAGAGAGGGACGAGCATTGCCCCAGTTATCTCCCCATGCCAATTGTCTTCCTAGGAGGTCGTTATTGAGAGTTCAGGTGCAAGTGTAAATGGTAGGAATAAAGCGATCAATGGATGTGAGAGAAGTGGGGCAGATATGTCTATTAGAAAAACCACCCAAAAGAAGAAATGAAGTGGTAACCATTGGAACAACGAAATGTGGCTGTGTGTTCTTATTACGGGACCAATAGTTGGCTATTGATAGTTGTTGGATTCTATAAGTTGAATGTGGTGCATGTAAAGATTCAGCTTCTAAATACTTATTAGGTTAACTAAGGATGAGACGTCAATGCAACGTAGTGACATCAGTGAAGGATAAAGATTGTAAATGCTTACTTGCTGTCTTCCGAACTTTAACTATCCAAAAGCATTATTTGGGATATCTCTTACCACCTAGTCTAGATAAGGCCTTGATCCGTAATACTTCCAACGACATTTAAAAGAAATTCTAGGAAAATCCATGTGGACATGGATTTTATCTCCTGCTAGGTCATCTGAAGATTTAAGTATTTTCTCCTCGAAGACCATGTGAAAGTGAGCTTGGAAAAACCTTCTTCTGTCTGGTTATTTTGTTTTCCTTTCGAACTTAGTCCGAGCTTTGGGGTGAGTAATTTTCTTCATCGAGCTGAAAATTCTAGCTATTGACAGTTTTAATGGAGCTGAAGTTTTTTATTTCATTTCGAATCTTGGTTCGTTGCACCTGTATCTGGAAAATGGAGATGCTTAGATGGCCTTGATGGAGTTATAGTACAAAGGTACCATTCTCCACATGCCTACCATTGTACTATTCATGAAATGGGTTGTTTATTAGTGAGATGAACTAGATGCAGTAATGGGAATGTGAGACTTTTAGTTCCTTCTGTTAATACGGTAAATTAGTTCATCCTTTTAATTGAATTTTGAATATCTACTGGGTGGTACTTGTCATGGTCATGGTTGGCATCTTAAGTAAGTTCCATTTCTCAATAAATTTAGTACGTCTATGCAGTACTATTATTTGATGACAATGAGGTAACGACTGACGAATTTTTGTGAGATTTTGTAAAGACTTTTGTTACCTTTTTCTTGTCAATCGTTCTTGTGCTAGTAATGACAGGGCTGTTAAACTTATATGTGCATGTGGCAAGAAAGTTACAATTCTTCTTTTTGGTTGATATTACAAGGTTATACAATTATACCCATAGTTGACAGAATCCCGATTTGAATTCGTGAATCCTACGATTCGCGATTTGATTCGCCCTCCATTGATCTAGATCTCACATATGAATCCCCATACTTGTGAATCCCTCCCTGAATCGGTCTGAATCAGTGTGAATCCTGCGATTCACTTGACAATTCAAACCGATTCAGGGGGCTTTTTGGTTCCTTGTGTTCGCGCTCAACAACAAAAGAAACCCTTTTTTCCTTTTTTTTTTCCTGCTGTGTGTTTCGTATTAACGAACTGATTTTTTTTTTGGATTTATAGATTTTATTTATTTATTAATTTATTTGACTTGACATCATACTCTAAATCATTTTTAGGTGATATTTTGGACAAACTTTGTTTAATTTAAATTATGTTTCAATGTTTGAAACTTTGAACATTAAAATTCAATGATTAGATTTAGTAGATTAGATCACAAATAAAAAACAAGATATTACAATTTATAATGGAAATCTAATGTACAAATAAATGTCTCTAGAAATTAAATTTATTTACGATTCACAATTTTATCTGGAATCCTACTATTCATCGATTCGAATCCCGATTTGATTTAAAGGGACCTCCACCGATTCACCTTCGATTCACGATTTTGACTACCTTGGTTATACCTTCTACAACTCATTCAACAGATAGTTTTCTGGGGCTTGATGTTGAGATGATACATGCAGGAGTGCATAAAGCATTGGAAAATTATATTGCAGCATGGATTGCTTCATTTTCTCCATTAATTGATATTTATTTATGGTTTGCTTTTGACATGCATGTAAACATGATGCAAATTAATATTCGAATCTGAATCTTAGTTTCATTTGGGAAAATATTTCTCCAAGAATCTTGCAATTAGGACATCTCTGTGCTCTTTACCCATCAAGAGCATTATTATTCTGAGTATTTTTCCATGTTTGTGTACCAGATTTCTTTCTTGTCTTTAGCATTCCTGGTTTTTTGATAGTTTTACTAGTGTGAGATGCTAGAGAACCTAGATCTATTTACTTTCATGGGATTATTGAATACTGCATTGGAGGATGTTCAAGGCTCGACCATTAATTTCGAAGGGAAGTGAGGAATAAAAACTCTCATCCTGAAGGTATACTTTTCAATGGACCAATGAGGAAATGAAACTTTTCTTTTATTTTTATTACGCTTTATCCTTCCTTTCAGCATCCTTGACTTTCATCTTTATTTTGTAACCCGGTTGGGTCCCCTACCCTATATGTATATAAAAATCTTATCCTCTCTTGTCAAAAAAATAAAAAATAAAAAATAAAAAATAAAAAGTAAAAAATCATTTTTTTGTATTATATAAGTAATTAGAGCAAACCTTTTTTAGGTTTTGTGATTTAATTGTTCGGTACAACTTTCGCTAATTTATAAATTAATAATTTTCTTTCTGCTTGACCTTGGCTTTTTTTTTTTTTAATTTTATTATCAGCATTTGGAGATCATGATTTGGTGCATAAGACATCAGTTTCTCAACATTGTCAAGTCATGCTATTCGAATTACACCTCCTGGCATTCTTGCTTTCGTGAAAGGAAGTCAGCGGCAGTTATGCGTTCATGGCCTGACTTGATCAGTAATTCTGTAGAATCTAGCGAACAAAATAGTTCAACACTCTTTATTGAAGATGCACTTTTAAATCTAGAGGTGGAAAAAGGAAATGGGCCAGAAATCGAGAAGGAAGCAGAACTTACTGCCTTGGCGAAGGATGGAGGATCATCGTCATTCTTCCGATCTAAAATAGAGGGTTTCTCAGGATGCTATCCATTTGAAGATTTGCGAGATGCCACTGATATACTCTTTCTATGTGGAAGCTCTGATTTGGTTGTAGCAAAGCGAGCAATTGTATCCTTGATTTTCTTCTCATGCTTTTGTGTTTGAAATTTTTTCCCTTTACTCACTAACACTCTCACAAAGACACACACACACATGCATGTATCTTTTGTTCTTCTTAATTTTGATGCAGTTTCTTTATTACTTGTTTGATCGACATTGGACGATGCCTGATGAGAAATGGAGGCACATTGTAGATGACTTCGCTGCTTCTTTTGGTATAGTTAGGCACTCAGTGCTAGAATCTCTAACCTTTTATCTTCTGGATGACCACACTGACGAGGCCCTTCAGGTTAGTTGGTTTGATCTTTTCTTTCTTTTTCTTTTTTTCCCTCCAATATAAAGATTAGACATTGATTTCTGTCTGGGCTGTATATGATGCATATCAAAGGCTTTCTGTCTTCTGGTGCACAATTCGTCCTATTTGTTCCATAGTTCCCTTTGAACTCTTGGTAAATGCTACATTCATCAGCAATATCATTTTATCTGTTTCATAATAGTATTAGTATGTCTTGTGATCTGCAATATATGTTAATCTTGAGACATTGTCAATGTCAACTTTTCCCTGATGACCACTTTTAGCTTTATTACATTAGGTATTTGGGCAATAATCAATATGATAAAAACCATCTAGTCCTACAACCAGCTTCTTGGAGTTTACCTCAGATAATAAAGTTGTTGGACTCTTTAGCTGTGTGTGGTCTAGTTCTGGGTATTGGACCCCTCATGGCAGTGAATGTAACTAACTTGTAACCCTGTCAGAGTTGGCTTTGAAGAAACACTACTGCTGAGGGGACTCTGGTGAGAATTGTAGTATGGATCTCAGAAGAGTGTATATCAACTTTTTCTCTGATGATATCATTCTGGTTGTCCTAACACAAACTTGTTGGATAAATTTTTCTGTTTCATCAGATATCTAACATCACCAACATATTCTCGCAAATGGGTTTGAAGGAAACTTGCAGATATTGAGGCCTTTGTTGTAGGTTGAGTAGAGTGGTCATTGGATGGTTGGTGATAAATGCTTTCCTGCCAAGAATAGATGATAAGAAGTCTGGTGTTTGTTGTTTGAATACTGCAGTTTTGGAAGAGGCTTAATGCAAATAATATATTCTCGGGAATATCTGAGTCAGCTTATGGATTTGAAACAATATATCATACAGTTGGCTGTTTATTTCTTTTGCTTCCCATATCCTCACCATTTTGATTGTAAAATCTCACCATGTGTTTCTGATCTTGTTTTGTTTTTTTAAATGTCTAACTTTTTCTTGTTAGGAAGCTTGTCACCTCCTCCCTGAAATTGCCAGCACAGCAACTCATCCAAAGATTGCTCAAGTTCTATTAGAAAGACAAAGTCCTGAGACCGCATTAATGGTTCTACGGTGGTCTGGATATGATGGATTGAATGGTTATGCGTATTCTGAGCATGGTGGAGCGCAGTTGGTCTCTTTACAGCTGGCTGTGACGTCCGTTCGGGTGAGAGTTGAATGTGGGCTGCTTACAGAGGCATATATGTACCAGAGAACACATTGCCTAAGAGTGAGGGAGGAACAATTGAAGCATGGATCATCCCGGGTCTTTACAAATGAGCTGAAAGGTGAACAGGAGACTTGGGAGGATCAAGTAGAGGCTTTGGTAACTGAAATTTGTTGTTTATGTATTCGAAGAAACTTGGTAGATCGCATGATAGAGTTGCCATGGCATTCTGACGAGGAGAAACATCTTC
Source organism: Paratinospora sagittata (assembly GCA_035771175.1). Classification (NCBI taxonomy): domain Eukaryota; kingdom Viridiplantae; phylum Streptophyta; class Magnoliopsida; order Ranunculales; family Menispermaceae; genus Paratinospora; species Paratinospora sagittata. The sequence goes on along the minus strand of CM069596.1, from coordinate 8,600,853 downwards.
ATAAGTGCCTCTTAGACTATACTACTGAGGATCCTTCTACAACTTGTGGTAGCCTACTTGTTGTCTATTATCTTCAGGTGATTGCTTGGGATTATTTGAGCTGAAAACATACTTGCTTTGTTTATCTTGCAGGATGCACTTTGTTAAGCACACAGATTTAAGAGCAAATGTAGATTATGTCTTAGAAGATGATGCTCTCTTCGTACTGTTATTATATATTTGTAATTAGAACTAGAATGATTATGATCAGTTATGATAGTAATTTTTGTGGTTCATGCATGAATTTAGGTTTTGCAATGTTTCATATTTTTCCAAGTGTTTGTTTTCTAGGTATGGTTTGGTGGCGTTCTTGTGTCCCTAGTTTTTTAGGGTTCATTTCATTTTTAACAGTAGTGTATCCTAATATTTGATGACTTCCGGATTATTATTGTGGTTAAACCATTATTTTCCTTGATTTTAAACTTACAAAAGTTTATTTGTAGGCGAATTATGGTTAAAATGGTTTAATCAACATTTATTTACTTGGATGAATCATCTTAGCAAAGTGCAAAAGTTATATTAAACTTATTTTTTTGTTTATCTCTTACCATTTTGTTTGTGTATGAAGCTTCATTGATCTTGCTTATATAGTTCCAAATGATAGTCCTCTTATATAGAATTATCAAGGCTATCGATCATGCTTGCTTTCCATTTTCATTATTATTCAATATTTTACATTTAAAAAAAAAATCATAGTTGTTAATATTTTCAATATCAGCAATTGTTGCAAAAGTTCTTGAATCGTATCTGATTTTTAACCAAGTCAGGCTTAGGACAACATTACCTGTCCAAAGAAGGTAGCAAGGTTAAAAGTTTGTTCCTTGGATAGGAAATATTGTGCATGGAGATGAAGGAAGAAGAAACCAGAGCATCTATGCTAAGTGGCGCATGGGAATGTAGGGGAATTCAAGTGGTGTAGTTGGGGATATAGAAGTTGATTTTCACTAAGTTTTCCAAAGGAGACCTTTGATGTGATTATACCTGATTCTTATACATCAGCTAGGTGGCCAAATAAATAAATGCGCCTGCATTAAGTGAATCTTGAACATATATCTTTTTTATTGCATGTAGTTTATTTATTTGATTTATGATTTAACTATGTTTTCTTACAAAATAAGTGCAAAGTCGTTGACACTTGCTGATTTCCCAGATTCTTTAGCCATACCTTGTCTTTTGCTTTTCCATGTGCAAGGATTTGTGAAACTAATAACTGATCTCATAGACCTGTATTTTCTTAACATTTCAGCGGTTTCGGTACATCGAGGCATATCAAGTTAATTGCAAACTTGAGAAGTTGGAGCAAGATTTCATCCTGAAGAAGGCTACTAGTGAGGAAGATATACTGAGGATCAGGTCAAGAAGTCAGTGGAGAGCAGGATTGGTTGTAAGTATCTAATGACTTTATTGCTGTTTTACTTGAATTTATGATGAGACTGTTAGTTTTACTATGTGAAGCTTAATGTGGAGGTTGGAAAGTAGTCTGGGGAAGAAAATACCATCAGGGAGAGCCTGTATTTGGGTGCATAACTAGGTTTTGGAGATTCCAAAGAATCTGTCTCCTAGCTTCCATTTGCCTTTTGGGCGCACTTTATCAAGTTTGATGTGTTAAAATATATATCTTTGAGTAAACTGAGTTGATGTTGATTCAGTTTAAATCAAGCTCATGCACTAGTCTACTTATTTCCTTGGGGTGGATAATTTGAAGGTGGGGGATTTGAATTGGATTTCTAAAGTATCTAAACTGTGAATTCCATCTTAACAGGATAGTTGCATTGTGTTATTGCCCGAGGTACAACAACTACAAATAAAGACTCGAAATTTCTCTGATACTGATCTTTCACCTTCCAAGGATATTGGGTTTCTTTCAAAATCTAATCTTACTGGGGTAGAACTGGCAAATTCTACCAGTATTTTGGCTCCCATGCCTACTGATTCTCCCCTTATTCCTCATAAAAACCCGTCTTTGCCTCTCAAGAAAGCCTCAGCTTTTCAAACCCCTACCAAACCGAGCGAATCTGCTAAGAAATCCCAATTTGAGCTTTGTAACTACCGTTCTGCATCTGTTCTCCACGGGAAGTTACTTACACCTGTTGGAGGTACATTTACTCCTCACAAGGAGAATTCAATCTCTAAGTTGTCTGACATTAGAAAGAACTTCAAATTTGATGATACTCCTGCTCCTGGAATTCATCTTGTTAGTCCCCCAAGTAGTACACTAAAAGGAGACAGAAGTTCATCAAGAGTGCTTCACAATAATCAGCTTCGTGGTGACCACTTTGATAGAGTCTCTAGAGGGGAAGAAGCAGATTTGTTAAATAGTGAAGTAGAAAACTCCCATCCACAATATCCTAGCAAGTTTTCTAGCAATCAGATTAATGCTCCTGGATTATCAAAAGATTTGGCTCGAGATCCTCTCCCTAATTTACCCGGTAAACGGGCTCCTTCAGATAGATCTTGGACGGTGAATTCAGCAGGTGACTCAATGGATTTTTCTTGGAGGTAATCAATACTGATTATTATACTAGGCATCAAAGCACCCGAATTTGTATTTTTTTGATGATATGAGAGATATTTTTTTAACTTTCACTTATTTTATCAGCCACGGAAATGGAGTTTCCAATGTTGAGGACAAGAACGCGAATGGCGGGCCAAGATGGAGATCTGATGAAACCAGTGAGGATGAAGAGGAGCCTAGTCCAGAGAAGATAATTAGCAAGCCTTCCCCTATTATTCCCAGAAGGGGAACAAGAAGGATCAGGTCACCCAGAAGATGAACGGTTCTTGACGTCCTGAAATGGTGTCAAAAAAAGGTTTTGTAACAATAACCATTGCGGAACAAATTGGACTTCCCTTCTCTTGTCTACGGTTACATTGGTGCGAGGCGTGATAAAGCAGCAGCTTCAAAGTGGTGTGCCTGTAAGATGGTGTTCATGACTTGTGTGCCTGATACCCAAGAATTTGAAGCTTTAACAAGACATGTAGTTCAAGGTGATGTATTTGTTTCACAAGTTTGAGAATGTAATCCCTTTTTTTGTTAAGTATGTTTTACAAGTTTCCCCTTCTAGTCTATTAATTGTGAAGACAGAATGAGGAAAAGAGAATATTATTTGTCAGGAAGCAGAATTTTTTTCTCCCTTTTTGTGTTCAAAATCATCAGAGAAAGCAGGGTGCTTCTTTCTAGTATACCTTAGAGCTGTCTGTAAAATTGCCAAACCATAAGTTAATGATATGGAAACAGAAAACCCCAATTTGTTTCCAAGGTTTTAAAATGTGGGTGTTGCAGTCATTTTCATGGTGGAAATAGCAAGCATTGATTGGTTTGTATAAAGATTTATAACCTATTTTACAACCATTAACTCATGATATTTCTTTCGTTACATTAGAACTCCGTTTATCTTACATAGATTTTTGGTTGGGTTGGGTGATGGTTCTAACACTTCCTTGAGTGATTCTGTAACTTGAGAAAGGTGGTTGAAGTTGGGATTGGTTACTCATTACCCAACTAAGGCATTTGTATCCAATTCTATAACTTATTACTTCCCTTGGTGGATTACTTCCCTTGGTGGATTACTTCCCTCGTTCATATATCAGCTTTCTTCCCTCCACAATCATTCCATTGCCTCTTTTGTCATTGATGGGAGAAGTGATCTTACCTCATCTTCCTACTGGGGCCTTCACCTAGTTAGACCTCCGACCTCTAGAGCCACTTCCCAATTTTAAGAGCTCTCCTTGTTTGCCTGTTCTTCGGTTGTTCCAAGATAATGATAGTTTTAGTTGGTCCCTTCTCCCTTTAGGTAGGTTTTCTTCCAAGCCCCTAGAGAAATAATATGGTGGGTATCAAGTACATTGAATTAATAAAAGACATGAACGATGTGGTAAGAACCATTGTAAAATCAATAGTAGGTGAAACTAATGAATTTTTAACTACAATAGATTTACACCAAGAATCTGTCTTAAGCCCCTGCCTTGTCTTTTTGTATTAGTTATGGATGAATTGGCTAAACATATCCAAGAAGATATTCTATGGTGTATGTTTATTTGTTGATGTTATAGTATTGACTGATGAAATTACATTTGGAGTAAATGTTAAGCTAGAGGTTTGGAGAGAAATTCTAGAATCTAAAGGGTTTAAGATTAATATGATTAAAATTGAATACGTTAAACATAATTTTAGTGGAAGTAGAAATAGTGAAAATTGAAATTCAAGAGATACCAATGAGTGAAAATTTTTTAGGTATCTTGGGATCTGTTATACATAAAAAAGGAGAAATAGGGGAGAATGTGAACCATAAAGTTAAAATAGGATGGGTTAAGTGAAGAAGTGTTTTTGGAATATTATATGATAGTCGCAATCCATTAAAGTTAATTAAAGAAAAAATTTATAAAGTTGTCATTAGGCTGGTCATGCTATATGGTACAAAATGTTGGACAATTAAAAACATGTTAATAAACTAAGTGTAACAAAAATGCAAATGCTAAAAAAATAGAATTAGAAATGAACACATTTGGAAAATAGTAGGAGTAGCGCCAATTAGAGATAAAATAGACTAAGGTAGTTTGGACACATGCAACATAGGCCTTTAAATGTACTAGTTAGGAAAAATGACATATTAAACCCAGATAGTTACAATAGAGGTAAAAGTAGATTTAAGATAACATGAACAAATATAATTAAGAAATATCTAATATTTTGTAATTTGAATTTAAGCTTAGCCCTCAATAGAGCATAGTGGAGGAAGTGGATTTATATAACTAACTTCATGTAATTAGAAAAATACTTAATTTAGTTGAGTTGAGTATATTTTTATAACTTATGGACGTTATTTTAACAATTTTAAATTATATTTTAAAAATAAATTATAAAATTCAGACAAATGTAGGCTTTCCGTTTCTTAAAACAAACAAATACGGATGAAAAACTTTATCCTTTTTAAAAGCAAGTTGGGTACGGACAATGTAATATGTTCGCCATTACTAAGAGTTGTCAGCACCCATTTGTGTCCGGACTCACTTTTTCACCGCCCCTACGAGCATCTGAAGTAAATGTAACAACTTATAATAAAAACTTTATTATATAAGATGATGTGCAAGTATTTAGATAATATGTAAAAAAAAATTAAAATATTAACACTTTTACCTTTTAAGTTGGTTTTGTTCATGTTAGTTTACTTTGAAAGTTTCAACTCGTACACCAAATCAAAATAAAACCAATTTGATCGAGTTTTACATTTCTCAAACTTAAATCAAATTGAACTAATTTAAAATCAAACTGAACGCATAGGTTTGGTTTGATTTTATTATTTGAATCAATCAATTGACACCCTAAAGGCAATTCTTATAGTTTTTGGTCCCGACCTCTAATTCTGTATAAAAACCAATTAATTAGCACCTCGTGCTAATTGCGTGCTAATTGCTTTATGAAGACCGTCATAGGTTTGTTCCTTAATTAATTAAGTAAATTGCTCCCTAAATCTTAAAACAATAGGTAATAGTTTTAATGGACAAGATGTTGGAAAATGGGTAATTAAATATGACTTTTAACCATTTTCAGCAAAGTATTAAAATGAGACCCACAAGTAATTTTGAGTGGGTCCAAGTTGGTTATTAATCTTTGATATATGAAGATTAAGAATACATAAGTATTTAGCTATACCCATTTATATATGAATGTGAAATTAAGTCTAAAGTAGTTTACTTAATATGTGTAAAAAATCATAAAATTTGAAAACAATCTTTTAGTCCCACATAAGAAAGATAGAATTCTAATTATTTACTTATAAGTGTAGTTAGAATACTACACTTGAATTTCAGCTAATACACAAACACACAAGGAAGGCTCAGGGGTGATGCAAATACAAAGCATCACCATGCACACACGCGTGTGGGAGGATGACGGGTGCGAAGATGACTTAGGGTGCATTAGGCACACAACACTTTGCACTTCGCTCGTTGTGAGGAGCTGATGAGCTTTTCGTTTTCGATATGAGATGCGTCTGTGAAAGATCAGATCTGGAGCGTCCAGATACGATGAATGTAGTTATCTGTTTAGGTGCAATATACGAAGATCCGACAGTGTCGGATCGAATACACTGATCGGGATCGTCAGATTGCGACCGATTGGATCGATTGCAATCTAATGGTGCGGGATCGGTTGCGACGAGCAGAGCCGTTAGATTGCACCTAAATTGATCGGATATGATAAACGGTGTACGATCGAGTGCGTTAATCAAATCTACCAGATCGAGTCTAGAGGCGATCAGACTCCATCTAAAGGTGCAGAAACATGCACCATGTACAACCACGATTTGTCTATAAATAGAGTCCTCCATAACTCAAAAAATTATCCTAGAAAATTTCAAAATCTTTGAATTTTCTTCTCTTCTCTCTTATATGCTTTTAACATTCTTTTGCGAGTGAGTACAATCAATTTTGGTTCGATTATTCTTGTGACTTGAAGTGTTGTTGTCACAAGAAGGAGATTGTTGTATACTGAGAGACAAGTGTCATACACCATGAGCACCTAAACAGGATATAATTATATTAAGGACATAAAGTTACACTTTAGCCTCAATCTACGTCGTTATTCTGTTAGAATAGTAATTGATCTAGTTTAACTAGACATAGTCTTGTTCTTAGTACCTTTAAATAGTGAATGAGAGACAACTTGCTACTCTAGAAGAATGGTATTTAAACGAAACCATTGTGACTCTATCACTCATACTGAAGATTAATCTTTTTTATAAATATTGCCACCATACATTCAACACAAGATACTTAGGTATAAATGTCAACTATGATGTCAATATAACACTACTTGATTAATTAATGATAGGCATTTAAATTAATTTAGAGAGACAGAGAGAGTGGGAGAGAAGGTCTCGTATGTGTAGTTATTATTATTATTATTTTTATAGAGGAAAAATAAGCATATTACAAACCCATCATGTAACGACCCACTTTCCGCACCTAACGTCATGATGACGTGGACCGCCCAATACGAGGTCTTGTGCACGTAGTCGATGTGTATAATACCCGTATACAGTGTGTACGGGGTATTTTAATAAATTAGTGTGTTTGATATGTATTAGTGTATAATGGTCTAATACATAACATAATCATGTGTTATGATCAATTAAGTATAGTGGAGGGGAGCATGGAATCAAATGAAAATGGGTTGCTCACCTTTTATTTTCTTCTTCATTCAACAAGTGTTAAGTTTGTTAGACACTTGTTATACAAACTCTTCATTCAACAAGTGTTTAGCTTGTTGGACACTTGTTATACACATGTGAAACTCTTCATTCTTGTTGGACACTTGTTATACACATGTGAAACTCTTCATTCTTGTCAGACACTTGTTATACACATGTGAAACTCTTCATTCTTGTTGGACACTTGTAATACACATCCGAAACTCTTCATTCTTGTTAGACACTTGTTATACACAAGTGAAACTCTTCATTCCACAAGTGTTAAGCTTGTTGGACATTTGTTATACAACGTTTGAACCTCTTGAGTTGCTGGAGTGAATAAATGAATATATGAACCAAACTAAGTAACAAAAATTTCAGCAAACGTTAAGGAAGAAGAGCAATGGGTTTGGGAGCTTCAAACCAAGGTAACTTCTTGGTATTTTGAGCTAACTTTTCTAATTTTGTAATCTTCTTGATGAGTTATACAACATACTTGATTTTGGTTGATCTTCAATGGGTAGATGGGATGATTGGAAGAGTGAGTTTAATGGCTGGAAATCCATGATGTTCTTACATGATTAATTTGATGATGAAATGGTGAATTTCATGATTGATTTGGGTATTCCAAATCTGGTTGAGTAGGAGTCTTGGAGCCTAATTTCAGTGACTGAATTATGTGATTTTGATGTGTCTAAATGCTAGAAATTAATGTTGAATATGTTGTGATTATGGATGATAGAGATTAGAATTAGGAAAGTGAATTCAACCAATTCAATGACTAAAACCTATGTACTGGAAATTTTGAAACTGTACAGTATGTTGGTAAAGATCATGGTGATCAAAAGGATGTTGAGAATTATATTAATATACTAATATGTACATATATTAATATATGAATGAATATATTAATATATGAAAAGGTATATATTAATGCAGTAATGTGTATATATATAGTCATATATGCATGGGGTTGAAAAGTATAATAATATATGAATGAATATATTAATATATGAATGAGTATATATTACTATATTAATGTGTATATATATAGTCATATATGCATGAGGTTGAAACTTATATTAACATATGTATATATGAATAGGTTTGAGACTTATTTGATGGCATGCAAATATATTGATGGAATAATATATAGGTGGGATTGAGATGTTTATATACAAATAAGATTAAGTTTCATGATACAAATAAGATTAAGTTTCATGATTATATATTGACACGTAGTACTTGTTGGGTATATTTGAGAGTAAAATCATATGGAAAATAATTGATTATTGTTTGGTGAAATTACAACAAAGTTTGGAATAGGTGGGGACAGTACGCAGTGGTAGTGATATTTGGTCAACACTAGGCTGTGTTGACATTAAGTGAGTATCCTTCCATTTCTTTGTTATTTTGTATGGCATTGTAGCTATGAACTGTTTGAAATGATAAGCATGTATGAATGGCATGATATAAAATTGCATGGATTGAATACATGAAAAATATTTCAAAAACGAAGCATGTCTAACCTGTAAGAACATGTTAGAACATGAGTCATTCTAGGAATAAGTCTCGCATGAGTAGTTCCTTGAGTATCTCATGGGCTTAGTGGCTGTCTTGAAATTGATTGTGATAAAATTGAGTATGAGAGGACAGTTAGGCTACCCTTGTTTTGGCCGAACGAGGGGTGAGTCTCGCTCTATACTTAGAAGGTGGGAGATGGATATAACTTTCAGTGGGAAAGTGAAATTGTTTTGAAAAATATTGCAGGAAGCTCCAAGCTATTTTGTGCATATATGTATTGTCTTTTTGCACTTGCATCTTTAAATGTATTTGATTATGATTTTATCAACATGTTTATTAAATGCATATGAATGCTATAGAATGGAACTTACTCACTGAGCTTGTTGTAGCTCACCCCATTACCTCCAATATTATTTCAGGTAAGGACCCAAAAGCAAAAGGAAAAGCAAAGAAAGGATAAACCGTCTTCTGGAAACTTTAATTGCTATGTATGTATGGAAGAAACAGTTACAACATGATTACTTTTGATATGTATAATTAGCATGTATATATATATTATCACATAGACGAGTGAGTGGAGTGATAATATGAACCATACTTGACATATTGGGGTATGAAATACTGTTATGATAATAAAGATCTGAATGTAAATGAGTATGAAAATGAATGAATGTAGATTTTGAATTGTAGGCTATCAAGGAATTTGAAATTCGTGTATTTACATTGAGGCTGACAGTGTATTGTACACTGTATACGAAGATGTATAGTGTATAGTATATTGTGCCAATCATGACGTCAGCCTACATAAGAGGCGTTGTGACACGTCCCCCTTCATGGGTATCCCATATCCCTTAGGGATAGATAAATCTCACACCAACAACATGAACTCTTCCTAACCCCCTCACCTATAACGCTACATGAACAATTGCGTTTGAAAATCTGTCCATCGACGTAATGAATCTTCGTGCCCACCTGTGGAATTTATGATCGAAGAGCAGGTCCGTGTCAAGACTCAAACCTGCATCTGATGTAGTGTCTAGTGTGTGAGCGACCAACTGTGTCACACCTTGTTGGCGTAGTTAATTTAATACTTCAACAAATATTTATTAGATTTTTTTTTTGCTAGATTATATTTATTAGGTTTTTTTGTTTTGCTAAATTCGTGCGTAGTTTCTATGCATGATGCAATTAAAATGAGGTGCAAGGAAGAGGGTTGAAGTTTACTTTTATAAGGGAGAAAAAGAGTTTGGTTTTTATAAGGGAAGGTAGAAAATCGTTTTAAAGAAAGGGATCATTTAAAGAAATGGATCATTGTCATATATAGCTCATGGAGTTGTTTTTCAATTTTTGAAATGATATGTTAATTAAGTTGGGTAATCTTTCATTTTCTTGTTGCAAGTTGACAATTTTTTAAAGAGATAATTAGTGATCGATCGAGGTGACACTTTTTTCTTAAGATGGCTGCTTTCTTCTTTTTTAAGTCATTAAAATTATTTAATTTGCAGATATGATTTTATAAGATACCATGAAATCACTTTTTCAATTGGAGATTGTAGGATTAAATCATAAGAGATCCTTAACAACCATTAATATATATTATGGGAGAAAATCAACATTTCTTCCTTAATTTTAATACGCTTTAAAAAAATTGAAAATAATAATAATAATAATAATAATAATAATAATAAACAAAAAACTTCATCACACGGCAAATGTTTTTCATTTAAATAAAGTCTTGTAGTGACATTGAAGTATTCTGGTTGAAGAAATTATATATGTTAAGTACACCGCGTATAAATCAGCAAGGATCTCATACAAATGCTAATTAAACTTTATGTTAAATGCTAGTTTCAGTACTTCTCTCACTCTTTCCATTCTCCTCTCTTTTTTCTTCTTCTTCTTCTTCTTTTTGTTCTTCTCCCACACAACTACTTACGTACCCATGTTGCCTTACCAGAATTTGCAAGAAGCAGAGGTAGCTCTTGGCAAAGAGCTCAGTTTTGCCCAGAATCTATGGTTCAACTACTCTGCTAACAAGTCAGATTACTTTCTCTATGCCCACAACTTGTTCTTCTTATTGTTGTTTTACACCATAGTTCCTTTGCCGTTAGCCTTGATGGAGCTCAAGGGAAGCAAGAGCATGGAAAAGTATAAGCTTCAGCCCAAAGTGAAGTGTTCTTATAAGGACATGATCAGATGCTATAAGGATGTTGTGAAGGTGTTTTTCATTGCTGTTGGGCCTCTCACACTGGTCTCATATCCACTTATCAAGGTAATTACTTTAATTTCATCCACTTTTTTGGTGAATTTTTTCATTAGTTCGTTGGCATTTTCTTTGTTTTCTTTTTCTATATTTAAGAAAATGCTTCAGAAACATAGTTGGCACAGTCACTTTTGATTTTGTTCCCTCAAGTGTTGTTAAATTCTTGAATCACACAACTAACACGTTGGAAGTAATCTAAAATATCTTGGGGATAATGTAAAAAATGTGTGTTTATGGCACCACTATTTAAGAAACTGCTTTTTTTTTTTTTTTTTTTTTTTTCTTACAACTCTTTGATTATATACAAAACTTTCAAAAATTAGACGTTATTGGCCGGTTTGGTACAGCGTTTGCAAAAAGCATTAACCTAGCTTCTCCTTGTTTTCCACTCTAGTTTGGTCCAACTTTTAATTTTATCCAACTTTGGGGCTAAATTTTCCATAATTTCTTCGGTATTTCTTACTTTTCTTTTTCTATATTCAATGTGTTGATGATAGTTTAATATATATTATTGGACCCTTATTTGATAGCTATAATTTTTGAGTTGAGTGATTTTTTAACATAGTATAAGAGGTTTAGTTTTGTAAGAGATCTTATGTTCAAGTTTTGTTATTTGCATTTATATGTTCCTTATTGTATTTGTATAATTAATATTTTTCTTTTTCTATCTCTTTTTTGACTCTCCACGTACAGGATGGGGTTGCACGTGAGGGTAATTGATATAAATAATTAGGTCATTATCTGAAAGCTATGATTTTTAAATTCAGTAGTTTCTAACAAAATACACATAGATAGACAAGACCCGTGAATCTACAACTTCAAGGTTTTCAAATATATATATATATATATATATATATATATATATATATGTTTTCAAAAACAAACATTTTACACTTATTAGATCACATGCAACTTTGTCATATTAGGCATTACATGATTAATGTACCATGTGAATTGCAGTATCCTGTCTTTTTCAAGAACGTATTGTTGTCTTGTTGAAAAGAAATAATGTAAGAAAAGGGTTAAAAAAACCCTGCAAAAAACTATAGTTAAAAAGGCACAGAAACATTTTAATTTGAGTCTATAAAACAAGTGCATGGGAGAAGGTTGCGAAATAAAATTATTTACTTAATTACCATAATTGACCTTAAATTATTAAAATAATGTATAAAATTAAAAATTAATAAAAGATTTTAAGCAGTGATACTTTAACACGTAATGAAATTCAAAATGTAACTAGGACGGAAGTCACGTACCAAAGGAATGGAAAGGCCATTTCATCTCTTTTAACCTTTTTATAAAAAATAAAAATAAAAAAAACATTTGAAATGTTATTCTATCTTTTTATTATAGTTGCAACTTTTTTGTGGAAGTATCAAGAAAAATTATTGGAAGATTGATAGAAATTTTCTTTAAATGCTAATCCATGAAAAGCCAAATAGGCGGTCTACAGAATAAATATTTTTATACTAAAAATAAAATAATGCTAGAGGGATTTAAATTTATACACTAATTGTTACAAATTATTGTCATATTAGATTTTAACATTAATCCATCAATACAACTCACTTTTCATATCAAATTATCTTTGAATTCTAAAATATTTTTTTTAATTTTAAAATTAAAATTAAATATAAAAAATAATTTTTTTATTGTTTTATTTTAGAAATATTTACTTTGTTTTACTATGAAAAACTAAAAACATTTTTTATCTTTTATCTTCAAAAATTTATATAGATGAAGAAAATGGAAAGTTTTTTATTTTTATTTTAAGAAAAACATAAAACTTTACAAAGACAAATATTTTACACTTGCACATTCAACTTTGTCATATTAGGCATTACTTGATTAATGTACTAAGTGAATTGCAGTCGTATCTTGTCTGTCTTTTTATATAATTTCAAGGTCGTATTGATGTCTTGTTGAATAGAAATAATGTAAGAAAAGGGTTAAAAAACCCTGAAAAATAAAAATTGACAATGAAACATGTTAATTTGAGTCTACAAGAACAAGTGCATGGAAGAAGGTTGTTCAGATCTTCTTATTTGCCCGCTTTCATTAGGCTTCTTTTAATTTAACAGATTTGATCGGCATTTCGTGTAAATAAAATATTTACTTAATTACTATAGTTGGCCATTATATTAAGAATTAATAAAATTTTTTAGGAGTTGTTTTGAAAGAATACTAATTAAAAATGGTCTCACCGTCAGTTTTCAACTTTTGACATTAAATTAAGATTGGATAAAAGATCTGTCTTTTTCCAAAAATTGTATATTCCTTGTGTTAGTTGAAGATTTTCTTCAGTACAAATAACCTTAGATCTAGTGAATTAAAGATTTTATTAATCCTCCGCGAGCATGTAAAAGATTTATCACTAATAGAAGGCATAGGTGTCGGGATCAGCTTACTCTGCACTACTTTTATTATAAATTTTTAAAGAGTTACTGTCCGAAACCTCAAGAAAAATCTCCATTCCGACTCATATATACTTTGGAGGAGTAATAAGTAGATGATGAGGCTCAAACTCATGACCTTTCACTAACTTACCCCTCTACCTAACTACTTGATCAACACCTCTTTGGTCTTTATTCTTATTTTTTTTTAACTTTCAACCCTCTCCTACTAACCCATTTTCTGAATCTAAAATACATAAAATAAAAAAGAAAAATAGAAAGATAATTAGTTCATTCGAGATGAACAAAACCTCTAGTACATTCTTCGATGGAACCCAACCTCTCAAATGAATCAAACTATTAATAATAAATTTTTGCAGACTCATTTCATTCATACATTTTCTTTAAATAGATAAAATACATAACTACTTATAACTACTTATAACCACCTCTTATTCCATAACAAAGAGTCATAACCCACAAAATAATCTCACTATCTAGACTTTTTCAATTAAATAAAAACTATAAAATAATAAATAATTATTTAATTAAAATATAAAAATATGATCGTAACACCCCTTTTTATTATTATTATTATTATTATTATTATTATTATTATTTTGATAACTTTTTTGTTTCTTTGTAATTGTCTTGTTTTGGCTTGCAGTGGGTTGGAATTAGAACAAACCTACAGTTGCCATCAGGATGGGAGATGTTTTGGCAGATACTATTGTACTTTATTGTGGAAGATTATGGGAATTACTGGATCCATAGATGGTTGCATGGCAAATGGGGTTACGAACACATTCATTGGATGCACCATGAATTCACAGCTCCAATTGGTTTTGCAGCACCATATGCTCATTGGGCTGAGATTTTGGCTCTTGGTTTTCCTGCCTTTGTTGGTCCGGCATTGGCTCCTTGTCACTTGATCACATTTTGGTTATGGATGGTCTTGCGCCAAATAGAATCCATTGAGACACATTGTGGGTATGTATGTTTTCTAAACTTTCTCACTTTTGGTGATTTTTTTTTTTTACTTAGGGAGGTTAAGTCAATCTAATCGAGCCGACCAACCCAACTGAACCGAACATATCCCGATGTGTTAGGTTGAATTGGATTTATTTAAGTGTTTGGATTGAGTTGAGTTTAAAAATTTCAACTTGAACGGTTAGGTCATGGGATAACATCTGTAGAATCCGACCTAATTCAATTCTACTTCTTTCATTTTTCGTTGTGTTTGTTCTTATTCTTTGTTGCTTCAACAAAAATTAATGACCTTTTTTTTTTTTTCAAGCTATCTTCTTGAAAAAAAATTAAGTAATCTCAACCAAACCTAACTCGAACTAATTCAGGTTGAATTGAAGAGCTAGTTTGTTCCGGTTGAATTTTATTTTTTCCAACTCAAATTATTTGAGTTGAGTTAAATTTTGGCTCCAACCCAATCTAACCTGTTACACCCCTAAGTTTAAGTCTCCCCTATTATCAAAATAATAGAGCAATTATAATTGTTAGTTCATCATAATCTTGTTGTGAGCGTGTGGCCGATATTTATTCCATATAAGGCTTATGCGCCCATTTTATTTCTACAGTCCTTACAGGGGGGCATTAATACTTTGTACTTATATGTTTTTCTGAATCATGATTTGACACGATGTAATTAAAAAATGAAAAATTAAATGTAATCTTGTGAAAAAAAAAGTAGAAGACATATATAGGGAGGGGTTACAAATATAAATTACTACATTACACTATATTATATCAACAAAACCAATTTTAAAATAAAAAACAAGTATATAAGTTAATAAGGATAAAATTGAAATAATGACAAAAATGAGTGCCTGGTGATTGCTGTAAGTATTTATTTTCTTAAATATATATATATATATATATATATATATATATATATATATATGCACTAAAATGATATCCAATAATAATGCTCTTTAAATAGTTCTATTGTCATCAATAAATCTAACTATATAAGTTTTTGAACAAGTTTCTTATATCAACCCCATCAAATTATAAGCAATTATATTGTAAGTTAACTTATATATATTGAAGACTTTTCAACTTAATTAGATCCTTGTTATCAATGCTTTGTTATTCTCAATTATATGTTGTCTCAAGTAATTTGAAAAATGTTAAAATATTTATGTATGTATAAATATGATTTTCCATATTAACTCAATCTTTTTTATTTTTATTTTTGTTATTTCATGAAGATATGATTTTCCATGGACCCCATCAAAATATATTCCATTCTACGGAGGTGCAGAATATCATGATTACCATCATTATATTGGTGGACAAAGTCAAAGCAACTTTGCCTCAGTGTTCACCTACTGTGATTACATTTATGGTACTGATAAGGTATGTATATATATATATATATATATATATATTAATTTTAGGCTATATATATTTATTGTAAATAATCCAAACATAATTTTTATATATCAGGGTTATCGATACCAGAAGGGTGTACTTCAAAAGGTAAATGCATATCTTAAATTTAACATATATATGAGTCTTACATTTCATATTAAATTTGCTTTTTAATTTGCTATTTTTTATTTGCTTTTTATGTCAGGGAAAAAAGGAGAAGATATGACAAATAATGCACAAACTATATATTATCAAATTATCATTTCTATGCAGTTGTGAAGCTTGGAGAGAATGTAATGAAGTTATTTTTGTATGCTTCTTTCGTACATTTTATAATTTTCATGTGAACTACATATTAATAAAGTACTTATTTTTAGGTCTAAATCATTTGGCAATACATTTTCCTATTCGTGTTGGTATTGACTTCATCATACTACAAGATTTTAATTATCAAACGGGTCTTTAATAGATTCATAATTAATAGTTAACAAAACTTAGTTATTATTGCCAAATAAGTCATTATGTCTAATTCAAAATAAAAGTCATTATGTCTTTCAAAAATATTTATTAGTCACTAATTCTATTTAGTTTGTCATAAAGAAAAAGCTTTCCCCTTCTTCTTCTTCTTCTTTTTTTTTTTTTTTTTTTTTTTTTTTTTTTTTTTAACTGGGGCATTCGGGCTAGCTTAGGGCAAACCTGGTGTATAAATGCCCCCATACATAGTCCAAGGCATGAAAAATTTCTTGTAATACCTGTATTTCAAAAAAAAAAAAAAAAAATTTACTATTTGGGCATGCCAGAACGTTCAGGCGCAAAAAAATCTCTATATAAAGAACCCTCCTCATTTTTCATTCCTCACACCAAATCACATTCTCTTGTGATTTTCTTCTCCTTTCCACGCATTCTAAGTTTTTAGTTTTTGACTCTTTGTCCGAGACTCTCTGTGCGGTGCAACAAAGTTCTGTCTGGAGGAAAGCGCCAGATCTGAAAGCGGTGCAACGAAGTTCTGTCCGGAGGAAAGCGTTAGATTTGAAAGAAGAAGTTTTTATCTAAAGGTGGGAACGAAACATAGGTTTGCGTGTTTCATAACTTTTATTAAAGTTTACATTTAATTATTATTATGTTTACTATTCATTTACACTGCATTATGTTATATAATGTTTATACTGCCGCACTTATGCCTGTATATTTGAAATTCATGTATTGCACTGTTATAATGCCGGATTTGTGGTCAATCTGACTCAACTAGACTCGGTCTTGTCCTCAGTAACTTTAAATAGTGAACGGGAGGCAGCGGGCTGCTTTAGGCGATTGGTGATTTAAGCAGACCTTATGTCTCACCTCTCAACTGGGGACTAATCTAGTTGGTCTTATTGAAAGCTATCAGCTTATAAAGTAATACTGAATGTCCTAATCTTGCACGTCGTGATACCGACCCTAATAAGGATCACCAGACGTTGTCAAAATCAGTCTAAATGTCAAGAAAAAGACCAGACCAGTAGACTAGACTAGTTCATACATTGGCATCATACATATCACCACCTAGGGACGTATATGGTTTATGACTCATAGAATAGTTAGGAGCATTGCTCGCCATTCATTACATTTCTCTGGAGAGGGACGTACATGAGAACCCGGCTACACCCGGGGAGAGACATTAATACGTGAATCTAGAGCATCGTTCCTGTACATGAACTCATGCAATGTACGTTCATCAAACTATTATGAGACGGTGTCATGTATTCATACATATTAATTGATTATGATGCTCACATGTGTATTTAAGATATTTAATATTGAAGTATGCTTTATTAATTGTTATACTCATGCACTATTTACCCACTGAGCGAGTTAAGCTCACTCCATTGTTATCCAATCTTTCACAGGAAATTAAGGTGGACTGAGTATAGGTTATGGAGCCCACATTTTATATCATTTGTATAATTCATTAAGAATTTTGGGAGTATGTTCTCTTGACCATTTTATGTACAAAAGTATTCTGAATTAAATGAAATTAGATTTGTACTGTGTATTTTGTATTTTTACTGCACACTCTGTTGTTACCATTGTTATTGTTCCAAATGCGCATCTCGTCTGAGAGTGTACCGCCGGTTTAGGCGCGTCCGGATGGGGTATGATATTTCTTATCCGGCAAAGGTCATATAAACTGCAATTAACAATAAGACTCGAACTCATGTTCTTATTAATCATGAATACGAGCTCTAACTACTTTACTATCTTATTTGATAATAGAAAAACATTTCACGAATTTTATGAAGTTGTTTGCATGAATAGATTACTTTGGCTCCGGGCTAAGGGTGACGAAAAATTGCGTTCAGTTACAAATGAGTAAGGACAATATTTTATATATGTTCGTACTTGACTTGCTTTTAAACGGACAATATTTCCGTATTTGCACTCGTTTACTTTAAAAAATTTGATAGTCTGCTTTTGTCCCGATGTTATACTTTGATTAATTTTTAAATTTTTTTTATATATTTTTAAATACTTTGAGATAACAAAAATAAGTAAGAAAAAAAAGCTCATTTTATAAGGTTTTAAACATTATATAATTTACAAATTTATTTTTCTACTATACATAGAGATAAACTACATAAAATTAAAATAGACAATAACAACTTCTTTTTATTTTAACTCCAATACAGAGACCTATAAATAACAGTTAAAATGTTTAAGAAAAATGCTTTAAAAACACTCTTTAGCCTCAAACCACGCATTACCATGAAAATACTTGTAATTGTAAACTTACCAGTGCCAGCCATCTCATTTCCTTATCCATAACATCTTTTAAAGTTTCATGGTACAGCCTAACGTTTTCTTACCAATAAGAAGCACCGAAGCTTTGATTTTGCAATATCTGCGGTATTTCCAGGTTGAATCGTTTGATTAGCAATTACCCTTTTGTGAGATGCTCTTGCAAATGCAACTTCGCCATTTTCACGCACAAGTCATGGCTATTCTAGTACAACCTCCTTACTCCCCCACCACCATTTCTTCTGCTCTAATTTCAAGACCCTTTTCTTGTCTTAAATCAACTCAACCAAATCTCTCTCCACAACCCTTCTTTTTCTCTCAATCAATCCCCATTGCACTTCAAATCCCACCATTGTTAAATCCTCTTGAAAGCCAAAGGCCAAAGCATTTCATCAGAAATTCTCTTCACCACAACTCCACAGCAGTTTCGTTTTTTAAGGGTGCAGGTTTAACCATAGGCTTAATTGTTTCAACCCAAGTTATTGGAGGCTTGGCTGCTTCTGCTGTTGAAGTACCCTTGTTGGGTGATTCTTCTTTTCAATTCAATGAGCCCCAAAATGCTCTCTCTCTTCCTACCTGGGCTATTCATGTCTCCAGTGTTGTTGAATGGTATGAGCAATTAAAAACTCTGGGTTAGCATTAGCATTAGCATTTTTTTTTTCTTTTACAACTTTTGTTGTTTTGGTTTGGTGGTAAAAAGATGATTGTTTCTTGAATAGGATTACAGCAATGGTTTTGGTTTGGCAATATGGGGAGAAATCTGGGTATGAATCTTGGAAGGGCCTTTCTTGGGGTATGGTAAGTTAGCTTGTTGGACCTCCCATTTGTTCCTTAGAAATCCTCATTTTTTTTGGGCCCTTATATTCCATGGTTTCCTCTGTTTCTTTCTTTTATTGTTTTGTGGTTTATGTACTTGAATTTGTGATATTTGGTGCTTTGTTGAGATGGGTAGAATTGAAGACCGATCTTGCCAAGCAATCTTGTATAGGACTTGCTAGATGCTGAATGGTTGGTTATTCTTGTTGATTAATCTAAGGAGGACCGTCCTTGGGCATTCAATGGATTCATTAATATAAACTTTTTTTTTTATTCAATATTAATATACACTTTTTGATAATGAATGATTGAGATGTTGTTTGTCTTGGTGTTTGATGCATTTAACAATGCTAGAATAGAAAACGCAATCATACAAGTGCAATCTGTATTCTCTCTGACATGGTTTTGTTGGATTTAATTCAACATGTGGGCTTATATGTTAATAATTGTGTATTAAAGGCTGTCCTATAAGGTTAAACTCATTTAAAGTAATCTAATAAGATTTAGGTATTTTGGGCTTTAATGCATCAATTAATGTGAACTTTTTATGTGTAGAAACCAAATTATTATTTCTATATTTATAATTGGCCAAAATAGAAATAATTAAAGTTAACAGGTGGTTAACTTATAAATATATACGGTTATGGTCCTCAAATCACACTAAGGGTTCCATTCTATCTGACATCCCATCATCAGAGAGAAACTCCAACTCTTGGGACTATGTGTTGATTTGGAAGATCAACCGCAAGGCTTGTATTCTACTTTCATCATGGTTGATTTAGGTACGCTTCCGTTTAAGATTATAGATCTGTGGTGATCCAACATGAATGATTCTGGCCCTGGTGATGGTTCTCACAATTAAAGCAATTTTTCCAACAAGTGGTATCAGAGCCTCTTTGTGTTGAATTATTAAGAATCGAAGTTTTATTTTGATTCTTGTGATGATATATGTGTTTTCAGATTTAATAATTCTTGTTTTGGTTGTTGTTAAATTTGAAAACAAATTTGGGTGTTCTTCTTGTGATTCTCTTCCATGATTTCAGATTCAAAATTATTTTCCATGTTTTGATTTTGATGAATCCGGATAAAAACAAAAATTTTGTTCAAGGATTAAGGGCATAAGGAAACTGCAAATCTCGGTCAGGAAACTGCCATGAATCGTCGCGATGCTGCAATGCGATCCTTAAGTTTCATCGATTTGGGCAGTATGAGGGCGGTGCAACGCTGTTTTTCATTATTGCAGCATAGCAAGATTGGGTTGTAGCGCCACACGGGTTGCATAAAAAAAAAAAAAAAATATATATATATATATATTTAAAACTAAAAAATGACAATCACTTGTCACGTCAACTTTATATATATATGGAAGGCACTGCAGCGCCAATTTTGGGCGTTGCAGCGCATTTAGGAAATAAAATAATTAAAGTGGTTCCCACCTTTAATTTTAAATATATATATATATATATATATAAAGTTGATGTGACAAGTGGTTCTCATCTTTTAGTTTTCAATATATATATTTTGTTAAAACAATAATTGAGACCGTGATTGAATTCTGGTCTAAAGTTAAAGTCCTTGCCATTATTTGTAATAAAATAATAATTGAGATTGTGATTTAAAGTTAAGTGCCTTATTGGAACTATTTGCTTTTTCATGTTCTTGAAAATTCATGGGATATTATTATGCAAAATTGGTGATTTCAATTTCTAATATTGGTACAATAGTCTCTTTTGAGACCTATAATATTCGAAAGTGGGTTAATTGAAGCAACATGTTGCCAAAGCAACCTCTCTTGTGGAAATTAATTCAACTTAGAATATTAAGAAGTATTTGTGTGTATGTAATTCATGCGGATATTGATCGGCCCAAAGGAAGGTCAATATTTGGCCCGAATTGCATATGCATCCGTGGTGATAAACATGTGGCGATTATGTGGTGTACCATGCAAGTACTAAATTGGTCCAAAGAAAGGTTTATTATTTGACATGTCTTATTGTCAGTGTTTGATTACTACATCAGGAGTACCACTTACAAATTAATATTTCTGTCCAAAGACTAAATATTGATGTTGTATTCGGTATCTTGTGATGGGCCCTACCATTATTTGAAATTATTATTTGCATAATACAATACTTATGTGAGTTATGTTGTTTTGTTTGTTTTGTTTTCTATTCAATTACTGGTTCTGCTGCAAATATCTCTGCTAGCATAAATTCTATTCCTATGCTTAATGACACCAACTTCAAATCATGGAAAGAGAACATCTTGATTGTTCTTGGAGACATAGACCTTTGCTTTAAGAGTCAATCAACCTGCTGCTCTCACTGATAAGAGTACCTCTGGTGACAAGAGGGAGATGGAAAAGTGGGAACGATCGAACCACATAAGTCTGATGGTCATGAAGCGTGCCATTCCAGAAGCTTTTCGGGGCACTATATCCGATAAGGTTGATACGACTAAGGGTTTCCTTGTAGATCTTGAGAAGACGTTTGCCAAAAATGGAAAGGCTGAAACTAGTACACTTTTGGCAAACCTTGTCTCAATGAGGTACAAAGGGAAAGGAAACATCAGGGAGTACATTATGGAAATGTCTCATCTTGCTTCAAAACTTAAGGCACTCAAGTTGGAGTTATCCGAGGACTTGCTAGTGCACTTAGTTTTGATATCTCTTCCGGCACAATTCAATCAATTTAAGGTGAGCTATAATTGTCAAAAAGACTCCTGGTCCCTTAATGAGCTCATCTCACACTGTGTCTAAGAAGAGGAAAGGTTGAAGCATGAGAAGGCAGAAAGCGCTCACTTAGCCACTACCTCGAAGGACAAGAAGAATAAGAAAAGAAAGAAGAGTAAGGATGTTGCGGGTGCGGTACCGCAAAAGAAACAACATAAGGAACAAAAGGAAGATAGTTGTTTCTTTTGTGGAGGTGTAGCGCATAAGAAGAAGCAATGTACCAACTATCACGCATGGCGTGCAAAGAAAGGTATGCTTCTTAATTTGGTTTGTTCTGACGTTAATTTGACTTCGGTACCTGGACACACGTGGTGGTTAGATTCTAATGCAACAACTCACATCAGTGTGTCTATGCAGGGTTGCCGAAAAACCAAGGATGGTGAAAGATACATCTATGTTGGCGACGGCAAGTCGGTGAAAGTCGAGGCAATAGGAACTTTTAGATTATTGTTAAGAACTGGATCTTATTTGGATTTGAATGAGACTTTCGCTGTACCGTCATTTAGCCGGAATTTGATTTCTATTTCTACTTTGGACAAGTTTGGATATTGTTGTTCATTTGGAAATAGAATATTTAGTCTTTTTCAAGATTCAAAATTGGTTGGTATCGGTTCTTTATTAGGTTACGATAATCTATATTTGCTTGACACAATTGCCTCTTTTAATAAATCCTTGCATAAAGTACGCAAGGTGTAAAACGCAAATTAACCAATGAGAATTATTCTTCGTTGTGGCACAAGAGATTAGGTCACATCTCCAAAAGGAGAATTGAGAGACTTGTGTCCGACGGGATTCTTGATCCCCTTGACTTTGCAGATTTCGATGTGTGTGTTAATTGCATAAAGGGCAAACAAACAAACATTAGGAGATTAGGTGCCAACAAGACTTTAGACGTCTTAAAACTTATACACAGATATTTGTGGGCCGTTCCTTACGGCTTCTTGGAATGGTCAACAATATTTTATAACGTTCATAGACAATTTTTCGCGACATGGCTACCTTTATCTCATCCATGAGAAATCACGGTCATTGGACGTGTTCAAAAATTATATGGCTGAAGTTGAGAACCAACTCAGCAAAAGGATTAAAAGTGTCAGGTTTGACAGTGGTGGTGAGTACTACGGCATATATGACGGATCAGGTGAACAACGTCCAGGACCGTTTGCTAAATTCCTAGAGAAATGTGGTATCGTCCCACAGTACACCATGCCAGGTTCGCCTAGCATGAATGGTGTTGCTGAAAGACGAAATAGAACGCTTAAGGACATGGTGAGGAGTATGCTCAGTCATTTTACCTTGCCAGAATCACTCTGGGGGGAAGCTTTAAAGATTGCAACATATATGCTCAACAGAGTTCCAACTAAAGCAACTGCTAAGACCCCTTATGAGCTTTGGACGGGCAAGAAGCCTAGTTTGAAGCACTTACACATTTGGGGATGTCCAGCTGAGGCATGACCTTATAGGCAAAATGAAAAGAAACTGGACTCAAAGACGATAAGTTGTTATTTTGTTGGATATTCTAAGCGATCGAAGGGTTACAAGTTTTATGATCCCACAACTAAGTCAATTTTCGAGATAGAAAATGCCCAGTTCTTTGAGGATGTTGAGTTTGCGGGGGGAGACAGGGTTAAGGACATTGTCTTTGAAGAGGAACATGTTGATATTCCTCCAATTGCTATTGACAATGATTGGGATCAGGCTTCTATTCTTGACATTGTTCAAGAAGCAACTCCAGATCAAGACAATGTCATTGATCCTCTCGTTCAAGTTCAAGAAGTTGTTCTAGAAAAACAAACTCTACAACCTCAAGAACCAATGCCATTAAGGAGATCCACTCGAAAGAGGAGAAGCGCGCTTTCAGACGATTACATCGTATTTCTCCAAGAACATGAGGTTGACATTTGAATGGTGGAAGATGATCCAATCAAATTTTGTCAAGCCATGGAAAGTTCTAAATCTCAAAAGTGGATTGATGCCAGGAATGAAGAGATCAAGTCCATGAAGGACAACAACGTATGAGAACTTGTCCCATTGACCGAAGGTGTGAAACCCATTGGTTACAAATGGATATTTAAGACCAAGAGGGATTCAAAGGGAGATGTGGAGAGGTACAAGGCACGTCTTGTCGCTAAGGGCTTCACACAGAAAGAAGGCATCGATTATAAATATACTCTCTCTCCAGTTTCATCGAAAGACTCTTTCAGGACCATAATGGCTTTGGTGGTGCATTTTAATCTTGAGTTACATCAGATGGATGTTAAGACTGCGTTTCTCAATGGTGACATTGATAAGACAATTTATATGGTGCAACCAAAAAACTTTGTATCGGGCGATGCAAAGCAAATGGTTTGCAAATTAAAGAAATCCATCTATGGACTTAAGCAGGCGTCTCGTCAATGGTATTACAAATTTCACCAAGTTATCATCTCGTTTGGTTTTGAGATGAATGTTGTGGATGATTGTATATACCACAAGTTTAGTGGGAGTAAGCACATTTTTTTGGTTTTATATGTCGATGACATATTGCTTGCCAGCAATGATATAGGCTTATTGCACGAAACCAATAAATTTTTATCAAAGATATTTGAGATGAAAGATCTTGGTGACGCCTTTTTTGTATTGGGGATACAAATACACCGGGATCACTCTCGGGGTATTCTTGGATTATCACAAAAGAGCTATATCGAAAAGGTTCTTAAGAGATTTGACATGCAGGATTGCAAACCAGGTGACACCCCTGTGGCTAAGGGAGATAAGTTCAGTTTATGTCAATGCCCCAAGAATGGCTTTGAAATTAAAGAAATGCAGAAGATTCCTTATGCTTCAGCTGTAGGGAGTCTAATGTATGCTCAGGTTTGTACGTGTCTGGATATTGCGTACATTGTTGGGATGCTAGGGAGATATTTAAGTAATCCAGGAATGGATCATTGGAAAGCAGCCAAACGGGTCATGCGGTATTTACAGAGAACAAAAGAATACATGCTCACATACAGGAGATCATATCCGTTAGAGATCGGCGGTTATTCTGATTTCAATTTCGCTAGATGCCAAAATAGTAAGAGACCCACATCGCGCTATATCTACCTGCTTGTTGGAGGAGCTATTTCCTGGAAGAGTGCTAAGCAGACACTCATAGCTTCTTCTACCATGGCAGTGGAGTTTATAGCATGTTATGAGGCATCCAACCCCGGAATATGGCTGTGGAACTTTGTCACTAGGCTGCGCATTGTGAATGGCATAGAAAGACCACTTAAGTTATTTTGTAATAATTCAGCAGTTTGGTATTCCAACAACAACAGGAGCTCGACGAAGTTGAAGCATATAGACATCAAGTTCCTAGTTGTTAAAGAAAGAGTTCAGAGTGGACAAATGTCTATAGAGCACATCGGCACAAACTCCATGGTTGCGGATCCGCTCACTAAGGGATTACCACCAAAGGTCTTTCATGAGCACATCGCTCATATGGGTGTTGTATCTCTTCAGGATATCTAGTTTCAGTGGGAGTTTGGGTTTTAGTTGCTTTTTTAAATATAGACATATGTTATGGTTATTTTCGGATATGGTTTATGGATAATTTGGTTATTTTCAGTTATACAACATTTGGTTACTTTGTCTCTGAACTTGTTTAAAATTGATCTCACTAAGGTATAAGGTTGGACCAGTTGAAAATATACATGCTAAGATCATGTTGCATGTGATTTCCATGCTACACATCCATGCTTGATCCACGTCGTTCAGTTATACCGATGTACGTAACCATTGATAGGTTTAGTTACGTTATATGTAACGAAGGCCGCTTTGATCCTATGTTGATATGATTGATGACCGGATTGTTTTGCGATGCATAAGGTAATGATAGCAAAATTTTGAGTACTCATGAGGTTATTTTTAAATCACAATTGTAAGGGACACATATAACCCAAGTGGGAGATTGTTGGATTTAATTCAACATGTGGGCTTATATGTTAATAATTGTGTATTAAAGGTTGTCGTATAAGGTTAAGCCCATTTAAAGTTATCCAATAAGGTTTAGATATTTTGGGCTTTAATGCATCAATTAAGTGTGGACTTTTTGTAGAGACCAAATTATTATTTCTATATTTATGATGGGCCAAAATAGAAATAATTAAAGTTAACAGGTGGTTAACTTATATATATACAGTTATGGTCCCCAAATCACAGTAAGGGTTCCATTCTATCTGACATCCCATCATCAGAGAGAAACTCCAACTCTTGGGACTACGTGTTGATTTGGAAGATCAACTGTAAGGCTTGTGTTCTACTTTCATCATGGTTGATTCAGGTACGCTTCCGTTTAAGATTATAGATCCTTGGTGATCCAACATGAATGATCCTGGCCTTGGTGATGGTTCTCACCATTAAAGCAATTTTTCCAATAGGTTTTACATCGTGAACTGCTTTTTTTCCTGGAAAATTGAGGCATTTAATTTTGTATTCTCACTCTTTCTATAGGTTTAAGTTCAGCAAATTGTTTGATATCTTCTCAGTTTTATTCATTTTATATGCTTGCTTTAAGGATGGAGACCATAGTCTATAGAGATAAAATTTCCCTTTTTCTTTCCATAGGGAGTAGGCTTTTGAGGGTGGATATCGTATTTCTTTTATTTGAATCTCTTCACAGGGTGGAAAGTTTTATGACTTGCATCTTTATTTGTACTCAAATGTGTTTTAAATCGCTTAATTTCCCTTGTTAAAAAACAGAATTAATATGATGACTATTCTCATGTTCCCTTGACTTCATCAAGGGAAAATGATTCAAATGATTCAATTTCCTCATTAAGTGTTTACATGTATATGTTGTCTGGATCTCCTATGAATTCTTATATCTATTGATGGTATGTTGCTTTTTTTTTTTTTCTTTTTTCTTTTTCATACATCAAACCATTGAGCCAAGGGTTCAACCATATGTTACCGATTTATTGTCCCATTGACTTTAAGATCTAAGATCTAGTTTGATGTACATTTCAAATATAACAGCATGTTTACAGTTATCCTAGATTACTGATTTTTCTTCTTCTTTTGATGATATTGGCCTCTAAATACAAGTTTATTGTTCTTTTTCTGATGATGAATGAGTAATTCATTGAGAAAAGATAGATTGTAGTCTAAGAGCATAAGCATTGGTAATTGAATAGCATCTTTTGCAATCAAAACTCAAATAGAGCTCAGGATATCTTCTAGGCTAGCTGAATCTTCAGATGGGAGATTGAATTATAGAATGAGTTGAAGCAAGATATAAACCTCTCAACAAACAAATCCCCTAAACCTTTAAGAGCCTTCATTCTACTTCATAAGCCAACATGGGTTCCCCTAATATTCTCGGAGTCTTTAAAAATACCACCATACAAAGAGAAAAGCGTGGAGTAAGATCTATGTTGAAATTCTTGATATAATGTAATGTCTATGTTCGCTTGATATACATAGTTGGCGTCTATTAATAAGCCACAGCTTTTTGTAACATGGTTGTTATTTTAGAGATCCCGTGTTCAAACCTCATCGCAAGCATTTGCTTGTTTCTCTCATTTATTATTTGTCTTTCCTCTTATTATAAATGTAGTCTACGTATAATCATGCATGTGAGGGGAAGTGTCAATATCTATATTTGCTTGATATACATATTTGAGCCTCTACTTAGAAGCTATAGCTTTTAGGTCAACCAGAGCAGTTTCAAACAGATGCTTGCAAAAGATTGCATCGCTTATCTTTTTTCCTGGTGTGATGTTGCATATAAGAGTAGTGTTTCATAATGATCCTTAAGTCTACCCTATGGTTGACACTACTTGTTCTAATTAAAAGATCTTTCATGCTTGGTCTAAAGCTGAAGTTGTGCATGCACATTGCATTTTCAACATTATATTTATATTTATATTTGACTTGTGTTTATTTTCTAGACCTTTTTAACATCATATGTATGATTAGTTCAGGTACCCTTGCTTGGTGGAGCATTCTGTGCATGCACATGGCATTTTTTCTATAACGCCGAGTCTCTCAGTGTAAGCATATTTACCTTCTTTGTTATAAGGAAAATTTGTATTTAGTTGTTGTCATAATTAGCATGTACATGTTGTTAAAACTCAAAACAGTTTTAAGCATATTTACATTCTTGGTTCTGCATACTCTACTCGTATGTCTTCTCCCAGAACATACAATTATTCATGATGTTTTCATAATCAAGATTAATTGCCCTGCTTTGTGTTGTGTTTTGGTCATAATCAAACTTGCAATTTAAGTTTTAGCTATATATAAACTTGTCTTCAGAGTAAAAAACAAAACGAAAAAGAACTTAATGTTGTTGATGCCTTGATGGTGAATCCTATGTCCTTTGTCGTGTTTAGTAGCGTAGGTCATGGTGTTATTACACATTGGAAAACCACCAGTTGTTTTCTAAGTTGTATTCGACATTGAAAGAAACCAACTCCTCTATTTCCAAATCAACCAAATTAATCTTGCTGGCTGCATCTCTTATGACTTATATTAATTGGTAGTTGTATTGCTGCAATGAACTGATTTATACAATCTATGACTAGTGGATTGGCATGGTTTTGAGTTTTTTTTGTTCCATTTGATCAGTATTGCAGCTTCTTTCTTTCTTTCTTTTTCTTTTATTGTTTTCTTATGCATCTTTTTTATTTAGTACAATCCACATTTAAACCCAAAGATCCCAAACATATTTTGATGTGTGGAATAGGTACTTAATTCTCTATGCTATTATAGGTACTGGTGGCTCTGCAAGCAGCATTGACAGTTATTGGTAACTTCACGATGTGCATTTCTGCATTTCGTATATACAAATCATCATCCCAGGGAGGACCAGAAAACCCGTAAAATGTTTGATCTTCAGTCCTGATTTTGCCTTCCTGAATCTCTTCCCTGCAGACCTCTCCTTATCCCTCTAACACAAGTCTACCTGCTACTTACTGTCCAACTTTATCATCGAATGATCGATAGAGTCTTGCCTTCTAATATGTACACAAGTTCAAATGGGTAAAGATAAAAAATAAAAAAAAACACCATTTTTCCTCGTCTTCTTCTTCTTCTTCTTCATAATATATATGTGTGATTATTGTTTAGTTTTAGGGCTCAGTTCGATTTGCGACGAGAAGCATCTGCAGATCAATTGAGGGAAAGGGAAAGGAAAATGAAAGCTGGGTGATGTAATGTTTTAAAGTTGACAAGCCTTTCGTTTTGGTTTTTGTAAGAGTGAAACTATGAAAATAATGGTTTATGCTGTACACAACCCCATACTACCATGTACATGGCCTTCTTCATTTTTAAGTGGCAATTATTCTGTCATTTTGAGTGTTAAAATTTGAAGTTGTAAATCTTTATTAGGATTTTGAATGCTTTTCATTATTATTTTCTTTACAATGTTTTCAATTGAACATTAATCTAATGCTAAAATATATAGCATGGAAACTGAATGGTGCCCATGTTGTTGGAATCATTGTTCTATTAGAATTAAAATTGTTTGGTTATGACCAATATTTTTATGTAGAAATACCCATTTCTCTAATAACTTAATATTTTGAAATATTCAATTTTGACTCACCTTCCGTTTGGGAGAGTTTTTTCAAAAACACTTTTGAAAAAAGTTGGTCCATTCTAGTTTCTTTTAAAAGTTGTAAATTATTTTTTTCTACTGTAGTTTAGATAGAAGTAGGTATTATCAAATACCTGTATAGCAGCAGCATTCATGAGGAGCTGAGTTGGATAAAATAATAATAAAATGATATAAACAAGTGAACTCGAACAATTTATTAACTCAAATCATTTAATCAGTAATTTAATTAATTACATCTCATTTTAACCAATAACCTCTCTAGTGGTGCAATTAGTGAAATAGTCTATAATTGTTTTAATAAAGAAATTAGGAAAAATAATAATTACCACAAAAAGGCACAATTCAAAATTTGGACATTTAAGCCAAAGTCCATATGGCACATAATTCAACAATTTTTTTTTTCATTATTAGATTAATTACAAAAAGATCATTAATTATAAGAACAAAACCTTAATCCCAGTCTTTGTACATTTTTCTTTAAAAACCCTATATTATTTATCCCCAAGACCTCACTAAACATTTTACATCTGTCCCATATTACAACATTGAACAATATTGTTCAATCTAATAATAATAATAATAATATATTACCTTGAACTTTTAACCAACCTTAGAACTACGGAACATATGATCAGAATCCACTTCTTGCAGAGAAATTACCATTAAAGAACATCAAAAGTAAAAAAATCAGTTGTGAACAAGTTCCACCATCTTAATTACCATGAAAATTACTCATTGCGTCCTATCAATCTTATCAATAAGGACATCACCATCGTATTATACAACTTATTTCACGGGTCATGGTGGATCTTTTCATTCCCTCCTCATCTTCTTTTGATTTTTCTCCAATAGAAGTATTTTGCTAAGCAAGTTTTAGTTATGGTAGCTGCATGCAAATATTTATGGTTGATGAAACTATCTAAGGTTATCAAATTAATTAAAAGAAGAATATCTAATAATTGGTATTGTTACTTGTCTAATTTTTAATTTGTTACTTTAATTTACCCACAAAAAAAGACAAATAAATAGGTAAACAAAAGATTTCATTTGTATATGCTTTTTTAAGTTGAAAGACTCATTGACATTAAAGAAAAATAATTAAAAATATAATTAAATTCCATTGGAAAATCAATATATATTAAACTAAGTTGATTATTGATGAACATTTTGAAAGTTTTTTTTTAAAAAAAAAATATAATTTTAAAAGGGTAAAGATCTTTGAAATTAACTCGATGGATAATAATATGTGGGCACTAGCTAGTTCTAGCATTGAAATTAATTCAACTCAACAAATATTTATATCAAATACCATTTTTAGAATGGAAATTAAAACTATGTTTATATAAAATTACTTATAAATAAGAGAGAGAGAGAGAGAGAGAGAGAGAGAGAGAGAGATTACCATGATGTTATTTGCCCTAGAAGTCCTTACTTGGGCTGGTCAAATGCTCATGAAATGTCATGAACAACAATCAAAATCAACTTATATCCCTTGCAACCTTTAGTCTCATTTTAGTACTGCCATTAACCTTCACAAGAGAAAAGAGAAGGAAAAAAATAAAAAATAAAATAAAAATAAAAATTATATATATCCAAGAAATAGTAATTCCATCCATATATGTTTAAAACTAATTGAGAAATTATGTAATATAAGTAATAAACGATGCCTTGGGACACATCAAGGGTGTCGAAAAATCGGTAATCAAGAAAAAAAAAAAAACACAATGCCTTGGCATTTGCATTTTTTCTTCGTTGAATAAAACTTACGATTAGAAAAACAAAATGAATTTTGTAATTAAATATAGCTAAGTAATTATATATTAAGAAAAGATTTATCAATTAATGTGATTTTATCGATATATAGATATTCCCAAGAAGAATTGAACAAACGTTACCTACTTCAATTACAGTCTCTTCCGATCCCTCTTGACAATATGCCTTGCCTCCATTTTTGAGAAGTACATCTCTCTTATTCTTATAACATATTTATACAAGAGTCTTCCTTTATTGCCCTCCAACCCAAGTTTTCTCAAATTAGTAAGTTCTATAAATAGATACAAATCTTTTCCAGATAACAATCTTATAAAAATAATGACCATGACTAATTTAGAAAGTTTCTTATTTATTGATTTCCCCCTGGTTGTCATATTAATGTTCTACTAATTTTAGATTTAGCAATTTAATCTCTTTATTTCATTGGCATCATTTGATATTTTATTTGAATATACTATATATGCAAACACCTTTGCAATCCAACCACCTTTGTTTGCTATGTATGTCTTTGTCACTAATTCATATAATTCCTTTTAAAAAAACTAAATAATATAATTATTCTCTTGAAATTTCCATTAGATTGGGTTTAATTTTCTTTTGTAATGTTAGTATATATGGCATAGTGGTTAGAAATGAGCATGGGGAGGATATCATTACAGCTGCAAAGAAGGTGAATGTGTGGAGTTGTGTTGAGATCGCCGAGAGTATGGCTCTGAAGGAGGGGCTGAAACTAGCGGTAGATACATGGTGCTTTCCCATTTGGGTGGAAGAATCTGATTCTTTATCAATAATCAACCTATTCAACTCTAAACAGTCCTCCAGGTTGGAGATTGATTCTATAATCGAAGATGTGAGACGCCTATCTTCAGATTATCCCATTAAAGGTTTCTGTGGCGTCCCTAGATCATGTAGTGTGGGGACCACGCCCTGGGAAACATAATGATGGCGCATGGGGCAACAAGAAAAAAAATGGACCGTCCTTCATTTTTTCAAACTACGCCGAATGCATGCACCGAAAAGGAGCCGAAAGGAGTGAACGGCGCATGCGCCGAAAGAGGCGCATGCGCCGATTGTTTTGGTTTAAAATATAAATATATTATATTAATAATATATTTATAATTACGATATTGCCCCCGAATACACCTATAAATAGAGCTCAACTTCAGTATTCAAAATTCATTCCTGAGAGTTAGAGAGTTCTATTCTGTAAGATCTACTTAAGAGATCTAATCTGTAAGTTTCACCTAAGGGTGTACTTTGTATTCTCTTTTAATACAAGTTTGCTGTCTCCCGTGGACGTAGGCAATTTGCCGAACCACGTTAAATCTGTTGTCTTGTTTTCTTTCATACTTTATCCCGTTTCCGCACAACAAATTGGTATCAGAGACAAGGTGAGGTTTTGGAAGAAAAACAGACTCTCTGTCGAAATTTTTTGAGACAACGTCGAAATTTCGAAATTCTGTAAACGTGATCAAAACTGTGTTCTGATCACCCGAGGAGGTAGCTCTTGTTCTCAGGAGTCCAACGCAACAAACGGCGAGAAAAACGGACAAGAAACGAGTCCCCAGGAGCCGATCAAAGTTTGATCTCTGTACCGCATTTGGAAGCACTGTTCATACCGACACTGCGCGCACTGTTCACACTGGCCCGCAGTCACTGTTCACCGGTCCGATACTGTTCACCGGTCCGATACTGTTCACCAGTCCGAGGTCCGATACTGTTCACCAGTTCACAGGTCCGACACTGTTCACCGGTCCGACGCTGTTCACCAGTCCGACACTGTTCCCGGTCCGACCCTGTTCACCGGACAGCCCAGAACTGTTCACAGCCCGTCACTGTTTAAGACCAGAAACTATTCGGTCCGTCACTGTTTACAGCCCAGAACTGTTCACAGCCCGTCACTGTTTACAACCAGAACTGTTCACAGCCCGTCACTGTTTAAGCCCAGAAACTGTTTGGTCCGTCACTGTTCACAGCCCAGAACTGTTCACAGCCCAGAACTGTTCACAGCCCGTCACTGTTCACAGCCCAGTCACTGTTTCGGCTTATTTTTCGTCTGATTTCAGCAAAGTCAGACTCTTTTCCACCATTTTCAACCGTTCCGGACGCAACCGTGCAATCAGTTTCTACAGATTCAGCTGCTAAGTCATAAATATCTTCGGTCTAAATGGCGGAGGAAATTCCAAGCACAAGCAGGCCTTGGCAAAGAAGTTCGATGTCAAATGCAAAGTTCGAGGTGGAGAAATTCAACGGCACCAACAACTTTGGCATGTGGCAATGCGAGGTTCAAGATCTCTTATTCCGAGAAGGCTCACTTATCGCCTTGGAAACCAAGCCCAAGGATATGTCCGATGATGATTGGTATTTTGTCAATCGTCAAGCTTGTGGAACAATCAGACTCTGTTTGGCCAAAGATCAGAAGTATTTTATCATGAAAGAGACTATGGCAAAAAGTCTTTGGAAGAAACTGGAGGACAAGTACATGACAAAAAGCGTAGAGAACCGCCTCTACCTGAAGAAAAAGCTTTTTTGTTTTAAGTACAAGCAAGGTACTCCCATGATTCAACATCTTGATAATTTCAACAAGATTCTCGCTGATCTTCTGAATCTTGATGTTGACCCTCTTGATGAGGATAAAGCACTATTGTTGTTAAGCTCTTTGCCTGAAAGTTATGAACATTTAACAACAACTTTGCTATATGGTAAAGATGAGGTTAAATTTAGTGATGTTTCAAATGCTTTGGTGAACAACGAGTATCGAAAGAAGGACCAGCGCGATCACAAGGAAGCATCACCAGCAGCCTTGACGGTATCCAGAGGCAGGGCAAACAACAGATCTAATAGATCCAGTGGGCGAGGCCGATCTCGCTCAAAGTCAAAAGGACCTTCTTCACGTCAACATCTTGGGAAGGATGAATGTGCCTATTGTCACCAAAAGGGACACTGGAAGACAGATTGTCCAAATAAGGGCAAGACAGATGCAAATGTGGCACAGAAGGCTGAAGAAGATTCTGCATTCTCAGTTTCATCTATAGACATTCAGTCTGATAGATGGATTTTAGATTCCGGATGTTCCTATCATATGTGCCCGAATCGCCATTGGTTCTCAAAATTGGATGAGTTCGATGGAGGAGTCGTGGTCATGGGCAATAACAATACCTGCCGCACAAAAGGTATTGGAACTATACGCCTTAAGATGCATGACGGTACAACAAAACGGCTCACGGACGTCCGATATGTTCCAGATCTGAAGAAAAATCTGATCTCCCTAGGAGTCCTTGATTCCAGCGGTTACAAGGTAACCATTGAAGGTGGAGTCCTGAAGGTTGTACGTGGAGCACTCTTGGCCATGAAGGGTACTCAGAAAGGAAATCTTTATTTCCTTGACGGACACACAGTAATCGGAAGTGTCTCAGCTTGCACCAGTTCTAATGATGTTTCATCAGACACTTCCCGACTTTGGCACATGCGGCTCGGACATGTAGGAGAGAAGGCTCTTCAAACCTTGATAAAGCAAGGTTCTCTGAAAGGTGCAAAAATCGGGAAACTTGACTTCTGCGAGCACTGTATCCTAGGCAAGCAGACGAGAGTCAAGTTTGGGACTGCCATCCACCGCACAAAAGGAACATTGGATTATGTTCATACCGACGTTTGGGGACCCTCTCAAAATGCTTCATTGGGAGGTAAACGTTGGTTTGTTACTTTTATTGATGATTTCTCTCGCTATGTTTGGGTTTATACCATGAAGCACAAAGATGAAGTGCTCGATACCTTTCTTATATGGAAGAAAATGGTAGAAACCCAAACGGGAAGGAAGATTAAGAGGCTCAGATCTGATAATGGAGGAGAATACAAGTCAGACCCATTTCAGAAATTTTGTGAGAATGAAGGGATTGTCAGACATTTCACAGTCCCAGGCACGCCACAACAAAACGGTGTTGCTGAACGCATGAATCGTACTTTGGTAGATAAAGTTCGCTGCATGTTATCTCATTCTGGACTGAGCAAGGCATTTTGGGCTGAAGCTTTGTCATATGCCTCTCATATCATCAATCGACTTCCTGCAACAGCACTAGATGGCAAAACTCCCAAGGAGGTATGGTCTGGACACCCCGTTTCAGATTATGATTCTCTGCGCATTTTTGGATGCACTGCATATTTCCATGTGAAGGAATCCAAACTGGATCCTAGGTCCAAGAAAGCGATTTTCATGGGCTTTAGTGAAGGAGTTAAGGCTTTCCGAATATGGAACCCTGATACAAAGACGATTGTAAAAAGTCGAGATGTAACTTTTGATGAATCTGTGATGTTAAAGCATACAGTTTCTGATAAAGAAAATCGTGATCCAGATTTGCCTCAGCAGGTGGAGTTAGATATTCCAGTAACTCCTAACAAGTCAGCAGAGATATCCAACCATCCTGAAGAAGAAGAAGAAATCTCAGTTGAGGTGGAGGCTCCAGGACCAGATATCAGTCAAGAACCAGAATCAATTGCCACCAGTCGACCACGAAGAGAAATCCGCAAACCTGCTCGGTACACTGACATGGTTGCATACGCATTTCCAGTCACCGGGGATGATATTCCATACAATTACAAAGATGCTATTCAGAGTATGGAAAGTGATAAGTGGAAAATGGCAATGAATGAGGAGATGACATCACTCCATCAGAATCAGACATGGAAGTTGGTTCCACTTCCAAAAGGAAAGAAATCAATTGGCTGCAAATGGATTTTCGCTAAGAAGGAAGGCTCTCCCAGCACAGATGATATCCGATACAAAGCCAGACTGGTAGCAAAAGGCTACGCTCAGAGGGAAGGAATTGACTACAATGAGGTATTCTCACCTGTTGTTAAGCATTCGTCAATTCGAATATTATTGGCTTTGGTTGCACAGTTTGATCTCGAGTTAGCCCAACTCGATGTCAAAACTGCTTTTCTGCATGGTAATTTGGAAGAGGAGATATATATGACTCAACCAGATGGATTCAAAGTACCAGGAAGGGAGAATTGGGCTTGCAAGTTGAGCAAATCACTGTATGGCCTGAAGCAGTCACCGAGACAGTGGTACAAGCGCTTTGACACCTTCATCCAAGGGCAGAAATATACCCGGAGTCAGTTTGATCATTGTGTCTACTATCGCAAACTTCAAGATGGTACGTTTATCTACTTGCTTTTATATGTTGATGATATGTTAATCGCATCTAAAAGTAAGGTGGAGATCAACAAGCTGAAGGCTCAATTGAGCTCAGAGTTTGAAATGAAGGATCTTGGAGAGGCCAGAAAAATTCTCGGGATGGAGATAACTCGAGACAGAGTCAAAGGCAAAATCTGTTTGACTCAGACTCAGTACTTAAAGAAAGTTCTTCAAACTTTTGACATCGGCAATGACACAAAACCTGTGAGCACACCATTGGCACCACATTTCAAGCTAAGTTCATCAATGTCACCAAATTCCGAGGATCAGAAGAAGCAAATGGAGAACATTCCATATGCAAATGCAGTTGGTGCCTTGATGTATGCTATGGTGTGTACCCGACCTGACATTTCACATGCTGTAAGTATGGTAAGTCGTTACATGCACAACCCCGGTAAAGGCCACTGGCAAGCAGTGAAGTGGATTCTACGGTACATTCATGGTACTGTAGATATTGGTTTAAAGTTCGAGATAGATATGAAAAGTTGTAAGCATCTAGTCGGATATGTGGATTCGGACTATGCTGGAGATCTTGACAAGCGCAGATCTACTACTGGTTATGTTTTCACTATGGCAGGAGGACCAGTGAGTTGGAGATCAACACTACAGTCAACAGTTGCTTTGTCTACTACAGAGGCAGAGTACATGGCAGTAACAGAAGCTTTCAAGGAAGCAATCTGGCTTCATGGATTGACTAAAGACTTGGGAATTGTGCAGAAGAATGTTGAAGTTTTCTGCGACAGCCAGAGTGCCATTTGTTTGGCAAAGAACCAAGTTCATCACAGTCGAACGAAGCATATTGATGTTCGTTTTCATTTTGTTCGAGAAATAGTAGAAGAAGGTAGTATTCTTCTGCAAAAGATCAAGACTGCAGATAACCCCGCAGATATGCTTACAAAGGTGGTTACAGGGATCAAGTTCCAACATTGTTTGGACTTGATCAACATCTCACGAGCTTGGAGTGCCTAAGGGCACTAATGGAGGCAGCAATAGTTTGGAGTCCTGTTCCACATGACGTGGAGGTGGAGATTTGTGGGGACCACGCCCTGGGAAACATAATGATGGCGCATGGGGCAACAAGAAAAAAAATGGACCGTCCTTCATTTTTTCAAACTGCGCCGAATGCATGCACCGAAAAGGAGCCGAAAGGAGTGAACGGCGCATGCGCCGAAAGAGGCGCATGCGCCGATTGTTTTGGTTTAAAATATAAATATATTATATTAATAATATATTTATAATTACGATATTGCCCCCGAATACACCTATAAATAGAGCTCAACTTCAGTATTCAAAATTCATTCCTGAGAGTTAGAGAGTTCTATTCTGTAAGATCTACTTAAGAGATCTAATCTGTAAGTTTCACCTAAGGGTGTATTTTGTATTCTCTTTTAATACAAGTTTGCTGTCTCCCGTGGACGTAGGCAATTTGTCGAACCACGTTAAATCTGTTGTCTTGTTTTCTTTCATACTTTATCCCGTTTCCGCACAACATGTAGTACAATTGCCAAGTCTGGTTTATCTGGTGATGATCAGATATGAATTTTGTACTTACTTAATTCTATCCCAATGAAGATTCTTTTCTTTCGAAAATACATATATATAATACTTATTTTAAGATTTTTTTTTTTTGGTCATTTGCAGTCTCCTTTTACTTTTTTTTGGTAACTTTGGGCCTCTTTTAATTTTTTATTTTTGTAACCTTCAACCTTGTTATTATTTTTTAGGCAAACCTTTAGCCCCATTTTATTTATTTACGTGCATTGGACGTGCCCATCAACTATTATTACCTTAATTCAGATAACTGATATTCCATAATAAGAACCCAACTTATATGAAAGTTTTATATTTATTTTTGGGCTTTGATGATTTTAATTAAATAATTTGAATGTTGATTCAACTGTTTTGGTGAGTATTTACTTCTTCCCAATAAATAAAATTATATTTGTTTGATAAGTTGACTGTCATTTAGGTATGGTTTGATAACTATATATATAGCAAAAATCTTCGGTAGGTCTTAGGCTGACACTATATATACTTGTACTCCTCACTGTAGTCTTCTTTCAGCTCTTTCTTTTTTGAAGGACATGATTACCTTTAAAAAAATAAAATAATATTATAAATACCATCCATACGCAAATATTGTCAGGTTTGCCTTACTTTACTGTTCCTCGTACAGTCAGCACACCACACAAGCGCAACGTCGACGCGGAGGTGACATTTTTTTTAAGTGAAGGGAAGACATTTTTTTTAAATATATATTTTTTTAAACGGAAGGTGTCTTTTAGAAATATGTTAAAATTTTTTCTTTTTTTTTTTACACTTTCAGAAACGACCATTGAAGCAACTCGAGGGAAATAGCGAAAATCTGGGTGAAATATGGGGAAAGAGACGGCAATATCGAACATACCAAAATTTACAGATCAAATATGATATGAGGAAAAAAAAAAAGAGAAAGCTGGCTAAGGTAGCGTTTGTGAGAGTGGAAATTGTCCAGATAAACTTCATCTTCTGGATCTCTGCTTCGTTTTGGGCATGGAGATGATGAACCCGATTCCAACACCATTACTTCACTCTCATCCAAAAAAAAAATAATTGAAACACTAAAAACTCATAAAACTTCTACTTCTGAGCTTTAAATTTGGCGAATTATGCAAAGAGAAAGAATGTAAATGAAATAAGGAACAGGAATTCATCGGATAAATTTCTGGGCCTAGCTAGCACTCGAGTAAAGGAGATAATGAAAAGGTCGCTAAGCTAAGCTAAGCTAAGCAGGAAGCAGCAGATTATTTGGTCCAAAACCAAACAATCACTTTTACACTTGTCAAATTGAACGGATTTTCTGGACGTACAGGCCATTGAACTGCAAATCCAGAGGCTACAAACAAGAGGAGATGAGGGGCTTTGAAATTTTTCTTTTGTTTTTGAGCGAGAGAGACAGCACAAGACAAATAAAATATAGAGAAAAATTTGACGATTAAAGGTTGGGATTGAAATGAGTAAGAAAAAAAAAAAAAAACAACCAACAACGCGTCCATTAAAAAGACGCTTCCGTTTCAAAAATTTTATTTTTTTGAAGGAAAAAGACACCTTCCCTCGTCTGAAAAAAAAAATGTAAATGAAAGACGTCTTTTCAAAAGACGCCTTCTTTTTATTTAAAAAAAATATCACTTCTGCACCGACGTAGTACGCTGACTGTGCGAGAAACAGTAAAATAAGTCAAACATAATAATATTTATGTATAGATAACATTTGTAATATTATTTTATTTTTTAAGAATAATTATGTCAAAAGTTTCAGGTAGAGCCCTCAATTAGAGAGGTCGGGTTGGATCCATGCATCAATAGTTTTTTATTTCCTTTCTTCTTTTTGGGCGTACGTCAAATCTTGCAAGATTTCTTCTGCACTTTTGTTTAAATCAAACTCCTTTTACACTTTGTGGGACAAAGTGTCTTATATAAATTGTAATATCTAGTAAGTTAATTAACTAAGTTAAGTTTGTTTTAATAACTTTCGGTTGGTTTGGGTGAGGTTGTTCGACACGATCTATAAATTCCAAAAATTCATGTTCTACCTAATACATAAAGTTTTAAAATGTCATCTCATAAGATTATTTTTAAATCAGATCAGAAAAAATATAGTAAGTTTTTATTTATTCTATTTGCATTATGACATTTAAAGCAAAGTTAGTTTTGGTAAGTGATTGTATAATGAAAATAGTGAATAGAATAATAATAATTATTTTTATTTAGTTTAGGTCGGGTCGGGTTAATTAGTTATTTTTTTTTATTTTTTATTTTTTATAAAATTTTGACCTATTTCTCACTCCAACCTAACCCAATTTATTATATAAACTCAATTCAACTCATATAGTTTGGTTTGCTCAAGTTCGTCAAATTAGTTGGTAAAATGAACCCCCTTAGTTAAAACCATCTTAGTCTTCGAATCATGAGTTTAAATTTCACCTTAATCAAAGAAGGTCAATTTTTAGTGTTGGGAGTCACACACATACCCTAAAAGATTAGTTATACATTGAAAAAAATCCCAAGATATCTTTAATTAAAAGGAAAAACAAAATATAAATAAATAAAAATATTTTAAATCTTCTCTTATCTAATCTAACCTACTGTTTCACAAGGAAACTACACGTAGAGCCGGGGAAGCCTTTCAACCCAAAAAAAATAAAAAATAAAAAAAAAAGCGAATTGTGAAACTGAGTCAGCCGAGAGATTTACCGAGTCTACGTCGACTCAGTAGACTCAATAGTAGAGTTAACTCCCCCGAGTTGGAAAACCTCCAACAAAACCCTCGATACTACTACGTAATCAGAACAAAAGTCAGAAAGAAAGAGTAGAAGCTCTTCCGCTCTTTCTCTTTCGGTCGCTTCGTCTATCTAACTCTGATAATGGCGTACGCAGCGATGAAGCCGACGAAACCTGGGTTCGAGGATACACAGCAAGCGGAGCACCGCATCAGGATCACTCTCTCCTCCAAGAACGTCAAGAATCTCGAGAAAGGTCTTCTTTAATCCTCCTTGCTCTTTCATCTTTTTTTCTTTATTGTTTCTTTATTTTGAAATCATGTACCAATTAGGGTTTTTTTTTTTTTTGCAGTGTGTGCGGATCTGGTTCGTGGAGGAAAGGACAAGCAGCTGAAAGTGAAGGGACCGGTGAGAATGCCCACCAAAGTTCTTCACATCACTACCAGGAAATCCCCCTGTGGTGAAGGTATAATTTGTTTGGATTTAATTTTACGATCTTATTTCAATTGTATTGTATTAAAGATTTGATCTTGGGTTTAGGGTATAAGTGTTTCGATTGTGACAAATTGAAAACCTAGGTTTTTCTAGTGCTGTCGAAACGTGTGTAAATCTAAGTTCATGAATTTTACTAATGAGCATTGTTACAGGAACACACTTTCAACGCTCACTTTGGGCACTGTGCCCCATTATGAGTGGTTGGATGACCTCGAATCATGTGTTGGTTTGTGATTAAGGCCATCAAACCACTCACAATGGGCATTTTGCCCATAGTGAGTTTGTTGAAAGTGTGTTTCCTGAGTATTTATCTTTACTACTAATTGATCCAGAAAATCTCAATTCATTTGTAACCTAAAATTCTTCTAGCAAAATATACGAGGAAGATTTTCTAATTGAGCTTTCAACTGTTGATTTACGGGTGCAATTCATCGGATTTATGAGTAGGACTTATTGGTCAATTTCCTGTATAGTGAGGATTTTTTTCTCTCAAGGGCAGAGGCTTGGAGTGTTTGAGGTTTGGCTTAGAGGGAGTTTGAAGATGTAACCTTGATTCTATATTATTATAATGTTGGCCTAACGCAACTTTTAATACTTCTTTCGTTTCTATTTTTTATTTGGTTTAATAATGTTACAAATTATGCATTATGTGCCAAAGAAACGGAAATGAATTTCATGTGTTTATATTTACATTTGAGTCTTTAATAGGGAGAATACTGCTTAACTATTCAAGTCAAGTTTCTAACCTGAGATGTATTTTCAGTATGAGCTTTTTAGGGTATGGTTGCAAACATGCAACTTTAAAAAACGACCAAATTGATAGAGATGAATAAAAGAATAGGATTGGTATGGTCAACCCCAATGTTTGGGAGGTTTTTTCATGTCTTTGTATTGTGTATATATGTGCAGCATACACTTTAATTTCACAATTTAGTTATGTACTATGCTGCTTAAAAATCTGTTAAGCAATGTCTTGATGTTGGTTTTGCTGGTTGAGACTAGTTACTTGTTAAGGCATATGATAATAGCAGCTAATGCATATGGAAAATATCTTCTTTCATTATATTATACAGCCATCTTGTAGAAAACTTCTATTATATTATAATTTTTAAAATCTAGAACCATGTCAAACCTCTCAGATATGACTATCGAAATTTAAATACTGCTTGACTGACTAAGATTTTCCTGCTAACAGAACTTAAGTTGTTAATCTTGAAATAGTTCGCACACCTTGGATGGCCAGAGTGTGGAATTTTCTTCTTTATGTTAGTTACAATGTGTAGGTAATAGAGAGATAGATTCCTCCATTACGTATGACCCAAAAAAAATCTCTCTGTCTCTTTGCTTTGGTTATGGACAGTTTTATAGATTTCATAGTCTTAGATTCTGTTTTTGAAGAAATTGACGTGATTCCATTGACAATTCAGCTTTTGCATGTTTGTCTGTCAGGTAGGCTACTGTTGTAAACCTGTAACCAGCAGCCACCGTTTTTAAACTAGGGAAATTCATTGATTCCTCTGGTGAAAATTTGAAACTAAAGGAGCAAAATCAATTTCTTTTACAAGAAAGTCCTTCCTAGTTTTAATGAGTCATCAACGCCAATTAGCTCTTCTTCAATATTAAGGAAAACAACAGAAACTAAGTAGCTAATCCCTTTCTTTGGAAGTATATTAAGAAAAATAGGTGCATCAAATGTAGAGATGGTGAAGATTGGAAGCTATACTAATGATTGAAAATTTTAATTATTTGGGATTAGTAATTCATCAAGAGGGAGAGTTAAGTGTCACTATAGAGTTAAAGTAAAATGGGTTAATTGGAAGAGTAATTTTGGAATATTATACGTTTGAGCATCCCATGAAGTTGAAAAGAAATTTTATAAGGCTGCTATTAGGCCAGCCCATGCCCTACAGAACAAAATGTTGGGTATTAGAGAAACAACACATTAACAAATTAAGTGTAAGGAAATGCAAATGTTCAGACGGATGTGTGATAAAATATTAAAAGATAAATTAGAATGAACATATTCGAAAAATGGTAAGAATAACCCTAATAGGAGACAAAATAAGTGAAAATCGATTAAGATGGTTTGAACACATAGCAAAGACCATTTGGATGTGGCAATTAGGAATATGACCGTTCATCAATCCACTGTAATGATATTGGCAGAGGAAGACTTAAAATAATTAAGAAAGATATATTACTTGTGAATTTTAATATAAATGTAGACTTGGCCCTTGATAAAATGAAGTGAAGGAAGCATATTCATGTAGCCAATTGCATGTAGTTGGGAAAAGACTTCACTGATTTGAGTTGAGTAGATGCATTGAATGTCTTTCATTCTTAAACTCTTCATGATGTTGCACGATAGACTTCAACTTATGTTTTATTTTATATTTGATCTTGAAATTGACGAGTGATTTTATGATATATTACTTTTGTCAATAGCAACATTAATGATGGTCATGCCAAAATGATATTTTTCACTTTATTTGATTGTAGGAACCAACACATGGGACCGATTTGAGTTACGCATACACAAACGGGTCATTGACCTTGTTAGCTCTCCCGAGGTGGTGAAGCAGATTACTTCCATCACCATTGAACCTGGTGTTGAGGTTGAGGTCACCATTGCAGATCCATGACCATTTATTTCTTCTCTTTTCTATATTTACCAGTTTTGCGTTTGGCCCATTCTTAGATTCAAGTGTCTTTCTTTTTGAGTTGTCAGAGCAATAGGTGAAGTTGTGTTAAGATCATATTGTCCTTAGTAACTCATGCGTTTCAGTTGCGCACATTGTCTTTGGTCTCAATGATACATGTACTCTCATGTGTGAGAATATGTACCAGTTTCATGGACTCGAAGGCATTACTTTTAGTATGCATTGAGATGAGATGGGGTTTATGTTGATTGAAACTAAGACAATCTTGAGCTCTTCATTAATTTTTGTAGAGTACCAAGCATTTAAGGATGGTTTGGACTTTTCCAATGAAAAATGGATAACGAATCTGGTTTTTAATTTTTTCATTTTCCTATCAAAAAACAGGTTATTTCGAGAAAAAGAAAAACCCCCCTATTACTGTGTATTAGATGCATTATCTTTTCTTTTAGGCCCTTTTGAGGGCCAAGAAAATCGAAGTTTTTTTTTCTTATAAATAGATT
Source organism: Paratinospora sagittata (assembly GCA_035771175.1). NCBI lineage: Eukaryota > Viridiplantae > Streptophyta > Magnoliopsida > Ranunculales > Menispermaceae > Paratinospora > Paratinospora sagittata. Next base: position 8,556,272 of record CM069596.1, on the reverse strand, counting down.
GTAAACATGGCGAGAATTGTGTATCAGGTAATTGTTTACACAATGGGAATATCTTTGTTTGGTATTTCACTTCAAATGTTTTTTTTTAACATATAATTCAAATAATTTAAATATACCTTTTTTGTATCAAATATATGCAACTTCCAACTCTTCCAAGAATTTTTTTTTTTTTTCGGTGTACCTTGCATAGAAATAGGCTTAAATCTCTCCATTCTAAACATGTGTGAAAGCTCCATCTGATATGTCATCACCAACAATATGAAATAGGTTGCTTCTCTAACCCATCAAAAAATTAAAAACCATTTAAATGCTCTCTCTAACCCTACTCATATTTCTATTTTGCCCCTCTAAAAAATCTCCACCGTCCTCTCCCTTTCCTCCTCTTTCTTCTCTCTTTGATTCTTCATTTCTTCAAGTTCTTCAATCATCAACAAGTTAGAACAATATTTGAAAGGTTCTTTACTAACGAGATCTTATGGTAAAATTGAGTAATTTAGGAATTTGAAGAGGTTTTAATTAAATCGGTGTTGGAGAAAGCTTTTTGCATTTTGAATCTTAAATAGTTAATAAATTGAGTTTTACAAGTTATAAGTTGTTTATTGTTAGATTTATAGATTTTTTTTTTTTTGCCAAAAATCAAAGAAAGGTGAAAAATAGGCTTTACAAATCCATTTTTGCCCTAAAACGATCTATCTGGTCGACTAGGACTAGACATATTGGTTTTGTCCAGTCCTAGCTGGCCAGACAACTCGTTTCTGTCTGATCTTGGCAGAAATAATAGGCTAGATAAATTGCTTCTATTTGGCTTGGTCAACCAAACTGAACATTTAGGGCTTTTTTTTTAAAAAAAATAAAAATTCTTTTTATCATTTATCAATGATTTATGCCAATAATGTATTTTTTTTTTGTATTTTCCTATTTAGATATGTCACAAAGACAAAGGAGAAACATTGTCCGTAGCAAGGAGCAAAACTCCAAAAAAATTAGGCCCACAACCTCGGTAAGAAGACAATACGTTTGGTTCAATATAAATTACCATGACCCATTATACATAAAAACGAAGAAGAAGAGGAGGTGGAAGAGGAGCAAACATTCAAGGATCCTAGGTCACATATGTTGACTGGTTCTTACCTTGGTTGACCTATTGACCCTTTTCTCCTTATTCATTTCAGAACACACATGGCATATTATATTTGGCAAAATTGTTGACCTAAGTGGTTCATCACTTAGCACGTCCCTAAGTATACTTTATGAAATATATTTTGATGATCACAAACACAATCTATTTCGGTGCTAACGAGCTTTAATCAAGAACCTATCTCAGCACCTCAGGAAAACAAAAAGCCAAAGAATGATTCAATCAAAGAACTCAAGGTCATATTAGACGTTCAAAATCGTTTCAATTAAAGGACCTCAGAGATCGTAACATGATTTCAAGATCACACCACTGGAACGATTCGATCAAGTGCTTCAAGATTACATCATTCGATCAATGTTCACAAAATTCAACTCAAGCTCGAAGTTCATCAAAGATCTCATAATGAAGAGTTGAATTTAAAGATTATGAGAAATATCAGAAATATACAGTATTTAAGGTATATCTTTCTCTAATCGATATTGCTCAAACACTTTTCAAAACCATGCACAAATCGCTTGCATATTTGCATGTTTTGATCATACACTTTACGGTATTTCAAATGATTTAATTTTCTATGTTTAATTTAAAATCTACTGTGTTTTTATTAGCATTCATCGTATTTTTAATCGCGAGTCAAAACTATTTTTCAAGAGTCTTTTAGGAAGCTAATGATTTAGCAGCGCTTTCTTGAACTTGATAAGTCAGGACGCTGATGATTCATTAGGGTGTTGATAACATTCAAAGTTGAATTGAATTGATTCATCATGACGCTTACTTGTAGTAGTTGCCTCCCTTTTAGTTAACCTCTGAAGTTGTTAGGACGCTAACTGAACATCAGCTTACTGAAAGATTTTTAAGTTATTCAAAGAATTTATTTTTGAGGACGCTGATAGTTATGAGTTGGATAAACTATCAGGACGCTACCTGGATAGGAGTGCCGTCATCTTTGGGAACCAACTTAATAACTTTCAGGACGCTGACTGTCCTTCAACGCACTTGGTTTTGTTTTCAAATATATTTTGAAATGACAAGAAGCTTACAGAGTTGTAGCGCCCTTGTGTTTTATGTTTTAAAAGGTAGGACGCTTACTCCGAAAGTAGCGCCCTCACGTAGTTAATTGATTTAAAAACAAACAGGACGCTAATTGTGCTTTAGAGCCCTCAAAGTTAAGTCACTTATGTCGCAAAGAAAGTCAGGACGCTTATGAGTTAGTAATGCCCTTACTTCATTGTTCAGCAAGACGCTTATACGTAATGAGTGCGCTCAAGGAACAACAAGACAAAGTTGATATTATGCATCAAGATGTTGATTACTGAATCGGGAAGCTAACTCAACAACCGTCACTGTTCTGACAAATACGCTATATCAGTCTACTTTTTCAGAATGAATCTTTGCACATAATCCTGTTTAGATTTATCAGAGATTTTCTTTGATGCATGAATCATGCTTTCTAAGGTATTCCTTATTCACGTAACCTGAAAGGAACCAGAATGGTCATGAAAATTTCATTGCCATTTTTGTGATACATTCTAGCCGTTGTGTAAATGCTCACATTATTTGAACTTCAAATGTCTAGCGACTATTTTCTATTAGGTTTATATATACAAACACTTCGAAACAAACAACTCGCTGATAATTTTTATTGTGCCAAAAACTTTTGAATGTTAGTCGTTGTTTAATCTTTCAAAAAGTTTTCAAATGTTCTAAGTTTTCAAAATATTCTTTATTGATACTTTACTTAATCAAAATATTTTCATATTGAGCTTCAATTATATTCTATCTTTGAAAATATGTTTGAACTGGTTTCTACTCAAATTCTCAGCCTGAATTTTTATTTAACATCAATCATGCTGATGAAGGAATTTTAGAAATAGTTTATGAGAGATACAACTGTACTTGATTTAATATCTTAAGTACTGTGTCGAACTATATCAATAGTTGTGTTAACTACTGAATAAAGAACCAAAAGTTTTCGTGCTATATATTTTATCTATTCTGAAAACTATCTGAGTTTATGTTTTATACTGGTCTTGCATTTTAAACTTCAATGTTTCAATGGTATCATAATATTTTTGAAGAAGCATTTAATTGATTTAAATATCATTCACGCTTTTCGAAACTATATTTGAGCAATACCGAACATTGAAAGGTACTTGTATGTCTCTTAGCATTACGTATTCAAATTTATTGATCTTTGTAATGCTATGCATATGAGCTTAATTGTAAAGTGTTCTACTCAGCTAGAACCAACATTATTATTTTGTGTTGTAATGTTGGTGTGTCTTTCGATCGAAACAACCAGGACAAATGAATGTAGTTCACTTGATGATTTCAAGTTGAAATCATATTAAGGTTCATCCTCAACTGTAAGTAGGAAAATCGGTTCATCTTTATCCCGCAAAAATGATAGGTTCGCCCTTAACCTATAAAATGATAGGTTATTTCTAAACCTGTAAAAGAGAAACGATTTTTTCTTCTCCGTAAAAAGAACATGGGTTTTTTCTCATTCCGGAAAAAAGAAATGCGGTTCATCCTTAGCCTGCAAAGGGATAGGTTTGTCTTGAACCTGTAAAATTCTATGTATAACGGTTTGGTTCTCACCTGAAGGAGAATTAGATAGTGGATTGAGAAAATCCTAATTGGGTGATTAGGTAGTGGATGTAGGCTTGGCCGAACCACTATAAATTCTAGTGTGATTTAAATTATGCATTTTACTTTACGGTTAATATGTGCATTTAATTCTAATGTACTAATATATATAGCTAAGTATTTGAAAAAAATTTAAATTGACCATCACACCCAATTCACCTCCCTCTTGAGTGCACCAACAAAAATAAGATACATGACTCTCGTCTTTAGTTAAATTAAATTATTTTTTATGATTACGTTTGAATGAACTTATTTCACAAATTTAAGTAATTTTTTTATTCATACAAAAACGCAAAATAATCAAGTGCATAAATCATGGTTGAAAAGTGGCCTTTGGGGACATCAGTCAACATCCTGGCAGAGAAAGAGTTACAATGATCATTGAAGGATTTGGTTTTTGTCCTTTGTTGAAGTGTACATATGAGAATGGCAACAAGCCTTTGATTTCTTCTTTTGTGAAGAGGTGTTATCTAGAAACCAACACATTTCACTTACCCTTCGTTGAAATGAGCATCACACTCGATGATGTCTTGGTCTTATTGCATATTTCAACTGTGGGCAAAACTATGAATAGAGAACATATGCGGTCTTGCTATTATAGGAAACATTAGAAGTGCCAAGTTTAAAGATAACTAAGGAGATCAAATTGGCTAGAGGACAATCAGTTTGATTGGATTAGAGTTGCAAAGAAAATTTGGATTAGTAATGAAAAAGGGCCTACAATATCCTTCGACCGAGTGCAAAACAAGGGCATATCTCTTGTTCATATTGGGTTGTACTGTTTTCAAAGATATGAGTGGTAGAAAGGTGAACACAAATTATTTACAACTACTTTTCAACCTAGACGAGGTTAACTCATACTCATGGGGTTCTGCTTGTCTTGTTGTTCTATATTGCCAATTAGGATGTCCTACAAGATATGATGCGCAACAGATTGTAGAGTACACTACATTGTTGGAGGAATGACTATTTTAACAATCTTGTTTTAAGTAAATTAAACTTGATACAAATATATTTGTATAATAATTCTTTCTTGTGTTGGGTATATTGTTACACTCAAAATTGAACAAACTCCAAGTTATAAACAAAGTTGTGCCAAAACCATAATGCCTCAAAAATAATACCTGAGATGTGCCCAAACATAACAAAAGGAACCAAGGGAATAAAATGAAGAAGATGCCCTCAACCGGGCCCAAGAGAGTTACCTCGGTTGCAGCCAGGAATAACACCTTGGCCAAGGCCAAGTTACACCTTGCCTCGACTGAGCTCAAGACCCAACTTGCCTTGACCATGGCCAAAACCCAACATGCTTCGGCCATGGTCGAGGCACACCACGACCGAGGCACACCTTGCCTCAACCATGCCTTGACCATGATTGAGGCATTCTCGGCCTCGCCTCCGCTCATGGTTGAGATTTACTTATGCATGACGTTTGTCACACGCCGACCGAAAACATTCTTGATCATGATGACACACATCTTGAGATACATGTTAACTCATATATTATGATAAGGAAAGAACTTAAATGCCTCATAATAATAAATTCCTGCAATAAATGTAAGGGATCCACCCTCCGCTATAAAAATGACTCTCAATCTACCAGACAAAAGTATGCTCTAAACTCCAACTCTCTACACTTATTATTTTTCTCCCTCAGAAACTAACTTAAGCATCAGAGTGTGGTGCCACCGTTGTTTTGCAGCTTGTGTGCCTTGAGAAAAAGGGTTGGCCAATTATAGCATTGTACACGGTAGAACACTTCACCACCAAGAAACTAGTCATCACAGTGACTTTGTGCTCTGAATCGCCGACTGTCACTCGTAGGGTAATTCTTCCCTCAGGCATGACCGCATCTCCGATGAAACCGATCAAAGGAACATCGACATGGCTAAGCTGCTCTTTGATCAGTCCTAGCTTCTCAAACGCTAGCCAATATAGGATATCAGCTGAGCTCCCATTGTCGACTAACATCCTATGGATTTTGTAGTTGGCGACTGTCATCGTCACCACCAGGGCGTCTGCGTATGGGAAAAGAGTGCCATTAGCCCCATCCTCCGTAAAAGTGATCGCAAAGTCAGCTCTCTTCTGTTTGTCTGGTTGGTATTCTGTGTTCATCACTTCTGATTTGGCTTCTCGAACGTATGCTTTCATGGCCTGATTTGAGGTACCGACCTGGTCTCCTCTGAAGATCATTATGATTTCTCCAACGGTTTCGGTCCCACTTTGATTAGATGCTGGGCTTCTCTGCTGGTCGAAATCCTTGACGAAGTTTCTTAGGTGGCCCTTACAGATCAACGTTTCAATTTCTTCCTTTAGGTTATAACACTGGTCGGTATCATGATCATGGTCTTTGTGATACTGACATTATTTTTTCCTGTCTCTCTGCTCTGCAAGAGCCCTCAACTTTTTCCACCACTGGACATATTCTCTGTTCTGTATTTCCGTTAGAACCTACTCTCTGGAAGCATTAAGGGGCTTGTAACTAGTGTACACACTATGAGGAACCCTGTTGCTCCTTTGATCGAGATGACTAGAGTCTGATTTCTTCCCGCCTCCATTATCCTCTTTTGGCTTCAAGTCTTTGTCTCGCTTCCTTTTAGCATTCTTTTTCTTGGGGGAGCCGTGATCCTCCTTCTTGGCCTCAACCAACTCATCTGCATTGATGTACTTGTTTGTTCGTTCAAGAATCTCTGCATAGGACCGAGCTTTCCTCTTTCCAAGTGAATAGTGAAACCTTCTAGGCTTTCGTCGACTTCCAGCTTCACATCATCAAAACGCTGCAGATAATCTTTTAGGCTTTCTCATTGTTTCTGTTGAACAACTAGTAGGCTATTCACCGGTCACTCTCTTTCTTTCTTACCCGCGAAGTGCTTCATGAACTTGTGCACTAATTGCCAAAAGAATGGATAGATCTAGGCTTTAATCTCTAGTACCATTTCTTAGCCAAACCACCCAGAGTGATCTGAAAACCTTTGCAAATTGTGGCATCATCGTACCTTTTGAACTCCATCCATGAATTGAAGTTCTGAATGTGTTCCATTGGATCTGTTTTGCCTTTGTATGTCCTGACTTCAGTAGTCTGGACGTTTTTAGGCAAAGGTGTTCGGAGGATCTCCTTTGGTAAACGGTGAGGGAAGTTCTTCGTACTTCTCATGACTGGGAATGACTATCTTTGATCTGGGTAAGGAAGGTACTGACCTCTTGGACACCGACCTACTTCTATCAGTCCTTTCGTTGTCAGGCTTTTTTGATGGCACAAAAATCGAGTTCAGACCTTGTTTTCTGTTGAGAGAGTGACGTAAGTCCCCCATGTTGAGTGGTCTGGGGTTGGAGCTTGGTGGGTGATGGCTATACACCGACTTCCGTCGCGATGTCATGCTCAGGCACCGACTCGCCTCTTCCATCTGAGGTCGCAAGTCGGGGGTAGCTTGGATAGGAAATACTTCCTTTAATATCCGCTACTGCATCTGATGTTGCTCCAAAACCATCTTGGACATCTTCTCCAGGTTTTTCTCAACGGTGGTGATTCTGGCTTTCTACTTCTCCGCAGAAGATTTTTTTGACTTCTTTGGTGGCCTTCCTCTCTTTTTATCCTGAGGGACCACCGGTTCGGCGGCTGGTTCTACTTCTATTGGGATTTTTGCATTTTAACTCCTTGCAGAAGAGCTGTTTACGGCTTAAAGCATTACTTTCCCCACAGACGGTACTAAATGTTGGTGCAAGATTTGACCAACACTAGTAAATGATGAGGTGAAGAGTAAATGCTGATTTGGAACCCGCTGGAGCGTCAGAAATGTCGCTAGAAGTAGATGATCTGAGAAAGAAAAGAATAAATATGGGCTATAGTGAGGAACACCAGTGTGATATCGACCAAAGACCCTCTGATGCCTAAGTCAGTTCAGAGCTCGTAGAAGAGTAGAAGAATAGGTGAGCCCAACTGTGTAGAAAATCACGTATCTTCCTTCTTAGGGGTGATGGGGTATTTATAGAATTGAGACTTTGGCCTTGTAGCATAGTTGTAGTCGAATCAGGAACGCCCATAGGCTTCCTAGTCGAATTGGGAATATCCAGTTGCATCCCAGTCGGATCAGGAGAGATGTAGTCTTATCTTAGTTGAACTTGAAGAGCTAAGTAGTCTTCTAGTAGTACTTGGAAAGTCGGATAGCCCTTCTCGTAGTCGAACTAGTAGAGAATTCTGAGTTTGTTGCAGTAGATCTCGCATAGTTGTTATCCTACGATCTGGTAGGTTTTCCTACCTGGTCAGTAGGCGCTGACCAGACCTTGATTCATCTTTATGGTTGGGTAAGTTGACATTCCTTCTGAAGTTTAGGCTGGTACATGGATCTAGTCTGTACTTGCTCGATGATCAGATCGGTACCCTTCATTTAAGTTGAGTCGATATATATACATAAATGATAATGTATTCACTACGCAACAAATAGGAAATTGAACAATGAAAAAAAAATATGGTAGTTGATTTCATTGGTATATATAGGTGTAAAAACTTTGTCACCGAAGAATATAGTTAGCAATAAAGTCTATACTTTGTTAACAATTAGCTTCTATGATAGAGATATTGTGATGAAATTGATTTTATTACTATATGTTACTAATGACATGGATTTATTAGTTACAATACATAGTTTGTTTCTAAAGCTTTTTAATACTTTTTAAAATTGTCATTTTATTTTTATATTGTGTTATACTTATATGGAAAATTCTAAAGGTACACGATTCAAAATGCTGGGGGAAACTCAAGCACCCTCGTAGTTGACCCCATGGGCCACCACTATGAATTACTAATGAAAGCAAACAAATTAAATGCTTTAAATATGAGCTTGATTAATAAACTACATCATATTTATATTTAACCAAGTATCAACAAATTTGATATATTTTTTTAAAATTATATACTTGACATTTTGTGAAAGAAAATAACCAACATATATGAAAGATTATTACCCATTCGGATAATCAAGCACTAGATATGAATGTAAAGAACTTTCTCTTTCTTAGTAAAGAAAAATAAATAAAGTATGTATAAATGTTACATTAGCTCAATAATACATATAAAATTTATGCTTTTACAATACATCATCTTCTTTAAATTTTCTATGCTTTCAAAGTGAAAGTTGAGATCTTTCATTCTACTATATGCATGATTGGTCCTATTAATCATAAATAGGCATCTTTGGCTCTATATTGTGTTCATAAATGATGAGCATATCTTCAACTACGCCATCGAAATTCCAATCTTGAGAGTCAATTCACTGTAAAGGAGACAATTGAATTAGTTAATATAGTATACTTGTTAAATTAACTTCAAGTACTATGAAAAAATTGGAGATTGCATCATCAACATATAATTGCACGTATTAAAAAGTTTTCACAAAAAGAAATTAAAAATTGGCATATAAAAATAATATTTATCTCAGTAATTTATAATACTATTGTTCAAATTTTATCTTATAGAAAAAATATATATAGACAAATAGGATTTGATGCTTGTTTACAAAAACTCCATTCTTTCAACATATAGTTTAGAGAAGACAATTCACAAAGGTGAAACAATTTAAGGTATAGCAGTTAAGATCTTTAAAGGTTCTTCTTATATATACAAAAATCTAAAAGCATAAATTAAACTGAATTTTTAATATAGGAGCAATACATATTATTTTTCCCTGTTGAAAAGTATTTTATAAATAATATTCACTATTTTTTGAGTAAAATTAGTTATTTGTGAAACTTTTTTGAAAAAAATTTATTTTCTAATCTAATATATTTTTACTAAGTTCTGTAAAGGATAATCGAATGCTTTTTTCAAGTGTTTTGTTAAAATAGTAAATATTTAGTACGAGATATATGGTTAGGGGAGAAAAAAAATAAATAAGGAAGAAATGTAATTACTGAATTTAGTAACTATGAAAATCTCCATCATAGTTACATGAAATGTCATGGGCAACAATCCAAAGCAATTTATTGAGTAACGTCTCCTAACCCTCGACATATTATTGAAGATTCATTAAAAAGAAAAAAAACAAAGAGATGAAAACAAATTACTTCCAGTAAGAAAAGCATTTTTATAGTAATCTTGACATTACTGATGTATATATACAGCATTTTCACTAAGCTATGAAGGAAATTAGAAGCATTTTTATAGTAATCTTGACATTAATGTTATACCTAAAACAAATATATTTTAGGGATTTTGACAAATCTTTGAAAATCTTCTTTGGATTACCAAAAAAAAAAAAAAAAAAAAAAAAGAGAAGCCTAGAATTTTTTGGATTCTTTTAGCATATCATGTTTGAATGCCTTCGTTATAGAAAGCATTTAAGAATCTCATTTGTATTTGCTGGCATTGTGCTATAGAAAAATGCTTTAAAAACACACTTTCCAAATACACTTTGTTGACATTGTCCTTGAGAGTTATTAGATTGCATTTGAAAGGAAAGATAACCTATTTTATTGTCTCTTGTGTGATCTAATCCTTGCCCTCTAGTATAGGTAAGTAGAGAGGTTATTACCACCCAAGCTAAGAGGCTTCGGGCCTTTTTCCAATACTTAAATTTTGGTTAATAACAATAAAAGCAATACGACTTATCAAGTGAGGTAACAAAGCAATAATATGCAGTACTCCTTTGGTTGGTTATTACCAACCAATTCTTCATCAAGGACTGGTTGATTGTGGTCTGTTTCGATTCGTAGCAGCAAATTCTTCTTCACATCATGTTGTTTTATTAGCTAGCACTTCCATTTGGCATGACAGACTTGGACATGTCTCTCAGCCCATTGTTGACCACACCATCTCTTTTTATTAGTTGTCGTATATGAAGGATCCTTCTATTTCTACTTTGGCTTGTCAAGCTTGTGCTCTTGCTAAACAGTTAATTGAAGGTGCAATCAACATTTGCGATTCTTTGATGTATGTTTTGATTAATGCTGGTTCTACTCTGTCGTTTATTTCTGGTAGTGTGGTAGATAAATTGAGATTATCTCCTGTTAAGACTAGTATTCCGTTGATTTTGAGTACAGCGGCCAGTGAGAGGATTTACCCTAACATGGTATGTGTGGGATGCATTGTTAGATTCGAGGGCCATGAGATGTCTGTTGACCTCAGAGTGTTAGAGTTCCTCGAGTTTGATGCCATTTTGGGTATGGATTGGCTGGAAACATATCACACTCATATTGATTGCTTCTACAAAAGGGTTGTCTTTCAGATACCCGGACAACCAGTCTTTGTTTATCGAGGTAGGACTGCATCTAGACCACCTACTCAGGGTAGATTAGCCACTGATGTTGAGGTTGCTACGATGGCCAGTTTGAGGCCAGTGGATGAGGTGGGACAAGGTGTTCAATTTAGCAGACATTCCTGTAGTTTGTGAGTACCCAGAGGTTTTTCCTGATGAGTTACTTGACTTACCGCTTAAGCGAGAGGTAAACTTCATTATTGAGCTGATGCCCGAGACAAAACCCATTTCCATTCCATCGTATCGTATGACACCAAAAGAGTTGAATGAACTCAGAGCCCTGCTTGATGAGCTGATGGGGAAGAGATTCATTTTCCCTAGTATGTCACCTTAGGGAGCACCTGTGTTGTTCGTCAAGAAGAATGACGAGAGTCTTAGATTGTGCATAAACTAGCGTCAGTTGAATAAGGTGACTGTGACAAACAAGTATCCGCTTCCTCGTATCGATGACTTGTTTGACCAATTGATTGGGGCCAAATTTTTTTCGAAGATTGACTTGAGGTCTGGGTACCATCAGTTGAGGATGTACTGAAGACTGCTTTTTGGACGAGGTATGGACATTACGAGTTTGTCACACCCCGCCCGGACACGCCTAAACCGGCGGTACACTCGCGGATGGGGCGCGCATTTGGAACAATAATAATGGTAACAACAGAGTGCGCAGCGGAAATATATAACATACAGTACAAATCTGATTTCATTTAATTCAGAATATAATTTGTACATAAAATGGTTAAGGGAACATACTCCCCAAATTCCCCAATGAATCATACAAAGGGTACAAACTGTGGGCTCCATAACCTACACCCAGTCCTTCCTAATTTCCTGTGAAAGATTGGATGATAATGGAGTGAGCTTAACGCGCTCAGTGGGTAAATAGTTCGTGAGTATAACAATTAATAAAGCATACTTCAATATCAAATATCTTAAATACACATGTGAGCATCATAATCAATCAATAAGTATGAATGCGTGACACCGTCTCGTAATGGTTTGATGAAAGTACATCGTCTGAGTTCACGTACAAGTGTCCTTCCTCGGGCGTAGCCAGGTTCTCACTGTACGACCCTCCTCAGGAACGATGCTCTGGATTCACGTACTGATGTCCCTCCCCGGGCGTAGCCGGGTTCTCATGTACATCCCTCTCCAGAGAAATATAATGAATAGTGAGCAATGCTCCTAACTATTATATGAGTCATAAACCATATACGTCCTTAGGTGGTGCTATGTATGATGACAATGCATGAACTGGTCTGGTCTTTTCTTGACATTTAGACTGACTTTGGCAACGTCTAGTGATCCTTATCAGGGTCGGTATCACGACGTGCAAGGTTAGGACATTCAGTATTACATGTATAAGTTGATAGCTTTCAATAAGACCAACTAGATCAGTCTCCAGTTGAGAGGTGAGACACTAAGTCTGCTTAAATAACCAATCGCCTAGAGCAGCTCGCTGCCTCCCGTTCACTATTTAAAGTTACTAAGGACAAGACCGAGTCTAGTTGAGTCAGATTGACCACAAATCCGACATTATAACAGTATAATACGTGAATTCCAAGTGTACAGGCATAAGTGCGGCAATATAAACATTATATGCCATAATGTAGTGTAAATGAATAGTAGACATAATAATAATTGAATGTAAACTTTAATAAAAGTTATAAACACGCAAACCTATGTTTCGTTCCCCACCTTCAGATAAAAACTTCTTCTTTCAGATTTGGCACTTTCCTCCGGACAGAACTTCGTTGCACTGCACCGAGAGTCTCGGACAGAGAGTCTCAAAACTTAAACTCAGAATGAGTGGAAGGGAGAAGAAAATCACAAGAGAAGGTGATTTGGTGTGAAGAATGAGAAATGAGGAGGGTTCCTTATATAGAGATTTTTGGCCCCTGAATGTTCTGGCATGCATTGTGCCTGAACGTTCAGGCGTTGCCCAAATAATAATTTTTTTTTTGTGAAATACAGGGTATTACGCTCTACCCCCCTTAAAGGGATTTCGCCCTCGAAATCAATTCAAGTAGTTATGATGGTTATCTGCATGAGATTCACTGCCGGTGTCATCTCTTGCGAGTTCAGAGTAGTGCTTGTATTGTTCCTGAGTAGCAGTGTGGCCGGTGGAATCCTCATCATCATAAAGCTATGGAGAGCGAATGGAATCGGACTCGTCATCTGAAGATTCCAACCTTTGCATAACAGATGGTGGTGGAGGGCGCTGGTTACATTGTTTAAGGGGAAGTAGCCACAGGTTGCCAAGGAGGCCACTGCGTGTGGGCATCACTATATCCATTGATATTATTTTCAGACATCTGCATAGTTATTCAAGTGAAACAATGTATTCAGATAGGTGTAAACAATGTTTCATCTTGTTATTGATAAGTGAAAGTAGACAATGTATCACATCATCAATTGGTACTAGAAAACAATTCAGGATATTTCTGTTTAATTGTTGCTTCTAGTTCCCATGTTGCTTTCTCTACGCCGTGGTGATCCTAGAGCACTTTCACAAGGGGAATGCTACGTCGTTGTAGGTCTTGAGTTTTTTTTATCTAAAATCTGTATCGCTCTCTCTTGATATTTATTTCCTTCCTCAACCCGAACTTTGACTAAAGGGATGATATGCGAAGGGTCAGGACGATACTTGCGAAGCATAGAGACATGAAAAACGTCATGAACTTTAGGCATGGATGATGGAAGGGACAGACGATAAGCAAGTTTGCCAATACGTTCAATGATCTGAAATGAACCGTTATACCGCAGGGAGAGCTTTCCTTGGATCCCAAAGCGTTTGACACCTCTTGTGGGCTGAACTTTTAGAAAAACAAAGTCCCCCTTATCAAATTCTAGAGGCTGTCTCTGCTTGTCAGCATAGCTCTTATGTCGACTTTGTGCAACACGAAGTCGTTCCTTTACTAGTGTGATCTTCTCAGAAGTCTCTTGAACTAGTTCAGGGCCTAACTGCGATCGATCTGCCATATCTAACCAGCATATCGGAGATCTGGAAGGCCGACCATATAGAGCCTCGTATAGTGCCATGCCGATACTAGTTTGGTAGCTGTTGTTGTATGCAAACTCAGCTAAATGTAAATACTTTGCCCATCCATCATTAAAGTCCAAAATGCAACACCGTAACATGTCTTCTAAGATTTGGATAAGCCTCTCATACTGCCCATTAGTCTGAGGGTGGAAGGCTGTGCTCATAGTGATCTTAGAACCCATTCTATTCTGGAAGCTTTTCCGAAAGTTGGATGTGAATCGAGGATCTCGATCAGAGACGATCATGAGTGGTATGCCATGAAGGCGTACAATATCTCTTTCATATAGTTCTGCAAGTTTGGCTGGGTTATCCGTGAACTTTATTGGCAAGAAGTGTGCAGACTTTGTAAGTCTGTCAATGATAACCCAGATAACATCTTGCCCTTTATTGTTTCGAGGTAAGGCCGTGACAAAATCTATTGCGATGTTCTCCCATTTTCATTCTCCAATAGGTAACGACTGGAGAAGTCCAGAGGGAAGTCTTCATTTTTTCTTAACTTTCTGGCAAACGAGACATCGAGCAACGAAGTCTGCAATTGCCTTCTTCATTCCAGAAAACCAGAATTGACGCTTGACATTCTTGTACACCTTGTCACCCCCAGGATGCATAGCGTACCTTGAACAATGCATGTCAGTGAGCATGTCGTTTTGAACCTCAGGATCGTTCGGTAGACAGGGATGTTTTTTTATAAAAAATGACTCCGTCTTCAGAGACTGACCAATGAGGAAGGTCCTGTCCGCTGAGTAGAAGTTCTCGTTTCTCCATTAACATAGGGTCATTGGCTTGAGTAGCTGAAATCTTTCGAACTAGCTCAGAGGTGGCTGATAATTGAGAGAGTCGTGGTCTTGGTCCCTCTACGTTCAGCTGTAGGTTAAAGTTCTCCATCTCTGTAGCCAACTTCCCCATTTCATAGTTAAGAGTGCAAGCAACATCAGATTTTCTACTCAGGGCATCGGCCACAACATTGGCCTTTCTGAGATGGTACTGGAGTTGAAAGTCATAATCTTTCAAGAATTCCAACCATCGTCTCTGGCGGAGGTTTAGGTCTCTCTGAGTGTATATGTACTTAAGACTCTTGTGATCCGAGAAGACCTTAAACCGTTCACCGTATAGGTAATGACGCCATAACTTCAGTGCAAACACAACAGCTGCAAGTTCCAAGTCATGTGTTGGGTAATTACCCTCATGAATCTTCAGTTGCCTCGAGGCATATGCAACAACTTGGCCTTCTTGCATTAGTACGACACCTAAGCCTTGAAGAGAGGCGTCGGTGTATAGTGAAAATCCAATTGCATTTCTTAGAGTGATAAGTACAGGTGCTGTCGTGAGGCGCTTCTTCAATTCCTGAAATGATGCTTCACAGGCGGGATTCCAGATGAATTGCACGTCTTTTCGAGTGAGCTTGGTCATAGGTTCAGCAATCTTTGAGAAGTCCTTGATGAAGCGTCTGTAATAGCCAGCCAAACCAAAAAAACTCCTAACCTGAGTAACAGTGGTAGGCTGCTTCCAATTTAAAACTGCTTCAACCTTAGAAGGATCTACCTCAATGCCATTGCCTGAAACCACATGGCCTAGGAATTGAACTCTCTTCGCCCAAAATTCGCACTTACTCAACTTTGCATACAGTTGGTGGCTTCTCAAGGTCTGGAGGACGATCTTCAAATGTATCTTATGGTCTTCCTCGGTTGAGGAATATATCAAGATGTCGTCCACAAAAACCACCACAAATCGGTCTAAGTATAACCTGAATATGCGATTCATCAAATCCATGAATGCAGCAGGTGCAGTTGTTAGACCGAACGACATGACCAAAAACGCGTAGTGACCGTATCGAGTCCTAAATGCCGTCTTGGTGATGTCCGACTCTCGGATCCGGAGTTGGTGATAACCGGACCGTAAATCAATCTTAGAGAAGCATTTGGCATCTTTAAGTTGGTCAAACAAGTCATCGATCCTGGGCAATGAATATCTGTTCTTGATGGTGACGTTATTCAACTTGCGATAGTCGATGCAAAGTCGTAAGGAACCGTCCTTTTTGCGAACAAACAGAACTGGGGCGCCCCAAGGTGATGAACTATTTCGGATGAAGCCATTACTCTCTAATTCCTTTAGTTGGTTGTCTAATTCGACCAGCTCGACATTAGACATTCTGTATGGTGGAATTGAGATGGGCCCTGTCCTATGTATGAGGTTGATCTCAAAATCGAATTCCCTAACTGGAGGTAGACTAGGAAGGTCATTTAGAAAAACAGTTGGGAATTCAGATATGACTGGAACATTGTGTACTTCGAGAGGGTATTGTGCTGGTGATTCATTTCCGTCACCAAGGGATAACGCTCGAAGTTGTGATTTGAGAAGTGCAACTGTTGATTTGTGTATCCATTTCCTTGTTCCCTGAATCTTGACAAACTCTCATGTAGGTAAGGTTAACTGAATTTGCTTATTCATACAGTCAATCTTTGCATTTAGTGGTGCTAGCCAGTCCATGCCGAGGATGATGTCGAAGTCTTCAATATCCATCACAAAAAGATCTGCATATATTATCTGCTTCGACATACGAAGCACACATCGCGAACACTACAAGTTTACATCAGTACCAGATCCGAACGGTGATGTGACTTGGAGTGTGATGTTTGTGGGTTCAGGATGCAGGCCTAAATGTCTTACCAATGCTGATGATATAAAAGAATGCGTAGCACCTGAGTCAAACAAAACATGCACCATTGTATTGAACAAAGGAAATGTACCTTCAACTACATTGTTGTCTGGGAGGGGTTGTTGAGCGATGGCATATGTTCTGCCCTGATTCCGTTGACCCTGGTTCTGCTGGTTCTACATGGGTTGGGCATTAGCAGCAGGTGGTGCGTGTTGGACTGGAATAGCAGGAATAGGTTGCTGAAGGTGCGGACAGACATTTCTTACGTGGCCCTGCTGGTCGCAGTTGAAACAAGTAGGCCTGTACTGCTGATAGTTTTGCTGGCCATTTTGATTGCTCTGCTGGCCTTGCTGATTGTGGTGTCGACCACCACCTCTGCCATTGCCGTTTCTATAGCCACCTCTTCCATAACGACCTCCACGGCCATGATTTTGGAAACCCTGATGGTTAGGGTTAGAAGGTTCAGCCGCAGGTGTTGTGGCCTCATTCTTCGAAACAGGGGCTGGGAGGGCTGAGTTTTGATTGTAGTAGGGCTTCTTCTTGTTGCCCTGTTACGAGCCCTGTTGGAAAAACGTTGCAGGCCGTTTTCCCTTATTCATTCTCTGTTCCTGTAAGATCTTCTCTTGTTCAAAGCTCCTGGCCTTGTCAACAACCTCATTGTAAATCTTGAGATCCAAGATCGACAAGGCTTGTCGAATGTCATGGCGAAGGCCATTATAAAATTTCTCAGTTTTATCTCGCTCCGTTGAGATGGTGGAGAGAGAGTAGACTGATAATTCTTTGAACTTTTCAGCATATTCCCTGACGGTCATGGTGCCCTGGTATAACTTAGCGAATTCATGGCCCTTCTGCTTCGTCACCGCACTGGGAAAATACTCATCAATAAACATTGACTCGAACTGTTGCCAAGTCATATCGGCTATGTTGACCCTTGGGTCTTCTTTCACTGTCATCCACCATGTGTTTGCCCCACCAACAAGTTGGTAGGTCGCTAGTGGAATTTTTTGAGTCTCATCTGCTCCCATTGCATCAAGAGCCTTCTTTGACTCATCCAGCCACTTTTGCACCTCATCAGCCTCAATGATGCCAGCGAAAGTAAGAGGTTGTAGCCGCTTGTATTTAGTAATATGATCGGTTTGAGCTTCCAACTAAACTTTACAGGTGCTTGAATCGTGGCAACCTGACTGGCCGCGGTCTCACGAACGACCGTTTGAACAGTGACTTTCATCGTGTCAATAAATCTGGCGAAGAAGGTTTCTATGCTTGAAGACATGACAAAAGGTGCGGGTGGGGGTGGTATTGCCTGCCCAGATGTAGTGGCAGTGTTGGGTTTGTCCTGTGCTGTTGTCGGAGGCGTCGATTCCTGAATCTCAGGAAGTGCCTCCACTGCTAGACGAACAATACGTAGCCTTCCTCTCTTCTTGGTTTGCATTTTCTCACTGGCAAGGAAAAATAAAACTAAGATTTAGGAACTGTAGCTAAGTGTAATGTTATAGTATGCTCAGCAACAATTTCGAGAGTACTGTAATATTAAAATCACATATTTTTCTAAGTATAGTGTAAAATTTTTGTTGAGGAATCACAAAATGTTATAAAATTCGTATGTTTGGCCATGGTGTAAAAACAAGGTTAGAATGTTTATATAATAAGTACGAAACTTTGCAAGTATTTCAAATGATTTGGTTTTGGTCTTTGTGAACATACTTATATTTTCATTAAAAATCCATACGAGTTATAAGAATTCTAAGATTTGCCTCGGTAAATATCATGATCTAACGTTCTATCGCAATCTTATGCATTCAAACTCTTACTCTTAGTCTTTTCGATTATTATCCAAGTTCATGTGTCCCATACCACATGACTTTGGTAATAAGGGTGTTAACCAAGTTTAGTTGTATGAACACGGTCTCTAAAAACATTGGCTGAACAGAAATTCACTAATAGTTTCGTCCAAATTTACTCGTCCCACACCGTGTAAACTTAGTGATAATATTAGTAATGCAACTTTCTCCATATGTTTCTTTTCATACAAGGTCATGGGTTTTCTTACTTCCACATTTTATTTAGTATCTTCCAATTTTGTTATGTCCCATACCATTCCAAAGTTAGTGATACAAAAGAAAGAATGGTTGTAAGTCGGCCCACCAAAGATAGTCTTTAAATAAAACATTTCATTCATATATAAAAGAAAAGTTTACAATGCCAGTAATCAGTTTTGATTTTCCTGCCTATTACCGCTCTTTCTAGATCTCATGCTAGGTACATAACGACTACTAACAGAAGGTTGAGAGTTTGCTCGCTCTGCTTCGGAGTTTTGCATATGTGTTAATATATAATTGTGAGTCTCTCTCATTTCTGTGATATTGGATGCCATTTCATTTAACCGTTGAAAAAGGTTAGTCGATTGGCTCATAGGTGGTTGATGGCTCGATTGTCCCATAGGTGGAGGGTAGGTCATTGGCATTGGGGGAAAACGTTGGTTGTACGGGTGATTCATAGGTGAAAGGTAATTGTTTTGATTGTACGGGGATCCCCTAACTGGAACCCCTTGTATATTTGGATCTGTTTGAGGTGAAAGATTTTGAAACAGTAGGCTCATTGGGATGTTCTGCCCGCCCAAATTTGGTGCCGCCCAATGCTGTTGTTGTTGGGTTACAGGGACTTGCGGGAATGGTTGACATGGTACCGCAGGTGTTGGAAACCTTTGGTACGACGTGTTGCCTTGAGTTGGCATGTTCCAAGCAGGTAGATTTGCTTGAGTACTTTGTCTATTTTGAGGTTGATTTAGGTTGGTAAATGAATTTCCCTCAGTGAATAGACGATCAGTTGGATCATTATTTGGGGCTGGGTTTGACGTGGGATGTTGATTTGGTACTTCTTTGATGGGAATCCTGCTTCGACTTTTTCGAAGGCAACGTCCATGCTTGTCCCTCATTCTCTCGGAATTTCCTATCGTCGTGCCAAATACTTCATCACCAGTTACTCCCCCCTTGGAACATATATCTTGAAGATAGAAGATGTTGTAATTGGCTCAACGATTTGTCTCGAAGTCCCATCAAAAGTGTCGATGTTTACTTCGTATAGCATCCTCATGATCAAGATTCCGTAACCGAGGAATTCCTTTCTTAAAGGGTTTTGAATCATCCTCATCATTTGTTGGATAATGATGTGTGGTAGGGAGGCGTTTATTTCCTTCTCTATGCAATATAACACGAGAAGTTGGGCTTTTGACATAGTGCCATTAGACCCCCTTTCTGACAAGATGTTGTTGAACACGATCTTTCCTAGGCCGGCAAGAGATGGCTTAAGATAATTGTTTGGGAGGTTGGTGAACGTCGATTGAGTGTATGGCTCCTTGGTGAGGGAATTGAATAATTGTCCATTAGACTCCGCGATCACTGTAATTGTCTGCGGTTCATGTTGATCAATAAGTCTTTCCTCAATCGGAATTTCCATAAGTCGAGCGATGATTTTGACGTTGATAGGAATTTTTATCCCCATAACTGTTGTCTCAAATACCGGGCTGATTCCCTCTTCTGGAAGTCTCACGCAATTCATGGCTTCGTAGAAGGATCTCACCAAGCTGTAAGAGACGTGGCCCTCAACTTTTGATATGTTCAACCAATCCAAAGTTGTGAGTTTGTCGTGAAGGATTGGGCGGAGGCGGAGATCTCTATTGTCGATGTTCCTCATAGTCATAACCTCCCTCTTGGGAATTGGTTCCCTACTACTGGAAGTTGCTCCTTCACTTGAGGTCATTCTTTGCTGAAAGGAAAATAAATTTGTGAAAGACACAAAATATATTCCTAACATTTTTTAAAATTTATTCTTCGTCTGTTAGACGATATTTTTTTATTTTTCTCTTGATGCTTATGCCATCATGAAATCAAAATTCTTCATTTAGCAATATGATGTATATATATATCGTATAAGTATATCAATGTATAGATATATATATTTAATCATAACTGTATATATAGTGTACATAAATCAACTATATATATTTGAAATTTAACTATATAAAAATCATATATAGTTTTCTTAGATATATATTTAATACAAATCTTAACTATATATAATTTTTATATATATAGTTCTAAAGATATATATACCTAATAACATTTTTCATTTAAAATTTTCATCAATAATATGATATATATATATATATCCTATATACTAAGGTATATAGATATATATATATTCAATCATAACTATACATATAGTTTTTAATAAATCATGACTATATGCATATTTAAATCAAACTATATAAAAATCATATAGTTTTCTAGATATATATTTAATATAAATCTCAACTATATATAATTGACATATATATATATAGTTCTAGAGATATATATATCTAATAAAAATTTTTCATCCAAATTTTTTTATCCTATATGCATAGATATATAGATATATATATATATATATTTAATCATAACAATATATATAATTTTCATAAATAATAACTATATATATATAAATTTAAACTATATAAAACTATATAGTTTTCTTAGATATATATTTAATACAAATCTCAACTATATATAATATAATTCATATATATATAGTTCTAGAGATATATATATCTAGTAAAATTTTTCTTCCCCTAATTTGGTAGACTTGGGCGGGTCGTGGACCGTACGCTCTGATACCATTAAATGTCACACCCCGCCCGAACGCTCCTAAACCGGCGGTACACTCGCGAACGGGGTGCGCGTTTGGAACAATAATAATGGTAACAACAGAGTGCGCAGCGAAAATATATAACATACAGTACAAATTTGATTTTATTTCATTCAAAATATAATTTGTACATAAAATGGTTAAGGGAACATACTCCCCAAATTCCCCAATGAATCATACAAAGGGTACAAACTGTGGGCCCCATAACCTACACCCAGTCCATCCTAATTTCCTGTGAAAGATTGGATGATAATGGAGTGAGCTTGACGCGCTCAGTGGGTAAATAGTTCGTGAGTATAACAATTAATAAAACATACTTCAATATCAAATATCTTAAATACACATGTGAGCATCATAATCAATCAATATGTATGATTGCGTGACACCGTCTCGTAATGGTTTGATGAACGTACATCGCCTGAGTTCACGTACAAGTGTCCTTCCCCGGGCGTAGCCAGGTTCTCACTGTACGACCCTCCTCAGGAACGATGCTCTGGATTCACGTACTGATGTCCCTCCCCGGGCGTAGCCGGGTTCTCATGTACGTCCCTCTCCAGAGAAATATAATGAATAGCGAGCAATGCTCCTAACTATTCTATGAGTCATAAACCATATACGTCCCTAGGTGGTGATATGTATGATGTCAATGCATCAACTGGTCTAGTCTACTGGTCTGGTCTTTTCTTGACATTTAGACTGACTTTGGCAACGTCTGGTGATCCTTATCAGGGTCGGTATCACGACGTGCAAGGTTAGGACATTCAGTATTACATGTATAAGCTGATAGCTTTCAATAAGACCAACTAGATCAGTCTCCAGTTGAGAGGTGAGACACTAGGTCTGCTTAAATAACCAATTGCCTAGAGCAGCCCGCTGCCTCCCATTCACTATTTAAAGTTACTGAGGACAAGACCGAGTCTAGTTGAGTCAGATTGACCACAAATCCGACATTATAACAGTATAATACGTGAATTCCAAGTGTAAAGGCATAAGTGCGGCAGTATAAACATTATATGACATAATGCAGTGTAAATGAACAGTAGACATAATAATAATAATTGAATGTAAATTTTAATAAAAGTTATAAAACACGTAAACCTATGTTTCGTTTCCCACCTTCAGATAAAAACTTCTTCTTTCAGATTTGGCGCTTTCCTCTGGACAGAACTTCGTTGCACCGCATCGAGAGTCTCGGACAGAGAGTCTCAAAACTTAAACTCAGAATGAGTGGAAGAGAGAAGAAAATCACAA
The DNA here is from genome assembly GCA_035771175.1 of Paratinospora sagittata. Classification (NCBI taxonomy): domain Eukaryota; kingdom Viridiplantae; phylum Streptophyta; class Magnoliopsida; order Ranunculales; family Menispermaceae; genus Paratinospora; species Paratinospora sagittata. Next base: position 8,533,605 of record CM069596.1, on the reverse strand, counting down.
GAGAAGGTGATTTGGTGTGAGGAATGAGAAATGAGGAGGGTTCCTTATATAGAGATTTTTGGCGCCTGAACGTTCGGGCATTCATTGCGCCTGAACATTCGGGAGTTGCCCAAATAGTAATTTTTTTTTTGTGAGATACAGGGTATTACAGAGTTCTTAGTGATGCCCTTCGGGTTGACTAATGCACCAGCTATGTTCATGGATCTGATGCAGAGGGTATTTAGACAGTATCTCGACCAGTTCATTATGGTCTTCATTGATGATATCCTAGTCTACTCTAAGACTATAGAGGATCATGAGCATCATCTCAGATATCATAACAACAGAATTATTGTTAAACTCAACGACATTCAGATTAGTACCGTCATTATCGACATTTTTGTTTGTCGACTTGGAGCTATTTGCTAAACTTGCTCATTTTCTTTTTCAATTCTTGCAATTTTTCCTTAGGTGTCTCGATTTCCCGCACCCCCAACATGTCCCCTTCATTAACTTTTGCTTCATGAACTGAATTAATAAGTCTTTGAATTGAATTCTCCACAAGCCAAAATTATCTCTTCCATTAATTAAACCTTTCCACTTCAAACTTCAAATCGAATCAATATTTCCACATCTCTAAATCTCTTCACACTTTAATTAATCAATTGAAGTTCAACTCTAATCGTAGTTCTGATACCAATTAATTGGAAAAAATACCCAAACCCTTCAATCTCACAGATTCAATAAAGAAAAGAACAATAGAGATCAACACCTACAAGTCAAAAATATACATGGAAAAACCCCAAAATCAGGAAAAAAATCATGGGAAAAAATAATCCACTATTAATTAACAAGTACCTTAGAGGAATTAAACACTTCAAATACTTCTACAACAAATAGTACACAGATCTGAAACTTTGATAAAGAAGAATAACAGAAAAAGAATTTCTAAGAAAAAACTAGAACTCTAATCGCGTCACTCGCACAAGTTCTAAACACTACACTCTTTCACCAAGCTTCCAAGGATAAACAAGCTTCACCTGCTTCTTAATCCCACATGTTGGGATTATCAATAAACAATGATGAACCTTTTATATATAGACTTTCTAGCCACAATATTTAGAAATCGTAACCAACAAAGATTCCTCATTCTATACTAACATGATTTTCTTATTCAAATACAACTAGATCATAAAACACTTATCCATATTTAAAAAGTTCTAATTACTTTCGAAATATATGTTTCATGTTCTAATTCAACCAGGAATCCATATTTGAGCCAAAATCCAACAGACACCTCCGCGGTGCCGGACAACCGGTAATCAAAAAAAGAAACGCATAACCATTAGATTTTCTCAATCATGCATTAGAGTATGATTTATTAAAATTAAATAGTGCATTGATGTTAGCATTTCTATTACATATTAATGTCTTCCATCAATATCACTTTAGATGATTAATTTGGACTTAATTTCTTAATAAGTTTTGCACTAAAAATGTGTATGAATAGCGTCTCTTTTCATTTAATTGCTTCTGCCACAGAAAGTGAGGATGCTGGAATCTCATCATAACTTTATAAGCCTAAGGCATGCAATATTAACTTTAACACGAAGAAGAATTGCACGCGCAACACGAAGAAGAATTGAACGCGCCTGATCCCTTATCTCTGTAACTATTCTATTTCGACTTTTTGTAGTAGTGAGAGGGCCGGGGAAATTCTCCAACACTTCTGTAAAATCAAAGTAGACGCAATCACCACCACAAGTTTTAAGGAAAATTTATATTGCTTTACGTGCACGTCAGAAGTTCATTACAAGGGAATTGTAGGAGAGGGATAGGGCATCGACAAGACAGAAAAAAACATATATGGCGTCAATTCATCCCACCCTTTCTCTAAAATTTATATAAAAAGTAAAAGGATTAAAAGCGTATATGTTTTGATTTTAGTATCCCTAAAGACACTTCGAATAATCTTTTGATCGCGGGCCATCTTCAGCTAAGTATATTACTTTATATATGTTGTCGTCAACTACTTACCCTACCTATATAGAAAGTTTTTTTTTGCCAAATTCATACTTTAAGGAACGTAATCCCTAGCTTGAAATGATTTTATGACGTGGTAAGTAGTACATGGGGTGTAGTACGTGGAGTTCTCTGAATCTCGCACATCTATTAGTTCACAAACATCTTTATAATATTCTGTGGGACTATCTTGCGCGTCTGTTGGATCACACACATTTTATGCAGATGTTTGTGGTCGATCCTATAGCTCAGGAACTCAATTGTTGTACTCGTGGCATGCTGCCTATGAATGTTTGAAAACCACCACACTTTTGAGTGGTGAAAACCTTTCATATATATACTCATTTACAGATTGTATAACAACGTAATTGAGGATTTACACCGATGTTGATTACATAATAAATGAAAAGAATTAGCTAAACAGACTCCTATAATTGAGGCTCAATGGATGCACATATGGAAGGCCTTAGATTAAGGCAGAGGATCCTCAACAATATGAAAGGCCTTAGATTAAGGCAGAGGATCCTCAACACCCCCCGCAAGCTGAGCGTCAGATTTGAACAGACGTGGAGCTTGGAGCGAAATAATTGAAAGAGAGGTCGAGACACACTTTTGGTGAAGATATCGGCAACCTGTAAGTGAGAGGGCACATACTGGGTGCGAAGTTTGCCAGCAACAACAAGTTCACGAAGAAAGTGGTAGTCTAACTCAACATGCTTGGCCCGTTTGTGAGAAACAGGGTTGGAGCTCAAAAAATTGCACTTTTGTTGTCACATAAAAGAATAGGCTGTTGTGGAAGAGAAATTCTAAGGTCACGAAGGAGATGTGTGAGCCAAAGAAGTTCAGCGACAGTGAGAGCAAGGGCACGATACTCAGACTCACAGCTTGAACGAGAAACAGTAGGTTGCTTCTTGGCACTCCAAGAAACCAAGTTGTCGCTAAGGTAAATAGAGTAACCTGAGGTAGAGCAACGAGTGTCAGGACAATTTGCCCAGTCGGCATTAGAATAAGCAACTAAAGCACCAGGTGCAGCGGATGGATGAAAAGTGGGGCCAAAATGCAGTGTGCCCTTAACATAGCGAAGAATGCGCTTGACAGCAAGGAAGTGGTCTTCAGTCGGAGAGTGCAGAAATTGACTGATAGAGTTTACAACATAAGCAATATCGGGACGCGTGATAGTCAAATACTGAAGAGCACCAACAAAAGATCGGTAAAGAGTAGGATCCAAAAATAGAGGACCATCAAAAGACAGGTGCTGAGAAACAGCCATGGGTGTGTGAACAGGCTTGCTGTCAAGTAACTGAGCTCGCATCAGGATGTCCCGTGCAGATTTTAACTAACTAATAAAGAGACCATCAGCGGTGGATGTAGCTTCCAAACCAAGAAAGTAACTGAGAGAACCCAAATCTTTTGTGGCGAACTCAGAATTAAGCTTACGAGTAAAGTTGTCAAGAAGAGTTGAGTTATTGCATGTAATAATGATGTCGCCAACATAAAGAAGCAAATAAATAATGTCAGACTGCCTGTGAAAGACAAAAAGTGATGTGTCAGCACGACTACAATAAAAACCAAGTTGAACGAGAAAGGAGCTGAATCCCTGAAACCAGGCACGAGGAGCCTGTTTGAGGCCATAAAGAGCTTTCTTCAACTGACAGACATGATTAGGGAAGCGAGGGTCAATATACCCAGGAGGTTGTTCCATATAGACATGTTCAGTAAGATGACCATTAAGAAATGCATTTTTGATAGCAAGTTGGCGGAGAGGCCATTTGTTTGTCACAGCAAGAGAGAGGACAACACGAACAGTGGTGGCCTTGATAACAGGGCTAAAGGTGTCGGTGTAGTCGAGACCAGGTACTTGTGTATAGCCTCTGGCAACAAGGCGAGCTTTGAGACGCTTGATAGATCCATCGGGCAAGTATTTGGTCCGAAATACCCATTTGGAACCCACAATGTTGGTGTTGGCAGGTTGAGGAACCAAAATCCAGGTACGATTAGTTTGCAAGGCTTGAACTTCTTCATCCATAGCGGCGAGCCAAGCTGGATTCTTAGCAGCAGATTTGAATCCTTTGGGCTCAGTGGATAAAAGTAGAGCAGAGAGAATACCAGAGGATCCCAAAACAACAAGATTCACCGGGTGGCGAGGTTTGAAAATACCAGCTTTGGCTCGTGTAAGCATGGGATGAGAAGCCGTAACAGGAGCAGGGGTAGGCAGCTTAGTGGTGAGCTCAAGAGAAGCGGGGCTAGGATCCGAGTGCGGCAGAGATGGACCTGCAAGAGAATCATTTGCCTGCAAATGCTCATCCACTGGATCAGTACAAATACCACACGAGGTAGATCCGGATTGTATAATATGCTGGGAATGAGGCGCAAGAGAAGATAGTAGCATGTCTGTAGGGGAAAGACTAGGTTCCAGAAAATTTGAAAATTGGAGGGAGGATATGGGTTGAGCCTGGGAGATATCGAGGTAGGGAAAGTGAGTCTCATCAAATTGAACATGACGGGTGATATATATCCTAGAGGTGGTAGGGTCAAGACAACAGAACCCTTTGTAAGAGGAGCTGTAACCCAAAAAAATGCAAGGAATGCTACGGGGGGAAAATTTGTTAGGCATATAATCAAGTAAACAAGGATAAACACGACAACCAAATGGATGAAAATTTTCATAATTTGGAGAGGAACCATATAGAAGTTCAAAGGTGACTTACCTCCAAGAAGTGGTGTGGGCAAACGGTTGATGATGTAAGCTGCAGTGCTAAAGGCGTCAACCCAGAAGCGAGGGGAAGTATGGGAATGAAAAAGCAGAGCCAAACCAGTCTCAGTGACATGACGGTGTTTTCTTTCTGCACGACCATTTTGGGTGGGAGTGTATGGACAAGAGAGTTGATGATGAATGCCAGAGGTACGAAGATGAGCTTGAAAGCAATTTTTAGTAAATTCTTTACCACCGTCACTTTGAAAAATTTTGATACGAGCAGAATGTTGATTTTCCACAAATTTTTGAAAATGAATGAAAGTATCATAGAAGTCAGATTTAAATTTCAATAGATAAAGCCAAGTGAAACGAGAATAATCATCAATGAATACAACATAGTAGGCAAAGCCCAAATTTGATTTTACGGGGGAAGGACCCCAGAGATCGCAATGAATAAGATCTAAAACATTAGACGATCTAAGGTTATTTCGAGAATAAGGGAAACGGTGATTATTTGCAAGTTGACATGCATCACATAATGTAGGAGATGGCAATAAAGAGGTAAGATAAAGCTGTCCTTTTTTTATTTAAATAAGATATAACTGAATGATTCACATGTCTAAGGCGAGAATGCCATAAATCATACGAAGCATGAAGAGATTTATTTTTAAGGACAAAAAAAAGTGGAATTTTCGCGCTCGAGCACATATAAGCCTCCATCTCTTTTACCGGTTGCCACCACCCTTCCCGTTTGGCGATTCTGAACAGTGAAAAGATTATTAGTAGATGTAACGGATAATGGAAAATCATGCGTTAATTTACTAATGGACAAATGATTTTTAGTGAGGTGAGGGACAACCAAAACATCTAACAGATGAAGATCTGGGGAAGGGGAAATTTTACCAGTGTGGGTAATGGGTAGGGACGCACCATTCCCTACAATCACAAAATCCTTACCCGTGTAAGTGGTGGATTGGTCCAAAGTGGAGTGGGCTGGAGTCATATGAGCCGAAGCCCCTGTATCCAAGAACCAATCTGAAGCTTCATGCCCATACATAGAGCACGAAGCTTTGAAGGCTTCTGCAAGGTGCGCTGAGGGGTCATGTTGGTGCCGATCATAGCGTTGCCTGCACCGATCAGCATAGTGACCTTCCAAGTGGCAAATCTGGCACCGTGGTGGACGGCGACCTTGAGTGGGTTGAGCACGACTCTGTCTGTGACTGGAGAACCCATGGCTGGTGCCATTTCCGCGGCCACGTCTGGAGCGAGATGAGCCACCCCCGGGTGGAGAAGAACCACGGGTAGTGGTGAACGCTGCAGCTGAAGGTGCTGGACTCTCAAGAGTACCGTCCACATGACCCAGCAGACCTTGGCTCTCGAGAAGTGGAAGAAGTTGGCTCTTCCATAAGAGGTAGTTGGAGGAGGAGAGTTTGATGGTAACCATGTGAATCATGGTGTTGAAGGGAAGGAGAAAAATCAGAGGCCATTGGGATCGTGGGATGCTAATCCAGGTATGCTCTGATACCGTATGAATGTTTGAAAACCACCACACTTTTGAGTGGTGAGAACCTTTCATATATATACTCATTTACAGATTGTATAACAACGTAATTGAGGATTTACACATAAATGTTGATTACATAATAAATGGAAAGAATTAGCTAAACAGGCTCCTATAATTGAGGCTCAATGAATGCACATATGGAAGGCCTTAGATTAAGGCAGAGGATCCTCAACACTGCCATTTGATTCCACCATATCTGTAAATATTAGTACGTGTGGATGAGAATATGATTTTTTTAGAAAAAATGCTAAAGTGACATTTAAATCATATATTTAAATGTACCTTACCTATATATATCATTATATATATTATCTCGAATTATGTACGAACACATGATTTAAAATAATACAATAATATATAATGTACACATTAAAATATATCTTTTAAATGTCAATGTAGCACTACTCTTTTTTGTAACTCATATATGAATTTTTGGTATCATTATTTTTGTTTAAAAATATCAAATTTTTAACAAAATCAGAAATGTAAGTATATTTTTTTAAATAAAATAGCAGTAGATAAGACAAAAAAACATAATTATAAAAGATATAATTAGAAAATACAATGTCACAGTCTAATTTTTCGGACCTAATCACGTGCATTATAATGGAGTGCAACTCGCCTAGATTACCTAACCGGGGTGTGAGTGTCTATCATGTCAGGTCAATGTCCTTGTAAAAAAAAATGCTTTAAAATTAGTGAGAACACATTTATTTTTTATTTTTCAAGGACATTGCCTAACCCTAATGGAACTATTATTCTTACTAGTAAGTACAAATGACCACTACACACAGCCAAATCTAAGCCACCAATAGTACTAGCTACTACTGCTCTTCAACTCATGGATTGCTCATGCTACATTATTCATTCGTGAAAAAGAAAGGAGGTGAGCTAATGCCTATTGGATCACCTTAAACAATATTCCTAAATTCTTATTTATTAATAACATAATACATCAAATCCAAATAGATATTCAAACAAGTGCATACATTACGTTGCAACATTAATTTGTTTTTAAGTATCGTCACTAACCATCCATTTGGGTCATAGACCACTCAGGCGGAATCATCTTTCCCTCGGAACTCCTCTCGAATGGAGTCCGAAATTCACTGGCCATCGTGGTACATAACTCTGGCCTTCCGGAACACCCTGAACTAAGCCAAGACACATTTCAATGTATTATTATCTTTTTAGTGTATCTTTAGTGAGACAAATCATATGATAACATACCAATATTATTAATGTAATGTATTAACATATCATGTCATTATAAAACTATCACTGAATAACATCCAATAACTCATATCATGTCATAATTTAACAATAATCATTTTATATATGTAAATAGTACTGTATACGTAAATAGTACCATATCACAAGGTTACTCCAAAAAAATAGTTCTCAATCAAATCAACCAGACTAGTCTCCAAGCTGAGTGGTGGAGTCACAATGGTCTCGCTTAAATACCACTTTTCTTGAGCAGCAAGCTGCCTCTCGTTCACTATTCAAAGGTACTTGGGACAAGACTGTGTCTGACTAATTAAATCAATTACTAATTCAATAGAGTAATGGTATGGTGCATGTATTTCATATACCAAGGTACATGCATAAATGGTATGTTGTAAGTGAATATTAGATATAATGAAAGTGCATGATAACTTTAGATTGGTGTTTTACTCATTTTCTATGGTTGGAATTTGGGGGGTTTTGCTAGGGTTTCGAAATGTAAACCCTCACCCTATGAATTTGATGATTGATTCCATTATTTGGGCTTAAAATACATGCTTTAATGGTGATTATCCATTTCATTTGGGGTTTTACTTGGTTGAATGGATATATGGCATGTATGTAGTTTTGATGGGATTATGATGGAGTTTTGGACGAATTTGGGTGTTTAATTGTGCAATTGGGTTATGTGAATGTTGATGGCATATATGTGTCATAAATTGTGTAATGTGAAATTTTTGGCATCAATTTGACTATGCAGAAATTTTTTTATGAAATTGGGGCTTTTGAGTTAATTGGAATGGAAATGGTCAATTGATGGGTAATTAGTGTTTCTAATCCCAATTTGGTGTGAATTAGAGTGTTTGGGACTTCAATAATGCAATTTGGGACTTAATTGGTCTTATTATTAGGAATTGATCATAATGTCTTTGTAATGATCATTGAAGTATTTGTATGGATTATTTCAGGTGTTGGTGAATCTATTAGCCAATTGGTGTGTGTGGTTGATATTTAATTGGCTAGTGATTGGTTTGTGAGTATTTCTCACTCTTGTTTTCTTTTTATGGCATTTTATTTATATAAATTAGTTTGTGCAATGGTATACATCTATTATATATGTGCATTGTGATTTTAAATCATGATCATGGAAAGTATGCATTGGTGATGCTTTGAGTGTTTTTGGATTAAACACCTTAGTTTTGTTGTCTTTCTATTTACTTGTTTCTTGGGGAAATGTGCCGCCGAAACACTTGGATTAGTGTTTCATGGTAAGGACTTTCTGAATCCCTGAGGAATGTAAGGGTGGGAAGATTTGGAGGGTTTGTGTTGGGTAATGCGCCAGTCTGAACCTATGGGCCAATAGGGAAGTAAAGGCACGTGTTATTTGGACACATCATCTAGTAAAGAGTCTGTATATTTGATGCTTATGAAATTGATGCATAACTATATTGTTTAGTTTAAACACATGTAAAATATGAATTTAATGATGCATTTGCTTTATAAATGACACTTTCAATATCATGCTTGTTTTATATAAATACATAATTGAAAATATTTTGTGAGAATTATTCACTGAGCGAGTTGAGCTCATCCCAATTTTTCTCTACTTGTCTCAGGTGTTGATCAGAAAGGAAAGGGAAAAGCTTAGGACTTGCGGGACTCCTTTTCTTTCATTTTGAATGTATGGTTTGATTTGTAACTTTGGGAATATTTTGGGAATTAGTTGTATATGTTTTGTTTTGTTTTGTTTCATTTTGGTTTTTGTATACATATATATATCACAAACTCACATGTATATTAAACTTAGATGGTTGTGGTATGAATTTAGATTGTATATGATGTTTTATGGATGATGGACTTTTGGTTAAGTCCCGTGACTATTTTGAGGATTGAACCTTGATTTTTTTGATGATAATGGATGCTGAAAATTTAAATTTGGGTTCAATTATTTTTATCATATACAGGATTTGTATTTGTGATTATTAGGTATTTTTTCGCGTAGAGGCTTAGCAGTATTTCATATTTTGTCAGGTTATGACAATATCTGGGATACTGTGCCGGTCATGACGTCACAATATCTATACTATTATAATAATAATAATTGAAAGAGTTGAATCCATAACCATTTTTGCCAAACTTCCAAAGCCAACCTTTTGAACTTATATTTATCACTTATTTAAAAAATTAGTTATGAGGGTTAATATAATAATTTTCATTTATGCCCTTCTCCTATTTTTAAGTTATTTTACATTCAAATTATCTTTTTATTTTTTGCAATCCTAATAATTTTACTATTTCTTTTACTTTCTTTTTATTTATTGTAATACCCTAAAATTGCACAAAAAAAAAAGAACTTCGAGCGCTTGCCTGAACGTACTAGCAGGCGTGTCCGAACCCTCAGGCGTTTTTTTTCCTATTTAAGGAAACCCCCCTCTTCATTTTTCACACCAAATCACTTCTCCTTGTGATTTCTTTCTTCTTTCTCAATTTCCTTGAGTTTTTCTTCTCTTTTTGAGACTATCTTCGCGGTGCAACGCGATTATGCTCGGGGGAAGGTGTCAATCCTCAAAGGAGTTTTTTCTGAAAGTGAAAAACGAAACATAGGTTTGCGTGTCTTATAACTTTTATTAAAGTTTACATTCATTTATCATTATATCTACTATTCATTTACACTGCATTATTGCGTATAATATTTATACTTGTCATACTTATGCTTGTATATCTGGAGTTCATGTATTACATTGTTGCTATGTCTGATTAGTGGTCAATCTGGCTCAACCAGACTCAGTCTTGTCCTCAATAACTTTAAATAGTGAACGGGAGGCAGCGTGCTGCTCTAGACGATTGGTATTTAAGTAGACCTCGTGTCTCACCTCTCAAACTGGAGATTAATCTGGTTGGTCTTATTTAAAAGCTATCAGCTTAAACAAGTAATACTGAATGTCCTAACCTTGCACGTAGTGATACCGACCCTGATAAGGATCACCAGGAGTTGTCAAATCCTGTCTAATGTTAAGTAAAAACCAGACCTGTTCATGCATTGGCATCATACATAAGCACCACCTAGGGCCGTATGTGGTTTGTGATTCATAGAATAGTTAGAAGCAATGCTCACTATTCATTATATTTATCTAGAGAGGGACGTACAATGAGAACCTGACTACTCCTGGGAGAGAGACATCTGTATGTGAATCTAGGGCGTCGTTCCTGAGGAGGGACGCACAATGAGAACCCAGTTACTCATGGGGAGGGACATCTATAAGTGAACTCAGGCGATGTACAATTATAGAACCAATACGAGACGGTGTCATGCATACATACATGTTGGATTGATTATGATGCTCTGATGTGTATTTGTGATATATGATTATAAAGTTTATTTTATTAATTGTTATATTCACGAACTATTTTACCTACTGAGCGTGTAGCTCGCCCCGTTGTTATCCAATTTTTCACAGAAAATTAGGGTGGATTGGGTGCAGGTTTTTGGGCCCACATTTTTGTACCATTTGTATTATTCATTGAGGATTTTGAGAGGATGTTCCCTTAACTATTTCATGTACAAATATATTCTAAAATTATTGAAATCAGACTTGTACTTAATCGTGTTTCCGCGCACTCGGTTATTGTTATAATGCATTCGCACCCCGTCCGTGAGTGTCTGGCTAGTTTAGGCACGTCCGGGCGGGGTGTAACATTTATAAACAAAAGATATTTTTAGTAATTTAATATAAAAATGTTAATGAATATATAATGTTGTCTTTCATTTGAAATTTTAATTAATAAAAGAAAAATGGGCAAAGCACTTGCACACAAACTAGTTATCTATAGTTCATCTCTTTCTCTCCATGATAGTATATTAAGGTTTCTCTCCTTTTTTGTAGAACAATGCATGTGTATTTTTGTATTTAATTATATTATTAAAACGTCAAAAGTTAGAGCACTCCATTGTAATCATTTTTGTCATTCTTTCAAAAATATCCATTTAAAATATTGTTTTAGGGATGTCAAGGATAATATGGTACTACTTCTACATATATGTCTCTTTTTATTTTCTTAAGCTCAAACTAATATTTTTCCATTATTATGTTGCTTAGTTATAATATTTTGTATTTTGTCCTCCAATTTTTATTTTAATTAAAAAAAAAACTTTTATCATTCTAATTTCATTAAAAAAGATATATCATTATGAAAATTATACTACAAAAAATTTAAAAATTTGAGATTTCATTAATAAAATATAGTGAGTGCATAATATACTTACAGTCATGTAAGGTTGTTAGGCTTCATCATGTATATATTGTTTCTAATTAAGTGGTCTAAAAGAAGTTAACATGCGTGCTTCTAACATGTTTTATGTAAGGAGTACTCCAAACCATTTGATGTTTTTAGTGAGATTTTGCATATAAAGAGATGAAAAAAAAAAAAGTTTGAAACTAGTACTCTTAAGAACATATATGTTCGATTAGAGCAAGCTTATATGACAACTTAATTTCATCTAAATGAAAGGTGCAAGAACGGCTAGTACGTACATATCTTTTATTAGTAAAGAAAAAAAAAAAAAAACACAACATTGGTTAAGGGCATAAAGCTATTAAAGATTTAACTTTGAAATAATATCTTTAGTTTTTACTAACATAACTATATATATATACATGTTGTAAAATAAATAAAGAACCATTACAAATAATTAAATATAAAGGAGACATACTTGAGAAAGAAATAGAGAAATGCAGAGATATTTTATTCTCATGATGTTCTAGACTTTTATAAACCTTGTGTACATCTAGTGCAATCTAAACACCTCTTTATATAGGCTCATGGCCATAAAAGAGGATTAAATTACATTAATAATATCAATAAAGCTAATGGTTAAAAAAAATAATTTCATTGGTTATTAAAAAATTAAATCTAACACTAATATAGAGGTTACAAAATCCTTATAATGAACTGGAGGTTATGATGATATTCAAATACATTTATAACACTCTTCCTTTTGAATATCATCATATATAGAGAATATGCCTCGTTAAAACCTTATAGAGAAAACCCAGTGGGAAAAAAAATCTAGAAGGAAAAATATTACAATATTTTCTTTAAGTCTTATATTGTTAGGACTGTCTCGTTAAAAACCTTGCAAGGAAAACCCAGTGGGACAAAACTTTAGCTAAGGAAAATAGAGTACAATGCACTAATCAATAACTCTTCTTCATAAGAATTCTCTCCCTCATGTTGACATCATTGAATTTTTTTTCAGTAGCTTGACGCTTCAAATACCTTTTGATCTTTGTATTCTAATATTGTAAATTCACTCCACAAATATTGCAATTGACAAAACTTTAGCAAAGAAATTGGTTAGAATAATGCATCATGATCATATTTCTACATATTAATTTTTTCATTTTTTATAGCTTATAGATTTCAATGAAATATGTTTATTTAATAAACCTTTTGAACTTGTTATATATCCAAGTAATTATGATCTTGATGCTCTTGAATAAAATAAATTCATATTACTTGTCATATGAAAATATACCATTTTAATGCTTCAACTTGATGTAAAGTTGTATCTTGCTAGCTAACAAATTACTTAAGAACATAATATAATATATGTTCTTTGGATAATTTGTAAGATATATAAGTACATCAATTGCATAAAAATATGGTAATTCGATATTTCCCTTTTAAAAACATACTAGTAAATTCTTCAAGAGTTCTTATAAAACTCAAATAATCAACATATGCCATAATAAATACAAATCAATAAATATATATATTTTTTCATAATATGCCTATGATCACAAATACTTATTAAAGCTATTACAAAATATGTATGCATAATAATCATATAAACATGAATGTAGTTTTGAATCAAGCAATTTTGAATCATCCGATGTTTTTGCTTCTAGCATTTTAATCCTAAAAAGATTTTCATAAATATATATCATCATTCATGGATCTATTCATTTCCTTGAATAGTTTCATATAAATAATCGTTTATATCTAAAATGATTTATGTTTCATGCGTTTGAATTCCATTTCAAATAGTTCTCGTTCATCAACGAGTTTAGCTAATAATTTTTCACTTTTGTCAATAATTTCAACGTCGACCTTCTTCACATAATCTATAGTGTGGGATCCCCATTTTTAAAAAATATCAATGGACACATAAAAATATCAATGGAAATATCACGAGCAATATTATTTTTATCCCATGTCTATCATATATGTATGGAACTTTATGAGATTCCCTCATATAAATTTATTCCTCTTTAAAGAATATCAAGTCTTCAAACATATCTTGAAGACATACTTATGTCCCTTTATTGGACATATATACCAAATTTATTTATCTTCAGAGAATATTTATTTCATAGCTCTTCAAGAGATTTTTATGCCTCTTTAATGGACATTCATTTCTCTTCATGAAATATATATTTTTCAAACCATAACTTTTGAAGAGATAATCATATATGTTTCTTCATTAAACATATATATTTTTTCTATCAAAGAAATATTTAATCATCAATCCATACATCTTCAAGGGATATTTATTTCTCAATATTTTATTCATCTTTAGGAATATTTATTTATATCTTCCTCTTATAGGAAGTTGTGTCCCTTAATTTCATTTGACTGGTCAATTACGCTTCAAGCATCACATCATCGTGTGTTAACAAATAAACAATTTGTCCTACTAGGACTTGTTAACAAATACATCAGTTAACTGATCTGTAATTATTTTGCATACGATTGATCATGTGAACACTTATAATTCATTTTCCACTTCTCATTTGAGTCTCTTTCCCACATAGCCTCATATTGCATTCTAACAATTTACATGTCAAAAACTTGACTTTTCTCTTGTAATGATGAGAAAATTAATTCATATTGGCTCATATTGCATTAGCAATTTTATATGCCATTATTCTGAAATTCACTTTCCTCCCCCTAATGGCAGGAAAGTTGCTTCACTGTACATTGACCAATTATGCTATTATTCAAAGCATCATTAAGGTTTCCAAAATTTGACCATCTATATCATTAGTTAAAATATCATTGAAGTTTCTCAAACTTGGCTAATTATGCCAAAATATAAATATATTTGTGTCAAAGAACCCATGGTTTTCGATCACAATATAATTCAATTGACCTCATAATTTCATGATATAAGAAGCCAAAAAAATAAAATAGGAAGCCCCTCGAAATTCTCTTTTTCCCAAAAATAAATGAAGCAATATATAAGAATATCTTTCAATATGTGACATTTCTTTGTTTACATATTTTCAAAATTAAGCAAATGACATAAAATATAAGGCATTAACTGCCATTATGAATCTTGCTTCATTTGTCAATATACTAATTACTCTTTATGAGCCATCAATATTTTTTCTCAACCTTTTCTTTTTTATTGAGGCTTAATAAAAATCAATCATTTAGTGATACAACATGTATCCAATCAATACCATTTTATTCCATACGTAATGCAAACACTTTATACTTAATCATTGGTTTATTTTATAAACCTTTTCAATTTTTTTGTGTTGCAATAACGATATCATTCCACTTTGGTGGAAAAGTAAATATATTTGAATTGTATATGGCTATAACCATATTTTCAAGAATTATAACCATCATAGTTCTCATCCATGGTTATGACATTTGTCATATTTATTTTCATCAACCATGGCCTTTGCTACTTAATTTCATCCATCATGGCCTTTATGATATTCATATTTCATATACATGATTATGGTCATATTCATTTCTCATGCATTATGGCCTTTGCAACATTTATTTGCCATATTTATTTGCACTCATGATCATGGTAATATCAATTTTCTTATTCATGATCATAGAAAAAAATATCATTCACTTTAGGGAATGATTTACACCCAGCTAGACAAGCTTGGTAATTCTTTACCATAATCATTTTTTTGGAAAGACATCAACGCGTGATTTTTCATCACAATTTTTTTTCAACATGTGATTTTTCATAACAATTTTTTTTTCTTCTCAACATGTGATTTTTCACCAATTTTTCAAGAAGACTTCAACACCCTCTTTATTTCTATATCAATTTGGTATTGCAACTTCAGGTACTGTAATACCCCAGGTTTGCAACAAAAAAAATAAAAAAAATTTGAGCGTTCGGGTCAATGCCCGAACGTTCGGGCGCCCTTTCAGCTATAAAAAGCCCCCCCTTTGGTTATTTTCACACCAAATCAATCTCTTCTCTCTCTTGCTCTCTTTGTGATTTCTCTCTTCTCTTTTTGAGACTCTCTCTTCGAGACTCTATTCGCGGTGCAATGTCGTTCTGCTCGGGAGGAGGTGCCAATTCAAGAACGAGTTTTTATCTAAAGGTGGGGAACGAAACATAGGTTTGCGTGTCTTATAACTTTTATTAAAGTTTACATTAATTTATCATTATGTCTACTATTCATTTACACTGTATTATTGAGTATAATGTTCATACCTGTCATATTTATGCCTGTATATTTGGAGTTCATGTATTATACTGTTACTATGTCGGATTATTGGTCAATCTGACTCAACCAAACTTAGTCTTGTCCCCAGTAACTTTAAATAGTGAACGGGAGGCAGCGTACTGCTCTAGACGATTGGTATTTAGTGGACTTCGTGTCCCACCTCTCAACTGGAGACTGATCTGGTAAGTCTTATTTGAAAGCTATCAGCTTGTACAAGTGATACTGAACATCCTAACTTTACACGTGGTGATACCGACCTGATAAGAATCACTAGACGCTGCCAAATTCTGTCTAATGTCAGTAAAGACCAGACCTACTCATGCATTGACATCATACATAAGCACCACCTAGGGACGTAAGTGGTTTATGATCCACAACATAGTTAGAAGTAATGCTCCCTATTCTTGACATTTTCCTAAAGAGGGAAGTACAATGAGAACCTGAGATTTCCTGGGGATGGACATCTGTACGTGAATCTAGGGCGATGACCTTGAGGAGGGAGATACAATAAGAACCCAAGTTTACCTGGGGATGGACATCTGTACGTGAACTCAAAGCGTCGTACAATCATGAAACCATTACGAGACGGTGCCATGCATACATTCATGTTGTACTGTTTATGATGCTTGTTGTGTTTATGTGATATTTGATTATGAAGTTTCATTTATTAATTGTTATATTCACGAACTATTTTACCTACTGGGCAATAGCTCACCTGTTGTTATCCAATTTTTCTTAGGAGTTTAGGGTGGACTGGGTGGAGGTTTTTGGGCCTACATGTTGTAACTTGTTAATTATAGGGAGATTTTGGGAGGATGTTCCCTCAATCATATTCTGTACAAAAAATTGTGGCGACCCCGCACCCCGGACCACCAACCTCGAAGGGAATGGCATGCGAAATGCCGAGGCGGGACGCCCGGCGTAGGCATCTCCGACCACTCCTCAACTCCCGTGAGGTGGTTGAGACCCTACGAGCCTTATCTCAACAACGACATAATATCAAAAGGTACTAAACAAAACTACCCACCGTATTCATCATCAAAGACAAGAGATAATCCATAAAAATGAACCGTAAATAAAATTATCATCCCTACAGTTCATTAAAATTTGACATACACATAAAGTCTAAAATTGTGGGTACAAATAAAAATCGTCATATGCCCACATGGTTTATCCAACAAGTCCCAACTCACTCATACTACAATGTGGTAAGTATTATAATTACATAATCCAAAATATAATACTTCATAATTTAAAACACAATTCAATCAAAATGCCTCTCAACTCACATCGAGGCTTTGGATTCTCTCGCAGGCAAGGCCCTCAAGATATAACTACTCCTTTGCCCTTATTCGGGACAGAAGGACCTGAAAGAGGCAAATGAGGGTGAGCCAACGGTGCCCAGTGAATAGAATTCAGATATGCTATCAATACTCATCAATAAATATCATGTATGCATGTCAACGTGTAGCATGATTTAAAAGCTCATAACATATAGATATCAAACATTTATAATAAGTTCGATGCAAGTAAAAGCTTATCAATTTGGATCCACATTCCACATGCATTGGGTTACTAGTATACGTCTATTTCACCGTACCGTTGATCCCAATCATGTTTATTTTGGGTTACTAGTGCACGTCTATTTCACCGTACCGTTGACCCCAATCTCTTCCTTTCCTAAAACCCTCCTATGACAAGGTTAAGTCCCCCTATTAGCCAGATAGATGGGGCTAACCAAAGTCATAAGGTTTTCTCAAATCAATGCATCATTCAAAACATTAGAACACATTCATGCTTTCAACATACAATATATAAGTGATATGATGACATAAAAGATATAATCATAAATGAAGTCTACTCACAACCAAGCCTCGCGAGAGTACTTAACCACACACGATCACCAAACCGAATCAACCCAAATCAAGATCCTGAAACATTCATCAATATCCTACCATACATCAATTTCTATGCTCAATCACATAGACATTACACATAAACCCTAAATCAGCCCACATAAAAACAATAGGCCTAAATCTCATCTAATCTCATCATTCAACTCAAATCACATGACTTAGGCCTTTAATGCATAGTTCTCATACATAAACCATTCTATTAATCAAAAATACTGATTTTCAATTCCTTTAGGCATAAACATGCCCAAATTGGGTCACTTGATCACAAGTAGGCCTAACCCATGATATGATCACAACCACCAAATCAGTAGCATAATCAACCCTAATCATGCTTATTTAAACATAAGTTGCATCAATTCAATGATTCTAGGCCAAAAGCATCAAAAGCCCTAAAATATGAAATTTTCCATACTTAGGCCATATTGTCGATTTACACTAGGTCACCATGTTCAGCCATGTATATCACTGATTTTGCATCATGGGTTCATCAACAATGGCAACTAGGTCAACATAGTTGACATGCAAGCTATTTGAAAAAGTCTAAGTTCATATTCCAAATGTAGGTCTAATACAAACAACCCTACCAATTCTTCACATGTATTATTCTGTTCAGATGTATCAATCTACCAACAAAAATATATAATCACAAAATCAACCGTATAGATTGAAGTATGTGAAGAAACAAACCTTCTGCCCAAATATCAGCCCAATCCAACGGTAGACCGAAAAGATATGTATCTTTGATGAACACGTATCTAATCAGACAGTTTCTCCTTTCCTGCTGCAATTACCCAAACTCAGATGGCTATATCACACAAAATACTCACTGTATAAGCATCTTAACCGTTCAGAATACCAAAATATCTGTTATAAACTACATACCCAAATTTGATATCCATCCAACGGTAGATTGAGGAGATCTACAAGTTTGACCGAAATGGCATGAGAAACCCAGAAATTCCGACCAGCTTTGTTTGAGAAGTTGTATCTCTTAGAAAAAGCCTCTAATTAAGATCTTCACCGTTCAGAATGTAGAAATATTCGTTTTAAACTACACCCAAATTTGATAACCATCCAACGGTAGATTTAGGAGATCTATAAGTTTGAGCAAAACGGTGCGAGAAATCCATACTTTCCGACCAGCTTTGTTTGAGAGGTTAGATCTCTTACACGAAACATCTGATCAAGATCTCCACCGACCAGAATGAAGAACCATAAGCTACTAACGTGCTGACAAAATTTTAGCTCAATCTGACTGTATATTCCAAAGATCCACGTCTTTGATGAAAATGTCGCAGGGATCTTCCTCCTGCAACTCTCTCCTTCTTTCTCTTCTTCTTTCCTTTCTCTTCTTTTCTTTCTCTTCTTCTTTCCTTTCTCTCCACTCACCTCTTTCTAGCACTTCCTTGATTCCCTCATCCACTCACCTCATTTGCTAGCACATTCTTGGATTCTCTCCTCCACTCACCTCATTCTCTAGCACATTCTTGGATTCTCTCATCCACTCACCTCATTTGCTAGCACATTCTTGGATTCTCTCCTCCACTCACCTCATTTGCTAGCATATTCTTGGATTCTAGAAGTGGGCATGGGACACTTGTCCACTTTCATGCACCAACCTTCACATGTGTTGGTCTCATACTACCTATACCAACCACATGTATTTTAAATGTCCAATCCATTTAATACACCAAATTTTCAATTTCATTTATCCTTTTATTCAATCAATCCTAACCCATATCAATTCATGGTTTAATGAGCCCATGCATAAATCATAACATATGCATTATACTTTAATTTAACATGACTCATATACAATTTATGATACATATATTTATATACATTATCAAGCATTAACTATACAAACATTAAACAATCATCAAACTAACACCAAACATATCAAGACAACACATAGAGTTTGGGCAAAAATGCAATTGGGTTATGGGCTAGATGAAATAATTTTCGGGGCGTCACATCACTCCCACCTTAGAATGAACTTCGTCCTCGAATTTTTAAGGTTAAGAATTACCTAAGCCCATGAACTCGGCAAAGTGCTCCATCATGTAGTCCTCACGCTCCTAAGTAACCTGCTCCTCGCCATGGAACTGCCATCTCACCTTAACCATCGGAATCTCGCGGTTACGTAACCTCTGGACCTTCCGGTCAAGTATCTGAATAGGTTCCTCATCATAAGTCCCATCTTGCCTCAGTTCAATGTTCCTCCAGTCCAAGACGTGATCAAAATCACTCTTGTACACTCTCAACATTGACACATGAAAGACATTGTGGACTGCTGCTAACTGAGGTGGCAAGGCTAATCGGTAAGCGACGGGGCCAATTCGTTCTAAAACCTCGAACAACCCAATAAATCTTGGAGCGAGCTTGCCTTTTATCCCAAATCTAGTTTGACCCTTCTGAGGTGAGACCTTCAATAAAACTTGGTCACCCACCTCGAACTCTACGGTCTTCCGCTTGGCATCAGTGTAACTCTTCTGCCTGTCTTGGGCTACCTTCATATTATGCTTGATCCTCTTAATCTTCTCTGTGTGTTCATGTACAAACTCGGGTCCCATCACCGCAACATCCCCTACCTCCGTCCAACAGATCGAAGATCTACAGGGTCGACCATACAATGCCTCAAAAGGAGCCATGCCAATACTGGACTGATAGCTGTTGTTGTACGCGAACTCACACAGATGTATGTACTCCTCCCAGTTACCACTGGACTCAAGGACACAAGCTCGAAGCATATCCTCTAAAATCGATATCAACCTCTCAGACTGGCCATCCGTCTGGGGGTTAAAAGCGGTACTGAGATCTAGTCTAGTGCCGAGCTGCCTCTGCAACCCCTGCCAGAATACCGATGTAAACCTCGGATCCCTATCTGACACAATCGAAACTGGCACCCCATGTAATCTGACTATCTCCCGCATATAGAGTCTGCTCAGCTTGTCCCTAGAATCCCTAGTGTTCACCGGTAGAAAGTGCGGGGACTTGGTCAAGCGATCAATAATAACCCAAACAGCATTATGTCTTCTCGGGATGTTGGGTAATCCTACAACAAAGTCCATAGTGACGTGCTCCCATTTTCACTCAGGAATGGCAAGCGGTTGCATCTGCCCTCCAGGCCTCTGATGCTCAGCTTTGACTCTTTGACAGATCTCACACCTCTGAATGAACTGAGCTATCTCTCTCTTCATGTCGGGCCACCAATACATTCTTTTCATATCAAGATACATCTTGGTTCCGCCAGGATGAATAGCATAATGAGATCTGTGGGCCTCTTGGGGAACACTCTGTCTAAGTCGTGGATCTGCGGGAACCCATAAACGTCCCCTAAATCTCAAGGCACCATCAGATGACAAGTGCCAATCAGTAAAATTACTGCTTTCAGCCCACGACTTGTATATCCCATAATCAACGTCAAGTCTCTGTTGGTCAATTACCTCCTGGACTTGTGTAGGTTGAGCTCTCATTTGAGCACATATCACAATCTGATCTGAAGGGGTAGCACATATACTCATAACCGTAGCCGCCTCAAGTAGTCTCCACTCATGAGACATCTGGCGTGCTACCATAACTGTCTCTACCCGCTTCCTGCTCAACGCATCAGCCACTACATTGGCTTTACCTAGGTGGTATTCCAATGTAAAATCATAGTCTTTGAGGAGCTCTAACCACCTTCTCTGCCTCATGTTCAATTCCTTCTGAGAGAACAAGTACTTGAGGCTCTTATGGTCAGAATACAAAGTGAATCTCTCACCATAGAGATAATGCCTCCAAATCTTCAAAGCAAAAACCACTGCAGCCAGTTCTAAGTCATGAACAGGGTAGTTCTTTTCATGCACGTTCAACTGCCTCGATGCATAAGCAATGACCCTATCCTTCTGCATCAACACACAACCCAAGCCGATACGAGAGGCATCAGTATAGATAACCAACTCCTGATCAGGCTCTGGCAAAATCAATACTCGCGTAGATGTCAATCTTTTCTTCAGCTCTAAAAAGGCATTCTCACACTCCTCGGTCCATACAAAAGACACATCTTTCTGGGTGAGCCTAGTCATAGGCGTAGCTATCTTAGAGAATCCCTGAACGAATCTCCTATAGTAACCAGCTAACCCAAGAAAGCTTCTGATCTCGGTCACTGTGGTAGGCCTAGGCCAACTGATAATGGTTTCAACCTTAGACGGATCAACTGAAATCCCCTCAGAACTTACCACATGACCTAAGAACTTCACTTCGGTGATCCAAAACTCGCACTTGCTCAGCTTTGCATATAGCCTATGCTCTCTCAGAGTTTGCAAAGTCACTCTAAGATGTTCCTCATGCTCAACCCGAGTCTTGGAATACACCAATATGTCATCAATGAAGACGATGACAAACTTATCCAAATACTGCTTAAAGACCCTCTGCATCAGGTCCATGAACATCGTCGGTGCATTAGTCACACCAAATGGCATCACAAGGAACTCATAATGTCCATAGCGGGTTCTGAATGCTGTCTTAGGCACATCCTCCTCCCTGATCCTCAGTTGATGATACCCGGAGCGCAAATAAATCTTCGAAAAATACCTCGCTCCCCTCAACTGATCAAACAAGTCATCAATCATTGGGAGAGGATATTTGTTCTTGATGGTCACCCTGTTCAATTGGCGATAGTCGATGCACAACCGCAAGCTCCCATCTTTCTTTTTAACAAAAAGAACTGGAGCTCCCCAGGGTGACACACTCGGGCAAATAAAGCCTTTAGCCAATAACTCCTCGAGCTGTTTCTGCAACTCTTTCAACTCGGCTGGCGCCATTCTATATGGTGCCATGGAGATAGGCTTCGTGCCAGGGACTAGTTCAATAATGAAACCGATCTCTCGCTTCGGTGGTAATCCTGGAAGATCCGCAGGGAACACATCTTGAAAGTCCCTAACAATGGCAATATCCTCAAGTATCACCTCACTAGTCTCTTCCTCATCAGGCACTAACCCAGCCAAAATCTCCCTATCTCCATCAGTCACAAATCTACCACTTGTGACTGTCTGGTCTGAAACTTTACCCTGTAGTGTAAACACTGGGTGTCCGGGGATTTGAAAAATAATTCTTTTTGCGAAACAGTCGACAACTGCATGATATGCAGCGAGCCAATCCATCCCTAGAATTGCATCAAACTCTAAAAACTCTAGGACTCGAAAGTTAATAGGCATCTCAACATCACCAATCTGAACCACACACTGGCTACAGATCATATTCGGGTAGATCCTCTCCCCAGCTACAGTACTCACCACTAACCACGTATTAGCCCTAATGGGAGTCAAATGCAAATTATCTACCATACGTCCAGATATGAATGATAATGTAGACCCAGCATCAAATAATACATGCATAGAAGTACCACAAATAATAAGAGTACCTTCTACCAAAGTCCTGGATGCTGTCGGGTCTGGCTCAGTAGCTGCCTTTGCTGTCTCTCTGGCACTGGACTGCTACACAAATCCCTGAGCTCTCTGAAAATTCGGACACTCGAACCTCCTATGCCCAGCCTGCCCACATTGAAAACATAAGAACGGAGCCCTGGGCGCAAATGACCCAGTCTGAGATGTCGTCACATAACTTCCTCGGCCTCTACCTCTGTCTCGGCCAGCAGTCTGTGGGAATGGGGGTCTCGGTGCACTCGGTGCCTGAATAGGAATCGGGATAGGAGAGGAAGCCACTGGTGAGGCCATCATACCAGTCTGAACCTGGGAGGCCTTATTCTGAGCACCATCAGACTGTGCTCTTCCATAAAACTTTCTCTTCTTTTCCCATCTTCCCTTCTTCCACGGAGTCTGGAACTGTCCCCCAGACTCTGCTTGTGAAGTCTGTTCACCTGGAGTTGCCCGTGTAGACATACCATCAACCCGCTCAGCCAACTCGTATTGTTTGGCCCTCTGGACCACTGTGGTAAAATCAGTCATCTTTGTCACAGACAAGGCCTGTCGGATCGCAGGCCTTAGGTTCAAAGAAAACCTCATAATCTTGTCACTCGGCGTCTGAACTAACCCAGGGCATAAACTGCGAGCTGCCTAAATCTGAGCTCGTACTCCCTGACTGACATGGTGCCCTGTGCGAGATTCAAAAACTCGAGTTGTTTAGCCTGTCTCTCAGTCTCTGGAACGTAAGCCTGTAAGAACAACCGTTTGAAGGTGTCCCAACTCTTCACTGTCCCCTGTGTATCCAACACTGAAAGCCACCAGTCCTCTGCATCACTCTCCAGTGTGTGAGCAGCACATAGGACCTGAGACTCCTCATCAAGCTCTAAGGAGCGACTGATCTTCTCGATATTCTTCAGCCAATCTTCGGCCTTCTTCAAGTCAACCCCACCAGTGAATTCCTTAGGCTTTAGCTTCATGAACTTCTCTAGCTGTCTGATCCGCCGATCAGTGGGGTTCTCCACAACAATAGGAGCAGGTGTAGGCATAGGCTGAGGTATAGCCATTTGAGGTCCTGCTGCCCCTGCAGCTCCACTAGCCTCGGCCCCACTAGTGCCCGCCTCCTGAGGTATTACTTGAGGTGACTGTCGAGCAATAGCCTCAACCTGCTGCACTAACGCCTGTATCTGTGAAGTCTGTGCCTGAATGATCTCCTCCATCCTTCCGATCCGGTCATCATCGGATGGCCCTGTGCGTGGCTGTCCCAATCTCTCGCTCCTCCTCATGACACTGAGAAGTAGAAATACGAGCAACCATCACCCATTTAAAACATTAACAAACCCTCATAACTACCCATATCATATAATACACGCAAAAAATATGATAGTAAGGCTTTTAAGTTAGTTCCTTTAAGCTTTTTAATCACCTAAATCTCTCACCCAATTCCTAGGTCAAAGTCATTTAAGTCCAATACATAGACTAAACCTAGTAAAATCAGGCTCTGATACCAACTGTGGCGACCCCGCACCCCGGACCACCAACCTCGCAGGGAATGGCATGCGGAATGCCGGGGCGGGACGCCCGGCGTAGGCATCTCCGACCACTCCTCAACTCCCGTGAGGTGGTTGAGACCCTACGAGCCTTATCTCAACAACGACATAATATCAAAAGGTACTAAACAAAACTACCCACCGTATTCATCATCAAAGACAAGAGATAATCCATAAAAATGAACCGTAAATAAAATTATCATCCCTACAGTTCATTAAAATTTGACATACACATAAAGTCTAAAATTGTGGGTACAAATAAAAACCGTCATATGCCCACATGGTTTATCCAACAAGTCCCAACTCACTCATACTACAATGTGGTAAGTATTATAATTACATAATCCAAAATATAATACTTCATAATTTAAAACACAATTCAATCAAAATGCCTCTCAACTCACATCGAGGCTTTGGATTCTCTCGCAGGCAAGGCCCTCAAGATATAACTACTCATTTGCCCTTATTCGGGACAGAAGGACCTGAAAGAGGCAAATGAGGGTGAGCCAACGGTGCCCAGTGAATAGAATTCAGATATGCTATCAATACTCATCAATAAATATCATGTATGCATGTCAACGTGTAGCATGATTTAAAAGCTCATAACATATAGATATCAAACATTTATAATAAGTTCGATGCAAGTAAAAGCTTATCAATTTGGATCCACATTCCACATGCATTGGGTTACTAGTATACGTCTATTTCACCGTACCGTTGATCCCAATCATGTTTATTTTGGGTTACTAGTGCACGTCTATTTCACCGTACCGTTGACCCCAATCTCTTCCTTTCCTAAAACCCTCCTATGACAAGGTTAAGTCCCCCTATTAGCCAGATAGATGGGGCTAACCAAAGTCATAAGGTTTTCTCAAATCAATGCATCATTCAAAACATTAGAACACATTCATGCTTTCAACATACAATATATAAGTGATATGATGACATAAAAGATATAATCATAAATGAAGTCTACTCACAACCAAGCCTCGCGAGAGTACTTAACCACACACGATCACCAAACCGAATCAACCCAAATCAAGATCCTGAAACATTCATCAATATCCTACCATACATCAATTTCTATGCTCAATCACATAGACATTACACATAAACCCTAAATCAGCCCACATAAAAACAATAGGCCTAAATCTCATCTAATCTCATCATTCAACTCAAATCACATGACTTAGGCCTTTAATGCATAGTTCTCATACATAAACCATTCTATTAATCAAAAATACTGATTTTCAATTCCTTTAGGCATAAACATGCCCAAATTGGGTCACTTGATCACAAGTAGGCCTAACCCATGATATGATCACAACCACCAAATCAGTAGCATAATCAACCCTAATCATGCTTATTTAAACATAAGTTGCATCAATTCAATGATTCTAGGCCAAAAGCATCAAAAGCCCTAAAATATGAAATTTTCCATACTTAGGCCATATTGTCGATTTACACTAGGTCACCATGTTCAGCCATGTATATCACTGATTTTGCATCATGGGTTCATCAACAATGGCAACTAGGTCAACATAGTTGACATGCAAGCTATTTGGAAAAGTCTAAGTTCATATTCCAAATGTAGGTCTAATACAAACAACCCTACCAATTCTTCACATGTATTATTCTGTTCAGATGTATCAATCTACCAACAAAAATATATAATCACAAAATCAACCGTACAGATTGAAGTATGTGAAGAAACAAACCTTCTGCCCAAATATCAGCCCAATCCAACGGTGGACCGAAAAGATATGTATCTTTGATGAACACGTATCTAATCAGACAGTTTCTCCTTTCCTGCTGCAATTACCCAAACTCAGATGGCTATATCACACAAAATACTCACTGTATAAGCATCTTAACCGTTCAGGATACCGAAATATCTGTTATAAACTACATACCCAAATTTGATATCCATCCAACGGTAGATTGAGGAGATCTACAAGTTTGACCGAAACGGCATGAGAAACCCAGAAATTCCGACCAGCTTTGTTTGAGAAGTTGTATCTCTTAGAAAAAGCCTCTAATTAAGATCTTCACCGTTCAGAATGTAGAAATATCCGTTTTAAACTACACCCAAATTTGATAACCATCCAACGGTAGATTTAGGAGATCTATAAGTTTGAGCAAAACGGTGCGAGAAATCCAGACTTTCCGACCAGCTTTGTTTGAGAGGTTAGATCTCTTACACGAAACCTCTGATCAAGATCTCCACCGACCAGAATGAAGAGCCATAAGCTACTAACGTGCTGACAAAATTTTAGCTCAATCTGACCGTATATTCGAAAGATCCACCTCATTGATGAAAATGTCGCAGGGATCTTCCTCCTGCAACTCTCTCCTTCTTTCTCTTCTTTTCTTTCTCTTCTTCTTTCCTTTCTCTTCACTCACCTCTTTCTAGCACTTCCTTGATTCCCTCCTCCACTCACCTCATTTGCTAGCACATTCTTGGATTCTCTCCTCCACTCACCTCATTCTCTAGCACATTCTTGGATTCTCTCATCCACTCACCTCATTTGCTTGCACATTCTTGGATTCTCTCCTCCACTCACCTCATTCTCTAGCACATTCTTGGATTCTCTCCTCCACTCACCTCATTTGCTAGCACATTCTTGGATTCTAGAAGTGGGCATGGGACACTTGTCCACTTTCATGCACCAACCTTCACATGTGTTGGTCTCATACTACCTATACCAACCACATGTATTTTAAATGTCCAATCCATTTAATACACCAAATTTTCAATTTCATTTATCCTTTTATTCAATCAATCCTAACCCATATCAATTCATGGTTTAATGAGCCCATGCATAAATCATAACATATGCATTATACTTTAAGTCCCATCCTGCCTCAGTTCAATGTTCCTCCAGTCCAAGACGTGATCAAAATCACTCTTGTACACTCTCAACATTGACACATGAAAGACATTGTGGACTGCTGCTAACTGAGGTGGCAAGGCTAATCGGTAAGCGACGGGGCCAATTCGTTCTAAAACCTCGAACGGCCCAATAAATCTTGGAACGAGCTTGCCTTTTATCCCAAATCTAGTTTGGCCCTTCTGAGGTGAGACCTTCAATAAAACTTGGTCACCCACCTCGAACTCTACGGTCTTCCGCTTGGCATCAGTGTAACTCTTCTGCCTGTCTTGGGCTACCTTCATATTATGCTTGATCCTCTTAATCTTCTCTGTGTGTTCATGTACAAACTCGGGTCCCATCACCACAAAATATATTCCTATGATACATTTATTTATCTAGTTAACTATATAGTGTAGATATATATATATATATATATATATATATAGTTAAGATTTATAATATATATCTATGTATATATGAGATATATGAGATATATATATATAAGTTGTTGCTAATGAAAAATTTGGATTCAATGATGGCATAAACATCAAAGAGGAAAATAGAAAATATTGTCCAACGGAAAAAGCATAAATCTTAAAAATGGTAGGAATATATTTTGTGTATTTCACAAGTTTCATCTTCCTTTCAGCAAGATAATAGCTTCAAGTGAAGGAACAACTTCTAGTAGTCGGGAACAGATTTCCACAAGACTTACGAAACTTTCCAAACGTGAGGTTATGACTATAAGGAGTATCGACAATAGAGATCTCTGCCTCCATCCTATACATCACGACAAACTCTCAAAACTGGGATGGCTGAATATAACAAAAGTTGAGGGTTACGTCTCCTTCAACTTGGTGAAGTTTTTTTTACGAATCTATGAATAGCGCGAGACTTCAAGAAGATGGGATCACTCCTGTCTTGGAGACAATGATCAATGGAGTAAAAATTTCCATCAGCGTCAAAACTATTTCATGACTTATGGAAATCCCAATAGGAGACAAGATCATTGATCCACACGAATTCCAGACGGTTGCCGAGATCGCAGAATCCAAGGACCAATTGCTCAATTTCCTCACCGACAAGCCGTTCACCCAATTGACGTACGCCCACCTCCCAAATAATCTCCTTAAACCACCTCTTGCCGACCTTGGGAAGATAGTATTCGGCAACATCTTACCGAAATTGGTGACTAGAGGATCTATGACAAGAGCTTAACTTCTTGTGCTATACTGCTTAGAAAAAGGAATCTTTGTCTCCCTACCTCACATTATCATCCAGCAAATTGTGGGTGATTCAAAACCCTACAAAGAAGGAACTCCTCGGCTACGGAGTCTTGATCATGAGGATGCTTTGGGAGGAAACATCAATACTTTTGATGAATCTTCGAAACAGACCACTACTGCTGTTATAATATCCTTCATCTCAAAGATTTTCGTCTCAAGGGAAGGAGTGACTAACGAAGAAATATTTGGCACGATTTTAGGGGAATGTAGCGGAAGAACTAGAGATAACAATGGACATTGTCAACGAAAAATTTGGCGCAAGATTCCTATTAGGGAAGCACCAATGAACGAGCCAAACCCAAACACTACAACAAACCCAGCCCCGAATAATGGTCAACCCGATCATCTATTCTCCGAAGAGGATTTTTTTGGCAACCTCAGTCAACCTCAAACAAATCAAGATGGACAGGAAGTTCCAGCAAATCCACCTTACTGGAACCTCCCAACTCATGGCAATAGGGCGTACCAAAGGTTTCTAACTCCTGAGGTACCCTATCAGCCAGTTCCACAATTTCCTGTAAACCAACAACAACAGAATTGGACGACACCAAACTTTGGAAGACAGGATGTCCCGATGAGTCCACTCTTTCAAAATTGTTCAACTCAGGCATATCCAACCGTCCAAGAGGTCTCAGTTAAGGAGTCCTCATATAATCAAATCAACTACCCTCCACCTATGGGACAGACAACCTATCAACCATCAATGGGACAACCAACTAACCCATTTGACCAGTTAAATGTGATAGTTTCTAGTATTGCTCGGATGGAGGAGACCCATAATGCTTTGTTATCGCGTATGCAAAATGTCGAAGAATAGCGAGCAACTTCTCAACGATCTTCTGGTAGTCATTTTATAACTAACAGAAGGTCTAGAAGGAGCAGTAGTAGGCGGGAAAATTAGGAATGATTACTGGCATTGTAACTATTTTCTTTTTATGAATGAAATGTTTGTTTTAGACTATGTTTGGTGGGCTGACTTTCAACCATTTTTTTTTTGAATCACTAACTTTGGAGTAGTATGGGACACAACAAAATTGAAAGATACTAAATAAAACGTGGAAGTAAGAAAACCCACGACCTTGTGTGAAAAGAAACATCTGGGAAAAGTTGAATTACTAACATTATCACTAAGTTTACCTAGTATGGGACGAGTAAACTTGGACGATACTATTAGTGAACTCCTCTCCCGTCAGTGTTTTATAGAAACCGTGTTCATACAACTTAATTTGGTTGAAACCCTTATTACCAAATTCATGTGGTATGGGACACACAAATTTGAATAATAGTCGAAAAGACTAAGGGAAAGAGTTTGAACACATAAGAATGCGATAGAGCGTTAGATTATGATATCTACCGAGGCAAATCTTAGAACCTTTATGACTTGTATGAATTTTCAAAAATATATGTATGTTCACAAAAAACATGAACCAAAATATTTGAAATACTTGCAAAGTTTTATAATTATTATATAAATACTTTAATCTTGTTTTACACCATGGCTAAACATACGAGGCACATAAGATTCTTTGATTCCTCAACAAAAACCTTACACTATACTTAGAAAAATAGGTGGTTTTATATTGAACTCTTGAACTTTTTGCTGAGAATATCATAACACTATACTTGGCTACGGTTCCTAAACATGGTTTTATTTTCTCCTTGCCAGTGAGAAAATGCAAACCAAAAATAGATGAAGGTCACGCACTGTCCGTCCAGCTGAGGAGGCACTTCTTGAGATTTAGAATCAGAAACCACCGCCTCCGATGACAGAGCAGGTCACACCCGACACTGCCACTACTTCTGGGTAGGCAGTGCCACAACCCACACCCTTTGTCATGCCTCCAGGCATAAAACACTTCTTTGCCGGATTGTGAAGGCAAAAAAGGTGACAGTTCAGATGGTCGTCCGTGAGACCGCGACCAACTAGGTGGTCACTGTGCAGGCACCTGTTAAATTTGGGTCAGAGACTCAAATCGACCAGATTACGAAGTACAAGAGGCTACAACCCCTTACCTTTGGTAGAGGCTCGGAAGATTCCACTAGCTTCCTACCAACTTGTTGGTGGAGCAAATACATGGTGGATAACGGTGAAGGAAGACCCAATGGTCAATACCACCGACATGACTTGGCAAGAGTTTGAGTCACTGTTCATCAGTGAGTACTTCCCTGGTGCAGTAAAGAGGCAGAAGCGCCTTGAGTTCGCCAAGTTATACCAAGGCGGCATGACAGTTCGTGAGTATGCTGTCAAGTTCAAGGAATTATAGGTCTATTCTATCTCCACCATCTCAACGGAGCAAGATAAGGCCAAGAAATTATATAATAGCTTTCGTCCTGACATCCGACAAGCCTTGTCGATCTTGGATCTCAAGAATTACAGGGAGTTTGTCGACAAAGCCATGAGCTTTGACCAGGAGAAGATTGAGCAGGAGCAGAGAATGAATAGGGAAAAATGGCCTGCAACGTTTTTCCAACAGGGCACTCAGCAGGACAACAAGAAGAAGCCCTAATATAGTCGAAACCCAGCCCTCCCAGTCCCTGTACAAATGAGTGAAGCAACAACACCTGTGGCTGAAGCTCCTAACCCTGGCCATCAGGGTTTTCGCAATCGTGGCCGAGGTAGCCGCAACGGCAGGGGTGGTCGCCATAATGGCAATGGCAGGGGTGGTCAACAGCACCACAATCTGCATGGCCAGCAAAACCATCAGCAGGCGCCACATCAGAAGAGGCTAACGTGTTTCAACTGTGGCCAGCAGGGCCATGTAAGAAATGCTTGTCCCCACCCTCGACAACTGCATCAACTTGTTCCTGCTGTTCCAGTCCAACAAGCCCCACCTGCTGCTAACGCCCAACCCAGGCAGATCCAGGGGCAACGACAACAGGGCAAAGTGTTTGCCATCGCTCAACAACCCCTCTTGGATAACAATGTAGTCGAAGGTACATTTTCCTTGTTTAATACAATGGTACATGTCTTGTTTGATTCGGGTGTTATGCATTCATTTATATCTTCTGCATTGGTAAGGCATTTAGGGTTGCATCTTGAAAACATAGACATCACAATCTATGTCTCATCACCATTAGGATCTGGTACTGACGTGAAATTGAAGTGTTCTCGATGTGAACTTCGAATGCCAGAACATGTAATTTATGCAGATCTTTTGTGATGGACATTAAAGACTTTAACATCATCCTCGGCATGGATTGGCTCGCATCTCTGAATGCTAAGATCGATTGTTTGAAGAAGCAAGTTCAGTTATCCTTGCCTACTGGGGAGTTTATCAAGATTCAGGGAACGAGAAAGTGGATACACAACTTCACTGTTGCACTCCTCAAAGAACAGCTTCAACCATTATTCCTCGATGATGACAATGAATCATCATCACTGTACCTTCTCGAAGTACATGACATCCCGGTTATATCTGAATTCCTAAGGTTTTTCTGAATGACCTTCCTGGTCTACCTCCAGTTCGGGAATTCGATTTTGAGATCAACCTCATACCTGGGACTAGACCCATCTCAATTCCTCCATACAGAATATCCAATGTCAAGTTGGTTGAGTTGGACAAACAACTGAAGGAGTTGGAGAGTAATGGCTTCATCAGGAAAAGTTCATCACCCTGAGGTGCTCCAGTTCTATTTGTTTGCAAGGAGTTGGAGAGTAATGACTTTGCATCGACTATCGCAAGTTGAATAACGCCACCATCAAGAACATATGATGACTTGTTCGACCAACTTAGAGATGCCAAATACTTTTCTAAGATTGATTTACAATCCAGTTATCATCAACTCCGGATCAGAGAGTCAGACATTAATAAAACGGCTTTCAAAACTCGGTATGGTCATTACGAGTTCTTGGTTAAGCCATTCGGTCTAACAAATGCACCTGCAGCGTTCATGGATTTGATGAACCTCATATTCAGGTTATACTTAGACCGATTTGTGGTGGTCTTTATGGATGATATCTTGATATATTCTTCAACTGAGGAAGACCACAAAATACATCTGAGGATTGTCCTTCAAACCTTGAGAAGCCATCAGTTGTATGCAAAGTTGAGTAAGTGCGAATTTTGGGTGAAGCGAGTTCAATTCCTAGGTCACGTGATTTCAGGCAATGGCATTGAGGTGGATCCTTCAAAGGTTAAAGCGGTTTTAAACTGGAAACAGCCCACCACAGTTACTCAAATCCTGAGTTTTCTTGGTTTGGCTGGCTACTACAGACGCTTCATCAAGGACTTCTCAAAGATTGTTGAACCTACGACCAAGCTCACACGGGAAAGACGTGTGATTCATCTGAAATCTAGCCAGTGAATCATCTTTTCAGGAATTGAAGAAATGCCTCACGACAGCACCAATACTAATCACTCCAAGAAATGGAGATGAATTTTTACTATACACTGACGCCTCTCTCCAAAGGCCTAGGTGCAGTACTAATGCAAGAAGGCAAAGTAGTTGCATATGCTTTGAGGCAACTGAAGATTCATGAGGGTAATTACCCAACGCATGACTTGAAACCTGCAGCTGTTGTATTTGCACTGAAGTTATGGCGTCACTACCTATACGATGAATGGTTTGAGGTCTTCTCAGATCACAAGAGTCTTAAGTACATCTTCACTCAGAGAGACCTAAACCTCGGCCAAAGGTGATGGTTGGAATTCTTGAAAGATAATGACTTTCAACTCCAATACCATCCGGGTAAGACCAATGTTGTGGCTGATGCCCTGAGTAGAAAAGCTTAGGTTGTTGCATGCACTCTTAATTTCGAGATTGGGAAGTTGGCTACAGAGTATCGAGGAGGGAGGAAGATCACGACTCTCTCAATTGTCAGCCAACTCTGAGCTTATTCGAAAGATTTCAGCATCTCAAGCCAACGACCCTATGTTAATAGAGAAACGAGAACTTCTACTCAACGGGCAGGACCTTCCTCACTGGTCAGTTTCCAATGACGGAATCGTTTTCTACAAAAAAAAACGTCTCTGTCTACTGAACGATCCTCAAGTTCGGAAAGAAGTGCTCACTGATATGTATTGTTGGAGGTTCACTATGCATCCTGGGGGAAACAATATGTACAAGGATGTTAAGCAACAATTCTGGTTTTCTGAAATGACAAAGGCTATTGCAGACTTCATTACTACATGTCTCGTTTACCAGCAAGTAAAGATAGAACGCTGACTTTCCTCTAGACTTCTCCATCCTTTACCTATTGGAGAATGGAAGTGGGAGAACATTGCAATGGATTTTGTTACGGCCTTGCCTCGAAATAATAAAGGGCAAGATGTTATCTGGGTTATCATTGACAGACTTACAAAGTCTGCACACCTTTTGCCAATAAAATTCATAGATAACCCCGTCAAGCTTGCCGAATTGTATGAAAGAAAGATCGTACGCCTCCATGGCATACCACTCACAATCGTCTCTGATCGAGACCCTCGATTCACATCAAAGTTTTGGCAAATCTTCCAAAGAAGAATGAGCTCCAGGATCACCATGAGTACAACTTTTCACCCTCAGATTGACGGGCTGTCAGAACGGTTGATCCAGATTTTAGAGGATATGTTGCGATGCTGCATTTTAGACTTTCATGATGGATGGGCAAAACACTTACATTTGGTTGAGTTTGCATTCAACAACAGCTACCAAACTAGTATCAGCAAGGCACCAAACGAGGCTCTGTATGGTCGCCCCTGCAGATCTCATGTATGTTGGTTATATATGGCCGATCGATAGCAGTTGGGGCCTGGACTAGTTCAAGAGACTTCTAAGAAGATCACACTAGTAAATGAGCGACTTCGTGTAGCACAAAGTCGACAGAAGAGCTATGCTAACAAGCGAAGACAATCTCTAGAATTTGATAAAGGGGACTTGGTTTTTCTAAAAGTTTAGCCTACAATAGGTGTTAAACGCTTTGGGATCAAAGGAAAGCTCTCCCCACGGTATATCGGTCCATTTTAGATCATTAAACGTATTGGCAAACTAGCCTATCGTCTATCCCTTCCATCATTCATGTCTAAGGTTCATGACGCTTTTCACATATCCATGCTTCGAAAGTATCGTCCTGATCCTTTGCATATCATCCCTCTGGTCGAGGTTTGGGTTGAAGAAGGAAATAAGTATTAGGAGAGAGCGATACAGATTCTGGATAGAAAAACTCAAGAACTACGGCGAAGTAGCATACCACTTGTTAAGGTGCTCTGGGATCACCACAGAGTAGATGAAGCAACTAGAGAACGAGAAGAAATAATTAAACTGAAATACCCTGAATTATTTTCTAGTAATAATTGATGATGTAATACATTGTACTATTTCACTTATCAATAAAATGATAGAACTTTGATTACAATATCTTAATTTATTTAATTAACTATGAAGATGTTTAAAAACAACACAGACAAGAGTAATGAGTCATGTACTCCATGGCCTGCTTGGCAACCAGTGGAGACTCCTTCAGACTCTGATGCAAACCACAACTTCTTTGCATCACCAACTCTCTCGCCTTTGCGACAACGATTCTTATCGCCAGAGCGTGTATGGATTTACCGTAACAATATTGCCCGAAACAAACCTGTGCCCTCATCCTGCCAAGATCTCCTACCGAAATTGCCATGGGGTTGAATTTGGGCAATTGCACGAAAAAGCATTCCGTCGCTCAACCTACCTCCCTTGAAAAGCTGCATCTTGCGGAGCCCTACACCACCATCTGTGAGACAAATGTCGGAACCTTCTAAGGATGAATCTGACCACATTTGCTTTCCGTTGTTTGATGATATTGAGGATTCCACCGGCCATAGTACCATTCAGGGGTCTTACGGGCACTACCTTGATCTTGCGATTGATGGCGGCAGCGGTGAATCCCGCACAGATAGCAACCATCACTACACAGCCTGAATTTCGGGGGCGAAATTCCTTTAAAGGGGGTAGAGTGTAATACCCTAGGTTTGCACCCAAAAAAAAAAAAATTGAATGCTCGAGCAGGCCGCACGAAGGTTTGGGCACCCTTTTGGCTATAAAAAGCCCCCCTCCCTTTGGTTATTTTCACACCAAATCACTTTCTTCTCTCTCTTGCTCTCTTTGTGATTTCTCTCTTCTCCTTTTGAGACTCTCTCTTCGAGACTATCTTCACGGTACAACGCAGTTCTACTCAGGAGGAGGCGCCAGTTCAAGAACATGTTTTTATCTGAAGGTGGGGAACGAAACATAGGTTTGCGTGTCTTATAACTTTTATTAAAGTTTACATTAATTTATCATTATGTTTACTATTCATTTACACTCCATTATTGGGTATAACGTTCATACCTGTCATACTTATACTTGTATATTTGGAGTTCATGTATTATATTGTTACTATGTCGGATTATTGGTCAATCTGACTCAACCAGACTTAGTCTTGTCCCCAGTAACTTTAAATAGTGAACGGGAAGTAGCGTGCTGCTCTAGACGATTGGTATTTAAGTGGACCTCGTGTCCCACCTCTCAACTGGAGACTGATATGGTCGGTCTTATTTGGAAGCTATCAGCTTGTACAAGTATACTGAACATCTTAACTTTACACGTGGTGATACCAACCTAATAAGAATCACCAGACACTGTCAAATCATGTCTAATGTTAGTAAAGACCGGACCTGCTCATGCATTGGCATCATACATAAGCCCCACCTAGGGACGTAAATGGTTTATGATCCACAAAATAGTTAGAAGCAATGCTCACTATTCTTGACATTTCCCTAGAAAGGGAAGTACAATGAGAACCTGAGATTTCCTACGGATGGACATTTGTACGTGAATCTAGGGCGACGACCTTGAGGAGAGACGTACAATGAGAACCCGGGTTTACTTGGGGATGGACATCTGTACGTGAACTTAAAGTGCCGTACAATCATGGAACCATTATGAGACAGTGTTATGCATACATACATGTTGTATTGTTAATGATGCTTGTTGTGTTTATGTGATATTTGATTATGAAGTTTCCTTTATTAATTGTTATATTCTCGGACTATTTTACCCACTGGGCATTAGCTCACCCCGCTGTTATCCAATTTTTCTCAAGAATTTAGGATGGATTGAGTGGAGGTTTTTGGGCCCACATTTTGTAACCTTGTTCATTATAGGGAGATTTTGGGAGGATGTTCCCTCAATCATATTCTGTACAAAAAATACATTCTAAAATTAATATAATCAGATTTGTACTCCATTGTGTTCCTGCGCACTCGGTTATTGTTATAATGCATTCGCACCTCGCCTGTGAGTGTTTCGCCGGTTTAGGCACGTTCGGGCGAGGTGTGACAGGTACAATCAACCATATAATAAAATTTTCAATCTAGCTTATGGCTAGAAATTAATTATGAGTAATACTAATTAAAAATGCATGAAAAGCAACTAATTAAGATGATTTAAGTGCATGTAGTGAAGATTGTTGTAATTAGATGTTTTGATTAGGTGTAGTAAAATATTAATTATATATTATCAGCAATGTTAAAGAAGAAGAAAATTAAAAAAGCCTAAGATTGCATTGATCAGTATAAATGTAATAAATTAAAAAAGCACTTGTTGAAAAATAAAAGATTTAGCTCTTCTACATGGAGCAAAACTGGATGGAAAAGCTAACTTCACAAAGTTTAATTTGCAAGCTTGTCATCTATAAATTTCATATTAATTAGACTAGTTTTTATTAAAATTTCGTAAATTTCATAACCCAAACCAATTAAAAGAGTTTTCTCAAAAATAGATGTCTCTTTATGAAAAGCAATCAATTGGGCCGAAGTCATATCTCAATGGCTTATGCTATATATGTAAGTTATAAAGCCAAGAATTTAAAACTCAATTATCCAATCCCTTGCATATAAAATAACAAAAACTACAAATTTAATCATGATTAAAATTATTATGATAATAAAAACTTTCATTTCTAGCCTTTATTCTATATTTACTAGCTAATTACACTCACAGCACGCGCGTGTATGTATATATAAATACGGTGGAATTATAATCGTTACTTTAATCTATATTATTTATAATGTCAAAACACTTTATCTCACCGGGTGCTACTTAATTTTATCATAAATTTTTTAAAACACCAACTACTTTTTAATATAAAGTTATCAAATAAATTTATATAAAAAAATACATTTATGGGTAATTTGGTAATAAGGCAATAAAAAATTTATTTTGTAGTGTCAATAAATTATAAGACTTATTTTAATAATATTTTTTTTATCACTTTTATCCTTGTTTTTTTTCTGCTAACTTTTAACTTTGTTTTTATTTATGTGCAACACATATGTCTATGAACTAGTTAATTAATTTAAACTACAATATATATTGTAATATTTGACCAAACATCAAATATGTCGATCCGAACTATTTAGTTTTGCCCAACATCATCAGACAAATATTGTCTCCTTTGGCTTTTAGGTCTTAGAGGTTTTTTTTGTTTTTATCCTTAGAATTAAAGCATTTTTGTAAATATAAAATGGAAAGCCAAGTTAGATGGTTAGGCCATTCATGATGTGGCTTAACGCTTGGCAGGGCGTGGCTTTTATTATTATTTTTTCATCACAACTAATTTATTATTTTTAATAGAAAATCAGATTTACTATTTTTATAAAAATTGAGTTTATTATTTTAATAAAAAATACTTTATTGTTTAAAAATTGTTTTTTATTCTAACTTCTATTAATAATAATAATTTCTCAATTTTATTAATATTCATTTATTTTTTTAAAATTATATTATTATTATTTTTTGATCACAAATAATAAAAAAAACAATTTTATAAAATATTTATTTTATTATTTTTTTTTTAAAAAAAATTTATCATTTTTTCATCACAATTACTTTATTATTTTTAACAAAAAAATTACTATTTTTATAAAAATTGAGTGTATTATTTTAATAAAAAATATTTTATTGTTTGAAATCTTTTTAATATGTATAATAATATTATTTATTATATTAATAAAAATTAAATTTATATTAATAAAGTTAGTTTTATTATTTTTAATAAAATTAATATTTTATGATAAAGATTATTTGATTATCTAAGATTTTGATGTGCTGTCAAACATAGTAGTAATGTGATATTCTAAAGAAAGTTGTGTAAGATTTTTGTGTGTAACTAAATACAGTAATATAATATTTTCATCTTCAGATTTCTATCAATCACTTTCTTAAAAATTTGATTCTCATTCTCATGTAAAGATTCTCGTCGTACCAAACGCAACCTTACATATACCAATATTATAAAATAAATCTTTTAGTGCATTTTTACCAAATTACCCATAAATGTATTTTTTTATACAAATTAATTTGAGAATTTTATGTTAAGATTAGTAAGTTATTTAAGAATTTATAATAGAAGTAGTACACCATGAGTAAAGAATTTTTGACTTTATAAATGTTATAAGTTATTATTATTATTATTGGCCAAATAACAGTATGGACCAAGGAAGATTGAATCCTCCAGAAATAATCCAACAACCATTCCATGACAACTGATCTCCGGAGGGATAATTGAACCGTCAACGTCAAATGATAATTAGCAGACTCTCTCTCTCTCTCTCACTCCCTTTATTTATTTATTTTTAATATTTTTTGATGCTAGGATATCATGCTTGGAACTACCAAACTCTCTTGAAATTTTTATATACACTCAACTAATTTTGTTATGGAAAATACTATTCTAACAAAAAACAATGTTTCTACGAACCATTAGATGTGTCCAATGAATATGAAATTAGAGTAGTTGCACTTGAAATTACACATTTTGGTAGTTAAAATAGCATTTCACTTTTGCTATATTTAGTTTCTATCTATATGTATATCTAATACTTGAAAATGGAAATGACCAAAAGAATTATTACTTTTTGATGCATACATGTAGAATTTTATATAACAAATTATTAAGCCAAAGATTTGAATCTTTAACCCTAGCCTGCGGCACTATAGTCAAACCATATATATATATATAGAGTCGGTTTGCCTTATACTATAATACATAGCTTAGATGTCAACCATGCATGGATGCAAAATTAATTAATTAGTTTCATTTTTAAGGACAAACATGTACATAAGATATTCCAATAAAGTGATTAGTATCGAAGTTATCATAAGAATTTCAAAGTTGAAGAAAAGATTCATTATTGTTTTATTTGTTGATTGTAGGGTGGCAATCTTCACTGAAAAATAGCTTTTAAAATAATCAACTAGATTAGTCTTCAGTCTAAGTAGTGGAGTCATAATGGTCTTGCTCAAATATTAGTCTTCTAGAGCAACAAGTTGCCTCTCATTCACTATTTAAAAGTACTAGGGACAAGTAGGCTACTTTAGACTCAATTTCTCATTTATATATAAATGGATATAGCTAAATACTTATATATTCTTAATCTTCACATATCAAGGATTAATAATCAACTTGGTCTCACCCAAAATCACTTGTGGGTCTCACTTTAATATTTAGCTGAAAATAGTGAAAAGCCATGTTTAATTACCCATTTTTCAACAATCTCCTACATTAATGGAAATTGTACTAATTGCACTTTTTATCATCCCCCGCATAAATGGATTTTTGATGCAATTTTGAATTTTTTTTAATGTAAACACTAGAGAGAGTACTAGTGGAACGAGTTGCACCGGGATAAGTAGCTTGTGGCTTTCAACCCTCCCTAGTGAAATACTACCGGATTTGCTAGCTAATCAATGAACACAATGTCTTGAATTGTTCAGCTGTTGATGCAAACCAAGACAATAATGTACACACAACTCAATTCCGAACAATTTTGTTTCTCACAGTTGTGTTCATTTTGGCCCTGAACAACTCCCAGATTCATAAATGCTTTAGAGAATTCAAGCCTTAAAATCCTCATAGAATTGGCCCAATTCACACTCACATAGGTGATGTCTTATTAAGAATATCCCTGGTATACCCCACATAATAAATTCATAGGAATCATTAAAAACAATGCTTATCCTTACTCATTTTGCAGGCAACTCTATTGTATCATAGGAATGGGTAAGAGTATGGTTTTCCTTAGTGCTACACCATATTTCATAATTTAGTTGTCCCTTTTGAACCAAGTTGGGATCTTCAATCATATAGGTTGGGTTTCTACTATGAAACTCTATTTAATAGGCTTTAACCCCATTCCCATCGATGAACAATGTACTTGATTTCTGGGCAAACCTTTAGCTAGTGGATCTGCAAGGTTGTCCTTTGATTTGATATAATCTATGAATATTACTCCATTTTCAAGTAATTGCTTAATGGTGTTGTGTCTTCGACGTATATGTCTTGACTTACCATTATACATCTTATTTTGTGTTCTAGCTATAGCAGACATACAATCACAATGAATGCACATTGCTGAGACAGGTTTGGACCAACACATAATATCTTCTAAAAAGTTACGAAGCCATTATGCTTCTTCTCTAGCTTTATCTAAAGCTATAAATTCAGATTACGTAATGGATCTGACTATACATGTTTGTTTTGAGGATTTCCATGATATCGCTCCTCCTCCAATTGTGAACACATATCCACTCGTAGATTTTGTATCTTTGGAGTCAGATATCCAGTTTGCATCACTATATCCTTCTAAAACAGCTGAATATCTTGTATAATGCAATCCATAATATTGTGTGTACCTTAGATATCTAAGTACCCTAATCAAAGCTTTCCAATGAGCCTTGTCTAGATCGCTTATAAATCGACTCAATTTATTAATTGCACATGTTATGTCAGGTCGTGTACATACTATAACATACATTAGATTGCCAAGTATATGTGAATATTCTAATTGATTTATGGGTTGCCCTTTATTCTTGATAAGATGTAAATTCACATCTATATGTGTTTTTATAGGACTAGTATCATATTTATTGAACTTAATCAATATTTTCTCAATATAATGAGATTGAGACAAGACTAATCCATCATATATTTTAAAAATTTTAATCCTTAAAATAACATCAGCAATACCTATATCTTTCATATCAAAATGTCTAGTCAACATTTTCTTGGTAGACTTGATTATGACTTTATTATTACCTATAATCAACATATCATCCACGTAAAAGCACACTATGATATAGCCCTTTGGAGTATTTTTGACATATACACATTTGTCACATTCATTGATTTTAAAACCATTGGACAACATGACATTGTCAAATTTAATATGCCACTGTTTTGATGTTTGTTTTAATCCATATAATGATTTAACAAGTCTATACACCTTATGTTCTTGTCCAGATGCAACGAATCCTTCAGGTTGTTGCATATATATCTCTTCTTCTAATTCACCATTTAAGAAAGTTGTCTTAACGTCCATTTGATGAATTTCAATATTGGTTATTGCAGCAATAACAATTAACATTCTTGTGGATGTTATTCTAGTTACCGGTGAATATGTATCGAAGAAATCAATGCTCTTTTTTTGTTTAAAGCCCTTGGCTGCCAACCTAGCCTTATATTTATCAATGGACCCGTCAGCCTTTAATTTTCTTTTAAAAATCCATTTACACCCTAAAGGCGTCATACCTGATGGTAAATCTACCAATTTTCAGGTATGATTATGCATGATTGATTCAATTTCACTATTTATTGCTTCATTCCAAAAATGAGCTTCGAACATTGCCTCTTTAAAAGTTTGAGGCTCACTTTCTAACATATACGTTAGAAAATCAGGACCAAAAGACTTTGCAACTTTAGCCCTTTTACTGTGTCTAGGTTCATCCTCAAAATTTTTATTTGGAGAATTACTACTGCTATTTGTAGTGCCATAAGTTATTTTATTGGAACTTAGCTCTTGCATATTTTTATTTGAAAAAATATGCTAAAAAAATGATGCATTTCTAGATTCCATAATTGTATTCAAATGTATATTATAAATATATGATTTGTATACAAGGAACCTATATGCACTACTGTTATATAACCAATGAATATACAATCAATGGTTTAAGGCCCTATCTTAACCTTTTCAAGTTCAGGTATTGCTACCTTAGCTAAACACCCCCACACTTTTAAATATTTATAGGAAGGTTTTGGACCTTTTCACAACTCATAAGGAGTAACATCATTATTTTTACGGGGTATTTTGTTAAGAATGTAGTTAGCAGAGAGAATTGCTTCCCTCAACATATTCTGAGGTAATCCAAAACTTATCAATATGGCATTCATCATTTCTTTCAATGTTC
Source organism: Paratinospora sagittata (assembly GCA_035771175.1). Taxonomy (NCBI): domain Eukaryota; kingdom Viridiplantae; phylum Streptophyta; class Magnoliopsida; order Ranunculales; family Menispermaceae; genus Paratinospora; species Paratinospora sagittata. The sequence continues at coordinate 8,490,415 of CM069596.1, read as the reverse complement.
AGTTCTTGCATTCAACAATACCATTTGAGTGAGGTGAATAAGGAGCAGTTGTTAGATGAATAATATAATTCTTGACAAAACGCACCAAAAGGTGCTTCATATTCACCACCTTTGTCGCTTCTTATTGCCTTTATCTTAATACCAAGTTGATTTTCAACCTCATTCTTATAGTGTTGGAATACTTCCAAAGCTTCATCTTTGCTTTTAAGCAAATAAACATAACAATATTTTGTATTGTCATCAATAAAAGTAATAAAATACTTTCTTTCACCTCTAGTTTGTACAAATTTTAAGTCACATATGTCGTTGTGAATTAAATTCTAGAGGTTCAGTGTTTCTTTTCGCAGAATGAAATGGTGTTTTAGTTAACTTTGCCTCAACACATATTTCACACTTATGATTTGGATTAATTTGATAGTTAGGTAATAATTCTAAATTCATCACTTTTCGTAATGAATTAAAATTAACATGTCATAATCTATCATGCCATAAACAAGAAGACTCCAAAAAATAAACAGAAGATGAATCTTTTTTATCTTTAAAGTTGCGGATTACAGGCATTACATTCATTTTGAATAATCCTCTTTCCAAGTACCCCTTTCCCACAAATACAGTGTTTTTGGAAAGTACAAATTTATTGGAGTCAAAAACCATCCTAAAACCACTTTTACTCAACGATAAGCCTGAAACAAGATTCTTTCGGATGTTAGGTACATGGAACACATCGATCAAGGTGAGTTCCTTTCCTGAGGTCATCTTGAGAACCACCTTCCGAAGACTCGTTATTGCTGAAATTGTTGAATTGCCCGTGATCAGATTGCATCCTGTTATTGTTGTATAAGAGGAAAACACGTTCTTATCAACACAAACATGTCGGGTGGCTCCAGTATCAATCCACCACTCTTTGGGTTCATCAACCATGTTGGCTTCAAAAACCACAGCAGATATCATCATGTCAGTTACATCTTTAGTCTTCTCCTCAGTCATATTGACTTGATCGTTCTTGGACTTGCCTTTCGATCGACAATCTCTGGCTTTGTGCCCTTGTTTATGGCAATTATAGCACTTGCCATTGAACTTCTGGGCTTTGCCTTTCTTTTGGGCCTGACTATCACCAGTGTGCTTGCATTTCTTATTCTTGGCGTACTTTCCCTCCACAAGGTTAACTTTAAGCTCTGTATGGTCTATAGTTTTCTTGTCATGACTCTTATTATCTTGTTCAATCTGCAGTCTATAGTTTTCTTGTCATGACTCTTATTATCTTGTTCAATCTGCAGTCTGACAATAAGGTCCTCAAGTCTCATCTCTTTATGCTTGTGATTGAGATAGTTCTTGAAATCTTTCAAAGTAGGTGACAACTTCTTAATAATTGTAGCCACTTGAAAAGATTCACTCAAAGACATTCTCTCTGCATGAATCTCATGAAGAATAATTTGTAACTCTTGAACTTGATCCAGCACAGACTTTGAGTCCACCATCTTGTAATCAAGGAACCTGCTGACCACAAATTTCTTATGGCCAACATCTTCAGTCTTGTATTTCTTGTCCAAAGAATTCTAGAGTTCCTTGGTAGTACGAATTGTACTATACACATTACACGGTGTATTTTCCAGCCCATTTAGAATGTAATTCTTGCATAGAAAATCAAAGTGTCTCCATGCTTGAATTGCCGCAATGACATGTTTGTATGTCTCATCATCTCTCAGTTCAGGTTCGTCTTCATTCAGCACCTTGACCAAGTTGAGGGTGGTCAGGTAAAATAACATCTTCTGTTGCCACCTTTTGAAGTCAGTGCCAACGAACTTTTCTGGCTTCTCAGGTTTCACAGAAGCAATAGTTGGTTTACGGGTAGAGTCTATCTTCATCATGTTAATTGTCTTAAGATTGTTGACTGTATGGTGGCAATCTTCACTGAAAAATAGCGTTCAAAATAATCAACTAACTTAGTCTCCAGTCTGAGTGGTGGAGTCACAATGGTCTCGCTTAAATACCAATCTTCTAGAGTAGCAAGCTACCTCCCGTTCACTATTTAAAGGTACTAGGGACAAGATTATATATAGTTAAACTAGATCAATTACTATTCTAATAGAGTAACGATGTAGATTAAGGCTATAGTGTAACTCTATGTCTTTAAGACAATTATGTCTTGCTTAGATGCTCACGGTGTATGACACTTGTCTCCTAGGATACAACAATCTCTTTTTTGTGACAGTAGCACTTCAACTCACAAGAATAATCAAACCAAAATTGGTTGTACTCATTCACAAAAGAATGCTAAAAGCAGATAAGAGAGAAGAAAAGAAAATTCAGAGATTTTGGAATTTTTTGGGATGAATTTCTGAGTTCGGGAAGACACTAATTATAAGCAAATCGTGGTTGTACATGGTGCCTGTTTCTGCACCGTTGGATAGAGTCTAATCGCTTCTAGATGCGATCTGACAGATTTGATTGACGCACCCGATCATACACCGTTGGATTGTATCCGATCAATTTAGGTGCAATCTAATGGCTTCGTTCGTCGTAACCGATCCCGCATTGTTATATCGTAGTCGATCCAATCGATCGCGATCTAACAGTCCCGATCAGCGCATTTGATCCCACACCTTCGGATCTTCGTACATCACACCTAAACAGATAACTACATTCATCATATCAGGACGTCTCAGATCTGACGCATCTCATCTGTCCAATCTGCCTCGATCTCTGAAACGAAAAGCTCCTTAGCTCCCCAGCTCCTTGTGACGATTCGTACGTGTGAAGTGTTGTGCGCCCAATGCACCCTAAGTCACCCAATCACCCTCGCACACATGCACGTGCATGAGAGTACTCGGGAGCCTTCCTTGTGTGTGTGTGTTAGCTAAAATTCAAGTGTAGTACTCTAGCTACACTTATAAGTAAATAATTATCTTTTCCATGTGAGACTAAAAGATTGTTTCCAAATTTCACCACCTTATACATATTAGGTAGGCTACTTTAGACTCAATTTCTCATTCATATATAAATGAATATAGCTAAATACTTATATATTCTTAATCTTCACATATCAAAGATTAATAATCAACTTGGTCCCATCTAAAATTATTTGTGGGTCTTATTTTAATATTTAGCTAAAAATAGTGAAAAATCATTGTTTAATTACCTATTTTCTAACATTATTTATTTAAGCCATTCGAATGTCATATGCCTCTAAAGATCAATCTGTTTTAGCCTTTAATTATTTCATTATTATATGAATAATCGATCAGACTTTAGTTTCTTCTACAGGTGGTTTTGGAGGAATCATGAAGAACCATGAATAGTGGTGAAATCTTGTATGGTTTTAAGGTTCTCACAAGAATGACTGTTATATTATGTAAGCTCTTATTCCCCTACGTGGCTTGAGAATTACGAAAGAGAACAACATTAAGACAATTCAAGTTTTCTTAACTCTCAAAGCGCCTTTCCAAAATATCCAACAAATATTGCCAAATAATGTCTATGGAATGTTGCCATTGAAGTTGATTATTTGGCTTTCTTTTCTTGTAAGGGGTCAGGTGTCATCACTGTATGGAGCTGGTTTCCATCCCTATACAGGCCTTTGAGCTACTCATGAGCATTGAGCAATATGTTCTTGGCCATATATTATTCACATGAGTAACGGTACATTTTTTTTTTTTTAAATACTGGAAAGACTCAAATTTCAATAAATTTTTTAACAGTATATGGTATAATCATCTTTAATCATTTAAAAAAAATAGTTTATCATGTTTTATGTAAACAACGTTACATCAACATAAGTTGAGAATTACGTTAAAAAATAAAATTAATTTAGCATACTTTTTTTTTCTTAAAAAAACTCAAGTTGAGATGGCATGATTTTAACCATTAATCTTTTTATGGTTTAAACTTTTTACTTTCTCATTAATGGAAAAAATCATACATGCCACATCAGCATTCCTTTGAATTTTTATTTATTGATAGCAGTGAATATATATCTATTGATAAATCTGTCAAAAAAAAGAAAAAAAAAATCTATTGATAGTTTGACACCGTGAGATCACGTGTATTGTGCAAATTATGCCCATCATTAATATTCAACCATACATCATTTTTATTTTTTATTTTTTTTATAGTAATATTGAGGTGTTACTTTTTAGTGTTTGCTAGTATCTAAATTCAAGGTATATGCAATTAAGGTAAGCAGAGTGATTTGATCTCACTAAATGCTTATCATCTAGCCCGACTTTTCTTCACTTTGGAAAAAAAAAAATATTAAAAAAGATTTGTTCCAATAGGCATCCACAAAAGAAATTTAACTAGATATCTTTTCATTGAGTGCCCATGTAAGAATATGTTTCTTTTCTTCATTGTAGAAAAATGAAGGAAGAAACATATATCCTACATGGGTACTCAATGATTGGATAATCAGTCCATTATTAGGGGTATTCATTCTACTAAGTAACCAGATCAATTCAAATCTTATGATTTGAATTGGGTTGAATTTTATATTAAATTGAGTTGAATTGGGTTACGAATTAGTAACCCCATTAAATTTAAATTGGGTCAAGATTTTATAAATAAACTTAATCAATCAAACTCATTAAGAATATTAAATATTTCTTTAGTTAGCATTTTTATAAGAGTCACCTATTGTTATTAAATCATATAAAATATCGTAAATAAAATAACATGAATCAAAATATTATTTAAAATTATATTTATATTCATATTTAACTTAAAGATTTTATATGCATATTCATATTTGACTTAAAAATTAACTTAAGAAATAAGAATTTATAATCAATATATTGAAATAAACCAGTCCGATCAATCCAATTCAAAGTTATTGGATTGAGTAGGGTTAGATTGATTTAAAATTTTTGCAAACCGACTTAATTAGGTTAAGTTGATGATCCCTATTACGACTTTATCTAAACAAAATCTTTTTTAATATATATATATATATATTTTTATTTTTTTTCAAAGTAAAATATTCGCGAGATAGATCACAAATATAGTGCGTCACGTCATGAGTTGAAATCGGATAACTTACCTATAAATATCTAAAATAAATATCTTAGGATCTATCGACCGCGCTATATAAGCACTCCAAATCCCAGGTAAGTATTTCCTACCAGGCTCCTATCTTCTCCTTTTACTTTCCAAGACCTCTTTTAACATATATATGAATATCCCTATATTTCCCTCTGGCCTTTGTGACCACTTCAATAAGCCACGCGATGAACACGAGGCCACACATCTCTCACTGGCTTACCGGCCTCGTGATCGGCTCTCCAATGGCATGACGAGTCAAACCATATGGCTCGATTCTAACTTCACCCACAACCCAATAATATTGGGTTCATCATCATCACATAACTGTAACCTTCAACTCTCATTCTCCAGCTCGCTTCCACCTACTAATTACCATGGTCATCATCAGATGCCCATCACATCTGCTTTACAACATCTTCAGGAAAGCCTTCAACTGTTCCCCCCTTCATGATCTTGCATGAATTTATATATATATATATATATATATATATAACTGTGCTTCATAAATCATGCATCTTACTTAATTAGCTGAGAGGTTTTCTTAATTTGTAACGCGTTAGCTAGATCCCCATATATATGCCCCTTTTCAATTTACTTCTTGGCTTCTCTACAGAGAACTAGTCATGTTTTTTAATATTTTTTGAGTTGAGTTCAAGTCTTAGTAAAAGGTCATGTACGACTATACTATTATAGTCATTGAATCATGTATTATATTTATTAAGATGCATATTAATTAACATCTCAAGATAGTGTAGCTATAAATGTAGTTGTATTTTTTTATAATTATATAAAAATAACATTCTTTTAAAATTAATTCTTAGTGTGCAAATTGGCCTAAAATATCTTACCTCTAACAAGAAAAAACTAAGAGAGGAAAAAAAAAGAAGGGAGGGGTGCTTTATATAAGCCCGTACATTGAGGTGGCAATTGTCATGGACACGGGTGATGATGAGAGGATGAATAGAATAGAGATATTTTCCCTGCCCACAGATATTAATTTCTGGCCTACACCTTAAGATTAAAGAAATCATACGCCTGTGATATGCGAAATATGACCGTGGTGTGTGTAACTCTTATTGACTACTGTTTGACACGAAAATATAGGGAAATCACGTGTTTGATTGTCAATATTTTTTGGAAAAAAGTTTTCACAACCCTTTTATTTTCTCACTCAATTTTTTTACTAAAAAGGTTAAAATATATATATTTCTTCATGAGAAAACTGTTAATATTATTGATAATGTACATGTTTATATTCAATAATATCCTTCAAAAAAAAAATTCAAGAATGTTTTTTTTTTCTTTTTTTTTTTTTTGCATCATGTAAGTGTAAATAAATATTTTTCTCATACATAATCAAACAATCATAAGAAAATTTATTGAAAATTTTTTTTGAAAGAAATTATTTCTCAAGAAAATTATATTTTGTGGAAAACAAATTTCTCTACTATATCAAACAGCCCAAGAGGAAAACTTATTTCTTGAGCTCCTATTATACAAAGAAAAAACTCAATATTCCAAATCTTAGAAATGATTTTTGGACTCAACAAAATGTGCTACTCTAACACGCTTGTATATGTTGAATGTGCATATCAAATATTGGTACTAGTAATACTACGAACAAATGCCCACGCTAAGGCCTATTAGAGCCATAACACAAGTCCCGGCACAACAACTTTTTATCTCATATAAAGCTTAGGAGATTTAAATCTTTCACTTCATATGAGGAAAGGTAGATGTATAACCTAGTCAACTACAGGTCATTTGGCATATAGTATTGTTACTTTGCAAGAGCTTAATTAGTTGAATATTCCATGTATTAATACATTTTTTCCATATGTTAAGAATTTGAGTATTATTTGTATACTCTAGCTAGAATTTCAAATTAAATCATTATTGATTGGTGGTCATGATAATTAATTTTAATTAATTTAGAGCTAATTAATTATAGGGTATTTTTTATATTCAAATTAATTACTTGTACATATATATATACTATACATTTGTTATTGTTATTATTAATTAATATCAAAAAATATTTGTTTGTTGATATATATTATATATATATGTGTGTGTTTGTATATATATATATATATCTTATGATGAGTATATGGCATGTTTAGTGATTAATTTAAATTGGTATTTCTTTTTTAACAGGACATGTCACTTTCTCAGTATGTAAACAATTGTTCCACGAGTAGCTATGGGCGATCAGCGGAAAGGGAAGCTAAGATCTTGAGGTATCAAATGAAGAAGAAAAGAAGAATGTTTTTTAAAAAAATACGGTACCCGTCAAGGAAAGCATCTGCCGAAATAAGGCCGAGGATAAGAGGTCGCTTTGCCAAGATATCGGGATATGTAGCCCCTTGTTCGAATGACAAAGTGACTACAACACAAATAAGTGCAATTTTGTAAAACTAGGCCTCTTAGTTAGTAATTCAGATATAATTTTCTGTATCTGAAAATTCAAAAATATCAAAAACTTGTTTGATTTAAAGGAACAGATTTCGAAAACAGTTTTTCATTTTTTGTTAAAAGAACAGGTTATTTTCAAAAAATAATAACAAATCATTCTCCAAGTTTTTTATTTTTAGATTGTATTCTAGATTGCAAACTAACCTTCCAACTAACAAACAAAATCTCTAATAATATCCTAACAGAATAGCTAACTGCTATAGTACTTACAAAAAAAAAAAACCTTTTCTAACTATAGTAACAGATGCGAACTAATCTCATAGTGCTAAAATCTAGAGCTTTGAGATTGCTCTACAAATTACTGAAGTTAGAATTGGAAATTGCTTTTGTAAAAATGTGAGCTAATTGATCAATAGATGGCACATTTCGCACTTAATTCCATCTTTCTTTGCAAGACCTTCTCTCTGACAAAATACAATTCAAGTTCTATGTGCTTAGTTCTAGCATGTAGAACTGGATTAGCAGCTAATTAAGTGCATTGTGCTAAGATTGTCACACCACACCACACCACAGGTGTTTTGAGACAGGACATACCAAGCTCACCAAGTAAGGATTGAAGCCAAGTTACCTCTGCTACCAGACTTGCTAAGTTTCTATACTCTGCTTCCGTAAATGATCTTGAAATGGTCTGTTGCTTTCTGGACTGCCAGAACACCAAGTTTGAACCAAGGAACGAGCAGTAACCAAAGCTAGAGTGTCTATCATCTACATCAGACGCTCAATCTGCATCACAAAAGCCAACAACAAGAAGTGTAGAAGGAGAACATCTTGTTAAATGCAGACCATGATCAATGGTGCCAACTAGATACCTGAGTATATATCCTCTTGACCACCTTCCAATGAGCATCAAAGGGTCGTTGCACAAACAGACAGACATGATTTATACAATAGGATTATGCAGGTCTTGTAACTGTAATGTACTGCAAAGCTCCAACAACACTTTCATATAACTGTGTATCATGAACTTGGTCACTACCATAAGCTATCAACTCATTTAGAGGTGCTCTAACACTCTTTGAATACTGCATTTTGAACTTGGATACAAAGAAAGTAGTCCACTTCTCCCAAATCAATTAAGGCAAACTTTTTATTTAACTTCTAAATCAATGCTTGAATCACCTCTTCATTACTTCTTGTGATTAAAATGTCATCAGCATATACAAGAATAAAAGGGTGCGATAGATAAGAGTAGCACAATTAAAGATAAAATGAAAGAAAGCTGACTAAGTTTTTTTTTTAAAGGTAAAAGTGTAGTATTTAAAAGCAAAAAATAGCTAATTACAATCGCATCGGGAACTCCAGAGGAATCTAGAAGAGGATATACATCAGAAGGAAGAAGCAAGGGGGGAAATACAAAACCCCTTGACTCATAATAATTAACAAAATAATCCGCAACTTTGTTAGCCTCCCGTCAAATATCATGAGCACATGTTCATGAAGACCAGTTATTAAGGAAGGACCAAATTTTTGAAAGAAGTGGTTGCAATTTTCAAGGAACCTCGGTAATCCAATTAACAATTTGCACAAGTATGGCTGAGTCGGACTCAATTTGGATGCATTCTCCGTCCCCCCTTGGAGTGAAAGCCGACTAAGTTGATTTTGCCATATATAACATAAGCCAGTAGCCTATTAACATTACATGGTTGCAATATAGGTAGAGATAAAAATAAAATAACATATACAAAGATAATTACAAAATATTTAATTTTTTATAATTTAAATATTAACTTAACCCTTAATAGAGTAGAACGGAGAAAGTGAATTTATATAGCCGACTCTATATAGTGAAAAAAGACTTAATTAAATTAAGTTGAATTCTTCTTCATAATTTGGTTTCTTCTCTATATATGAATCAATCTTCTTAATGATATAAACAAAGAAGATATTCTCACCATCCATTTTATTAATATTAGATCATGATATCATATTTATTGTTGATGTATAGTTGGATGTTTTTATATGTTTAATTATATCTCAATTAAATAATGTAAGAGATTAACGCTCTTGTTGTTTATTAGTTTCACGAGAAATTTTTAACTACTAATAGTCATATTTAAGTAACATTTTGAATATTCTAATAGTATGTAGGTACGTGAAATTTAAAGTTATAATAATTAAAAATCAATTTTAAAATATGAGTATAACTAAAATTAGGTTTTATAAACTATATATATAATGTTGAAGAATAAAAATGATTATTTGTTTTACAAATGGAAAAGGTTGTAAAAAATAATATAACATTATAAAATGATAATTTAAAAAGGTAAAAAATAATATAACATTTTTTTGGTTTTAGAAATAACTAAAACTTCATGCAATAAAATGTGCATGGGATCAAATCCAAGAAAATTGGATGTCAGAAAATATTCTATGCTTAAGACTTAATAATGAAATAAGGTTTTTTTTTTTTTTTTACCTATATGCCATGTCAAATTCATTTATCTAATTCATCTACGCATTCTCCTTAAAATGGATAAAATATAACTACTCATAATCACTCACGACTCCACAACAAGGTGTTATAACCCATTATCTAGACTTTTCAACTAAGTAAAATCTATAAAAAAATAATAATTATTATTATTTAATTTAAATAATAAATGTGACACACTTTCAAAATAACGTCTAAGTCTATCAACATTTTCAAAATTGACCCGACAATAGCCCTTTTCTTTTGGTGGTCTCACTTGACTATTAGTATTCGATGTACTTATATTATGTTATAATTACATGATATAAATACATCTTAATCTAGCCTTAAGTTATTGATGATATAGCTCTGAGGTGTAACTAATATATATGTTTGGTTCTGGTACCAAATGGATATGCACCCATTTCTACAAACTAAAAATATTAAATTAAGAGAAAAAGGAAAGATATAAATTGACTAATTCGAGGAAATCAAGACCTCCAGAAAATCAAGATAATGATCCCATAAATATCAAATTCATTCCTCTAATTCATCCATATATTCTCGTTAAATAAGATAAAATATATAACCACCTATAACTACTCATAATCACCTACTACTTAACAAGGAGTTGTAACCCATTATTTAGACTTTTGCAACTAAGTAAAATCTACAAAAATAAGAAAAAATGATTTAATTTAAGTAAAAAAATGTGATCTTACCAGTATTACTAAATGATATATATTACGATTGTAATGAGGTAAGGTTAATAGTTGGAGTTTACAAAAAAATAAATAATATCAAAACTTGCAACTATAGAGAGTATATATCCTTAATAAATTATCATTGATAAATAAATATCTAACAAAAAATATGTTCTGGATTTTAACATTTAAAGGAAGTTCTATAAAAATAAAAATAAAACATTTAAACCAAGTTTTATACATGAGTTGTGAGTGTGACGCCCCGAAAATTATTTCATCTAGCTCATAACCCAATTGCACTTTGCCCAAACTCTATGCGTTGTCTTGATATGTTTGATGTTTGTTCGATGGTTGTTTAATGTTTATATAGTTGATGTTTGATAATGTATATATAAATATGTGTATCATAAATTGTATATGAGTCATGTTAAATTAAGTTATAATACATATGTTATTATTTATGCATGGACCCATTAAACCATGAATTGATATGAGTTAGGATTGATTGAATAAAAAGATAAATAAGAATGAAATTGGTGTATTAAATGGATTGGACATCTAAAATACATGGAAGCATGAAATTGGTTAAAGTACATGTGGTTAGTATGGGTAGTATGAGACCAACACATGTGAAGGTTGGTGCATGAAAGTGGAGAAGTGTCCCATGCCCTCAAGGAAGTACTAGAATGAGTGGAGGGAATCAAGGAGAGAATCAAGGAGAGAATCAAGGAAGTGCTAGAAAGAGGTGAGTGCAGAGAAAGGAAAGAAGAAGAGAAAGAAAAGAAGAGAAAGGAAAGAAGAAGAGAAAGAAGGAGAGAGTTGCAGGAGAAAGATCCCTGCGACATTTCCATCAAAGTGTGGATCTTTGGAATATATGGTCGGATTGAGCTGAAAATTTGTCACCACGTTCGTAGCTTATGGTTATTCATTCTGGTCGGTGAAGATCTTGATCAGAGGTTTCGTCTAAGAGATCTAACCTCTCAAAAAAAGCTGGTCGGAAAGTCTGGATTTCTCGCGCCGTTTCTCTTAAACGTCTAGATCTCCTCCATCTACCGTTGGATGGATATAAAATTTGGCTATGTAGTGTACCACGGATATATCTGAATTATGGACGGTGGAGATCTTGATTAGCGGTTTTTTCTGAGAGAACTAACCTCTGAAACAAAGCTGGTCGAAAAGTCTGGATTTCTGGTGCAGTTTTGCTCAAACACTACCGTTGGATGGATATAAAATTTGGTTATGTAGTTTATAACTGATATTTCTGTATTCTGAACGGTGAAGATGTTTATACGCGAATAATTTTGTTATATATAGTCATCTGAGTTTGAGTGTTTGCAGCAGGAAAGGAGAAATTGTCTGATTAGAGACTTGTTCATCAAAGATACTTATCTTTTCGGTCCACCGTTGGATTGGACTGATATTTGGACAGAAGGTTTGTTTCTTCATATACTTCAATCTGTACAGTTGATTTTGTGATTACATATTTCTGTTGGTATATTGATACATCTGAACAGAATAGTAAATGAAAAATTGGTAAGGTTACTTGTATTAGATCTAAATTTAGAATATGAACTTAGACCTTTCCAAATAACTTGCATGTCAACTATGTTGACCTAGTTGCCATTGTTGATGAACCCATGATGCAAAATCAGTGATATACATGGCTGAACATGGTGACCTAGTGTAAATCGACAATATGGCCTAAGTATGGAAAATTTCATATTTTAGGGCTTTTGATGCTTTTGGCCTAGAATTATTGAATTTATGCAACTTATGTTTAATTAAGCATGATTAGGGTTGATTATGCTACTGATTTGGTGGTTGTGACCATATCATGGGTTAGGCCTACTTGTGATCAAGTGACCCAATTTAGGCATGTTTATGCCTAAGGAATTGAAAATCATTATTTTTTTTATTAATAGAATGGTTTATGAATGAGAACTATGCATTAAAGGCCTAAGTCATGTGATTTGAGTTGAATGATGGGATTAGATGGGATTTAGGCCTATTATTTATATGTGGGCTGATTTAGGGTTGATGTGTAATGTCTATGTGATTGAGCATAGAAATTGATGTATGTTTCAGGATTTTGATTGGGTTGATTCGGTTTGGTGGTCGTGTGTGGTTAAATATTCTCGCGAGGCTTGGTTGTGAGTAGACTTCATTTATGATTATATCTTTTATGTCATCATATCACTTATATATTGTATGTTGAAAACATGAATGTATTCTAATGTTTTGAATGATGCATTGATTTGAGAAAACCTTATGACTTTGGTTGGGCCCATCTATCTGGCTAATAGGGGGACTTAACCTTGTCATAGGAGGGTTTTAGGAAAGGAAGAGATTGGGGTCAACGGTACGGTGAAATAGACGTGCACTAGTAACCCAAAATAAACATGATTGGGATCAACGGTACGGTGAAATAGACGTGCACTAGTAACCCAATGCATGTGGAATGTGGATCCAAATTGATAAGCTTTTACTTGCATCGAACTTATTATAAATGTTTGATATCTATATGTTATGAGCTTTTAATCATGCTACACATTGACATGCATACATGATATTTATTGATGAGTATTGATAGCATATTTGAATTCTATTTACTGGGCACCGTTGGTTCACCCTCATTTTCCTCTTTCAGGTCCTTCTGTCCCGAATAAGGGCAAAGGAGTAGTTATATCTTGAGGGCCTTGCCTGCGAGAGAATCGAAGGCCTCGATGTGAGTTGAGAGGCATTTTGATTGAACTGTGTTTTAAATTATGAAGTATTATATTTTAGATTATGTAATTATAACACTTACCACATTGTAGTATGGGTGAGTTGGGACTTGTTACATAGATCATGTGGGCATATAACGGTTTTTATTTGTACCCACAATTTTGGACTTTATCTGTATGTCAATTTTAATGGACTCTAGGGATTATGATTTTATTTATGGTTCATTTTTATGGATTATCTCTTGTCTTTGATGATTAATACGGTGGGTAATTTTGTTTAGTTCATTTTGATATTATGTCGTTGTTTGAGATAAGGCTCGTAGGGTCTCAACCACCTCACGGGAGTTGAGGAGTGGTCAGAGATGCCTACGCCGGGCGTCCCGTCCAGGCATTCCGCATGCCATTCCCTGCGGGGTTGGTGGTCCGGGGCGCGGGGTCGCCACAGTGAGAACTAGAGAAAGATTTTTTTGTTTTTTTGTTGCATCATTGAGCGGCTCTCAGGTGGTGTCCTCTTCCATTTTGTGGCCAGACTAATTCATCTGAATTCGACCCGGGTTGGACCACAAAGGTGTAAAGGTCTCCCTATAAATAGTAGCTCCATACACAAGAAAAATTTTGAACTCACGACCTTGCTTAAAGGGAACGAATGTCAAGCTATCTAAACCAACCAAATGTTGGTAGGAAACTAAAAAAAAGTTTTACACACAGAGTGAAGGTAACATAACACATTCTAAAAGACTTTTTGAAAAATCAATACATATAATTAAAAAGCATGTTTTCTGAGAGTGACATTTTGGGTTACATTTTATGGGCTTGGCTGGCATTTTGGGCTACATTATATGGGTTTGGCTCAAACTAATCCGTCTAGCCTGACTTAAATGTAGGGGTGGCAAAATGGGCCTGGATCAATTTGTTGGCTTTCATTCGGCTTGATTTAAAACAGGTTAGGACAAGATTTTTTTTAAAATTGGGCTGGGTACAAACAAAATTTTGTGTCCGTTTTGAAAATCAAGTCAGGTCCGGATATATGTTTAAAAAACCAAGTACCCGGTTCTTACTTAATACAAAGGGTATATTTCACATATCTCTATTTTTATTTGTTTGTGCTCTAACTTAAGTAAATATTTTTTACTTATATTTCTTATTAAATCTTATTTTTTTCTTGTTATATTCTTTTTCTTCTTTGTTCTTCATCACTGCAGGTATGAAATTTTTATTTGTTTATTGAAAAAACATACTTTACCACTATATTTTTTTTTTAGAACATGAGAGTACGAAAAAAATTGGGCTACCCGATTTTTAAAACATACGAGTATAGACGAACACTTTTTGTTTGTTTTTTAAACCGGCTGGGTACGGACATGTGATATGTGTGTGCTAGTACGAGACATTGTCCATACCTCGTACCCAGTTTTTATATTATATCTTTTCTATATATATTCTAAGAAAGTTTTTGATAGTTGTTGGACCATTTACCGAGCATAAGACACGTCAGCCATATTGGTCTGGCCCAGTAAGACGTAGCACGTATCAGTTCTATGTACCGACCTGTTCTGGACAGGAGATACAAATCTGTCCAACCGGGCATACAGCCCGAGCCCATGGTCGGTCCTATCGACCAGGTGAATGGCATAGTCACAATAGATGACAGGTGAGCAACAATAGGTGTACAAATTCAGGTCGGCATATCATTCCAATGATTATTGATCACTATCTACCGATCTTATTATAGACCACATCTACAGTATCAAGCCGATAGGATGAAAGACTACAGATCGGTATACCAACCTGTGTGGATCTCTGACTCCGAAACGGATGCCAACGTAGCACCCGATCAGATAGGGATAGGGCGTGATCCACAGCAAAAAATTATGGATTTACTCCTAATCTAACTTTGATAAGGCCATATATTCTACCAGTTCGACTAGAAGGCTGATAAATTATCCTAATCCTATAAAGATCAGACCAGATCCTACCAGGAATCAAAGATGTTTTCCCAACACGAGTTGGATTCTGAATTCGACAACAACACTACTCTCTAAGTCATCCTCGACTGAGTTCAGTATTACACAGTTCTGAACTAACTTAGGCATCGGAGGGTCTTTGGCCGACACCACACCGGTGTTCCTCACGATAGCCTGCGTACTCTTATTTTCTCTCTTTCAGATAACCAACCTCTGGCGATTTCACCAGCATTCTGGCGAGTTCCATATTAGCATTCTCCCTCTACCTCATCGTCTACTAGTGTTAGTCAAATCTTGCACCAACATTTGGCATCGTCTGTGGGGATCGACATTGCAAGTCGTCAACAACTCTGTCGTCATGAGTCAGGAGGCAGAAATACTAGTTGAGGTGGAGTCTGTCGCCATGCCGGCGACACCACAAAAACAAAGGGGAAGACCACCAAAAAAGCAGTCAAAGAATTCTGCTCAGAAATCAAGGTTGACTGCTATAGAAAAGAATCTGGAGAAGTTGTCTCAAAACGTCCCAGAGCAGCAACGGGTGTTGAGGGAGGTACTACCCCTACAACCACTTCAAAGTCACTTGCAACGTCCTAGCCTTTGACCTCAGAAGGGGGGAGAGTAGGTGTCGAAGTGTGACCTCGAAGAAGAGGTCAGTACTGAGAAAACCCCCTCCTAATCGTAAGTCTTTATCTGCTAAAGACTTGCGTCACTGGCTGAATGCCAAGAAAAGTCACAACTTGTCTCTTTAGAGATCGACAAAACTGACCTCATACAGTTCGGTATTTGAAAAAGAAGTTATGGTTGAAAGCTTGGTCCTGAGAGATCGGTACTGAGGAAGTCGTACAGATCAGAGCGCTCTGAAACTACCAGATCCGCACCTCGGCACTACCACGAGTATAAGGAACTCCCTTCTCCCTTTATCGAGGATATATACTCCAGGCACCGCTTCCAAAAAATGTAAAGACCGCAGAAGTCAGACCGTACAAAAGGAAGGTAAACCCCAGAGAGCATATCGAGAACTACAAGTCCTGGATGGAATTCAAGGGATACGACGACGCTACCATGTGGAAGGGCTTCCAGATCGCCCTTGGCAGACCTGTTCGTAAGTGGTACCGAAAACCCAAAATCGGTTTTATATGTTCTTTTGGGCACTTAGCTCACAAGTTCATGAACCACTTCGTTGTAAAGAAGGAAAGGGAGAAGCCTGTGAATAGCTTACTAACCATCAAGCAAAAAAAATGCAAAACTTTGAAGGAGTACCTCGGTTGCTTCGACGATGTACGAGTCAACGTTGACGACTGTGACGATAAGACTGCGATCACCGCTTTCCTCGCAAGATTAATGCTCAAGAAGTTTCACTATTCCTTTGGAAAAAAGAAGCCCTAGACTTACGAAAAAATCTTGGACCGATCTGAAAAATACATCAATGCCAACGAGCAAACTGATGCAAAACAAATGGTAGATAAGTCCTCTAAAAACTCGAAGAAAAAGAACAAGAGGAAAAGGGAATACGACTCAAAAGAGGACAACAAAGGCGGAAAAAGATCGAACACTGGCGGCCGAGATCAGAGAAGTAACAAAGGTCCCCAAAACATGTACTCCAACTACACACCTCTCACTACTTCACGAGAGCAAGTCCTCCTTGAGATTCAGAATAGAGAGTACATCCGATGGCCCCGAAAGTTGAAAACACCTGTAAAACATCGGGATAAGAAGAAGTACTACCGGTACCATCGAGACCATGGTTACGATACTGACCAGTGTTATGATCTCAAGCAGGAGATTGAAACTCTAATCCGCAAAGGTCATTTGAGGGAGTTTGTGAAAAACCCCAATCGGCAGAGGACTCCAGAAGATGACCAAGTTGGATCAGTGGGCGAGATAAGAACAATCTTTGGTGGGGACCAGATCTCTACCTCGAACCGGGCCATGAAGGCTTATGTGCGAGAATCAAAGTCGGAAGTCATAAACCTTGGGTACCAACCCGAGAAACAAAAGCAGGTCAATTTTGTTATTACCTTCACTGATCATGAAGCCCAAGACATACTTCGTTCACACGCCGACGCTTTAGTGGTCACGATAACCGTAGCCAACTAAAACATCCGTCGAATGTTGGTCGACATATGTAGCTCGACAGATATTCTCTACTGGTCGGCATTCGAAAAATTAGGACTGACCGAGGATCAGCTGGAAGTCTACTTCGACGACATGTTGGTCAAAAGTGTGGAATCGGCAGCTCATCCTACCGACCTGTCAGAAGTATTTACGATACTGAGAAAGTATCACATGAAGCTCAACTCGGCAAAGTGCGCATTTGAAGTGAGCTCTGGTAAATTCCTGGGATTCCTCATTAATCAGAGAAGAATCGAAGTCAACCCCGACAAGATCCAGGTTCTGGTCGACATGCGGTCGCCTCACACCGTAAAAGGAAGTCCAGAGGCTCACTGGGTGCGTAGTTGCACTGAGCAGGTTCATCTCCAAGTCTACATACAGATGCCTTTCGTTCTTCAAGCTGATCAAGAAGAAGGCAGTAAAGTGGATCCTAGAATGTGAGAAGGCCTTTCAAGAGTTAAAGGCTTACCTAGGTCAGGCTCCTTTGCTCTCAAAAACCTTTCATGGAAAACAACTCTTCCTATACCTAGCAGTTTCGGAAGCAGCTGTTAGTTCTGCTCTGGTCAAAGAAGAGTTAGGGAGCCAAAAAGTGGTCTACTACACCATCAAGTCTTTGCTCAACTCAGAGACAAGATATCCTGAGATTGAGAAGTTGGCACTACCACTTGTTACTTCAGCTCGGAAGTTAAGACCCTACTTTCAGGCCCACACCATAGTCGTTCTCACCAAGCACCCACTGCGACAGGTGCTCCTGAGGCCGAAAACATTCGGACGATTGACTAGGTGGGCCATCGAGTTGAGTGAATTCGACATCAAGTACCGACCCCGTACAACTATGAAGGGTCAAGCATTGACTGATTTTTTTTTCTGAGTTGCCTCCGATACATTTGACTACCGATCAGTTCCCTGAAGAAGTCTGGAAACTGTTCGTCGACGGCTCTTCCTGCAAGCAGAGATGTGAAGCCGGAATAGTGCTCATCTACTCTAGAGACGAGAAACATATATATGTTTTTCTCTTCAGTTTTCCAGCATCCAATAACGATGCAAAGTATGAAACACTTCTGGCTGGCTTGCAACTTACTCTCAGCTGGGGGGTGGACAAACTGCTCATCCACTGCGACTCTCAGCTCGTTGAGGGACAGGTCACATCAGAGTATCAGGCCAAGGACGACAGAATGCAAGCATATCTAAAAGAAGCATTGTCCATGCTAGGAAAGTTCAAGGAGTATGAACTGACGCAGGTGCCAAGAACAGAAAATACCTTGGCTGATGCCCTTTCCAAGCTAGCCTTCTCCTCAGAGGTTGAGCTCATGATCTAGGTCCCAGTAGAGTTCTTACCTGAAAGAAGTATTGGAAAAATGGGCACTGATCAACAGGTTGGCAGCCTCAGCCAGAACCCATCATGGACGAACCTGATTGAAGATTTCATATGAATTGGCAACCTCCCCGAGGACAAGATCAAAACAAGAAAAGTGCAAAGACAAGCTGCTAGATATTTCATAATAGACAATCAGCTCTATAGGCGCAGCTTCGCTATGCCTTATTTAAGATGCCTGCGGGAAGAGCAAGATCGACTAGTTCTGGAGGAAATTCATGCAGGCGTATGTGGTAACCATTCTAGTGGACAAATTCTCACATACAAGGTTCTTCGCCAGGGTTATTACTAGCCAACAATCCACAAGAACGCTATAAGGATAGCTTGAAAGTGCGACAGTTGTCAAAAACATGGAACAAACATCCGAGCTCCGAAGGAAAATATTTCTCTAATCCAAAGTCCATGGCCTTTTGCTTAGTGGGAGGTGGATCTTATAAGACCTCTACCAACCTGTAAGGATCAGGTCAAGTTTGCAATTGTTGTTGTTAACTACTTCACCAAGTGGGCAGAGGCCAAACCGTTAGAAAGGATTACTAAGCAGAAGACCACTCGTTTCATCTGGCAGTCGATTGTGTGTCGTTTTGGCATCCCACACGCCATCATCTCTGATAACGCCAAACAATTCGACAACGCAAGGTTCTGGTCATTCTGTGAGGACCTCGGTAATCAATACTTCTTCTCTGTTTCAGCCCACCTTCATGTCAATGGTCAAGTAAAAGCAGTGAACAAGATCATCAAACACTCATTGAAGGCCAGGCTCGAGGAAAGAAGGGAATGTGGGCTGAAAATATACCTCAAGTCCTCTGGTCATACCGCACCACCTCCGAACAGCAACAGGAGAAACACCATTCTCCCTAGCATTTAGAATGGATGTCGTCATACAAGTGAAAATCAGTATGCCGACCTTCAGAACCTCCTTCTTTGACGAAGACAAGAACGGGGAGGCTCAGCGTACAGACCTAGATCTACTTGAATAAAGAAGGGAACAGGCACAGCTCAAGCTAACGACATACCAGCAGAGAATCTCGAAGTACTACAACGCTAAGGTGAAACATAGAAGCTTCAAAGGTGGTGACCTAGTGTTAAGGAAGGTCATGCTAAACACGCGTGAACCTGGAACAAGCGCCCTCGATCCCAACTGGGAAGGGCCTTACAAGATCACGGCGGTACTTCGCACGGGGGTGTACGAGCTCAAAGATCTGCCTAGGAGAAGAATTCCTAAGCCTTGGAATGTAGAGCACCTCAAGAAGTAAAACCAGTTGGCATTAGCAGTAGTAGTAGCAGTTCAGTATCTTTGTTGTAGTATTTGTCGAGGTGTTGGTTACCTTTAGTTTTATTTTTAGATTTCCACAAGTGTTTGTTCGAGATTTTTCTACAATAAGCAAGAGTTTTCTTTCTACAAATCTACGTCTAAGATCTACAAATAAAAGTGCCTTGGGACAACCGACCAAATCGGAAGCCACTGAGAAGAAGGGTCCCGACCCTAGAATGCCTTGGGGTACCAAGCTTTAGCTATGTACCTACCGAGAAGATGACTGCGGTCAAAAGTGCCTTGGGGTTCTGCCCCGAAAGGGCAGATACTACCGAAAAGATAGGTTACTAACCCTTAAAGTGCCTTGGAGCGACGATCAAACCGCTACCAAGGAAAGAACTGGAAGGTTTAGATCGCAGTATTACTGACTTTATGATGGGAAAAACACTCGAAGAAATTAAGTGAAGAGGTTGGTACAAATCTATGATTCACAAACCTCATGACCCAGCAAACACTTAGAGAAAACTATGTAAATAGATCGACATGAAACCGTAACTCACCGACCACATTACGCGACAAACACTTGAAGAAATAATCTAAAGAGATCCACCGACCTCATGACCCAACAAATACTTAGAGAAAACTAAGTAAAGAGATCGACATAAAACAAAGACAAACTTTTTGGAAAAAAGCTAAGCACAAAGTCAGAGTGCAAGAAGATCAAGTCTGAGCAAAAAATAAACATTTCATTAAGAATGCAACATAATACAAGGAGGAACAGAGGATTATTAGGGCACGCATGTTTCTTACAAAAGACACGGCCGAGACTAAAGAAACCATCTATGACTACGGACCGGTTGAACGGTGCAGGATCTCAGTCAGACTGACTGGTTCATCGTCATCATCGACTCGACGCTTCTCCTCTTCGGAGTCGACAGTACGAGGCTGATCGGACAATGTCCCTGGAGCCGTGGGGGTAGCACAAGTCGGTGGCTGTTCGGATGATGTCCCTGGAACCGCGGGTGTAGCACCATGGGTTTTCAGCCTCGGCCTCCTCCTCTAAAACCTCTCCAGTTGCCGAGCTGATCCACATGTCAAAACCCTTCCAGTCTACCGAGTCGCCAAAGAACTCCTCCAGATCAGCTCGGTAGACCGTTATTGCCTTAATGCAAGATTCATTCACTCGGGCTTGGCAGAATTCTTCAGCCTGGCTCTCGATAATGGCCCGGAACTGTGCCCGGTACCTCGTCAACTCATCCTGGACTGATCCCACTTCAACCTTTTTAGGTTTCAACTGCTCATTCAGTTTCTTAATCTCGGTATCCCGAGCTACAACCTTGGACTCCCAGATTACCGAGGTTGTCTGAGCATCCTTCACCGCCTCTTAAAACTTGGCATAGTGACTCTTGATATGGCGGAGGTTGTATACATTCTGAGCAGCAGTCTGCAGAGCCAAAAAAAAATAAAGTCAGATATTACAGAGGAAGAACACAGAGGCAACAAAATGGATTAATAAGCGAACTCACCTCCACCGATTTCATGAAAGCATCAGCCATGCCCTCGAACATGTCCTCGTCCTTCATCACAATCGAGAAGGCTTTGGGGACACCAACCTGATAGTTGTCAATATTCAGGTTGATGTCCCCAATCTCAGTTACAGGCGCTCGACCTTTCCAAACCTCGCCTTTTTGGCAGCCCCCTGATCTGTAGGAGCAAGGGACTTCGACTTGGCTCCCACCGACCTTGTTTCCCGGGCAGGAAAACTCACTTGCTCGGAGGAAGATGCTGGAGTTTTGCCCTTTAAAGCCAAAGTCTTCTACGAGGCACTGCTCGGAAATCTGTCTGCCGACCCTGAGCTGCAGCTGCTCATTCAGCTGAGAGGTTTTTCAGCATGGATGGGTCGATAGTGTACCGACCAGAAGCAGCTCTCTTTGGGGCCATCTTTTCGGGCTTGTCTGTTTTCTTCTTCTTCCCTTTCTTGACGAAAGATTCGAGAGCAGAAAAACCTACATCACAGGCATAACATTTCAGCTCGAAACTCTAAAAAGTGATTGGTATAAAAGGTTTAAACACTCCAAGGTAGACTTACGTCTTGAGAAGATTTTCTTCTTTTTGATAAAACCAGCTCGGTATAGCTTCTCGGGAGTAATAATTACTTTGTACCACTGATCCACAAAGGGAAGCATATAAATTTCGTCAACATGAGAGAAGTCGAATTCTTCGTCCCTGCTCGGTTTTTCCCAAGTACCTATCAAGAACGACGAAAAATATGAGTCTCTACCGAGCAAGAATAAGATAAGGTATAGAGGGAAGCTCGGTACCTGATTTCCCGAAAAGGGCCGATATACAAGCTTCCTTCACCTAAGGCCCCGATGCAAAAAACCACTTGTCTTTTCATGATTTATTGGAAGTAGGGTTCTCGGTGATCAAGGGTTGGCCTTCCTCGGCACCCTGATGAGTCGGTGCATAATACCACCCGCTACATCTCGAGTGGGATTTTAGTCGGTATACGAGGCAAAGTCCTGAAATCAAATTCTGGCCACTTTTTCTCCTTCCAAAGCACAAGGCAGCTCAGAATGGCCCACCACACGTTGGGATTGAGCTGAGCAAGGGCAACCTTGATATGGTCGAAAAAGTGACATATGGGGTATCTGGAGAGGCAGGGTCAATCCATCCTTAAATAGGTTGGTGTACAGAGCAACCTCTCCTTTCTTAGGGTGGCTAACTTGATCCCCAAGAGCAGGTGCCCTCAACCCTATGAGATTTGGTATACCGACCTCCTTCCTTAACTGAGCAAGATGGTGCTCCGTTATTTCGAAAGGAATACAATCTACCGAGTAGAAAATTTCACCTACCCCGGTATCTTCGGCCTTAGAGGACACGTGTGTCTGACCCGATGTGCTAGGCTCGACAGTATCGAGCCTACTTTGTGACCTATCAACTAAGAGGGGTGCAACATCAAGCACCTCCTCATCTTCCTCAGTACCCTTAGAGTCCTCGGAAGAAGATAGAACTACGACACCCCGTCCGATCTGAGGGTCAGCCTTAACTTCCTCTTCTCTTTCCGGGAAAAAGTCCTCGTAGGAGACTTCCATAGAGGATGAAGAAGAAGCTCTCTGGTCGGTAGGGGGATCTACGCTAAAGGAAGCCATCTAAATAACCTAAGGATTGTACCTAGCAGAAAGACAAAAGAAAAAGCTCGGAGTAAAGAGTTATCGCGCAAGAATGGAAGACCAAAAAAGCCGAGCAAGCGATTACCATTGATGAATGAAGAGCAAATGACCAGTTCTCTATTTGTAGGCAAACGACCTGTAAGGCGCAATGATGAGCACAAATCAGGAGGTAGAATCAACGGCTAATAGTCAAAGGACGTGCAATGGCGGTCAGGCTGTCAAACGGCGCACGTTCGCGTAGTTTTCGGAGCACAACGGTCATAAGCACTAAATGGCTCAGTATTTGGCGTTTCATCTAACCTCCAAGCAATTAGTCTTGCTCGGAGCTTGGGAGGTAATTGTTGGACCATATACCGAGCATAAAACACGTCAGCCATATTGGTATGGCCCAGTAAGACCTAGCACATATCAGGTTTATGTGCCGACCTGTTCTGGACAGGGGATACAGATCTTCCCAACCCAAGCCCATGGTCTGTCCTACCGACCAGGTGAATGTCATATTCACAATGGATGACAGGTCAGCAACAATAGGTGTACAAATCCAGGTTGGCATATCATTCCAATGATTACTGACCACTATCTACCGATCTTATTACAGACCACATCTTCAGACTCCGGAACGGATGACAACGGAACGCCTGATCAGATAGGGATAGTGCATGATCCACGACAACAAATTCGGGATTTACTCCTAATCCGACTCTGATAAAGCCAGATACTCTACCAGTTCGACTAGAAGGCTGATAAGTCATCCTAATCCTATAAGGATCGGACCAGATCCTACCAAGAATCAAAGATGCTCTCCCAGCACAAGTTGGATTCATGATTCTACAACGACACTACTACAAGGCCAAAGACCTCAAGTCATCTCTATAAAAAAGACCTCAATCCCTAAGGGGGAGGTAAGCAACTCTAAGCCATCCTCAACTGAGTTGAGTATTACACAGTTGTGAACTAACTTAGGTATTAGAGGGTCTTTGGTCGACACCACATCGGTGTTCCTCACGATAGCCTGCGTACTCTTGTTTTTCCTCTTTCAGGTAACCAACCTCCAGTGATTGCACCAACATTCCGACGAGTTTCAGATCAACATTCTCTCTCCACATCATTGTCTTTTAGTGTTGGTCAAATCTTGCACCAATAATATCTTTTTTTTTCATTAAAGAAAGTTCTAGGAATCTTACTTTAATTAAATTAAATAAAATTTAAAAAATGACTCAATTAAGGTAAAATTCAAACTTGGTACTCACTTTTTTTTATTTCCTAATAAAGATACTAACCCCAAGATTAAAACATGATCTCTCCACTGACAAGGAAATCCCTCCATTAAATATATAGTGATTGCAAAACTTTTTCCAACACGATTGTCTGGTTTTGTCTTATCCAAAATAAAGGAGTTCAAATAAAATTATTCAATAATCGAAAAAAGTTCGAACAAAGGCCCTTGGTCTAGATTTAAATTCGAGTCACGTTTAAGTAAAGCAATCTGGATATCAAGACATTCAGACATTTTCCACCCAAATTTGATAAGCAAGAGAATTGAAATTTTCTCAAGAAAATGAAAGGTTTTCTTGAGAAAATGAAAATTTGTATGTTTGATTGTCAAATTTTTCTCTAGAAATTTGTTTTCAACCCCCTTATCTCATCTAAATTTTCACACTTACAAAGGTGAGAAAATATAGTCTTTTCAAGATAATTTTTTTAGTATTAACGATAAGATTCATGTTGATATTCAAATGAAACTTCTTATTTTTTATTTTTTTTTTGCATCATATGAGTATTAAATTTATTTTTTTTTATAAAAGAGACGAACATAGATTTTATTGATGTATAAATATGAAGTAAAATACCCCTCACAAGATTACCAGGAGTACTCAAAGACAGAGCAACAACCAGCTACCCACCTACGATGACACACCCCAAAACAAACCAGCCTATTACAACAGAAACTCAAAAATGACTCATGAACACAACAAAAATTCATACCATAAATTTATAGTTCCTTGGACGTCAATCCCAACCGTTATATCTGATGTAAACACCCATACCAATTCAACAACCAATCAGATAAAGTGAAGCCTTGGCTAAAAGGTAAAGCATGGACCCACAAGCTCGCAACAAATTTAACATCCTCCTACAGTCTGTTTGTCCGTCGTTCGGGCCTTATCCAAAAAAATGAGCCAAATGGTAGCAAAGGCAGCAATGCGACACACTTCCTTACCAGCACTAGACATAAAGTTTACCTGAGATGACATAGACTACTAGGCATGAAATATTTTCTTATACACAAGCAAACAATTAACCATGGGAAATTTTTTTAAAAAAAAACTTGCTTGCAAAATTATTTCTCAAAAAACTGCATTTTCGAGATAATTTTTCTCAGCTATCAAACAAACCGTAAATTTGAAGAAGTTACAATTATTAATAAATAACAAACCGATAACAAACTATAAGACAATTTTCTCATGTCCAACCAAACAATCATAATTGTTTTTTTCTAAAGTATATTTTCTTAACTATTAAATGCACCCTTAGTATCTTCCTTGTCTCAAGTTTATAATCATAGATAATATCTAAAATTTTAAGAGAAATTTTAATTTTGATAATATATTTTGTAGATATAAGAAAAATAAAAAAGGGAAAACATATCTTTATTAATTCAAAATAACAAAATAATAAAAAAGTGTATACACGTAATACACACATTATCTTTATGAATTAATGCCCCTCAAGTTTTTCATTATTAATAAAAAAAAAAAGATGAGATTTAATAATTCTAATAATTAAATTAAATTTAATGGCTAAATTATAATAAAATTAAAAGATTTATAATTTAGACAAAATTACCGGCCGATGTTAAAAGCAAACCAAGTCCATATACTACTTATGTGTCCAAATTTAAACCCGGGATCTAGCCTAGACACATTATAGTTAAGTAAATGTAAGCCGTTATCCATACTGGAAGTTTGCCACCCTAATTAAATACAAGACTCTATATGTTAAGGTTTTCTAACTTCAAAAATTAAGAAAAAGAACGAAAGTAGAGATAGGTAATGTCAATTCTTTAAAAGCATTTGATTTGGATTTTGATTCTTCGTGAAAATACTTTTATTAAAAAAAAAAAAACTAAATTATGGATTCTAATTCTTAAGTTAATTGTTATGACAATATTCTCTACACTGTCCATTCATAAACGCCCAAAAATTAAAATAAAAAATCCAACAAGAACCCCTAGAAAACAAGTTGGCCTTCCAATAACGAAGAAGTAGAAGAACAAGGTGAAAATAGTAGTTTTCATGTATGATCAGATCCCAAGTTGGCTCTGCACGTCCAAAATGGTCTTGGCCGAATCTCGGAGCCTCTTGGCCTCGTCCTCGGTCAAGTGCACGTTGGTGACGCCCAAAACGCCACCTCTCCCTAGCTGCGTGGGCAAACTAAGGAACAGTTCACCTTGAATCCCATGAAAGCCCTTGGCCAAAATGGAAACAGGATGAATTCTCCTTTGGTCTCTTAGTAGTGTTCGGGCCAAGCTAGCCGCAGAGTATCCAATTGCCCATGAAGTGTAGCCCTTGAGACTTATAACCTCGTAAGCGCTGTCGATAACAGCCTTGTGAATTTTCTCTAATGTCTCCTTCTCGTACGCTATTTCTTGTTTTTCCAAGAAGCTCAGCACCGGCACGCCTCCCACGCTTATGCTCGACCATAGGGCCACCGAGCTGTCCCCGTGCTCCCCAACTATATACGCCTGCTCAATCCATAAACGCAATTCTCTATATCAATTCATTTCTTTTCTTTTTGTATATATATATATTTGTCATAGATCATTTCATTTATTTACAAAATATAAAAATAAAAAATAAAAATCAAATTCAATCAGTTATTTTACATTTTTATGAATTCAATCACTACAGAAAAAAGAGAGAAAAATACTTAAAAGCAATTTACATTAATTGAGGAGAGTGACTTGCTACATATAAAGTTTTAAGAATCTTTGGTTATGCTTTCCCTACAAAATTAGTTCAGATCTGCATAAGCTGGCTCAGGTATCTCATATTCAACTCAATTAAGCATTTTTTTCAAATTACGTGAGATTCACACAAGGCCTTTCCCAATGAGCAAGCTATAAGGATTGAAAATATTCACCAATTGTTATAAATCACTGTTACGTCAACTTTCAACTTTAATAAATCAAAATAATACACTTTTTAATGAAATTACAAATCTAACGTGGACGCTTGACACATCAAATTTGTAGCAATTGATGTGAAGATTTTAATCTCCTCAGCATTTTTCTTGTCATGACTCCGAGAATCCATAGTTAACAAAAAAAATAAAATAATATAAAAACAGATGCACTCTGCTTTAGATATGTTCACTAGATTTATTTGAGTATGAAAAATGTTAAAGTAACATCTAAAATATAAATCTAAAGTATACATCACTTTTGTACTGTTGGATTGCCTCAAATCATGTGTTGGTACGTACATAATTCAAGGTGATCTAATGGTGGACAAAAGTAATGTACATTTTGGAAGTCTTCAAGCCAAGGGGCGAAGCGCTCCAATATCTCAAAAAAAAAAAAAAAAACGGAATTGGTTTTCTAAGTAGGGATTCATCTACTTGTTCTACCTTCATTATAATGTGTATCCATTCTATATTGTATTACTTGTCACGTGTGTGAATTACATTGAAGTGACTTTGATAAAAACATTATGGAATCACATATTATGAATCTGAGTAGTCGTATTAATCTAACACACGTATACATATGTGTTGATTAAAAATCATAGATAAAAACATCACCTTCAACTAAAACATTTGTGATAGTGAGAAGATGGTTTCACCATGTTGTTTTATCAAAAAAATTGGGAGCTGTTAAAGAGGATCTCTTCAAGGTGTTGGAGGACTTTTATAATGATGGAATGGTTAACAAATGCACCAATGAATCTTATGTTTGTCTTATCCCGAAGAAATTAAATTCAATCAAAGTTGGTGATTTTGGACCAATAAGTTTAACCACCAGTTTGTACAAGATCATTGCTAAGACACTCGCTAATCGGTTACGTCAATTCTTCATTCCACTATAGCTTCAACCCAGATGGCCTTTGTAAAGGACAGACAAATTACGGATGATTGGAGACCAACAAAGAATCAAGGTTTTAATCACCAATGAGGTCGTGGATGATTGGAGACCAACAAAGAATCAAGGTTTCTTGCTGAAAGTTGATTTTGCTAAGGCTTATGATTCTGTGAATGGAACTTTCTCGATTTTGTCATGGAGAAGAAAGGTTTTGGCTGCAGATGGAGAAGCCGGATGAAGGGTTGTCTCTCAAACATCTCTTTTTCTGTGTTCATCAATGGTAGGCCTAGGGGAAAAATTGAAGGCTCAAAAGGCCTTCGTCAGGGGGACCCCTTGTCCCCTTTTCTATACACTATGGTTGCCGATGTGCTGGACGGTATTGTGTCTAAGGCTAAAGATCTGGGAAAAATGCATGGTTTTGTTGTTGGAAAGGACCAAATTCACATCTCCCACACGCAGTATGCCAATTACTATCTTTTTTTTTGTCAAGAAGGATGTATGCAATCTTGATAATGTAATGAGAATCATTGACTATTTCTGCTACATTTCTAGCTTAAGTGTCAACCATTCCAAATGTCAATTAGCTGGTATTAATATTCCTAATGAGGAAGTCTGTTCTATGGCCAACCGCATAGGGGTGTCCGTCGGTTGTTAGCCTCTGAAGTACCTGGGTATGCCTTTAGGTGGAAATCCCCTCAAGATTTCTTTCTGGGAACCTGTTGTGCAAACTGTTAACCGAAGGATTGAGGGGTGGAAGAAAAGTTTTCTGTCAAGAGGCGATAGAGTTGCTTTACTTAAATCTGTTCCTGAGGCTATTCCTACCTATTTTATGTCGATTTTCAGAATGCCTAAGTCCGTTGCTTGTGTCATTGAGAGAATGATGAGAAACTTTCTGTGGAAGAATGAGGAGAAAGGAAAAGGTTCTCACTTGGTTAGATGGGAAAAGGTTAAATTGGACTTTGTGCATGGAGGTTTGGGTATCAATGACCTGCTGAGAAGGAACAAAACCTTAGCCGGCAAATGGTTGTGGAGATTCAACCATGAAAAGGATGCTCTTTGGGCCAGGATCATTAGAAGTAGACATGGTTTACAAGCAAATGCTCGAGATGCAAGTATCTGCCCTCGGGCTACTTTTAAATGTCCTTGAAAGTTTATCCATTCTATTTATCCAGGTTTTTCTCCTCTCATTCGTTCCTCTGTTGGTAATGGTTTAACCACTCTTTTCTGGGAAGACATTTGGTGTGATAATGCTGCTCTTAGGGATAGGTTCCCTAATATATATGCTTTATCTGGTCTTCACAATGCTTCGGTTGCTGCCTTCACCTGCTCTTCTTCCCATGCTGTCCATGGGCAAAATCGGAATCTGCATCTCAGGAGAAATCTCCCAAACAATTCCTCGGAGGAAGTGCCTGCTCTCCTCCATTGCCTCTCTTCCTACACTCTATGTGACTCCAAATGATAAGATTGTTTGGACTGGTGACATTTCTGGGAACAACACCTCTAAATCCTTCTTCCTTTTCATGTCCTCCAACACGGATTTACCTCATTTTGACCATGCCAATTTTATTTGGAATGCTAATGTTCCTAATAAGGTTAAAATATTGGGTTGGCTTGTTGTTCTTAAGAAACTTAACTTCAAAAGAAGTTTCCTAATGCTCGTGAGTTGTTCGTGACTTGTGGTCTCACTGGAGAAGAAAATGCACGCTGGTGATACCACCGGATCCAGTTACAATTTTTGTCTGTCCTAATGCTCTTGCTGGTTGCAAACTGAAATAGTGTTGGCGTTGTATTTTTTTTTTGCTCATTTATGGTGTACTTGGTCGGAACGAAATAGTCATATTTTTAGGGACAATAGTAGTATTTGCAGTAGAATATGGGAACGATCTCTGTTTTTGTTTGTTACTTGGGTGAGTTCTTGTAAGTTTTCTTTGGATTACATTACCGGGGGGACTGGCTTTTGAATTGGCTCTGTAACTCATATGGGACCTCTCGTCTCGTCCGGTCGACCTTTTTGTTTATAATATAATACTTTATGTTTCTAGTTAAAAAATAAAAATAAAAAAAAATAAAATAGTATAGAAGGAATAATTAATGAGTTTGAATTACCTGAACGTCCTGTGCGTTGACGTCGAGATGATCCGCGATGAGGAACCGAAATCGGGACGAGTCCAGATTGGTCCCTGACCCAATCACGCGATTCGCCGGAAACCCAGACAGCTTCCAGGCCACGTAGGTCAACACGTCAACGGGGTTCGAGACGATGAGTAGAATGGAATCGGGAGAGTATTTAGACAAGGGAGGGATGATTTTCCGGAAAAGACTAACATTCCGGTGAAGAAGGTTAAGGCGAGACTCGCCGGGGATCTGGCGGGCGCCGGCGGTGACGATGCAGAGGTCGGAGCCGGTGGTGACGGAGTAGTCGACGGCGGCGAGGATTTTAGTGCGAGGGAGGAAAGCGGCGGCGTGTTGGAGGTCGAGCATCTCGCCGCGGAGCTTGTCGGGGTTGGCGTCGACGAGGGCGAGGACGTCCGCGAGGTCTTGGGTGAGGATGGTCTGAGCTATGGCCATACCCACGTTGCCGGTGCCGATGACGGAGATCTTGGTGTGGCGCTTTGTGGGTGATGGAGGGGAGGTTTGGTCTATGGGCTTGAAGAAGGCTTGGGCTATGTCCAGCCCACCTGGGCCCAGAGAGGCGGAGGAAGAGGTTTTCTCCATTGAAGAGTTCTGGCGATGAAATGTGCAGAACAATTGAAGAAGAAGAAGAAGAAGAAGAAGAAGTGAGGGAAAGTGGGAGCAGATGTGTGTTTTCTCTTTGCGTGGTCAGCAAGGTTGACTAAGTCTAGTCAAATCCTTCTAGGAACTAGGAATTTGATTTTGAAGTAATGCATGATATACATCATATACAGTCTTGCTTTAAGTTTTAATAGTAATGCTCAAATCTATTTTATTTTATTTTGAATCAAATAAGATCAATCATCCAGCTTGGAAGACAATTGTTTCTTTATTCAAATTGATGCCTCGTTGAAATGATATTGCTTTATTCAAAAACTATATAATCACAGTCATTTTAGCCGCACACGTATTTTCCTTTTTTTAAAAAGAAAACATTCTGAGTTAAATAAAAAATAAAAAAAATAATAATTGCACCGAAAAAAGCTTTACTTTTTATTTTATTTTTTTTTTGTTCTACTAAGAAGAAGAAATTAGCGGTCCCTAAGCTTTAGATAGAAGCGTAGGTAATGTCACAAATTCACATTAGGACATTGGAGACTTGAAAAAACAGGGCTCGAAGGAAAAGGAAAAGTCACGTGCTCTTGAAAGGGAAAAGGAAACTCAAGTGGAATGGGTGTAATGCACGGAAACCTGGTACCAAGATAGTGGTGTGGGGGCCAATCCGTGGGCGCTCATGTCCCAATGTCATTGCCTAATCACCGCCAAAATGCATGTGGTCTCATGTACAACTACTCATCATGTTCACTTTTCCTGGATTAGGTTAGAAAAAATATTTGTGTCCAGTTTTTGAAACGGATCGATTCCAAACGGATATATCTATATATATATATATCCCTGGTTATGACCGTGTATCATCTCGCACCTTTAGTTAAATATTTATATTAATTTGTATGTATTATTAGACATATTTATCTTTATATATGTACGTAAGTAATAATAAACTATCATATTTTGAATATATCCTAGTGTTGTAAGAACAACACAACCCTAGGGAAAAACTTAAAAACATTCAAGTTTATACACTAAGAGTTTGCTTCTAAAGGAGAGAAGTGCAGTCCTCTGAGACAGAGCTCTTTGTTAATCTCTGGACACGAGATAAACACGCTCCTAGCCTGGGTGGAACATGAGATAGAAAATGTTTCTGGGCAATGACTATTCTGACAATTTTTTTTTTTAACAGTTGGTGTGAGTTTAGCGGACTATAAAATGATTTTTTCACTCATTCTCGTTCAGTTAGAGTTGATTTCAATTCAAGAGGAAGGGAGAATGAATGGAAAAGGGGAGAAGAAGCTAAGGTTTTAAATTTTGGGTGCCAAGGTAAGCAATTTCAACTCAAAATTCATGAATTATGTTATTTCTCTTCAAGTTGTATCACATATGTGAGTTTGGAGTAATTTGGCTGATGTTGGGAGAATTTGGGATGAGCTGAAGATGTAGGAATTTGTGGGCTTTAATGGTGGATTATGTTTCTAATTGTTTTAGTGAAGAAAAGTGAGTTTAGATCATGTAAATCAATAAGAAAAATGGGTTACATGATGTGTAGGACCAAACCCTTTTTAGCTGAAGCAGCTGACGGTTTGGATATTCTAAATGATGATAGGTGCATTAATCTTGCTAGAATTACTAAAGTTAATTTTTTATGATGTTTACAAGTTTGTGAATGTGAATTGGGGTAGAATGCATCAAGTAGGAGTAGCTTGCATGTGTGGTAAGTAAGGGTTAGAGTAGATGCAACTGAATTCTAATTTCAGCTGGTAATTCAAGTAGGTAGGAATTTTAAATGGACTGTGGTATGTGCTTAATAATTTTGGATGTGCAGATTGAGTGACTGATGATAGAATAATGTAGAGACTTCAGTATAGTGAGTATTTCTTACCTTGGTAATTATGTATGTCATTGTACGACTATAAATCTAATTGTAAAATGATAAGCATGCTAGTGTGTACACATTGTGATTTGAATTCATAAAATATTTTTAAAAATTGAAGTATGTCTTGGAATTACTAGTGTAGGTCACAGACATGAGTAGTCTTCCTACTAGTTGAAACTCCTGGGAACAAAATCGCATGAGCTACCGATGAGTACTTTTAGCCGGTGCATTCCTACTTAAGTGGTCTAGACGTAGGGTTGGCTAAGAATGATAATGAGTATATTGAGGTCGGTGCACTTTTCATAGATGCATGACATAGAGCAGACTCACTCATTTACTTAGAAGAAGGGAGATGGTGTATGTGAGATTTTCACTCGACTTGCATTGATTATGAACGATTGTATGAAATGGATTTATATTTGGCATGTATCTTATTTGATCAAATTATTGCATAAGCTTTGATTAACATGTTTGCAAATGTCATGCTTTATATTGATGCATATATGATGTCATGGGTAGAAATATTCATTGAGTTTGTTGTAACTCACTCCAAATTCTCACTCATTCAAGGAAAGACATAAAGGGCAAGGAAAAAATACGAGAGGAGTGACACATACCCTTGTACTTGATGTATATATTTTGAGAAGTTTGGAACCTCATGTATTTTTGTATTATACCTACAAGTAAGCAACTCATTGTATATATATTATCATCTAGATGTTGTTTATATGAGTAAGGTAAAGGTTTTGATTTGATGAATTTAAAGATGTTATTTAGTCATGGCATAAATTGATTTGCATGAATGGTATTTGTGGTATATGAATGACTACAGAATGAGCATATGGGCAGGTTATCTGACAAGATGTTAGGTATGTCACATATATACATAACACCCTATGTTAGTATATATATAACACTCAGGTTCATGTATATATATATTTACCTGGCTTGCATTTCAAACTTTCTTATATATAGCTCTGATATGCCCATTTTGTATAATCATTTGATTGTTGAACAATTTATATCATTATATTATCCTTGAACTGATAACTTTAAGCTTGAAATTTTTTTGAATTAAATTGTTATGTATAATTGTATTATATATATATATATATATATATATATATATATATAAATACAGGTATAATATGGGAAAAAACATACAAAAAGAGGCGATCCATTTTTCTTAACTAGACAAGTATAAACAAAAGGTTTCGTTTCAAAAGATATATTATATGTTCATTAGTGTAAAGGGTTGTCCGCACCTGTTTTTATCCGTAATTGCATTTTTTCCACCCTTAGATTGTTGTGCACAACGAAAGCAAAAGTAAAATAACAAACACACAAACGCAAATAATCAAACCGATTCAAACGAATGTAAAGAAACACACAAGTAAGAACACATAGATTTAGGTGGTTCAGTGAATAAACACCTACGTCCACGGAAGATGAAAATCAATTCACTAACAAGAGAATGCAAATAGGTTACAACCTATAATCCGACCTAAACAAATTCTCTCAACTCACAAAAGTGCTCTCAGACAAATCCCCAATTCTTAGACACCCCCCTCTCACACCCCAATGATGGTTTATATAATACTAGGTGCTAGAGTTAGTTTTCAATACCAATTAGTTTCCAACACAACTAGGAAGTTTTCAATTTAGACTAGAAAACTCATACACAAGAAAACTATACACAAATAGAAATTATCCAATGGTGGGACTGAGCCATACCATATCTAACAATCTCCACCTTGGCGAGGACCACTTCAACCATATATCCAAATACCACATTCTCATTTTGTCACACCCTGGGTTGTACAGCGTGCCCCCTACCCAGGTGCGGGCGCACCCCCTCGGGGCGAACGCCTAGCCATTATGGATCCATAATATTGTCCCATCCCGGTACAGCCACCGCCACACAAGGACGTCTCTTGTACCCGGGATCATTTGTCCACACTATTCATGAATAGTAAAGGGCCTCCCCCAAGTTCGAACTCGCAACCTCTTCCTCATAAGGTTAGATTTCGCAACTTGAGTAACCACTGAGCCATTGGTTCAGTGGCTACTCAGAATGCGAAATTAGACTCCTTAAGGGAGGTCTCGAGTTCGATTCTGGGGGAGGGCCTTTACTATTCACTCATGAATAGTAGGGACAAAGGGTGGTTGCGATCCAGGCGCCGGGTGGCCAGGAGACAATATTATGTGGTACTATGGCTAGGCGTTCGCCCCGAGGGGGTGCGCCCGCACCTGGGTAGGGGGCACGCTGTGCAACCCAGGGTGTGACACATTTCCACATGTGCCCGAAGGCACTCATCTTCGAATGACATCCTTATAAGTGGTATGCCTACCACTTATACCATCTGCAACAAATGGGAATGCATTTGCTACAATATTTGCAAAACGGACAGATCGCTGAGTATTCCCTCCATGTCTCCTAGCCGCAACTGACTTCAAATGTTGTAGACACTTACGAGCAGGAACTTTATCAATTGTGCCAGCTCCACCTAAAATGGTACTCCCCCGCAAAAAGTACAAGTTATTCTTCCTAATTCCTTTCATCACCACTAATGCACCTCGCACAATCTTCAGAACACCAATTTCAATGGTGACTTTGAAACCATTAGATTTTAATGCACCCACAAAGATGATACTCTTCTTCAAATCTGGCACATACCATACTTTTGTCAAATCTCTGACTGTTCCATCATGTAACTTCAACTTGATTGTACCTATCCCTTTGGTTTTACAGGTATTTCCATTACCCATAAAAATTGAACCACTATCACACTCTTCAAGACTGGAAAACCAATCGTTGTTAGGACACATATGATAAGTACAACCCGAATCCAAGATCCATTCATCAAATCGATATACCAATGATGAACAACTCAGAACATGTATCATCCTCAACATGTGCAACATTTGTATTGGCATTGTTCTTCTTCTGTATCTTCGGACAATCCTTCTTCCAATGCCCTTTCTGGTGACAAAATGCGCATTCATCTTTTGACAAATTCCACCTTTCTGAAGATTTTCCTCTCTATCTAAATCGAGATCTACCATACTCACCAGATTGTCTATGATCTGATCTACCATTACAACTAGACCCTCTGCCTGAGGATCACTAAAAAAGACTTCCTCTTTATCTCATTCGCAAGAAGCGTAGCCGAAACATCATCAAATTATAAGTCACGTTCCCATAAAGCAAAGTGGTGGCCAAGTGCTCATATGACTCAGGAAGCGAACAAATAAGGAGTAGAGTCTTATCTTCATCATCCACCTTCTGACCAATATTTAACAGATTTGCAACGATTCCATTAAATTCATTAAGGTGCCCATTCATAGTTGTACCTTCTTTCATTCGAAACATGTACAACTTCTTTTTCATATACAGTCTATTTATGAGAGACTTAGTCATATACAAGCTTTCTAATTTAGACCAGAGTGATGCCGTAGATTTCTCGTGCCTGACACTATTCGTGATCTCCCTTGTCAAACACAGTCTAATAGTACTGCACGCTTGCAGATCAAACTTTGCCCAATCTTCATCTAACATATCTGTTGGTTATCCACTTGAACCATTCAAAGCCTTTTGTAAACGTTGTTGTATCAGATGTCTTGAACTTGCACTTGCCACATGCCAAAATCATTCTTGCCATCAAATTTCTCCACATCAAACCTTGCATTTGATACACACACACTTTTGCTCGCCATATCTTTACAAAAGCAAATTGCCAAAATTTCTCCAAATCTCAAAAGAAACCCAAATCACAAATCAAATTTATCCAAACGATTAAAATAATCCCACAAACGTTGAATAAATAACAATTAATCCAAAGTGATTATTGAGATAATCACGTATATTAATTTGTTGTGCACAGCGAAAGAAAAAGTAAAATAACAAACGCATAAATGCAAATAATCAAACCGATCCAAACGAATGCAAAAAAACACACAGATTTACGTGGT
The DNA here is from genome assembly GCA_035771175.1 of Paratinospora sagittata. Lineage (NCBI taxonomy): Eukaryota > Viridiplantae > Streptophyta > Magnoliopsida > Ranunculales > Menispermaceae > Paratinospora > Paratinospora sagittata. The sequence goes on along the minus strand of CM069596.1, from coordinate 8,453,538 downwards.
TCGGTGAATATATACCTACATCCACAGAAGATGAGAATCAATTCACTAACAAAAGAATGCAAATAGGTTACAACCTATAATCAGATCTAAACAAATTCTCTCAACTCACAAAAGTGCTCTCACACAAATCTCCAATTCTCAGACACCCCCCTCTCACACCCCAATGAGAGTTAGGTGCTAGAGTTAGTTTTTAATACAATTAGTTTCTAACACAACTAGAAAAGTTTTCAATTTAGACTAGGAAACTCATACATAAGAAAATTGTACACAAATAAAAATTATCCAATGGTGGGACCGAGCTACACCATATCTAACATAAATAACTACCCAAAATTCGAAGGGCCAAAAAAATTCAGGAATAAATCACTCTGAATAGCTCTTGAACACTCAAATAACAATCCAAACCCTTGTAAATACTGTTAACAATAAAACAAAAGAAAAGGTAGTAGAATCGAAGAGGAAATTGGTACTAACCGGATTGAAGCCTCTTTTTCAACAAATCTAGAGATCAAATTGAAAGGACGTGACGAAGAACAACCCTTGCTATTGGCAGAAAATGATGATTTGTTACTGAAATCCAAATTCGCGATAGAGAAAATTTGATGTTCATAGAAGAAAAAGAAAAAAAAAAACCAATGCAAAGATTTTTTATTTTATTTTTACCAGAGAAGCAAACTCCAATTACACGGGCGAAGCTAATCGTGATGAACAATGAGGAAGATGTGGCCATCTTCGGTTGAAAGCACATGATTGCCGTGCTTCCATGGGGAGTTGAGAGATAAATGAGCTGGAGAGAACAGAAGAAGAGAAAAAAAATGGAAGAGGAAGAAGAGAGGCAAGCTAAGGCATTTATTGGAATTTGATCATACAATTGGAGATCTTAGATTTTGATCAGATTATTATTAAGGAGATTTGATAGTTATCTAATGGGATACCCCTTAATAATCAACTTAAGATAACTATTATTTGATAGTTATCATATCTCCATCACATCCCAAATTGAAGAGAATCAAGGAGATTTGATTCTCTAGGATGCCAATAAATTAAGGGGATATGAACTTGGTAAAACACACGAGAAAATTGCAGAGAATTTTTATTAAGTTAGAGAGTAGGGCTTTTGGACTATGGAATACGTTAGGAACCCGTGACATTGTGGTCTCAATTACCGTGACAACACTAAACGTGTGGAGCACCCCCGAGACGATCTTGGTAATGTTTCTGTATTTCTATTTAATTTATTTCAATTTACATGATTTGTATTCGGATGAATTCTACATTGGTATCAGAGCATATATGGGTGTTCTCGTGTTGATTGATGCTTCGATGTTATTTTTTTATTTAAAAAAAAGAAAATATATATATATATATATTCGAAATTTTTTTTTTTAACCGAGACAAATTTTTTTTCTCAGTGATTTGTTTTATTAAAAAAAACAAAAACAAAAAGGGGGTGTTGGCTGCACCTTTTGGTCGGATTTTCGTCGGAATCCGCAAACTTACCGGCCGATGAACATACCTACACGATCTCTGAAGTGAGGTCTTCGAAATGGACCGATTTGCATGTCCATAGGTGTGCCACAATGATTACAAAACTCTCCCAAAATCAATCGATTAAAAACCATTAAAAAAAAAACTCTGTTGATCGTAGGAAACAAGAAGGTTCTTTGGCGAGATACCCCACCGGCGTGATCGCCGGTTGACGGAGGTCCGACCAGACCTCTTTCCGGTGCCATAACCACCACGGCACTGGTCTGTAACTAGAAACCAGTTGCAGACCAGCCGGGTGGAGAAGATGACCCACATGGGTCATCACCCACCCGGCCCGGCCTGGATAAACAAAAAAAAAAAAGGAGTTGGTCCAAGCCCAAACCCGCCTGGACCCAAACCTAGATCAAGGCCCGGACCAAGTCCGAACCAGCCCAGATCGATTTGGGCCGATCCAACCGAACCGATCTAGTCCGGTGCACCGATATTTCAAAAAAAAAAAAAAATGGGTTAATCTAGGCCGTTCAATATTTTGATGGATGATAATGAAGGCCTTCTAGTGATTTTTGGCAAAAGTCATGAACTATACCTTGATATATATTTGCATGATCTTTACATTTATCAGATTCATGTTGTAATGTGAAAATCTGAAATATGTGTTGTGATGTAACATGAACCGTTGAATTTTAATTATTAAAATCAAATCATTAAATCATGTTTTCTCAAAAACACATGAACTGTGACATATGTTTTTTTACAAAGATCTTTACATTTGTACGGTTACATTCTTGATATGACTTCAACATGTTGATAAATCTGTAATTGTATGCATGATATGATCTTAACCATTGATTTTTTTCATGATTAAAATGATGGAATTGCAACATGAATTAGACACTGTTGTGAACACTGAACTTATTTTGTTTTTCATTCTCTTTCCATCTGTACGGATGATTATTTGGATATTATTGAATGATATGTTTTGCGCGAATTGTTTAAGTAATGGTTATTTGATTTAGAGAAATAGGTGATGATTGTGAACAAAAGTGACCTTTCGAACCTATTCTCTAAAATTATTTATCATTGACTTAACTAGAATTTTGTGGCAAACATAAATGTGTGTATTAATGGGTGCTAGTATTAATATGTGCTATTAAAATGTTTATATTTTAGAGTTATGACTTCTGCTACCAAGAGTATTATTGCTGACTTGAATAAGGGAGAAAAGTTGAACGACGACAACTTCGACATTGAAGAGTCCAGTTCATACTAGAGGAGCAAGAGGTTCTTGAACAACCCATGTAACACCCCGTAAATTTAATTACATATATACGTTAAAATACGCGTATATCGAGATGTATAATACACGTATTTTATATGTATGAGATACATATACGCGTGATAGTATACGTATTTGATACGTATACGCTAAATATACGCGTGTATGATTAGTAAATAAATAAAATTATGAAATGAAGATGATACATGTGAATTAAATTGATTAATTTATGGGATTGGTTAATTAAAAATGTGGATTTGATATGATTGAATGAATTTAATGAAATTTGATGGAGGAGTTAGTTAATAAAGTGAGTCTAGGAGCATGAGATCAAAATTAAAATCAAATAAAATAATAATAAAAAAAGAATAGTGAATAGTGAATAGTGAATAGTGAAATGAATAGTGAATAATAAATAGTGAATAGTGAAATGAATAGTGAATAGTGAATAGTGAATAGTGAAGTGAATAGTGAAATAAATAGTGAATAGTGAACAGTGATTTGAAATCATAGATTCGTAGAGAACAGAATTCCGGACGTTTCGATACTACAATCGTGATTTTTGGATAATTTGATATTTTTAGTAGCTACCGATATGATAAATGATGATTCTCATGATAATTTATGATTAATTTCAGTGTTTAAATTGAGAGCTTAAGGGCATGGATAAATGCTCTTGAGGAAGCCCTATTGTTGCTCGATTTTAGAGGTTGACTTAGAAAACCCGTGTAACCACTGTGAGTATAGTTTTCTTGATTTGGTTCTTGTATGGCATTGTACGCATATAAACTGTTTGATTGTACGCATGTGATATTATATATAAGGCATTGAGTTTTATGGATCATGCAAACTGATTTTAGCATTGGAGTTTGTAATGATGAGGCTTTGCGATTCCTCATTGTCATTTCGTTAGGTTTATCCTAACAAGGGTTGCGATCCTTGAAATGACTGTTAATTGGGTAATGAGATGTTGTGGCTACCTTGTAACGGCCATACAAGGGTTAGACCCGCTCTCGTGCCTTGCGGAGGAGGGAGATTGTGCATGGTGTTATTGAATTGGGTCATGAGAAGTTGTGTCTACCTTGTACGACCATACAAGGGATAGACCCGCTCTCTTGCCTTGCGGAGGAGGGAGATTGTGCATTATGTTATTGAAAATCATGAAATTTATGATATTGACATGTACAATATATTCATTGAATGATGCATGTGTTGAATAAGTGTTTGAAATGATTTTAAATGTCATATTTCTATAAATGTATATAATTGCTATCTCAAGAACTATATTCACTGAGCTGTTGATTGCTCACCCCATTTCCTCCAACATTTCAGGTATTAATTCAAGGGGAAAAGGAAAACTCCGTGAGTGAGTCTGGTATGTGTATGTCTGCTTGGAGGAAAGAGCTTCTGTTATTTGATATGTATAATTATCACACATTATAGATATATGTATTATCATCTAGATGGGATGTGTGGGCATATATTTATATTGGATGAGGAAATGATAATTTGATGTGTGAATGAATGGAATGGTTATGGGATTTGATTTGTGGTAATAGAAAAAAAAAATTATTGTACATGTTGGGAAGGTTTGTGAGAGTACGTGAAGGCTGACAGTGTATTATATACCGTATATGGGTTTGTACAGTGTATAGTACGTTGTGCCGGTCATGACGTCAGCCTACGTCAGGGGCGTCGTGACAATATTGGTATCAGAGACAAATTTAGGATTAAAAGCCTAAAAGATTAAAAGTTTTATGATATTATGTTTGTTTGTATGGGTTTATGTACGGGTAAATTACGCATCTATAAAGATTGAGTAATCGAATTGTCTGATCCATAATGATGGTATCAACACATTTGAAGATATTGCTCGACATGTTGAGTTAGAGGCTGAGCGCTTGGAGGCTGCCAAACCCTCTACTCAAGCTCTGGTTGCTAAATCAACTGATTCAAAGAAAAGAAAGTACCACCAGGTCAGGAAAAATACCAGAAAAGACAAGCAAGGTCCCACGAATGGAAAGGTTACGAAACCATATAATAACCATCACAAAAAGGGCAGACATGGTGGAATCAAGAAGGACAAAAAAGATATAAAATGCTTCAATTGTGGTAACCTTGGTCATTTTGCACGAGAGTGCACTGAACCACGAAAAGAAAAAGTAATTTATTATACTTTTTCTCAATGTTTTGTTTCCAGTACATGTTTGCTTGTTGAATCTCATCCAATGTGGATAATTGACTCAAGAGCAGCAGACCATGTGACAAGAAATCGTGGAGCTTTCGTAGAGTATCGTCGAATTCTAGTGGGAGCTCGATGCATCTATGTAGGAAACAATAGCAAAGTTGAAGTTATAGGGATTGGCACTTGCAAGCTGGTGGTGTGTGGTGGTCAGACCCTACTCCTGTATGATGTCCTCTATGCACCTGACAACAGACGAAATTTAGTTTCAGTAGTTGTCGTTCTAGATTTAGATTTCAATTTAAATTTCAATGCTACTGGTGTAATGTTATACTTAGGAACTCAATTTTATGGATATGGTTATTTTTCTGATGGTTTTATTGTTTTTGATACTTATCGCATTAGTTTAATAAATGGTAGTAGTTTATCTCTTGTTACATCTTCTTCAAATAATGTTTTGTATGTTAATGTATGACACTCTAGATTAGGACATATTGGGCATGATTGAATGAATAGACTTGCAAGAGATGGCCTTTTAAGCTCTCTGTCAAAAATTGACCTACCCATATGTCCCCATTGTTTGGCTGGTAAAGCTACTAGAAAACCATTGTAGCCGAACAACCTTTGTAGCTGATTCATTCTGATATTTGTGGACCCATGAGTATACGAGCACGACACGGTGCTCTATATTTCATCACCTTCATTGATGACTTTTTATGCTTTGGATACATTTACGTGATATTCCACAAATCTAAATTGTAGCACTCGTACCTTAGATGACGTCATTTTGACCCATAGTGTACCCGTATAGTACCTGGATACGTATTTGTATACATATGTGATGCTCGATGCGCGTAGGATTGAGTGTCTTTGCATGATCTTAGGTCATAGAGAGTGCGCATGAAGTTTTGGAACCATCGAAGACCCGTTTGACGTTGAAACATGTCGAAAACGGTGTTTTGGATCCAGTGGAGCTCACTCTATGGAAGAAAAAATTTCTGTCACTGATTACATCAATGTCTTGATCTCCTAGATCCGTCGTCCGATTGAGCTGAAATTATTTTATCTTATTCTTCTCTGATAGGTATTCATTATGAACGGTGAAGATCTTGATCGGAGCTGTCTACTGTGAGATATAAGACTCAAAACACTATTTTTTGGATTTGCGAATTTTCTTGCATAGTTTTGATCAATTGGTTGGATCTCGTAATCCCACCGTTGGATTGAGTTGAAACTTTACCAGAATGTTGGTAATTGACTCAAGAAATTAATTGATGAAACGGTTAAAATGTTAAATAGATCAAACGGTTAAGATGTTAAATTGATCAAACGGTTAAGATGTTAAATTTACAGTTTTGATCATCGGTTAAGACGTTAAATTGATGAGTAATTTCAGAAATTAATTATCTAAGTGCAAGTAATTGCAGCAGAAAACTATTCCTTTTATTTAAGTGTATTTTTTCATGTCGGCCCAAAATACTTCTATAAAAGCCACTTTGGACGTGGGTTGCTCATTTTTACACTTTCAAAAGGAGCATGGGAGCTAGGGGGGAAAGAAGAGAAGAAAAGAAAGGAGAAAAAGAATTGGGATTTTGGTGCTTTCATGCCCAACAATCCTCCAAGGCTTGCATTTTCTCTCATTTTCTTCCTTCTATCTCTTTCTTGAATGTTTGAAATTGATTTTTTTTTACCTAAGAGGTGTTTTCCAACTATTAATCCCAAAATTTAAGGGAGTGGTGGGAAAACCAATGTTGGACTTAGGCTTTGATTTTGAGATATGTTAATCTTGATGGCATGGGGAGTCTATAAATGGTTAAACCCCCAATTTCTAATGGGGTTTCATAGTTTTGACCTAAACTTGAAATTTAGACCTAGGGTTTACTATTCAAATTACATGTGATTTATGATGAATGCATGGGTAATTGTGGATGTATGGCACTCCAAATTACTAATTTTAATTAGTGGATACCCTATGGTAGAGTAATTTTTGACCTAGGCTATGTAATTTGACACTTTTCATGTGATTTGGAGATTTGCATGTGATTTGGGGATTTTGCCCAAATTGGGGGTTCTCACCCAAATCAAGTCAATTGATAAAATTGACTTGGGGATTGTTTAATTGGGCCCAAATTGAGTAGAATCATGGGTTTAGAATGTTTGAACATTTGTTAAATTGGTATGACTTAGTTTATTTTGATTTTATGTTTTGTATTGGCCTAAATTGAGGATTTTGACCAAGACTTAATCAATTGATAAAATTGACTTGATGTATAGTCTAATTGACCCTAATTATGATTGAATGGCATGTATATTGGTGGCTGGATCATGGGATCAACCTATTACATTCAATTTGGGTCAATCTTGGTTTAATTTTAGTTTAAATGATCAAATTGGGCAATATGGAATTTGGCTCAAGAGGGTAATCATTTTAAAAATTTAATTGACTTTTGATTTGGGTTTATACATGGGTTTTTTTTGGCACACTTAGGCTGATTTTTCAGTTTGTGTAAGCCATGTTATTTTCAGGGTTTTGTGATTGATCTAGAACTCATTTAGTCAATTGGAGAGTTGTGGTGATTGAAATTTGAAAATTGGATTGGCTAGACTTAGCCAAGCAAGTGTGAGTGTTCTTTTACTTTTGGATTTATTTATATGTGGCATTCTATTACTTAAACTGATTTGAATTGATACATATAAGTGCTATGCATGTTTTAATATTCCATGAAATACATTTGAGCATAGTCAGTTGGGATGACAATTTGGGTTGAGGCTCCTAGTTGGGGTTCCCTTTTTGGAAATTCTAGTAAGTCTAGCGGCGATCCCAGTTGTGTACCTTGCAGAAGGTTTTATGACTTGTGTGTAGGTAGGTTGACTTAGGCTAATGCTACGTGCTGCACGACCTCGAAAATTCTATTAGAATACGAGTATTGTGTGTGTGTTCAGGTGTTGTGTGTCGCGCGCCAGCCCTTTGATCCCCGTACTCAGGACGTATTAGGATTGCATGTGCATGATTACAAATGATATGCATTGCCTTATTTACGACATGATGCATTTATGTTAGCATGTATGTAATCTTATTTCATTGTCATGATCTTGCCATGTTTTTATAAATGTAAGTATATGCCACTTGTAAATGACACTCACTTAGCTTGTTGTAGCTCACACCTCATCATTTTCCTTCAGGATCTGATAGAAAGGGGAAAGGAAAGGCTTGACTGCGGAGCGTTCCTTGATTTTTATTGATGTAGGTATTGTATATTTATTTTTGTATTTTGATATTATGTACATGATAACATCTAGTATTTGTATATTTAACACATAGATGAGATGTGTTGGGTTGTATTATTTTGTGAACTTTGAAATTTTATTTTTGGTAAATTTGGAGACGTAATATGTTTTTTTCATTGTTGATCATGTTTATATAGATGTTATATTAGGTTTGTATTTTATTGGGATTCGTATATATATTAGGCTGACGGGACGTCGGGTGTACCGATGAAGGGTATACTCGGGGGTTTCATGCCGGTCATGACGTCACGTATAGTGGATCGTGACATGAAGCATTGGACTGCTTCAAGAAATATGCATCTCTAGTTGAAAACCAGCTTGATAGACATATTAAAGCGTTATGAACTGATCGAGGTCGTGAATACTTTTCTAATCAATTCAAAGAATTTTGTGCTGAAAAAGGGATACTAGACAGCTAACAATCCCAAGCACCATGCAACAAAATGGTGTCGTAGAACGAAGAAACATAACTTTGTTAGACATGGTTCGATCAATGATGTCTCAAGCAAACCTTCCAATTTCTTATTGGGGAGATGCTTTGATGACTATGGTATACATTCTTAATCGTGTTCCTTCTAAATCAGTACCCTCAACTCTTTATGAGCTCTGGACGAGTAGAAAACCTGATTTGAGCAATTTAAGATCCTAGAGATCAACTGTGTATGTACACTTACCATCCCAACGATATGGAAAATTGGGACCATGAGGCAAGAAATTCATATTTATCAGATACTCTGAACACTCAAAAGGGTATGTGTTCATAGGTGAAAACGAAGAACAAGTTTTCACAGAGTACGAATCTAGATATGCCACCTTTATAGAGAACGACTATACTAGCAAACGTGAAGCAATTGAGGATCTTCCCTTGTACGAAATAGATCCAGAAAATAATAATCCTAATGTGCCAACGGAGGCAATCAATGATGATGAGCTTCATCCGAGTGGGGGTGTCAGATCACCCCCTATTGTTTCTGAGGATCTGTTGCGAAGGAGTACTCGTAAAAGCATACCTCGCCGTCGTTTTGAGATCGAAAGAGAAGCTTTCATGATAGCTCCACATGATGAAAATGAGCCAAGAACAATCCAAGAAGTTCTTTCATCTGATGTTAGTGATCAGTGGATGAAAGCCATGACAGAAGAAATGGAGTCAATGTGGATTAATCATGTCTGGGACTTGGTTGATCTTCCACTTGGGCGAAAAGAAATAGGGAACAAATGGGTTCTCAAAATCAAACGCAAAGCAGATGGATCCATTGAGAGGTATAAGGCACGATTAGTCGCTAAGGGTTATTCCCAGCAAGAAAGAATAGATTATGAAGAAACATTCTTACCAGTTGTGAGATTTGTATCTATTCGACTTTTTTTAGCTATCATTACATATTTGGACGTAGAATTACATCAAATGGATGTAAAAGCAACATTTTTGAACGGTGAACTAGATGAAGAAATTTATATGCAACAACCTACGAGGTTTGTAGCTAAAGACCAAGAACGCAAGGTTTGCAAGCTAAAAATAATCAATATATGGTCTTAAGCAATCATCCAGACAATGGTATTTGAGATTTCATCAGGCTGTGTCATCCTATGGATTCACAATGACTGATGAAGACCATTGTGTCTATATTAAACGTTCAAGAACACATTTTGTCTTCTTGCCCTTATATGTGGATGATATTCTCCTTGCTGGGAATGATAAGACATTCATAATCATGATTAAAGATTGGTTGTCTTCTACATTCGACATGAAAGACATGGGTGAGGTAGACTTCATACTGGGTGTGAAAATTCATAGAAATCGTTCAAAAAGAATCTTGCTTATATCTCAAGAACATATATTAAAACAATCTTTGAACGATTCAACATGCAAAATTGCAAGCCCATAGGTACACCAATCGCAAAAGGAATTCCCCTTAGTCATGATATGTACCCTAATACTCCTTTTGAAAAACAAAAGATGTCAAAAGTTCCTTACGCCAGTGCTATTGGAAGTTTGATTTACGCAATAATATGTACTCAACCAAATATATGTTATTCAATCAGTCTAGCCAATCATTATCAAGCAAATCCCGGAGAAGCACATTGGAAGGCAGTGAAGAGAATTCTGAGATATTTGAAAGGCACGATGAACTTGTGCTTATGTTATCATAGTACCAACATGCGTTTATTGGGCTACTTCAATGTTGATTGGGGCGATGACCCAAATGAACGCAAATCTACCTCAGGATATGCTTTCTTGCTGAACAATGGTGCAATATCATGGAGTAGCAAGAAGCAGACGTGCATTGCTCTATCTACCATGGAAGTTGAGTTTGAAGCCTGTTTTGCAGTGGTACAATAGGTTATTTGGCGTCGACGGTTTCTGCAACATTTACAAGTAGTTCATAACGCATCGAAACATGTCACTATCTATAGTGATAGCCAAGCGACAATTGCCTACACCAGAGATCCCAAATACCATGGCAAAACCAAGCATATAGACATTAAGTATACTTTTGTTCGAGACATAATAGCACAAGGAGAAGTCTGCACACAACATATTTCTACACATAAGATGATGGTTGATCCATTGACTAAGCCAATTGCTAGAGATGTTTTCTTTGCACATGTTAAATCCTTGGGTTTGCGTAGAATATAGTCAATTTTTTTTTATATAACAAACTTATTTCATTAGACCATTTAATAAATTCCTCATTGTTTATTATGGTTGTTTGTATTTGATCTATTATTACTAGCACCAACAGACATAACAATATGTTCATAGGCATGATTGGCTCACTCACACGAGCAATCACCTCTGGCGCTTCATGTAGAGCGAGCAGAGAGTAAACATTTGACTAATGTTGCTTTGAATAGTAATAAGTCCTTTTATGATAATATGTCACCTTGATTGGAGTTAAGATGAGGTCTATTTTTGAAGACCGATAATGGATTAACCCACTATCCATTAAGCCTGTTATTTGGAACCGGATAAGAGATCTTTTTATTGGCGCATTAAACTGGATATGAGAACTCTTAGGAACACGAGTTAGGCGCATAGATGCGACTAGACTAAAAATTCGTACAGTGTTTTGAGTTGAGCATACCTCTTCTAAATAAGAGTTACTCCACTGTAGCATGTAATTTTACATTACATGTGTAAGTCGACTACTTAGAAAGTGAGTGAAAGATCTCTGCTTCCTCACTGTGTGAGTTCAGATATGTCCATTTCTATATGAGATTAATGTGATGCCCTTCGTTACTTTTGACTACACCACGAAGTGAATTCTTAATGTCCGCTACTTTGGTAAGTCACCCAAGGTCATGAGTGATTCGACCTTTACGGGACATTAATGGAAAAACAATTAATTCTAAACCTAGTGGTGTAAGGGCGAAAGGAAGATTCTTTAGAATCACATCTCTGTAGTACATTCTTAATCGTGCGATACTCATGTTGCATCATTTAGGATGACAATATAAGTAAGAATATGTTATTAGATTTTTTTTTGAAGTTTAAGTATTGCCTTGGAGGGATAACGAATATTTGAACAAATGTGACTAAATGAATCTAGGGCATTTTGAGGCACTAACATTCTTTTAAAAGGGTAGATGTCTCTATCTGGCTCGTCATGAGTTGCAAGTATAAAGCTCCCAAATGTAGATGCTCTCACGGTCGCACGGTCCATTAGCTTATCACTTCCTCATTGAAGATTAGTATTTGTCATTTACACCATGTGCGAGTGGGAGATAACAATGTATGGATCAAATTCGGGGAGCTCATGATGAGTTCAATCCATATACTCCTTCATACAATTAGAGATCTTAGATTTTGATCAGATTATTATTAAGGAGATTTGATAGTTATCTAATGGGATAACCCCTTAATAATCACCTTAAGATAACTACTACTTGATAGTTATCATATCTCCACCCCATCCCAAATTGGAGAGAATCAAGGAGATTTGATTCTCTGGAATGCCAATAAATTAAGGGGATGTGAACTTGGTAAAACACACAAGAAAATTGTAGAGAATTTTTATTGAGTTAAAGAGTAGGGTTTGGGTTTTTGGACTGTAAAATACGTTGGGAACCCGTGACATTGTGGTCCCAATTACCGTGACAACACTAAACACGTGGAGCACCCCCAAGACGATCTTGGTCTGTATTTCTATTTAATTTATTTCGATTTATATGATTTGTATTCGAATGAATTCTACCGCATTGCTTGCGGAGAAAAAAGATTTTTATATCTCAGCTTTCCTCAACCAAAATTAGCAGCCAAAAAATCTGCCCCTTGCCCATTTGTCGCTAATTACTATATATAACTACCAAATCATATGACAGTGATCCAATTCGTCACTAAATTATCACAATACCATAAATTCTTTCATCATAAAAAAAATAAGTCAGTTATTAACTTTGGTGACTAAATAATTTTTTTGTCACTATATATGACTTTTGGCGACAAAACAATTTTAGTAGGCAAAATTTTAACTTTTTTTATTGGGTCAAATGATAAAAGTAATTAAATATTAATTTCATATATCAAAAATTATTATTATATTTATTAGTATTATTGTGTTTTAGTTTATGTTAAGACAAACTTCTTATTTTTATGCACTCATAAATTTTGTTTTAGAGTAGCAATAAGGCAGACCACCCCATTTTCTGAAGAAGAAAAAAAGGAAGCTATAAGCTAGTACACGTTTTTGGGAAACATCTTTTCATCTTTATAAATGGGAATTTTTTTGGTCCTGTAGCTATCAATATGTAGAGGTCCTATAGTTATTTGGGTCCTCACCTTTTTAAATCGCCGGTTGTTAGTCAAATCAGGAGTTGCACTCTACCATTTTGTCATTCCCTCGTTTAGCAATCACTTTATTTCTCGTCAAAATATTTACTTATTGAAAACTTATTCAAAATGTCATAACTTTTTCATCTCAATTTCGGTTTGAATGATTCAAAAGGTATTGAAAAGACTTTTTCTTCTTCTTCTTCTCAACGCATATTGAATCACTCAAATTAGAATTAAATAAAAAAATTATAGTTATTTGAAGTTTAATTACCGATCGGTTAACATTTTGACCGATCCGTTTGACTGATTGGTCAAACAGTAAATAAGTTATCGAACACAAAGTAAACTTTAAATAGCTATAACTATTTCATTCCGACTCCGATTTCAGTGACTCAAAAGACATTGGAAAGATATTTTCTTTTTCTTTCCAATGCATATTGAATCATTTAAATTAAAGTTAAAACGAAAAAATTATAGTCATTTGAAATTTACATACCGACCATTACTATTTTGACCGATCCATTTGACTAATCGGTCAAACGGTAAATTAGTTGACTGAAAGGTCAAACGGTAAGTAAAATTATCGGTCGACCTGTGATGTCATGACTAACACGGAACCCCAGGTATATCGTTCCTCGATATCCCCAGCATTCCGTCAACCTCATCTAAACAACCTGATGAACACATAATCCCACACTAACACCATCCAAACATAAACATAATAAAAAATTATGATAATTACATCTTCCAAAAGGACAAACATAAAAGTTCGTAAAGTCCAAAATATAAAGTTCATATCTAACCACATATACAACCCATCTATGTGTTAAGTATATACAACAGGTGTTATTAAGTACATAATTATCAAAATACAACAATGTACTAAAACACCTACATCACAAAAGACACGGGAAGCGCTCCACAGCTAAGCCTTCTCTTTTCCCTTCCTATCAGAACCTGAAATGATAAGAATGAGGAATGAGCTACAACAAACTCAGTGAATGTTTTCTACAACTAACAATATATATGCATTTATATAAAATATGACAAAAGTTCATCAAACAATTCAAATAACATGATGATATACAAAGGTCACATACATGTTGAATCATAATGCATCCATGTCAACGTTCAAGACAATGCATTCAATTTTTCAAACATGTCATATGCAATCCTAGTCCACCTCCTGAGTAAGAAGTGACAGGTTCTAAGTTCGTGACACGAAGGTTTTAAGGTACGAAGAACTTTTTACAAGAGTTATTGTTATAGCCTTGAACAAGCTCTAACTTAGACATCAGAGGGTTTTTAGCCGGCGCCACTCCAGTGTTCCTTACGATAGCCATATTGTTTTCTCTTCTATTCTCAAATCTAGCTGATAAACCTTTGCCAAAACTGGAGAGTTCATAATTCCAGATACGATCATCTTCTACACGTGTCCATCTACTTGGTGTTGGTCAGATTCTACATCAACAATTGTCATCAAAAATATTGTCTTGGCTCATTTAAGAGCATCTCTAATGCAAATATGAATTGTCTTTAAAAAAAAAATTGTCATGTCATCAATGTCAAGAGACTTGCTTCCTACATGACACAAAAAGGTACTTGATAGACAATCAAGTTAAAAAATACTCTCCAATGCTTTCATTCATTTTGATGAGGTATTAAGTATTTTTTTATTTTTTTTATATTTTTTTCATTTTTACTTTCTCGATTTCCTTTTTTACTTATTTAAACCAAACAATATCCCTAGTAAAAAATAATATATATAGTAAATTTTTTAAATAAACTAAAAAATAAACTAGGTATTCTCTTTAATTAATGAAATATAGTTTTCACCGTATTTAATTTGCTACCATCTTTTTCAATTATTTAAAAATAAATTTACAATTCAAGTTTTCAAAAAGGCAAAAAAAAAAAAAAATCAGATCAATAAATATTTTAAAAATAAAACAATTTTAAATTGAAGGCTTGCAATTTTTATATAATTATATTTATTCTTTTTGTTTAAAAAATTAAAATAATAATAAAAATTAAAATAAAGGTTAAAAATATTTGTTGAGTTCAAGTTTTTATTCTTTTTATTTGAATTTTTTTATTTTAATTTATCTTAATAAAATTTAAACAGGGGGTAACAAATGAAAATACGGGTACTCAGCAAGCAATAAAAATTATAATACAAGATTTTTATTCTTGTATTTTTAAAGTAAAAATTATAATACAAGATTAATAATATCTTAAATTTTATTAATTATAATTTTTTTGTAAGGTAAAATTTTATTTTGTTATATTTTGAGAAAATTAAAATAGAGGGTCATGCATTGTATTTTAGAAGAAGAAGATGTAGAAGTAGAAGAAAAGGAAGAGGCGAGGTTCCATTTATTTATTTTTTATTTTGCGCCAATTTTATTTTTATTTTTGTGCCAATTGTTTCTTACTTTTTTTTGGGCCAAATAAAATAGTTTATTTGCTGAGTCAGCAATAGATAGTTGTTCAACAAACCCTTGGAAAGTAGACGGTTATGTTGACGGCCTCTATTTTTTTTTTGTCACCTCAGATTGACAGTAAATGATGATAGTTGCATTATAAGTCTATTTTAACCGAATGCATATTTATCTCATGTGGCATTAGTTTTTTCACAATTCATATTTGCATTGGAAGTGCTCTAACGAGGAACTATACAAAACTGACGTGAAAAAGACTCGTCCGAATTGGTGTTACGATTTCCATTAAGTAAATTATTTCCCTTTATCATTGAGCAATGCTATAAGATTGAAGTTAACACACCTACAAATTATTGTTACATTAGATTTTAACATTAAGAAATGTTAATCTAATTGTAAAAAAAATATAATTATAATATAATTATATATTTATGTTCATTGAATATGTATAATTTACATATTTTAAAGTGTGTAATAAGTGATTTATTAAACGTCAATATGTAGTTACATTATAATTATAATTTTTTTTTATGGTAGATTAATATTTTATTAATTTATCAATACAATACACTTTTAAATAGGGGTGTAAACAACCCGACCGACCGACCAAATCTGACTATTTTGGGTCGGGTCGGGTCGAATTTGATTGATATGTCAGATTAGTCGGGTTAATCTTTTAGCAACCCGACCTGATCTCTTAAAATATATATAATAAAAATACTAAAAAAATATTACATATAAGGCCTCTAATTAAGAAGCTCGTAACCGTCAACTACTTTTCTTAAGTTGTTAGGTTAGATGGTAAGAAAAATAAGATAAGATGCGTGTTTGAGACTAAAAGAGAAAAATTCTCATTTTAGTCTCACATACTTTGTTGGAAAGAATGAGAGTATAAAAGCTCATAAACTTCTTATTCATCTTCATTTTCATAAGTCAAGTTAAAGAATAACTTGGTTTATACATATATGAGTTTTCAAAAAAAAAAAGAAATTTTATCTTTTAAAACTTAAATAATAATTTAATAAATTAGATACATAATAATTTAATATATTTTATTATTAATATAGATTTAAATAATAATTATTAAAAAAATATTAGATTATTTAATGAGGTCCTATAGGCTATCACCTGACTTTATCGGATCAAGAAGGTAGGAGACAAAAACTCAATTCCACGTAACCCGGTTTCACCCTTATCTTTAAAGAAAACTCCTAATATAACGTACATATTTATAGCAAATGGTGCCGACGTAGCATTTTTCTTTATAATTACGGTCGCGTAACGCAGCCACTCCCGTCTCGAATTGAAAGGTCGAACTGCTGACACTTGTCACTCTTTCTGCCGTCTTCATCTTCAAAGACTTATCTATATGCGAAAAAACAAAAAAAAAAACTTCTTAAAGTTAGTTCTTTTCTTAAAATTAGTTGACCATTTCAGTATCTTGGAGCTTCAAGAGAACGGGAATTTATTAAGTGAAGAAATTAATGGCAGATAGCAATCAAGAAGAAGAGATCATAAGCAATAAGCAGATCATCCTCCGTGATTATATTAACGATGGGATTCCAGAAGAAGCAGACATGATTCTGAATACTTCAGGAAGTATAAGATTGAAGGTTCAAGAGGGATCGAAGGGAGTTATAGTGAAGAATCTCTACTTGTCTTGCGATCCTTACATGCGAATTCCAATGAAGACGCCCGAGTGTCCAAGCTTGTTTCCTATCTACACGCCTAATTCAGTAAGATCTACCCAAAATTTATATATATATATCCTTTAATCATAGAATGACATAAGCAGCGTTACTGTTATAGCAGCGTTACTGTTATAATAAATAGACTAAAAACTGGAGCGGAGCGGGGGAGTCTTAAGTAAAGATACATGATGATGGTGTATATATATATATATATATATAGGGCAATGTCGGATTAATTGAAAACACTATACCAATTATAAATTATTGTTATATAACTTTAGAGATTTTTAGAGTTTGAGTCTTGAAAGCTTGGGTTTTTATAGCCGAGGTCTCAAGTTTTTAAAATTTAGATTTTGGGTTTTTTGCAACTTATTGATCATCTTTCAATTAAATTATTGTGACTCGGTTGACGTGCCTAACTGTTTTACCCATCTTTCTAGTAATAACTCAAGTGACCTTCTCGATAAGCAGAGAGACCCCATCAGTAAAAAGAAAAACCAAAGAAATATCCTAATTGCTACCACTAATCGATCGGTAACTAATATTCTGGCCGAACGATTACCGATCGGTGATATATCATTTACCAAAGAGCTATCGGTGATTGAACGGTTAAGCATTGGTGTGAACTTATAAATCTATAGGAAGGAAGAAGAGATCATCGATCGATAAAAAAAAATATAATCAGTTACTGTACGGGGACCGACTGGTTAATAACAATCGAGAAATCAATGGTGAAGGCTTATTAACCGATCGGCAAGAACCTATACCGATCGGTAGGAACCTTAATTTATAGGTGAGTTTCAAGGATCATTTTTTTTTTTAATATTTATCTTCCATTTCATAATTCTTTTAGGGATTTAATGGAGACCGCTAATTAACCGATCAATATGATTGTTAACCGATCGGTAAGAACCTACACCGATCGGTTAGTTTTTAACACATGGATCGTTGACCGATCGGTTAAGAAATTTAGTAGGGACCGCGCTAATTAACCGATCGGTATGATTGTTAACTGATCGGTAAGAACTTATACTGATCGGTAAGAACCTATACTGCATAAATCGTTGACTAATAGAAATTTAGTACCGAGCGAACACTAATAAAGAATTGAGAAAGGAAAAATCACATTTTATAAATTTACATTAAGACTCTAAACTAACATTAATAAAATAACATTTTATAAAACTCGACCAAATTTTAAATTATTACAACGAATTAGTTGGTACAAAAATTCCATCCTGTATCTTTTACAGTTGTCCTCGGTTGCTCCAAAGGACAATGGTTTGTCAGAAAAAAAAAAAACATTCAATGTATTTTAAAACAAAAATCCCACAATCTGAAATATTGGGTTGCATTGGCAAATTCTTCTACACTGTGATCTCCCACAGAAGCATGCCGACATCTTGGATAATTCCTGCGTACTATAGTAGGCGAGAAAAATAATTTACTACCATCTCAGCATCTGCTGCGTACCGTTCGATGCACTCCTTGTTTAGAGAGTCAAGCAACAGGACATGTCGTTTGTTCGTAAGTAAAACAAAAAGGGCCCAATGTTGCTGCGAAGGCTGATGCAAAGGTACAAGAATAGTAGAACAACCTTTGCCTCGTGGCAATTGCCCCACACGACCGAGACAAGAGTCAGTCGTGGCCAGAAAGATGGCTAATTGATCCGCCTTATTCACCCGATATACGCCACAGCTATCTGATAAAAACTTCTTAAACGTATCACATTCGTTGTGCAGGGCATGCTGCATCGTATTTCAGACAATTAATTACGTATTTGCTATACAGTAAGTGAAAAGGTCTTCAGTTTAAATGATATACTCACAAGAAAAGTAATATTTTAAACTCGCATAGTCTTAACTTGAGCCATTTGCTCAAGTGTAGTGGCAATGCTATCGATTATTTGCATTAAATAAAATGAAAAATCATTTAGTATGCCACATGCCAGTAAGTGAATAAATATAATAGTATAACACTTGAAGTTACTAACCAGGTCGTCCAACCACTCTGGTGGTTTTAAGCACCTAATTTCCCCTACGGTGATCTTGTTACCCCTAATCGAGCATACAACCACATGATCTGCTTCTTTTGGCAACCCCCACAAGAAGCTCGATAATTCATCAACGCCTTAAGATGAGGGTTTGACGGAGGCATTAACTTGATCAATCCTCTCCTTAATTGACGTCTCTAGCAATTCTTTATTAATGACGGATCTCATGATTTTCTTTGGTTGAGTAGGTAAAACATCCCAATCACTTTTTTTTTGTAGGTTCTTTCAGAAGAGGAGTTAATGTTGAATCCTCCTGATCACTTCTCAAATTAGTTTACTTGAGGGGGAGGAAGTGGTGAAGAGGAAAGAACATCATCACTCCTCGCAGGCCGTGAGATTGGCTGCACCCAGAAAAAGAAGATTTAGAGAAATTAATCAAAAAAGAAAATCACCGCTGGTGCAAGAAATAACACCTATCGATAAATAGATTAACCGATCGGTATATATGTTTACCGATCGGTTATCGATTGTTTAGAAAAAATTTCCAAGTGTTGCGATAGAAAAAAAAAATATTTTACTTGGGGGGAGGAGGTGGAGGGGCGAAGGCAGCATCATCGGTCTTTCTCTCAGTGGTTGGCTGCAAGCAGCAGAAGAAGAAGAATTAGAGAAATTTATCAAAAAAAAAAATCATCGCTGGTGCAAGAAATAGACATTGATCGGTTATCGATTTTTTAGGAAAAATTTTCAAGTGTTGCGATAAAAAAAACAAATTCTTTTACCTCGGGGGAGGAGGTAGAGGGGCGGAGGGAGCATCATCGGTCCTTCTCTCGGTGGTTGGCTGCATGCAGAACAAGAAGAATTAGAGAAATTTATCAAAAAAGAAAATCATCACTGGTGCAAGAAATAGACACCAATCGGTAAATGGGTTAACCGATCAGTATATATGTTTACCGATCGGTTAATAGTTTTACCGATCAGTAATCAATTTATAGGAAAAATTTCTAAGTGTTACGAACGAAATAAATTTATTTTACTTGGGGAGGAGGAGGTGGAGGGGCGGAGGGAGCATTCTCGGAGGTTGACTGCACACAGAATAGTGACAATTAGAGAAAATTACCAAACAAATAAAATCATCGATTGTGAAAGAATAAGATACCGATAGGAAAATATATATACTGATAAAGTCGATTTACCAATCGATAAAGTCGACTTACTATATATGTCAACATTCTCATCAAAATATTTCATCATACTCACTATGAAATTCCCAACCCTGTTAGCCTCTAACAGTTACTAACTATTACAACATGTCCATTTACTTAGTTATACAAGTGGGGTTATATACATATATTTACAAAATCAAAAAGCATGTATACCAAGTCTTCAACCTACATCAAAACAAACTTTTCTAGCAAGGCACACTCCTATCTCTGATAAGTTATTCCCTTGCCCTTATCTGCAACTAAAAGACCTGAAAAATCTGGGAATAGAATGAGCCAACGGTGCGTGCCCAGTGAAATAAAATATTCAAACATACCATCATCCATTCATCTAAAATCCATGTATGCATGTTCGATGTCATGTAAGGAACAAATGCAGTTTCATGTGCATATCATAACACAGTACATATATCAATGCAATTTAAAATCTATTATTCATCTTTATTCAAGCATTATGACAAGTGTCTCAAGACTATATTATATATATAACCAATTGTAAAACACTTTTAAGTTGATTTCTCAACTTAAGGTCACATATCATCTCATACAACTTGCATACTTCTGTCAATGGCAGTGAATGATAAAGTCTATTCAATGGTCCAACGTAAGTATTCCATGACTTTGTTAAAAGTCTAGTTCGACCTCCCTCAAGGCATCAACTCAATACTGATCACAGAAGACTACACAATGGAACAATTAATGATGACTTATCTTCAACCAATAGACGATATTAAAAATACATCTTTAATTCATAATTAGTAGGTTTATTGAAATAAGAGATTCGATTATTTCGTTGTAGGGAATTCTCATCCTATTAGGAGAATGTCCAAAAATCATCTTTCCCAAGATAAACCAAACAATAACAAATAAAGGTTTTTCATCCATGCCCACATCATGCAATTTCAAATAAAACATACATGAGTAAAACAATTCAATATATATAGGACAACATAAATGATGAAATAAGATTGAAATTTTACTCACAACCAATTTGTCCAGAATATTTCCCACAATTTCAATTCACTGCACAACTCTATCAAATCCTGCAAATATTGTCATTTTCATATCAATATAATTATCCTACATCTCATTTTATTCTCATAATCAACTTATTGTAGTTTCACATGAAAACCCTCCATATTTCTATCATTTCAACCATAGGAAATTTACCAATTTTCCATTTTAACTCAATTACAATTTATATTATGCTAGAAACAATAGAAATCATCAATTAAGTTAATTTCTAATGTTCCTAACTTAATTTCCCCAATCTCTTTACTATTTCCAAAATCTGGAAATTTTTTAATTTAGCACTTTTTTAATTCAGTCCCATAATTATATTTGAGTCTCTCAGACTCGTGATGGTTAGTCTAAATAATTTTTACCACCCTCTAAACTATTTTCAAAGTGAAAGACAGTAGAAATAAGCTTTTTAACTTTATTTCTACAAGTCTCCAAGTCCAGCGTATTTACTGAAACCATTCAATCGCATACTAAAAATACCAATCGATATCCAAAAATCATAATCTTGGTATCGAAATGTCCGAAATTCAGTCCTCTACGATTCGATGGTTTCAAACCGAAATTTCACCGGCGTTTGACATAGTTCTAAAGGCTCCTAGTGTCAAATTTGGCTTTCGATAGCTGTACCGACACCAATAGTACACATGAACGCAAACAAACTACATATTCGCGATTTATGCGACTATATGAGTGATAATATATAATTTTTACGTGTTTTGATTTAAAGTGGGTCAAAACTCCATTTTTGAAAATACTACAAAACACCTCCTATAGTAAAAATTAAACCACTAGAATCATCATACACTAGTTAAAGATCAATTTCACGATGAAAAATAGTGAAAATAGCTTACTAGCACGTCGAATTTGGCCGTGAAACGCCATTTTCTTTCTCGCCCTTTCTTTCTCTTTTTTCGATTTTCTTCTTCTGCACGTTTTTTTTTTCTTTTCTTTCCTTTATGGGCAAGATGAGCAATTGAGCAATTGAATGAATTTATCTCATCTTATGTTACCACGCTTTGCACGCTAACTAATAAACAACTCCCCCACCTAACCTTCAATTAGATAATATCATTTAAACCACTACACATACCTCTCATAACATTAACTAATAAGGTTATGAATAATAATGTTATGACTAATATTATCTAATATTATTCATAATAAGGTTATGAACAATATCATCTAATGGTCATAACATACATACATTCATTTCACAAGAAACATACCACACAACATCTACAAAATCTTGGGGTCCCATGTTATGAAAATGAGGGTCGTTACAATATTTATCGATAAAAAACTGGTTAACCGATCGGTTTACTGACGGTAAAAACACCAAGATCGATAATTAAGAATTAACCGAGACGAGGAAAAATTGTACCGTCGTAGTGGCTCCATGAGTTGCTTGAGGGGTAGAGAAAACGCAGTAGTACGAGTGCTCCCTAGTATAAGGAAGTTTGTTGGAAAAATTTTGGACCGAATGTTGCAGTAAATTTTTCACATCCTTTAGGTCGTTCGCCAAAACAAGGATGACACGACTCATAACTTTAACCGCATTGGCTAGTTCATCGAAAGCCTTAGGATGAACAGTTGCAGTTGACACTCGAGGCTCCCTACTTGCCTAGGGTGGTTCTTCTTCCGTGGCAACATCCTGGTGCTTTTACACAATATTTTTTGGGGCAATATTAGAATCTGCCCCCTCTCCATGTTCCTCCTGCTCCTCCTCTTCTTCATCTCCAGCTTCATCTTCATTTTCAATGTCTAATTCCTTAATGACGTCTTGTTGTCGATCATCATCACTGAACAAAGAGCACTTGTACATCTACAAAAAACAAAGACACATTAAGAAACATAACGGTTTAGGTAATAAAATCACTGAACGGCAAATAAATAAAACACCGATCAGAAAAATAATTAAAATCGATCGAAAAGCGATTAGGAAATAAAATCATCTGAAAAGTTATGGCGCTCAAAAGCGTGGGAAAATCAAAATTCGAATATGCAATTAACCGTGTGGGAAGAATGGTCACCGATAGGTGTCTAATCAATAATAAATATCATCGAGCGGTTGAATAAGATACCGATAGGTAATTGATTCAAAAGCATTCGGAATTATAAATTCGAAAACTAAATTAACCGCGTGGGCGAGGCTAAAGTTAACCGGGAGAAAAAACATTGATAAAGAAAATTCCAAAAGGGAAGAATGGTCACGGATCAATGTCCATTCCGTTATAAAAATCACCGTTCGGTTTAATAAATATACCGACCGGTGACAAATCGATTATAAAAAATGACCGATCGGTAAATTATTTTTAGAAGTGAACCTTTGAAGGGTCTGAGAGGACAGGAAAAAAATTTCCAGTCCTCTTTGTGTGCCTTTGAGTGTACTTCAGTATCCTTGGAAAGTTTGTCGAAGTCGTTGAGGGTGCCAAGGATGGAAACCTTTCATACACCCAGGCTTGCAACGCATGAATGCATCCATATATATTGTATCTTTTCTTCTCGCATTGCGATTTCTCCAATGCCAAATTGTCTATTAAATAACCATACACAACGAAACCCTAGTGATAGCCCCTACACCTCTGGACGTCATCAATCAATGCAATACATTTTGTTGAAAGGGAGTGGTGAGTATCAGGAATAAAAAACGATGCTAACATGTACATGTTAGCAAGCTTTTTGAAGTTGACATCCGATAAGTCCGTGGTCTGAAGAGTAGCCAAAATATGTTTGGCCTTAACCTGGTGACTCGAAGATTCGCAGTCAAGGGGGAGCAATTTCTTTATAGAATCAAAAATTGAATCTTGAGGCGCATCCATGAAGGTTGATTCGCGGACCTTCAACCCAAGAACAAGTGCAACATCGACAGGTTTTAAAGAAAGTTTGTTTTCCCCCAGATGGAAAACGTCGTTGCCTTTATACCTCCCAACAAAACAATGGATTAAAGCACTAGTCATTTGCATATCCGACACCTTCCATAGCGGACCGAGGACCTCATCATCTAATAACTTCTTCTTCGCATCAGATAAACTGCCGTAAATGTTTTGCACGGTTCGATCCATTGGTGTGCAGGTGGTAGCAAATGTTTGAAGAAACGAAGAGTTTTTTTTAAACAGTAGTGTTAGGGGTCAGTACAACAAATAAAACCCTATTTATAGGCGGGAAGTCGGAATGACTATCTTAAGAATTATCGGTTACCGAGCGATAAACTATCGGTCAATTATCGGTTACCGATCGGAGAAGAAAGTGGACCGTGGAAATAAGTGGCAGAATATTTACTGATACAAATGAGAAATCAGTAAAACTGATTGTCGGTTGAAACATCCACCGATCGTATATGGTTTTTATCGATCGGTAAGAAATCAACCGATCGGTTAAACTATTAACTGATCGGTATCCTAACGAATAAGGTATCCACTAATTTATCAATCGGTTAAACTATTAACCGATCGGTACAATATTCTTACCGATCGGGAAAAAATCATACAGATCGGTTAATAGTTATTGGCGGATTTTCTGTTTATTATTTTATTATTAAGCATTATCTAATTTTTCATTAAAATAATGTAAACAACTACGAAATGGACAAGAAATATTAAAAATAAAAAGAAAATGATTTTCTGCAACAAACTCCCTTGATCGGTAATTACAATGAACAATTGACCGGTCAGTTAAAAATAGCACATCGGTTAAAACATCCATCGATCGGTTAATTTTCTTACCGCTCGGACAAGGTTCTTACCAATCAGTTACAAATCAAATCGATCAGTTGATAAACGGTAATTATAAAATTGACCTGCCAGTGCTTCTGTTACATTGGTTTTTTGCATGTCCTGTTGTTATGGCCATAGTCACCGTGTCTACCACACTTTACATGACGTATTTCACCTTTAGGTGGTATACGGTGCTTGCGTGGAAGCCCAAGAGGCACTCTGTCCTTAGAAGGAAGTACAAGAAGACAGTCAGATGCTTGTGGCCATTGACTCTTGTCTAGCGTGGGATGAAAAAATTTCGAATATGTCATCTTGTATGTCGCAGTCATGAAGTAATTCTCGCAAAATGAATACACATTATGATTATGATAGGTTATGGCGGCCATTGCATGAGAACAAGGTAAACCATTAATGTACCATCGATTGCATGTGCACAATCCTAATCACAAATTCATGTAATTTGTTTTGAACTCAGTGTCAATGCCATATTCCATGTTCCCATACGCAATCACAGACTTGCGCCAAGACCATTCAGTAATAACATGTAAGTGCTCTTGCGCCCTTGTAGTAACCACACCATTCATCTCTTCTGTTTTACAATGATGGTTATCATGATATTCTGTAACATGATGTCGAATTGTTTCTGTCATTTTCACCGGTGGTAGAGATCTTGCGCGCTTTAACACATTGTTGTAGCTCTAGGCAAAGTTTGTGGTTAATAAATCATATCTTCGACCTGGGAACATGGAACGTGCCCAATGATTTGGTTCTGAGTCCATAATCCACTTAACCACATCTGAACCACATTGTTCTTGTATTTTACCAAGGACATTATCTCATTTCATAGATGAATATGCTCTAGCCAAAACCCAAAACAATTTTCGAGTCGTGTCATCTTTGAAGGCACTGTAAAGATTTTGGGCTAAATGTCGAACGCAGTATGCATGATGGACATTGGGCAAGATTGTTAGCACGGTTCTTAGTAAACCTTGATTCCTATCAGATATCAACACAAATTTGGCATCACGACCAATTATTCTATCTGTAATGATCTCTAGGAACCACTTCCAACTTTCAGCACATTCTAACTTGACCATAGCAAACGCAATAGGAAGTAGGCATTTGTCGCCATCATACGCAGTAGCAATCAATAGATGTCCAAGATATTTCCCTCTTAGGTGTGTCCCATCAACCAATAGAAACTTGCGCATAGTACCCAAATAGGCTCCTACAGATGGACAAAAAGCCCAAAACATCATGTTAAATGCGTTATCACTGTTAATGTCAAGTGCTAAAACAACAAGGGGATCTACACGTTGCAACTCCAAGAAGTAACGAGGTAAGTTCCTAAAAGACTCTTCCAACTTACCCGATACTTGATCTTTTGCCATTTCTTTTGCATACCATGCCTTAAAATAGCTCAATGTCACTCCAAAGTCTATGCTAAAATCGGTTTTTATCTTAGCAGGTGTGTACGTAGGATGACTAGCAAGACGGTTCCTAATCCATAGAGCAATATAGGAACATTTGGCATTACGATATCCACGACCGCGAAGCGGGAAAAAACAAGTATGCTTAGGCTCATATCGTTTAATGGTGAAACGATCCCCGACAATGGATGCATGTATCCTCTACTGACAATTTCCATCAATGCATCTTGCAGATACAACACTTGACTTCATCTTGGTACCCACATACTCATAGTTCTTGTACATGGCATTCTCTCTCAATGCTTTTACAAATGCTTGCTTGTCTTTAAATGTTTGGCCGACAATAAAATCTCCTTTTCCTTGTGAAACCATCCTCTTCAGATAAATAGCCATCCATTGCACATTTTATGGGTACGTAATCATGTACCTTTGAACCCGTAGAACATTGAGAAGAACCACTTTCCTGTGTGCCAATTGGATCATGCAATGGCACAAAATCATCATCAACTATAGTGTTGTTGTTATCACCGTGCCCGTGATTGTTATTTTTAGCATCAATTGAGAAATACAACAGTCCTGACTGTCATGTTGATCATCCAATGACACAAATTCATCATCAACTATAGGGTTGTCAAGATCACCGTGCCGATATTTCACATTGCAATTTTCACTGCATTCATCTTCTGAGGCCGTGAATGGTACATTGAGGTCAGGAATCCTCATATCAGTACTTGTATGATTTTTCTCGATGTATATGATCACATTTTCACAATCATAACATTCAAATAAATCAAACATGGTCAATAAATCATCTTGCCCGGATAAATCGTGTGTAAATATCTCTTTCTTGTATTCGTCCAGAGAGTAGATCAATTTGTAAGGATGGGTGTTGTGCTAAAGTCCAAAAGCTTCCAGCACGTGCCTCTTGAAGTCCACAAACATCACGAGATAATTTATGGTTATAACGTTACATGTTCCACTATGGTAGGTTGTTGCAAATGGTTTTTTCACGGTGCGAGAACCACCATAGTGACATAACACAGGCACAAAATATCCCTGAAGTTGAAACAAAACTAATTGTCAACAACTTGTTGAATTGATCGATAAATAATTATTATACAAATAACCGATCGATAACATCGATCGGTAAATAACGATTATAAAAATAACCGATCGGTAAATAAAGATCAAAAAAATTACCGATTGGTAAATAGAGATAGATAAATAATTGATCAGTAATTAATGATCAAATAAACTAACGCTCGGTAAGTAACGATTACACAAATAACCGATCGGTGAATAATGTTCAAACAAATTACTGATTGGTAAATAATCTTCAAACAAATTATCGATTGGTAAATAGAGATAGATAAATAATCGATCAGTAATTAATAATCAAAGGAACTAACGCTCGGTAAGTAACGATTACACAAATAACCGATCGCTAAATAATGTTCAAACAAATTACCAATCGGTAAATAACGAATATACAAATAACAGATCGGTAATGCATATTATGGTAAGGATTGGACATGATGGATGATTTTTCAAACTATCAGTTCAAATCTGTACATGGGTGAGTAGTGCGTAAAGAGTAGCGCGTAAAGAGTGAGTAGTGTTTGTAGTAGAGTTGAAAAGGTATGGTAAAGCTCGCATAATAGGTAATGCCATCTTCCTTTAATTTTCACAAGTAGTGGACTTACCATTTTTGAAAAGTGCAGCAATATGCAACGATCGGTCGAAACCTCTTAAGATATGCAACACCTGGATCTTGAGTGATATTAACGATATGCAACGCCTAGATCAGTCGAAAGCGCTTTGTAAATGAAGATGCTCTTTGTTGTCAATGAAGAGGGGTAATATACTTCCCCAGTTCGACATGACATTGAGGTGACGAGTTTCTATCAAGTGGTACGGTACACTTAACTTACCGGGAGATAACTTAAAGAACGGTAAGGTAGCGGTATCCGCCCAGTCACAAATTGAAAATTTCATAACCGACTGAAATGATTATCGATCATTTACCGTGTTGTGACTTATTTGCTTCTTCGTTCGTTCGATTATCTGTAACCATTTGTTTGATGTCTAACCGATCGGTAACCGGTCAGGGTATCACACGATCGTTAGAAAATAGCAATTTGGGTAGAATGCTCGGTTGGTTTCTTTGGTTTCTCTTTTTACAGATGTGGCTGATATATAGATTTATAAGTTCACAACGCTGCTTAACCATTCGATCACCAATAACTCTTTGGTAAATGATAGATCACTGATCGGTAACCGTTCGGCCAGAATGATAGATATCGATCGGTGATATGTCGGTTAGTTATCGGTGATCGATCGGTAACCGGTCGGGGTATTGCACGATTGTTAGGAAATAGCAATTTGGGTAGAATGCCCGATAACTAACCGATATATCACCGATCGGTGACCGTTCGACCAAATTAATGTTAGTTACCGATCGGTTAGTTATCGGTGATCGATTAGTAGTAGCAATTAGGGTATTTCTTTGGTTTCTCTTTTTACCGATAGGGTCTCTATGCTTACGGAGGGGGTCACGTGAGTTGCTATTAGGGAAAGGGGCAAAATAGTCTGGCACGGCAATCGAGTCACAACGATTTGATTAAAAGATGACCAATGAATTGTAAAGGACCCAAAATCTAAATTTTAAAAACTTGGGACCTTTGTTATAAAAATTCAAACTTTTAGGACCCAAACTCTAAAAATTCCTTAACTTTAATACATCAAAATAACATACTTTTCAATGAAATTACAAATTTGATGTGAACGCTTTATACATCAAATTTGTAATAATTAGTGTGGAAATTTCAATCTTCTTAGTATTTTTCATATATATATATATATATCAATATCATTTGAAGAGTTGAGAGTCAACTTATAAGCCTAGAATTAACGAAATAAACTAATTATGATCTTATTGTTCTTGTTGAAAATTTGCAGCCACTTGTGGGATACGGAGTGGCTAGGGTTTTGGATTCAGGAACTGAAAGGTTTAAGAAAGGTGATTTGGTGTGGGGACACACCGGATGGGAAGAATACAGCCTGGTTACCAATACTGAATCCTTATTCAAAATCAAGTACACTGATGTTCCACTTTCCTATTATGCAGGAATTCTTGGTAAATTACTACTCTTCTTCTTCTCCTCTTTTGATTTCATTTATGAAGTGGGCTTAATTATTATTGTTATTATTATTATTATTATTTAGTTGGGTTTGAGGTGATAATAATATTTTATCATAACATAATTTGGTGCTTTAATTAATTTTTAAAAATTAATTGTATTGTTTGTTTGTTTGTATATGTAGGAATGCCTGGTATGACTGCCTACGCTGGTTTTCATGAGATTTGCAGTCCTAAGAAAGGGGAATGTGTTTTTGTGTCAGCGGCAGCTGGTGCCGTAGGCCAGCTTGTTGGGCAGTTTGCCAAATTGATGGGTTGCTACGTGGTTGGAAGTGTTGGATCCAATGAAAAGGTGAGTTTCCATTCTCTTTTTTCATGGTTCTCAATAATTTGTAAGACGCTTAGTCTCAACCCCTATATATATATATATAACCTATACGTGCATCTCAATAAATAAGACTAATCACTTTTGTCTCCATCATAGGAGTGGCTCTTGAGGGTGTTAATTTCTTTTCTTCCATTCCTTAAATCTAATATATATATATATATATATATATATATATATATATATATATATATATATATGATAGAATCTGAAACTAGAAGAAGATGAAGAGAGGAAGAGGAATAAGAAGAAAAAGTAACTGGAAGAAGACAATGAATTGTATTATTTGTATCACAACCTAATAAACTGAATTAAACACATATATATATAACAAAGACTGAGACACTTAGAGATAGCATGTGGCACCCCCACACCTCGGACCACCATTCATCGCGGGACGGAGTGCAGAATGTCGGGACAGGACGTCCAACGTAAGCATCACCAACCATCTCACGTCTTCCATTGGGATGGTTGAGAACCTACAAGCCTCAACCAGACTCTCCATAGAGTCTTTTTTTTTTCCATCAACCTGATAAACTTAACAGTTCTAAAATCAGTCATACACCTCCATATATGCCAAGACAATAATGATCTCCAAAATGAATACATATAATCATCATTAATTCCAAAATAGACCAAGACTGGCTAGGGTTAACAAACCCAGACTCATCATCAAAAGTCCAAGGCCCATGACAATCATAACAGTTATACAACTTCTCACCATCTAAGTTTAGCATGTGTTATAAATTACATATGTACCAAAAATAACAAAAAGATATACACATGTAATACAAACATCCATCCTCATACAAAAATCTCTAGGCTCACATCAAGGATGTCCTAGCTCTGCAGTTGGCTAGGCCCTCAAGCAAATGCAACGCCTTTGCTCTTATTTGTAGGACCTGAAATGAGAGTGAGAGGGTGAGCCAACTATGCCTAGTGAATACTATTCAATTATGCCATCAATTATACATCGATAAAAGTCATACATATATGGACATGAAATAATGCTCATGAATATGTGAAACATAAAACACATAATATAATAAGCATTCAACTATTATCATGTATATAAAACCATCCACTAACCCTTAGCTACATATAAAGACCTAAAAGTCGGTCCTCCCATGTTAGGGTATAGCTTATCATCTTTGGGTCATTCATCTACTTTACTACATCATTTTCCTACTGTAATAGACCCAACTTATGGTCCTCCCTTATTGGGGTACAGTCATTTAATCAAGACCATTCACTTTCAACCCATAAGTGAAATGATCCTTCCAGGTGGGGTAATAAATACCTTACAGCCTTTGGAGTATGTCAATCTCATACAGTTAAACCTTCATTCATAGAAGATTCCATTTCCACCTGTAGAGAAATTAGCTTGGCAATATCTCAAGCCTTCTAGATATTCAATATTCAACTCCAACTCCAGAGAATTTAGCTTAGCAATATCTCAAGCCTTCTAGATATTCAATATTCAACTCCACCTCTAGAGAATTTAGCTTGGTAATATCTCAAGCCTTCTAGATATTCGATGCATGCAATTTCATAATATATTAAACACATGCATTTTCATAATAATATTTCATGACTTTCGACATACAAGTATAAGTTAATATGATGACACAAGTAATAAATATAAGGAACAACTACTCACAACCAAGCCACGCAAGCTATGTTATCCACACACGGATCAACCCCAATTCCAATCCAAATCAAAATCAAGATCCTGAAATGTCATATTCATTCATACCATATCAATTAACATAATAACTTACATAGTAACATCCATCATCCAATTCTCAATACAAGGAATTAGCCTAAGTCCTACACATCCATCTTAGGCTATTACATCAATCAATGATATGAACTATGTAGAAACACTACATAGCCCTTACAATTCCCAAATCCACATTAGAATGTATACATTATGACCAACTCTCATCCTAGTCAACACAACCCACATAATCAAGTGTCTCAATATCACACGTCATACTACACAATTTCAATTCGTATTCATAAACCATAATTCAACTCATATGATGAAATTTACACCATAGGCATCCACCCAGCCCAATTACATGTTCACATCGTGTCTAGATCATCCCAATGCATAAGCACACAACATATAAGCCAATTCACATGCATAGCTATTGATCCAACTCTAATCATGCCCAATTGCATGCTTTTGTAATATTTAGGCCTAAGCCAATATAATTCAATTAAACCATACATCATGATCAAATTGATCATAACCCATCTAATTCACTACAATTACCAACATTTAAGCCATAACATCAATTATGCCTTGTTATGAGATTAAGCTAATAAATAGGCTTATCCAATTACATAGCCAACATTGGGCATATAATAATATGGATCATCATAATTCATATCTAATTAGATATAAATCAACTCAATTTCACTTTTAAGGGTCATGTATTCTAAAAGCCCCAAAATTTGGGAACTTCCAAGGTTAGGCCATATTGCCAATTTGAACTAGGTCATCATGTTCTACCTTCTCTAGTCCAAAGTTAGCACCAAGAATCCATTAAATATGTCCATTTAGTGAACATAGTTGACATGCAAGTCCTATACATAGCCTTAAGTCCATATTCTAGGTTAGGGCCATTTGCACTAAACCTTAAGATTTCACCATGGAAATTTCAATTAAAACCCAAGTATAAGCACTTACCACTTTCAAGCTAAACATATTTGACATGCACATGCAACCATCAATTCTAGGTCTAGGTTCTTAGCCATGGTTCTCTACAAGAGAAACCATTTCAAACTAAAAATTGGGGTAAACACCATTAATGGCTTCCATTAAGCTCTAGGATTCATAAAATACAATATATTAATTCATCCAGGTGTAGCTCAACACATACAACAGCCACATAACATGAAATTTATACCATTCTAGAGCACATAACCACATTAGAGAGTGATTTTGGGAAGAAAAATGCTAAAAAATCATACCTTATCTTAAAGGTTTGGCATGGAATTCCCTAGAGCATCAAAACCCCCCAATTCTTCTCTTCTCCTTTCTCTTCTCTTTTTTTTTTTTTTTCTTTTTCTCTCAACTCATCTCACTCTCTAAGACGTCCTTGGAGAAGAGAAATGGGGCATGTATGCCCCATATGGGACACTTGTCCACACTCATGCACCAACTTGACATGTGTTGGTCTCATTTTTCTCATACCAACCACATGTACTTTAACCAATCTCATGCTTCCATGCATTTTAATGCCCAATCAATCTAATACACCAAATTTTTATTTTCATTATTTTTCTTTTATTCAATCAATCTTAGCCCATATCAATTCATGGTCCAATGGGCCTATGCATAAATAATAACACATGCATTATACTTTTATTTAACATGGCCCATATACAATTTATAATGCACACATTTATATTAATATGTTAATATGTCACTATTAATTCCATTAATACCAAAATCACAATATTAATAATGATAATTTCTTAAAATAGCATGCATTCTTAACTTATACGGGCACGTGGAGTTGGGCATCAATATAAACGGGACATGGGACATGGGACATGGGACAAGTGAGGAAAATTTCAGGGCGTCACATCTCACCCACCTTAAAAGAAACTTCGTTCTCAAAGTTTAAAGTCAAGAAATTACCTGAGCCCATAAACTCGACAAAGTGCTCCCTCATATAGTCTCCGCGCTCCCATGTAACTTGCTCCTCGCCATGAAATTGCCATTTCACCTTGACAATAGGGATTTCTCGACTGCGTAACCTCTGTACCTTCCGGTCAAGAATTTGGACAGGTTCCTCATCATAGGTCCCATCATGCCTCAATTCCATGTGTCTCCAATCCAAGACATGATTAAAATTACTCTTGTACATTCTCCGCATTGACACGTGAAAAACATTATGTACTGCTGCAACCTGAGGTGGCAAGGTTAAACGGTAAGTGACGGGGCCAATTCGTTCTAAAATCTTGAACGACCCAATAAATCTCGGAACAAGCTTGCCTTTTATCCCAAACCTCGTTTGGCCCTCTGAGGGGAGACCTTCAATAAAACTTGGTCACCCACCTCGAACTCTATGGCCTTCCGCTTTGTATCGGTGTAGCTCTTCTGTTCGTCTTAAGCTATCTTCACATTATGCTTGATCCGTTTGATCTTCTCTGTGTGTTCTCCTACAAACTCGGGTCCCAACATAGCGACATCCCCTACCTCCGTCCAACACATGAGAGACCTACATGGTCGGCCATACAAAGCCTCAAAGGGAGCCATGCCAATACTGGACTGATAACTGTTGTTGTACGCGAACTCACACAGGTGCAAGTACTCAACCCAGTTACCCTCGGACTTAAGGACACAAGCTCATAGCATGTCCTCTAAAATCAATATCAACCTCTCGAACTAGTCGTTCGTTTGAGGGTGATAAGCGATACTGAGATCTAGCTTGGTGCCGAGCTGCCTCTGTAACCCCTACCAGAATACCAAGGTAAATCTCGGATCCCTATCCAATACAATTTGAACCAGCACCCCATGAAGCCTGACTATCTTCCGTATATACAGCCTGCTTAGCTTGTCCATAGAATCCCTAATGTTCACTGGTAGGAAATGAGCGGATTTGGTTAAGCGATCTACTATAACCCAAATAGTATTATGTCTCCTTGGGGTGTTAGGTAGTCCCACAACAAGATCCATAGTAACATGCTCCCATTTCCACTCAGGGATGGCAAGTGGTTGCATCTGCCCTCCAGGCTTTTGATGCTCAGCATTGACTCTCTGGCAGATCTCGCACCTTTAAATAAACTAAGCTATCTCTCTCTTCAAGTCGGGCCACCTCAGCTTGCAGCAGTACATAATTTTTTTCACGTGTCGATGCTGAGAATGTACAAGAGTGATTTTGATCATGTCTTGGATTGGAGACATGTGTAATTGAGGCAAGATGGGACCTATGATGAGGAACCTGTCCAAATTCGTGATCGAAAGGTACAGAGGTTACGCAGTCGAGAAATCCCTATGGTTAAGGTGAAATGGCAATTTCATGGTGAGGAGCAAGTTACATGGGAGCGCAAGGACTATATGAGGGAGCACTTTGTCGAGTTTATGGACTCAGGTAATTTCTTGACTTTAAACTTCGAGGATGAAGTTTCTTTCAAGGTGGTTCATGGCGAGGAGCAAGTTATATAGGAGCGCGAGGACTTTATGAGGGAGCACTTTGTCGAGTTTATGGGCCCAGGTAATTTCTTGACTTTAAACTTCGAGGACAAAGTTTCTTTTAAGGTGGGTGTGATGTGACGTCCTGAAATTTTCCTCACTTGGCCCATGTCCCGTTTATATTGATGCTCAACTCCACATGCTCGTATAGGTTAAGAATGCATGCTATTTTAGAAAAATATCATTATTAATATTGTCATTTTGGTATTAATGGAATTCATAGTGGCATATAAACATATTAATATAAATGTGTGCATTATAAATTGTATATGAGTCATGTTAAATAAAAGTATAATGCATGTGTTATTATTTATGCATGGACCCATTGGACCAGTAATCCGCCTGCCGTCCCGCAGGGAATGGTGGTCCGAGGTGTGGGGGCGCCACAGTTGGTATCAGAGACCAAGTTCGCTCGGGGTTGTCTTAGTTGTTGACTTAGATGACTTGACCTAGGTTGATCAAGTGGAGAGTTAGGTGACTTAAAAAGCTTATAAGATAAGTTAAAAGCCTTACTATCCTATTTTCTGTATGTATTATATGATATGGGTAGTTATGAGGCTTTGAGGATGTTTTGGATGCTCTTCTGTATAATGATTGTTCATATTTTTGCTTCTCAATGGCACGAGGAGAAGTGAAAGAGGTAGACAACCACACATGGAGTCAAAGAAGATAGAATCAAGATGTTGGAGGAATTGGTTGTTGTTCAGGGTCGCATGATGGCAGCTCAAGCAACACAGATGGAAGCTCAAGCAGCTCAGATTCAAGAGTTGGTGAGGAGAGCAGAGGCTACTACACCGCAACCACCTCAAGTTGTACCTCAGGAGGCAGGTAGCGGTGAGGTTGAGGCTGATCCTACGGGAGCTGATGTTGCCACTGAGCCCCCTTGGCTGCACCATAGCCTGAGATTGCACCCGTGCCTATTCCTACTCCAACTAGAGGCCCCTCAAACCATTAGATTAAGATGGGAGAGAGATTCATGAAAATAAAGCCAGAAAAGCTTTATGGGGGAGCAGAGCTGAAGAAAGCTGAGGACTGGTTGAAAAATGTTGAGAAGATCCCACAGACTCTTAGCCTTGATGAGGAAGCCCAAGTGCTTTGTTCTGCTCACATGTTAGAGGGTGATGCAGATGACTGGTGGACACCTAGGCTGAAGAACCATGGCACAGTTCAGAGTTGGCAGTTGTTCAGACAACTCTTCCTAAAGGCTTATGTCCCTGCAACAGAAAGGCAGAAGAAGAGGCTTGAGTTTATAAATCTCAAGCAATGCACCATGACTGTTCGCCAGTATGAGATTAAGTTTATGCAGTTTAGTACAGTCTACTGAGGACCAGATCACATAGTTTATGATGGGGTTGAGGCCAATGATCAGGCAGGCCTTGTCAATGACTGAGATGGCTAAGTTCAAGACTGTGGCAACGAAGGCCGCACAATTTGAGCTTCATGAGCATGTTAAGGATCAAGTTGGACCCGCAGCTCAGGCACCACAACTGATACAGGCCGAGACAAGTGGGAAGAACTCTTGGAGGGAGAGGAGATTGGGAAAAGAAAGGAAATTTTAGAAGGAAGCACAGTCTAAGGGTGCTCAAAGCAAGTCATCTCACATCCAGACTGGTTTTAGGTCTTCACCATTCATTGTACCTTCTACCCCAGTGGCTAGTCAGGCATAGAGGCCACCACCCCCATAGTCAGGCAGAGGCAGAGGTGGTAATGGGGCTACATCACATTCAGGATTTACTGCTCCTAGAGCTCCATTCATCTGTTATCGGTGTGGCCAACCCGGTCACAGGAAGTTTGAGTGTACGAACCCTCCGATGGCATCTCAGGGGACAGTGCAACAATCAATTGGCTGAGAAATTGCCAAGGTAGCCACAGAGCCAAATCCAGCTGCATCGAGGACCTTAATGGAAGGTATTCTTCATATTTGTGATATTTCGATGCATGTTTTATTTGATGCTGAATCTACACTGTCATTCATTTTTGGCCGCATGGTAGATAGATTGCATTTGACCCCCATTAGAGCTAGTACATGGTTAGTTGTGAGTACTGTAGCTGGGGAGAGGATTTACCCAAACTTGATATGTAATCACTGTGTAGTGAAAGTAGGGGATTTTGAGATGCCTGTGGACTTTAGAGTCATAGAATTCCTTGAGTTTGATGCAATCCTTGGGATGGATTGGCTCGCCGCATACCATGCAATAATAGATTGCTTTCCAAAAAGAGTCATTTTCCAAATCCCTGAGCATTATGTGTTTGCATTGCAAGGGAGAACATCAAACCATCCAATCACTAGAGGTAGATTGGTAACTGAGGAAGACGGAGAAATCTTGGCTGGGATAGTGCCAGAGGAGGATGAGACCAGTGGGATGAGACTTGAGGACATCCCTATAGTGAGAGATTTCAGTTGTATCACCGAGGTTGAGTAAGTGCGAGTTTTGGATCACCGAGGTAAAATTCTTGGGTCATGTGGTGAGTTCAGAAGGGATTTCAGTTGATCCATGCAAGATCGAAGCCATTATCAGTTGGCTTAGACTTACCACGGTGATCGAGATCAGGAGTTTTCTGGGTTTAGCAGGATATTACAGGAGGTTTGTGCAGGGCTTCTCTAAGTTGGCTGCACCCCTTACTAGACTTACCCAGAAGGATGTGCCCTTTATGTGGGCGGATGAGTATGAGAATGTCTTTCTAGATCTGAAAAAGAGGTTGACGACATCTGCGCCAGTATTGATTCTACTAGAACCTAGTCGGGAGTTGGTTATCTACACTGATGCCTCTCGTGTTGGCTTGGGGTGTGTGTTGATGCAGACGGATAGGGTCATTGCTTATGCATATTCACAGCTGAGGCAGAGTATACTCCAGGAGGCTAACAGATCTCATTATGTTATTCATCTGGGGGAAACCAAAATGTATCATGATATGAAAAGGATGTATTGGTGGTCCGAGGTATGGGGGCACCGTATAACAAAATTCTAACCATAAGTCTAACAATGGTAAACTAACTACTAACTATAATTCATATCCTAACATTCCCCCCTTAAACTTGGAGGAGAGGAAAACCTAACTCCAAGTTTATCCCTTAGAAGAAGAAAACGAGAGGAAGTTATTGCTTTAGTGAATACATCAGCCATCTGATCCTGTGAAGACACATGCCTAAGATAAATCTGTTTAGAAAGAAGCTTCTCCCTCACAAAATGAGGATCAATTTCTAGGTGCTTAGTTCTTGCATGGAAGACAGGATTGGCTGACATTAATATAGTGCTAGCTTTTGTCACAAAACCGGAGAGGGGGCCGAGAAGGAACCACCCGAAGTTTCAGCAACAGAGAATTAATCCACATGATTTTCGCAGTCATGTTAGCTAAGCTCCTATATTCAGCTTCAAATGAGCTCCGAGACACGGTAGGTTGTTTGCGAGAGGACAAAGACACAAGATTGGAACCAAGAAAAATGCCAAAACCAGAAGTGGAACTCCTATTTTCGGGATCAGAAGCCTAGTCTGCATGACAAAAGCCAGTAATATCCAGCTAAGAAGACCTCTTGAAATGAAAACCATAATCTAAAGTACCTTTAAGATACCTTAGAATGCGTTTAACACAAATCCAATGAGACTGTAAGGGAGTTTGCATGAACTGACAAACTCTATTAACTGAATAGGCAAGTTTTGGGCGAGTAATTATAACATACTGGAGAGCACCAACCACGCTTCTATACAGCTGAAGATCCTCAACGGGATCACTACCAAAAGGATATAACTTCTCACCAGTAGCCATTGGAGTGTTAATCGAGTTAGCAAACTGCATTTTGGTTTTACTAAGCAGATCCAAAATATACTTTCTCTGTGACAAGAACAAGCCATCAAATGTAGACTCAACTTGAATGCCCAAAAACTAGTTTAGATCCCCCTGGTCTTTCAAAGAAGACAATGAATTGTATTATCTGTATCACAACCTAATGAATTGAATTAAACACACATAACAGAGACTGAGACAGTTAAAGATAACAGAATTCTAACCATAAGTCTAACCATGGTAAACTAACTACTAACTATAATTCATATCCTAACGATATATATATATATATAGATATATATATATATTCATGCATGATATTTTATTTATAAGAGAGCTTTACAACAGGAATAATTAATGCATTCACAGCATTCACATTAATATTACATCAAGAAATATTCATGTCATAGATATGTATAGAAGTTGCTATCGTATGGGTGATTGCGAATTAATGGCCTTTTTTCTATGTTCATTAATTTCCTTTCAATACATGAATTAAGGTGGAATTACTGAAGAACAAGCTTGGTCTTGATGATGCTTTCAACTACAAAGAAGAGCATGACCTTGATGCAGCATTGAAGAGGTTGGTACTCGTATCTACCTAGAAGATCAATCTCAAACATCACCATTAATACTGCAAAAGATCATATCTTGCTTTTCCTTTATGTATTATTGATTATAAATATAAATTATGTTATCCTTTCAATCTTAGCCACTTACACTTATATGCCCATTGTATTGTTAGCCTAAATAAGTTAAGATTTGCAAACGTTGATTTTTTTCAATGATGTGTA
This sequence comes from Paratinospora sagittata, assembly GCA_035771175.1. Classification (NCBI taxonomy): domain Eukaryota; kingdom Viridiplantae; phylum Streptophyta; class Magnoliopsida; order Ranunculales; family Menispermaceae; genus Paratinospora; species Paratinospora sagittata. Next base: position 8,413,709 of record CM069596.1, on the reverse strand, counting down.
TTTAAACCCCCTCACTTGAGGTCGAGAACTGAATTTTGTCCCCTTGCAAATAAGTGGGAGTTTATTCTCTCTCCTAAATAAGGTGAACCATGGTACGGAGTTGATTCTAATGGTTTTCACCCATTGGCCTGCATGTCCCCTCACCATTGCGCTCGTTTCTTTAGCTCTACTAAGGGACTTTGACTCTGTGGCAACATCCTCTAACCTTATACCATTACTCAAAGAAAAAAAAAAGAGTTGAAATTTCCATGTTAATTGATTAGCCAATTATATTCAAAATCATGAAAATGTGATCCTTATCTTGTAATTTTGTTCATGACTATGATCAGGTACTTCCCAGAAGGGATTGATATATACTTTGAGAATGTAGGGGGTAAGATGCTTGATGCAGTTCTTCTCAACATGAGACTCCATGGTAGAATATCAGTATGTGGACTGATTTCTCAATATAACCGCAACCAACCTGAAGGCATACGCAATTTATTTTGCCTCATTTCAAAGCGTATTCATATGAAAGGATTTGTCGTATTTGATTACTATGACAAGTATGAAGAGTTTGTAGAACTCACAAGGCAGTACATAAAGGAAGGGAAGATAGTATATATAGAAGATATTGTAGAAGGTCTTGAAAATGCACCTGCTGCCCTTATAGGACTTTATACCGGCCGCAACATTGGGAAACAAATAGTAGTAGTTTCTCACGAATGATTTGCCTTCAATATGTATGAATGTAATTTTTTGATTCATCATGTATATTTGTACGAGTAATGATTGACTAGCACATTTTGTTGACATTGCCCTTAAGAGTTGTTGGATCGCCTCGAATTACATGTTAATATGTGATTCGAGTGGATCGATCAACTCTCAAAGGCAATGTCAATAAAGTGTGTTTGAAAAATGTGTTTCTAAAGTATTTTTCTATTTATATATCTTTGTGCACTGAGTACATTCTTTTATGTACATGTACACTTGTATATTCAATATTTGTACTAATATGTAATTTATATAGAAAAAAGTTAAATCAACTTAACACCATTTGGAACACTCCCTTGTGATCCAACGGTGTGGGGAGTTTGAGTTTAACTGCATTTTAAATGGTGTATCCAGCATTTTTATATATATATAGCAATTCTTATAAGCAATTCTTGGAAAAGACCACTATTGAGTAGATTTGGTGAATGTTTGGAGTTGTATGTGTGGTAACTAGCTAGGTTACTATTATATATTTTTTTCACAATATATTTAGGTTAAATAATATAAGCCAAGAGGTGAAGTAGATTGTTAAAGTTTTATTCAATATTTCTAACAGACTCATTAATTTCATACAAAATCAATATCAATTAAGTCATTAATATTTTAGAAGGTTTAAGGTTGAAAGGGATATCTATATGGGCCTAGAGGATCACACAGAGTTAATGAGCATTTAGATAGGCTTCAAATTTGAGATTTAGTACACTAAATAAATGATTTATCATTTTATTTGGTTCTTGTATGGAATACTATTGCAAACTACAAAAAAAATCCCGGGTGCTTTATATTTTACATTGATTTCATTTACATTTTTAATATATCTAAATACTTTTTATGTTTATATGTTATCATTTAATTAAGTGGTATTATTTGTTAACAGAGTTTAAGTACTTAATCAAAACCTTCAAATTAAGTCTTATCTAATAACAATCGAAAGGTTCCAACAAATGTAACCAACCAATACATCCTCTCCATCGTGAGAGCAGTGAGAGCCTCCATCATACATAATGGAAGAAGAAGCAGTGCTCAAGAAATGGAAACCATTAAAATTGTCTATTGCTGAAGGAGTGGTAAAGAATGATGATGCCCTTATGAATGAAGGGGGGGAGAATGTTAACCTTATGTGTTGCAAGGAAACTTTTCTTGGGGAAGACGGTGATCAAGGAAGCATTCTCGAAAGCTATAATCAAAATGTGGAAATCATCTAGAAATCTAGGCATTACTTTTCTAGGAAAAAATCTCTTTTTATTCAAATTTAGCTTTGAGGTGGATAAGAATAAAGTGATTAGGGGAAGCCCTTGGAGTTATGATCAGAAACTGATGTTGTAGCAAGCAAGAGGTTACAATCACCAAATACCATGAATTTCTCATAAGTTGTATATGAAGCAACAAACGCACAAGGAGAAGAATCTATCCTAGGTTTCAAAGAAGATTCAATTGATAATTCCTCACACAACAACAAAACATGCATTTCCTCAATAGAAATCAGAGATTCACAAATTTGTATTGATGTTTTGAACGAATTGTATTTAGCAGGCAAGCCATTCAAAGTGTGAAAAATAAGATCAGTATCATCGACATGGTGTCCTGCAGTAGCCAAACTATCAACAATGTGCTTAAGACGTTACATATTATCAAGAATAGAAAGAGTGCCTTTCTTGATTGTTTGAAGTTAAGTCTTCAATTGGATGATATGTGAGCGAGATAACGAAGCAAATCAACATTCTAATGCACTTCACACTGCACAAGCAGTCGGCAATCCAATTACAAAGGCAAGAACACTCTCAGTCATCATCTTTGCATTAAGCCAACGCAAGACATGTTGATCATGTTGAATCCAATAATGATACTCAGGATTAATATCAAAGGAAGAACCATGAAGAAATTGTGACGGACATGGAATTGAACTATCTAAAAATTCAAAAAGATCATAAAAACAAAGAAGTAGAACAAATTGAGATTTCCAGAATAGGTAGTTCTTGGAATCTAACTTTACTGAAATAAGGTGTGTGATATTGGTAAAAGATGGTGAGGATACAAGTGATATTTGAGATATTACATTCTGCGAATCTGCCATTGAAAATGTGGAAGATGAAGTTTCCATTGATGAAAGAAAAAAAAATCGATCGTCCTGCTCTGATACCAAGAAAGACAAGAAGGAAGAATACTCTGTAACGAAAATATGCCTCAGCTGAGAATACTGAAGCTACAAGACCTTGTATTTATAGACAGTTAGTTACAGATACACCAATGATAATGTGACAGTTGTACAAGTTAGTTATAAAGAGATTACAATAGAATAGTGGGGAAGCTTTCTCTAATATCTAGATCCAATTGCACAATCTCCCTTTAATATGCATGACTAGAAACATTGGTAACGTGCTCGGTAGTCGAGTTGGAGAGGTACTAGATATCGATACAACAAATAATGGTGGTTGTTGGGGTCGTTACTTGAGAGTGAGAGTCTCCTTTTATTTACGAAAACCTCTACGCGGAGGACTCAAGATACCATTGTTGGACCAAACTGCTAACTGGAGTTTTGCTACAAATGTTGTCATGACGCCCCTGACGTAGGCTGACGTCATGACCGGCACAACGTACTATACACTGTACAAACTCATATACAGTATATAATACACTGTCAGCCTTCACGTACTCTCACAAACCTTCCCAAAATGTACAGAATATTTTTTTTTTCTAATATATACCACAAATTAAATTAAATCAAATATATATATAGATGATCATTCCACTCACATTCATTCCAGTCATTCCACAAATTAAATTCTCACCTGATAAATATCTATGATCATCTCATTTCCTCATATAAGATTACCACACAACCCATCTAGGTGATATTACATATATATAATGTGTGATAATTATACATATCAAAATAACATAAATATAATTTATTTCCTCCAAGCATACATACACATACCAGACAAGTTCTTTTTCCCTTCGAATCAATACCTGAAAGATTGGAGGAAATAGGGTGAGCAAACAACAGCTCAGTGAATATAGTTCTTGAGATGACAATTATATACATTTAGAGAAATATGACATTTAAAATCATTTCAAACACTTATTAAACACATCCATCGTTCAACGAATATCTTGTACATGTCAACAACATAAATTTCATGATTTTCAATAACACAATGCACAATCTCCCTCCTCCGCAAGGCAAGAGAGCGGGTCTAACCCTTGTATGGCCGTTACAAGGTAGCCACAACCTCTCATGACCCAATTAACAGTCATTTCAAGGATCGCAACCCTTGTTAGGACAGACCTACTGACAATGAGGACTCGCAAAACCTCATCCGGGTCTAATTCCTAACGAAATGACAATGAGGAATCGCAAAACCTCATCATTAAAAACTCCAATGGCTAAAATCAATTTGCATGATCCATAAAACTCAATGCATTATCTATAAATATAACATGCATACAATCAAACATTTGATATGCGTACAATGTCATACAAAAATCAAATCAAGAAAACTATACTCACAGTACAACACGTTCAACTTAAACCCAATCAACGTCGCTTTCGAGTCTAGCTCCAAGTTAAATCTCACTAATTTAACCTGTCACAAATTCAATTTCATGTATTCATATCTATTTACATCTTTAATGTCTCAACTCACTTCAAAACACGAATAATAAATCCATTTAGGACTCATAAGCCGTTGAAGAACCTACTAAATCGTTTCTGTGGTCAATCTAGATCTTTCCAAAAGAAAGAATAGCGAAAATAGATGTCCAAATCATATTTTCACGACACCATCTACTTAGTTACTAAAACGATCAAAGCATATCCAAATATCATGTTCTAACGTCCGGAATTCAGTTCTTCACGATTCTATGATCTCAAACCGGGATTTCATCGAGTTCATATCACTGGTCAATGTTCATTGTGCATTGTGCACGGTACACTATGCGTTGTTTACTGTGCACTATTCACTATTCACTATTTACTATTTATCACTATTCATCCGAAAGATGTAAATTATATTAAAATTGTCAAACGGTCTCCAAAACGCATAAAATAGAATCTAACCACAGATTTAGAGTCCCGACAATCCAGGGAGTGTTTTTCTACCTTCCTAGCGGGTTTTCATTCATGTTGGGGTCAAAATCCCAATTTGTCAAAACACCGTAAAACGGCTCCTACAGTCAAAATTACTCCGCTAGAAAGTTTACATCTATCTCAGATATCAATTTTACGAAGAAATAGAGTGGAAATCACTTACCACGGGTCCGGATTTCGGGCGAATCGCACGTTTCCCCCTTTTTCTGCTTCTCCTTCTTCTCTCTGTCCGCTCGTTCTTCTTTCTGCAACGTTTCTTTCTCTTCTTCTTTTTTTCCTTCCTTCAGCCACTCATTTCTTCTCTCTCTTCTTTTATTTATTTTTTAATTTATTTTTTTGTTTGGACGATGGTGAGAGAGAGTGAGAGTGACATGAATTCTTTTGTTTTTTTTTTTATTCTTCTTTTCTTTTTCAACGTTAGATGGTGGAAAGAGATTAAAATGAGAGAGTTGATATTTTCTATAGTAAATGATCCCATACTCCTCCTCTAACTTAATAAAACAACTTTCCCCCATTTTAATATTTAACTTTCATCCATTAAATCATTTAATAATTCAATTTCAATCTACACCATTTAATAATTCACTTATTTCACATGTATTCATATAGACACATGCATTAAATTATACTATGCCTTAAGTCTTTAAATCATACTCCAATCCACATGTTTAATTAACTAACCCCATAAATTAATCAATTTAATTCAACTCAATTCAACTAATACAACTTATATTCTTTATTTTCCGTAATTATAGCATGTATTTCATACACGCGTATATTTAGCTAAATACGTGTATTATCACGCATATATTCAGCTCATACGTATAAAATACGTATATTATACATCAACGTATATAATGAATTAAAATTGCGGAGTGTTACAAATGCAGCTAGCTAAATCATGCGTTTGAGACTACAATGCACCCAACCAGTATTCAACACTCTCTCTTAAGGATTCTCAATTTGGCGTGTGGCTTTGAGCTAGCCCAGATTACAGATCCTCTAAGTAGAGTTGCATGCTTCGCAAGAGAAGCCATATGAAAATTTTGCCTTCTCCCTACCAAAAATGACCTTCCATGAATTAGAGAAATCAAACATAGCTGGCACCAGTGGCCAACATCAACAATCGGCTTAAGGAACCACTAGCATGAGTGTGATATCGAGATCCACAGTTACCAATCCACCTTCTGAATTGGGTGAGATCGTGGGTGATATCCAAGGAAGGCCGATTAAGTTTCTTATTCTAGATAAGAGAACCATTATGATTTCCAATCCAAAGCTAGGCCACATAGTTGAAGTGTGTAATCCCAAAAAATTTGTTAAGGAATCTCACAAGATAACCACTGATGAATCCATATCACATCTTTCCAAATCAACCTCACAACCGAAACTAATGATCCCATTGTCACCATCCATGAGCACAGGTGCTAAGATAAAGGGCAAATCTCCCTTTGATAGAATTTCTAAATTGGTACTCGAATTCATTGGCAAAGGTTGGCTCAGACCAACTTCGCTGGAAGCCATGAGTTTGATAAGTTGGAATGTCAGGATATTGGGAACCACCGGACATTTTGAGCTATGCACAAATTTGTGTGACAAGAAAAATATGACATAGTCTTCTTAACTAATACTAAAGTAAACAAGCATCAAGCAAAAAAAATTCATTGCAAACTTCAATTTGATAAATGTTTTGGTATGGATAAGACCTGTCGTAGTCATTCTTTGTTGAAAAAACAATTTCATGATTAATATTCAAACTTACTCCAAGTGGCATATAGACGCCATAATAATGAATAAGCAAAATGAGGATTAGCATTTCACAGGTTTCTCTGGCGAGGGGATTAATGGGTTCTGTAAGGTGGCATGATACCCTTCAGGAGGTTCCCCAAAGTCATTGGAGTTGTTTCCTCTAAAAAAAAAGAAAGATTAAAAGTAGTTATATCTTTCTAAATTGTGTCTATCTTATTTTACGTTTTATTCCATCTCTAATATTAATACAATAATACGTATCGTTAATATCTCACTTTTCTTAATTTCTATATTGAAAAGGCCTTCACATATATATGTGTGTGTGCATGTGTGTATGTGTGTGTGTATATCCAAATCACTATAATCGATGTTCTGTTATTTTTATCTCCAATTAGGACTACTCTTATTATTTTTATCAATATATTAATTTTTAATTTTATCTTTTACATTTTGTGGAATGAATGTAATTGAAAATTTACAGTTCATTACATTCAGTCAAAAATAAAAAGAAGCAAATGCATTTAAAAACATTGTATTCTCACTAAGAATATGTCCTTGAAAATTTTGAAGATGCAAAACATTTTTTTTTTTAATTTCCTAACTTTTTTTACATCATTTTGTTCAACAACCTTAAGCAATAGCCAACACTTACTAGTTTGAGTTGTTAATTATAGCATCTCCCTACCTGAGATGCGGTATGGGTTTCGAGTCTCCTAAACCTCAAAGCGAGATAAGGAATAGTTATATATAGTCATATTGTGTTTTCTGGTCATTCCTCTTTAATTGGCTTGTTTGATACAATTTGAACTTAAAGCTTATTGCTTTTATAAAAGTGTTTATGAAAAAAGTGTTAATCAAATTACCCTCATGGCCCGAGTATATGAGAAGATATTTTGATGATTACAAATCACATTCTTATATTATATATATTGCACACGTTGCATATGCTACTGCATGTAGGTGCGATCAAGGTTTAATGACGCAAGAAGCTCTTAAGATCAAGTTCAAGACCATAATCGGTTGAAGATTGAAATATTATGTAATTAGGATGGAAGAATTCTGGCCATTACATGATTCAACAAGTATATCCCATTATACATAATTTTGCATATTGCATGTTTTTAAAACGTTTAAACGATTTCATACTTGATGGTTTTTTATCGGTTTTTTATCATACTTGTTGAATTTTTAAATGTGCAAATTGATTCAAATTTGTTGAGTTTGTTTTGATCGAAATATGTTGGTCTCTTGTTTTGTTTTGATCGAATATTCTCTATCAGAACGTTGACTTGTCGTGAGGACGTTGATGGTGCGTAAATAATACTTCAGTTAGGACGCTAACTATCTGGTAGCGCCCTTGTGTATCAGCCCAACAGTTATGTCAGGACGTTGATTGTGTGGTAGCGTGCTCAACAAGTTCTGTGACCTTAAAATGCTTTAAAGTGTTAGGTCGCTAACGTCGCTTTAGCGCCCTCATTTGATTTCGTGTACTTAAACATTTTTCAATGCTTCAAGACGCTTACTCTTCAGTAGCGCCCTCTTTGTTTTAAAATATTTATTCGAAAAGACACTAACTCCGAATTAGTGTGCTCATTGCGTAAGTCTTTAGGACATGTATTGTCCGTGAGCGCCCTTAAGGCACTAAACGACAAAATATGTTAGGATGCTTACGACGTTTTTAGGACGCTCGAGGTAATGAAAAAAGTTGATCAATGTCAGTACTTTGCTACCGTTTTGAACATTTTATTTCCATGTATACTCAGATAGTTCAGGTGCTGCTGCAAACTGAATTAACCACTTTCGTGAAATGTTTTGACCGTTGATTTGAAAAGAACTTTGAGTGCCAAAAATCTCTTTTTGAGAACTGAATGAATATCAAAGTTCTATATATACAACACTTAAGTTGCTAGAACGAAAGGGAAAAGAAAAACAAAAACAAAAGGGAGTTTTCAACTGAACTTGTTCAATACGTTTTTCACTTGGGCAAATACTTTTTGAAATTTCTATTACTCTCTTTACTGCAAATACTCTGATACTTGTGATATTTTCATATACTTGAAATCTCTTTGGATTCAAACTTTACTAAACATCTTTTCGAAAACTCATCAAAGAGAAAGAAGAGTTTTGAACCTCACGTCTTTCAGCTGCACTTCATTTCATACTTTCGCGAATCTGTGGTGACTAAGGATCCATTCCAAAGCTCTGTAAGTATTCTGCTGATTCTTTGGTAAAGGAATCAATCTTTGTACTTGTATTTCAGTTGTTAAGTGACTGTGTATGTCACTTGGTTTGAGCAAGTATCACGGTTCTTCTTGCACGCGAAAGTTGAGAAAGTGTAACGATTTTTCTCACACCCGTAACCTGAGAAAGTGTACCGATTTGTTCTTCACCGGCAAAAAGATCCTTAGTGGAGTTTGGACAAATTCTAACAGAGAAGGTTAGGTAGTAAACGTAGGCACGACTAAACCACTATAAATCCCTTGTGTCTTGCTGCTATTGTTTATTATTTTCTATTGTATTTTACATTCTGCCGTAACCTACTATAACTTATTATTTATCTTTAAGAAAGGTTAATAACTTGTAATTGTCCAATTCACCTCCTGCCCCCCTTCTTGAATATATCTGGGCCAACAAAAAGTATTTGCAAAAAACTATTGATAACCTAAACTCCAACTTTATTTAATAAGTGATAAGTGATTTTAGTTTTTTTTTTATTTAAAAAATTATAATTGCGGAAGCATAATAAAAAAGTTGCTCTTGAACATTTTTCAAATTGCGATAGATCAAATGAAAATAAACAAAAGGGCGAAACTTAAACTTTTACTTACAAAAAGTGAAGAAAAGTGTTTCTATGGTAGTAACAAAGGGACGTAATAGTAATTGACACATTCTGCTATTGACTTGTTTCTTTGACTTCGAGACTTGAATATTTAATCCACGAAATCAAATATAAATATCATAAGAATGACAAAAAAAAAAGAAAAACAAACCTTAAGCAAAAAATAAATCCCATTCTAAGTACTCTAATGTGTAATATTATGTTTGATCACTATTACAATACTTCAAAAAAAAAAAAAAAATGCTTACGTGGACGCATGGGAGCCATGAACGTTCCTAAACGAGTCCGACGTGGCAAGATGTAATTGAAGTCGCAGCTTCACAAAGATTTCGAATGCTTACGTGGCACGTTTTCAGTTACGCGTGAAATGGCACGGATAAGCCCGCAAATCTAAAACTCTTTCGTCTCATCAGATGCTCTGCTGCTCGCCGAGCATGGCGTCGTCCATGGCTCTCTCCGCATTCAGAGGCCTTAAAGTCCCAAAATGCCGTAAATTCTCTGTTTATAACTCAAATCTCTACAATTCTGCATCAACGATTTCTTTTGCTGTTCGATCTCAGAAGCAAAAGCAGCAGAGGATTTCGAGAACAGCTGCTTCGGTTTCAACAACGCAGGAAGAGATTCGAACCAATCCCGATGATCTCGTCGCTTCTATTCTCTCAAAGGTTAGAAGCTCTTTTCGGTTATTGATGTTGGTTAGAAAGGATTTGTGGATCGATTGAGCTCAATGCTTAATTTTTTTTTTCTGCGATTAGATTTTGAGTGATCAGGTGGAATTGGGTTCTGGAAGTGAGGTCATGTTAGTGAGTGTCCGCGGAGTTCTGAATTTATGTGCGTTTCAATGCTGCATACTTGGTCTGCAATTTATGTTTTATTGGTAGATTTCTGTTGATGATAATGAAGCTATGAAGTGTGAATCGAGAGGGAAAAATATAGAAATTAATTACAGTTAAATTGCATATAAAATCAATGAAGATTTTGACAGTTGTAAAGTTCTTATCTTATTATTTGATTTTGATATTTTGGAGAGAATATATAGTATATTTTACGCAAAAACAAAACATAAAAATTGCATTTACGTTTCTTAAATCAGATATGGTTGAATAATGGGCACAAGGAGCTCACTAAAGCTTATTGATCTTGTTAATGCTTATGGTGATCAAGTAACTTGAGAATAATTAGGCAACAAATGTTAAAATAAATTCATTTTTTTTACTCAAACTTCTTATATAAGTTGAATCTTAGATAGTCTAAGCATGGTAAAGTTTGCCTAATCATAGGTTTGGAATTTGACGACATTATAAGTAAAGGGTCAAAAATTTACTTGGAAAGTGAGCAAGGTTGTGCAATGAGCATTCTATTGATAAAGCTCAGCTCACCAACACTAGGGAACTACAATTACAAAAAGACACAATAGAAGTTATAGAACTATTTTCAACATTTTTGGATGGCCTGAAAATGTCTGCTATTTATAAATGTTGGTTGGGATGAGGCTGAGTTTTACTTAGCATGCATAGACTCTAATCCCCAATCTGTTGAGACAGAGGAACAACGAGTCAAACTCCCTCTCCTTATCCACAAATCACCCACAATAGTGTGGCACATGTCACATTGACATACTACACACGCACACTTACCATTGTATACTTCAATCATTTGTTTGTTTCATGCAGGAAGTTGTATGGTGCAACCACCAAAAGTTGTGAACTTACAGGTAGAGAACCGCACTAAGCTTTATAAATCTAGCATGGCATATCTCGTCTTTGACAAGTCGATCATGTCCTAGATACATGGCCACATTGAATTAAGCATCTTCTAAACCATCCTGAGTTGATACTTGAACAAGTGCCTCTTATCCTCTTAGGTTAGGCCTCTAAAATTCTACTTAGTTGCTTATTCTTTTTCAAAGCTCTACTAGAAACCTACTTTCTTCTCCAATAGCATATGGAAATGTTCAAATTCTTTTAGAAATTTTTATGTTGTCATAATAATAAAAATTTTCTTGAAATTGTGATAATCACATCCTTGTTTTTTATATAAAGAGAAACATACGTTCCTTATGTTTCATGCATCTTATATTTTCTTTGATGATCCCAGATCTCAAGGTCTTTTGTGTCAATGGATATATGCCTCTTTAATTTTTCAATCAAGTAATTATCAACTTGACCGACAAGGAATTTATCAACATTATGAATAATAAGGTTGGTAGTCACAACTAGAAAATATAGTAGAATGCATTGTATGTTCTAAAATTGATCAAACTTTAATACCATTCATAGGTAGTGGGTTGAACAGTTGAACCTTTATTTAATTTTACTTGAAGGATGGACCTCAATAAGTTAGTTATTAGTTTCTTCGTCCTCTTTTCTCTCTTTCTCTCTCTTTGGTAGGGCATGTGGTGCATAGAGAGATTGGGAAGCCATTAAAGTTTTGTGACTTTGTAGAATCTAAATCTAGCACTTGAAATATCAAATATGAATATACTTGTCTAGAGAGGGGTGATTTGATTAGATGCATCCTACCATTTCAAAAGTCTTCTAATCATTTATAACCGCTTATGCGAATAGGTTTGGCAAAGATGATGGAAAATAAGGTTTATGTTAGAACATGGATGAAGAAAAAAATTATCTAGTAGAGTGGAATGAAGTGAACCATTGAAATAAGCAAGAATGTTTAGGGGTGTGGAAGTTGAAAATTATAGAAGAGCAAGTTTGGAGAAATTGCATTTGTGGGATTAGGGAGAAGTAGAGATTCTATAGAGAATTGATTTTGGTGGGCAAAAAGAAGAATGTATTAAAGTAGAAAAAAATGGCCACAACTGTGATTGATACAACCATATTTGTCCTAGATGGCAATTTCTTTAGGGGAGGAAGGAATTCACATGGTAAGAGAATGATCTCACAAATACTGAAGTTCACCAGATAATCCATTGCTCTATTTGGCTCTCCAGTATTGTTGAGTTCAAAAGAGTTCAACAAGCTAATTAGATTCAATATCAGGGGGACAATTGCCTTAATTTTTCAAGGAATGGGAGAACCTTGGATGGACTTCACCAGAAGCGTCGAATTTGACTTGTCAATTACTTATATATGACCATGTCTTTCAAGGAATTGGAGCTTCATGAAGAGACCCATGGATTTTGTGAAGTGAGAGGAATGCGGATAGACCTCTATAGGGAAGCCACTCAAATCTCGTATAATCCAATTGGTGATGCTAAATTACCATTGGAGGAACCATCAAATTATGAATGATGTGTCTTGGCAGAGGAGGATTCCATCACATTTGGACTGAAGGCAACACAGTTTAGGTAGGAGGATGAATATCCCATTGGTTAGCCACATACAAGTTGTATCTACCTTGACTTCCTTGGAGGAGATGAGCAACCTGTCTACAATTGGAGCCTTTGTTGTAGCTTTGGATGGGAAAAATTCTTGAGTTTCCTTCTTTTTACAGGTGATAACAGTAGCTCCAAAAACAATTTTAACAGTTATGTTAGTAATGGATCCCAAAGTATCTTCTGATCCACTTTGCTTCCATAATAAAGTTGTCTTCCTTCAGAGTAAACAATGTAAAATTCACATTATTCTGTTTAGTAAATTTGTGGGGGAATACTGTTCAAATTATGAAATGAGGCTCAAGGTTTATTTTGGGAGGCCTTTGTGTTAGCCAGAAGTTTATCTTCATTTTTTCTCTTGATCAAAATGGAAAATTGGTCTCATAAAGACTTGGCTGTATTAGGTTTCCTGTTACATTTCATAGAATCACAGGTTGGCAGTTGGCACATAATTGAAGATTGAATTCATTAGGAGCCTACTTTAGGAGCTTTCATATTAATGGTTGACCGTTGACATGACTTTAAGAAAATGATTCTAAGATTTTACTTTTTACATCTTGTGCTCTTATTGAGAACATAAACTCTATGTCAACCTTGTTCATTTTACACTCTTGCATCGCCAGGCTTATCTTCTAGTGTTTCTCAGCTCTAGCTGAGTAAGTGATTGTCTCAAAATTCTATTTGAAGTAGCAATATGGCTTTCCAACTATGGAATAAACAAGTAAAGTGAAACTTGAAATGCCGCCATTTGATGCTAATCAGCAACAGATAAAGGCTCCTTACACCTCCTACGGCATTTCAACTATATGAAAAAAATTAGATATACTAAAAACTTTGAGCTCAAACTTACGACTGGTAGTTTTGCTTTTGAATAATAAGTTTTGAGCTAAATTTCATGGTTTTTGATGTTCTGTGCAAATTGATGTGTTGTAAGTACCCAAAACATGTAATTACTAAATATGACCTTTCAGGCTAAATAAATATTAAATAACCTATGTCATCATAATTTTTATTTATTGGCAATGTGACATTGGTTGACAAAACTAGGATTTTTTCCATACAAAGGCATGATATTTTTTTTATATCCACAAAAAGGTACTAAAAACTACTATATCCAAAAGTAGGCAACTTTTGGACAACAGAGCGCCACGCTGTCCAAAAGTTGCCCATCAACGGTTTTTTTTTTTTAATCTCAAGCTCACCGAGGCCAAACCATGGAGTTTTTTTTTACCGAATCACTTTGAGCGCGTCCAAATACCCTCCCACGAACACCCAGAGGCTACAGAACCCTATTCTCATGCCCGGTTGAATTTTTGGACCCCCATCCGGAATTCAAGTTATTAAGAAAAATCGAAGAGTTCAGTAAACTGGTCGGCCTCACCAAGGCCAAACCATGGGGTTTTTTTTTACCGGACCACTTTGAGTGCGTCCAAATATCCTCCCACGAACCCCCAAAGGCGACGAAACCCCGTTTCCATGCCTGGTTGAATTTTTGGACCCCCATCCGGAATTCAAGTTATTAAGAAAAACCGAAGATTTTAGTAAGCTATTCGGCTTCACCGAGGCCAAACCACGGGGTTTTTTTTTTACCGGACCACTTTGAGAGCGTCCAAATACCCTTCCACGAACCCCCAGAGGCGACGGAACCCCGTTCCCATGCCTGATTGAATTTTTAGACCCCCATCCAGAATTCAAGTTATTAAGAAAAATCGAAGATTTTATTGTTCGGCCTCACCGAGGCCAAACCACGGGGTTTATTTTTACCGGACCACTTTGAGCGCGTCCAAATACCCTCCCACGAACCCCCAGAGGCAACGGAACCCCATTTCCATGCCCGGTTGAATTTTTGGACCCCCATCTGGAATTCAAGTTATTAAGAAAAATCGAAGACTTTAATAAACTGTTCGGCCTAACCGAGGCCAAACCACGGGGTTTATTTTCACCGGACCACTTTGAGCGCGTTCAAATACCTTCCCACAAACCCCCAGAGGTGACGGAATCCCGTTCCCATGCCCGGTTGAATTTTTGGACCTCCATCTGGAATTCAAGTTATTAAGAAAAACTGAAGATTTTAGTAAGTTGTTCAGCCTCACCGAGGCCAAACCACAGGATTTTTTTTACCAGACCACTTTGAGCGCGTCTCCATCCGGAATTCAAGTTATTAAGAAAAATCGAAGACTTTAGTAAGCTATTCGGCCTCACCGAGGCCAAACCACGGAGTTTTTTTTTACCGTACCACTTTGAGCGCGTCCAAATTCCCTCCCACGAACCCCCAGAGGCGACGAAACCCCGTTCCCATGCCCGGTTGAATTTTTGGACCCCCATCCGAAATTCAAGTTATTAAGAAAAACTGAAGACTTTAGTAAACTGTTCGGCCTAACCGAGGCCGAACCACGGGGTTTTTTTTTACCATACCACTTTGAGCGCGTCCAAATACCCTCCCTTGAACCCCCAGAGGCAACGGAACCCCGTTCCCATACCCGGTTGAATTTTTGGACGCCCATCCGGAATTCAATATAAATCACTTTAAGGATTATATTCTTGAATCAATTAAAATCGAATTATTCAAGGAACTAAATGAATAAAATATAACTCATCCATTTTTATCTTTTCGAATAAAGAGTAACTACAATAATGTTTGATACACAACCAAATTTTTTTTACATAAGCTCATATTCTATGATCGACACCAAGTACAGACTCTTCTTCGACGTGGTTGGTTTCGGAACACTTGTAATTCTGGTTGAGCTTCAATTGGTTGGGAAGGACCTTCGTGAACAAGCTGTGAAGGCTCTTCGAACACCTGTGGCTCATGCTCATGAACGTGAATCTCATGTAAAGGTGAGGAAGGTAATGATTCCTTAGCTTGTCGCACATGACTCTCATGTAAAGGGGAGGAAGGCAATGACTCATCGGCCTGTCACACTTGACTCTCATGTAAAGTGGAGGAAGGCAATGACTCATTGGCCTAGACATCAATCTCATATAGTGCACGCCCTTGTCCCCGTCCCCATCCTCGTCCTCATCGCGGACGCACACGTCCACAACCACAACCTTGATCATCAATAAGTGAGAAGACTATATCATCAAAGTTGATGCCCGCGTTTGCTGGAGTAGAAGGTTCTGGATCTGTATGATGTACCACTCCGTGCAATCGACGATCTAGATGCACAGCCTCCATGAAGGACGAGCACATGGATCGAACAAATGGGTCCCCGGTGGCACCCACATGGTGGTAAACTTGAAGCATAATTTCACCATAGTCAATCATTAAGCAAATTTAAAAATATAATTGAAGTACAAGTAATGATTGACTAACTTATTGGCAACATCCTAGCACCTTTGAGTACACCATTGAAACACTCTCTAATTGAAGTAAACAAAAAAATATATTTATTTTTTTATATCTAAGCAAGTAATACATAGAGGTCAAAATAGCATATAAATCCAAAATTCCATACCTACGAGGTTTGTAGTCATCCAACCATATCAATAGCCCTCATCATATGCCTGCGTCCATTTCTTCTTATCAATCTTAGAAAGTCGTCTATGAGCTTCAGGATTCAACATTTTAATATGATCTTGATATGCAGCCAACTTGCGTGGTTGGTGTTGTTGGCCTGCTAGTTTTGCTAAGTCTTTTAAGTCCTTGTTCTTGAACTTTTCATTCAAATTGCTACCCACATGACGTATACAAAACCTATGGTGCCCAAGAGGCTCGCACCAACCGTTGGAAGGCTCATCCATTGCACTGATTATTCCCTCGTGTGGATCTGATATCACACAAATGCCTCTTCTATCAGTTACACGGCTTCGCAAATTTTTCATAAACCAACCCCATGAATCTGCTGATTCATTTCCAACAACAGCAAATGCAAGTGGGTAAACATGTCCGTTACTATCACCTGATATTGCGATCAGGAGTTTAGCTTGATACTTTCCATACAAATGGGTGCCATCAATTTGAATGATGGGTCTACAATATTTGAAACCTTCAATGCAAGGTCCAAATGCCCAAAAAAATCGCTTGAACTTGATTAATCCCGGTCCTAGTGAACATTCCTCCAATTCTACTTGTGTCCCTGGATTTGTTTCTAAAAGCACATCTTTCCACTTGCGAAGCATCTGATATGATGTTTCCCAATCACCAAAAATCTTCACGAAAGCTTTTCTCTTAGCCTGCCATACCCTTTTATAGTGAACGTCGTAGCCAAACTTATCCCTCATCGTCTGGTGCATAGTAGCTACAGAAATTGTTGGCTCCCGATGAACCCAATTGAAGACTTCTGCACATATCAGGTTAGAATCGAGTTGAGAATGATCTTGTGATAACCTTTCATAAACACATGTGTGAGTTGGATAGTACTTAGTAATCTCAAAAAGACCATGCGACTTGCGTTTGCATGCACGCAACATCCATTTGCAACCATCGCTACCTTGCTTGCAATGCAAAGCCCAAGATTTCTTATCAGAGTCAATAACTACAAAATCTTGGTGGTGCTCAATACAATATCGTTTCATTGTGTTTTGTAAGTCAACTTTACTATTAAACCTTAGTCCTTTATACAACTCACCATTGTATCTTCGACAGACACCACTTTGCAACAAATGCTCATCGGTTGTTACGTTAACTGCATCAAAATCTATATCGTAGTACATTGGAGTTGACATTTCATACTCTGGTAGGGTTTTTGCACCCCGTCCTGGTTCTATAAAAGGTGCATCTTCGTCAATTATTTCATTAAATGAACCAGGTGGATCAAACGAAAGATCGTGTGCATCCAGCACTAGGTCACCTCCAGTGGCATCATCCGCTTCGTTCTCATCTTTGTCACTAGGTTTTTCGGTATCATTGTCATTTGTAGGATCAAATGGTTGAGATTGCGTGACCACTTTGGGAAAAGTGTCACTGCAAACCAATTCATCCCCTGCATCACCATGTCTTAGTCTATCATCCATCGCCTCATCTTCGTTGGGACATGATGATTCAATGCGACCTGTCTGCAAGTTTAGATGTGCACTAAGATCTCGATCCGCGGTAATATGCTCAACAACCAAGTAGATCTCTATGGTATTTGGAGGTGGAAATTGAGACACAACTTGCCACATGAATTGTATACTCCGATCATCCAAAATGGGTAACGGCTTAAAGAAACATGTTCCACTCCCTAAGAAAATTGGATAGCGGTACATCGTACTTTACTGCATCGATCGATGACCTATTGATAACGTCTCCCGTATGACATCTTCCAATTTGTTAAGATTTATGCCCATTTTCACTATAATACCAGTCAAAGGGCCACAACTATAATCAACACCATTAGGTCCATATGTCATTTCTCCATTCATGTAACATATAACGGAAACGATTTTTTCATCCACAATGTGCCTAAACAGCCATAAAATATGCAATTTAGCAATAATAACAATCACAAAAATATTCACACACACACATAAGCCAAAGACTTGGAAGAAATTAGCAATAAGTTCTAACAAAAAGCAAAAAAAAGTATAAAGAAAGATCACCTAGAAATTAGCCTAATATGAAGTTTCTCATTCTACTAAACTTTTCTATAAAGGAATATGTTATCAAGGTTATCAGGTCGAAAAATGAGTACTAGGGAAACTTACAAAAGAGTTGAGGAATCCTAGCAAACAGATTCAAAAGAATGAGAATAGCCCAATTGAAACCATGGCATTGGAATCAGAAATATGAAATTAAACTACGATAAAGGATTGAAATATTTTAAATTAACAGAGATTTAAGATTCAAGAGAAGGGATGATAAAAAAAGTGCTTTGAAATTTCTTACCATTAATCCAATTGAACAAACCCTACATATATAAGAATATGACTCCTAAACTTAAGTTCCTACCTAACATAAGAAGTTTTCTCACTTTCTAGTTTGGATCTCTTTCTCAATTTCCTGCCCACATTCTTGTTAAAGCTGAAACTCATTTCTTCAATTGCAATCTCTCTCTGTTCTCATTAAACAAGGCTTGGCAAGGAATATTATACTCTTGTATGGTTTGATTGGACTTCTTAAAACTACATATAAAAGGAAAATACTAAAGTGACTGTACATAACCTTTAAACACTATTGGATTGCCTCAAATTCAACACATGATTCGAGGCAATCCAACGATGTATAAAGGTGATGTATGCTTTGGGTGTCAATGTAACACTGCTCCATATAAAATTTCTCAAAAACCAGTTGTCAATTAGAAACTTAAATAAATAAATGCAAGTTGAATTGCATGACTAATTTGTTTAAATATTATGGAACAAGTTGACGCACCATGGATTCTTTCTCCTCTCATCTAATTTTTTAAAATATCCTATGAGTTGTCTACTTGAGACAGTGATATATTGAGGTAATTATAGGAATTAATCTATTCAATTAATCTTACATATCTCATAAGTAGCTAATTAATTCTCATATTGGAAAGGATTGACAAGCCAAAAAAGTGAAGGGGCCTTAAAAGAGGATGGACTTGATCTAGCCAAGCTCCTAGCAAACTAGTAAATACATTTTGATGGTTTCTAAATAATAGGGAGGGGTCTCTACAGTACCATACCATCTTTTAGTTTTCCTATCTAACTAAAGTTTGGTCAGGGGAATAGATAAATGACAACCCAATAATGTGAAGACCTTATATTAATACAATTGTTTTTATCAAATATTCTAATATTTATCAAGCATCACCACCTTCATGGAAAATAATACATCCTGATTAAAGTATATCTATGTACTAGACTTGCATGAACTCCATTCTATCAAAATGGTTATTTTTGCTGGCAATACTACTATAATAATATTCTACTTTCAAGAAAAAAAATATAACCTCCTTATCAAACCAAGCACAACAACAACAACGATTAAATCAACATCTTTATAATCAATAAAAAACTTAAGAAATCAGTCAAAAACAATAACAATAACAACAATAAGCATCTCCAAAATCAATAAAAACCCTAGAAAACTAAATTATTTTCAACTACAAAAGGTTAGAATAGAATCAAACCAACGAGATTGAATGCCAAAGAGAGAGAAAGAAAGATGCCGCCGGAGAGTGAAGATTCTGGAGAACGCACAGAAGAGGTCGTCGGTTTTTATTTCACTGCTTTGTCTCTGGTTTTTACTGCGAGAGCGTAAGTAAAAATCGCACAAGGGTTTTGGTAAAAATCCTTGTGCGATAGTTTTATGCTTTTTTTTTTCCCAAGTTTCCGCAACAAGAGAGAGCCTTGAAAATTTAAAAAATGAGGAAACCATGTCGCTATTGAATGGGCGACATAGTTTTAAACTCTCATGCCGCCCATTGATGGCCGTGAGAATAAAAAAGAAAAATCGGGCTGGCAATTTTGGACAGCGTGGCGCCTTGCTGTCCAAAAGTTGCCTACTTTTGGATATAGTAGTTTTTAGTGCCTTTTTGTGGATATAAAAAAAATATCATGCCTTTGTATGGAAAAAATCCACAAAACTAGGAGTAAACTCAAAACTAGAACCATGGAAAGATACCTTAGATCAAGGTTTTAAACTAAGGAGTAAGATTTCAAATAGCAATGCTTCTGTCAAAATAGTCCTAGGGATGAACTACTGATTGAAGTAATTGGAAACCAAAGTAGATACGCCTAATTTAATTAGTTATGGTAAAATTGGTGGGACTTGGACTTGTACAACCAATGCTAGGTGTATATGATGGACAAATGATTCTGGACCATTAATCATAGGTTGTTACTATTAGAAATCACTAAACCCAAAAGCTATGGTCGGTATGTGGATGCCCAACAATGCATCTCAAGCCATTATTAATACTTTCCCAGTCCCCCTCACATCTCAATCCTACATGTGGAGAGATAGAAGAAGAGACAAATATCAATCATGCAAATTGTAAACAACGAGACTTAAACCCAAGACCTCTTATAAAATCAAATCTTTGATAACATGTTAGAAACCACTAAACCTAAAAGCTATAGTTGATACTTGATAGGTTAGGGCCAACAACTCACATATCAAGCTATCATTAACAGTTGCTACTTGCTAGTCAAATTAAAAATGAAGTTTTACCATACGATATTTTTTTTTCTTGATAAAAAAAGGAGCTAATTCATTAAAGCATACCGAGCTAATTCCGATAATTAGGCAATTGATTTTTTATGAAGATGAATATAAGGCTATCAATGAACAGCAGGAGAAGAGAAAGAGAATAGTAGAGTAATGATGCGATGAAAAGTGCTATGACTCAAAAAGATCAATTAATTTGTCTACTGAAGAGAATGTAAACATACCTTGGACGAAAAAGAGGTGTACCTAAAGCACAAAGCTCCTGCCACTGTGAGATCTGAGGAAGAGTTGGTCAATGTATATAGTTACCCCTGCTTTGTTAAGAGGCTGCTTTTGAATCTGAACTTGTGAGATTGAAATTGATGTGGATGGAGTTACTAAGGAAAGATAAGGAACTGCGTACTAGGACCAAAACAATGAAATGAACAAAGAAAACATTTGGTTTTATTAATTTTTATTGGCATAGAAGACGACGATTATGTTGCTGCAGCTGATAATGAAGTAATGCTACTTGTGTTTGTACAATCTTTTTTTTTCCTTATATGTTGGTGCTATTTCTGTTTTGCTGTGTGTGATGTTTTGCAGCAAGTGCACTTTTCTGTTTATTTGGAATATAAGAGAGTGCTACTTTGCAGTGTGTTGTCTTTCCTTCAAATTTGGTTATAGCAGAAGCTAAAGTGAAAAAATAGCATACAGGTATCTGGAACTGATCGAGGAGTTTCTTTAAGTAAAGAAAAGCACAGAGAAGTAGCTGCAGTTGCTTCCCAACTCCAGAATTACTGTGTTGACGAGCCAGTAAAGTGTCCACTTATATTTGGAGGTAAAACACACATTAATATGGCTTTTAATTTATTTTGACGCTTTTAATTTACTTAGTAACATTTCTTCCTCTCTTGCACAAGCAGAAAACTTGGCTAACCATCCAATTTCATTAAACGTAATAAACTGAAAGCTTCTTACGGTGTCCCCTCCCACCTCCACCGAAAAAGAAAAAAGAAAAAGGAAAACAGATCAAATAATTACAATAAATGGTCACCGTAGTACTGGGACTAATTCAGTATATCATCATTCTCAGAGAGATCCATTATTATGATTTTGCATGGCTGAATGAAGCATCTTATCACTGCTAATAAGGATGATTTGATTTTCTGTCTCAAAAATCATAATTTGTTAAGGGTTTGCCATTTCTGCAATTGACGATTTATAATTTAAGTCCATTCTTTAATTATTCTGTCCCTGCCCCTTTCTTTCATCCTGTAGTGTGCATTACATCGACTAGATGTAGGTCGGCCCAAGAAAATTGAAGAAGAAGAATTACTAAAAGATGCATAAAAATCTTATTTTGCTCCTTCTGTTCATTTTAGAGTTAACGAGAGAGCTCATGAAAAACAGTTCAATATCTATGGTTTTTTGCATCTATAGTTGCAAGCAAAATAGTAAAAATTGTAAGTTTTGCTAATATTTCACTTGAAGTTTTGTAATACAAAGGTTAAGAATTGTTTAGAACTTGAAAGATTTTGTTTCTGCTGTGTCTTCTTAGAGCCTACTTAACCTTTTCTAACCTAAAGTATCTGCTAAATTATGATCTTGGCCAGATGAAAAACAGCTTTCTAGTTCATCACAATAAATAAATAAATAAGAACTGCTTCCATTCCTGCTCAGTATTGTTTCTTGCTTTCTTTGATTTCTAAAGTTACTGGATGAATAATTCTTTCTTATGATTATTATTGGTTTGATGAGTAAAAATATTTTTATGAGCTTTGCTTGCTTTTGCTCTTAAATTTTCTGGCATAACCAATTGAGTACTTTTCAGAATGGGATGTGATGTATTGTTCGAATCCAACATCTCCTGGTGGTGGGTACCGAAGTGCGTTTGGCCGTATTGTCTTCAAAACAAAAGAAATGATACAGATTGTTGAAGCTCCTGATTGTGTGCAAAACAAAGTGTCATTTACCGCATTTGGATTCTTGGATGGAGAAGTCTCTTTGAAAGGTAAGTTCCCATTGCCAATTCATTATTGAACCGAGGAGATAATTAGAAACGCCAAGTAATAGTTTTCAACCATAAGAAGTATTCTAGACAGAAAGATCAAGAATTTTTCAAATCTTCTGACTGCCCATATTTATACATTCCTCTATGACGGATCAACACTTGTTTTTGTGTCACAAACTGTTAGAGGGTACTCTTACTATCAACCATATTAATTTTGTTTGTGATTCACATTTTAGGGAAACTGATAGCACTAGATGGAAAATGGATTCAAGTTATATTTGAGCCTCCTGAACTGAAGGTAGGGGGGTTGGAGTTCAAGTATGGTGGGGAGAGTGAGGTTAAGCTGGAGATTACATACATAGACGAGAAGATTAGGTTAGGGGTGGGCTCGAGAGGTTCACTGTTCGTCTTCCAACGACGCAATTAAGCTACATTATAATTTATAAAATATGCCATATTCATAGAATTTTTTTGTGTACTCAAACATGTGTTCTCTTTGTTATTATCATTTTTTTTGTATGTATTATGAGCTTCTTTCTCTACTTTAACATTCTATGTCACAGCTGTTCTCAAATTCTTAGCACAATTTGTAAAAGAACTGTTTGGTATGGCCCTGAAATCATGAATGGTCCTGATTTTATCAGTTTATTAATAAGCACCAAATTCATTATCATTTTTACTGGTTTCTATTGGAGAGTCAGTAGGTCTTGTGTTTTTTATTTTATTTTATTTTTTATTTTTTACCTGAAGGGGAGCAAGAAATCTCAGATAAAACAACTATTTTATTAAGAGATGGAGATATGAATTATTCAAAATTAATACATAAAAGAATTATTTTCTTCTCAATTTTTAAGTTATCAAACACTTGAATCATAGACACATTCATTCACAATCTTGTAGGCTTCACTTCTTGTCTACCAATGGCTCTCACATACTCCGAATGTAATCCAATAGAAGAGGACTTCACAAAAGCTGTTCAAAAATTCCAAAAAAATAATTATAATCAATAAGCATTAATCAAACACATATGTACTTGGTTATTACCACATGATTATTAATTAGAAACAAAAACCAAGCCATATATAACATTAAATAACTTACCATTCATCAAGGGAAGAGTGAAGGGGAGGGTGAGGGCGATGGTGATGGCGACGGCGGTAGCTCCGATGGTGCTTGGAAAATAGGCATTGGAGGTGGCGGCGGTGGCGGCGATCGGTGGTGTTGGTGGCGGTGGTGGGGACGGGGACGGGGGAGGGAGCTGCGAAATGGGATCCTCCCTATATGTAGTCCAGTACTTGTAAGTAAACCGCATTAATACATATGAAGCATGAAACAAGGTGTATATTTTTTTTTTCTCAAAAATGAAACAAGGTATAATATATCTATATATATATATATATAGATATGTAACAGTGGAGATTTTTGGTTCCATAGAATAGAAAATGAATTAGATTTAATGAGTATAATTACCTGTGACAGGATGAATCGATGAGAGTAGAAGAATGGCAAGAAGAAGAAGAAGAAGAGGAAGGAGGAATTGTTTCTTCATATTTTTGGATATTGTGTGGAATGGCAGGTGAGGTTGTTGGCATTTATAGAACAACCATTTTCCAAATGTGGTACTGGGTCTTCATGCTGAAGTTTTAATTATTCAAACCTTTTAGGACGTAGTCAGCCAATTTAGAACCTGAGTTTCTTTATTTCAAGTAGTACTCTTAATTAATCTTTTTGCCCTTTATCTCTATCTGACTTCTCACCAAATGAAATGCATAATAGTCCACAAAGTCACCTCAATCAGAACTTTTAAAAAAAATTATATATATATATATTGTGGCCAATGGAAAATCCTTTAGGTACGCGGTGCAGCAGTCCATGTATATATATATATATATATATATATATTGTGGCCAATGGAAAATCCTTTAGGTACGCGGTGCAGCAGTCCATGTATATATATATATATATATATATTGTGGCCAATGGAAAATCCTTTAGGTACGCGGTGCAGCGGTCCATATATATATATATATATATAGACCGACAGATTTTCTTTCGTCATTGCTTTTTTTTTTTTTCAAGGAAATCTCTATAGAACTACCTGTTTACGGATACAACTCGCTTATATGAACAGCGCAAGCACAACATTAACCAAGGTACTCAAGATCAGTTATAAGCTCAAGAGCTCTTTAACATTTATGATATCAAAGACTATCAATGAGCTCAAGTACAGCTCAACAATATTGGTTAAACACCTATAACCACGGACAAATTGGATAACAAGAGCCCTCGAAACAAAATAGAAACAAAACAAACAACCAAAACAAAAAAACCCCTAATAAACTTTTCATTGATGGTCATTGCTTTGATATAAACTTCTCGTGTAAATCATAAACATTCATCCCAGGGTCCAATACATTAGGATAATTATCTTATTTGTTGTTGTTAGCTTTAAATCATATTTTTGATTTATTTTTAATAACAAATCATCATTTACTAAACTAATTAAATCAAATTGCATAAAATAAAATAAAATAAAAAGATTCATCATTATATATATATATATATATATATATAGGAATACTTTTCACTTTTCACGGTAAAACCTTTTTTTATTGTAACCCGAAGAATACCCTTCCTTTACCTTTTTAAGATTTTTATTTCCATTAAGTTATAACACTAAAAAGGGGATAATTTAGTAATTTTAGAAATTTATGATTATGTTATTAGATTTTAAGTATCATCCGATTTTTCAAAATCCATAGTTATCCAACTATCACGTTTTCTAAAACTAACGTTTCTTTCAGTTCTCGACTTCCCAAAATCTCGCAGTTAAAATAGTAGTTGAAACTCTTAAAAACTATCCACTCCTATCTCAGAAATCAAAATCAAATAGAGTAACCACTCCACGAAACATAAAGGATAACTACTCACTTCTTTGAAAAACCAAAAACTATAATGTTGCAACTACATTTTAACAGAGTATAAGATTTCTGTTAAATAGTTAGTTAGCTAAGTTGTTATAGTCGTTTGTACCAAGTAGTGCAGTTGTATATTGTTGTATCTGTATCCAGTTATCTTGTGACAAGTGTACATACAGTTAGATGGTTATACCAGATTAAGGAGCTGTATTCCTATGTTGTCCGCTCTATGTAAGGAACAAAGAATGCCTATAAATATACTGATGAAGCTACAGATCAGATTGATCTGAGTTTGTTTCCATTGAAGACTGTTACTCTGTTCTTTCAGCAGTTTCTAGAAAAACTCCATCTTCTTTCTTCTCTTTTTTCAAACTTTGTTATGGTATTAGAGCCATAAACGTGAGTCAATGGCATCACTAGGAAGCAGTTCTTCGAATCCAAATCCTTTTTCAATTTCTTTGAATGCTTCTTTATTTGTTAAACTTGATCAGAGCAACTTTCTGTTGTGGAAATTGCTAGGTCTTCCAGCTATGATTAGACATGGCTTAGATGGGTACTTATTTGGGAATATCACACCACCAGATCATATCCTTGGCAATGGAGAGATGAATCTAGCATTTGTAGCTTGGACAAGGAACAATCAACTGTTGTTAAGTTGGCTTAGATCCTCAATGAATGAAGGCATTCTAGGCATGGTCGTTCATTACAATACATCCAACATAGTTTGGAAGGCGTTGGAGAGGTCTTTTGCAAATCAATTGAAAACGAAGGTTCTTCAATTGAAGACTCAACTACAAACTACAAGAAAGAGTAATCTGTCCATCTCAGATTATTGTGACAAGATGAGGAGCATAGTTGATAGTTTGATCTCAACTGGACAACTTGTAGATGAACAAGATTTGGTACATGTTGTTCTAAATGGATTAGGAATCGAATATGATTATGTCGTGGTTAACATAACATCAAGAAGTGATGTTCTAACCATGGAAGAGGTGCAAGATTTGTTGATGAGTCAAGAAAGTAGACTCGAACGGCTGCACAGTGAGAGTGAATCTACTCTCGAGAATGGAGTTAATATTGCTGCAAATTTAACAAAGAAAAAGCAACCTAATCAAGGTGCTAATGGCCAGGGCCGTGGTTATGGTCGAGGTAACAATCAAAGAGGTCGCTCCAGTGGTCGAAGAGGAGCTTCTCGTGGTCGCAATTCTGTCAACAAATTGGTTTGCCAAGTTTGCATGAATGCAGGTCATTCAGCATCAGTCTGCTATTACCGATTTGATATAGCATATCAACCTTTTCTCATTCTCAAAATTTCAACACGAATCCATAGGGATTCAATTATGGTCCGGCTGCCTACATTACTACACCGAAAATGTTCAATGATGTAACATAGTATGCTGACAATGGCGCCACAAACCATATTAAAGCTGATTTCAACAACTTAAGTTTAGTCTCAGATTACAATGGATCGGACAGAGTATCCGTTGGAAATGGTAAGAAATTAGATATTTCTCATGTTGGTGTTTCTTCTTTTACACCATTTTCTTGATTCAGTTCTTAGAGTTCCTGAAATAACAAAAAACTTGGTTAGTGTGCCCAAGTTAACCAAAGATAATAGTATTTTTGTGGAGTTACATGCTAACTGTTGTTTTGTGAAGGACAAACATTCAAAGAGGATGCTTCTCTAGGGAACGCTTAAAAATGGCTTGTATGTTCTTGGTTCAGCTGCCTCAGTGCTTCAAGGTCAACATCATGCTGAAACTTTTTCTGGTATAAGTAATTCAAATAGTTCTGCACTTGCTGGTTTTCATACTGAAATGTTCAATTCTTTTACTTCTGCTACAAATAAGTGTGATAGCTTCTTACCTACTTGTTCCAAGTCGAATGTTTCAAGTGGTGTGAATAAAGTGTGTGATTCACCTACTAGTTTTTTTGTTTCTTCTGTTGATACTTGGCATCATAAGCTAGGACATCCTATGGCTCGCACTGTGCGTAGTATTTTTCACAAGAATGCTATCAAAAACTTTACTACTGATTTTGCAATTTGTGATGCTTGTCAACAAGAAAAAGGCCATGCTCTCCCGTTTCATCCAGCTATGAACAAGACTTCTAAGGTTCTTGAGTTAATCCATACGGATCTTTAGGGTCCAGCTCCAACTCTTTCTAATGAAGGCTATTGGTATTATATGCATTTTGTTGATGATTATTCACTAATTACTTGGATTTATCCATTGACATTGAAATCTCAAGCCCTATCGACTTTTCTTTCTTTTAAGAAGCTTGTGGAAAATCAGTTTAATACATTCATTAAAGCCATTCAGTTTGATTGGGGTGGAGAGTACAGGCCATTTCAAAAGAGTCTTGATGATTTCTGTATACCGTTCCAGCACCCTTGTCCCCACACACATCAACAACATAGGCGTGCCGAACGCAAACACTGTCACATTGTTGAAATCGGCCTCATTTTGCTTTCTCATGCCGCTATGCCTATTTCATTTTGGTGGTCCGCATTCCATACAACAATGTTTCTTATTAATAGGGTTCCTACACCCTCATTGGGTAACATTTCACCATATAAAAGGTTATTTGGGCATGCTCTTGACTATAATTATCTTTGTTCGTTTGGGTGTGCGTGTTATCCATATCTCCGCCCTTACAATGCAAACAAGCTTCAGTTTCGATCTGAAATGTGTGTGTTTATTGGCTATTCAAGCACTCATAAGGGATATATATGTCTTCATCCCTCAGGTCGACAATTTATTTCTCGAAATGTTGTGTTCAATGAGGTTTTATTTCCATTTGCCAAAGGGTTCTCAACGGGCTTGTCCTCTTCTACGTTGTCTGCAACTTCAGGATCATCTACATTTTCCTTTTCTACAACTCCAACCACACATGACTTGGTGCCTTTGCAGCCTAATTCTAGTGCTCCAACTCCTTCCAATAATACAACCACATCTTCTCCTCCCGTTGACACATCTCCTGCTCCTATTGATACTTCTCTCTCCAATAATACAACCACTGCTACCACTCAAGACGCACCTACAATTGCCTCATCTTCAACTCATCCAATGATCACCCGATCCAAACACGGTATTTTTAAACCCATATTCTATGTAGTCACTAATCATCCTTTATTTGTGTCCCCTGTTCCAGCTAAGCCGACTTTAGTTAATGTTGTTTTATTCACTCCTCATTGAAAGTTGGATATAGAAGACGAATTCAAAGCCTTGATAAAGAACAACACATGGGATCTTGTTCCATTTGATCCATCTATGCACTTGGTTGGAAACAAATGGGTTTTTAAGACAAAACTCAATGCGGATGGGAGCATACAACGCTACAAAGCTACAAAGTAAGGCTTGTAGCTAAGGGGTTTCACCAAACTCCTGGGATCTATTACAATGAGACTTTTAGCCCCGTTGTGTAGCACACACGGTCTGTGTAGTACTTGTTTTTGTTATTTTTAATGGTTGGGATGTTCGTCAACTTGACACCAATAATGCGTTTCTAAATGGTGTTCTTTCGAAGACTGTTTATATGTCTCAACCTGTTGGTTTTATTGATGACAAGAAGCCTTCTTATGTGTGTAAATTAAACAAAGCTTTATACGGGTTAAAACAGGCTCCACGTGCGTGGTTTGATAAGCTTCGAACCACATTGTTATCATGGGGTTTCACTCATACAAAGCCTGATCATTCTCTCTTCATATTTCATACAACAACTCAATTAGTTATCTTGCTTGTGTATGTCGATGACATCTTATTAACTAGAAATGATGTTGCGTTTATATCTCAGTTGGTTCATAAGCTGAATTTGTCATTTGCTCTTAAAGACTTGGGGTCTCTACACTATTTTCTTGGGGTTGGGTACATCATAATGGCTCGGGTATGTTTTTTTCTTAGTCAAAGTACATTGTTGAACTACTTGTGAAGACAAAGATGGATGGTGTTAAACCAATTTCTTCGTCGGCATCTACAAATGTTTCCCTCTCTTTGAAAAATGCTGATCCTTTCCATGATGTTCAATTATATCAAAATACCATCGGAGCACTCCTATATTTGTTGATTACTCGACCAGACATTGTGTTTCTTGTAAATAAGCTTAGTCAATTTTTACATTGTCCTACTACCGTTCATTGGCAGGTATGCAAACACCTCCTTCGCTATTTGAAAGGGGCAATATATGACAGTCTTCTGTATTCAGTTGGTTCCTCACTTACACTTGAGAAGTTCTCGGATGCCGATTGGGCTAGCTCGGTTGATGATCGTAGATCTACTGGCGGCTATCTTGTCGATTTGGGATCTAACCGTGTATCTTGGTCCTCGAAGAAACAATTAGTTGTTTCACGTTCCAGCACCGAGAGTGAATATCGCTCTCTTGCAAATACCGCTGCCGAGCTTTCTTGGGTGTAGGGTCTTCTTCAAGAGTTATGTTGTGCTTCTCCCCAAGCTCTTATCATTTGATGTGACAACAAGAGTGCTACATCACTAGCTGCAAATCCGGTTCTCCATGCCCGAACGAAACATATCAAAATCGACGCTCACCTCGTGATAGATAAAGTTCTTCGGCGTGAACTTTAAATTCGCTATGTTCCTTCTATTTATCAATTGGCTGACATTCTCACCAAAGTATGTTTTAGCTCTCATTTCCTTTATCTGAAATCCAAGCTCAAGGTTCTGTCCTCACCCTTTCGCTTGCGGGGGGATAACAAAGTACAAGATTATGTTAAATAGTTAGTTAGCTAAGTTGTTATAATTGTTTGTATCAAGTAGTGCAGTTGTATATTATTGTATCTATGTCCAGTTATCTTGTGACAAGTGTACATATAGTTAGATGGTTGTAATAGATTAAGGAGTTGTATTCCTCTGTGGTCCGCTCTATGTAAGGAACAGAGAATACCTATAAATATACTGATGAAGCTACAAATTAGATTGATCTGAGTTTCTTTCCATTGAAGACTGCTACTCTATTTTTCTTCTCTTTTATCAAACTCTGTTACATTTCCTAGAAAAATAAATGTTTACAAAGGAGAATGAACAAAACCAAGAAGCAGCGATGATCTCTTATGTTGCTTACAGCTATCTCATCTCTCTTGCATATAAAGAAGAAGAAAAAAGAAATTAAGATGATGAAGAAGAAAAAACATCGTTTAATCATTTCTCTCTAAGCAACATGTGGATGTGGGTATATAATCTTCTCTAATTACATGTTTCTTGCTAGAGAGAAAAGAAAAAAAAAGAATGAAGCATAGAGAACGCACCAAAAGAAAGAGAAGTTTGGCGAGATTTGTTTTTATAGTTGATGAAGGCAAGCATCAAACTTTGTTTTAGATATACACAAATTGATGCCTAGCCGTTTTGCACCAAAAACTATCTTCCAGGTCGGTATTGGCTTCATTATGTCTCTCGAAAGCACCTCCCAGTTGTTCGAAGAAAGGTCAGTCTCACATAAACCTGCACATGTATCTATATCTTCAAGTGTATATCATTAAATCACCATTTTAATTTTTAACGCAACTAGAAGTTGTGTTTTCACCAATGATGCGAAAACACAACTCAAGGCCCGACCTAACCATATTGGGTTTACAAAAGGCCCACCTAACCTAGGTCTTAAACTCGACGACCCAACCTCACCCGAAATAGTCAGGTTTGATTGGATCAGATCGAGTTGATTAGGTTACTTACACCTCCTACTCTTTAGAAAAAAATGATATTTAGAACCTTTGAAATTACTTTCAACTCTCAGTCAAAAAATAAAAAATCAACAATCTAATTCCTAAGAAAATGCGACAAAAATATTTTTTCTAAAAAACAATTTTAAAATAGCCTAAAATGTGTAAATTGACCTAAAAACATAAAAATGTGACCTAAATAATTTTTAAAATTTTTTCTTTTATTTCTTAAATTAAAAGCACTAAAAATAAATAAAAAAAAATATGTAAAATAGTAATTTCATCAATATACTATGGAAGCAACATAAATTAGTGGGTTCATGGTAAGCTCCTTGCACGAAAAAAAGAAAAGAAAATGGATAATGAAATATGGGACATCTAAGATGTCCAAGTAAAGAGATCTATTCATTGTTATGAAAAAAAATACGAACAATGATTGGATTGATGAAATATGGTATGATACTTATGAGATGGATGATATTAATGAGATTCTAACATAGTCTAAATGTATCATTGTTATCTCTACCTTAGGAGTAAAGATTATAACATGCCACAAGTTCTCTTAATCAAAACAATAAAACCAAGTATACTTAATGACATAATGTTCAAATAATCAACACTTTTGGAACCAAAGATTACTCTAAATTATATAATTCATACATTTGCTTTACTCCAATAAAAATCCTACCAAGTAAGAACTCTCTTAATTAAGGATATGATTATTACTCGTCTGGATTTTTATGCAATTGTAGTCCATCACACATTCAACAATTTTAATCAAACCTTAATGATCAGTCCACTGAGTGAAAAAAGATCATCTAATTGTAGAAGAAAGGAAAAACCCTAATTGCGTAGCTTCTCTGCCGTTTAGGGATTTTCAAAACTCTAAGCAGCAGAGCCATCCATCTCCCTCCTCTTCTCTCATCGTTTCTTCCCTCTATGAATTGTCTCTCTCGCAGCTCATCTCCATTTGCTCGTTGTCTCTGCTCGTTGCATATCTCTCGTTGTTTCTTTTCTCATCGTCGAACATCGCTCTTGCCGCCCTCCAATTCTCACTATTCTTCTCTTATCATCGGATGTCGTTCTCGCCACTTCCCGCTATCCATCTCTCTCGCCATTAATCTCTCATCTCATTATCGTTCCTTCGTCGGTGCTTGCTATCTAGAGACGTCGGTGCTCAAGTTTTTTTGCTTTTGTTTCTTTGTTTTGATAATTTTCCCCACATCTGGTGAATTTATTGTCCAAGATTTAGGTTAATACGAGAATCTTGTTATGAGGCTATGTCCTCCTATTATTGGATTTATCCATTGTTGCGGAGGTTTTACCCTCTTGTTGTTAGGGTTTTATGCCCTTGATACTAGGGTTCTACTTTTTAGTTGTCAGGTATTACCCATTTTCTAATGAGTCTTTAGGTTCATAGTTGTGCCTGTATCATGTTTTAGTGTGTACTTATATCGAGTGGCAGGATGTACTCCATGTTTGGAGTTTTCTATGGAAATGGAATGGTACTTTGACAAAAAAAAACTATATATAAACTTAAGATAAAAAAAAATGTTTTGGCCTAATCATATGGAAGTTTGTACATCGTATGCAACAGAGAACAACATTGGAGATTTTAATTCAAAACTAGATTTCTCAATAATAAATACCAACTTAAGAACAACTCAAGAAATGCTCACATACCAATTGAAAGAATTGAAAACTTCTAAACACTAAATAATCTCAATTAATCATGAGCATGATTTGAGATTTGAAATTAATAGGGAAACATACCTGAATCCATTGATTTGGGAAAATCTTATATCTTTTGCTCTTTAGTTTTTTTTTTTTCCTTAGAATGTGAATTAGGCCTCTAATCTTTTGAACTAGCTTGACCTAGACAAAAATGCAAATTCTAATGGATCTATGGTGAATTTCATGTCAATACCATTGCCAACCCTGTTGCAAGTATGCAGTGTTTTATACAAATCAATATATCGGAAACGAAGTGTTATGCATAGCGGAAACAGAAGCCAAATATCAAATGCACAAATCCAAACGAATCAAACGATCCAAATGAATCAAACGAATGTAAAAAAAACACACAAGCAAGAACACAAAGATTTATGTGTTTGGTGAATATAAACCTACGTTCACAAGAGATGAGAATCAATTCACTAACAAGATATGAGAATCAATTCACTAACAAGAGAATGTAAATAGGTTACAACTTATAATCAGATCTAAAACAAATTCCCTCAAATCACAAGTGTGCACACACAAATCCAAATTTTCACACACCTAACACACCCCAATGAGAGTATATATAATATAAGGTGTTAGAGTTAGTTTCTAACACAAAATATTACTTTTTAACACAAAATAGGAAAGTTCCCAATTTAGACTAGGAAACTAATACACTAAGAAACTAAAATAACTCAATGGTTCGAACGAACCATACTATATATAACAATCTATACCTTGGTAAGGGTCACTTCAACCATATTGTCCAAATACTAAATTCTCATCTCGACATATGCCCAAAGGCCCTCAGCTTCGAATGACATCCTTATAAGTGGTATGCCTACCACTTATACCATCTGCAACAACTGGGAATGCATTTGCTACCATATCTGCAAAATGTACAGATCGCCTAATTTTCCATCTTTGTCCCTTAGCTACTACAACTAACTCCGACTGTCGTAGAGACTCACAAGCAGGAACCTTGTCAACTATGTCAACTCCACCTAAAACTATACTCCCCTGCAAGAAGTACAAGTTATTATTCCTTGTTCCTTTTATCACCACCAATGCACCTTGCAAAATCTTCAGAACACCAACTTCAATGGTAACTTTGAAGCTTTTAGATTTTAATGCACCCACAAAGATGATACTCTTCTTCAAATTTGGCACATACCGTACTTCTGTCAAATCTCTAATTGTTCCATCATGCAATTTCAATTTGATTGTACCTATCCTTTTCGTTTTACAAGTATTGCCATTACCCATAAAAACTGAAGCAATGTCAAACTTATCAAGATTGGAAAACCAATCTTTGTTAGGACACATATGATAAGTATAACCTGAATCTAAGATCTATTCATTAGATCGATATACTAATAATGAACAACTCATAACAAAATCAGAACTTGTATCATCCTTAACATGTGCAACATTCATATTGACATTGTTCTTTTTCTGTATTTTCAAACAGTCCTTCTTCCAGTGCCCTTTCTGGTAACAAAATGCGCATTCATTTTTTGACAAATTCTTCTTCTCTGAAGATTTTCCTCTCGATTTGAATCGAGATATACCATACTCACCAGATTGCCTCTATTATGAGATATCCCTTACAATTAGACCCTCTGCTTGAGGATCATTAACTAGAGACTTTATTATCTCATTCGAAAGAAGCGTAGCCAAAACATTATCAAAACTAAGAGTCTAGATCTCCTTCCCATAAAGCAAAGTAGTGGCCAAAAGTTCATATAACTTAGGGAATGAACAAATAAAGAGTAGAGTTTTATCTTCGTCATCCACCTTCTGGCCAATATTTAACAAATCGACAACAATTCCGTTAAATTGATTAAGGTGTTCATTCATAGTTGTATTTTCTTTCATCCGGAACATGTACAACTTTTTCTTGGTATACAACATATTTGTGAGAGACTTGGTCGTATACAGGTTTTCCAACCTAGACCGGAGTGATGCAATTGATTTCTCATGCCTGACACTATTTGTGATCTCCTTTGTCAAGTACAATCTAATAGTATTGTATGCCTGTAGATCAAATTCTGTCCAATCTTCATCTGACATAACTGTTGATCTTCCACTTTGGCCCTTTAAAGACTTGTATAAACGTTGTTGTATCAAGATGTCTCGGACTTGTACTTACCACATGTCAAAATCATTCTTGTCATCAAATTTTTCCACCTCAAACTTTACATTCGATACACACTTAATATTGCTCGCCATAATAGTTGCCACAGGAACAAATTGTCAAAGTTTCTCCCAGTTCCAAAAGAAACCCAAATTAATAAATCTAAAATCCAAGTGATTAAAAATAACACTCCAATTTGTTCTAAATTCCAAAATCAAATATCACTCACAGGATGCAAGATGCAAATCCAAAATAATCAGATGCAAGATGCAAATCCAAAATAATCACCAATTTTTTTAATTCAAGTATCTTGCAACACCAAAGTAAATATTTCAAATTAAACCCAAATTTCAGATTTACTCCAGGCTTGATTTTGGTGCTCCTGGGGTCAATTAACAAACAAGCTCTCAAATAACCTTGTTGACGTCTCCAACGCAACCGCAGAAACACGATCGGTATTAACACGGAGAAGAGACGTGTAGTGTTGGTAACCCACAACTCTACAACTACGGACGCTACAACAACAACAATATTCTAAAACAAGGTAGTGTCCAATACCCACAACGACAACTTCTCCGACCAAAAGCTCTAATACAAATTTATTGAGCGCAGCGAAAACGACAGCCAAATATCAAATGCACAAACCTAAACAAATCAAACAATCCAAACATATCCAAACGAATCCAAACGAGTGTAAAAAAATACACTAGCAAGAACATATAAAGATTTACGAGGTTCGTTGAATATATAACTATATCCACATGATATGAGAATCAATCCACTAATGAGAAAATGCAAATAGGTTACAACCTATAATTAGATCTAAAACAAATTCCATTAAATCACAAGTGCTCACACACAAATCTAAATTCTCACCCATGTAACACACACCTCAATGAGAATATATATAATACAGGGTGTAAGAATTATTTTCCAACACAAAATATTAGTTTTCAACACATAATAGAAAAGTTTTCAATTTAGACTAAGAAACTAATACACAAATAGAAATAACCTAATGGTTGGAACGAGCCGTACCATATATAACACAAAGTCCTTGAGCTTTAGATTTTTGTTCCAAAAATAAAGAAAGTATCAAACAATTTGCTTAGCTGAAATTAAAAGAGTTTTATAAATGATGAAAATTATGATATTTGTGTAATATTAGCTTTTTTTTTTCATCATCCAATATTCTTGCAATTTATTCTACTAAATTTTCTTTTAAAATGAACGAAAAAGGGAAAAAAAAATGTGAAACAGTACTCCACGTTAACACTTGATAATAAAAAAACTGGAAAATAAAATATTTTATTAAGAGATGGAAATATAAATTATACAAAATTAAGACATAAAAGAATTATTTTTCTTCTCAAATTTGAAGCTATGAGACACTTGAATCATAGACACATTCATTCACAATCCTGTATGCTTCACTTGCATGACATCATCATCTTCTTGTCTATACCATTGGCTCTCACGTACTCCAAACGTAATCCAATAGAAGAGGACTTTACAAAAGCTGTTGAAAAATTCCAACAAATAATTATAATCAAGTATTAATCAAACACATATGTACTTGGTTATTACCAAATGATTATTAATTAGAAACAAAAACGTACCAAGCCATATATAACATTAAATAACTTACCATTCATCAAGGGAAGAGTGAAGACGGTGACGGTGACGGTGGTGGCTCCCATGGTAATTGGAAAATAGGCATTGGAGGTGGTGGCGGCGGTGGTGATCGGTGGTGGTGGTGGTGGTGGAGGGGGTGGCTGGGAAAGGGGATCCTCCCTATTCGTAGTCCTGTACATGAAAGTAAACCACATTAATACATATTAAGCATTGGAGTGGAGATTTTTGGTTCCGTAGAATAGAAAATGAATTAGATTTAATAAGTATAATTACCAGTGACAGGATGAATCGATGAGAGTAGAAGAATGGCAAGAAGAAGAAGAAGAAGAGGAAGGAGGAATTGCTTCTTCATGTTTTTTTGGATATTGTGTGGAATGGCAGGTGAGATATAGAACAACCATTTTCCAAATGTGGTACTGGGTCTTCATGCTGAAGTTTTAATTATTCATGAATCTTTCAAACCTTTTAATTAGGACGTAGTCAGCTAATTTAGAAGCTGAGTTTCTTCATTTGAAGTAGTCTTTTCTCTATGTGATGACAGTAAAATAGTTCATGAAAACAGCCCAAACCAGCTTCTAATAATATTATATATATGTTTTGTAGTCAATGAAAAATGCTTGTAGGTACGCGGGAGAGTAGTCCCTGGTCGTCCGAGGAGCCTTTTGACCTGATTGCCCTTAAAAAATAAAAAAATTTACAAATACCATCAAAACATAAATAATGATTGCTTTGTCCTATTTTTACTATTTAATGCCCAGTCAGCTGACACACAAGTGCCACGTGGGAGGGGAGCTGGAAATGTTAAAAAGGCGTCTTTTCAAAAGGCGTCTTTCTTTGTAATTTTTTTTACATGGAAGACGTTTTTTCAAAAGACGCATTTCCTTTTAATTTTTTTTTTGAAGTAATTTCTCATCGCGTCACGCCTAAATCTTTTTCATCTCTTCTTCCAAAAATGGCTTCTTCCTCTTCTTCTTCTTTTCTGTTCCTTCTTCTCTCTTCCCTTCTTTTCTTCAATTCACGTGCAAATCACGATCTTCTACTACTTCCAGTGATCAAAGACACCAAAACCCATCAATATGTCACCCAAATCCACCTCGAAAAACTCTCAAATCACCAACCCGTGAAACTCACAATCGATCTCGGAGGCCAACTCATTTGGGTCGACTTTGGCACCGAAAAAGCCTATCCTTCTCACCGGCCGGTCCCTTGCAGGTCCCTCCACTGCTCAACCGCCATCTCCGATCACAACTTCACCACTTGCAGTAGCAGCAAAATGGCTTGCACAATAGCTCCGGCGAACCCCGTCACCGGGAGGGGAGAGCATGAAGGGCGAGCTTGTACAAGACTTTATAACCATGAAATCGATTATGGGTACCTCACTAAAGGGAAACAAGTACACCACTACTCAGTGCAGAATGCCCTATTT
This sequence comes from Paratinospora sagittata, assembly GCA_035771175.1. Taxonomy (NCBI): domain Eukaryota; kingdom Viridiplantae; phylum Streptophyta; class Magnoliopsida; order Ranunculales; family Menispermaceae; genus Paratinospora; species Paratinospora sagittata. The sequence goes on along the minus strand of CM069596.1, from coordinate 8,375,377 downwards.
AATCTTTCCTTAATGTTGTTTAATCTTGATCGCTTGTTCTTCAAAATGCTATCAAAACATTTTTTAAAAGACGTTTTCCCTTAAAAAAAAAAAAATTTAAAAGAGAATGTGTTTTTTGAAAAAACATCTTCCATGTAAAAAAAATTACAGAGGAAGACGTCTTTTTAAAAGACGCATTTTTAACATCTCCAGCTACCCCACCGCCCATATGACGCTTGTGTGTGTTGACTGGACGTTAAATAGTCAAAATAAGATAAAGCATTCATTATTTACATTTTGATGACATTTTTTATTTTATTTTTTATTTTTTAAGGGTAATCAAGTCAAAAGCCCCTAGTTTGAGAGATTTTCTTTCTTCGATTTACAAGTTTAGTTTAAATCATAAACATTCATCCAAAGGGTCCAATACGATAATAATTTAAATCATATAGATTCATGTAAGATATATAGATGTATAAGTGTGAACTTAGAAAGTTAGGAGACCCATCTTCTGTCCTTCATATTCTCGTTAGTTCTTTCATTTCGTTTCTACGTCTTTGTGGTCACCTCTTCTTAAAATTCTATCTACTTTTTAGAGTTGGCCAACAATAAAAAATGGGTTTAGTTATTAAAACTCAAAGATGGTTTTTAAAAATTTATAAATAAAATATAATATTTTTACAATAAATCGTTTTTCAAATTTTTACTTAGGAAAGAACCAAATGTAGTCTTATTTTTTCTTAATTAAATTATTTAGCGAGGTCTTAGAAATTGAAAAAAGAAAAAGAAAAAAAAAACGATGGCACGTGCTGGCGAGTGACCTTTACGTTATTTTCCGTAGAACAACGAGCGACAAAGAAAGAACGGAAAAAATAAAAATGGAGACTGCCTTAGAGGAACTGGAGAGAATTCAACTTCAAATCCTTAATCGGATAAAGGAGCTCGAGATCTCTCATTTATCCCACAATCTCTCCACTCTCGATTTCCACTCACCGCAAGAAGATCATTGCAACGATGAAGCCATCACCACCACCACCACAGAATCGCGCCTCTCTTCGATTCTTCGCGCCAACGGTGCTCGCGATTTCTCGTTCAAGAGAGTGCCTCTTGATTACTACGAAAGACCGCTCGAAGCCAGAAGAGATATCCTCGGAGCTGCTTCTATCGATCATCTCTGCAAGAGCATCGTTCTGGTACTCTTTTTTTTTTTTTTTTAGTTGGTTTTCTTGAATTTGCGTTCTTGTTGATTCCAGTTTCGAAGTTCTGGTGTATAAATGTTGGTTTCTTTTGATCGAAAGGTTCTGTGTTTGACCTAAAAATCCGATTTTTTTTTCTTTTATTTATTTATTTTTATGGGTTTCCGAGAATGGGATTATTCAGTTGGATCGATTGTGTTCAACTTGTTGCGGATTTTTTATTTCTTAGTTTGTTTGGTTGTCAGTTCTATCTGGATTGAATGTTTGAAATGAAAGCATTTAAACACAGAGACTGTTGCATTAGTATCCAATCCTAGGTTCCCATTTTTAAAGATAGGTGTTTATATTATGAAAGATATTCTAGCTTACTTTGTAACATTTTGGTATCTCATTCTAGAATGTACTTTGAAGAAAAAGCTCATGTTTGTACCTTTGAATATGATGGACAGATAAAGAGGTTTACAGAGGAACCTCCGCCTCTGTGAGACAAATGGGTCTTAAAGATAACAATTCCCTTCCTTTATTCAATATGTTCAGCCTTTTTTAAATACAACTATACAAGTACAATAACCTTTGCAACAACAAAAAAGAGATTCTATCTATCCCCAATAACTACTAAATCCTTGCAATCAAGGATTTACTAACTCAAATTTAGTTAAATTTGCAATCAACACAGCATGTGCAGAGACTTATTCAAAGCAAACTCATACACATAAAATATATGTGCAGGAATTGTTCAACTAACTAGACATGTACTACCCTTGTCCTCATGGGTAAAAATCTGAAAATTGATTTTGAATGAAATCAACAAGCTCCCATGTGGCATCAGCTGGAGAATATCCTTGCCAATGAATTAATGCCTCCAACTTACCCTTTCGCACTCAATGATCCAGAATAGCTTGTGGTTGTGGTAGCAAGCGCTCATTGTCTAAGCTAAGTGAAGGTAATTGAGATTGGAATGCGACTTGGTTTCAAACCTTTTGTTTGAGGAGAGAGACATGGAATACTGGATGAAGTCGAGCATCACTTGGCAATTCTAGTTTGTAAGATATAGCTCCAATGCATTCCAAAATTTTCTAAGGCCCATAATATCGTGGAGAATGCTTTGAATTCTTTTGCATTGTTATTGATGGCTGTCAATAGGGTTGTAGTTTCAAATACACCAAATCACCTATTGAGAACTCTCATTATTTGTGTTTCACATCGTAAATCTGCTTCATACGAGCTTGGGCTTCTTGTATTTTTTTTTTCTTTTAACTCTTTCAAGATGATATCCTGTTGTAGTGATTCCTTACTCACCGCTTCTACAGTTCCACTGTGGTAGTCCCATGGACATTAGATAAAAGAGTGGTGTGAGGCCAACCATAAAGAACCTCAAATGGGGTTGTGGAGATAGGAGAATGCCAGCTGATATTATAACAATATTCCACCCATGCAAGCGATTTGAACCAATTATGTGATGTATAATATATTTTTGCATGTTTTTTATTTTAGTTTCTTTTTTAGAGAAGTTTTTATTTTGATATATTTAATTTTTTAGTGGTAGTTCTAGATAGTTTTTAAAATTCGTTTTTATTATTTAAGTGTATTAAAAAGTGTTTAGAAGTGTATAAATAAAGTTCTAATAGGATTAGGAAGTTGCTTTTATGTTATAGATAAGTTAGCAAACTTATTTTTAGGTGTTTTAGTTAGTTTTTAAGATGTTTTAGGGGAGTTATCTATATAAGGGAGTTATCTATATAAGGAGCTCCAATTAAGAAATTTAATGGATGTAGGTTATTTTTTCTCTTTAAATATTTTATTCAATAGAATATATATTTGGTTATTTTTTGAGTATTTTCGTTCTTGCTTCCGTGACGAATCTTTATCAAATTGGTATTAGAAACAAGTTCGATCTTACTCTTTTTCGTCAATGACATTAAAGAGAAGAGGAAGACTCGCAATCAATTCTTGGGTTGATCGACTTGAAGAATTGATCATCAATAATGCCAAAACCGTGAATCAATTATTGAAAGTTGTTTTACACTTGACGTTGTCGCAGCTACAACTTCAAGAGTCGTTCGTTGTCTAATACAGGGAGAAAATTGTGGGTTCTCACGACAATATTGTAGTTTCACTCCACGATTCGGAGTAGGGGTTCGAATTCGACCAATCCCATGCAATTAATCTAGATTGTAGGGATCGATGCAACCACAAGCACTTGCTTGCACCATAACCTCACTGTGAGGTTTGTTTCACCACAACTAATAGAGATGAATGGAATAAGGAAGAAAATCCTTTTAATAATCCACCCATATTTGATGAATGTGGTGATTAATCTGAGGAAGAGATCGTTATTGGTGACCAGGGAGGGCTATTAGTGATTTAGAAGTTAACCTTGGCTCAAACAACTAAAGTGGGAGGTGCGTGGGTTGAGAAAGAACTTGAGAATTATGTTACCTCGACTCGGGTAAGGTGTCGGATACGGGTACATATCTAGAGGTCCGACTTATTAATTCTCAAATTCTACGATACCGGGACTCTGCAACATTATATATTATTCTTTCCTTTTTTTCTTCTTTTCACTCATTTATTGTTCGTTTTGTTCTTCCATTTAAGTGAATTTCACCTATTAGTCATTATCTTCTTTCATGTTTTCTCTTCTTTCCATTGGAGAATTTACACAGTAATATTCTAAAATCTTCAGTGTCGAACACATATCCCATACCCATGTCATATCATGAAGTGTCGGACACGGGTACGTGGGGCTAAAGTAAAGAGTTCGGGTAACATAGCTTGAGAACTTAGTTGCTAGTCAAAGGGGTTTTCGTATTCCACAATAAATATGTGATGTAAGAAGGTGGGAGTCAAGATTAAAAATTGATATTCCTGAATTTCATGATAATCTCCAACCCGATAAACTGGTGGATTGACTATTTGCAATTGAAGAAAAATCAGATTTTAAAGAAGTTTCAAATCAGGAGCTTGTACTACTTGTGGCCACCAAATTTAGATCAAGAGAAACCACTTACAAGATGCAGTTGCCTAGGAATTTTCACACATATGATATTTTTATTATGTGACATCCCCCATACTACGATGAGTCTTCTGGTGGTGATTTGAATTCGAGGACGAATTCTTTCCAACAAGGAGGGAATGATGTATAATATTTTTTTGCATGTTTTATTTATTTATTTTTATTTTAGTTTCTTTTTTAGAGAAGCTTTTATTTTGATATATTTAATTTTTTAGTGGTAGTTCTAGATAGTTTTTAAAATTCGTTTTTATTATTTAAGTGTATTAAGAAGTGTTTAGAAGTGTCTAAATAAAGTTCTAATAGGATTAGAAAGTTGCTTTTATGTTTTAGATATGTTAGGGAACTTATTTTTAGGTGTTTTAGTTAGTTTCTAAGATGTTTTAGGGGAGTTATCTATATAAGGAGCTCCAATTACGAAATTTAATGAATGAAGATCATTTTTTTTTTCTCTTTGAATATTTTATTCAATAGAATATATATTTGGTTATTTTTTGAGTATTTTCGTTTTTGCTTCCGTGATGATTCTACATCATTATGTGGTTATGAACTAGTGAAGCAACGAAGATACAAGTTCGATTTACTACACTTTGGCCATCCATTTGTGGATGATATGTTGCACTAAAATTGATATTAGTTTCATTCAACATAAATAATTCTCTCCAAAAGAAACTTGTAAAAAATGGGGTCACAATCACATACAAGTGATCGAGGCATTTCGTGCAACTTTAATTGATCAAAAAATACTTGAGGAATTGTTGTAGCTGTATAAGGGTGGGATATGCCGATGAAATGGGCATATTTAAATAAACGAGTTGTGAAGATAGGAGAATGCCAACTAGTATTATAGCAATATTCTACCCATGCAAGCCATTTGAACCAATTATGTGGTTATGAACTAGTGTTTTCAAGGCTACGCCTAGGCGTTTTAGGGAGAAAACGCCGAGGCTCTGTGTTAGGCTGGCAGTGGGGGTTTGTACAAATATTTAAATAGTTTAGGGGGGTCTCTCTAATTTGAAAAAAAAACTTTAAAGACATAAACACTCACTTTCTATAATAAACCCTCGAACCTTTTTCTCCCTAAGCCCATCCTTCCTATTTGCTCCGACCAAGAAACGTCGTCGAAATCTTCGGCGACCCTTCGGCAATAGATATTTGAGTTTTGTACTTTTGAATCTTTTGGATAATGTGTATTGTGGCATGAATTAATGTTTTGTGGACATGAATTTACATGAAGTGTTTTTGATCATTTTATGAAAATTTAACATTTATTATAAAATATAGTTAGATATATATAATTTTGTATATGGACAGTCTTGGGACCTGTAAATAATTAATTAATTATCTAGGGAGCTATAAATAAATATTTTTTTTTATTGCCTAGGCCACGTCTAGGCTTCGCCTTGGCTCCTTAAAAACATTGTTATGAACTAGTGAAGCAAGGAAGATACATCTCAATAGTCTGATTTACTACACTTTGGCCATCTGTTGGTGGATGATATGTTGAATTAAAATTGATATTAGTTTCATTCAATATAAATAATTCTCTCCAAAACAACCAATGGTGTGTTGGTTCAGTGGTTGGGTGCAAGCGCACCTACCCTAAAGGTCTTGAGTTTGAGTCACCTCCCATCACTTGTTGGCCAACGACATCCTTGAGTGCTTGTAGCCGTGTCCCAGAGGGATTATGAGGGACGTAAGTCCCTAGTACCCGTTGATCTCAAAAAAAAAAAAAAAATCTCTCCAAAACAAACTTGTAAAAAATGGGGTCACGATCACATACAACTGATCAAGGCATTCCATACAACTTGAATTGATCAAAAAATACTTGAGCAACTGTTGTAGTTGTATAGGGGTGGGATATGCTGATGAAATGGGCATATTTAAATAAAGGATCTACCACAATCTATATAGTATATGTACTCTTCCTATACTTGGCTTGGTGTTGGCAAGGGTTGTTGAAGTTTGAAAGGATTGGAGAGTTTCACCTTGTGACATTGACAAACATCACAATCCTTTATCTAATCCTTGATGTGTTGCCTCTTACTTTTTCAATAGAAAGTACATAAAATCCGGTGGAATGATTTATGAAACCCTTCACCCATGCTGTTATGAAATTGAGCAATGATATCTTTCAAGGAAGGAGAATCCTCACCCAAGTAGATTTTGTACTTAAAGAACAAGATTCTATCTTGAAATTTCCAAGGCCCCACAACTCCACCTTGATTGATTAATTGAGTAAGTCTTTGTGATGATGATGACTTATTGCAGAGAAGAGAGAAATCTATGGGATTGCTTACTTTTTACAGAGAAGATTATATTTTTAGGAGTTGTCATATTTGACAGATACTAAGTTTATAATAGTTACTGTGTACGTGTGCAACCTTGTATGTCTATTTATACGGTGTTCTTCCATTGAGACACCACGAATAAGATTTATCCCTCCTCTTCTCCCATGGACTTAGGCCATCGAGCCAAACCATGTTAAATATTTGTCTTTTTTTATTTTACTACATGATATCAAAGCATTAGGCTCGAAAAATTAAGAATTTTTTCGGCTTTTATCGCCGAAATTTTTTTTGTTGGCCTTCATTGCCGGAATCTTCTTCGTCGACTTTCATCACCATTAAATGTTAACTTTCGTCCTACCGGAATCGCCTCTGTTAGTATTGTTCTTCGCTTTCGCCGCTGCCCCATTGTTGCTGCTACTCCATCTCCATCGTTGCCTTTTCGCCACTACTTCTTCACCACTGCTGCTACTCATCGCCGCTGTTGTTGCTCGTCACCATCGCCACCACTGTTGTTGGTCGTCGGTGTTGCTGCTGCTTGTTGCTAACGTTGCTACTGCTGTCATGCCCTTCGCCGTTGCTGCTGCCGTGCCCCCCATTGCTGTTGCTGCTTCGTCTTCTGTCACTCTCTTCTTCTTTTTCCGTCATTTGTCTTCCTTTCTTTCTTCTTTCATTCTTTTTTCTAGTACCTTATAAATAAAAAGAAAAAAAAAGAGAAAAAGGGGGATATCGATCATTTCAGAAATTTCGGTGTAATACCCTCAAATTAAAACAATTTAAACCCTAGGATCTTGTTTAATAATCATTTATTAAAAGTTTAAAGGACATAAAAGTCAATATCTCAAAAGAAAAATAACATTTCAAGAAAAGGACGTAAACGTCAATATCTCGAAAGATCTAGGCATTTCAGAAAAAGAATATCTAAGCATTTAAGAAAAAGGATATCGATAAGACTAAGGATATTTTAGGACATAAACGTCAATATCTCGAAAGATCCAGGCATTTCAGAAAAATGATATCGATAAGATTAAGAATATTTTAGGAAATAAACGTCAATATCTTGAAAGATCCAAGCATTTTAGAAAAAGGATATCGATAAGATTAAGAATATTTTAGAACATTAAAGTCATTTCTGAAAAAGGCTTAGGACAAAATGGAGAAACGCACAATTTTTACTCCCTATAAATAGGGGCAGTAAGGTTAAAGAAAAATTATCGTTTTAAAACTTCTTTTTTCTACTTTTTCTCTTTCTTTAAAAAGTAAACTTCGAAGGTATTCTGCCGAGGAAGCGATAGGACCTAGGACGAAGAGCCTTTGCGATCGTAAAGACAAATTTCGGGAACTTTGAGGTGGGAAGGAACCTCTGGTTTGCATTTTTTATGCTTTTTATTGAGTTTATGATATTCCTGCATTATTTTGGTTCCTTGCACACAGTTATTTTTATCACTAGTGATGTTTTGGGTATGCTGGCCCTTGCTGGATTGCTAATTGCAGCATAATGAGATTTTGGCGAAGTTTCTTGAAGTTTTGTTACTTATGTTAGCGGTGCTCTCTTGTTGCTTGTGTGCTTTCTTTGCTGGATTGCTTAGTTTAGCCTTAATATTGCTTGAATATATTTGCTTTAGTAACTGGTATAAGAAGTGGTAACCCGCTAGGGGACCTACTGAGCTTCTGCTCATCCTTCTATTTTCATCTCTAAGAAATTAGTATGGATATTGGTGGTGCTAGCAGAATGGTGGTGGTGGTGATGACATCGAGTTCTGGAGGTTATTTTGTAAAATTGGAAGTTGGTGCAACTAAAAACTTATCAAGTTATTATGTAAAGTATTTAATTATCGGTGTAATAAAATATAAGGACTTTATTTAGAAATTTAACCATATTCTGGTGGAGTGAGAATTAGTTGGTAACCTCTGAATTCTCTGAGTTTTATGATGTTACTAATCTGTGATTCTTAAATATATATTGGAAAGATGAGAATTTGGGGTGCTACAATTATGGTATCAGAGCAGTGGTTCTAGGGCCAAGTGAAATCATATTGGAAAACTGGTGTAGTCTAGTAAAGTTAGAAAAACCAGGAGAAAATGATTTGAGGATAATGGAAGTCTCTGGAGTTTAAAGAATGGATATTGGTTTAAAATGATTGAACGCCAAGGCGGAAGATCCCTTGAGATTAAGTGAACCATAGATTTAAGAAAACCGTGGTGGACAAATTGAAAGGATGGAAGGTTATGGAATTGGAGGAAGATTTTGAAAGTAAATTAGGAACTTAGATTGGGATTTAGATTGATCTTTAAAGATGAATAAAATATCTAGAAAAAAAAAATCAGCAACGTCGCCTGGTCCACCTAAATGCTGGTTTTGGATTGTGAAATGAAGAAGTTGAATTGAATTAGAGATCAAGCATGAGGTGGCAACTTGACCATCAACTGAATTGAGTTGGTGTTGTGGTAATCAAAATCGGATGTGATGGGTTGAATTGAAGAGTTAAGAATTGAATTGAAGAGGTGAGGAAGGTGTTGTACATGGGTTAATTTGAGTTGATAAACACATATAGGAGGTTAGTCTGATTAAATTAAACTGTTTTTTTTAATTTAAATTGTTTTTGCTAAATAAGGTAAAGTAGTGTAAATAATTATCTTAATGGATAAGTAAGGTAAAATGATCAAGAGGATGTTTTACCACGTAAAGATTAGTTGATTTAGATGATAAATAACTTGCAGATTATATAGTGTAGCATCTATTTTTTTTAGATCTCAAAATCTAGTTGTACAGAGATTATATAGTGTAGAATCTCTTCTAGATCTTAAAAATCTAGATGTACAGAGATTATGATGAAGATAGGATCTCAAAATTTAGTTTTACAGAGATTTTAGTATAGAATCTTTTCTAGATCTCAAAATCTAGTTGTACATAGATCATGATAAAGATAGGGTAGAATTTTTTTTTGATCTCAAAAATTTACTTGTACAGAGATTATAATCTTTAGAGAATAGAGTAGAATTTATTTTATAAAGAATATAATCTTAGATAGAATCTCAAAAGATTTTAAGATCCAAGGTACATAGATTATAATGATGACATTATTTATACCAAGATTTATTGGCAGAATCTCAAAGTTTGTTGCACATATATTATAATCTTAGATAATATCTCATAAGATTTCAAGATCCAGGGCATAGATTATAATTATAACATTAGATATACCATTTATTGGTAAAATCTCAAAGTTGGTGATTTTGTGACCTTCAAGATTCTATTTTATCAAAGATTATAATCTCTAGATTTTGAAATCCAGATTCTATACTATCTAATATTATAATATTTGTACACTAAACTTTGAGATTTTACCAATATATGGTATATCTAATGTTATAATTATAATCTATGTACCCTAGATCTTGAAATCTTATGTGATTTTATCTAAGATTATAATATCTGTGTAATAAACTTGGAGTTACTGCCAATAAATCTTGGTATATCTAATGTTATCATTATAATCTATGTACCTTGGATCTAGAAATCTTTTGAGATTCTATCTAAGATTATATTCTTTAGAAAATAAATTCTACTCTACTTTTTTTTTTTTTTTGGGTACCAAAATCAAACCTGTTTTTTTGTTGTAGAATTCCATATTAAAAAAAGAACAATAGAAGAACTCTTTAAGGGACCGGCGTATGAAGAAAGGATTGTTATGCCAACACTCAACAACAGGTTATATGGACACCTCCAAGTGAGTTGATGAAGACCTTAGAAATGATTAGATGTGATTTTAGACACTTTTTCAACAAATTTTCCTTTTTTACAAAATTTTAATCACTATAGAACAACCTTCAAAAAGTTGGTATGATTACGTTTACTATGAATTACTATCAATATCTTTACTATGATTACCATATTTTGGATATCGATAAGACTAAGGATATTTTAGGACATAAACGTTAATATCTCAAAAGATCCAGGCATTTTAGAAAAAAGACATCGATAAGATTAAAGATATTTTAGAACATAAAAGTCATTTTTGAAAAAGGCTAAGGACAAAATGGAGAAACGTACAATTTTTACTTCCTATAAATAGAGGCAATAAGGTTAAAGAAAAATTATCGATTCAAAACTTCTTTTTTTTACTTTTTCTCTCTCTAAAAGGTAAACTACGAAGGTATTCTGTCGAGGAAACGATAGGACCTAGGACGAAGAGCCTTTGCGAACGTAAGGACAAATTTTGGAAACTTCGAGGTGGAAAGGAACCTATGGTTTGCATTTCTTATGCTTTTTATTGGGTTTATGATATTCCTGCATTATTTTGGTTCCTTGCACACGGTTAGTTTTATCACTAGTGATGTTTTGGGTATGTTGACCCTTGTTGGATTGTTAATTGCAGTATAATGAGATTCTGGAGAAGTTTCTTGAAGTTCTGTTACTTATGTTAGTGGTGCTCTCTTGTTGCTTGTGTGCTTACTTTGCTGGATTGCTTAGTTTAGCCTTAATATTGCTTGAATATATTTGCTTTAGTAACTAGTATACGTAGTGGTAAACCCGTTAGGGGACCCACTGAGCTTCTGCTCATCCTTTTATTTTCATCTCCAGGAAATTAGTATGGATATTGGTGGTGCTAGCAGAATGGTGGTAGTGGTGATGACATCGAGTTCTGGAGGTTATTCTATAAAATTGGAAGTTGGTGCAACTAAAAACTTATCAAGTTATTATGTAAAGTATTTAATTATCCGTGTAATAAAATATAAAGACTTTATTTAGAAATTTGACCATATTCTGGTGGCGTGAGAATTAGTTTGTAACCTTTGAAACGATAATTTTTCTTTAACCTTATTGCCCCTATTTATAGGAAGTAAAAATTGTACGTTTCTCCATTTTGTCCTTAGCCTTTTTCAGAAATGACTTTTATGTTCTAAAATATCTTTAATCTTATGGATGTCCTTTTTCTAAAATTCCTGAATCTTTCGAGATATTGACGTTTATGTTCTAAAATATCCTTAGTCTTATCGATATCCAAAATATGGTAATCATAGTAAAGATATCGATAGTAATTCATAGTAAACGTAATCATACCAACTTTCTGAAGGTTGTTCTATAGTGATTAAAGTTTTGTAAAAAAGGAAAATTTGTTGAAAAAGTGTCTAAAATCACATCTAATCATTTCTAAGGTCTTCATCAACTCACTTGGAGGTGTCCATATAACCTGTTGTTGAGTGTTGACATAACAATCCTTTCTTCATACACCGGTCCCTTAAAGAGTTCTTCTATTGTTCTTTCTTTACTATGGAATTCTACAACAAAAAAACAGGTTTGATTTGGGTACCCAAAAAAAAAAAAAAAAGTAGAGTAGAATTTATTTTATAAAGAATATAATCTTTAGATAGAATCTCAAAAGATTTCAAGATCCAAGGAACATAGATTATAGTGATGACATTAGATATACCAAGATTTATTGGTAGAATCTCAAAGTTTATTGCACATATATTATAATCTTAAATAGAATCACATAAGATTTCAAGATCTAGGGTACATAGATTAATTATAACATTAGATATACCATTTATTGGTAAAATCTCAAAGTTTAGTGTACATATATTATAATATTAGATAGTATAGAATCTGGATTTCAAAATCTAGAGATTATAATCTTTTATAAAATAGAATTTGGAAGGTCACAAAATCTTGATAATCTAACTAAGAGGATTATATATATTAAAAAAAAAAAATTGTTACACGATTGGGTCAAAGACCCAGCACGTGGTTGGGTGGAAACCCAGCCGTACGCTAGGATAAAACCTAGCGTACGGCTGGGTAATACCCATCATGTGATTACCCAGCATGGCTGGGTAACGCCCAACTTGGTATGTGCCTAGAATCTAGGTGGGCACCTAATCATAGTAATTCATCTAAATATACTAAATAAAAATTATTGTTATGTATGTTAGTAGTGCTATCTTGGTTGATTGTGTGCTTACATTGCTAGATTTCTTAGTTTAGCCTTAATATTGCTTGAATATATTTGCTTTAATAACTGGTTTAAGAAATGCAAACTATAGGTTCCTTCCCACCTTGAGATTTCTTAAGTTTTGTCTTTATGTTGCACAATCTCTCCATCCTCACCAGAATATCTTCGTAGTTTACTTTTTAGAGAAAGAGAAAAAGTAGAAAAAAGAAGTTTTGAAACGATAATTTTTCCTTAATCTTACAGCCCCTATTTATATGGAGTAAAAATTGTACGTTTCTCCATTTTATCCTTAGCCTTTTTTAGAAATGACTTTTATGTCCTAAAATATCTTTAATCTTATTAATGTCCTTTTTCTGAAATGCCAGGATCTTTCAAGATATTGACGTTTATGTCCTAAAATATCCTTAGTCTTATTGATATCCTTTTTCTAAAATGTCTAGATCTTTCGAGATATTGACGTTTATGTCCTAAAATATCTTTAGTCTTATCAATATCCTTTTTTGAAATGCCTGGATCTTCCAAGATATTAACGTTTACGTCCTTTCCCCGAAATGTTATTTTTCTTTTAAGATATTGACTTTTATGTCCTTTGAACTTTTTGTAAATGATTATTAAACAAGATCCTAGTGTTTAAATTGGTTTAATTTGAGGGTATTACATGCGGAGTCCAAGGCAGTAGTATCCAATTGCCAGATGGAGGAACTACAGAATATTCAACCGGCCTACAGACTCTATGGGAAAAATTACTTGAAGTGGTCTCAACTAGTCCGTACTTTTTTGAAAGGTAAAGGAAAACTAAGTCATCTTCTAGGTACCAGGCCACAAAGAGGTAAGTTCGTAGAATGGGACAGGAAGACTCAATGATTATGGCATGGTTGTGGAATTCGATGACACCAGAGATCAGTGATACTTATATGTTTTTGACAACAACTAATATATGGGATGCCATTCATCAGACATATTCCAAGGCACATGATGCAGCCCAAGTGTATGAAATAAAGGTCAAGATGGGAGTCGCGAAACAAGGGAATAAAACGGTTACGGAATACGCCAATTTGTTGAAGAACTCGTGGCAAAAACTTGATCATTATCTATGCATCGAGACTAAGTGCCCTGAAGATGCAGTCATCTTGAAGAATTACATCGAGAAAGACCGAGTGTACGATTTCTTGGCTGGCCTCAATTCTGAGTTCGACCAAGTGTGGGTTGAGATACTTAGCAAGGAGTTGCTAACTCTAAATGAAACCTCTCACTTATTCGGGCTGAAGAAAGTCAAAGAAGTGTTATGCTTGAACCTCAAAAGATAGAAGGCTCCGCTTTGGTTGCTAATTAGGGAAATGAACAGAAGACAAGCAACCCAAGAGCTGAATCATCAAAGGTACAACATCGAGATAATAGGGACAACTTATGGTGTACTTATTGCCAGATGGCCAGACATACTAAGGAGAAGTGCTGAAAACTTCATGGTAAGACCTCGACATCCAGTAAAGGATGGGGATACAAAGGAGGGCAATAGACAAACAGTGGACAAGCACACTTATGCACCGAACAGCCAGTGGTAGATTACTCTCTAGAGCAAATGGGTCTCAATCGTGGTGAGATTAAGCGGCTACGCACTCTACTTGGCACTCTTGAAGAACCCTCAGGTACCTGCTCATTGGCACATTCAGGTGAGTTCCCTATTTCTATTGGATTCAAAGTCTTCGATAAATCATTTGCCAACTCTTGGATTATAGACTCTGGAGCCACTGATCACATGAACAACTCCTCACATATATTTCATACCTATAACCCATGTCCAAGTAGTCGAAAAATAGCTGCAACCAATGGATCCTTAGCCACAGTTGCAGGCAGAGGAGATGTTCACATTAGCCCTACACTTACACTTAGAAATGCATTGCATGTCCCAAAGCTATCTACTAATCTTGTCTCCATACAAAAGCTCACCCATAATCTAAGTTGTAATGTGATTTTCTATCCTACTCATTATGTCTTTCAAGACCAAGATTTGGGGAAGACGAATGGACTTGCTAAGGAATAAGACGAGCTATATTATCTTAAGTCATCAATGGACCTTATTTAGAGCACATCCTCATTTTTATCTAAACAACATCTTTCCAATAAAGACAAAATCTGGCTTCACAACTTATCTATCAATTAAAAGAATAAAAATTAACCTAAAACATAAGAAAAAAACTAAATAATTTGTGAATCAATAAAATAAAAGTAATGTTTAAAAAGTTTCACTATAAAAGTATACAAATTATCTCACTCAATTTGAGAACTAAAAATTAAATTAAATTAAATTAAATCAACCAAGATACTTGTAGGTATATTATAATTATTGCCACCATATTTAACTTTCCATGGTTTTTGTGAGTACAAATCCTCCCTCTTTGAACCTTTAACTAAAGAAGTCCTTTTTTTCTTTAATTGAGATTCACCAGATAATACATAAAAAATTTCAAAAGAGTAATCTTCTAAACAAACTTGGAAAGACTCTAAACTAAGAGCAAATTTACATAATTTATGAGTTGCATTGTTTGCTTGGCGCGATATGGCAAAAATGACTAGCTTGCGAATGAGGCTAATCAACTCTTTACAATAAATCACTTCGCCCAATTCGGAATACGTCTTTTCTTGTACTCTTCATGGAAAAATAATAATTGGGGCATTTCAACAAACAAATAACAGTCATATATATATATATATATATTTTTTTTTTTTTTTTGAGAGGAAAGAGTCATTTTAAAATCCACCCATAAAATTTTAAATATAAAATCCACATCATATATCTAGAGTTCATAGCTTTAAAGGCAAAATATATCTTTAAAAAAAAAAGGCCAAAATATACATACCCATTAATAAATAAGCATAGAAAAGTGAAGAGGTTAAAGAAAACACACCTTGCAAGGTTGATAGTTGCAGATTGAGAGTGGCGTGTGCAGTTTCGTATGCCATGTGCACACCTTGAGGAGTAGAGAGGGGAAGAGATAAAGATTAGATGAAGGAAAGAGCCAGGGAGTTCGTTTTTAAAGTCGCATGACTCGCATCAGTTTCACCGCAACTATTATTTAGAAAGTGAGATTCATTAGGAACCGCCACAGCTGTTTGGAAAGTGTATTTAGAGAGTGGGAACGGTTTGGAACCGTTTGCGGAAATGGGGAAGTCACGGTTGCTTAACCGTTTTGGAAAGTTGAAATCTTTTTTTTAATTAGTTTTTTAAGCTCACATTAAACTTTTACTAATCAATTCCTTTTTTATCCTTCAAAAATTAAACATTAATTTATGAGATAAGTAAACTATTAAGAGATGTAGGGGTGGTTTCGGGATTTTAACTAAAATGATCAAACAGTGAGCGGAGGAAAGTATTTGCATTATAAATAATATAGATTTTATTTTAGAAGGATTTGGATTTTATTATTCAGTAGGATTTTAGTTTCAAGATTACATAGAGAATCACGTTTTGTTTTAGTAAGAATTAAATTAGGTAGTTTAGATATTTATAAATAAGGGCATGTAAAAGAGTTAAAACATGATTGAAGGAATTGAAAAACAAAATATTGATTATATCATTCTCTCCTTCTCCTCCTCCTCCTCCTTCTTCTTCTTCTTCTCTTTCTTGTCTGGCATCAGTTTAGTATTAGAGCCCAAGCTCGATCCTTCACCCCTCCTTTCTTCTACAATTCTTCTAATTCTCTCCCCCTCTTTCTCATTTTCTGCTTTTTTTTCTCTCTTTCTTCTCGACACTTTCAATCTCATTCTCTACAATTCTTTTCTTTCTTGTGATCTTGTCCTGCATCAGTTTGGTATGAGAACCCAAGCTCAATCCTTCTCCCCTCCTTTACTCTACGGTTCTTCTAATTCTCTCCCCCTCTTTCTCATTATTTGCTTTTTTCTCTCTTTCTTCTCGACGCTGTTAATCTTGTTCTTTGCTCCTCTCTCACTCTCAGTTTCTCTTTCTCTTTAGTGTTGTCTCACTCAACTCTCTCTCTACTACTTTCTCTCTCTTCAAACACTCATTCCTTTTTCACTCATCTCAAAAAGTTCATTTATTCTTTCTATTTGCCTATCCTTTCCCCGTGGCGTACAATAGCCAACTTTCTTGTAACAGTGATGACATTTACATGCTCTATAATTTGAAGCCATCAAACAAAGGAGATTCCTCTTTACCAGACTTGCGACATCCCTTGGCATGTGGCTTGTTTATCGATTCCATCGAAGGCCCTACTCTCTACCATGCAATGGAAATGCTTAAATTTTAACTCTTTCGAGTTGAGTTCTTCAAGAGGAGGAGAATAATGTAGCATGAGAATAGAGACAAATAAAATAATATTTTAGATATTTAATTTTAGTAATTATAGTGATTTATTTAGTATGATTGTATTTTAGAAGGATTTGGATTTTATTATTCAATAGGATTTTAGTTTCAAGATTATATAGAGAGTCAAGTCTTATTTTAGTAAGATTCTGATTTTATATTTTGTAAAATTTTAATAAGAATCAAATTAGGTAGTTTAGATATTTATAAATAAGGAAATGTAATAGAGATAAAGCATGATTGAATGAATTGAAAAAAAAATATTGATTATATCGTTCTCTCCTCCCCTTCTTCTTCTCTCTCCTCTTCTCTTTCTTGTCCTGCATCAACATGTATCTAACCTACACTACATTAGCAAGTATAATGTTCCTATACCACTCCTTTTTCGGAAGCCATGGAATGTGCTAGTAAAATTTGATTACAACAAATGATCAAAGGTTTGAGATAGTATCCATGAATTCCCATTATATGCATCAAAGATAATTCAATAAACCAAACAAATCATTCACAACATCATTTTTTTTTAATGCAGTAAAAACCTTCTAACGGAGGAAAACCTTCATGTGTGTTCCTAGACGCATATTTTATTTCACTATCATGAAATATATGTGTAGAATTGATCAATTGCACGTGAAGTCAATAGTAAAACTAAAGTTCTCATGAGGAATCCTCCCGAATATTTTGCAGTAATAGAAATCCTTCTAGTGTCAAAACAATATTCCATCAATCTCAAAGAACTATACCTTTTGAAGAAAATCCTTCTTCTTGATTAAATTGCAATTCTTAGAAAAAAATATATATAAAAAAATCTGTTGAGAACGTTTGAGAGTTTTTTTTTAAAGATAATTATAGAGGTACAAAATTTAGCCTAATTGAAATCACTTTTTTAACTCCAGCAAAATTGATCCAACATGACTTTTAATTGATACAATTTCTGACAAAATTGATCAACTTGTCTTAATTGACTCAAGTTTCTTTGCATGACTTTTACTACTATACTCTGACTACACTTTACATCAATATATAAAAGTATCTTTTTATGTAAGTGTTGGAATTGGCAACTATACTGAGATCCTAATACCATAAGCTCATCTAGAGACTATAATTGCTCATGTTTATTACTTTATTTGGGTTTAAATAGTAAGGAAGAACAAAGAGTCATTTACATGGGAGTAAAAGATTACTGATAATTTGCCAACTGAAAAGATTTGCGGTTCCCTAATTCAAACTTTTTTCAGATCATGCAGGGATTTGTATGAACATTAATGATTGATTGAGCAGTTACTGTTGTTTGAAAAATTGTTTTCTTGTGTTCATTAGTCTTGATGTTTATATGGATGGTTAATTTAAGCCGTTGCTTTATACATACATACGTACACACATCTAGGCTATAGCATACATGTATCTATATATGCATGTATATATAATTTATGTAAACAACAATGGAGAATGGGAATGGAGGTTAAAAGCATTGTGTTTGCATATTATAGACTTGAATGAGACCTTGGTGTAACCGTTGAAGTTGTTTCATTGTGGAAACAACCTTAACTCCACATTTTTTTTTTTTAGAAGAAACAATGTTAGTCGTTAGTTGTATAACCAACTCCATCACCATACAACACTCTCGTGGAGGTATCAGGTCCGTTCTTTATCCATTATCCCCCTCACCCCCTAGGTGAGGCAGTGACAAGAGTTGAACCTGGAACCTTTGGGTGCCAAAGCCACCTCTTTACCAACTGCACTAACTCCATGTTGAGCGAGACCTTTGCCATTGTAGGGTTTAGGGAAGGGACTATTTACATAGCCTTACCTCCACATTGGAGAGACTATTTCCAAATTTGAACCTATGACCTCTAGGTCACGTTGGAGCAACCTTAACCATTGTACCAAGGTCCCGCCGTCTTTTAAATCTTACATAAATAACATAATCTTATGATTTACAATTTAAATCATTTGATTCATGTTTTCATGTTTTAACTTCCAAGTTGAAGCACATTTTGTTTTATGTTAATCTTGAAATATGTAATTCCTTGGTAGGATTTTTAGGCATTACTTGTGACCATTTTACTCGACCCAACAAAGTTTTTTTCCCAACTACATGACTCAACTTCATCTAGTTTGCTTTATCAATGGCTAAGTTGACAGATATATTAGAATATATCTTTTTTAATTATCTCTATTTATGCTATTTTTAGTATCCCTTTGCTCATTACAATTAATTGTTAATAGGTTACTCTTCCAAACTAATACGTCTAATATTTTCATTTTATGCTTCTAAATCATAAATGGCAGCTTGGTGCCTGAAGCTCCAGCTTATGTGGGGTCCCGAGGAAGGGTCGAACCACTTTTGGGTCTGTTGTATGCAACCTTACCCTACATTGCAAGAAGTTGTTTTCACAACTCGAACCCGTGACCACTTGGTCACATAGCAACCACACTTATAGTTGTTCATTTCAATGTATCAATATTCATTTCTAATTTTATGTTTCAATATTTTTCAATGTAACTATCCTAAACATTCATATTTTTCATTCCACTAAATTTGCTAATGCATTGTATTTGACCGAGATAAAAATTTCACTATTAACTAATTTTTGTGAGGATGAGTTTGTTAATGAAAAATGTTTTTTAGATACTAGATAACCTAACATTCATATCCTAGAAAAAGGTTCCATACCAAACAATTATGAAGTATTAATTTCAGTGTTAATTTGAAAAATATGTTGATTAAGTTACAAATTTTAGAATTAACATGTTTCTGTAGAATTATATCCTTCTCGAAGAGATCATCCTTATAAAATTAGCTTATTTTGGATCTTTAATTAGAACCAAATGACTAGTTTTAAAGCTATAAATTAAATCCTGTTTCGATTTGCCAAACTCCTAAACAATTTGATTCCAATTCACAATTCTAATAACTAGGGTAGAAGCACATTTTCTTAAATTACTATTTGGATCCCTAACAGTGCTAGAAAACTCAGTTAATACAACAAATTTAAAAAGAAGAGAAAGGGGAAGGATCTTGAGAAGAAGAACACTATTGGGGCTGTTTTGGGTAGATGAATTAGATCATGGTGATCAAAGGAGGAGTTGGTGGCTACTAGGTACTGATTATCAAAATATATAGCTTGGTTATGGTGTCCTTTAAAAGTTTGTTTATATAAAAATTTATACAGTTATAAATTGCATTGTAGTTCTGAAAGTTGTTGAACTTGATGAATCATTGTAAAAATGACATGGTTAAACTGAAATGCTCAATCTTGAAACAACGACCATGATAACAAACCAATAAGAAGAGTAAGCATTTTCTTTTGCAATCTTCAACCTGTATATTCATCTGTTTTGATCTTTTGAGTATTTTTAATAATG
Organism: Paratinospora sagittata; assembly: GCA_035771175.1. Classification (NCBI taxonomy): domain Eukaryota; kingdom Viridiplantae; phylum Streptophyta; class Magnoliopsida; order Ranunculales; family Menispermaceae; genus Paratinospora; species Paratinospora sagittata. The sequence goes on along the minus strand of CM069596.1, from coordinate 8,355,254 downwards.
AAAATTTTCTGTTGATGTTTTTCTGGAATAAAGTGTTGGAAATCTCAAAGTCTATGGGTACAAACGAGATTCTAGGAGCTGTAGATCCTAGATGCTAGCTGTAAATTATTTTTCTGTGAAATATGTTTCTAAAAATCTGCTAGTAGATATTTTCAGTATAGTTAGCTTCCTTAAAATCTGCTACTAGATATATTCTGTATAGCTGTAGATATAGTTTCCTTATCAAGATAGTTTCCTTATGCTGTCTTGTGCAACTTGTCTATATAAGGCTGTTCTGTATTTGCATTGAATATAATTCAATAAAACAATAAAAACAAGATTCTTTACAAAGATTTTGGAAGCAAAAAATATTCTTCATTCTCTTGTAAAATGATGTCTACCATAACTAATCTTTCATCTATCTTGAACCTGACTTTTTCTTGGTTTCTTTTTTTTTTTTTTATGTTTTGGTCCCCGACTTGTTCTTGGTTTCATTCATTAAAGCTATGCATCTTTTCTTTTTTTCCCCTGCTCAGGTTAATACCCAAGCCCATGCTAGTGTAACTGATTGTAGTGATCGCAACAATTCAAAATATTACGTTGTTGTTGTTCAGGTACTCTATTTGTAGGCTTGTAGCATTGATTCATATTTATGTCTTACCTACTACTGCAACTGTCTTCTCTATATGAGTTATCTTTATCTTCTATTGCAGTACACTGCTCGATTTAATGCTGAAACTGTGAAGAACTTTCTTTACTCCCTTAATAATGGCAAGATACCGAAAAAGAAATTCAATTGTAAGTATGGTCTTATATCAAACCAAACTGGATAAATTTGTATTTCAATCTGCCAGATTGATGCCTAACCATTAATAAAACTATATATAAACTCAACTCAACCTTGCAGCTGTAATTTTACTATGCATGCTTGAAAATATGTGCCATTCATGCTTTGGTTGTTGTTGGATGATATTCTTGCTTGTGGTATGATGAGTACAGAATTCCAACTATTTTTCTTTCTGTGTTGTACATATTTGGATGAGTGACTCTTTAAGACTCGGGCATTTGGCACCTTACTAATACTACTGCAGGTAAGGAGGATCAATTATTCTCAGTCGGAAGCTTTTAAAGTTTTGTTCTCTGCTAATTGTGCACCCTTATTTCCATAATTTAAAATTATAGCTGCAAAAGAAGAGTCTTAAAGCATGTTTGAATGTTAAACAATATAAAATGAGGAACATGGTTGCTACGAAAGGTTTATGTGGATGCCTAGGAATTGTCTTACAAGTTACAGCATGTCTGAAATTCTGTAGTTCTTGGTGATTGCTCTTTGGCAACAGCCAGATACGAACTGTCTATACCTTAATTCTCCTTTGTGGTACCAACATATGTTCTCCAAGCTCCAGTTCCGTTACAGGGTGGTTGGTGCTTGTTCTATTAAAGGGAATGGGCTACTCTAGTGTTAAAAAAAATGGACTCTTTAAGGACTGAATCAATGACTGTTTTGAGCTTCTGTACAAGACCTTGGCTCATTCAACCAATTTCAATGTGATCAAAACCTCCCATCAACAGAGGTTATCAACAGTTAACTGTTGCTTGGATTCAATCAGTTACCAGTCTTGTTGAACTTATATGGAGACTTGAGCTCAATACTGTTGGATAGAGTTTTAGTCAATCATGACTAGTTCCATAGTCAAGGTTCAAGTGAAATCAAGATTGATCCTAGGTTGCTCAGACCATAGCCCACTGAGTATACATCTGAAGAGACAACTTTGGTGACTTGGTCCTAAGACTAGTTGTTTTTTGACTTTTGGATTGAAAAGGATGGATTTCTCGATATTGTCAAAAGAGGTCAGATGCCGAGATTCATGGCTCTCCTCTATACATGTTCTCCCTAAAGCTTAAACATGTGAACAGTGTGCATAAGATTGGGAATAACAACCAAAGCAAGATTGATGAGGATCTATAGGTTGTTAAAGACCATATTGGAAGTCATTCAAAGTAAGCTGAACAAGGATTCCCTTAGCACCAATTAAGGGAAGCTCTTCTGAGATAAGAAAACATTATGAAAATTTTAAATCAATGGCAGAAAAAAACTTTTGAAAATAATCCTGAATTTAGTGATTGATATTGTTAGTAATAGCTTAATACACAAGGCCTCTGCCTATTAGCTATAACTTTTAAGTTGGGTGGTTACTAACATGGTATCAATGTTGAGGGTTGTGAGAAGTCTCGGATTCAAGTCTCTTTGTTAAATTTGGATATTCTCAATTAGAATGCTTGGTATTTGTTTGTTCCTCTCTCTCTCTCTTTTGGTTCTTCACATGTAGGATGAGGCTACACTTGAGGGGAAGTGTTAGTGATGACTTGATATGCATTGTTGGACTCTACTTATTACCTATAGCTTTTAGGTTAGGTAGTTTCTATAGAGATCTAGGGACTAAATTGCTTTTCTTTTTCACAAGATGACACTGTTGGTAAAAAAAAGAGAGAAAAAAAAAAAATCAAATTTCTGGCCTCCTCAATGATTAAGGCTTAGAGTCAACTGCCTGATCAAATCAAGGAGCTCAACGTCCAACGACAAAAACATTCTAGCTTCTAATGTTCCCCACAAGTGGCATTTTTTGGATGTCCCACTCCCTTTCTCAATCTGAACATGGAAAGCAAATCATGGCTTGATATAGTAGTATTTGAATCTTAGACAATTATAACTAAAATCTAAGGGCATGTTTGATAGCTGAGAAAATTTTCTTAAGAAAAATATTGTTTTCTTGGGAAATAATTTTTTAAGCAAATCTTTTAGAAATAATTTTCTCACAGTTGTTTGATTGTACTTGAGAAAATATTTTTGCACACTCATTTGATGCAAATAGAAGGGAAAAATTAATTTTAAATGAATACGAACATGGACAGAGTCAATTGTATTAGAAATTTTCTCATGAGACTGTTAATTTTCTCACCTATAGAGGTGAGAATTTTGGGTGAGAAAATGGGGGTTGAGACAATTTTCTCAAGTAAATGGCAATTTTCTCACCTATTAAACACACCCTAAAAGAATAATGATACCAACTTAAAGATATCTCATTATATGCTAGGTTTGGTTGTAATCTTTATTTTATTTTTCTTCTTAAGGAATGTGTAATTTTAAGATAAATACATTTTTCATGATTTTTGGTTTATGTATGACTGTATGAATGAGAACAGAAGATGAAAGAAAAAAGGTGAGCTCTCATTTTTTATATAGCTTTAAAATGTTTTCACAAATTATTGAAATTTGCAAAGACCTTAAAACTATAACGAAAAGTCTTCACTGCCTGTCTCTGGAATTGGCCAGTTGATGATTTAAGGGGGAAACAACTGGGCAATGCCTCAAGTGTACTGGATGGATGAGAAGAAGTATTATTAAAGATAAAATTTAACAAAAAAAAACAAAAAAAAAAAGAATCTACTTGTTGAAGAATAGGTGTTTCTCTAAATGTTGCTGAGATGAGGTGAAGTTTGGTGATATGCTTTAGGCATGTACAACAAAGCTATGGGGGTACATTTGAGATGGAACAAGATGGTAAAAGTCAAAATTGTTAATTGAGCAAATAATGTGAAATGATGAAATAAGATTCATGTGATTTAACAAAAATATGGTACTCAAAAGTGAAATGATGAAACACGATTTATCTTGCTGATTTCAAATGGTTCAGATATAGATTTTTATCATTCTTGTTATTATTGGTTTTGTTCTATCCACAACCAGTTACCAAAACAATTCATTGTTGCGACATTGATAGATAGTTGCAAGTTGCAACACCCTTTTTATTTTCGAAAAATTGCTGGAACTGGGAAGCCTGAACACCGTTGAGGTCACTGATTATATCATGATAATTGAAATTGAATGCAGTGCAACCATGCAAGAGTCAAGGGGCATAGCTAACTTAGCAATGACTGTCCTGTCAAAAAAAAGTTAACAATGATTAGTTACCAGATCAAAGTTTGCAATTAATTCCAAGAACATCCGTGGTGTTTTTAACTGGACAGGTACTAATGATGTTGCAAGTTGAGCCTCATATTGGTTGTTGTGGCTCTGATTGGTATTCTAGATGGTCAATATATGAAGGTGAAATATTTATCAGATGTGAAGGTAATCTAAGCAGTGAGAGATGCATTTAGGTTTACCTTCTCTGATGAGCTCTTGGTTCCATGTATGCCTGGAACTAGTTTTCATTTTCATTTGACAGCCTCCAATATCTGATATTTGGCACTTCTAGCCCTCATATTTGTCACATGCTTTTTGTTGCCGTATATTTATCCAATTCAATAGCTGTAGAAACAATTGTTTCAGCAGTTAAGCATCCAGGTGTTAGTCTGAGGTTTTAATCTAGTCAATAAGTCCTCAATGTTATAATTACTCCCTTTTCTGCTTACTTGAAGTGCCTGCATCATTATGCAAAATTGAAATACTTATCAATGAATAGCTTGATAGATTGATTGAATCTGTGAAGCAATGACATTGGGCCCTGGTGTCAAACTCCTACTATCTTTGATTTGCCACTTAGCATATGTTATATCAGAATCTGGTTCTTTTCACAAATATATTTCATTGTGTATCCAGTGTTAATTATGAGGAGAAAATGGTTGTGGTTTGTCTAAATTAGACAAAGACATTTTATGTTTGTATTGGACATTGGCATGATTGTAAACACCAATGCTACTCAGATGTCTGCATCCTACTGAATTGGTAGACAGAAGAATGTACAGGCATGAATTAGATATAAATATAGAGCATAAAGGCATTGTGTCCAGATGCAAAGCTCTCTGTAAGCACTAAATAATATAATAACAATAATAGAGGCTGAATAGTAGTTTGTACTAATAATTTCATTGATCTATGTCTAAAATGTTTATGGATGAGTTGCTTTGTCAAGTATGCTTGCGGTAACCTGTAATATTTTCTTGTAGCATTTCTCCATTTAATTATAATGCACTTAACCATGCTTGACACATGAATATTTTGGAATTTGAAGTAATCAAATTTTTTGATCCAATGTTATTTGTCTGGGATAGTTTTCTTTTTTTGTTTAAACTTTCCTCTCAGTTGATCAAACTTTAGCTGAAATATCGATTTTTTGTTTTCATTGATGATTTTTATGGAAACTTCTCGATATCTTTCATTAGGATGTAAATTATTTAATTGAAGTTGTGGTTGTTGCTATAGTGAGGCTTGCACCAGAGGAGGAATCAATGAATTTGACTGGATATGAGCACAATGGAGTGACATGTATTGGCATGAGAACGGACGTTCCAGTAATTGAGCTTTCCTTTTGTCTGATTATTTGTTGTTTGGCATTCCATGATCTTTCATTATGCTCTCCTAACCCATTAGATGACCACCAAAATACAGATTAATTTGATTTTGGAGTTTTAGTAAAAAATGATAAAGAAAAAGGATAAAAATGATCAATTTTAAGTTGACACCATTTAACTGAAATCGTTGTTTGCTTACTTTCTTATGATCTTTCCTTTTAAAAAAATGCTAGCTTTTCTCGATATTCCTGATCTTGAAATTTACAAGAGCTCTCATGCCTGCACATGTGGTTGCCACATGCATTCCAGACAATGTCGCCTATGTTTGGTGTTGGCACAGACATTCAGGCCCCAGTGTTTTTCATTTCCTTGGGAAGAATGCTGACTCTTGTCATTTCTCTCTAGAGGGCCAGTTGTTTGCATGTACACATGGAATTTCTCTTTATAAAGAAATCTTATAATCATCTTATGTCACAAATATTTGTGCAAATCCCGTGTCAGAAGACGTAGGCCATCCATTTGTTAGACTCACACAACTATGACATTAAAGATAGCTAAAACCTGAACTCTGAGATCCCTTCAGTCTGACATTTGGACTACCCTTAGTAGAAGATTGTTTATCTGTAATACATATGAAATTTAGTATTGCCACGACTAAATCTTTTCCTAACTACATGGGGAGTATTGCCCCATATAGTTTATAATTCATTATGGAAATTTGGAATAGCAGTAAATCATGCCCTTATAATCTAAACCTTTTTTTGTTCCTATTGACTAAATTTTATGCCAATGTAACGCCGGCACTAATTTTAGTTAGATGCTCAAGGAAATGCAAGGAAATGCATAAGAAATCTGTACTGAAAATAGTGCTGCAAAGTTGGGTTGTGTTTGGTTCATGATTCAAAAAATGACCTATTTTCAGAAAACTGCAGGTAGTGCAACAACATTTTAATATTTTTAGAGAACATCCTATTTTCTGAGTAAAGGCTTGAAAAACTTTTTTCGGATTCAACCAACCAAACAGTTTTCCTGTCTTTTCTAGTTGTCGTGTACAAAAAACTGTATGAATCACAAACCGAACGGGGCCTTCATTCCTGGTTTCAGAATTACGTGCTAAATTATCCTTTTCTTGAAACCTGTCATTATTGTGTGTGCTACATCATATGAAAATAGGTTGACCTAGAAATTTTTATTAGCATTAATATCTCTTATTAGGTGGTGGCTGTTTAAACACTTGAACACTCTTAATTTGCCCTTTAAAAGAATTTCTGATATACAGTATGAACAAGCAGAGAATTGTAATCATCATGCAGCTTTCTGTCTTTGAAATAAAAAATTAGTTCTCATGTTAGGCCAAGACAGATTTCTTTTGATTGTAAAGAAATTTTAAAGTCAAAGAACAGTTGCATTTACAGAATTTTTATTTCAAATTCGAAATGATACCATGGCCTAAAGTGGGAATCATTTAATGTAACAAAAACTTATTAAATTCAAGGGTTACTAATTCTGTTGTAAGAAAGGGTACATGACATGAAAATCTGAAGTTTTCTTTCTTATTCTGTTTGGACTTTCTGTCAACTCCTTCAACTCTTTAGAATACTTTTATGCTTGGAATGTAGAAGAAACTTTGTCAGCTTTTAAGCTGCAGACATCTGAATATGATTACTGACTGCAATTTATGGATCAGGTGATCTTGGATGAAGTGATGGCAAAGCTTAACCCAGATTTCTTTTGGTTGGGAGGCGGAGAAACTGATCTAAAGCTTGGTATCAGAACCTCTCAATTCATCAATTTTGTCAAACCTTTCATTGTTAGTTGTAGCAGCAATTGATTATTTTAAACACCCCTCGTCAAAATTCTCAAAACCTAAGAAAACTGTCTGGTAAAAACATAGGATATCGTGAAATATTTTCCATCTGATTGCTCCGGAAATCGCAATTTTACTTGCTTCTAGAGTCTGTTAGATCTCGGATGCGGATGTCTGTTTCTCTTTGAACAGGTCATTGTAGTTCTCCATTTATATTAATTTTTGGTTTTGGGATGTTGAAATGCTGTAAAGATATTGTTTCTTTGCAATGTGTGGGAGACAGTTTTGAAATGCATGAAACCATTGTCTCTGGTTATAAACTGTTTATAACCCCATTTGATTGAAAAACTGCGAATGGAAATCATTGTTAAAGAATATAGTTTGGAGCTGGTGATTAAAAAAAAATAGTAGTCATTAAGCACAAGAATTGGTGAAAAGTACAGTATGAGAACTTAGACTTCTCAAATGTCAAGAAGCCACCATTTTGTATGCATTGGGACCTGAGATCCATAGAATATTGAATATTCTCAACCTTTTTAACTACTTGTTTCTCACTCGTTCCTGTGTAGCATGGCAAGGTCTGCTAGAGACCTTTCAAAATGCAGTCAACTCGAAGAATAAGAATGTAATTGTTTTTGATAAATTTAGCTGTGTTTGGATCATGTACGCGTGCCCTGTAAGTCAGCAGAGTTATTATAGTAAATGAAGTTAACGGGTAAATAAAGTACGATGCATCATATAGTGCATATATCTAGGAAAAGGTAAATTTTACTAAAATTTATTTCTTTCTTTCTTTTTTAAATGAGAATTCGCTCTCATTATTTTTTTTCCTTTCCATTTATTGTCAAATGCTAGTTGTCAAAGCTAGAATAGATGGGAGTATTTTACCACTTTGTGTGCCTTCAAAGAGAAGGAGGGCACTACTTGGGTGTCACTTAGTGGTGGACCAAAAAAAAAAAAATACATCGGGCTATTTTACTAATAATAAATGTGAATTTATACAAAAAAAAAAAATCAACATTTGTCAACAAATTAATATAACTTCATAATAAAAAAGAAAGGTAATATAAGCTAACTTTAAGTTTGCTACACTATGGTTTTTGAAGATACTTGCATAACCATAATCACTCAATGAGTATTTTACTTATGCTTAAGGTTTTATCCCTATGTTCCCAATTTATTAATTAAACCCCTTTTCATGTGATGTTTTTGAACAATAAGATTGTATATTTCACATATATATATATATATATATATATATATATATATATATATATATATATATATATATATATATGTATCCTTATCTCCTTTAATTATTTAACAAAATATATATTCATTATTTGAATGAATGATTGTGTTTATATCTCTAATTATTATCTATCATTCATAAAATTTCATTTATTATTCGTATACACACCAATTATATTAGCAACTAGGTTTTTTAAGACGCTATGAAGGAAAAAAAAAAAAAAAAAGACCTACTTCACATATATATATATAAGAATATAATTAACATATCTTCTCAATGCAAAGTATGTCCTTCCTTCATAATTTACATCTCGAAAAATGATATTAGTAAGGTGAGAAATGAGACTATCCAATTACTCATTTTAAAGTTATTAGAAATTAATATCTCCAAATCTATATCATAATAATAAACTTGAAGAGCATTTATGTAATTAATGGATTCTATTTTGGGTATATTAGAAAACATCTCTCTAAATAATTGAAGATACAATTAATAATAATAGTTTTTAGAATGTTGAAAACAAAAATCATCATAGTTATTAGTTATTACCCCTTATTAGCTTCTCTAATAAAGGTCAGACCGAGTTGGAATAGAATTAATTGAAGAATTAAACTAAATAAAGTTTGGAGTTCATGCATTTAAAAATGAAAATATGTTTTTTATTCCTATAAACCCATTTGGAAATTGGTTTTTCTCCATCTCTAAGTAGCAAAAGGCAGTAGTGAGTTCAAAATTAATATGAAGAAAAGCATGAATTTATCATGAGTTACTATGTAAAATAGATAATAAAAATTAGCAATTAGAGAAGCTCAAGTCCAATCATCCTCTTAGGCAACTTTTCTTTTAAAAAGCTAGAAATTATATGGGATATAATTAAGCTGTAACTTCTCTCCTGTGTTTATCTTCTTCCTATCTTCTTCTGGTTGGTTTTATCTTCTTCTTCCTCTTCTTCAAAAGTAGGACCTTGTTTTACCAAAAACACCACCATCTTAAATTCTGAAACTAAGGAACCATCTAATTTCACTTAATTAAGAGGAACAACTAACATCAAGATCAAAGACCCAGCAAGAATTTGGAAAATAAGTCTAGAAATGATATAACACCAGTACTAATTAAACATATGTATATATCTTATTCCATTTAATATTATTCTGTTTAACAAGTATTGAATGTTACCTTTTATAATTTGCCAGGAAAAAGCAGCTGGAGGAAAAATCTAATGCATCCACCACACATGCATTAATTCATGTAATTAGTTTTGCAGAAATCAGCCATCATGAATCTTGTTGATCATCTCAGATACATATTTAATAAACTAATAAATTAGTCTCTAATTTCTAGATCTCAGCCCAGTATAAATATACCTGATGAAAAATAAATCAATTGCAAAAACAAGCACTGCAATTCAGTTGTATTAATTAATTTCAGTTGGGTGTCTCAAAAGCACATCATGGGTTAGCCAAAATCCCATCATGATCTCATCACTATATATATCTGAAAATGCCATTACAATATTTAACTTTCATTGCTTTGAGGGTTTTTGTTAATTAATAGTAGATATTGTAATTAGAGAGGCAAATTAAAGAGAGGAAGAGATATATAGTTTCAGTTGTGAGAAGGAGGGTGTGTTCTAGGTGGGAGATAGTCTAAGTTAAACCCAGGACGATGCTCCCAATTCCTTTTATGATCATTATTAATATTCGCTTTCGACGAAACTGAAACTACGGGATCTGATTGAACCTCACCCGAAATCGATCCTTTTGATTCTTCAGTAGTAGTAATACTTCTACTTGGAAGATTAGCCCCAGAGTCTGGCTTCTGATGTTGTCTACTGCTCTCATCAACTGCATCTTGATGACCTCCATCTCTACCTGATCCTCCCTGTTCAGGTCGTAGTTCCTTCGACAATGAAGCTTTCGCCTCCGATGCGATGGAGAACTCTCTGTGGTTTATCATTTCATCATCTACATCCTGCAACACAGTACATACAGATATTCAAGCATGAGGAATCTTTCTACTGAAATTTGTCTAGTAACTTGATAAAATTATTGTGGTATATTTATGAACTTATATACAGTAATTAATATATATGCTTTTCAAACCGTGCTTGGAATCTGATGATAAGCATGTGCATCAGGCTTCTTTGCAAGAAAAACAACATGGGTTGCATGCAGAGAAAAATACAAGAGGATGATGATCAGAAAGGAAGACATGATCATTGACATGAAAGAGAGGACTCTAGCTATAAAGGAGGTATATATATATATTAATTAAGCTTCTAGCTAGCTAGAGGTAACCAGCGCTTAAGTCAGATTAATTTGTTTTTATTCTGCTTTAGGGAAAGATGGTATATATTTGAACTCTTAAGATATATAGTACAAAGTCAAAAAAAGCCAAAAATATTGCATGTTTTGTAGGAGATTGCAAATAGATATACAGCAGCTAGCTAGGCATGCAAAGTGATATATATGTGAAGAAATTGAAGTTAATTAAGTTGTATGTATTGGACTTTTGGGTGGCCTCCTTTGTCTCTCTTTTAAGTACTTGGACTTTTTCCATCAAACTCATTCAAAATGATGAAAACCCACACCAGAATGAATGAAACAAAATTGAAGACCAAAACTACTAGATGGACATGTACTGATTATTTAAGAATAAATAAAAGATTATCAAGTTTCTAAGAGATGACAAGTAATTTTAGTCCAAAATGGGGGAATAAAAAGTTCTTAATGATGACATTCTAGTGTGTACTATTTAGACACATATGCATATATATCTTTGGCCTAAAATCCACTAGTGCAATCAATGGTGCGTTAGATCGGTGATTAAGTGGAAGCGCACTTATATATCTTAAAGGTTTTGAGTTCAAACACCTTCCATCATTTGCTGGCTAACGACGTCCTTAAATAGTTGTGGTCTTGTTCTAAAATGATTAGGGGAAACCTAAATTCCTGATCCACTAGCGCTACATAATTGCTGGTGTACTTGAAGATCCATGGGCAAACTATTTTTAATTTGTATTGATACAAAAGTTTCTTATATGTATACTAAGTAAAGCAAACAAATCAAACTAATGGAAAAACAAAAGATTTACATATATATATATATATATATATATGGGTATAAAATTGGCATGATTTTACATCTATAATATTAATTCTCTTAGTAAGAGTAGTACAAAAGAGAAGCTAGCATTTGTTCATGTCTAGGTCCCAACTAAAATTTAATATTGTCTTCACTAATTAAACCTGTTAATTTGGACCCAAGTGTAAAGTTTTATTTCAAAAGACCTCTCAATCGTAACGATGCAAAATTCAATTATATATGTATATCATGGGATGAACTCTTTTATAAATTGCTAATATGAGATTAATGTTTCAGTCCATATATACACAACCAATATCATGTATTAATATAAGGAATTGTAAGCACAATTGGAAGGAATCTGATAAGTGGGAAAATTCCCTTGCTGCCATAACTCATGATTCATAAATTTTGGCCAATAGGGCATTGGTTTGATGGTTCAAGAGGTTGGTCTATTACACCGGGTCGGAGATTCGAGGCAGGACTTCGGACGGACGGATATTAGATTTCTTCGAATTTTTTCATTGGCACAGAGTGGATGCATGGACTGACTGTGAGCTAGCTTTGAGGAGTCGTTGGGTCGGGTCGGGTCTTGTTGGTGTGAGTATTAGTTGGGTCTTGCGTTGCTCGAGTTTTTCACGGGTGGGGTGGGTATCGCGATATAATTGTTTCTTCTCAGAAAAAAAAAAAATGATTCCGAAATTTTGATCTATAGCTCCTTCAAAACTTCAATTTTCTTTTGAATATAGGTATTGTTTTGTACACGAGAAAAATAATTTGTTTCTTGTTTTTTCCTACTCCAATAATTATATATCTATTAAAAGTAATGTTTCATTGATACTTATAGCAAACATAAATAAATAGTGCATCAGGTTAATATATACCAATAGTTGGATTACTCAAATTATATGTATTAATTAAAGTGATTTATTGTAATTTCACGGTACATTTGATGGAAATGTTTTTCATCAATGTCAACTGAAAATATTATTTTAGCATTTTCCATCTAATAAAGCTTTCTTTTCCCATAAAAAAGGTACTAACATGTTTTAATTTCAAAACTAATTAAATTTTAAAACAATGGAAGGTTGAGATGAGACTTCTTTTTTTTTTAATGAATATTGGTATATAATGCAATACTATATATCTTCTCCGATACCTTTTTAAGGTACTTACAAACTATTATTCATTTTTTTTCTATATGGTATTGATCATAATAATATAAATTAAGTACAAATATAATACTGAAGAAGAATTAATATATGTTGATATATATATAATATTCAATTTATGTTACACTATATATTAATTTAAAAGTTTAATCTTGATTTAATATTTGAATCATTGAATTTCCTTAAGTAGAAATATGCATGTCCACCCTCAATTTAGGTCTTGTCTACGCGTCATCTATTCTAAATTTCAAAATTATACTCACATTTCAAAACGTTGTGGGAGAGATACATGCCCTCTCTTCAACTTGGCATTAACCTCTGAACTAGCATTTATTAATTACAAATCAATGTCCTACTAATTAATCATTTGAATCTTTTTTTTTATTATTAATTTTTCGGCACTCGGGAGATGTCTTTTTTTCTTTTAGGTGAGACTAATCCTCTTTTTTTCCTTTAGGTGAGACTAATCCTTCTAAACTCGAATATTACAGAGGCGTTTGGCCCTTCTAACAAAAATAAATAAATAGAGGTACGGCTCAAAATCGAAACCTGAACCTCAACATTTTTAATAATATTCAAGAATTTAAAAATCAATCTAATTAGTAACCTTTGAAATTCTTCATTTCCCTACAAGCAGATAGGGTGGTTGATATAATATTTTATCTTCTACATAAGGTAAGGAACGTGCTTTGAAGGGTGTACTCGTCAAAGGGTTCTTTTAGTTTGTTCAATTAAGAAGATGCCCCTTAAACCAAAGAGGTATTTTTTTTTTCTTTTTGGATGAATAAAATGTTTCATTAGTTAGAAAAGATATGTAACAGAACCATAGTCATCGATTGTTTTATGTTCATATTGAATGGACTAAAAAATGTTAGAAGTAACAAAGGTAGAACATAAAAAATTTAAGTTAAAAAAACGAGAGCAACAAGTAATTGTGCAAAAGCATATGATATATCTAGAAAATATACAAATATTCTTTCTAATAAAATAAGCTTTTTAAGGAAAATTTAATATTGATCTTTCAGAAAAATTAAGGATACTTAATTTTTTTTTTCTTAATTTGGAGTATGGATATGCGTGGAATAATTACAACTTTTTTCACTGGTAACAAAGCAAGACTCAGATTTAACAAATGTAATTTTGCTTTTTGATACCAACTTTAAATGCTAATTAAGTTCCTGCTCAAATTATTAACATGAATATTTGGTAATGTTGATCTTTCTTTCGTTTTTTTTTTTATAGGAAACGAATAATATATAAAAAGAAAAGGCACCAAAAACTGTACAAAGACAGAACGCGAAAGGAAAAGGAGAGGACCTACATATTCCTTACAAATAGAGACCCTAATTTATCGTTATCCACAAGAGAAGAGAGGAATTGGGAAAATTCCGACGGACTAAACAAAAACAAACCATCTGTTGGGATGATCGCCGCCAACCAATCAATAGTCGCATTGGATTCCCGGAAGCAGTGGGAGCATGTCTAATTTCTGAAACTATTAAGATCATCATGCATTACATACATCATAGGAAGGATACTCCAAGGGTTATTCTTCATACTTAACACCCATGAGACCAATAGTTTAGAGTCACTTTGAATGCACACTAAGGTGGCACTAATAGATCTAAGAATTGAGAGACCAACTTGCATAGCTTTGACTTCAACTTTGATGACCGAAGAAAGGTGAGAAGCACCGGGCATAGGCGAGCACTGGAGAACCATTACAATTTCTAATTAAACCACCATAACTAGATCTCAGAGAGGAAAAAGAGTCATCACAATTCAAAGAAAGACATCCATTGGGTGGGGGATGCCACTTCACATAGAGAGGGATACTCTCTTGCCAAACAACATCCAGGTTCCATTCACATGCCACATATCTAACCCAATGAGAGCAGCCATTTTCAATACGGATACCAGAATATTTAGAAGCAATCTCAAAATCAATGTCCTTAATAATGACATTTAAGGACCTAACATTGCTGGAGAACCTTCTTTTATTACGTTCCCACCATATGTGGTACACAGTGGCAGCAAAAGCACTTTTGATAACATCGTTGATATGGGAAAAGGAGTTACAGTGATCAATAATCCACTTTCCCTTTTTCTTCCAACAAAAGCGTCTTCTTCTATGGGGAGAGCAACAGCCTGCCAAATGAGATTAGCAAAAGGGCACTTAAAGAAAAGGTGGTGTTGAGACTCTTTACAATTCCAACACAAGACATAGTTTGAGTCAAGAGGAATTCTCATCCTAGATAATCTGTCAGTAGTAGGTAACCGACCCAGAGAAAGCTTCCAGAGAGTGAGGGCATGTTTAGGATTGAAACCCTTGAACGATATCAGATCAAATCAGCTAAATTTAGGAAATTTTTTACGAACAATGTCCCAGGCGGAGCCCATAGAGAACTCACCATTAGAAGCAAGACTCCAAATACTCATATCATCTACATAAGAAGGCAAAGCATTTGAAGGAGAAAGGGAATCAATAAAATTCACAATTAGAGGGGGAGGATTGTTACCAATAGCATGAAGGGTTGCATATCTCTCAAGGTTGGAGCCTCTTCGACAGTTTTCACCAAGAATAGACACCAAATAACCCAAAGGACACCAAGGATCAAAAGACACCGTAACAGATCTACCATTCCCAACAAGAATTTTGAAATGATGCGTCATCAGATCACGCAGATTTAGGAGCTTCCTCCAACATCAAGAAGCATGAGTCGGCATTAGACAAGTCCAAATTTTATCCCTCTTTAAGTAATTAGTTTGAACCCAAGAGACCTAGATACTAGCTTTATGAGAAGCAATTTTCCAAAACAACTTCATAGACGCAGCAGTGTTAACATCCTTAACTCTCCGATTGTTGAGACCACCCTCATGGAGAGGCCGACAGATAAACCTCCAACTGACTTGATGAAACCTCTTGTTGCAATAAAAAAAGGAAGCCATGATCCTCTCAAGCTCTTTGAAAGCCCTTCGAGGAAGAGCAAAACAACTGGGCCAATAAAGGTAACCAGCCTGCAGAACATGCCTAATCAGAACCACTCTCCCAACCATAGAAATCAAGTTGGCCTTCCATTCTTGAAGGAGTCGTTCAATTTATCAAAAATAGGGCAACAATCACTAAAGAGGAGCTTTCCAAAAGAAAGAGGGAGACCTAAATACTTAATTGAAAGGGAAGCAATCTGGAAACCAATACAATTAGCAAGATAATCCTTATTGGGAGAACGAACATTGGACTTGTGAGCACTGATGTCTAGACCAGAAGCATCCTTGAAAGTACTGAATTTTTTTTTATTTCAGTAACACAGTCCATTTTGGGATCCAAAAAAATGAGGATGTCATTAGCAAAAAAACAAGTGCGAGATAGAGGAACAACACTTGGGGAGGGCTAACCTGCCCATCCGAACATAATCATTGATAAGGGAAGAAAGACCTTCCATAGCCAAGGTGAAAAGGAGAGCCATTTACCAGAACAACAAAAGAAGTGGTAAAGACACATTGTTGGATCCAGTTTATGAAAACTTGAGGGAATCCCATTTTGGTTAGCACACCAGACTAGAAGCTCCAATTAATAGAGTCATAGGCCTTTTTCAAATCCACCTTCAGAATTGTGCTTGGGGGGGAAGTCAAATTGTTCCAACCTTTTACAATCTCATGGGCAAGAAGAATGTTATCTTGTATCGAGCGCCCTTTAATAAAGGCAGCTTGGTTAATACTAACAATATTTGCACAAGCAATCTTCAATTGCAATGAACTTATAGATTGTGTTGTAAAGAGCAATAAGCCTAAAATTTAAGACCAATTTAGCACCAGGGAATTTAGGAATGAGAGAGATGCATTTAGCTCCCTTAACAAGAGACCCTTAGAAAAGAAATCCTTTATAGCACTGATCACATCTTTCTTAATGATGTCCCAAGAAAAATGGAAAAAATTTGCATTCATGCCATCAGGACAAGAGCCTTATCTCGAGCCACCTCATCAATATCCCGAATAATCTCCTCCTCCTTAATATCCTCAACCAAAGAAATCAACAGAATCATTAGAAATCAAAGGTAAATTCCAAGAGTCCCACTCGCCACTAGAGGTACCAGAGCTACCCAAAGTAAGCAAGAAGTGATCAAAGATGTAATCTTTGATAACCTTGCAGACTCCAAAACAATACCCCCATCGGTGGAGATAGAACGAATCTGATTATAGTGTCTTCTAATCTTGACAGAAGAATGGAAGAAAGAAATATTGCTATCCCCTTCTTTAAGCCATCTAACTCTAGATTTTTGTCTCCAGAAGGATTCCTCCAAACACAATTCATCATGAAGTTGATTCTTTAGAATCAACTCTTCTGAGGCAAGAGAGGCATTGTCAATATTCAGCTCCAATCTACTCTGAATCGACATTAAGTCCTTTTTAACATTAGCAATTCTTGAATCAATAAGGCCAAAAGTCTCCTTGTTCCACTTCTTGAGAGCAACTTTGACATTCCTAATTTTATAAGCCACAATCAATTGGGGGGATTTATAGAATCCAATTTTCCAACTATCCTTGATAACCTCAAGAAATTGAGGATGTTTAGGACCAAAGTCAAAATCCTTAATCAACCTTGTAATAAAAGGAGCATGATCAAAAGTAGCACGAAGACCTACAACTGAATCAGAACCACCAAAGGCACCACACCATTCCTGGTTGACAAGAACCCTGTCCAGTTTACAACTAACTTTCCTCTCCCCAATTTGGTTATTAGACCAAGTATATTTGCAACCAGTCCAAATAAGGTCTAGGAGATTAGAAGATCTAATAGCTTCCTCAAATTCCCCATGACATCATTATAAGGAGGCAAGCCCCCATCTTTCTCATGAGAAAATCTGACAATATTGAAATCCCCCATACTCAACCAAGGATTAGAATCAATAGAAGACTTCATAAAGTTCTAAAGGTTTCTTCTACCAATCTGGATATTATCACCATAAATACCACTAATCTGGAAACTTGGGATGTCCTCCTGAAAACCAATTTTCCCAGAAATCCACTGAGCATCACAGCTCCTCATCTGAAAAAAGCACACTGAAGCATCCCACTCAATCCAAATTCTACCATAATCCCCAGTGAAATTGTTATCACACCAATCCCAATTTCTAGCAATCTTTTTTTGAACAAAAAGGGTGTTGAGAGGTTTAACCTGAGTCTCAACCAAAATAATCAAAAAGAGTTTTTCAGTTCTAATCATATCTCTAATTTCTTTTATTCTAGGAAGGGAATTCAAACCCCTGACATTCCAACAGGCAATCTACATTTATATTTCCTGAAGCTTTTTTTGGCTCTAGTAGCCTTTTTCTTAACCCCAAAGGATACTGATGTGGCAGGCGATGATTTCCCACTGTTTGAAGAAGATACTTTCTTAGAAATGTTTTTAACTAGGGATGGGGAATCACATCTTTCGCCAGCTGAAGGAGTTTTATTAGAAACATTAACATGAACACCCTCCATAATGGCAACTTCAATCCCTTGGATATCAAGTTCATTCCCAATTAGCGAAGTAAATTGAATATGCTCGGTAGCAAGGTTAGGTCCAGCAATAGGGCTAGAACCCAATCCTTCTGTGGGACAGAAGCTAGAACTTGACATCTCTTGATGAGGGGCAACTGAATCATTTACCCTAAGAGGAAGGCCAGTTTCCAGGATCGGATTCTTATATTCATCCAAACCCAAAGCCTCACTAGATACAATACCAATGTCACCAATCACAGTCTTATTTGTGCCAGCAAGGGACTCAACATCCTTCAAGGTTTCATCCTCCCAACCGTCTTTTGTCTCTTGGAGTTTAACCCTCCATTGAAGATTTTCTTCCTTGCCCACATGAGGGGCATTGCTTAGAATTGTGCCCAAACACCATACAAGAGGTGCAATGGGGAAGGGTCCAATCAAAAAAGACAGGTTGTCCGTCTTGATTGAAATATCATCGTGGGACAAAGCTTCCACTTCCACTTCAATGCACTCCCTAGCATACCCAAGTCGCAAGCGTTGTTTTGTGGGTCTGTCGGTGAAGAGAGGGCAACCAAGGACACTTGAGATTCTACTCAAAGCTTGTTGAGACCAGAGATGAAGAGGAAGGTATGGAAATGAAACCCATAGAGGGATAGAAGATAAATCAAGTTTAGACAAATCCATCGAAAGAGACCACTTTCTCAGGATTAAGAGATTTTTAGCAATATGCCAAAGGCCCCCTTCCAGCACACCACTTAGATCTTCTTCTCTATTAAAACAGAACAAGAAGATACCATTACCTAGAGTCTTGATGTTTAGATTTCCCATCACTTTCTATACTTTACGAGCAAAAACATCAACCATTTGGAATGAAGGTCTCTTTCCCATGAAATAGCCCACAAGGGAGTATCGTCATTCATCAATGCTTTGTTGAACAACCTCCGCCGGACAACAAGCAACCTTTTTCCCAAAAATATTTTCAGGGGCAAAAAAATCCAGCGCCAACCCTTCATCCGGAGAGAAATTAGAGAACAAATTCCGCCAAGATTTTGAACTTTTAGCAGAAGGATTAGTCAAACCAGCATCACCTTCTGATTTGGGATTGCCATCATCGATAACCCCTAACAAAGCCGACTTACCATTACCAACACTAGCCCTAGTCGCCCTCGTTCCGCCAGAGGAGCTCGCCATCTTTATTTGTATATATATCAATTAATTGTTTAAAGATAGCAAAATAAAAAAATATATATTCATTAATATTTAAGTTCATCCCTAACGAAAATCTCTTCTTCTTTTTTTCGTAATGTGGGTTTTCAAGGCAGCTTGCGCGCACTGACTAATCTTCAGATGTAAGCCCTAATGAGGGGAGAGAAAGGTATCTCCCATAGGTGTATAGGTGCCCCCACACATAATCTACGGTGCAAGAGATTTTTTTTCAAACAAAAAGGCCGCTTCCAGTATCCCACCTGACAATAAAACTTGAACTACGTCCTTATTAATCATGAGTACGAACTCTAACTACTTCGCCATCTTGTTCAGTAATTCAAAACCATCTTTATTTGGTACATTTTCTTTCTTATTTTTTTTATTTAAAAACAAAAAGAAAAAAAGAGGGCAATGCGATTGAGATACTTTAAAGATGGCACAAAAACTAAGTGGAGGTATAGAATGCTAGGCCTAATTTTGGATTGGGTGATCCATTATGCCTAAACCCTTGGGGTGGTAGGATGCCTCTTAACCTAATTGTGAACTAAGAAGTATGGGAATTAGGGCAAGATTGCTTCATTGAGACTTGAAAGTCATAAGTTCGAATTCAAAAATAATCTCTCTAGTATTGAAATTAGGTCGTGTACATCACTCTTTATACTGAGTCACATACTCTTTGAAAGAAATAATAAGTCTCACGTACATAGTATACCCTTTTTATTTAACTTGTTTCTTAACTAAGCTCTTTGACAATAATTAGTCAAGTGAACGTTGAAGAAGATCCAAGAATAAAAGCGAAAACTTTATAATGATTGAAAAGATATATTGAAATTAATCAACTTAAGATTAATTACAAAAGAGATACCCAGATCAAGAAAGATAGAAAGATGAGGATTTTATGGAAAAGGCTTCACAGCTAGGCTCCTATTGAGCACATGTAACAACTAGTTCTAGTTGGCCAACAACCTTACAACCTAGTCGGGTTTTCATGGCTACCATAATTAACTAACCTCCGAAAAACTTTTTAAAAAATATATAATAGTCCGATAACTTTAGCTCAAAGCTTTTATCAACATGTCAAGGAACATCACTCTTGTCCTTTGGATAAGTGTTAATATTATTAATGTCACATAATTTGTTGATTTTTACAATTATTAATATTGTAGGAAGAGGATTTTGTTTGGTTTTTGTTTTGATTTTTTTTTTTTTAGAGTCATACATGGTCTTTGTTACTTGTCTACCTGACTTTGAGCAGTCATATATATAATCATCTATATCGATAGAGTAAAGCTACATTGACATTTACTATATACACGAGTGTTCATCCTACCAACTAACCTGATTAACCCAACCAATTCGATTAACCCGACCAATCCAAACCTTACATTGAGTTGGGTTTTTCTATTAAATTAGATTGGGTTGGGATAGAAATTAGCAACCATATCAAGTTTAGGTTGGGTCAAGATTTTACAAATCATGAACCCGGTCAACCCGAACCAACCCAAACTCATCAAAAATATTAAGTATTTCTCTAGTTAGCTTTTTTATTAGAGTTACCTATTGTTATTGGATCACATAAAATCTCATGATTAAAATAACATGAATGAAAACATGATTTGAAATTATATTTATATTCATATTTGATTTAAAGATTTTATAGACATATTTGACTTAAAAATTAGCATAAGAAATAAAAATTTAGAATCAATACATTAAAGTAGACCAACTCAATTAACCCAACCCGAACCAACCCGAAGTTATTGGGTTAGGTTTATGGGTCCTATTGAGTTGGATTGGCTTAAAATTTTTACAACTCGACTTGATTGAGTTGAGTTGATATTTGACTTCAATCCGATCCGACCCAACCCAAGTATACATCACTCACATACACTATTGGATTGCCTCACATGATCCAAAGTTGTATTTTCATTCATATAATTGTCTTTATTGCTTATGATCATCTATCATCCGAAGTACAATATGTACCTTGGTATTTGTTGCTAACTTGATTCCTTCATAAATAGCATTGAGAAGGAGCATTTGAAAATTTTTGCCATTGCTACGACAACTCTGCTACGTGCATCTCTTATAATTATGCCGACCCCTGATCTCTCTCTCTCTCTTTCTCTTTAAAATCTTATTAATATTTTTAAAATTTAAAATATATTTTTTTAGAGGTGTAAACTATAATGTAATAGTTCAATACAATAAACTTTTCCTAACTACATAAAACCTATTTTAGCTTCTTCTTTTTAATATTTTTTGATTTTTTTTAGTAACATAGGGTATCCAACCCAACTTAAGAGCATCAACTAACCTTAGGGCCAAGCCTCAACAAAAGGAGAGTGATGTCTTTCCGTTAGTATATAGGTAGCCCAAACATAGCTCTAAACACAAAGAATTTTTTCTGAACAAATGCCACATCTACCCTACCGGAGCGAGAGTTCATAACTCTTTTTTTTTTTTTTTTTTCAAGTTTGTTCAATTTAACCTTGTTCAAGTGAAAAATAGACAATTTTAACCTTTTATTTTAACTAATGACTCACAACTCACCCGTTTGACATCTACCTCTCTCATGTCAAGATAAAAGATTCAAATCTCTTGTGAACCCAGAGGAGGAATTGTTATGCCCTTTATTAGAGCTTATTATAGCCCTATTGAAGCTTGATATGAGCATTTGTTCTTTAAAATAATAGTTAGGACTATTTTTATTTATGATTCATTGATTTAAAATAATTTCTATGTACATAATTATTTAATATAACAAATACAATAGATTAATAAAAAAGAAAACCTTTTATTTTAATTAAAAAATAAATTTTATTTTAATAACAACAACAACTATAATAAATAACAATTAGAAGAGCACTACATACCATACTCAAGTTTTAAGTATTTTAAATTAGCATATATCACACACACATTACATATGACACATTGTTTATTCTAGAAAATTGAGTAATTTAAAACAAAATATTACGTGGTTAAAAAAATATTAATTTAATTATAAAATATTATAATTATATGTATAATTATATATATATATATATATATATATATATATATATATATATATATATACTCATTGAATTATTTATTACCGATTAAAAAATTCCATTAGCATTCTCCAAATAATTGTTCAAGCAGTTCATGTTCTGTTGCCGACATGGCGTGCTTTGATTCGTTATATATACGAACAATGACGCCGTAGGCGTAAGACAAATCCACGTCAGATTGGAACGACTTGGCTTCCAAGCACGTGACGTCACGCGCTCCCGCCCGCCTTTTTCTTTGCGCGTTCGGTATCAATATGATCATCGTCTTCTTTGCCCGCGCGTTTCCGCTTGGTCTCGGCCTTCGTTGGCCGGTCGCCGCCATGGCAGCAGCAGCAGCAGCAGCAACAATGTCTCTACTGTTGAACGGAGAGAGAGCAGTGGTTGTTCTCTTCATTTCCCGAGTTCTCTTCTCCGTTCCTCTCTTTTTCGTTTACGAAGCTCTCGCACTTTTTCTTCTCGCGTTCGCCGGCTTCTTCGTCGAGATCTTCGCTGATAATTCCACCTCCTCCTTGATCCCTTTCAAGACCAGGTTAGGATTTTTGAGCGTGTTTGGAAATTCGGTGAGAATGGTGCGGAATTTGACGAGGTTCTGTTTCGGCGTTCTGTGTCTGTCTGTGGTTTTGGATTTTGGAATTTTTTGAGTTTTTGCTAGGGTTGCGAAAATTTAAAGAGCTTGAATTTGAAGGAATTTGGTGTCTTTTAAATGGAAATTGGCTGTCGTTGTCTAAGTAGTGCTGTGATTGACTTGCAATTTTGAGTTCAAATGGAAAGAATCTTAGAATTTATTAAAGCTTTGCCTAGGGTTGTGATTTTTTTCTTTTTGGATGATTTGAAGGTGATCATACTTTGAAAGAGCTTGAATTTGAAGGAAAATTTTGGTGTCTTTTTAATGGAAATTGGCTTTGGTTGTCTAAATGTTTTGTTGTGATGGACTTGCAATTTTGAGTTCAAATGAAACAATTTTATAATTTAATTGCTATTTGAAAAAAAGAAGTTGATCTTTTATTCTTTTTGAGATGGATTCAGTAAACCTGAAGATGAGATGCTTCTTAGTGTTTAATTTAATGCACGTTGGTTACGCATTTTATTTGAATTCTGTTTTTATTCTTTTAATGACATCGTCATCAGGCCAGGCGCTTCATCTGGAATACTACTGGGAGCAGTTACACTGCCTACAGTCATGCTGTCACGATTGATACAGCAGTCAAGAGCAGTCTCATCTCTTGACATTGGACCCCAAGGTACAGATTTTCAAAGTCAATTCTCAATAAGAAATCAATTACGAACTTATGAAATTCTCTGTTCACTTTGAGTTTGATGTTAGCTTTTGTTGTTTGTTTCATCTTTCATGCATAGGCTTTTCATTTTTAATCAATTATTTACGCATGCATTGTTTTGCCTTTTTCAGCTAAAATGCCTTTCCAAAGAAAGATAATTATGTAATTTGATTTTGAAACGCGGTTAAATACGTTGTTTTTCTTAATCTCTTGTTGAGGTTTTACCTTTGCCCTTATTTATCTGACCTTACTTATTTCCTGCTTTAACAGAAGTTGAGCATCTGATCATGCAATACTGGTATGTATCTGCAAGTTGCTTCAGCATACTTGTTTTCCTTGGTTTTCTTTCATGGCATCCAGCTCAGAGAACAACTAATCTTCAAGCTCGAAGGACTTCCAATTTGAAATTCAACTTACTATACATAGTCATCTATGCAACTCTTTGCTTGGTGTCTCTTGCTACAAAATCTCATTCAGGTTGGCCTGCATTGCTGCATCTTCAATTTAGTTTGAACCGTTCCCTAATGCAGACGTTAGGGTGATCCTTTAGTAGTAGAAATTTAATAAATTATGTGGCATATTGGTATACTACGGTTATGTGATATATATTATTCTAACTAATCTAAGAATTTTCATATCAAAAAACTAATTTAAGATTCTGAGGTTTGGAAAACCTATTTATGCTTTAAGGTAAGCTTTTAAAACTTTGAAAAGGATGTTAAAATGATGATTCTAACTTAAAGAATTCTCCATGGTTCTACTAAGTAGAATGTTTTCTTTTATTTTATGCATGTGAGAGTTTTAAGAGAAATAAGTAGTTGTAAGGTTGATCTATGTTTCATCTGAAGATTAGAAGAAAGGATAAGTTGATCTCCTTTTTATACTGTTTAAGATATTTAAACAAAATTATTAACGAGCCTTTAAAGCCTTTGAAATTGCAAAGAAGCCTCTACCACCTGCCTAGTCAATTGTCTTGTATGTGACCTAGTTGATGCCTCAACAATACCACCCTTATGTTAGTTGAAATTTCAATGACAAAGAAGAAAACACATGCCAGTTTTTGTAGACTTTGGAAAGTCTGTTGGTTGACTCATGGTGAATTGCCAAAAGTAATTTTTCATTTGGATCTAAAGCTAAGAAAAGATTGACTGCGTTACAGGTTTGTATGGAGCACTGAAGTTATTGTGGGTACTGGCTCATGGATTAGCTGCAATAAAGCTAATTCAGCACATTCTTCATGCTTTTCCATCATGTGCCTCCATAGGTGTGTACTGTCCCACTTGTTCTATTTTATATTGTTGCACATGCTAGAACAATTGCAACACAGGACCAGTTTGAAATGTATATACATTATTCCATTTTGCAATCTGTCAAACTGGTTTGTTACATTCTGATCTTTTTTTATTAAACAGGTTTCTATGCCAAATGGACCAATAAAATTTGCTGAGCAATAGGTTTATCTTTGGAAGTATATAATGTTGGTGGAGTTCATAACCATTCACCTCCCTCCTAAATCTAAATATGAAATCTTGTTAAATGATATACAAGGTGGTTACTGTTAATTGAACTTATACGTCTCTTAGATTATGCTTGTCAATCAAAATAATAATGACAATGACTACCATATTTATAATTATTTGAGGGTTGCAATCTTCAGAGAATTTGTTCTTGAAAATACATATTTGTGGTTTTCCACAAAATTCATTTGTGGTAAATAGCATTTTGAAAGCTACTTCTGCAAAAAAAAGATCTAGTTATTAATTTTTTGATCACCTAATGACCAATGTAGCCAGGAAAAGATTGCATTCATTGTTGGTGGTCAATATGGACATTGCTTGATGTGATATGTTTGGCTAGGGAGTTTTTACATGCTCTAAAGTTCTGTTTTTGGGATACTCTTCTTCCATTTGTTTTCCAAAAGGAAATTACAAATATCATTTGCTTTTATAATAAAATGAAGTATATTTATTCACAAAAACAAGAGCAAGCACAACTATAATGGTCATTAATGAGAGATTTAGTGGGAATATATCTCCTCATGAAAATTCTAAATTATATATATTATGGAGCATGTTTATATTTAAATCTGAAAATGGTGATAGATCTTCCAAACTAGTGACTTGATTAGTTGTATTTTCAGCCACCGTTGGCAACTTGATTCACAGTGTTTCTCCCCTTTGTGAGTTTTGATGTTTAGCTTGACAATTCAAATCTTCAATGCATGTCCTGTATCACTTCTATTGCCCACATGCTCCACCTACTTGCCTGAATTTAGGAGATTATGGTTCTTTTGGGAAAGCGTTCCTACCAATTGATGTTGCATAAGGTGTGGGAAGGATAGATAAACTATCTTATGACACACAACCGGGGCACAACAGTACTTACCCAGCGGATGCGCCGTCCATTCATTAAGCGAACAAGAGTGCCGAAGTGACCCTACATTTTCAATTTAGGCACCATATGATGTAAAGTTTGATTGGTAGAATTTTGGACACCAACAACGTGCAAAAAATAAACGATCTGATGAATTTGGCTGTTAGCAGAAGTCCTTCAGTAACATCAGCATGTTATTGGTCTTTGGGCATAATGCTCTAAAATTCCAAGCATCAATATAATTGTAATAAGTATAAGGAAATTTATTAGAAGAGAGGGAAACAATGTGTCTTGGGGTGCACAAATATTATGTTGAAGCTCTATTTGACCTGTTCCACAAGTTGCAAAATATTGGCCCTCCTATGGGCCCCCAACTTGGGCCATCGAGCCTTTGAGCATACATTTGGTGCATGCCTTGGTGGCAAGTACTGGGTTTTTTTTTCTTCTTCTTGGGAAAAGGCCTCTTGCTAGTGTGCGGGGTTGGTTGCTTATTAGTCTTTGTTGGGAAGAGCATGTAGTCGATGTGGGACTAATCTCTAGAGTTGAACCCACAACAGTAGGTCCCCAGGTTCAACACCTCACACAGGTGTGTCAATGTCGATGTTGATTCCAACAAATGGCATCAATCTATTAGTGTTCCAATCTGGGCCAAAGCCAAAACTTTCCCCTGAATCTTTGCAGACACCTTCTTCCTCCTGTCACTCTACAAGAACAAGGCACCTAAGATGAGTTAAGAGCACAAGTGTGGTGCCTACCTAATCCACTTCAATGCTTAAGTCAGTATGGAGCATTTATGGTATTTAAGAGCTCTCAAAAGCATTTTCTCTTACCTTCAAGGAGTAAATAGTGGTGTTTATAGAGACATCTTAACACCTGTGTTTTGGGACCACATAAAGTAGTTATCTTGTCTCCTAAGACCACATGTGGAAGCATGGAGTCACTACCTTGTTCCTTGACCGCGCTGAGAGGCATATAATTTGTAATTGAATTGTATTAGATTTCTGTCTTCTCACGTTTTTGTGAGCAGCTAGGTTGTTGGATGGATCAAGTGTCCCTATTACGCATGTGTCGTATCATCTTCCTTATATGTGTATTAGAATGGTCATGTGGTCTTCTTGCTTACGTGTTCGTCCTTAGAAGCTTATGAGGAGGTTCATTTATAGAAAATCTGACGTGCTTATTAGAAAGGTCATGTGATATTCTTGCTTGCTCATTCTTCCTTAGAAGCTCATGAGCGGGTTCATTTGTAGAAAATACCATTACATGCTTATTAGAATGGTCACTTGATCTTCTTACGTGCTTGTTCTTCCTTAAAAGCTTATGAGCAGGTTCTTTTGTAAAATAATACCCTCACGTACTTATTAGAAATGTCACGTTGTCTTCTTACCTCAACAAGGATTGGTGATTGAGGGGGGTGAGGGTTTTGATGTCAAGGTTGGGGATCAGTTGTTTAGAGCGTTTCTTCCAACTACGACATTGTTTCTATTGTATTATTTGCACCAAGCGACCATAGTCCTAGTTCAGTTTGCAAAGTTGCCACTCAATGTTGTTAAGTCGGGACTTTTGGGTGTGCTGCAATGAAGTGTGCTTATGAGTTTTCCTTTGGAGTAAATAGTGGGGAGGCAACCCTCCCTTTCGCTCATTGTGAAGACTTGAGGAATCTTTCAGGTGGTGAAATGTGACACATAGTTTGTTGTAGATGTGACCTTTCTAATGAGCTTATAAGGGTATTTTCTATAAAGGAACCTACTTGTGAGCTTTTAAGGAAGAACGAATGGGTAAGAAGATCACATGACCTTTCTAATAAGCACGTGAAAGTATTTTCTACAATAGAACTTGTTCGTGAGCTTCTAAGGAAGAACGAGCATGTAAGAAGACCATGTGACCTTTCTAATAAGCACATAAGAGCATTATCTACAAAGGAACCTACTCTTGAGCTTCTAAGGAAGAATGAGCAGACCTCCTCAACAACAAGAAGATGATATGGCACATGTGTGATAGGGACGTCCGACTGATCTAACAACCAGTTACTCAAATGTGAGAAGACTTTGGAAATCCGATGCAACTCAATTACAAATCAAGTACCTGTCAAGACGGTTAGGGGGCAAGGTAGTGACCCCATACGCCCCCATGTGGTCCAAGGAGATAAGGAAAGTACCTCATGTGGTCCCAAAAATACAGGTGTTAATGGACCTTGTGGTTCCATTTAGCACCTAATGCCTATGTAAACGTCGTTGTTCACCCCCTAAAGGTAAGAGGGAATTCTTCTATAAGCTCTTGCATACGATAGACGCTCTGTATTGACTTAAGCATCGGAGTTGATTAGGCAAGCACCACATCGGTGGCCCGAATTTATTTCATGTTTCCTGTTTTTGCAGAGTGACTAGAAGAAGAAGGTAACCTTGAGACTAAGGGGAACATTATGCTATTGGCCTAGATTAGAGCGCTAACGATGATGATGATGATAATAATAGTAGTTTGAGTGTATACATATTGCACGCTATCAAATTAGTAAATAAATTTATTAACTATCTAAAAAGAAATATTTAAAGGAGGGGGAGTGGTAAAGGAATTGTATAAAATAAATATAAGTATAAATTTGAAGGATAGAATTGAAATGGAGGTAGTATTGTTAATCATTTTATGGGCTTGTGTGATGGATCAAACCCATAAAATAAATAAAACCCTTCTCCTAACTATTAATAGAGGCCATCTTGGCCATGATTCAAGGTTTTGTAGAACTTGGAGATTGGGTACATTTATACATATAGCACTCCCTCATCCACAATAGTACTCATTGGTAGCGAGATCCAATAATTAGTATTGTACGCACATCAATAGAATAGGGAATAACAAATTACTGCCCAGAAGATTAAGTAACAACAAATTAGTATTCCACCCAACCAATAGATTATGGACAAATTAGTACCTAACAAATTCGTGTTGTTTGTTGTTTTTAAGCTTAATTGTAGAAATATGTGGATTGTGAGATACATGATGCATGAGAACAAATTGATAAAGATTTAGAAAAGTAAAACAAAAAAGAAAAGTCCTCAAATGACAAAGATAACACATATGGGCGAAATGTGTAAATAAATTCCAAAGAGAAATTATGCGGTCACTTGAAGTTATTCTAGTGAGTGAAATAAAATTTTCTTCTTTACTTTTGGGATTCTTCATTTGCAACTATAGTGAAAAAGTGTTGATTTAATGAGAGAGTGATGATTGAGAAGCATGCATACACGATAAAAGTGGTTAGGTATGTGCATGATCAAAGTGGTTGGAAAAACTATAGAAACTTCAAGATGTACTCCATATAACCTTCTAATACATGTTAGGATACTTAAGGCCGAGTTTGCTTTGTGATTTGGATGCAGTTTTAGTATTCGAAAACATCAAAAACTTGTTTGGTTCAAAATATGTCAAAAACAGTTTTTCACTTTTTTTTAAAGAAAACAAGTTGATTTCAGAAAACGATAAAAAGTCATTTTCCAAATTTTCTCCTTTTGGATTGTATTTTTGTTTCTAGATCACAAACCAAACGCAACCTAAATTACTCAGTTAGCCTTACAAGTTTGTTCAGTTAAAGTATAAAATTAATATATAACAAGTTTTTAAACCCATGCGTTGCGTGGGCAATTTGTGTATATGTAATTTAATAAATACTTATATGATAGTTTATAATATATGATAATTAGTAATATATTATAAAAATATTGTCTAAAAAAAATAATTAGATAACTTTTAATTTATCAATTTGTAACCTATTGGCAAAGGAAATTATTTATAATTAAATATATGATAAATAATTTTTAATTTATACTAAATGTATTTTCAATTTTTAACTTTATTTGTGTATATTAATAATATAATAGTATATTATATCTTTGTGGTGTGCATGGTTATTTTATAGTACATATTAGTAAATTATAATGATTAAATTAACTTAATAATTTAAATACTATTGAGATTTGCTAAATAAATTTTTATGGATTTTTCAAGGGAAAAAATTGAAAGGTAAGAAGAGAGATTTTTTAGAAGAGATGATGTGGTGGGAGAGGGGAAGACCTTTTGTTTTTTCAAAGATTAGATAAAAGAAACTCTGAGAGCAAAAGATGGTGAGAGAAGACTTTTGGTTGCTTCCCATGTGTAGAGAAAAAAAGAAGAGAGTATGGTAGGAACATGATTGATAAGGTATCAGTAGTACACGTGTCGATTTATGATGAGTTAAGAGTGTGCTATTATTAATACTTATAGATAGATATAGATAGCCTTAGCCATCTCAAGTATTCACGTGCCTATTGGATAACCCAATTGACCCTTTTGTTAGTTATTGCTCATGTTACTGTCACGTGATGTAATATTTTAAATAATTAAAAAATATAGATATAGATAGCCTTAAGCATCTCAATTATTTAAAATATCACATCACGTGGAAGTATTGTGATCCATCATTACATTATTATCTATTTCATATGAATAGTTGAGACTGCTAAGACCATAGTAGTTAGAATCGTGATTTGAATTGCTGAATTGTATGATTCACAATTCGATTCACCTCGAAACGATTTGAATCGGATTCATGAATCGCTGTACTTGTGAATCGCAAGTGAATCAGTCTGAATCGGAAGTGAATTGCTAGCTAAATCATAGTGAATCCGTCCGAATCTTAAATTTGCTAAAAAAACAGTAATGTTTTCTTTTACGCTATATACACTTAATATATACAAATATACGATTCGCATATGTATCGTGAATCTTACGATTTATCGATCCAAATCTCGATTCGATTCATCAAGCCTTGAAACGATTCGCTTCCGATTCATGATTTTGACAATAGTGGCTAAGACTATCTATATTTTTCTATAAGTATTAATAATAACGCATTCTAACTCATCACGAATTGTCATGTGTACTACTACTACCTTATCAATCGTGTTCCTACCGTACTCTCTTCTTTTCTTCTCTACATGTGGTAAGCACTCAAAAGAACAGAAAAAACAACCATCTTCACTATCTTTTGCTCTCTTGAGTCTCTTTCATCTAATCTTCGAAAAAACAGAAAGTCTCCCCCTCTCCCACCGCATCATCTCTCCTAAAAAATCTCTCTTCTTACTTTTCAATTTTTTTTCCTTGAAAAATCCATAAAAAATTATTCAACAATTCTCAATAGTATTTAAATTAACTAATAATTAAAAACAACTACTTATTAAGTTAATCTGATTATTATAATTTACTAATATTTACCATAAAATAACCATGCACAACACAAATATAATATATTATTATATTATTAATTTACACAAATAAAAGTAAAAAATTTAAAATACATTTACTATAAATTAAAAATTATTTATCATAGATTTAATTATAAATAAATTACTTTGTCAATAGGTTACAAATTGATAAATTAAAATATATATTATTAATTTTTCTTTAGACGATATTTTTATAATATATTATTATTCATCAAATATTATAAATTATAATATAAGTATTTATTAAATTACATACACAAAAATTGTCATTTTCTCTTATTATTTACCTATTTATGTCAACATAGATTTACATAGGTGCGATTTACACATGTATTGTAAAGCCTTTTCTTTAGTGTTTTAGCTTAGTTGAACCTAGATTTTTCATACTATTTTAGGTATTAATTAACTAATACTTTTCTCTAATTAGGTGAAGCACTTCTGATGACTGCTGGGCTCGTTTTGTACTTTGGTGACATGTTGGTTTATACACTTGCAAAGGTACACATTTTGCTATTCTAGGTAAGTTGCTATTAGTTTACATGTAATCTTCGATAAATTTAATACATTTTTCATGGTTCTTTTTTTGTTCTTTTTTCTTTTTTTTGACAGATCAATGGATATTTAACATTTTCAACATCGATTTATGTGCTTTATGGAATTAAAAGAAGTGAGATTAGCACCATTATTCAGGTAAGATTCTGTAAAAGAAGTAACTGATTCTACCTGCTTTGGTGCAGTAAGATCTGGCCCAGATAGAAATGATTGCATAAACAAGATTTTTTCAGCCAACTGATATATGGGTGATGCATAATGCAAATGGAAAAAATGAATAATATCTTTAAGATTTTTAATGTTATTAGGCTTTTAAAGTAATTTATCTTTATAAGAAGTTTGAATATTTTTATTTTAGCAGGATTCTAATTTTATTATATGTGGGATTTTAGTTTCCACATCATAGTAGGAATTAAATTAGGTAACTTAGATTTCTATAAATAATGATAATGGGTTGTAACAGAATTTGGGACATTGGTTGTTGAATTGAAAAACATATTGGTTATTAGTTTCTGTTGTTCATCTATCTTTCTTGTCCTTCCGTGGTTCTATATCAATGGGATGAGGCTTTGTTGTTCTTTTGTTTAGTGCAACTTGAGTCTGACAATTAATCTCTCCCTTGTAGGGTGTCCTGGCTGCCCTTATTGTTTTCCCTGTGTTCTACAAATTTATACTTCAAATTTTCTGTCAGTTGACACATTCAATCAATCCAGAAGCTTGTGAAAATGAAGAGAGAACATCTGGAGATATTATAAGATCTCTTGTTTTCTATGGTTCACTGGCAGTTACCTTAATTGTGCTTGTTCCGTTATGGATGGAGTTTGTTCAGGAATTTCACATGCATCCCTTTTCATGGTACAAATTCCTTTAGAGTTTATTTCAGGTTGATTTTTATTTATTTTCTGGTTATATTCCTGTTATGTTTAGTTGGAATCAATGAGGATATAAGATGTCATTGTATAGTCTTCTTGCTTTTAACAATTGCGCTCATGGATAGTGATAGTATCCTAATACAGCAAAACACCACTTTTCGTGGTCTCTTCTGACAATACTCAACACATTTTTCATAATTATTCCATTTAGTATGAAAAATCCCTTATTGGCTTGCCATTTTCTTGATCTGTAAGACGCATATCATTTTTCTGACTCATCCATGGTGAAGCTACTGAAGATTATGTTTGCAATATATATGTTGCAGGGTCTTTAACTTTGTTTTCTCAGAGCCACTTAAGAGACTGTCATTGTGTATATACTGGATTATTCTCATATGCGCATCAGTTTTGCGGTTCTACAATATTTCAAAGCATAGCAAGATTGAGAGAATTCTTCTACGAAAATACTACCATCTACTTGCAGTTCTAATGTTTTCGCCTGCTGTTATTTTTCAGGTTTTGAACACATGTTTATAGAAATATTTATGAAATTCTTTGTTATGGCTACTAGAACATTGTAGCTTTTAGGATATCTTAATGATTAAGCTTTTATGTTTTACAGCCAAAATTTCTCGATTTAGCCTTTGGTGCAGCTTTGGCAGTTTTCTTGATGCTAGAAATTATTCGAGTAAGTATGTTTTTATGTGTTACATTTAAATGCAAGCTTCAAAATGTCACATGCAATTTTTTCTGGCCATGAAGTTGTTATAATGCCGCTATTCTTGACTCCTGAAAGTATACTATGTTATATCATCAGATTTTTTGCAAAATTCTTTTAAATAGAACGAAGTACTTCTTTGTCATCTGATGAAGCCTGTTTCTGCTGTGTGCTTTAAATACAGTTAATGGAAGGATAAGAACTGATACAACTCTCTGTACAATAGTGTCTGAATCAAACAAAATTTTTCATCAGTTTTCCCTGAACCTAATTGATACTTAAGACTATTGTCAATAATATCTTTTGGGATTTAGATTGAACTAGAGTTGTATTTTCTTTCTAGAATGAAAAGTGACATGAATTATATACATCTAATTAAGAATCTAGTGAAGCCATCCATAACAATCTGTTTAAATTCTGTGCTTTTCAAATCAATGCAGTTTCCTCACTCACTCAGTTTCCATAGGGGTGTATTAGAGTTAGATGAAGTATGCAAGTTGGTTGCCAACATTAATGCCCAGCATATTGAGGTGCTATTTGTTTCGTCTTGTCTCTTGTTTCCTTGAATGGTTCTCTTTGTTAGTATTCAATATGTACTTCCTAAAACATACAAGCAAACTCCTATTTTTTCTAATTTCATATAGTCTCCATATCAGTATTTGCATCAATGGTTGATCTATGTTGGTTCTTTACATTAGCTTAATGTACCCATGTCAACATCAAAAGGCACCAACATGTCTCATACTTCAGATTTTCGAACATTGCTATAAACATTCTCCAAAGAAAGAATAGAAAGAAGAAAATAAGAGAATGACTAATAGGTGATAATTCACTTAAGTGAAGAGGAAAAAAAAAAGATTGAAAAGAAGAAATAATATAGACTTAATAATAAGCATAGTTTTGTCTAAGTTCCCAAATCTAAATTTTGAATACTTTTTAGCTGAGTCCCCATATCGCATGATTTAAGATGAACAAGTCTGACCCTGTGTTTTCAAGGCGCTAAGGGCTATGTCTGTCTAGGCAATTTGCCCTGTCTAGGCGACGCGTAGCCTAGATGTGGCCTAGGCATTAAAAAAAATTATTTATAGGTCCCTATATAATTAATTAATTATTTACAGGTTTCTGGACCGTTCATATACATAATTATATCTATGTAACTGTAGTCTATAATAAATGTTAAATTTTCATAAAATGATAAAAAATACTTCATATTAATTAAAATCATGTCCACAAAATATTAATTCATTCCACAATATACATTATCCAAGAGATTCAACGAAATTGGAAGCTTTCCCGTGTGTCAAACAAAAAATAAAATTGTTGGACAGCAAATATCTATTGCCGAAGGGTTGCGGAGAGTCGCTGGAGATTTCGATGGCGTTTCTTGGTTGGAGCAAATGGAAAGGATGGACTTAGGGAGAGAAAGGTTTGATGGTTAACTGTTGAAAGGGGGGGGGGGGGGGGGGTTCTATTTTTAAAGCTTTTTTTTTTTAAATTAGAGAGACCCCCTAAACTTTTTAAATATTTACAAAACCCCCCACCACTTGCCTAGCACTGCTCCTAGGCGTTTTCTCCCTAAAATGCCTAGGCGACGCCTTAAAAACACTGGTCCGACCACTAGATATGTACCTGTATCTAACACCTAGACCCAAGTCCAAGGAAGTTGTTAAACCCTTATTCTTTTTCTCTTTTTCTCTCTTTGCTTCTCTATGTATATGCCATCTTTGTGACCTAGTTAAGATCACAATTCCAGTTTGTGGCCTTGAACTTGAGATACAATATCGTTTGCATTTGAAACACTATGGTTAACACAATGAATGATCACAGAACTGAGTAGCAGTGTTGTCAAGGCGTTTACATTTAAAAAAAAAAAAAAATTGTTAAAACCTGCGAAATCCTCTTCCTTCTTCCACTTCAACTTCTGAATTAAATTAATAATTACATATATATATATATATGGAGTGAGGAACCAATGAATAAATAAATAAATTTTTCAGGGACCTAAATAAATATTTTATATCCCGCCTTAATCCCACCTAAGCCCCGACTCGCCTAATTAAGGTTTACCGCCTACCACCTCCTTTCTGCCTTGACAACACTGCTGAGTAGAACCTCCAATGCAAGTTTATTATTTCAAGCCTGTCTACGACAAATATGAGTTTCTACAAATTTATCTTGTGTAAACAGTCTAGACATGATATACCTGCTGCTGTAAAACTTTTCTTAAACATAATTTATGTTGACAGGTATGGAGAATTTGGCCTTTGGGTAAACAGATACATCAGTTCATGAATGCATTTGCCGATCATCGTGATTCTGATCTTCTTGTCATTAGGTATGGAATTCATTTTGCAAATTGCATGAAAGTTGAACAGAGATTTTTGGTTTGAACCTAACTTTTTGTGCCTTTCATTTGTCACTGGGTCCTTGCAGCCATTTTTCACTTCTATTGGGGTGTGCCCTTCCTAAATGGATGTCTTCTGGATTCAATGATCGTCCCCTTGCTCCTTTTGCTGGAATATTGAGTCTAGGAATTGGAGATACAATGGTGAGTTTCACCTTTTCAGTTAGTCCCTGTTACGTTTTCTGAATGATCAGTGACTTGTGTGTATGACTATGAACATCTGAGATTATAAGAGAATTGAATAAGTCATCTTGATTTTATGATAGGAGAAAGAGGAGTCATAATAATATTCTGAGTAGTGTAACATACTTTTTGGTTGTCTGGGACTCTGGTAGATATCGTTGTTTCCAAATATATGACATTCAGCTGGTTTACTGACCTTTTGTTTGATTAAAAAGTTCACTCATTAAAGTTAGCTTTTTCTCATACCATGAAAATTAACTTTTGAGTGCTAGCTTTATTTGCCTGCAGTGTTCATTGGCTGGGAAATGCTTGAATTTTGGTGAAACTTTTACGGTACTTCGTATTTGAGTAATTATGTAATTGTCGTATTTACTGAAATAAATCAGGCTATGTGTGACTATTACGGAAATAGTTGAAGTTGATTTTAATCAATTGCTGACATCAAAATGACCAAGGAATATCTAGTATAAGTTTTACCTTCATTTGTTAAGGCTACTTAAGAATTTAGAGGGAAATACTAGGGTCATTCATCATATGTTATTGTAGGGACAGACGCTGTGACTCCTTAAATTGGAAAGAGAACATGAGTCTTCAAAATGGTAAGGGTGTAGGTTCATTTCCTGATATTTCTTGACATAATTGAGGCTGTGTTTGGCCTGTGATTTAGACTTAGGATTTAACATCAAAAGTTAAATTTAACAGATACCTTTTTATCATTTTCGAAAAACAGTTCATTAACTTAATGAAGTCTTAAAAAGCTGTTTTTGCGGTTTTTGTTTTTAACTGAAACTAGAAAATATTATAAATAATATACTCAACAATATATAGGGACAGTGTAGGTAAAGAACAAGGTGTCCTTGTATTCCACTCAAGCACTTACAAAGTTTTTCCACCTGCTCACTCAATCATTAATAGAGTTTGCTACTCAAAATGAAGCTAGCAAATGCGAACTCTCCCAAATCCTACCTACCGAACTCTCTTCACCTTCAAAGACTCTTATTTCTTTCCTTCCAGACCGACCATAACACCGCTAAGCGTCCACTTTCCAATGTTCTCACCATGCTGATTGAATGCAATCCATGTATGGAAAGATGTTAATTCCTTGAGTTCTATCTTCCTCCAATTCCATGACAAGAAAGTGGGAACGCCATTTAACCCATAAGCCTTGAACGAACGGGCAATGGCGACAAATGTGATCAACTGATTCCAAGCTTGTCTTCCAGCAGAAAGTACCAGAAAATAGTTGGGAAATTGGGATTTCAAACAGTCATTGAATGATTGAAGAACTGATCCAGGAGAATGAAAACTAATTAAGAAGAATTTATATGGCAAGTAGATCAGTCTTGGGATCTTGCTTGGGATTAGTTTCTTTACCTTTCCCCCTCCCCAAAGTTTCTTTCCTTGAAATGATTTTTGGGAAACCAGTTTTTTTTTTTCTTTTTTTGTCACTCTTTTTCTTTGTTAGATGCAGCTTCTAGTCATTAGGTTTTAGTACTCTATTCTTCTTTTATTTTAGTTCTTTTTGAAACTTCATAGGATATTGTCCAAACCACTAGGGAGTCTGTACATGTTGTAGACATCGTTACACACAAAACAACAAAATTATAATTCTAGTTTGACTTCTAGATTTCTCTGAAAAGGCTTAGGTGCTTGATGATATCTTTAAAAGTTCCTAATTTATAAATTGAGAAGGCTTTCAAAGAATAAATAAATTAAGAAGGCTGCTGATTTCTTTTTGAGTTTTCGAGTGATATTTCTTTGCTATGCAAATTATATTGGCTCGTATACGTAAAATTTAATTAGTGGAAAGTTATACTTCTAATCGAGTTGGAAAATTTTTCTTTCTTTCTCCGATTGTTTAATTTGTAATATATTGACTTTGGCTTGTGCTCAGGCATCAATGGTTGGCCACAAGTATGGGGTGCTTAGGTGGAGCAAAACTGGCAGTAAGTTGCTTTATGGCTTGCCACTCTTTAAATTTGTAAAACTGTATTTGTGGTAAAGTTCAGGCATACTGATTTATCATATGTTTTAAAATTGCTAGAGAAAACTGTTGAAGGTACTGCAGCTGGTATAACATCGGTCCTGGCAGCATGCTCAATTCTCCTTCCGCTTCTTGCATCAACTGGCTACATACTCTCTCAGGTATCATACTCCTGCACCACAACTCAAGAGATTTAAAAAAAAAAAAAAAGATCCCAACAGAGGATCCGCAAAAGTTACATAGTTTGATTAGCACAATTATTTGTACTTAGAGATTAAAAATTAGAAATCTATTACTAACCCCATTCGTCCTTTTTCTTACCCTTTTTTGTCACTTGACTAAAGGAGCCATACTAAAGCTCAACTCAACAAAGCCTTTTTCCTGCTACATGGGGCAGGCTACATAAATTTGCTCTCTCCGTTCTACTCTATCAATGTCTAAGTTGAAGTTTATATTACAGACCTTAATAAAGCTGAAGCAAATTATTGAATCAAGCAACTAAAATAGTGCTATTAAGCTGAATCATAGTGAACAAGATTTTCCTTCAGGAACATCATGTGATTCAATCATTTGTTATATACATTGAGTCAGGAGGCATGTAGGAAAATCTTAGGAATCTGGGAGATAAGACCCAGTGTGGTCATGGAAGTACCAAGTATCATGTCTATATGTCTTTCCTACTCTTCCTTACTCTTCCATGACATTGAAGTTCTTGGTGTGTCTGCAGCATTGGCTCTCCCTTGTTTTTGCAGTCACAGCAAGTGGACTGCTGGAGGCTTACACGGCACAGCTTGATAATGCGTTCATTCCCCTGGTATTCTACAGTCTTCTTTGTTTGTGAATACCCCTTTGAGTTCCTCACACCACTGCTGACCCTTCAAATTACAGTTAGTGAAAAATGAAAAAATAAAACAAATTGGTGCAAATTTTCCAAATTTATGGAAATTTAGTCTTGTAATCTTCACCCGTAATTCTCTGTTGAAATGTTCTTTTAACCACATATCTTGTACATATATAAATTACCCACAACTAGTTGCTCGGCCTGTAATATAGTTTATACAGAGAAAACATCACTATTTTTGTATCATTCGTGTATTCTTTACAAGGGTAAGCTATTTCACACATTTAGTTTGGAGTTTGACTTCTGTGTCTGATCTTTATACATGTCCTTGTCCTATTTACTTTTTCTTTTTTTTTTTTTTTTTTTTTTTTTGGAGCTCCAATATTATTATTTACTTAAGTATCATCCACTTGTTAATTTTATAATTGCAAAACAGAGTTTCAGGTTGAAACTTACAGAGAAAGCTCAGAATATCATTATGAGGAAGAGAGATATTTATACACTTTACAAACTGATCTGTTAATGTAACAGTTCTCTCAACAAATTCTTAACTAACTCAACTGTAACAGCTTTCACGACTGACTGTAACTAACTCCAAACTAAATGCAGAAGCTTCCAGACAATACGTAATATACTTCTCTAAGATTCCCCCACAAACTTATGGTCTTGGAAGAATTAAAGACAAAAATCTAGCAGTGGGTAACGGTTTTGTCAACATGAATGCCAGCTGATCCTCATAACAACATTGAATGTCAAGTTGATTTTTTAGAACCTGATCACACACAAAATAACAATCTTTCTCTAATACGAGAATGCTGAACTGGATTGCGAGCAAGGTGTTGGGCACTTTGATTATCACAAAGGACCACAGGCTGTGAGTAAAAACTAACACCAAGCTCGGCTATTAATGACTTAATACACATTAATTCTTCTGCACCAGCTGCCAAAGAATGGTATTCAAACTCAGCTGAAGATCAAGATACCAGTGTCTGTTTAGCAGAAGATCAAGAAATGAGATTTCCACCAAAGAAAACACAGTAACCACCAACACTTTTACGGTCATCAGGGCAGCTTTCCCAGTCCGCATTAGTATATGCCACAAGATCAAGTTGAGCTGGTTTAGAAACACAACATACCATGATCCAAAGTTCCTTTCAAATATTGACACAACTTATTGACAGAAAACGCTAACTCTGGCCTTAATAACACACAATATTGGAGAGCACCAACCAATCTTCTATATGATAAGGCATTGGATAAACTGACACCATCAGTGTGGATAACACTCCCCCATAAGCCATAGGTGTTAAACACGGCTTACAATCTTTCATGCCATATTTGTCGAGCAAAGAATTGATATACTTAGACTGCGACAAATGAAGTCCTTGAGAAGAGGAAGCATTCTCAACACCAAGAAAATTTTTAAGAGGGCCAAGACCCTTAAGAGCAAAGGATTTATGCAGTTGCTGAATAAAGGATTGCAACGAAGAGGAATTGCTTCCCGTGACTATAATATCATCAACATAGATGAGAAGGAGGGTTATATTAGAACCTTGACGCTAAAATAACAAACTAGTGTCAAACTTTGCATTAGCAAATCCCCAATCACGTAAACATGAATGAAGCTTGAAATACTAGGCATGCGGTGCTTGTTTAAGACCATACAAAGCCTTTCGGAATTTACAAGCATGTTGGGGATATATGGGATCTTCAAACCCAATAGGCTGACGTATGTATACTTCTTTAATAGCATCACCGTTTAAAAACGCATTATTCACATCTACTTGACGATGTGACCACCCAAAATGAAAAACAAGAGTAAGAACAAGTCGAACCGAAGTTGGCTTAATAACCGAACTAAACATTTCAGAGTAATCAAGGCCAACAGTCTGAGCATAACCCTGAGCAACAAGCCTCGCCTTATACTTGTCTATAGAGCCATATGGTTTGGTCTTGAGACGATAGACTCATTTACAACCTACATCTTTAGCACCAATAGGCAATAACACCAAATCCCATGTCACGACCCACTCTACGTGACGTCATGACCGGTACGGAAACCTCCGAGTATACCCTCCGTCGGTACACCCGACGTCCTGTCAGCCTAAAATACATATACGAATCTCCAAGAAGAAATAAAAGTACTTCCTTAACAACCAACTTACATGATCACAATGAAATAAAATATTACTTCTCCAAATTACCAAATATAAAATTACAGAGTCTTCAAAATGATACAAAACCCAACACATCCCAACTATGTGTTAAATATACAATTACTAGGTGTTATCATGCATAATTATCAAAATACAAAACTAAATGTACAACACCTACATGAAACAAAAAACACAAGGGACGCTCGGCAGTCAAGCCTTCCCTTTTTCTTTTCTATCAGATCCTGAAAGAAGATGGTGAGGTGTGAGCTACAGCCAGCTCAGTGAATGTTATTTACATGTGACATATACGTGTATTTATAAAACATGGTAAGATCATAAATCATTGAAATATCATGACGACGGAATATATTACATACATGCTAACATAATGCATCAAGTCCTACATAAGACGATGCATAACATTTGTAATCATACTCATGCAATTCTAACACCTCCTGAGTATGGGGGTTTCAAGGCCTGGTGCGCCACACACAGCTCCCGAACACACACACAATACTCGTATTCTAATAGGGTTTATGGGGTCGTGCAACACGTAGGATTAGTTTAAACTAACCTACCCATACACAAGGCATAAAACCCTATGCCAGGTACACAACTGGGATCGTCGCTAGACTTACGAGAATTCCCAAAAAGAGGAAATTCTAACTAGGAGCCTCAACCCAAATTGTCATCCCAATGAATTATGCTCAAATGTATTTCATGAAATATTAAAATATGCATACCATCATACATAAGCATTTAAAACATTTTTATACTACAATGCCACATATAAATAATCCAAAAGTAAAAGAACACTCACGCTTGATTGGTTAAGTCTAGCCAATCCAATTACCAAAACTCTCCAATTGACTAAACGAGTTCAAGATCAATCATAAGACCTGGAAATAACATGGTTCACACAACTGAAAATCAGTCATAAAATGTGTCAAAATCCCATGTTCAAACCCAATCTAAAGTTGATT
The DNA here is from genome assembly GCA_035771175.1 of Paratinospora sagittata. NCBI lineage: Eukaryota > Viridiplantae > Streptophyta > Magnoliopsida > Ranunculales > Menispermaceae > Paratinospora > Paratinospora sagittata. The sequence continues at coordinate 8,313,321 of CM069596.1, read as the reverse complement.
AGATTCTAAATTGATTACCCCCTCGAACCAATTTCCATATTGCCTAACTTGATCATTTAGACTCAATTAAACTAAGATTGACCTAAATTGAATGTAATAGGGTGATCCCATGATCCAACCACTAGTATACATGTAATTCCATTATAATTAGGGTCAATTAGACTATACATCAAGTCAATTTCATCAATTGACTAAGTCTTGGTCAAAACCCCCAATTAGGCCAATATAAAACATAAGGTCAAAATGAACTAAGTCATATCAATTTAACATAAGTTCTAACATTTTAAACTCATGATTCTACTCAATTTGGGTCCAATTAAACAATCTCCGAGTCAATTTCATAAATTGACTTGCTTTGGGTGAAAAGTCCCAATTTGGGCAAAATTCCCAAATTACATGCAAAATTGTCAGAGTACATGAAAAATGTCAAATACTTAGCCTAGATCAAAATTAATCAACCTTAGGGTGTCCATTATGAGAACCTACGGAATTCAATCATCAAACAACTCTAATCATGTCCAATTAGACCTACATTGCATAATTTTCCAAATTTTATATCAAGAACATCAAAAGCCCCAAATCTGGAAATTTTCATATATAGGCCATATTGCCAATTTTACACTAGGCCATCATGTTCAGCAATGAATTTTATTGATCTTGCAACATGGAATCATCCACAATGGCCACTAGGTCAACATAGTTGATATGCAAAGATTTTGAAAAAGTCTAAGGCCATAAACTAAGTATAGGTCATTTGAACTAACCCTTCCAATTTCTTGCTAGAAATTGGGGGTTTCACCATTAGAGTACTCCTAACACACTCTAATCACACATATGTGACATGCAAGACTCAACTCTAACTTTGGTCTTCCACCCATCCAAGGTTCATCACAGTGCATGCATCAAAATGAAACTCTCATGCTCAAAATAAAGCTATCATGCAACTAATGGAGAGATTCAAGGAAGAAATGGGGGAAAAATGCAAATCTTAGGTGTTCTTGAGCAAAAAACCACCAAACCCTAACTTTCCTCTCCTTTTCTCCTCTCCAACTCCTTTATCTCTTTTCTAGCTGAGAAATGAGCAAATGAGCCTAAAATTACGTTTTGGTTGCTTAAATAGATAAGCTTGGGCCCACAACTAAAAGTTGTCACAAACTATCAAAAGCTCAGTTTTTCTGTTACAATACTTGCACTTAGATAGTCAATATCTTGCAAAATACCTACCAATTTAACATTTTAACCGTTCAAAAGTTTCATGAGTAAGTTACCAACATTATGGTAAACTTTCAACTCAATCCAACGGTGGGATTGCGAGATTTAATTGTTTGATCAAACCTGCGTAAGAAAATCCCAAAATCCGTGAAACAGTGTTTGAGGTCTTATAACTCATAGTAGGTAACTCCGATCAAGATCTTCACCGTTCATAATGAAGATCTGTCATATAAGAATGAGCTGAAAAAATTTCAGCTCAATCAGACCACGGATCTAAGAGGTCAAACCATTGATGTAAGTTGTGACAGAAATTTCTTCCTCCATGGAGCAAGCTCCACTGGATCCAAAACACCGTTTTTGACATGTTTTGACGTCGAACAGGTCTCCGATGGTTCCGAAATTTCATGCGCACTCTTTATGACCTAAAATCATGCAAAGAAACTCAAACTTAAGTGCTTCGAGCATCAAAATACATATACACATATGTATACAAATACGTATACAGGTACTTTGTGAGTACACTATGGGTCAAAATGACATCACCTAAAGGCACGGGTGCTACATCCCATGTATGGTTTGAAACTAGTGCAAAATATTCTGTTTGCATAGCTTGCTGCCACTCAAGATACTTAAAGGTTTGGCGCACAGAAGAAGCAAGAAAAAATTTTGGACGGGAGTGACCAGTTTTTGATCTAGTCATCATAAGATGATGATTAGATGGAGAACTAAGACAAGGTAAAAAAGGAACAGTAGACTGATTTTGGTCAAGGGAAGAAGAAAAAGCAGGCGATTGATTTTGTGCAATCGATTGGTTATGTGTAGGCAACTGAGCTGCAGGAGAACTAGAAGAAAAAAAAGAAGGGGAAGAAGAGGATGAGGCAACTGCTGAAGAGGAAGGAGACTCAGATAAAGAGGATAAAGTGGGCTGAGGGTGAAGTCAAGCAAGGACATGCACAAAAGATGGACTAGGAGATTGAATAGTAGAGGATAAAGGAGGAGATGATGAAGTAGTTTCAATAAAAGGGAATTTGGTTTTCAACGAAAACAACATGGCGATTAAGATAACAAGTATTGGCAGTCATATCAAGACAGACATATCCTCATTGATTTGGTGCATAGCCAAGAAAACAACACACAACAGACCTTGCTTGAAGTTTGTTTTTTTATATGGCCGAAGACAGGAGAAACAAAGGCAACCAAAAACTCGAAGAAAATCATAATTCGGAGCTTTAAAGTAAAGCTTTTCATAGGGAGAAGAATAGGATAAAATCTTTGATGGTGCTCGATTTAGAGTAAAAGCAGCAGCTCTAAACGCATAAGGGCAATATTGCAATGGAACATTTGTTTTGAAAAGTAATTGTTGGGATTCTTTATTGTAAATTAGCTATAAATTAGGTTGTAAATTAGATGTAATTAACTATTTCCTGATTTAGAATAGATTAGACAAGATTTTCTCCTATAAAATGGGGAACAAATCCTAACCTTGAGGACTTCAATTGTATATAAATATATATTTTGATAGAAAAAAAAGGTTATTCAAATCTGATTTTTAACATGGTATCAGAGCTACCCTAGACGCCTTTTGTTCTTCTCACGGCCATCCTAGGTCTATTCTCCATCTATTGCTTTTTCCGGCAGCGTTCTACACTGCTAATTCTGGCATTATTCATTAGTCGTCCTAGCTTTTATCTCACTCTCGGCAGCAACATTAAATACCAAACATGAAAACCTACAACGAATCTTCAATTGAAACTCCAAAGTCCTCCCCCTCAAACTTCGAAACTGTTATGTTCAACAGCAATGGGGGAGACTTGGTAAACTACTCATCCACACCCATCACCATCTACAAATTGAATGGTCGAAACTACATCCAATGGTCTCAATCCTTCATGTTTCATGTCTGCAGCAAGGAGAAAGAAGATTATCTCACCGAAAATATCACCAAACTAGATGAAAAAGATGTTGGTTATCGGATCTGGAAAAGAGAAAACAGCCAGGTTATGTCTTGGCTAGTGAATTCCATGGAGCCACACATAGGAGAAAATTTTCTCTTATATGAAATTACTGCAGAGGTCTGGGAGGCTGCAAAAGATACTTATTCTCATAAGGATAACTCCTCCGAACTGGTGACAATTGAGGGCATCTTGCACGATCTCCGACAAGGTGATTTATCTGTGACCGAGTACTACAACAAACTCCATCGAAGTTGGCAGCAACTGGATGCTTTTGAAAAATATTCCCGGGATATTACTGCTGATCTCAAACAATACAAGAAGATCATAGATAATAAGTGGGTCTACAAATTTTGCTCGGGCTTGAATACAAGTCTTGATGCTGTAAGAGGAAGGATATTTAGCACAAAACCGTTGCCAAGATTACGTGAAGCTTTCTCTAAGGTCTGAAGGGAGGAAAGTAGACGTCATTTGATGCTAGGGACTGAAAAATCAGCTGGTGGTGGTGAGTCATCAGCCTTGGCTATCCAAAACCAGCAACAACCATGAAAAAGAGGAAGGCCATGGTGTGAACATTGTCGCCGCCCTGGTCATACCAAAGAAATCTGCTGGAAACTCCATGGAAAACCCACTGATTCGAAGCCAAAGACAGCAACAGAGAAGGAAATTCGAGCCAACATGGTTGACAGTTTAGAGAAACTTTCAAATTTTAGCAAAGAGAAACTTGATGGACTGCAAAGGTTGCTGCAATCACAACAAAATCCACCAGTTGTTGGGTCAGGTTCCATAGCTCAAAAATGTAATTTTCTTAAGGGTTTGACTGTGAAACAAGAGCACTATAAGCCCTGAATTGTAGACTTCAGTGCTTCCGATCACATGACAGGAGATTGACGAGTTTTTCACACATATTTTTCTTGTAATGAAGTTTTCACAGTTAGAATTGCAGATGGTTCTTTGGCAAAAGTTGAAGGGATTGGTTCGGTTGTGGTATCTAGGGACATAACACTCAAATTTGTATTATATGTTCCTAATTTAGACTGCAACCTACTCTCCATAAATAAAATTACCCAAGATCTTAACTGTATAGCTCATTTTTCTCCTCATGTCTGTAAATTTCAGGATTTGACTATGGGAAGGATGATTGGTGGTGTTAGGAGTCATGCTGGGCTTTATCACCTTGAGGTTCAACCGGATTTTTTGAGACAATCTCATCTAGGAGTGAGTGAACCTATTTCTTGTCAAAATAATTCTTGTGCATCTGTTAGTGAGTTGAAAAGTGAAAATGAGAGGTTGGTCATGGTGTGGCATTACAGGTTAGGCCACCCAAGTTTTATGTACTTATCCAAACTTTTCCCAAGTTTATTCAGAAATAAAAGTGCTAGTACTTTTCAGTTTGACATTTGTCAATTTGCAAAACATTCTTGCATTTCTATACCCAATTCAGCCATACAAAATACCAAAACCTTTTTCTATGATCTATAGTGATGTTAGGGGCCCATCTCAAGTTCCAAATGTCACAGGAGCTCGTTGGTTCATCTCTTTCATAGATGATCACACAAGACTCACATGGATTTTTCTCATGAAAAATAAATAAAAAATTCCTCAAATTTTTAAGAATTTCAAAACAATGATTCAAAATTAATTTCAAACTTCCATTCAAATACTTAGAACTGACAATGGAAGAGAGTTTTTTAATTCTAATCTTGGCTCATATCTATCAACTGAGGGCATCATACACCAAAGTTCCTGTGTAGATACCCCTCAGCAAAATGGGATAGCTGAGAGAAAGAATAGACACCTTCTGGACATTGCCAAATCTCTATTGTTTTCATCCAATGTTCCAAAACATTTTTGGAGTGAGGCTGTACTTACAACAACATACCTTATCAATCAACTTCCATCCAAAGTACACGATTTTTCCACTCCAAATCAAGTATTTTTACAACACTTTCCTCAAAGTCGGTTGATTTCCACTATTCCTCTAAAAATATTTGGGTGTATTGTGTTTGTGCAGATCTATCAACAACATTGAACCAAGTTTGACTCTCGATCCACCAAATGTATCTTTGTAGGGTACTCTCCTAACCAAAAGGGTTACAAATGCTTCTGTCCTGACAATCAAAAGTTTTATCACACCATGGATGTCACATTTTTTAAAATAAAACCCTATTACCCCAAAACTAATATTCAGGGGGAGAGTTCTAGTCAGAGTCAACCACAAAAATATCAATTTTTCTTGGACAACATAGATTGCACACCAGATTGAACCTAAAATTGCAACTTCTCCAAGTGTCCAAATTGAACCTCAACCAAAACCAACTGATTTTTGAATCTCCCGAGATGATTGTCTATCACAGAAAAAAAGGGAAAATCGAAGGAATCAGAGACTCTAACAGATTCACAGCTACTGCCAGCATCTGAACTTGAGGTAAAAATATCTACATCTGACTTACAGACTGTGGAGGAAAATTCTGCAGGTACTAGTTTAAGTGACCATGATGAGAACCTATCCATTGCACTGAGGAAATGGGTGAGAGAATGCAGAAGTATGCCATTGTACCCTATTAGCAACTATGTGAATTGTCACGACGGCCCTGATGTAGGCTGACGTCATGGTCGGTACAGTGTACTGTACACTGTACATATCCTATATACAGTATACAATACACTGTCAGCCTCAATGGACATACACAATATTTTCTAAAAATTTTGACAACATGTCCCCATAAATTGGACATCTCACATTTTTCCTAATATACCACAAATCAAATCCAATATATATAGATAGTCAACCACAATATTCATCCATTCATCTATCCATTCCATTCATTCATTTATCAACCCATTTCATCCACTATTTAATCATGTAATCATATTCATCATCATCAAATATTTCAAAAAACAAAATATTTAACTAAAACTCATTACCATACAACCCATCTAGATGATATTATATATAGTATGTGATAATTAAATATATCAAAATAACACATGTATAAACCATTCCTCGAAGCATACATACGTACACAAGATAGGGATCAAGGTCACATGTCAATCACTCTCTAGCTTTCCCTTTTTCCCTTTGACTCTGTATCTAAAATATTGGAGGAAATGGATTGAGCATACAACAAACTCAATGAATATATCTCTTGATATGACAATCATATGCATTTAGGAAAACATGGCATTTAAAATCATGTAAAACATTTATTTAACACATGCATCATTCAACAAAGATATCGTACATGTCAGCAATATAAATTTTATGTTTGTTCAATAAAACAATGCGTCATTTTCAACAAAATTCATGTTAAAATAATAAAAGACACAAAGATATAACGTGGTTCGGCTTTATGGCCTACATCCACGGGAGAAGAGAAAGGATATTTATTCTTGTGTAATGTCTTAATGGAGGGACTCTATATATATAGACATACAGGGCTATGTACATATAACTATAATTACAATTTTAGTAACTGCTATATAAAACGTCTTACTAAAATTATCATTATTCCTTAAAGGAAATAAATCCTTAAAGGAAATAAATCTGTACAGGAAATAAATCTATACAGGAAATAAATCTCAACACTCCCCCTCAAGCTGGTGAATAAAGGTTTACCATTCCCAGCTTGGACACATTTGCTTGAAATGCAGTATGATTTAACCCTTTAGTGAGCATATCGGCGAGCTGATTATTGGTAGACACATATGGAGTACAGATCAACCCACTATCAAGCTTCTCTTTAATAAAATGTCTATCAATCTCTATATGCTTGGTTCGATCATGTTGAACTGGGTTATGGGCAATGCTAATTGCAGATTTATTGTCACAATAGAGCCTCATAGGGCCATCCCAGTGTATCTTCAAATCTGTCAAAATTATCTGCAACCATAATAGCTCACAAACCCCTTGTGCCATTGCTCGGAATTCTGCTTCAGCACCAGATCTGGTCACTACATTCTGTTTTTTACTTCTCCATGTCACCAAATTCTCACCAAGAAATGTACAATATCCAGTAGTTGATCTTCTGTCAACTACTGAACCAGCATAGTCTGAATCAGTATATGCTTCAAGAACCATTCCTGTGTGTCGTTTAAATAAGATGCCTTGTCTTGGAGTCCCTTTAAGATACTATAGAACGCGATTAGCTACTTGCAAATGAATATCTTTAGGATTTTGCATGAACTGACTTATTACACTCACTGCATATGCAATATCAGGTCTTGTGTGAGAGAGATAGATGAGTCTTCCTACTAGTCTTTGATACATCTCTTTATTAACAGTCAGCGCTTTTTCAGCTTCTCCAAGCTTGTGATTAAGATCAATAGGAGTATTCATTGGTTTGCATGCTAGTTTTCTTGTTTCTTTAAGAAGGTCTGTAATGTACTTCTGTTGAGAGATAAAGATTCTCTGTTTAGAATGTGCCACTTCAATCCCTAAGAAGTATTTCAATCTCCCTAGTTCCTTGATCTCAAATTCCTCGGTCAAACACCGCTTCAAATTTTGTCTCTGGTTCTCATTGTTTCCTGTCATGATGATGTCATCAGCATACACTAATATAGCTGTAACTCCCCCTGAAGTCGAGTGCTTAATAAACAGAGTGTGATCTCCTTGGCTTTGTTTATATCCCATACTTGTCATTACTTTGGTAAACCGACCAAACCATGCCCTCGGAGATTGTTTAAGTCCATACAGGGCCTTTTTTAATTTGCACACTTTATCAGTGGTGCCAAATCCTGGAGGCACTTCCATATATATTTCTTCTTCTACATTTTTTACATCAAATTGTTACAGATCCCAGTCATAATTAGCTGCCAATGACAAAAGAAGTGTCACAGTATTCATTTTTGCAACTGGAGCAAATGTCTCTTGATAGTCCACACCATATGTCTGAGTATATCCTTTGGCTACCAATCTTGCCTTGTAGCGCTCTAAGGACCCATCTGCTTTGTATTTTACTGTATAAACTCATTTGCATCCAACAGGTTTCTTTCCTGGAGGCAAGTCTACCAACTCCCATGTTTTATTTTTCTCCAGGGCTTCCATTTCCACATTCATAGCTTGTTTCCAATTTGTATTAGATAAAGCCTCGGATAATGACATAGGAGTCTGAATATTATTCAGGCTGGTAAGGAAACTCTTATGGGTTGGTGAGAACTTCTCAAAGGATATAACATGAGATAGTGGATACAAGGGATGTTTAGTGCATTCCCTTGTTCCCTTTCTAATGGCAATGGGAAGGTCATTGTCAAGTTCAGAGGCTAAAAGATCATTGTTAGTTTCAGGAACTAATGAAATTTGTAAGGAGGGTTCAGGATTTGTTACCTCATTCTCATAGATTGGTTCAGATTCTTGAGCTTGCATCGGTTCAGGAGCTGCGGCTTTATTCCTTGAGTACACTTTTCCAGTCATCCGATCCTTAGGTTCGTCATTGGGTACAGGGGGTGTAGGAGATTCAAGTTTGGTTTGTTGGAAGGTAATGGGGTCAAAATGATCAAAAGGGTTATCAAGGGAGTTCCGATCCTTATCTTCCATGATGACATTCTCCCCCGGAAGAAGAGGAGCGGAAAAATAAGGCTCAGGTTCACAGAAAGTGACATCGACTGAGACAAAAAATTTCTTTGATGGAGGATTATAACATTTATATCCCTTTTGAATGGAAGAGTATCCGACAAAAACACACTTAAGAGCTCTAGGGCCCAACTTTCCCTTGTTGGGCTAGTGAACACGGACAAATGAAACACACCCAAATATTTTAGGTATAAGATTATTTGAGATTTTAAGCTTAGGATAAAATTGACGTAACTTTTCCATAGGACTTTTGAAATCAAGGGTCCGGGATGGTAGACGGTTAATAAGATGTGTTGCAGTAAGGATAACTTCCCCCCAATAAGACTTAGGCATATTATTTTAAAAAAAAAGGCTTGGGTTGTATCAAGTAGGTGACCGTTTTTTTTTTCAGCAACTCCATTTTGTTGTGGAGCGTGAACACAAGATGATTCATAAAAGATCCCTTCGGTTTGGAAGTAATTGGTCAATGTTTGATTAAAATAGTCTCTAGCATTGTCAGATCGAAATCTTTTGATTTTAGCACCAAACTTGGTGTGTATCATGTGGCGACCCCGCACCCCGGACCAGCAACCCCGCAAAGAATGGCGTGTAGAATGCCAGGGCGGGACGCCCGGCGTAGGCATCTCCGACTACTCCTCAACTCCCGTGAGGTGGTTAAGACCCTACGAGCCTTATCTCAAACAACAACATAATATCAAAAGGTACTAAACAAAACAACCCACCGTATTAATCATCAAAGACAAGAGATAATCCATAAAAATGAACCATAAATAAAATCATAATCCCTACAGTCCATTAAAATTGACATACACATAAAGTCCAAAATTGTGGGTACAAATAAAAACCGTCATATGCCCACATGGTCTATCTAACAAGTCCCAACTCACCCATACTACAATGTGGTAAGTGTTATAATACATAATCCAAAATATAATACTTCATAATTTTAAACACAGTTCAATCAAAATGTCTCTCAACTCACATCGAGGCCTTGGATTCTCTCGCAGGCAAGGCCCTCAAGATATGACTACTCCTTTGCCCTTATTCGGGACAGCAGGATCTGAAAGACGAAAATGAGGGTGAGCCAACGGTGCCCAGCGAATAGAATTCAAATATACTATCAATACTCATCAATAAATATCATGTATGCATGTCAATGTGTAGCATGATTAAAAGCTCATAACATATAGATATGAAGCATTTATAATAAGTTCGATGCAAGTAAAAGCTTATCAATTTGGATCCACATTCCACATGCATTGGGTTACTAGTGCACGTCTATTTCACCGTACCGTTGACCCCAATCATGTTTATTTGGGGTTACTAGTGCACGTCTATTTTACCGTACCGTTGACCCCAATCATTTCCTTTTCTAAAACCCTCCTATGACAAGGTTAAGTCCCCCTATTAGCCAGATAGATGGGCCAAACCAAAGTCATAAGGTTTTCTTAAATCAATGCATCATTCAAAACATTAGAACACATTCATGCTTTCAACATACAATATATATAAGTGATATGATGACATAAAAGATATAATCATAAATGAAGTCTACTCACAACCAAGCCTCGCGAGAGTATTTAACCACACACGACCACTAAACTGAATCAACTCAATCAAGATCCTGAAACATTCATCAATATCCTACCATACATCAATTTCTATGCTCAATCACATAGACATTACACATTAACCCTAAATCAGCCCACATATAGACAATAGGCCTAAATCTCATCTAATCCCATCATTCAACTCAAATAACATGACTTAGGCCTCTAATGCATAGTTCTCATACATAAACCATTCTATTAATCAAAAATACTGATTTTCAATTCCTTAGGCATAAACATGCCCAAATTGGGTCACTTGATCACAAGTAGGCATAACCCATGATATGGTCACAACCACCAAATCAGTAGCATAATCAACCCTAATCATGCTTAATTAAACATAAGTTGCATCAATTCAATGATTCTAGGCCAAAAGCATCAAAAGCCCTAAAATATGAAATTTTTCATACTTAGGCCATATTGTCAATTTACACTAGGTCACCATGTTCAGCCATGTATATCACTGATTTTGCATCATGGGTTCATCAACAATGGCAACTAGGTCAACATAGTTGACATGCAAGCTATTTTGAAAGGTCTAAGTTCATATTCTAAATTTGGGTCTAATACAAGCAACCCTACAAATTCTTCATTTAATATTATGTTCAGATGTATCAATCTACAAACAAAAATAGGTAATCACAAAATCAACCGTACAGATTGAAGTATGTGAAGAAACAAACCTTCTGTCCAAATATCAGCCCAATCCAACGGTGGACCGACAAGATAAGTATCTTTGATGAACAAGTCTCTAATTAGACAATTTCTCCTTTCCTGCTGCAAATACTCAAACTCAGATGACTATATCACACAACATACTTAACTCATAAACATCTCCACCATATCGAATGCCGAAATATCGGTTTTAAACTACATACTCAAATTTGATATCCATCCAACGGTAGATTGAGGAGATCTATAAGTTTGAGCGAAACGGCGCGAGAAATCCAGACTTTCCGACTAGCTTGGTTTGAGAGGTTAGATCTCTTATAAGAAACCTCAAATCAAGATCTCCGTCGTTCAGAATGCAGAACCATAAGCTACGAATTTGCTGAAAAAATTTGAGCTTAATCTGACCTTATATCCCGAAGATCCACCTCTTTGATGAAAACGTCGCAGAGATTTTCCTCCTGCAACTCCCTCTTTCTTTCCCTTCTTCTTTCCTTTCTCTTCTTTTCTTTTATTTTTTTTCCTTTCTCTCCACTCACCTCACTTTCTAGCACATTCTTGAATAAGAGAAGTGGGCATGGGACACTTGTCCACTTTCATGCACCAACCTTCACATGTGTTGGCCTCATACTACCCATACCAACCACATGTACTTTAACCAATTTCATGCTTCCATGTATTTTAAATGTCCAATCCATTTAATACACCAAATTTTCTTCATCATTTTATTCAATCAATCCTAACCCATATCAATTCATGGTTTAATGGACCCATGCATAAATAATAACATATGCATTATACTTTAATTTAACATGACCCATATACAATTTATAATACACATATTTATATACATTATCAAGCATCAACTATACAAACATTAAACAACCATCAAACAAACACCAATCATATCAAGGCAACACATAGAGTTTGGGCAAAGTGCAATTGGGTTATGGGCTAGATGAAATATTTTTTGGGGCATCACATCACACCGACCTTAGAATGAACTTCGTCCTCGAAGTTTTAAGGTTAAAAAATTACCTAAGCCCATGAACTCGGCAAAGTGCTCCATCATGTAGTCCTCACGCTCCCAAGTAACCTGCTCCTCGCCGTGGAACTGTCATCTCACCTTACCATCGGAATCTTGCGGTTACGTAACCTCTGGACCTTTCGGTCAAGTATCTGAATAGGTTCCTCATCATAAGTCCCATCCTGCCTCAGTTCAATGTTCCTCCAGTCCAAGACGTGATCAAAATCACTCTTGTACACTCTCAGCATTGACACATGAAAGACATTTTGGACTGCTGCTAACTGAGGTGGCAAGGCTAATAGGTAAGCGACGGGGCCAATTCGTTCTAAAACCTCGAACGGCCCAATAAATCTCGGAGCGAGCTTGCCTTTTATCCCAAATCTAGTTTGGCCCTTCTAAGGTGAGACTTTCAATAAAACTTGGTCACCCACCTCGAACTCTACGGTCTTTCGCTTGGCATCAGTGTAACTCTTCTGCCTGTCTTGGGCTACCTTCATATTATGCTTGATCCTCTTAATCTTCTCTGTGTGTTCTTGTACAAACTCTGGTCCCATCACCGCAACATCCCCTACCTCCGTCCAACAGATCGGAGATCTATAGGGTCAACCATACAATGCCTCAAAAGGAGCCATGCCAATACTGGACTGATAGTTGTTGTTGTACGCGAACTCACACAGATGTATGTACTCCTCCCAGTTACTACTGGACTCAAGGACACAAGCTCGAAGCATATCCTCTAAAATCGATATCAACCTCTCAGACTGGCCATCCGTCTGGGGGTGAAAAGCGGTACTAAGATCTAGTCTAGTGCCGAGCTGCCTCTGCAACCCCTGCCAGAATACCGATGTAAACCTCGGATCCTTATCTGACACAATCAAAACTGGCACTCCATGTAATCTGACTATCTCCCGCATATAGAGTCTGCTCAGCTTGTCCATAGAATCCCTAGTGTTCACCGGTAGAAAGTGAGCGGACTTGGTCAAGCGATCAATAATAACCCAAACAACATTATGTCTCCTCGGGGTGTTGGGTAATCCCACAACAAAGTCCATAGTGACATGCTCTCACTTCCACTCAGGAATGGCAAGCGGTTGCATCTGCCCTCCAGGCCTCTGATGCTCAGCTTTGACTCGCTGACAGATCTCACACCTCTGAATGAACTGAGCTATCTCTCTCTTCATGTCGGGCCACCAATACATTCTTTTCATATCATGATACATCTTGGTTCCGCCAGGATGAATAGCATAATGAGATCTGTGAGCCTCTTGGAGAACACTCTGTCTTAGTCGTGGATTTGCGGGAACCCATAAACGTCCCCTAAATCTCAAGGCACCATCAGATGACAAGTGTCAATCAGTAAAATCACTACTCTCAGCCCAAGACTTGTACAACACATAATCAACGTCAAGTCTCTGTTGGTCAATCACCTCCTGAACTTGTGTAGGTTGAGCTCTCATTTGAGCACATATCACAATCTGATCTGAAGGGGTAGCACATATACTCATAACCGTAGCCGCCTCAAGTAGTCTCCACTCATGAGACATCTGGCGTGCTACCATAATTGTCTCTACCCGCTTCCTGCTCGACGCATCAGCCACTACATTGGCTTTACCTGGGTGGTATTCCAATGTAAAATCATAGTCTTTGAGGAGCTCTAACCACCTTCTCTGCCTCATGTTCAATTCCTTCTAAGAGAACAAGTACTTGAGGCTCTTATGGTCAGAATACAGAGTGAATCTCTCACCATAGAGATAATGCCTCCAAATCTTCAAAGCAAAAACCACTGCGGCCAGTTCTAAGTCATGAACAGGGTAGTTCTTTTCATGCACCTTCAACTGCCTCGATGCATAAGCAATGACCCTATCCTTCTGCATCAACACGCAACCCAAGCCGATGCGAGAGGCATCGGTATAGATAACCAACTCCTGATCAGGCTATGGCAAAATCAACATTGGCGTAGATGTCAATCTTTTCTTCAGCTCTAAAAAGGCATTCTCACACTCCTCGGTCCATACAAATGACACATCTTTCTGGGTGAGCCTAGTCATAGGCGTAGCTATCTTGGAGAATCCCTGAACGAATCTCCTATAGTAACCAGCTAACCCAAGAAAGCTTCTGATCTCGGTCACTGTGGTAGGCCTAGGCCAACTGATAATGGCTTCAACCTTAGACGGATCAACTGAAATCCCCTCAGAACTCACCACATGACCTAAGAACTTCACTTCGGTGATCCAAAACTCGCACTTGCTCAGCTTTGTATATAGCCTATGCTCTCTCAGAGTTTGCAAGGTCACTCTAAGGTGTTCCTCATGCTCAGCCCGAGTCTTGGAATACACTAATATGTCATCAATGAAGACGATGACAAACTTATCTAGATATTGCCTAAAGACCCTCTGCATCAGGTCCATGAACATCGTTGGTGCATTAGTCACACCAAATGGCATCACAAGGAACTCATAATGTCCATAGCGGGTTTTGAATGTTGTCTTAGGCACATCCTCCTCCCTGATCCTCAGCTGATGATACCCGGAGCGCAAATCAATCTTCGAAAAATACCTCTCTCCCCTCAACTGATCAAACAAGTCATCAATCCTTGGGAGAGGATATTTGTTCTTGATGGTCACCCTGTTTAATTGGCGATAGTCAATGCACAACCGCAAGCTCCCATCTTTCTTTTTCACAAAAAGAACTAGAGCTCCCCAGGGTGACACGCTCGGGCAAATAAAGCCCTTAGCCAATAACTCCTCGAGCTGTTTCTGCAACTCTCTCAACTCGGCTGGCGCCATTTTATATGGTGCCATGGAGATAGGCTTCGTGCCAAGGACTAGTTCAATAATGAAATAGATCTCTCGCTTCGGTGGTAATCCTAGAAGATCCGCAGGGAACACATCTGGAAAGTCCCTAACAATGGCAATATCCTTAAGTATCACCTCACTAGTCTCTTCCTCATCAGGCACTAACCCAACCAAAATCTCCCTATCTCCATCAGTCACAAATCTACCCCTTGTGACTGTCTGGTCTGAAGCTCTACCTTGTAGTGTAAACACTGGGTGTCCGGGGATCTGAAAAATGATTCTCTTCGCGAAACAGCCGACAACTGCATGATAAGCCGCGAGCCAATCCATCCCTAGAATTGCATCAAACTCTAAAAACTCTAGGACTCGAAATTCAATAGGCATCTCAACATCACCAATCTGAACCACACACTGGCTACAGATCATGTTCGGGTAGATCCTCTCCCCAGCTACAGTACTCACCACTAACCATGTACTAGCCCTAATGGGAGTCAAATGAAAACTATCTACCATACGTCCATATATGAATGATAATGTAGACCCAACATCAAATAATACATGCATAGAAGTACCACAAATAATAAGAGTACCTTCCACCAAAGTCCTGGATACTGTCGGGTGTGGCTCAGTAGCTACCTTCGTTGTCTCTCTAGCACTGGACTGCTGCACAAATCCCTGAGCTCTCTGAAAATTCGGACACTCGAACTTCCTATGCCCAACCTGCCCACATTGAAAACATAAGAACGGAGCCCTGGGCACAAATGACCCAGTCTGAGATGTCGTCGCATAACTTCCTTGGCCTCTACCTCTGCCTCGGCCAGCAGTCTGTGGGAATGGGGGTCTCGGTGCACTCGGTGCCTGAATAGGAATCGGGACAGGAGAGGAAACCACTGGTGAGGCCATCATACCAGTCTGAACCTGGGATGCCTTACTCTGAGCACCATCAGACTGTGTTCTTCCAAAAAAATTTCTCTTCCTTTCCCATCTTCCCTTCTTCCACGGAGTCTGGAACTGTTCCCCAGACTCTGCTTGTGAAGTCGGTTCACCTGGAGCTGCTCGTGTAGACATATCATCAACCCGCTCAGCCAACTCATACTGTTTGGCCCTCTGGACCACTGTGGTAAAATCAATCATCTTCGTCACAGACAAGGCCTGTCGGACAGTAGGCCTTAGGTTCAAAGAAAACCTCATAATCTTGTCACTCGGCGTTTGAACTAACCCAAGGGCATAAACTGCGAGTTGCCTAAACCTGAGCTCATACTCCCTGACTGACATGGTGCCCTGTGCGAGATTCAAAAACTCGAGTTGCTTAGCCTGTCTCTCTGTCACACCCTGGGTTGCACAGCGTGCCCCCTACCCAGGTGTGGGCGCACCCCCTCGGGGCGAATGCCAGCCATTATGGATCCATAATATTGTCTCATCCCGGTACAGTCACCGCACACAAGGACGTCTTTTATACCGAGATCATTTGTCTGTCACTATTTATGAATAATGCAGGGTCTCCCCCAGAATCGAACTCAAGACCTCCCTTAAGGATTCTGATTTCGCATTCTGAGTAGCCACTGAACCATTGGCTCAGGACGAAGTTCATTCTAAGGTGGGTTATGTAATTATAACACTTACCACATTGTAGTATGGGTGAGTTGGGACTTGTTAGATAGACCATGTGGGCATATGACGGTTTTTATTTGTACCCACAATTTTGGACTTTATGTGTATGTCAATTTTAATGGACTGTAGGGATTATGATTTTATTTGTGGTTCATTTTTATGGATTATCTCTTGTCTTTGATGATTAATACGGTGAGTAGTTTTGTTTAGTACCTTTTGATATTATGTCGTTGTTTGAGATAAGGCTCGTAGGGTCTGAACCACCTCACGGGAGTTGAGGAGTGGTCGGAGATGTCTACGCCAGGCGTCCCGCCCTGGCATTCCACACGCCATTCCCTGTGGGGTTGGTGGTCCGGGGTGCGGGGTCGCCACAATTGGTATCAGAGCCTAATTTTACTAGGTTTGGTCTATGTATTGGACTAAGATGACTTTGACCTAGGAATTGGGTGAGAGATTTAGGTGATTAAAAAGCTTAAAGGATCTAACTTAAAAGCCTTACTATCACATTTTCTGCGTGTATTATATGATATGGGTAGTTATGAGGCTTTGTTAATGTTTTAAATGTATGATGGTTGCTCGTATTTCTACTTCTCAGTGTCATGAGGAGGAGCGAGAGATTGGGACAGCCACGCACAGGGCCATCCGATGATGACCGGATGGGGAGGATGTAGGAGATCATTCAGGCACAGGGCCGCTTGATGGCAGCCTAGACTTCACAGATACAGGCGTTAGTGCAGCAGGTTGAGGCTATTGCTCGACAGTCACTTCAAACAATACCTCAGGAGGCAGGCACTAGTGGGGCCGAGGCTAGTGGGGCTGCAGGGGCAGCAGGACCTCAAATGGCTGTACTTCAGCCTATGCCTACACCTGCTCCTATTGTTATGGAGAACCCCACTGATCGGCGGATCAAACTGCTAGAGAAGTTCATGAAGCTAAAGCCTAAGGAATTCACTGGTGGGGTTGACTTGAAGAAGGCCGAAGATTGGCTGAAGAATGTCAAGAAGATCAGTCGCTCTTTAGAGCTTGATGAGGAGTCTCAGGTCCTATGTGCTGCTCACACACTGGAGAGTGATGCAGAGGACTGGTGGCTTTCAGTGTTGGATACACAGGGGCCAGTGAAGAGTTGGGACACCTTCAAACGGTTGTTCTTACAGGCTTACGTTCCAGAGACTGAGAGTGTCACACCCTGGGTTGCACAGCGTGCCCCCTACCCAGGTGTGGGTGCACCCCCTCGGGGCGAACGCCTAGCCATAGTACCACATAATATTGTCACATGGCCCTAGTAACGGACTAGATCATTTACCCCCACTATTAGCGTGCAACCCAGGGTGTGACAAAAAGGCCTCATGTATACATAAGGCCTTTTTGTCACACCCTGGGTTGCACAGCGTGCCCCTACCCAGGTGTGGGCACACCGCCTCGGGGCAAACGCCTAGCCATAGTACCACTTAATATTGTCACATCTAGCCGAATTCGCGATACCCAACAGGGCCCTAGTAACGGACTAGATCATTTACCCCCACTATTAGCGTGCAACCCAGGGTGTGACAAAAAGGCCTCATGTATACATAAGGCCTTTTTGTCACACCCTGGGTTGCACAGCGTGCCCCTTACCCAGGTGTGGGCGCACCCCCTCGGGGCGAACTCCAACCATTATAGATCCATAATATTGTCCCATCCCGGTATAACCACCGCGACTAGGTCAACGTAGTTGACATGCAAGCTATTTTGAAAGGTTTAAGTTCATATTCTAAATTTGGGTCTAATACAAGCAACCCTACCAATTCTTCATTTAATATTCTGTTCAGATGTATCAATCTACAAACAGAAATAGGTAATCACAAAATCAACCGTACAGATTGAAGTATGTGAAGAAACAAACCTTCTGTCCAAATATCAGCCCAATCCAACGGTGGACCGAAAAGATAAGCATCTTTGATGAACAAGTCTCTAATCAGACAATTTCTCCTTTCCTGCTGCAAATACTCAAACTCAGATGACTATATCACACAACATACTTAACTCATAAACATCTCCACCATTCCGAATGCCGAAATATCGGTTTTAAACTACATACTCAAATTTGATATCCATCCAACTGTAGATTGAGGAGATCTATAAGTTTGAGCAAAACGGCGCGAGAAATCCAGACTTTCCGACCAGCTTGGTTTGAGAGGTTATATCTCTTATAAGAAACCTCAAATCAAGATCTCCGCCGTTCAGAATGTAGAACCATAAGCTACGAATTTGCTGAAAAAATTTGAGCTTAATCTGATCTTATATCCCGAAGATCCAGCTCTTTGATGAAAACGTCGCAGAGATTTTCTTCCTGTAACTCCCTCTTTCTTTCCCTTCTTCTTTCCTTTCTCTTCTTTTCTTTTATTGTTTTTCCTTTCTCTCCACTCACCTCACTTTCTAGCACTTCCTTGATTCCCTCCACTCACCTCACTTTCTAGCACATTCTTGGATAAGAGAAGTGGGCATGGGACACTTGTCCACTTTCATGCACCAACCTTCACATGTGTTGGTCTCATACTACCCATACCAACCACATGTACTTTAACCAATCTCATGCTTCCATGTATTTTAAATGTCCAATCCATTTAATACACCAAATTTTCATTCTCATTTATCCTTTTATTCAATCAATCCTAACCCATATCAATTCATGGTTTAATGGACCCATGCATAAATAATAACATATGCATTATACTTTAATTTAACATGACCCATATACAATTTATAATACACATATTTATATACATTATCAAGCATCAACTGTACAAACATTAAACAACCATCAAACAAACACCAACCATATCAAGGCAACACATAGAGTTTGGGCAAAGTGCAATTGGGTTATGGGCTAGATGAAATAATTTTCGGGGCATCACATATCATGTTATGGAAGGTAGGGAGAATAAAGCTCACATCGGATTTTTGTTTTAATAAGAATATCCACGAGACTCTAGTACAATCATCAATGAAGGATACAAACCATCGCGCTCTAGAAACATTAGGTATTGGAGAGGGACCCCAAATATCACTATGAATGATATCAAAAGGATCTGAACTTCTGTCATTACTAAGTGGAAAAGATATACGTTTGTGTTTCGCATGTTCACACACTTCACAATGAAAATCTTCAACCTTTAGAGATTTAAACAAAAAAGGAAACATGATTTTAAGAGATCGAAAAGAAGGATGGCCAAGGCGGCGATGATGGAGCCATAGTTTTTCTTTATTGGAAAGTTTGTGCTCAGAAAAAAAATGAAGTGGTACTCTTGATAGGATGTACTGCTGTCTCAAGGTAATACAACCCGACCTGTTCCTTAGCATGTCCAATCATCGTGTCACACCCCAGTACACAGCGTCTAGTATCCCTGAGGTTTTTTGTCCACAAAGGGGGCCTCCCCCCAAGTCGAACTCGCAACCTCCCCTTAAGGAGTTAGAATCCGCACTTGGAGTAGCCACTGAACCATTGGCTCAGTGGTTACTCCAAGTGCAGATTCTAACTCCCTAAGGGGAGGTTGCGAGTTCGACTTGGGGGGAGGCCCCCTTTGTGGACAAAAAACCTCGGGGATACTAGACGCTGTGTACTGGGGTGTGACACATCGTCCCCAAGTCCTGGTCCTGAAATGCACAGTAAGTAGGGAAGAAGGTTACATTACAACTCAGATCATGGGTCAGTTTTTTAATAGAGAAAAGATTAGTAGATAGTTTAGGAACATGAAGAACATTTTTTAGTGTAAGTGTGGGGCTGATGTGAACCTCACCTATACCAGCAACTGTGGTTAAGGATCCATCAGTCGTGGCTATTTTTCGACTACTAGGACATGGGTTGTAGGTATGAAATATATTGGGAGAATTGGTCTTGTGATCAGTAGCACCAGAATCTATAACCCAAAAGTTAGCAAAAGATTTATCCGAGACGGTAAATCCAATAGAAATAGGAAAATTACCTGAATGGGCTAATGAACAGGTACCTGATGGTTTGTCAACAGTGCCAAGCAAAAATCTCAATCTTTCAATATTGTCTTGGCTGAATCCGTCTGGCACCGGGGATGCTGCAACTGTTGGTTTAGTAAACAGATGTGCTTGTCCACTGGTTTTTTGTTGTCCTCCATTGTAACTCCATTTTTTACTGGAAGTTGAAGGCTTGGCATGAAGTTTCCAACACTTCTCTCGGGTATGTCTAGTCTTCTGACAATAAGTACACCTTAGATTGTCCCTATTGTCTCGATTTGGGACCTTTGATGATTCAGCGCGCAGAGTGAATGTCTTCTGATCATTTCCCTGATTGGCGACCATAGCTGAGCCTTCCAACTTCTGAGGTGTGAGCATAACACTTATTATGCTTTCTTCAGTCCGGATAGCGGAGATAGTCTCATTCAGAGTTAGCAACTCTTTGCTGAGAATTTGAACTCGCACTTGATCAAACTCTGCATTGAGTCCAACCAAGAAGTCATAGACTCGATCCTTCTCAATATAGTTCTTTAAAATTACAGCATCTGCAGGGCATTTAGTCTCTATACACCTATAATGGTCAAGTTCCTGCCATATATTTTTCAATACATTGGCATATTCAGTGACCGTCATGTTGCCTTGTTTTGTTGTTCCAACTTTCACTTTGATTTCATACACTTGGGCTGCATCATGGGCTTTAGAGTATGTCTGATGAACGGCATCCCAAATGTCTTTGGCGGTAGTTAGAAACATGCATGCATCACTAATATTTGGCACCATTGAATTCCATAGCCATGCCATTATAGAAGCATCTTCGTTATCCCATGCTATAAACTTAGGATCTCCAGGTGTATGTCCAGTACCCAAAAGATGATTTAATTTTCCTTTGCCCTTCAGAAAAAGTACGTACCAGTTGAGACCACTTCAAATAATTTTTTCCATCAAGTCTGTAGGCTGCTTAAATGTTTGGTAGTTCTCCTTTCTCCATTTTATCAATTGTTTCTTCTGTCTGTACTGTTTCGGAAGTAACAGACATTTTTTTTTCAAGATCTAAAGAAGAAGAAAGAAAGAGAAAGAAAGAGAGATAAGGATAATGAAGACGAAGGATGAAGTTGCAGACGATGAAGTTTCAGAAGAAGAAGATAAAAAAATAAGAAAGATGAAGCAGGAAAATACAATTAGAAAAAAGAAGAAAGAAGAAAGACGATGACGAAGATGACAAACCCAGAAAAAAGACGATGACGAAGATTATGGGGGAAGAAGATGACGATGGAGTAGGAGGAAGAAGAGTTGCAGAGAGTGACGATGACGATGAACCGTGAGAGCAGAGTAGAAGACGATGAGAAAGGCAACTGAGAATCCTTAGTCGATGAATAGAAAACGAAGTTGATGGTGATGAACCAGGAACAGTCGCACGAACCAGACGAGGAAGACGATGAATCGCACGAACCAGACGATAAACAGTAACTTGAAAGAAGTTGCAGACGATGGCGATGGCAGGTCAAGACGATGACGATGACGATGGCGATGAACAGTTAACAAATTGCACCAGCAGACAAAGACGACAATGCGTTTACAGTTTGCAGGCGAACCAGGCGATGCGTTTGCAGGAAGTTCAACAAGGCGACGACAGCGATGAAGTTTCCACGCTAGCGAGGATTCTGGCGATGAATGTTCCGGCAGCAACAATGATGAATGTTCCGGCAGCGACAGCAATGAAGGCCACCCAAGAGGATTCCGACGATGAAGGCCGACAATGATGATTTCAACAATGAAGGCCGAAACATTTTTCTTAGTAATAGTAACCTAGGGCTCTTATACCATGTTAAAATAATAAAAGACACAAAGATATAACGTGGTTCGGCTTTATGGCCTACATCCACGGGAGAAGAGAAAGGATATTTATTCTTGTGTAATGTCTTAATGGAGGGACTCCATATATATAGACATACAGGGCTATGTACATATAACTATAATTATAATTTTAGTAACTGCTATATAAAACGTCTTACTAAAATTATCATGTTTCCTTAAAGGAAATAAATCCTTAAAGGAAATAAATCTGTCAGGAAATAAATCTGTACAGGAAACAAATCTCAACAATTCACAATCTTCCTCCTTCTAGTAATAAAGCGGGTATGAACTCCTTATTATGCATCGGTAAGGATCCTACGCTTGGACCTCTCATTACCCAATTCACAATCATTTTAAGAATTCTAAAATCCTTGTTAGGACAGTCGTACTGACAATGAGATTACGCATAACACTCATTCGGAACTAATTCCTAACGAAATGCTATTATATGCGATCTGCCTTCGCACGTCTCGCATACTCCAATGCCAAAATCATTTATGAATGATTAATAAAACACAATGCATTTATATACATAGCATGCTTACATTTCAACATTTCATATAAATACAATGTCATACAAGAATTAAAATCAAGAAATATACTCACAGTACAAGACTTTCCAACTTAAAATACAATCACCGTCGCTTTCGAGGTCAGCTCCAATTTAAATTCAAGTAACTCAACCTGCCATAATCATTCTATAATTCAATTTCATTCATTTATATCTATTTCACGTGCAAATATTCAGTTTCCATTTACACATTTAATTGTTTTTATTTTATGTTAGTTGCTTTTTTGAGAAGCAACTTAAAAGATGAGTATGTATTATTTTATGATTCCATGCTCTTATAGCCATTTAGCTATCCAACTTCCCCTTAAACAACTATTCATTCAATTATTCATTCAACTATTCAAGTACTTTAACAACTCTTCATTCAATTCACAACCTCATTTAATTATTTAATCATCAACTCAATTCACATATTTAATTAAATTCAACTAATAAAACTTATATTATTCATTTAATAATTTGATTTATTTGCTCATACCCCTTAGATATAGCATGTATTTTCATATACGTGTATATTTGGCCTTACGTATAAAATATGTGTATTATACATCTCGATATAAGCGTAAGTCAACGTATGTATTTAATTAAAACTACGGGGTGTTACATGAATTATGAAGGACTATTTTCATCTTACCAAGCATTCACCAGCAAAATCAATTCTATCTCCATTCCTAATTCAATCCAAGATGCCATGGTTATCCCAGAATGGAAGAAGGCAGTTAATGAAGAAGTTAATGCTCTGGTGAAGAATGGTACTTGGGAAACCATTGATTTGCCTTATGGAAAGAATGTGATCGGGTGCAAGTGGATCTTCACTGTAAAAACAAAGGCAGATGGTAGTATTGAGAGATAGAAGGCTCAGTTGGTAGCTAATGGATTTACCTAATCCTATAGCATAGATTATGAGGAGACCTTTGTTCTGGTTACAAAACTCAACACTATTTAGATACTCCTTTCTCTTGCAACAAATTTGGATTGGTCCCTCCATCAACTAGATGTCAAGAATATGTTCTTGAACAAGAATCTAGAAGAGAAGGTCTATATGGACATTCCCCAGGGACTACAAAACTCAACAAACATCAACAAAGTGTGTCAACTAAAGAAGTCACTTTATGGTCTTAAACAATCACCCCGAGCTTGGTTTGAGAGATTTACCAGAGTTATGAAGAGTAATGGCTATATACAGGGACATTCTGATCATACAATGTTTGTAAAACATTCTTCATAAGGACTAATTTTAGTGGTGATTGTCTATGTTAATGATATTGTTTTTATAGGGGATTATGCTAAGGAGTTTTCAAGAGTTAAAAAAAAAATTGACTAAAGAGTTTGAGATCAAGGACCTAGGTAAACTCACATACTTCTTAGGAATGGAATAGGCTAGGTCTATGCAGGGTATTGCAGTTTCTCAAAGAAAGTATGTACAAGATCTTCTTAAAGAAACAGGTATGCTTGGGTGTAAACTGGTAAAGATACCTATGGACTACACTACCAAACTTGGTTCAAATAAAGATAGTGCTCCTGTAGATAAGGGAAGATATCAAAGACATGTAGGGAAGTTGATCTATCTCTCACATACTAGGCCTGACATAACATTCTCAGTAAGTGTTGTTAGTCAATTCATGAACAACCCTACTGAAGAACACATGACAGCAGTGTACAAAATCTTGAGATACTTAAAAATGACTCCAAGAAAGAGACTATTGTTTAGAAAGAACTCATGTAGGGAAGTGGAATTGTATTCTGATGCAGACTGGGTAGGCTCAATCACAGATAGACGATCCACTTCTAGATATTGTACCTATGTTTGGGAAAATTTGACAACATGGAGAAGTAAAAAGCAAGTTGTGGTAGCTAGGAGTAGTGCAGAAGCAGAATTTTGAGCTATGGCTCATGGTATCTGTGAAGGAATTTGGGTGAAAAGAGTATTAGCCGAATTGAAGATACCTTCTAAGGGATCAATCCAACTACTGTGTGATAGTCAAGCTGCCATCAATATTGCTAAAAATCCAGTTTATCATAATCAGACCAAGCATGTGGAAATAAATCGACATTTCATCAGAGGAAAGATAGAAGGGAAAGTAATCAAGCCTGTTTACATTCCTTCTAATCTACAGACTGTCGATATCCTAACTAAAGCACTTCCAAGGGCACTTTTTGAAGATCTTAGTTGCAAGCTGGGTATGATAAATATTTACAACCCAGCTTGAGGCTGAATGTTGGGATTCTTTGCTATGAATTAACTATAAATTTAGTTGTAAATTAGATGTAATTAATTGTTTCCTGATTTAGAATAGATTAGGCAAGATTTTCTCTTATAAAATAGGGAACAAATACTAACCTTGAGGACTCCAAGTGTCCATTTGGTGTGCGGGATAAGATGAGATTATTTTTATGGGATTGGATAGGATAGGATATGATATGATAGAATTAAAAATAGAATAATCTTGTGTTTGAGATTGAAACCAAAAAATAATTAAATTTTTTTTAATTAAATTATATAAAAAATAATTGAATTTTTTTTAAAAAAAAAATGCAAAACCCAGATGCAAAATGAAGAAGAAGAAGAAGCTGAATAAGAAGAAGAAGAAAATGGTTGCAGGTTTTGTGATTGCTGCAAAACTTGAATAAAAAAATTATCCACAATGGAATAAGAAGAAAAAGAAGAAAATGAACATAAAGAAGATGAATGGCAAAAATAAATAAATAAATAAATCAACGCTGGATAAAATAATCCCAACATTTTAGTCGGGATTATTTTATCCCGTAACAGGAGGATAAAATGGTGGGTGGGATAACTTTTTATCTCATCCATAGTTAACCCCAAACACAGGATATGGACTAAAAATACCCCTATCTCGTGATACTTGGGCTGCCAAATGGGCCACAATTGTATATAAATATATATTCTGATGGAATAAAAAATAGGATATTCAAATATGATTTTTAACAGTAATGTTAAACCAATATCAACAACTCTTTTATGACGAGACTCAACCATGTCATTTTGTTGAGAAGTATGGGGGCAGGTTAAACGATAAACAACACCACGCTGTTGTAAAACTTTAGCAAGAGGCTTGAATTGACACGCATCGTCACTTTGGACTGACTTAATTGAAAGATTATATTGAGTCTCAATCATAGATTTGAACTTGAGAAAAACAGGAACAACCTCATCTCTTGTCTTAAGGAAATATATCTATAGTAAATGAGTACAATCATCAACTATATGAAAAAAATAGCGCTTATCATCTATTCCAAGCTGCGAAGAAGGTCCTCAAATATCAAAATACAACAAATCAAATAGAATTATAACTGATACATGTGTAGAAGTAAAAGAAAAACGATGAGACTTTGCAAACCGTGGAAGAGGTAGAATTGCTATCAGTAAAAGGAAAATGATGCTTGGAAACAGTACGTCCACAACTTGTTGGGATACATGAGCAAGACGATCATGCCATAACTAACTAGTAGCAAGGAAAACAACAGGAGTTGTAGCAACAGAGAAATCATCAGTGGACTTGGACACATGGCTTGTTTGTTACTGTGGCATAAGCACTTTTTTTTTTTACTTTTTATAAGTAGAAGATGAGTTTGGCCCGTTTGTTTGTTTTTGCTAACTGTCAATAATAGCAGATCTATCGCAATTTGGAGAAGTTGTTTAAGGGCAGCTTCTCCATTCAATTTCTACGATTTTATTCTTTTTAAACCAAAAAATATATATTTTGGATATTAAAATAACTACCAAAAGCACTCTTTAAATTAAGTTGTCAAGCATATTATCAACAACTTTTTGTAAGCACTTCTATAAAAGTTATAAGCTACAAGCAGAAGTAATACGAAACAAGCCCACAAACTTAAACAGTCCGCGGTCAACCATTCCTTGACGAAGAACTGTCTTCAAAACCTTGTCCTTGACAAACAGACAATTAGAATGAAACTCGATATATACGTCATTATCATGACAAAACCTTTGTACTGAGATCAAATTAGCTTTCAAAGAGTAGAGCATGCAACACATTTCTAAGATTATAAACTTTGTTTGCAGTAATGAGACTAGAAGTACCAAAGTGAGATATAGGTAGCAAACTGCTATTACCTATAACCACGTTGTCACCATGAGGATATACCATAGGATTGTCAAGATTTGCAACATTATTTGTAACATGATTGTTAGCACTACTATCAAGAATCCAAGAAGTAGATTGGGCATCTTGAACAACAGATGCACCAGAAGCAAGAAAAGTTGTTGGAGAATAACCAGATGAAGCATGAGTAGATGTAGATGTAGATGTAGTTGTCGAAGAAGAAGCATTAGTAAGCTAACGTTGAAGAGTAAAACAATGAGACACAGCATGATCATTCTTGCCACAAAATTGGCACTGAATTACACGTTTCTGATTCTTACCACGACCACGATCTCGACCTGTGCCAGTATTAAATTGTTCAAGATAATTGGCATTGAAACCAGAGAAGGATCCATTTGCAAAACCAGATTGAAGAACAACTTGTGGTACAACATTAGATTTTTCAAGCTTAGATCCAGACTGATTTGAATGAGAAACAAATGAAGCGTTACCTCTACCATGGCCAAAAGAAAATTGAGAAACCTTTTGAATCAGAGCACGAACAAGATTTGCTTGAACAACTTGTTGATCAAGAGACTTGTTCTGCTACTCAAGACGATTCTCATAGGATAACAATTGGCTATGAACCTTTTTTATCTTAAGAGCATCAATACGATTATTGATGGAACATATGCAAGGATTATAATCAGCTCCTAGATCATTTAGAACATTTAGAATCAAATCTTTTTCTAAAACAATCTCTCCAACTGTTGCCAATTGATCAAACAACTTCTTAGCATTCTCAACATAGTCATTAATGGATTGTTCTCCTTTATGAATTGATTGAAGTTGACTTTTGATCTCCATTACTCTGGTTTTGGAAGATGCATAATATACTTGCTCTAAAGACTTCCACATATCAAAGGCAATATGCTTCCTAACAATATGATTTGTGAGATTTTTAGAAATCGAAGCAAGGAACCAACTCTTCAATACACCATTGACGTGCGACCAAGCAACACGATCAGGATTAACAGTTGTTGAACCAGCAAAAATCTGTGGAGGTTCTGACACAGATCCATCAACAAATGTTTCTAATCTATAAGCATAAATCAGACTTAGCAATTGTTCTTTCCATACTGGGTAGTTTCCACAATCCAATTTGATTCCAAACGAGACATTCACTGGTGGAATGATCAAAGAAGAAGAAAATGCAGAGTTTCAAACGGGCTCCAATGGTGGAACATCACTAGAAGCGGAGTTATTAGAACTCATTACTTCAGCTCTGTTACCATGCAAAACAAAGTTTCAGGTTAAAACTTACAGAAAAAGTTCAAAAATATCATTACGAGGAAGAGAGAGAGCTACAAATGCTTTGATGATCAAAACAGAACTTGGATAGAAGATTTGGATACTATAAATATATATATAGGCATGGTAGCTAGCAGTTTATTAGCAAATGCAACCTTTCTCCAATTTTTTTTTTTTTTTGAAGGACGTAGGGTGGTGTCAGATATTGCGGAGGAGGTAAAAAAGCCGTGGCCATCAAGACTTGGTGTTAAGATGCTTAATATGTGTTAAGATAATTCAAAATGTATCTACTAAAAATACTAAATATACCCACATATTTTGGTAAGTGTATATATATATATTTGAGCTAAAACAAGAGCTCCTTAGAACCTTTTTGTCCCTTCTTGTGGAGTATCCTTGGAAACCTAATCTCATATTAACAGTGTTTTATACGACAATCGATTGTGACACAAATAGGCATTTGAGTGCAAGATTTATGTCATGAAACCCTTTAGCTCTGTTTAGAGTGTTCTGCGAACGTATTTATTAATCTTTTCGTCTATCGTGTCTTAAACTCTTGATCTCTCGGTTAGCCCCTCATGGTGTTGACGACGGTGGCAACCTCCTTTTATTTTTTTTTGTTGTGAGAGAGATTAAAAAATGTTTTTATCTTTGGCAAAGTTATAAATATTACAAATAAAATAAAATAAAATTGAGTAAGATCCGCCGAAGCGGGTAGCCTTAACAAGAAAGCTCGAAAGCTGTTCTCATCTCTGTCTTGAGAGATGCCAACCGTCTCTCCTTTCTACGAACACAAGTATTATTTTTAATTATTAAATACTTAACTAAGTAACCGGTGACAGAAATATACAAGACCTTTTATTAACCATCTCTCAAACTCGAAGCTTCAAACAGCTCATTAGCCAACAGTGATTCCAATTGTTTAGGGTTTGAATGCACAGAACCCTCGTTCCCAAAACCTTCCTCAAAAACCTACCAAACTTCCGATCAATCCCTACGTCATCCATCGCCACATACCAAACCCTAGCGTCACTCGATGATCAAGACGATCCACATTACGCAGATATACCTCGGCCTCCAAAGAACAAATCCGAGCGCAAACCCTACCCGACCCCCATGAAAATCCTGATTCGAAGAGCCAAGGAGATGCGAGAATCCAGAAAGGCCGAGCCTTGCAAGATGCTTGAACAAGCTCCGGAGAACGGCTTGCTCGTTCAAGAACTCGTCGAGGTGGCTCACCGCGTGTTTAGGGCACGGGAAGCGCTTCTTCACGGCCTCTCCAAGCTCGTCAATGTCGCCGTTCCGGTTAAACGATGCAGGTACACACCTCTTGTTATTGTTGAAATGGTTCGATGTTATTCGTGTTTCGTTCTTGAATCTCATATTGTTTGTTTGGAATATCATGCCATTGTTTCAGTTTATAATGTTGAAGTTATATTTTTTTTTAGATAGATTATGTATGTTTATTAGGAATTTTGGTATTTTTTGGATGTTTGGAGTTTATAGTTAGTTTAGGATATTTTTAGCCATAACTTAATTGGGATTTTTGGTAATTTGATTTTCTATCATTAGGTTGTATTAAGAGATTATTCAATATAAAAAATAAATATATATATCCTTCCATTAAACTCAATGTGATTCGTTTTGCTCTTGAATGTCATGTTATTTGGACTACAATGCCATTGTTTCATTTGGATATATGCTTTAAGATTATTTGGGATATAATGGCCTTGGTTATCTCTTGATTTGATTCATTTCACTCTTGAATCTCATAGTGTTTGTAATACAATGACCCATTGTTTTATTTGTATATGCATGAACACCATTTGGAATATATTATGCCATTGATTTACCTTTTGATGAATTCAATGCCATTGTTTCATTTATATATGCTTAAAAGACTGTTGATGTGGAAACCCAAAACCTTAAAAATATCTAAAATGTAAACACAAAATAATCTGGTTCTGATTTGAGGACTAGTGAATCTCAGATTTTTTGCTCCTTAAATTTGTGAACTATTATTTCTTGCCAGGTTCTGCTCTGAAGTTCACATTGGCCATGTAGGTCATGAGATTCGAACTTGCACTGGCCCTAAGAGTGGTTTCCGGAGTGCCATCCATGTATGGAGAAGAGGAGGCATTGCTGATGTGGTATGTTTTCCGGATTGTTTTCATCTTGATGACCGAGTTGGGAAGCCAAGAATAGTCCACAAGGAAAGGTTTGCAGTAAAGAGACTCCCAGCAATTGTAGAACTTTGTGTACAAGCTGGTTTGGACCTTGAAGACTACCCGACTAGGAGAAGAACGAAGCCGGTTTACTGGGTTGAAGGGCGAATCGTAGATTTTGAAGCAGATACAGAAGGAGAGAGTAATAATAGCTGTACCCATCCTTTGTTTTCTGAATTACAGTATGAGAAAGATGTGTGCTCGAGGGAAGTTAGTGTTAAGACATTGGCATCTTGGCTTGAGATGAGATCAGGAGCCAAGAAGATCATGGAGAAGTATAATGTGCAGACTTGTGGGTATTGCCCTGCAGTTCAAGTAGGGCCTAAAGGGCATAAGGTGAAGATATGTAGAGGTGTGAAGCACCAATCCCGTGGTGGGATGCATGCATGGCAGGAAGCTACCATTGATGATTTAATTGGGCCAAACTATGTTTGGCATGTTAAAGATTTGCATGGTCCCCCTTTGGCTAATTCCCTTAAGAGATATTATGGAAAGGCACCAGCCATTGTGGAGCTATGTGTACAAGCAGGTGCACCTGTTCCAGATGAATTTAGGTGTATGATGAGATTAGACGTGGTTTCTCCTTGTTGTGATGAAGTTGATCTTGTTGCTTGATGTCAAACTTTGATAGATAATCAATTTGCTAGCCCATTAAAATTTATGCTCCTGTGAGTGGCAGCTCAGATCATTACAGTTTATTATATGATTTTTGAATCCAATTTTCAAGAGCAAGATGAAGACCGACGATGACATGGAAAAGAGTTGTAAGGTACTCAGGTTTTCCTTCGCTATTTGGGATTACTGTTATCAATACTTGGATACTATTATTCTCTACTTCCCTAAGCACAAGGCAAGCCTCAACTTGTTTATATTAAGAGCTAACTTTGTTGCTCAACTCATTTTCTAACCTTGTTGTATCCTTTTCTTATCATTGCCCCAAAATGCATGCATTTCTGTATCTATTGGTAGTGAGAAACTCACATTGTCCCCCCTTCAAGTACCCTTTTCAGCTTCTTCCTTCAATAACATCAGTAGCTTGCAGGCAATGCATTTGCCTGAGTTTTGTATGCAATGACACATGACCCTTTTATGCTTGAGAGGCGATCAAGATTTTAGTCTTAATTGAAATGCTCCTTTTAATCTTTTTAGTATGAATTGCTAAATTTGTGTAACCATTTGTTGAAAATGCAACCATACTTCAATTTTTGAGGTCAAGAGCTCATCTACCATATTCCAGAGAGGGAGAAATCTGTTTGCAGAATTTAACAGCTTCTAAATCTCAAGAATTTGTCTGTTTCTATTTTGATTTTAGGTTGGTTTGAGGTTGAGCTTTATTCTATTCTTATCAACACTCCAATATCGGTGCTAATTGTATGGAGGTGTATTAGATAGGATAAGATAAAACTGTTTGTGTGGACATAATAGGCCTGCTTGATGAATGTCCACTCTGTTGCTTTAACAACTTGTTTGGGAGCCATTAGGAAGTTTTGAAAGGATAATATTATGGTCCACCGCGTAAATTCAATGAGGATGAAGACCTATGGAAGAAGTCTACTTCTCATTGAAAGGTCAACTTTGAAACAATTGTAGGCATTACAAAAAGTTAAAATTTCTATTGTTTCATGGTGACTTTGAAACGACAAATTCTTGATGCCATTCTTGTCACTAATGAAGCCGTTAAAGATTACAAATTTAGGAAACGTTGAGGTGTGGTCTTTAAGGCTGATTTTGAAAAAGCCTATGATTCTATGGATTGGAACTTCCTTGATTATGTGATGAGAAAGAAAAATTTTGGTAGAAGATGGCGAAGGTGGATTGGTGGATGTTTGCAATCAGTGACATTCTCCATGCTCATTAACGGTAAGGCTACCAGGAAGTTCAATGCTTACAGAGGTCTGAGACAAGGCGATCCGTTGTCCCCGTTCTTGTTTACCTTAGTGGCCGATGTCCTTTGTAGAATGATGTCCAGGGCCTGCTTGTTTTCTTTTATCCAGGGGTTCTCAGTTGGAAAGGACAGTATTGTGGTTTCCCACCTGATGTTTGCTGATGACACTTTGTTTCTTCTTGATGGTGAGGAGGAAAATGTGGAGAATGCTATCTGTTTACTTTAGTGCTGTTGTCATCTGTTGGGACTTCGGGTCAACATGAATAAAAGTCAACTGGCAAGAATTAACATTGATCAAGACGCTTTGGATAGAATGGCTTCTAAGATTGGATGCTCTACTGGTTCTTGGCCTCTCAACTACCTCGGCATGCCTTTGGGCAGCAATCCAATGGGCAAAAATTTTTGGGAACCGGTGGTTTCTAAAATTTCTCACAGGCTCAATGGGCGGAAGGGAGGGTTTCTTTCTAGGGGTGGAAGACTTACTCTTATTAATTTAATGTTGTTTGCAATCCCTACTTATTACTTATCTCTTTTTAGAATGCACGTTTTTGTTGCCAAGCTGGTTGAACAAAAATTTAAAAGTTTTCAGTGGAAAGGAGATCAGAGTAGCGGGTCTCATTTATTAAATTGGATGATTGTCCGAAGTCGAGGTCTATGGGAGGCTTGGGCATCGGTAACATCTTGAAGAGGAATTTGGCCCTTTGTGCAAAGTGGGTGTGGAGATTCTACAAGGAGGATCAGTCTTTTTGGGCGGGGTCATCACTAGCAAATTTGGGCAGATTGAGTTCAGTAGGAGAATTATCCCTAACATTAGAAGCTACTTATCGCAGCCCTTGGAAATTTGTTTTATCGGTGCTCCATGTTTTGTTCCCTCACTTCCAACCTATTTTAGGGGATGGTCGGATTTTCAATTTCTGGGAGGATTGATGGCTAACTAATTCCCCACTTGCTGAAATTTTTCCTAGACTTTATCATGCATCCCCATTCTCCAATCATCCCATTGCCCATTTTATTGTTGAACACGACCACCCGCAGCCTATCCAATGGAATCTTTTTAATCCTAGTGCACTCACGGTTGGCCAACATGCAGAATATGTGGATTTGGTATCCTTGTTGTCTATTGTTCAGTTGTCGTTGGGCTCTGATCGTTTTGATTGGACCCTCCAGCACTCCGGCCACTTCACATGTAAATCCTTGTTTCAATTCCTAATTGATAACCGGTCTACACTACCTTTTCCTTTGGCTGATTTAATTTGGGATGCTCTTGTTCCATCTAAAATTAAAATGTTTGGATGGATTATGGCTCATAATAAACTTAACATGGGTGATGAACTTCAGAGGCATCTACCTTTCATTTATTTACTTCCTCATTGTTGCCCTTTGTGTAATAATTGTGGAGATGATGCTGAACACCTCTTCTTCAAGTGCCCTTTCTCATTAAGTATTTGGGATGAATGGAGGACTAGGATCGGGAGCAGTTTTTCTGCTCCAATTTCATTTGTGGAGACACTTTCAACCTCCCTCATTTGAGGGCTTAACGGGAAGCAAGTCAGAATAATGAGATGGCGAACCTGGCTACTCTTTGGGTGATCTGGATAGAACGCAATCATCGTATTTTTTATGGTGTCTTGGAGAGTTGAGGATGTGTGTTTTGATGTTTTGATACTTGCTAGTTCATGGTTAGTGGCTTTCAAAATTAATGGGGAGTTCTCCATTAACGTTTGGTGTAGGAATTGGGGGGAATGTTTGTTATGATTGACTGGTTGTTGCTGTGCTGTTTTTGTTATGATTTACTCTGATTGCGGGGAATGTTTGTTATGATCTACTTTGATTGCGCTTGAGTACTACTGGTACTCATCTTTGTATTGTTTTGCTTATTATTAATACATCTGTTTGTTTATTCTCAAAAAAAAAAAAAATGGTGACTTTGAAACAATTGTAGGCATTTGCTAAAAGTCAATTTTCTATTGTTGTCATATTGATGGATCTTTATGCATGTCCAATATTTTAACTTTTGAGCTTTATTTGTTGAATGTTGCAAAGATGATTGTAGGACCCAATGGGAGCAAAGCTTCATGACACCAAAGGTTATGCTGTCTGTAAAGAAAATCACTGAAAATTCCATGCTGAAATGGTGATGTTGGAGAAATGACAGCACTAAGCTGTGCACTTTCAGGAATATAGTAGCTGCCCACTAATGACAATGCACTGAAAAAGATTTTCATGTCATGGCTGAGACTGAGAGTTCTGTTTACTTCAATGGTCCCTATCTTGCTTGCTTTGTGTTTCTGCTCTTTCTTTCCATGGGATAACCCATGTACAGTATGTATTCTACATTTACTTCATTCTCATTGTACATACAATGCATTTGGCTTGAAATAAATGATTTTATTAGGATATCCCCAGATTCTTAATATTCAATCCATCTCTTAATGACTTTGGGCTTACAAATCTAGTTATTCTAATGTGTTCTAGAATGTGAAAATGGATTAGTTGTAGGCAATGTAGTCTTGCACTTCAGACTGAACCTTAGTCATATGAAGGATCCATTTGGATGCACAACTTAGATTTTGCTTTTACATTATACATACACAACTAAACTAACGCCCTCTCTCATCTTTTAAACATGAGTGTTTAAAGAGGATCTGCTTCACTTGTTTTTTACTCTTCTTGGCACTGAACTAAATACCCAGAATCGTATACATGATTTGATGTAGCCTGCCCAACAAATTACACTTCAAGTCCTACTGCTGATAACCTTGAAGGAGGAGCATTAGCTTGTGACCTTGTTAAGTTAATTTTTGCACCTACCTCTGCCAATACCGGTCTTGTTAGAAGCAACCCAGCCACCAAAGCTGCTGCCATTAGCATTGTGAACACAGCATTCCAACTCTTTGTAGATATATAACCTGTAAGCAATGGGCCAATAGCAGCGCCCATTGAACCAGTTCCATCTATGATTGCTGTAACAGTTGCTAATGCCCTAGAATTCCCATTCAAAGACCTGTGCGTGCCCAAATCGGTTGACACGGCGGTTGTTATTAGGGCATATGGTCCATTAACAAACATGCCGGTGGTGAACATGAGCGCAACGTTCAGGAACAAAGAGGTATGGCCGTAACTCCTGTAAAGGAAGAGAACTGGAATGGAACAATACATGAAGCTTGCTGCTGTTATTGCTCTGGCGTCAAGACAGTCGGAAATATGGCCTGCAAGGATGCCCCCTATTACACCTCCAACATCAAACATTGTAGAAAGGTTCCCGGCTGCCTCATCAGATAAATACCGCCCATCAATAGCTGCAAAAAATGAAAACAAATTAACAAAAGAACACACAATGTATCAAACTTCGGAAGGATTTAGTGCTCAAAAGACTTGGGTGGTGTTTGTTAACTCTACTTGCAACTTCTAAATAAAGTAGAGAGTGATGAAGAAAAGTGTTTTCTTCATAAATATTTTTATGTTTTTTAACCTCTAATAGAAGTAAAGGTGTAACCTCAACAAGAATAAACAAAAAAAAAAACAAAAAAAAACCTTTGTTTATCATATTATAGCTTAAACTTCTATTACAAATAGAGATTGACTTTAAAATGAATGTAGAGATTAAATATAGTTAATGAATAGGAATTTAGTATAGTACCAGTGCAGCTAATGTAGAACGGAAGCCAATATAGAAATGTGTAAGCAACTAGTTTGGAGAAGAAAAGGCACATAGCGAAAGAAGCAACCCCCGGAATCTTCCATGCGACTATGAACCCGACGGCATTTTCCTTAACCTTTGAACCACCTGACCCTAGTAGAGGCTGCACAACTTCGACGCTACTAATTTTACTAGTAGGCTTGAGTTTATCATCTTCCCGATTGGCTCCCACACAGTCGGGACTAACGGGCAATAAAAGAAACACGACTAATCCCATGAAAGCAATAATAAGAGAAGGAACGGCAAAAGACCAGCCCCAACCATAACCCAATAAAGTGGAAGCGATTAAAGAGCCTAAGATGTTCCCGACTGAAGTATGGGCATTCCAAACCCCCATAATAAGCCCACGCTTTTTCTTCCCGAACCAATTTCCGACCACTGCAACCACTGTTGGCCATCCAGTCGACTGGAACAAACCAGCCAACATCTGGATTATGAAGAAGTAATAGAAAGAGTGGATGTTTAACCAGTACCCGAATCCAAAGAGAAAGGTGAAAAGACCTGTTCCTAACATTCCTATTGTAAGTAAGAGTCTTAGATCAAGTTGGTCGCCCAAGTGACCGGTAAAATACATTCCCAAAGAGTATACTGAGAGGAAAGCCAAGTCGATTTCTCCTAGTACTGTAGTGCCATCTGATCCATTAAATGGAGCCCATCCCTTCCCGAGTAAGCTTGAAGCTTGTTGTGGATCTTTTTTAAACCTGAGGAAGTAGTTTTGAGGCCACTGGGAGAAGCCTAGTATCAAATCCAATGCTCGTGCCTCTGGGTTGAGAGCGCTCTTGACGATGCTTGTGGTCTTTCGGGTGGCATGATAGCAAGCATATGCAAGAAAAGTTACGATTAAGACAATTGCTTGGTAGGTTTTGAATGAAACCGAAGAGTTTCTTATGTACTCGAGGAACCGGAATCCAAGTGGCTTGGAACAGCAGCTATTTTCAGATGGTGCTTCCTCTAGTGAGCCCATATGGAAAAGAAGCAAAAATTGGGAAAAGATTCACTCTTCTGTTTGTAGAGAAAAACCTGCCATCTGAAAAACACCAAATGGAGCATGATAAAGTAAAGCTTAAGTGTCCATCAATAACAGGAAAGAGGTGATTTGAAGAATTAATAAAATCAGAGAGTACTGGTTATCATAATTACAAAGTAAGTAGGACTTTCCACGATTCAAATAGTAATTAAATGGCCTCAAATGGAAGGTGGTTTTGAACAGCTTGATAACTGATTTACTGAGTATATATTCTCTCAATTTTCTTTTTCTGCCAAACAATGGATATTTGCAATTTGAATTTGCAGAAATTCACAGAAGCATAATGAATAATTAAAGTGATTGATTCTTATGTAAATACTGTTTGGTGTTCATCCACAAGAGTAGAAGATAAAAGAAACCAGAAATTACTAGAACTGCTAGAAACCATTCAAAAACCAGAAACTAACCCATGATTTCAACTCAATAAATCAAGCTTTTCAAAGAACATTCATGAATCAATTCAATACATAGTTCATCCCCCATCTTCAGCATGACAACAAAAAATTAAAACTACTGATAATTCATCCAAAAAGTAGCAGCAGTTCTTTTCTTTCTTTTTCTTTTTTTTTTCTGTATATATCATATCAGAGCAGTTTTGCTTTTTGGTTCTGTGCTAAAGTGGTACCATTGTCCTGTTCCGTAACGTTGATCATCATCCCCACCTTTAACACAGAAATCAAAAGCAGAAAAATATTCATTCAAAAATCTGAGCAAAACCCACAATTTCAAATTCATAATCTTGAGCATTCAAATCCAATACCCATCTCAAGATGATTACCAATACACACACACACATTAAAAAAAAAAAAAAATCAAAATAACCAAATAGTAATAGGTGCAACAACAATACCTTCAACAATCAACAACATCACAGAAAACAAGTTTACGAGAAACCCAATTACAAAAACAACATCAATCACCCTTAAATGCACTAAGGAAGAGTCTTACCTTACTTCTTGGTTCTGTTCAAAATACAACTTGAAAGAGAGCTTCTTCTGGTAATACCCACTTAATTATGTCACCACACCCTCCTTTCTGGATAGACCCACCTAATTTATATATTTTTCCAATCAAATGTATTTCTCTCAAAATTCAAAAGACCCTGAATACCAACTTTACCGTCTTGATCTTCTTCTTCTTCTTCTCAGAACCACCGCCCTTCTTCAATATCAATTCTTCATCCCCTCAAAAAAAAAAACTAAGAAAACTTAAAAAAAAAAAAAAAAGAAAGACCCAATTTAGTCTTGTTTTGAGTTAATTTAAGGAACTTTAATTTGGAAGAATTGAGTAAATTAAGAACCTAGCTTGAAATATAAATAATAGATCCCACACTCTCTATTTCAAAGAAGAGCAAATCAGAAGAAACAGTAACCTTTCAATTATCCACTTCTTTTTTAACTGTTTTCATTGTTAATTTTCAGTGAGCTATTTGAAGTTTGAGTTTCAGAGATGAGACAAATTAATGTCATTTTTTGTTACCTAACCCGTCCTAGCTAGCTGATCTTACTTTCTACGGTAGACTGTAAGCTTTTATTCTTGAAGTCAGCAAATGAGGTGGCATCACTCTCTAGCTAGAAGCCAAACATTAAGAAGCTATCCTTCAGCTGGTGTAATCAAGCAGATAATCATGTTCACACACACACACATATATATATATATTGTCAAAGATGATGTTCACATATATGACTTTCTATCTTTTATCAATATATAAATTTTCTTTGTGGCAAAAAGAAAAAAAAAAGTCAGCAAATGGGCCAACTCTAGAACCATACAATACTTGATGTATTAATTGTCTAATCAAATTTAAAGCCAAACTTAAAATATAATTGTTTTTGATAGGTAAAAAAATTCATTAAAAAAACTAGTATGTGGTAAGTGACTTTTAAAGTTTAAAATTTTTAATTTTTAATTAAAATAAAATTTTGTTTTGAAATAAAAAAAAATAAAAAATAAAAGATGTTAGAAATTAAGGAATAAAAGTTTAAGTTTGAAAATAATAAAATGGAAAAATTATGTGTGAAGTGGGCATAAATATAGGAAAGATGGAGGACTTAAAATTATTTAGGCTACGTTTGGCTTATTTGAAAATTAGAATACAACCTAAAAAATAAAAATTTAGAAAATAATATTTTGTTGTTTCTTAAAACTAACATGTTTTCTTTGTAAATTTTAAAAAACTATTTTTGAATTTCAACTTACCGCATTTTTCGTATTTCAAGATTAGATACAAAAAACTGTATCTGAATCATAAACTAAAACGCACCCTTAACTATTTAAATTATAATTTTGGCCCTATCACTATTTTTTTTAAAAAAAAAACTATAAGCTTAAAGGGATAGTTTTGAAAGTTTGATAAAAATAGCCACACAATGAACAAATATTTGTATTATACATAGTTTAGATAATAACTTTTTTCATCTCTAATGGTTTTTTTTTTTTCTTTCAATTAATACTTTTTTTCTCATATTGTGTTTTATTTGTTGCAAATAATACTTTTTTCACCACTAAATCAATTAGATTCAGGAATTTACATCTTCACTAAGTAGTTATAATAATTTTCTTACAAATATTATTTTATTACTATTGCCTTTAACTATCAATATATTATTTATTTATTGATATCCAAATTATTTTTAATCGATTTATTATCATTTTATTTTTAATTGGTTTCATCAGTTTTCAAATATAATATTTTATGATATTTTAAAAAATAATTTGTTTTCATTTCTCAAAACTAGAGTTGACTTATAAATAAGGGATAAGATTCCCTTTGTTAATTGAAAAGGAAAAATCTAGAAAATATTAATTTATAAGAACAAGAAGTTAAAAGTATAATAAAGAAGTTAGCGGACAAAAGCTAATTATTTAATACAATATTACCATTTACACCATTAGAATTATATTTAAAAATAATTAAAATACAACAATAAAGTTTCTAAGTGATGACACCTTGAGTACTCTAACTTTAGACCTTGGTATTATTATAGTTTAGGCGTATATATATATTGCAAACATAATTATATAGTTTTCTATATTCAAAAATTTAAAAATATAAAAATATATTTGGTTTGAATGACTCTTAAAAAAAATAATTTTTTATTTTTTATTAAAAAAATAAATTATTTTAAAAATATTATAAAAGGTCATTTCTTGAGTTTTTAATTTTTAAATTATATTCTGCTTTTTGAATCACCAACCTATCACAGCATTAAGTTTACAATTTTTAAAACAGTCATAGATCATTTATATTTAAACTCAAGTTTAAAAAAAAATTGTCCATACTTATATATGATTTTAAGGTTTAGAATTTAGGATTTTGAAGAAGGATAAAGTGGTCATTTTACCTTTCATAGATACACCCTGGCAAAATAGTGATTTCACCGGTTGTTGCGCCTCATCTCGATTTAATTAATGATCAATTAAACGCTATAAGAACAGCATGGGAAAGAAAATGACGTCACTGATGAAGAGAGAAGAAGCTGTTGCGTTTCTCCCACGTGGCACAAGATCGAGCCGGCCATAGCTAATACAATACGTGAAAAAGAAGCGTGACGTGGCGAAATATAAAGAACGGCTCAGGCTTGTGGAGTACGTAGAACAAAACAACAAAAAGGAGCGGGAATACGTGGCGGACGGATACTTGGTTGTTTGCACTGGGCTTGTCCGTATCATCAAGATTCTTAATAAAACGAGAATGAATATGATTGCATGGTGGGACCTTCCTTTATTGGAAGCTTCCTTTCGCTTTCTCTAATTTATATATATGGATGGGATAGACTATTAATTATTTTTGGACGGGTTATGACAAGATCGACATCCTTGGTTTTAGGGCGTTACGTTAGGGGTAAAATACATACTCATAATTGTTTCTGAAATGACATGTCTATGTTGGTGTGACTTGTGAGTTCAGATTTTTTTATTTTTTTGAAAGAAACATAAGCTAATTTCATTAAGAAAAATAAGAGAGAAGAGATGTCTGTCTAAGGACGAGGGGAGCATATATATATATATATATACACACACACGCATATTTTAGATAAATAATATAAAGTCATTTAAATATTTATACAATTTTTTTTTTTGGAAAACAGGTATATTTAATTATTTATACATCTTTGGTGATTGTAATTATTTCTGGGATTGTGATACCTACGTATCTGTTACGCTTTCTTATATATATATATATAACTTTGAAAAGACTTTCAGGTTTAATTTAAAAATAAATAAATATAAAATAATAATTAAGTTGATAGGAATTAAGTGGGATGACGAGAGCCACTAAATTAAAAATACAAGGTTAATGTAAACTTTGCTTTTTCTTTTATATTATGATATTCGTCATCTATGCCCTGATCAAGTGACTCAAATTCAACGGATCACAATGAAATTCAAGGGCCAAAAGAAGAAAAAGAAAGAATATTTAATGTAAAAAATTCTTTATTGGACTAAGTATTAAAAAACAATCCTTTCCTTTAGGTAGATGGGTGACTTTCATTATCAAAGGTACCAGATATGTCTTGTATATATATTTAATTAAGAGATATCAAAATAATTTTTTATTAAGCTATATATATAGTTAATTAGGTAACTTATCATGTTAATATGTTCACATCATGTTTATATATATATATGTGCCCTTACATGGCAGGCAACATAATTATATACACAGGTTTCTAAATACCCGTTCTATAGCACTGGCTTTTATTTTAATTTAAAAAAGTAATTATATATTATTTAATCAAATAAGTACTAAAGTTTAAAAATAGACGAAGAAATATTTGTTTTTTTACTTTTTATATAGTAAATGAATTATACAAGAGAAAGGAACATAAAAAAAAAAAATGTATGAAACCATCCTATAATTAGTTGTGTGTGTATGAAACCACCCTCTATTATTATGAGTAACTTAACCAAGTACGCATCTTTTTCGATTACTCTAATTTTGGTATTTATTTCTTTAACAAATATTAGCGGACTTTACCATAAATGTTAAAACGATTCAAAATATTATATTAAAAATATACCT
The DNA here is from genome assembly GCA_035771175.1 of Paratinospora sagittata. Lineage (NCBI taxonomy): Eukaryota > Viridiplantae > Streptophyta > Magnoliopsida > Ranunculales > Menispermaceae > Paratinospora > Paratinospora sagittata. The sequence continues at coordinate 8,271,241 of CM069596.1, read as the reverse complement.
ACACTTATGTAGTAATACACCGAATCACAACGTCGTAAGAAAGAGAAAAAAAAAACTATTTATTACTCTCACTATACACAACGTCAGTATCTTTTGAATATATATTATGGGTCGGAAAAGCATTTCTGTTTTATATTAAACATTAACTTTCCTACTCTTGTTCTTTATCAAATAATTATATTTATTGTGATTTCAAGATAACGTTTCTCTCATAAAATATCTTATTTGTGTTGATTCTTAAACAAATAGTTTTATTTTTTCTATAAAATAATATACTTCTAAAAAAAATTAAATTTAGCTTGCTATATACATATAATTCTCAATTTTTCGAACTATAAGTGTAATTACACTTCTCAAATTGTGTTAAAAATGATCTATTAATCACTATGAAGGTGTAGTTGCATCAGTAATTATTCTTTAGTGTTAATAACTAATTTTATAATAACCTGTGCATCACACAAGATTATAAACTTGTCTTTTTAATAGAAATCTTCTACATGTTATTACTATTCCTGTTTACAAATGTTAAGTGTGTTTTATGTATCTTCTTAGTTCTTACTTATATGTTATGTTTAACACTTTGGTCCTCTTCATCCTCATAAGTGATTTTTTACAATTTCACAGATAACTTAAAACAAACCATAAGTATATATCAAGCCACAACATTCTATATATGATATAACAATTTTCTTAAGCAGAATCTAATCCTTAATTTTATTATTAAGGAGAAATGCTTTTATCGCTAAGCCAAGTAGTGATTAAATCTTTAAATCCGCTTATTTGTCTTATTGTATTTTCTTAAATAAATCCATGTTACAACCCAAAGATTAGCCCAAGGAGCAGATGCCCCAAATCAAGATATTGGACCCTTTTGAGCCGAAGGTGATGTACATCTAGGTGATGTACATTTAAGGCCTTTGTTGTTTGAAAACAGTTTTGCTTTAAATAGAGATTCTTTGACAGTACTTTGGTTGAGATGTTTTTTAAAAAATTTTAAAATAATTTTGAATACAACTCTAACAAAAATTTACAAAAGATAAAAAAATTTATGTTCCATTTTTTTTTTTTTTTTTTTAATGAACTGAAAGCTAAAATCATTTAAAGAAATATACGTACTTTGCACATACTTTTATCATAAATCAAGGGAGCAACTAAACATACCACGTTAGTTGCTCCCACTATCACACTTACTACTTTTACCCTACCTAATATTACACTTCTTGTTTTACCCCACAAAAAAAAATTCAAAATATCTCAAAATACCCTCCGCGCTTCCATAGTTTCATCTTCTTCTTTTAAGCTCCAAATCCTAGTGTCGTTACCACGACCATTGCCAAGTTTCACCGCTTAAGCTTCCTCTCTTTGAAAATGCCTAGATCCAAGGTCGTTTTCTTCTCTTGATACAATCCAATGCGACCATATTGTCGTTGCCCAATTTTTTCGTCCAAAAAATTTCAAACAGAGCCCTAATTTGAAGTACCCATCATTTTGACGTTATAACCCTCAAATCGAGCGTGAAAGGAGTTAGATCGAAGGTCTCAACATCATCTAGGCGCCATTTGAGAATTTTAGAAAAATATTTCGAAGCTTTTGAGGTATTTTTCTTTTGATAGAATTTTTGGATATATTTGTGTATTTGTGCATGTTTTGATTCATTCTTTCGCATTTTTTTCATTGTATTGTTGTGTGTATGACAAAAAAAGGGCGAAAGTGTTATTTTCACCCTGAAAAGCACGATTCGGTAAGGAACTACCGAATCAAACCAAACCGAGGGGTTTGGTTCGGTAGTTCCCTACCAAACTAGTTTTTTCATTTTTTTTTAATATTTATTTTAAGTTTTTTTTTCATTACAACAAATTATCTAATGAACTTTTCTTTTTATGTGGTATGTAGATATGGCGAGTAAGATAGCAATGGAAGAAGGGCAGGAAGATGGCAATGGAAGAAGGGTTTATGGAATGGGGTTTATGATGATGGGTAAAGTTAGTAAATGCTTTGAGGGTTAGGAGATAATAAAATTTATGTGAGGATATTTTAGAAAAAATCATAGAAGGGTATTTGTTGGTGCAAGATTTGACCAGCACTAATAATATGATGAGATGAAGAAAGCAACGCTAATCTGTTCTGGAATTTGTTAGAGAATTGGTCTGGACGCCGGAGATAATGATCTGAAGCGAGTGAAACATAGTATAAAATAAACTATCGTGAGGAACACCGGTGTTGTGTCAACCAAAGACCCTCTGATGCTCAAGTCAATTCAAAACTCGTAGAAGAGTAGTAGAATAGTAGAGCTGAACTGTGTAGAGAATAACGCACCTTAAGTATTTATAAAGTTGGGTCTTTGACCTTGTAGCATAGTTGTAGTTAAATCAGGAATGCCCACAGGTTCCCCAGTCGAATTGGGAATGCCTAGAGGCATTCCAGTCGAATCAGGAGGGTTTTAGTCCTCTTCCTATCCGGATTTAAAGGGATTTAGTCCTCTCCTAGTTGAACTGGAAGAGCTGAGTAGCCTTCTGGTAGGACTCGGAAAGTCGGACAATCCTTATCATGGTTGAACTAGTAGAAGATCCCTAGTTTGTCGCAGTAGATCTCACATAATCGTTATTTGATGATTTGATGATTTTCCACCATGGTTGGTAGTACCGACCATGTCTTAGGTCACTAGCATGGCTGAGTAGATCGATATTCTTTGTTCAAATCAGGTTGGTATGTCGACATGGTTTGTATCACGTCCTACTTGATGAGACTGACGTGGTCTGACATGCCTTCAGCTTGGTATGCCGAGAATATGGTCCAACAGTATTGTAGGAAAAAAAAATTATTTTGGGGTGTGGTAGCAATAAAAACTAATGTGGTATGTTTAGTTCCTCCCTCAATTAATTAAAATAAAAATAAACTTTGTATAAAAAATATGTATGTTTTTGTCTTTTGAATATATGTGTTGCAATTGCAAGTATACAATATTGTAAACATGTAATATAAAGATGAATAGAATATCGTTCCCTCAAATATTTGTAACTAATTTCTAGTTAATTACTAAAATTATTTCAACTTAATCTTATCTAAACACTTATTAAAATTACTTCTAAAACAAATCAAAAGAATCAAATTGCACTAAATAAAATTAAAATTCAACAAATCAAACATTTGAAAGCCTAGATTTATAATTTTCCCTCACATTTCAGCTAGATTTATTATTATTATTTTATATAAATTAATTAATTTGAGTTGTTAACCAAGAGCCATAATTTATTTACAAGCCTCTTTTGATGGTCAAGTAAAAATATATTGTCTAATTAAATCACTATATTCCTATGCGATTTGAATTAAAATAAAATTCATTAAGTTTTTACTTTTTTTTTTCTTTTGATAACCAATTTTTTAGCACCTGGAAGATGTCCTCCTTCCTTTTGGGCAAGACTAATCCTCCCAGATTCAGATATAGCAGAGGCGTTTGGGCTGTCCCTCCCAACAGAGACAGATAAGTGGGGGCACACTCAAGCTCAAATTTTTTAATGGTTACATACGTCGTGCAACTATATTCTTATATTACATTGACTCATGGTTTTCACTTTTTTTTTTTTATCATACGTCACTTAATCAAGTTCTAATTTAAATCCCTTTTTTCAAGTTTATCTAGATGTAACAAATCAATCTAATTAATGATCGGTTAATTAGAAGCAATAAGAATATATTAAAGCAAACAACTCATAAATAACTATAAACATATAAAATTAAAATAGTAAATCTAAGGTTACATGTGAGTTCTAATTGTAAACCTATAAACTAATTTATTCAATAATCAAAAATAAAAACACAAAATCTATAAGGTTCATCATCATAAAAAAATTAAATACAAGAAAAAATAATGAAAAACTCATAAACTTCCGCCAATGCTTGAATCGACTTCGGCTTCTTCGCGTTTCTTCGTCTCTTGCACTTGTTCTTTTATTTTGTTCTCCTTTTTAATGTGCCTCAAAACCCTCTCTTTGTTATATTATAGAGCCAAAATAATTATTTTATTATTTTATGTATGAAATGATAATTATACCTTTATATGTAATTAGTATATAAAATTAATTATAATTAAGGTTTATATGAGATGAGAGTACTTACAGAGTGACTTCTTATTGTAAACCTCTATTAATAATAGTTTGACTATTGATACACTTTGTAGATGTAAGAATTTCTTTTCAAATCATGTTAAATTTTTTATTTTAATATTTTTTCTTTGTATTTATTTATAAGTTCTTAAGTTTATTTTCTAATAACTGATATTAGAGTTTTCGGATCATAGTGAACAATCCAAAGATTCGTGGCTGAGAAGTGTTGCCAAGAAAATGATAATTTTTTTCTTTTTTTTTGTCTTTTGTGGGATTTGAAAAGTCAAAAAGGTAGATTTCATCTTATATTAGATTGTAAAAGGGTAATGGTTGGTTTTCCTGTTCAATCTTTTTGACACTTCCGTGAGGCTCAATACACGTTGTGTTCTTGAATCGTAGTGTACAGTTAGGTTATTTTTACGGTTGCTTTGTTTTGCTTGGTGCTTACAGTTTGAGTGGGAGCAATAGATTCAGATGATAAATCAATTCGAGTAGAGAAATTCAATGATTCAAATTTTAGTTACTAAAAAATACAGATGAAAGATTTTCTGTATCAAAAGAATTTGTATTTACCTTTGAAAGAAAAACCTACCAACTATAAGTAAGAGGAATATGAGAGACTAGATCAAAAGACACTTGGTGTAATTCAATATCGTATATTAAAAAAATTGTCTTCAACGTGAAGCATCAAAAGTCCACAGTATCTCTCATGACAACCCTTTCCAACATGTACGAGCAATCCTTTGCAGCACATAATGTATTTTTTTTATCAAGAAACGGTTTACTTTGAAGATGGTAGAGAATGAAAATTTTAAGGAAAGCTTGAATTTATTTAATAAGACCACTGATCAATTGGATTTAGTGGATATCCATTTTGATGATGAGGTTCTTGCTTTAGCCCTTCTTGGCCAGTTGCTAGAGAGTTGAAAAAACACAGTTCATTCAATTAGTAGTTCCTTTGAAAAAAGTAAATCGAGATTTTCAGAAGTTACTGACTTGATTATGGGTGAGGAGATCGGAAGGAATGGTGAAGATTCATCTAGTTCAGGGTTAGCATTGAATATGGGGAGTAGAGGTAGAAATAAGAATAAAGAAAATTGGCATGGTAGATCAAAATCAAAGAATGACAGGTCTAAGTCCAGACACCGTTATGGTAACAAGAAAAATGTTGAATGCTAGAATTGTGGAAAGATGAGACATTTCCAATCTGAATGTAAGGCTCTAAAGAAAGATGGTAAGAAGAAGAACAGTGCAAACTGTATCTGAGAAAATTCAGAAAATGCCCTTATTTGTTCTATGGAGAACAAAATGGAATCTTGGGTGTTAGATTCGGGGGCATCATTCCATACTACCTCCAGTAGTGATTTGTTTGAGAATTATGTCTTAGGTGATTTGGGACAGGTGTATCTTGGTGATAACCATGCATGTGACGTTGTTGGCAAAGGTGTTGTGCGGATTTAGCTAAAGGGGTCCGTGTGGAAGCTGGACAATGTGAGGCATGTGTCTACTTGGAAGAAAAAATTGATTTCTATTGGGCAGTTGGCTAGTGATGGTTATTCAACCACCTTTGCAGATGACACTTGCCAAGTGTTGAAGGGAGCAATGACTGTTGCCCGAGGTAAGAAAATTGGATCTCTTTATATGACTACTGATGATTGTTGTTCTATTACTGTAACATAAATAGAGAATATCCAAACTTATGGCATCAGAGGCTTGGATACATGAGTACGAATGGGCTACGGGTCATGCATTCACAGGGAAAGCTGCCACGATTGAGATCAGTGGATATTAATTTGTGTGAAAGTTGTATATATGAAAAACAGAAAAGAGTCAGTTTCTAGAAGGCAAGTAAAAGTTCAAAGTCATCCAAGCTTGAGCTTGTTCACACAGATGTTTAGGATCCAGCTTCAGTTTCATCAATAGGTGGGAAGCGGTATTTTGTGACTTTTATTGATGATCACTCCGGGAAGGTTTGAGTTTACTTCTTGAGACAAAAATTTGATGTGTTTGAAGCTTTCAAGATGTGGAAAGCTAGGTTGAAAATGAGACGGGGTTGAGGATTAGGAAGCTGCGGTCTGATAATGGTAGAGAGTATGAAGACACAAGATCTAAGAAGTTATGTTATGAGAGTGGGATAAAACTCGAGAGAATTGTGCCTGGTAAACCACAACAGAATGGTAGAGTAGAACGAATGAACAAAACATTGACTGAAAGGGCCATAATCATGTGCATACACTCTGGTTTGCCAAAACAGTTGTGGGTACAGGCAGTCAATACAATAACTTATCTGATCAACCGAGGAACGTCAATACCATTGGAATTCAAAATCCCAAAAGAAGTATGGAGTGGACATGAGGTAAAATTTTCTTATTTGAAAGTATTTGGCTGTGTTTCTTATGTGCATATTAGTGACCATGCTAGGAATAAGTTTGATGCTAAATCACTTAAATACACCCTTGTTGGTTATGGTGGTGATGACTTTCGCTTTAAGCTTTTGGATGAACATAATCAAAAAATGATCAGGAGTAGAAATGTCATCTTTAATGAAAAGGTTATGTTTAAGGACAGAGACACAACACAGTCTTCTAGTTTGGTGCAACCAGAACTTGAACCTAATTTCTTTGAGCCTGATGTTGTCGCAGATATTTCAGGCACAAGATGTTGGTTCTTCAGTGGGTTAAGGAGTTGCTTTGAAGAGATCTAGCAGGCCACATGTACCAAACAGAAAGTATTTGAATTATTTGCTACTTACAGATGGAGGAGAACCAAAATGTTATGATGAGGCATGCCAGGTTGAGGATGCTAGCAAGTGGGAGCTTACAATGGACGATGAAATGACATCTCTTACTTCTAACCAAACTTGGGAGTTGGCAGAGTTACCAGAGGGTAAAAAGGCTCTTCATAACAAGTGGGTGTACCGGATTAAAGAACAACATGATGGCTCCAAGAGGTATAAGGCCAAGTTAGTGGTCAAAGGCTTTCAGCAGAAGGAAGGCATTGACTACACAAACATATTCTCTCAAGTTGTGAAGTTGAGTACTATTCGTTCAGTTTTGAACATTGTAGCAGCAGAAGACTTACATCTTGAGCAGTTAGATGTGAAAACTATTTTTCTCCATGGTGATTTGGAAGATGAGAAATACATGAAGCAACCAAAAGGTTTTGTAGTGGTTGGTAAAGAAAATCTAGTTTGCAAGTTGACCAAAAGCCTTTATGGCTTGAAACAGGCTCCTAAACAATGGTATAAGAAGTTTGATGTTTTCATGCAGAAACATTGCTTCTTAAAATGCAATGCTGACCATTGTTGTTACTTTAAGACACTTGGTTCCAGTTTCATTATCTTGTTACTTTATGTTGATGACATGTTAGTAGCTGGTGCAGATTTGGAGGAGATCAACAAATTGAAGAAATAGTTGTCCAGTAAATTTGAGATGAAGGACTTAGGTGCAACAAAACAGATATTTGAGATGAGGATTAGCAATGACAGGCAGATGGATACTTTGCAGTTATCTCAGGCATAATATGTTCGTAAGGTACTCCAAAGGTTTAGTATGAGTGATGCTAAGCCAATGAGAACATTGTTTGCTAATCATTTCAGATTGTCCAAGGAGCAAAGTCCACAGTCAGATGAAGAGAAAACATACATGGCTAAAGTTTCATATGCTTCAGCTATTGGGAGCTTGATGTATGCTATGGTTTGCACAAGACCAGATATTGCTCATGCAGTGGGAGCAGTGAGCAGATTTATGTCAGATCAAGACAAACAACATTGGGAAGCTATTAAGTGGATACTTAGGTATCTATAAGGTACTATCAAAGAGAAGAAAGTATTCTCAAAACGTAAGTCTACCTTGGAGTGTTTAGACCTTTTATACCAATCGTTTTTGTTAAACTTTCGAGCTGAGCTGTTGTGTTTGTGATGTAGGTTTTTCTGCTCCCGACTCTTCTGCCAAGAAATGGAAGAAGAAGAAAACAGATAAGTCTGAGGGGATGGCCCTGAAGAGAACTGCTACTGGTCGGTACACTATCGACCCATCCATGCTGAACAACCTCTCTTCTGAATGAGCAGTTGTTGCTCAAGGGCTCGGAAACAAGGTCTTCGAAGAAGACTTTAGCTTCCAAGGGGAAAACTCTGGCAGCTTCCTCCGAGTAGGGAGCCTCACCTGCCTAGCTGATGAGGTCTATAGGGGCCAAGTCAAAGTCTCCTGCTCCTACCAACCAGGGAGCTGCCAAGAAGGCGCTGTTCTGGGAGGCTGAGCCCCTTGTAACTAAGATTGGGGACATCAACCTGAACATCGACAACTATCAGGTCGGTGTTCCCAATGTCTTCTCGATTGTGATGAAGGACGAGGACATGTTTGAGAGCATGGCTGATGCCTTCATGAAGTTGGTGGAGGTGAGTTCGTTTTTTTTTTGCTTTGCAGGCTGCTGCTCAGAATGCGTACAACCTCTGTCGCATCAAGAGTTACTATGCCAAATTCCAAGAAGCAGTGTGTGGCGACCCCGCACCCAGGACCACCAACCCCGCAGGGAATGGCGTGCGGAATGCCTGGGCGGGACGCCTGGCGTAGGCATCTTCAACCACTCCTCAACCCTCGTAAGGTGGTTGAGACTCTACGAGCCTTATCCCAAACAACAACATAATATAAAAAGGTACTAAATAAAACTACCAACCATATTAATCATCCAAGACAAGAGATAATCCATAAAAATGAACCATAAATAAATCCATAATCCTTACAGTCCATCAAGATGAACATACACATAAAGTCCAAAACTATAGGTACAAAAAAAAACTGCCATATGCCCATATGGTCTATCTAACAAGTTCCAACTCACCCATACTACAATGTGGTAAGTGTTATAATTACATAGTCCAAAATATAATACATCATAATTTAAAACACAGTTCAATCAAAATGCTTCTCAACTCACATCGAGGCCTTAGATTCTCTCGTCGGCAAGGCCCTCAAGATATGACTACCCCTTTGCCCTTATTTGGGACAGAAGGACCTGAAAGAGGAAAATGGGGTGAGCCAACGGTGCCAAGTGAATAAAATTCAAATATGCTATCAATACTCATCAATAAATATCATGTATGCATGTCAATGTGTAGCATGATTAAAAGCTCATAACATATAGATATCAAGCATTTATAATAAGTTCGATGCAAATAAAAGCCTATCAATTTGGATCCACATTCCACATGCATTGGGGTTACTAGTGCGCGTCTATTTCACCGTACCGTTCTCATCCCCAAATATTTTCTTTCTAAAACCCTCCTATGACAAGGTTAAGTCTCCCTATTAGCCAGATAGATGGGCCCAACCAAAGTCATAAGGTTTTCTCAAATCAATGTATCATTCAAAACATTAGAACACATTCATGCTTTCAACATACAATATATATAAGTGATATGATGACATGAAAGATATAATCATAAATGAAGTCTACTCACAACCAAGCCTCGCGAGAGTATCTAACCACACACAGACACCAAACCGAATCAACCCAATCAAGGTCCTGAAACATTCATCAATATCCAACCATACATCAATTTCTATGCACAATCACATAGACATTACACATCAACCTTAAATCAGCCCACATATAGACAATAGGCTTAAATCCCATCTAATCCCATCATTCAACTCAAATCACATGACTTAGGCCTCTAATTCATAGTTCTCATTCGTAAACCATTCAATTAATCTAAAATACTGATTTTCAATTCCTTAGGCATAAACATGCCCAAATTGGGCCATTTGATCACAAGTAGGCCTAACCCATGATATGGTCACAACCACCTAATCAGTAGCATAATCAACCATAATAATGCTTAGTTAGACATAAATTGCATCAATTCAATGATTTTAGGCCAAAAGCATCAAAAGCCTTAAAATATGAAATTTTCCATACTTAGGCCATATTGCCGATTTACACTAGGTCACCATGTTCAACCATGTATATCACTGATTTTGCATCATGGGTTCATCAACAATGACAACTAGATCAATATAGTTGACATGCAATCTATTTGGAAAGGTCTAAGTTCACATTCTAAATTTAAGTCTAATACAAACAATCATACCAATTTTCCATTTAATATTCTGTTCAGATGTATCAAGCTGCCAACAGAAATATTTAATCAAAAAATAAACCGTACAGATTAAAGTATGTTAAGAAGCAAACCTTATGTCCAAAAATCAGCTCAATCCAACGGTGGACCGAAGAGATAAGCCTCTTTCATGAACAAGTCTCTAATTAGACAATTTCTCATTTCCTGCTGCAAATACTTGAACTTAGATGACTATATCACACAAAATACTTGACCCATCAACATCTCAACCGATAATGCATAAATATTAGTTGTGAACCATCCTCTAAAATATAATATCCATCCAACGGTAGGCTTAGGAGATCTATTAGTTTGATCTAAATTGCGCGAGAAATTCAGACTTTCCGACCAGCTTTGTTTGGGAGGTTATATCTCTCAAAAGAAAACTCCAATCAAGATCTCCACAGGCCAGAAGGAATAACCATACGATATAAACTGGCTGAAAAAGTTTGAGCTCAATCTGACCATATATCACCAAGATCCAGCTCTTTGATGAAAACATTGCTGAGACTTCCCTCAAAGCAACTTCCTCTTTCTTTCTCTTCTTCTTTCATTTCTCTTCTTTTTTCCTTTCCCTCCACTCATTTCACTCTCTAGAACTTCATTGAAGAAGAGAAGTGGGCATGAGACACTTGTCCACTCTCATGCACCAACTTGACATGTGTTGGAAAAGAGAAATGGGGCATGGGACACTTGTGCACTCTCATGCACCAACTTGACATGTGTTGGTCTCGTGCACCAACTTGACATGTGTTGGAGAAGAGAAATGGGGCATGGGACACTTGTGCACTCTCATGCACCAACTTGACATGTGTTGGTCTCGTGCACCAACTTGACATGTGTTGGAGAAGAGAAATGGGGCATGGGACACTTGCCCATTCTCATGCACCAACTTGACATGTGTTGGTCTCATACTACCCATACCAACCACATGTACTTTAACCAATCTCATGCTTGCATGTATTTTAAATGTCCAATCCATCTAATACACCAAATTCTCATTCTCATTTATCATTTTATTCAATCAATCGTAACCCATATCAATTCATGGTTTAATGGGCTCATGCATAAATAATAACACATGCATTATACATTAGTTTAACATGACCCATATACAATTTTTAATGCACATATTTATATACATTATCAAGCATCAAATATACAAACATTAAACAACCATCAAACAAATACCAAACATATCAAGGCAAACACATAGAGTTTGGACAAAATGCAATTAGGTTATGGGCTAGATGAAATAATTTTCGCGGCCTCACACGGTGAAGGATGCCCAGACAACCTCGGTAATCTGGGAGTCCAAGGTGGTAGCTCGGAATGCCAAGGTCAAAAAACTAGAGGAGTAGCTGAAGCTCAAAGATATCGAAGTAGAGTCGGTCCATGACGAGTTGTCCAAGTACCAGGCACAGTTCAGGGCCACTGTCGAGACCCAGGCTGAGGAACTTTGCCAAGCCCGAGTAGATGCGGCTTGCGTCTAGGCAATGACTATCTACCAAGCGGATCTGGAGGAGTTTTTTGGCAACTCGGTAGACTGAAAGGGCTTCGACAAGTGGGCTAGCTCGGCAACTAAAGAAGGAGTAATAGTGGAGGAGGCTGGGGCCAAAGACATCTCTGACGACCACGGTGCTACACTCGCCACTCGAGGGACATCCTCCGAGCAACCACCGACTGGTGCTACCCCCACACCTTTAGGGACATCGTCTGAGCAGCCTCAAACTGTGGACTCCAAAGACGAGACGCGCTGAGCTGATGACGATAATGGGCCAATCAGTCTGACTGAGATCGTGCGCCATTCCATTAGTCCGGAGTCTTAAAGGGTTGCTTTAATCTCGGCTGTGTCTTCTGAAATGGGCCTGCGTGCCTTAATGATTTTACCTTCTCCGTTCTTCCTTGTATTCTGCTTCGATCTTTAATGAAATGTCCGTTTTTGTTCAAACTTGATCTTCTTGCACTCTGAATTTGTACTTATCTTTCTTTCTTTTTTTTTTTCTTTTCAAAAAGTTTGTCGCGTACGTAATACTACAATCTAAACCTTTCGATTTTCTTCTCGGTAACGGTTTGATCGCTGGTCCAAGGCACTTCAGGGGTCAGTGACCCATCTTCTTGGTAGTACTTGCCATTCTGGGGCAGAACCCCAAGGCACTTTTGACCGTAGTCATCTTCTCGGTAGGTACGTAGCTAAAGCTAGGTACCCCTAAGGCATTCTAGGATTGGGACCCTTTTTTTCGGTGGCTTCTGATATGGTCGGTAGTCCCAAGGAACTTTTCTTTGTTGATCGTAAACGTAGATTTGTAGAAAGAAAACTCTTGCTTATCGTAGAGGAATCTCGAACAAACACTCGTAGAACTCTAAAAATAATACTAGAGGTAACCAACACCTCGGCAAATACTGAAACATAGCTATTTAACTGCTACTACTACTGTTAATGCCTACTGGTAATACTTCTTGAGGTGTTCTGCATTCCAGTGCGAAGTACCGCCATGATCTTCTAAGGCCCTTCCCAGTTAGGATCGAGGGTGCCTGCTCCAAGTTCACGCGTGTTCAGCATGACCTTCCTTAATACGAGGTCACCAACTTTGAAGCTTCTGTGTTTCACCTTGGCATTATAGTACTTCAAGATCCTCTGCTGGTATGCCGTTAGCTTGAGTATTGTTTGTTCTCTTCTTTTTTCAAGTAGATCCAGGTTGGTGCGCTGAGCCTCCATATTCCTGGCTTCGTCGAAGTAAAAGGTCCTCAAGGTTGGTATCCTGACCTCCACCGGTATGACAACCTCTATTCCGAAAGCTAGGGAGAATGGTGTTTCTCCTGTAGTTGTTCAGGAGGTGGTCCAGTATGACCAGAGGACTTGAGGCATGTCCTCGGCCCACATTCCTTTCTTTTCCTCAAGCCTAGCCTTCAATGTGTGCTTGATGATCTTGTTCACAGCTTCCACCTGACCATTAGCTTAAGGATGGGTTGTAGTAGAAAAGAAGTGTCGAATACCGAGGTCCTCACAAAATGTCCGGAGCCTTGCATTGTCAAATTATTTTCCATTATTAGATATGATGGCGTACGGGACTCCAAAACTGCACACAATCGACTGCTAGATGAAACGCGTGGTCTTCTGCTCAGTAATCTTTGCTAAAGGTTCAGCCTCTACCGACTTGGTGAAGTAGTCAACAACAACAATCGCAAATTTAACTTGATCCTTACAGGTCGGTAGGGGTCCTATCAAATCTACCCCCCCACTGAGTAAAAGGCCATGGGCCTTGAATTGGAGAAAGATTTTCTGTAGGAGCTCGGATGTTTGTTCCATGTTTCTGGCAATTGTCGTACTTTTGAGCTATCCTTATAGCATTTTTGTGGATTGTTGGCCAATAATAGCCTTGGTGAAAGACCTTGTATGCGAGAGTCCGTTCACCAGAATGGTTACCACATACGCTCGCATGAATTTCCTTCAGAACTAGTCGTACTTGCTTTTCCCGTAGGAATCTTAAATAAGTTATAGAAAAGCTGCGCCTATATAGCTGATTGTCTATTATGGAATATCTAGTAGCTTGTCTTTGCACTTTTCTTGCTTTGATCTTGTCCTTGAGGAGGTTGCCCTTTCGTATGAAATCTTCAATCGGGTCCATTTTTGATGGGTTCTGGCTGAGGCTGCCGACCTGCTGGTCGGTGCCCATTTTTCCAATACTCCTTTCAGGTAAGAATTCTACCGGAACCTGGATCATGAGCTCGGCCTCTGAGAAGGAGGCCAACTTGGAAAGGGCATCGACCAAGGTATTTTCTGTTCTTGTCACTTGCGTCAGTTCATACTCCATGAACATTCCTGGTAGGGTCAGTGCTTCTTTCAGATATGCTTACATAATGTCGTCCTTAACCTGATACTTTGATGTGACCTGCCCCGCGACGAGCTGAGAGTCGCAGTGGACGAGCAGTTTATTCACCCCCAGCTGAGAGCAATTCGCAAGCCAGCTAGAAGTGCTTCGTATTTTGCTTCGTTATTGGATGCTGGAAAATCGAAGCGAAGAGCACACAAATGTTTCTCGCCTCTGGAGGAGATGAGCACTATTCCGGCTCCACATCCCTACTTGCAGGAAGAGTCGTCGACGAACAGCTTCCAGGCTTCTTTAGGGAAAAGGGTCGGTAGTCGGATGTATTAGAGGCAATGTCACGGCCCACAATACGTGACGTCATGATCAGCAAGAAACCTCGTGTATATCCTCCATCGATATACACGATATCCCGATAAGCCTTCTAATACACATCATAATTCCAAATACAGAACAATAAACACATATGGACATAATCAAATAATATTACCTTCCCAAAATATAAGCCATAAATATTATTTTTCCAAGTCCATAGTGATCAAAAGTACAAAATAATACTTAACAATGATTACAACTCATCTAAGTGTTAAGTATACGTATTAGGTGTTACATAGTACAATTTATCAAAATAATTGCAGAAAAGTACTAACACCTACATCAACCAGAGTTTGATAAATGATCCGTAGCTAAGCCTTTTCCTTCCTCTTCCTATCCAATCCTGAAAAGATAATAGTAAGGGGTGAGCTACAACAAGCCCAGTGAATGTTTTCTACAAGTGGCTACATACATGTGCATTTATGTAAAATATTGCAAGATTCAGTAAAAAAATTTAAACAACTAGAATGTAAACGAGGTTACATGCATTTTCAATATAAGACCTCATGTCATATCAAGACAATGCATATCACTTATGACATGTTCATGCACCTAAAGACCTCTTAGGTAAGAATCGATTCAAGAACATGAGTGCACGAGACCCATGCCCGAATGACCTCTTACCCGTATTCTAATAGGAATTCTAAGGGAACGTCACCGATTTACTATTCATTCCAAACCCTATTTTAGGTTTAGACGAACTACGGTTGCGCCTACCCTTGAAACCCTCTGCAAGGTCCACAACTGGGGATCCCACTAGACTTTCGGAATTTCTCGAAGGAAACCCCAACTAGAAGACTCAACCCAAATTGTTTTCCCAACTGACTATGATCAAATATTTTTCATGAGATATCAAATCATGTATACCATAATAATTAAGCATTTAAAACATTTCTATAATAGAATGTCACACATAGAAGACACAAGTAAAGAAACACTCACAATTAATTGGCTAAGTCTAGCCAATCCAATTTTCAATCTAAGAAAGTACTAGAAGATCCACGAATCACCTTGAGTACTTCAATCACCAATTTGCCTACGTGACTTACTCAAACCAACCAAGGTCCCTACATATAACACATGGTCCATACAATACTAAAGATCAACCAAAGTATGCTAATAACCATGTTCAAACCTAATTCTATAGTCAATTTGAGATTCTAGCATGGTCATAGTCATGAGTCAACCCATATTGCTCAATTCAACCATATAATCATCAAATTAGACTACACCTAACCCAAATTGAATGTCATAGGTTGATTCTCATGATCCCAAACACTATAATACAAAACATTCAATCATATTAAGGGTTAATCAGGCTATTCCTCAAGTCAATTACATCATTTGACTAAGGTCAAGTCAAAATCCCCAATTTGGCAATGCATAACCTAAGGCCAAATTGAACTAAGTCATACCAAATTAACATAGGTTCAAACATTCTAAACCCATGAATCTACTCAAATGAGGTCCAATTAGATGATTCCCAAGTCAATTTGGTCAATTGACTTGGTTTAGGTCAAAAGTCTTAATTTGGGCAAAATCCCCAATTTAAATGGAAATCTCCAAATTGCATGGGAATGTCAATTTACATTACAATTACCTTACAATTAGGTTCCCCCTATTCAAGATCAGTAATTTAGAGTGTCATACATCCATAATTACTCATCAATTTCACACAAATCACAAGAAATTTGAATAGAAAACCCTAGGTCAAAACACTAGTTTTAGGTCAAGTCTATGAAACCCCTCCAATTTCTTGCTAGAAATTGAGGGTTTCACCTCTAGAGTACTCCCCATACACTCTAGGTCAACATATATTAATTTTAAGAACTAATTCCAACTTTGATTTTTCATCACCCTTTCAAAAACGGGATTCAACAAAACCTTAGGTCGAAAAATCAGTTGCATGCTTGTAAGAGAATGATGGAAGGAAGAAAAATGGGAATGAAATGGCTACCTTGATGATTCTTGAGCAAGAATCCACCCAAAAACCTCATTTTTTCTCTTATTTTTCTCTTCTCCACTTCTTTCCCTTTTCTCCAAGCTCTCTAGCACTCTTGAAGGTGGAAAAATGAGCAAGTGTGAGAAAATTCTATTTTGATTTGTATTTATAGAAGAATTTCGACCCACAACTCAAAATACACTTAAACAAAAGGAACAATTTTTTTTTGCTGCAATTACTTCCACTTAGATACTCAATATTATGAAAATGACAATCAATTTAACATCTTAACTATACAAAAGTTTTATGATTCAGTTAACAACATTCTGGTAAAATTTTAACTCAATCGAACGGTGGTATTGCGAGTACCAAACGTTTGATCAAAACTGCTCAAGAAAATCCGTAAATCCAAAAAATAGTGTTTGGAGCTTTATAACTCACAGTAGACAACTCCGATCAAGATTTTCACTGTTCATAATGAAGATCTATCAGAAAAGAATAAACTGACAAAATTTTAGCTCAATCGGACCACGGATCTAGGAGATCAAGCTATTGATGTAATCGATGACAAAAATTTCTTCATCCATGGAGCGAGCTCCACTGATCCAAAACACCTTTTTAACACGTTTCGACATCAAACGAGTCTCCGATCATTCCTAAACTTCATGCAAAGGCACTCGAACCATCGCGAGTCGAGCATCATATACGTATACTTACACGTATTCGGGTACTCTACGGGTCAAAATGACATCATACTAAGGTACGGGCGTTACAGGCAACTTAGACAGAAAATCAGCCAATGCTTGACCCTTCATAGCTGTACGAGGTAGGTACTCGATATCGAATTCACTCAACTCGATGGCCTACTTAGTCAACTGTTCGGATGTTTCCGGCCTCAGGAACACCTGTCTCAGCAGGTGCTTGGTGAGAACGACTATGGTGTGGGCCTGGAAGTAGGGTCTCAACTTCCGAGCTGAAGTGACAAGTGCTAGTGCCAGCTTTTCAATCTCAGGATATCTCATTTCTGCGTCGAGCAAAGACTTGTTGGTGTAGTAGACCACCTTCTGGCTCCCTAGCTCTTCTCTGACCAGAGCAGAACTAACAGCTACTTCCGAAACTGCTAGGTATAGGAAAAGTTGTTCTTCGTGAAGGGGTTTTGAGAGCAAATGAGCATGACTTAGGTAAGTCCTTAGCTCTTGAAAGGCATTCTCACACTTCGGGGTCCACTCCACTGCCTTTTCCTTGATCAACTTAAAGAATAGAAGGCATCTATTTGTGGATTTGGAGATGAACCAGCTCAATGCGGTTACGCACCCAGTGAGCCTCTGGACTTTCTTCACGGTGCAGGCTGACCGCATGTCAACCAGAGCCTAGATCTTGTCTGAGTTGGCTTCAATTCCTCTCTAATTAATGAGGAATCCCAGGAATTTAAAAGAGCTCACTCCAAATGTGCACTTTGCCGGGTTGAGCTTCATGTGACACTTTCTCAATATCGTAAATATTTCTGATACGTCGGTAGGATGAGCTGTCGATTCCATGCTTTTGACCAACATGTCGTCGACGTAGACTTCCATGTTCACTCCAATTTTCTCCGCGAACATGCTGTTGACCAGCCTTTGATAGGTAGCCCCGACATTTTTCAGGCCGAAAGGCATTACCTTGTAGCAATACAGAGATCGATCTGTAATGAAGGTTGTCTTCTCTTCATCTCTGCGGCTCAGCACAATCTGGTTGTACCCTGAATACGCGTTCATAAAGCTCAGCAGCTCGTGACCTGCAGTTGCATCCATCAGTTGGTCGATGCGAGGCAGTGGGAAGCTATCTTTTGGGTAGGCTTTGTTCAAATCGATGAAGTCGACTCATGTTCTCCACTTTTCATTAGAGTTCTTTACCATTACTACGTTGGCCAGTCAATCCAGGTATAGTACTTCTCTAATGAAGCCCGACGTCAATAACTTGTCTACCTCTTCTCGTAGACCATGAGCTCGATCGGAACTGAGAGCCCTTCTCTTCTGTCTAACCGGCCTGAATTCCTGGTCAACATTTAGTCGATGCACCATCACACTGGTCGGTATGCCAGGCAGTCTTTATGGGAACAGGCAAAAATATCTCTGTGCTCCCGTTGGATACCGACCAGCTGATCAGTGAGGGATTGGCTCATTCCCGTATCGATCTTAACCGTCCTTGCTGAATCTTTTCCGATCTGCACCTCAGCCCATTCATCTTGGGGTTTGAGCCCTAACACTTCTTTCCTGGGGTTCAGATCGGTACTGGCTGGATGCTCTAGAAGCATTAGTTGCTCCTCTGTAGATTTGATACTTTCATCATGTCTCGTCTTCTTCTTCACAATTGTGACATAGCAGTCTCAGAATTCTTTTTGGCTACCCTTTACTATTCCATCGCCTCGCTCTGCTAGGAACTTCAGAGCCAAATGATAGGTTGATACAACCGCTCTTAGGTTATTGAGGAGGGGTCATCCTATTATGGCGTTGTAGACAGTGGGGCACTTTACCACCAAAAAATTGGTCATGACCGTGACTTTGTGCTCTGAGTCACCGACTGTCACTGGTAGGGTTATTCGTCCTTCAGACATGATGTTGTTTCCAGTGAAGCCGATCAATGAGACATCTACCGGGCTTAGCTGATCTTTGGTCAGTCCTAGTTTTTCGAATGCCGACCAATACAAAATATTTTTCGAGCTACAATTGTCGACCAACATTCGATGGATGTTGTAGTTGGCTACGGTCATCGTGACCACTAAAGCGTTGGTGTGTGAACAAAGTATGTCTTGGGCTTCCTCCTCGATAAAGGTAATCGTGAAATTGACCCGCTTCTGTTTCTCAGGTCGGTACCCAAGGTTCATGACTTCCGACCTGGATTCTCAGACGTAAGCCTTCATAGCCCTGTTTGAGGTAACGATCTGGTTTCCATCGAAGATTATTCTGATCTGGCCCACTGGCCCAGCTTGGTCATCTTCTGGAGTTCTCTACCGATTGGGATTCTTTACGAATTCCCTCAGATGACCTTTTCAGATCAGAGTTTCGATCACCTGTTTGAGGTCATAGCACTGGTCGGTATCGTGACCGTGGTCTCGATGGTATCGACATTACTTCTTCTTATCCCGTTATTTTGCAGGCATTTTCAACTTTCTGGGCCCTTGGATGTACTCTCTGTTCTGGATCTCAATGAGGACTTGCTATCGTGAAGTGGTAAGCAGCGTGTAGTTGGAGTACACGTTTTGAGGTACTTTGTTACTCCTCTGATCTCGGCCGCCAGCATCTGATATCTTTCCGCCTCTATTGTCCTCCTTTGAGTCGTATTACCTTTTCATCTTCTTCTCTTTCTTCAAGCTTTTCGGGGAATCATCTGCCCCTTTGCATCGGTTCGCTCGTCGGCATTGATGTATTTTTCTGCTGGTCCATGATCTCTTCGTAGGTTTGGGCCTTTTTTTTTCAAGAGAGTATTGGAACCTCCCAAGCCTTAATCATGTGAGAAAGGTAGTGATCGTCACAGTCGTCTACGTCGACTCATACATCGTTGAAGCGACCGAGGTATTCCTTCAGTATTTCGCCTTTCTTTTGTTTCATGCCAAGCAAGCTGTTCATAAGCTTTTCCTTTTCCTTATTTCCAGCGAAGTGGTTCATGAACTTGTGAGCTAAATGCCCAAAAGAACATATAGAATCGATTTTGAGTTCCGGTACCACTTCACATAGTGGTGTCGTCGTAGCCCTTGAATTCTGTCCAAGACTTGTAGTTCTCAATGTGCTCTTTGGGGTCTACCTTCCCTTTATACGTCCTGACATCTGTGGTCTTGACGTTCTTTGGAAGCGGTGTCTGGAGTATATCCTCAATAAAAGGAGAAGGGGGTTCCTTATACTTGCGGTATTCCCGAGGTGCAGATTTAATAGTTTCAAAATGTTCTGATTCGTACGACTTCCTCGGTACCGATCTCTCAGGACCAAGCTTTCGTGCCACAGCTCCTTTTTCAGATACCGACCTGTTTGAGGTTGGTTTCGTCGATCTCTTAAGAGCCGACTTGATCCAGGAGAAAATCGAGCTGTGACTTTTTTTGGTGTTCAACGAGTGACGCAAATCTTTAGCAGATAAAAACTTTTGATTAGGAAGGGGTTTTTTTCGGTACTGACCTCTTCTTTGAGGTCACACTTCGGCACCTACTCTCCTCCCCCCTCTAAGGTCGAAGGTTAGGACATGGTAGGTGACTGTGAAGTGGTTGTAGGGGGAGTACTTCCCTCAACATCCGTTGCTGGTCCAGGACGTTTTAAGTCATTTTTTCCTGGTTCTTCTCGATTTCTGAGCAAAATTCTTTGACTGCTTTTTCAGTGGTCAGCCCCTTTATTTTTGGGGTCTGCCCCATAATTCTTTGACGGGCTCCATCTCAACTGGTATTTCTGCCTCCTGACTCATGACGACAGAGTTGTTTCTGACTTGCAATGTCGATCCCCATAGATGGTGCCAAATGTTGGTGCAAGATTTGACCAGCACTAGTAGACGATGAGGTAGAGGGTAGATATTGATCAGGAACTCATCGGAGTATTGGAGGAACCGCCGGAGGTTGGTTATCTGAAATAGGAAAAATAAGAGTATGCAAGCTATCGTAAGGAACACCGGTGTGGTGTCGACTGAAGACCCTCCGATGCCTAAGTCAGTTCAGAACTGCGTAATACTGAACTGAGTCGATAATGGCTTAGAGTTGCTTACCTCGCCCTTAGGGGTATTGATCTTTTTATAGAGAGGGCTTGAGGTCTTTGGCCTTGTAGTAGTGTCGTTGTAGAATCAGGGATTCAAATCTTATTGGGAGAGCATGTTTAATTCCTAATCGAATTAGAAATATTTGGTATGATCTTTGTAGGATAAGGATGACTTATCAATCTCCTAGTCGAACTGGTAGAGTATTTGGCCTTCTCAGAGTCGAATTAGAAGTAAATTTTGAATTTGTCGCAGTGGATCACGCCCTATCCCTATCTGATCAGGCGTTTCGTTGTCATCTGTTCTGAAGTCGGAGATCCATACAGGTCGGTATACCGATCTATAGTTTCTCATCCTTTCGGCTTGATATTGAAGATATGATCTGTAATAAGATACGTAGATAGTGGTCGGTAATCATTGGTATGATATGTCAACCTAGCTTTGTAGACCTATTATTGTTGACCTGTCATCCGTTGTGACTGTGACATTCACCGGGTCGATAGGACCGACCATGAGCTCAGGTTGTGTGCTCGGTTTGGCAGATCCGTATCCCGTGTCCAGAACAGGTCGGTACATAGACCTAATAAGTGATACGTCTTACAGGGCCAGACTAATATGGCTGACGTGTCTTATGCTCGGTATATGGTCCAACATTTGTCAATATCTAATAAGTTTCATATCATCTGTACAATTTAGTATAGTCTTGTAAACAAATGTACATTTAATAAGCAACATATACTATACTCGCCCTGAAGCAACATTTAGTAAAAAAATGTAATGAATCATTATGCCACTACAAATATCAATAATATGCTTCAATCAAAAGACTTGTAAAC
Organism: Paratinospora sagittata; assembly: GCA_035771175.1. Lineage (NCBI taxonomy): Eukaryota > Viridiplantae > Streptophyta > Magnoliopsida > Ranunculales > Menispermaceae > Paratinospora > Paratinospora sagittata. The sequence continues at coordinate 8,249,333 of CM069596.1, read as the reverse complement.
ATATGTCAAGTTTTATAATAATATACTAATGGCTTCCTAGGTAGCACCATACATATTGGGCAATTATATTTTGTCTATATATATAATTAACCTATATTATAATTTAAATCATGGTAATAAACTTATATTTGACTTTTAATTATATTTGACTTTTAATTAATGTGTCAAAGTGACCCTTCAAGCAATGAAGCTAAAAGCTAGTAAACAATTAACAAAAGAAGTACTACATTGAGACAATTCAAAAGATAGTGATCAAGACAACAATTGTTTAGCTAATTGCTGATAATTATTTGATCACTTGAAGTAAAAATATATATATATATATAAATAATTAAAAAAAAGTTATTGAGAGGATAAAGAAAATGTTAACAAATACAATGCTATAAAAAAAAAAGAAAAAAACTATAATCGATCAAAATAAATAAAAAATTAAAAAAAATAAAATTATTCTTTCCTGATCTTTTTATGCATTTTCAGTCACAAAATGTTTATCTTGTCCCTTTTGTAGCTAGAAGTCGCTACAAAGGGGACAACGATTTCTTGACACCACGATTTCTAATAAATGACTGAAAAATAAATGGAAATGATACTAAAATTATTAAACAAATGTAATGCTCAATATGATCCTTAAATCTTACAGTTGATTGTTTGGTTTGACGTCGTTGGAAGACTTGTAAGAATCAACTTGACAATCAAAATTACATGGTACTTGTCAATATAAAGACCAAATTAGTTTAGTACTTTGTTCATAAAAATATAAAATTTTTGTCAATGTCTAATAAGTTTCATATTACCTGTACAATTTTATTTCTTCTCCTTTATCTGTTTTTTTTTTTTTGGAAATAAATTTTGTAGTTATCTTTCATAGAGTTCAATCGACAAAGCGCCCAAACTATGTATCCTAGTTTTCACCCTTTTTTTTAGTATTTTTGACAGTAGTTGTAATTCGTGTTCTTGGACTACAGCCGGATCTTGTATAATTAACATCTTACGTGTAATTTTTTTCTCGCCCTGGAATTCAGTAGCCAACATAAGTTTAGAATCCAACAATTTTGACTTATGTTCTCCGAGTACAACGTATCGGACTCAACATCCCATCCGTAAAAAAATCTGTACATCTCGGATAATAGATCCCCAAACACATTTCTTCACTAATCAAATTTATGCCTTATAATTCGTACCTGGAAAGCATTAATTATTAATTTAAATTATATAATTTAAAATTATCAATACATATCATGTACTAAAGTATGGAGTTTAAAGATATATGAAAATAATAGAAGAAAATCATGATTCATGGTTGTTTAAAGAAGTTGACAAAGTGCCAAACATTTTAGAAAATAATAGCCATGTTATTAGGAACCTATAATATACATCTATTAAGCTTCTTGAAATTTTAATGCATATTATATGTTGCTTATAACAAACCAATTATATGAGATGAATCATATTGCAATCAACAAATTTGGATTGTGTATAATTATTTTTGTCAAACTTCTATTTAGTAAAAAGACAAAAACTGTGAATGAAAAATAATTGTGTAGTTATAATTCTTATAATAAATATGTTACTTTATCTTAATGTATTATTGTAACGTAACAACACATTTTTCAAATGAAATTATGAATTATAGAAGGTTTTGAAAAAGTAAGAAGAAATATTGAGTCTTAAATGATTTCTATTAAAACTTTTTTTGTTTTTTATTTAAACGGAGTCTTTGTTTGAAATAATCAAAAAATATTTTTATATTTATTGGTATAGAAGATATTTTGTAATCAAATATGACATACATGGAAGAAAAAATTAATTACCAGACAAAGTAAAAGAATACATACTTTGATTCAGCAACCACTTCTAAATTTTAATAGATAATAGATTGAGCTCGGTTTCCACTTCAACGTTGTAGTGATAACGGGTAGAACGAAAAAGAAAATAATTAAGGAAGAGGTGTGCATGAAAGAGAAAAACTTCAAGAAAATACATGAAACAAATAATGAGAGATAATAGCGATTTGACTTGCGAGAAAGTGGAACTCACATATATATAGCTCTAGCATCATTTTATTTTATTTTTTTCCTAAAGTTAAATGCAGCTAAAATACACCGTACAATTCCCTTGTTTCATTTTTAAAATCAAATGCTTACTTGAAAGTCATAGTGTGATAAAGTTTGAAGATAGCAGGCCATACTAATTACTACCAAACAAAAGTAAGGAAAATTCAAAGTTGAATGGAACCTTGCTACCGTACTAGCTTAAATTAATATAGCTCTAGCTGTATTAGTAAAAGAAATAACAATATATATACATATATTAATATGTGTAGATATAATATTAAGTCAAAAGCAGCGAACAAATTCAACAAAACAAAGATGAGGGGTATCCTCAACAACAAACCACCCACCACTTGCCACACATTTTTTTCCTCCATCTCTTACGTACCCTTATTGCTTCTACCTAAGTGTCGTTGTCAACTTGAAATACTCAAACCTAATCACCTTGAAATCGTGTTAAGCGATATAAAAAAATTCCAAATTTAGATAAGTTTCTTATAGTAATTTGACGACAATAATTTGAAGTAAAGATCATTCACATCATATAGGCAAACAGTTGCAGTAGTAAAATAGACACAAAAGAAACAAATAGTCTAAGATGACATTAAATAAAAAGTACGCGAAAGTCAACATTAACTGTAAATGTATTAAATGTCACATAAACAAAGAAAATGGATAACAAATAAATTACATATCCAAGAGGCACGTTGTATGTTTCATTTTCAATAGTTTGCTATAGCAATGTCTAGCTCTTTAAATAGATAGTTATGTCCTATATTTACATATACTATTGGGCTATATTTTTTGGTGCTTTGTGTGGAAAACAAAAGGGAAAAAAACGCATTGGACTATTGATAGCTATTGCTAATTATTTAAATATCACGTCGTACTTGCTGATTGTCAATTCAAAAATGCAATTAATTATCACGTGACGCTCGCTTATTTTTAATGATTTCATATATATATTTAAATATGTTTGTCAATGCTATCATATATTACACATTATTGGTATTTGTGTTTTTGTTTGTTTCACATTTAAAAGTCAGCTTTTCTTTATCGTACTAACAACCCTGATAATAACTTGCTAGACATGAATGAACTACATATAAACAATATATATTATTGTGTAACCAAAGCTGAAGCATCATTTTTTTTAGGTACGTCAGATTGAAAGATAGCATACCATAGTAATTACTACCATATAAATAGTATACATACATACATACATAATCTATACTATATACTTAATAACTCACTCCAAAGGAGCCTTCTCAGAGCGCCACCTCAGCAAAGATATTTATCTCATTTTATTCTTCATGTTTGACACAAAAAACAAAAAAAAGACTAGGCTGATCATTCAATATCCGTTAGCCGCAACATTTGAATTTAATTCATTGCGCCACCTCAGCAAAGATTTTTATCTCATTTTATTCTTCATGTTTGACACAAAAAACAAAAAAAAGACTAGGCTGATCATTCAATATCCGTTAGCCGCAACATTTGAATTTAATTCATTGAAAAATGAGGATATTACTACAGTTAATAATATAATAATTTTGACAATCAGAAGAGGGTAAGGGAATTACAGTAGAAGGAGATGAGATCATTCAATATCCGTTAGCCAATTGGTTTATTAGCACACATGTTCTTCAGCTCCATTATTGTGAGAGATGGCCATGGATGATTGTGTCCTGTTCTTCTGCCTAATTTTGTCCAAGTCTGAGAGATGCCTTCTACTTAATTCTGTCCAAGTCTGAAAGATGTCGCAGCTTTCTCTGCCTAATTTTGTCCAAGCCTAAGAAATGCAACAACCTTTGCAATACCCTGTATTTCACAAAAAAAAAATTATAATTTGAAATTTTTACTATTTGGGCAACGCCCGAACGTTCAGGCGCATAACAGAACGTTCAGGAACTAGAACGTTTAAATTTCACAAAAAAAAAAAAAAATTACTATTTGAAATTTTTACTATTTGGGCAACGCCCGAATGTTCAGGCGCAAGCCAGAACGTTCAGACGCATGACAGAACGTTCAGGCGCTTGCCAAAACGTTCAGGCGCTTGCCAAAACGTTCAGGCGCTTGCCAGAACGTTCAGGCGCTTGCCAGAACGTTCAGGCGCCATGCCCGAACGTTCAGGCGCATGCCATAACGTTCAGGCGCAAAAATCTCTGTCTAAGAAACCTCCTCATTTCTCATTTCTCACACCAAATCACCTTCTCTTGTGATTTTTCTTCTCCTTTCCACGCATTCTAAGTTTTTAGTTTTTGAGACTCTCTAATCGAGACTCTCAGTGCGGTGCAACAAAGTTCTGTCCGGAGGAAAGCGCCAGATCTGAAAGCAGTGCAACGAAGTTCTGTCCGGAGAAAAGCACCAGATCTGAAGGTGGGGAACGAAACATAGGTTTGCGTGTTTTATAACTTTTATTAAAGTTTACATTCAAATATTATTATGTCTACTATTCATTTACACTGCATTATGTCATATACTGTTTATATTGTCGCACATATGCCTGTACATTTGGAATTCATGTATTGCACTGTTATAATGCCGCGTTGTAGTCAATCTGACTCAACTAGACTCGGTCTTGTCCTCAGTAACTTTAAATAGTGAACGGGAGGCAGCGGGCTGCTCTAGGCGATTGGTATTTAAGGCAGACCTTGTGTCTCACCTCTCAACTGGGGACTGATCTAGTTGGTCTTATTGAAAGCCATCAGCTTATACAGTAATACTGAATGTCCTAATCTTGCACGTCGTGATACCGACCCTGATAAGGATCACCAGACGCTGCCAAAGTCAGTCTAAATGTCAAGAAAGACCAGACCAGTAGACTAGACCAGTTCATGCATTGGCATCATACATATCACCACCTAGGGACGTATATGGTTTATGACTCATAGAATAGTTAGAAGCATTGCTCACTATTCATTATATTTCTATGGAGAAGGACGTACATGAGAACCCGGCTACACCCGGGGAGGGACATTAGTACGTGAATTCAGAGCATCGTTCCTGTACATGAATTCAGGCGATGTACGCTCATCAAACCATTAATACGTGACGGTGTCATGCATACATACATTTGATTGATTATGATGCTCACATGTGTATTTTAAGATATTTGATATTGAAGTATGCTTTATTAATTGTTATACTCATGCACTATTTACCCACTGAGCGCGTTAAGCTCACTCCAATATTATCAAATCTTTCACAGGAAATTAGAGTGGACTGGGTGCAGGTTATGGGACCCACATTTTGTACCCTTTGTATGATTCATTGGGGATTTTGGGAGTATGTTCCCTAGACCATTTTATGTACAAAAGTATTCTGAATTAAATGAAATCAGATTTGTACTGTGTACCGTATTTCCGCTGCACACTCTGTTATTACCATTATGATTGTTCCAAATGCGCGCCCCGTCCGTGAGTGTACCGCCGGTTTAGGCGCGTCCGTGCGGGGTGTGACATTTAATGGTATCAGAGCGTACGGTCCACAGCCCGCCCAAGTCCACCAAATTAGGGGAAGAAAAAGTTTTATTAGATATATATATATCTCTAGAACTATATATACATATGTCAATTATATATAGTTGAGATTTGTATTAAATATATATATATTTAGGAAACTTTATGATTTTTATATAGTTTAATTTAAATATACATATAGTCAAAATTTATTAGAAACTATATGTGTAGTTATTATTGAATATATGTATCTATATACATTAGTGTATATGAGGTACGTATATAAAAAATAAAAATAATAAATAAATAAATTTGAAAAAATTTTATTTTTCGAAAATTACTTTTTTGAAAAAAAAAAAAAACAAATTCGAAAAAAATTTTATTTTTCGAAAATTATTTTTTCGAAAAAAAAAAAAATTGAAAAATATTTATTCAAAAAAAAAATTATTTTTCAAAAAGAAAACTATCAATAAAAATTTGAAAAATAATTTATTTGATATATCTAAAACTATATATATATGACTTCTATATATAGTTAAGATTTGGATTAAAAATAACTATATATGATTTTTATATAGTCTAAATTTCAAATATATATATATATATATATATATATATATATATATATATATATATATATAGTTGCTTTATGAAAACTATATATATAGTTATGATTAAATCTGTCAATACATTTATATGAGAATACGACATATATACATATTCCAAATAGTTGATTTTTGGAAACCATATATAGTTATGAGGAAATATGTCTATATATTCATATGTGAATACGACATATATATACATCCAATCACTAATGACGACAATTTCATGAAGGCATAAATATTAAAAGACAACTCGAAAATAATGTCTAGCAGACAAGGCATAAATCTTAAAAATGTTAGGAATATATTTTGTGTCTTTCACACAAATTATTTTCCTTTTAACAAAAAAAAAAAAATGGCCTTAAGGGTAGGAACAACTTCCACTAGCAGGGAACCAATTCCCACTAGACTCAAGGAATTGTCTAAAAGAGAGGTCATAACTATGAGGAGCATCGACAATAGCGATCTCCGCCTCCGTCCAATCCTTCATGATAAACTCGCAACACTGGATTGGTTAAATATAACCAAAGTCGAGGGTCAAGTCTCTTACAACTTGGTTAGATCCTTCTTTGAAGCCATGAATTATGTGGGACTTCACAGAGATGCGATCAGCCCTCACTTAGAGACAACAATCATGGGAACGACAATTCCTATCAATATCGAGATTATTGCTCGCCTTTTGGAGATTCCGATTGAGGAACTGATTATTGATCCACATGACCCCCAGACAGTTGCAGCGATCGCAGAATCTAATGCACAACTGTTCAATTCCCTCGCCAAAGAGCCATACACTCAATCAACATACACCAACCTCCCAAAACAATCATCTTAAGCCATCTCTTGTCGGCCTCGGAAAGATTGTATACGGCAACATCTTGCCAGAAAGGGGCACTATGTCAAGGGCCCAACTCCTTGTGCTGTATTGCATAGAGAAGAACATAAAAGTCTCCCTACCACACATCATCATCCAACAAATGTTGAGGGTGATTCCAAACCCTTTAAAGAAGGAATTCCTCGGCTACGGAGTCTTGATTATGAGGATACTTCACGAGGCCAACGTTGACACTTTCGATGGAACGTCAAAGCTGATCACTGCACCAGTTACAACATCCTCTATCTTCAAGACATATGGCACAGGTGGAGGGGTAACTGACGAAGAGGTATTCGGCACGACAATACGAACTGCCGAAAGAATGAGAGACAAGCACGGGCGTTGCCTTTGCAAATGTCGACGCAAGATGCCTGTCACAGAAGGCCCCAATAATGATTCAAATCCAAATCCTACATTAGACCCAACCCTGAATAGTGATCCAACTGATCGACCACTTACTGACGAAGAATTATATGCCACACTAAATTCGCCAATACAAAGTCATGATAGACAAGGTACACAAGCAAATCCACCAACTTGGAACGTGCCAACTCAAGGCAACACTTCGTACCAAAGATTTTCACCTTCTGCGGTACAGTATCAGCCAGTTCCACAAGTTGCTGTAAACCAACAACAACAGTACTGGGCCTCACCAAATCTTGGAGGGCCAAACATTCCAATGAGCCCATTGTTTCCAACTTTTTCATCTCAAACAAACCAAATTATCCAAGGGGTTCTGGTTAGGGGATCCCCGCACAATCAATACAGCTATGTTCCACCTCTGAACCACCCATACAACCGATACTTTCCTCCAATGCCTATGGCCTACCCTTCACCTACGAGACAACCAACCCATCAACCACCAATGGGACAACCGACTAACCTACTTGAACGGTAAGATGAAATGGCATCCAATATTGCTGCACTGAAAGATAGCCACAATCATGTATTAACTCGTTTGCAAAACTCCAACGCAGAGCGGGCAAACTCTCAACCTTATGTTAGTAGTCATTCTGTACATAACAGTAGATCTCGAAGAAATGGTGGTAGGCAAGAACGTCAAAATTGATTACTGGCAATGTAAATTTTTCTATTATATATGAATGAAATGTTTTGTTTAAGACTATCTTTGGTGAGCCGACTTACAACCATTCTTTCTTTTGTATCACTAACTTTGGAGTGGTATGGGACATAACAAAATTGGATGATACTAAATAAAATGTGGAAGTAAGAAAACCCATGACCTTGTGTGAAAAGAAACATTTGGAGACAATTGCATTACTAATATTATCACTAAGTTTACACGGTATGGGACGAGTAAATTTGGACGATACTATTAGTGAACTTCTATTCAGCCAATGTTTTTAGAGACCGTGTTCATACAACTTAACTTTGTTGACATCCTTATTACTAAATTCATGTGGTATGGGACACATGAACTTGGATAATAATCGAAAAGACTAAGAGTAAGCGTCTGAATGCATAAGATTGCGATAGAACGTTAGCTCAGGCTATTTACAGAGGCAAATCTTAGAATTCTTATGACTCGTATAGATTTTCAATGAAATATATGTATGTTCACGAACACCAAAACCAAATCTTTTTAAATACTTGCAAAGTTTTCTACTTATTATATAAACATTCTAACCTTGTTTGTTTTTACACCATGGCCACACATACGAGATATATAAGCTTCTTTGATTCCTCAACAACAACTTTACACTCTACTTAGAAAAATAGGTGATTTTAATATTACAGTACTCTCGAAATTGTTGCTGAGCATACTATAACATTATACTTACCTACAGTTTCTTAATCTTGGTTTTCTTTTCTCCTTGCCAGTGAGAAAATGCAAACCAGGAAGAGAGGAAAGCCACGTATTGTTCGTCCCACAGTTGAGGCACCTCCTGAGATTCAGGAACCACCGCCTCCGACAACAGCACATGCCACAACCGACACTGCCACTCCATCTGGGCAGGCAATACCTCCACCACCCGCACCCTTTGCCACGCCTCCAAGCATTGAAACCTTCTTCGCTGGATTTATTGAGGCGATGAAGGTCACTGTTCAAACTGCCGTTCGTGAGACTGCAGCCAGTCAGGTTGCCACGGTTCAAGCACTTGTAAAATTTGGGTCGGAAGCTCAAACCGATCAGATTACTAAATACAAGCGACTACAACCTCTTACTTTCGATGGCACCATTGATCCTGATGAGGTGCAAAAGTGGCTAGATGAGTCAAAAAAGGCTCTTGATGCAATGGGAGTCGATGAGACTCGCAAAATTCCACTAGCAACTTACCAACTTGTTGGTGGAGCAAACAAATGGTGGCTCACAGTGAAAGAAGACCCACGGGTCAATATAGCAGATATGACTTGGCAACAGTTTGAGTCAATGTTTATTGATGAGTATTTTCCCAGCGCGGTGACAAAGCAGAAGCGCCAGGAATTTTGCTAAGTTATATCAGGGCACCATGACCGTCAGAGAATATGCTGGAAAATTCAAAGAATTATCTGTCTACTCTCTCTCCACCATCTTAACGGAGCGAGATAAGTCCGAGAAATTTTATAATGGCCTTCGCCATGACATTCGGCAAGCCTTATCGATCTTGGACATCAAGATTTACAAGGAGGTTGTTGACAAGGCCATGAGCTTTGAACAAGAGAAGCTCTTACAAGAACATCGAATGAATAAGGGCAAACGGCCTGCAACATTTTCCTCACACGGCTCACAACAAGACAACAGGAAAAAGCCCTACTACAATCAAAACCCATCCCTCCCAGCCCCGATTTCGAAGAATGAAGGCACAACACCTGCGGTTGAACCTTTTAACTCTAACCACCAGGGTTTCCGAAATCATGGCTGTGGCGGTCGTTATGGACGAGGTGGCCGTAGTAACGGCAATGGCAGAGGTGGTGGCCGACACCACAATCAACAAGGCCAGCACAATAATCAGAATGGCCAGCAAAACCATCAGCAGTACAGGCCGACTTGTTACAACTGCGGCCAGAAAGGCCATGTAAAACATCTTTGTCCGCACCTTCAGCAACCTATTCCTGCTATTCCAGTCCAACAAGCACCACCTGCTGCTAATGCCCAACCCAGGCAGACCCAGCAGAACCAGGGTCCATGGAATCAAGGCAGAGCATATGCCATCGCTCACCAACCCCTCCCAGATAATAATGTCGTCGAAGGTACCTTTCCTTTGTTCAATACAATAGTGCATGTTTTGTTTGATTCAGGTGCTACGCATTCTTTTATATCATCAGCATTGGTAAGACATTTAGGCCTGCATCCTGAACCCACAAACATCACACTCCATGTCACATCACCGTTCGGATCGGGTACTGATGTGAATTTGCAGTGTTCTCGATGTGAGCTTCGAATGTCCGAACAGATAATATATGCCGATCTTTTTGTGATGGATTTTGAAGACTTCGACATCATCCTCGGCATGGACTGGCTCGCACCACTGAATGCAACGATCGACTGTATGAACAAGCAAGTTCAGTTAACTTTGCCTACAGGAGAGTTTGTTAAGATTCAGGGAACAAGGCACTGGATACACAAATCAATAGTTGCACTTCTCAAGTCAAAACTACGAGCGTTGTCTCTTGGCGACGACAATGAATCACCAGCTCTGTACCCTCCTGAAGTACGCGATGTTCCAGTCATATCTGAATTCCCAACAGTTTTTCTTAATGATCTTCCTGGTTTACCTCCAATTAGGGAATTCGATTTTGAGATCAACCTCATACCAGGGACAGGACCTATCTCCATTCCACCATACAGAATGTCAAATGTTGAACTGGTCGAATTAGACAAACAACTTAAGGAATTAGAGAGTAATGGCTTCATCCGAAAGAGTTCATCACCCTGGGGCACTCCAGTTCTGTTTGTTCGCAAAAGGGATGGTTCATTACGACTTTGCATCGATTATCGCAAGTTGAACAACGTCACCATCACGAACAGATATCCGTTGCCCAGGATCGATGACTTGTTCGACCAACTTAGAGATGCCAAATACTTCTCTAAGATTGATTTACGGTCCGGTTATCACCAACTCCGGATCCGAGAGTCGGACATCACCAAAACAGCGTTCAGAACTCAGTACGGACATTACGAGTTCTTAGTTATGCCATTCGGTCTAACAAATGCCCCTGCAGCATTCATGGATTTGATGAATCGCATATTCAGGTTATACTTAGACCGATTTGTGGTGGTTTTTGTGGACGACATCTTGATATATTCCTCAACCGAGGAAGATCATAAACTACATTTGAAGATCGTCCTCCAGACCTTACAAAGACACCAATTGTATGCAAAGTTGAGTAAGTGTGAATTTTGGGTGCAGAGAGTTCAATTCCTCGGCCATGTGGTTTCAGGCAATGGCATTAAGGTTGATCCTTCTAAGGTTGAAGCCGTCTTAAACTGGAAGCAGCCTACCACTGTTACTCAGATTATGAGTTTTCTTGGTTTGGCTGGCTATTACAGACGCTTCATCAAGGATTTCTCAAAGATTGCTGAACCTATGACCAAGCTCACTCGAAAAGACGTGCGCTTTATCTGGAATTCCGCCTGTGAAGCATCATTTCAGGAATTGAAGAAACGCCTCACGACAGCACCTGTACTTATCACTCCAAGAAATGCAATTGGATTTTCATTATACACCGACGCCTCTCTCCAAGGCTTAGGTGCCGTGCTAATGTAAGAAGGCCAAGTGGTTGCATATGCGTCCAGACAACTGAAGATTCATGAGGGTAATTACCCAACGCATGACTTGGAACTTGCAGCTGTTGTATTTGCACTAAAGTTATGGCGTCATTACCTATACGGTGAACGGTTTGAGGTCTTCTCGAATCACAAGAGTCTTAAGTACATTTACACTCAGCGAGACCTTAACCTCCGCCAAAGACGATGGTTGGAATTCTTGAAAGATTATGACTTTCAACTCCAGTACCATCCCGGAAAGGCCAATGTTGTGGCTGATGCCCTGAGTAGAAAATCTTATGTTGCTTGCACTCTTAACTACGAAATGGGAAAGTTGGCTACAGAGTTGGAGAACTTTAACCTACAACTGAACATAGAGGGACCAAGACCACGACTCTCTCAATTATCAGCTACCTCTGACCTCGTTCGCAAGATTTCAGCTACTCAAGCCAATGACCCTATGTTAATGGAGAAACGAGAACTTCTACTCAGCGGGCAAGACCTTCCTCATTGGTCAGTCTCTGACGACGGAGCCGTTTTCTATAAAAAACGTCTTTGTCTTCCGAACGATCCTGAGGTTCGGAAAGACGTGCTTACTGAGATGCACTGTTCGAGATACGTTATGCATCCTGGGGGTGACAAGATGTACCAGGATGCCAAACGACAATTCTGGTTTTCTGGAATGAAGAAGGCAATTGCAGACTTCGTTGCTCGATGTCTTGTTTGCCAAAAAGTTAAAGCAGAACGACGACTTCCCTCTGGCCTTCTCCAGCCGTTACCTATTGGAGAATGGAAATGGGAGAACATCGCAATGGATTTTGTTACCGCCTTACCTCGAAATAATAAAGGACAAGATGCTATCTGGGTTATCATTGACCGACTTACAAAGTCGGCACACTTCTTGCCAATAAAGTTCACGGATAATCCCGCCAAACTTGCCGAACTCTATGAACGAGAGATCATACGCCTTCATGGCATACCACTCACGGTCGGCTCTGATCGAGACCCTCGATTCACATCCAACTTTTGGCAAAGTTTCCAAAATATAATGGGTTCTAAGATCACTATGAGCACAGCCTTCCACCCTCAGACTGATGAGCAGTCAGAGCGGCTTATCCAAATCTTAGAAGACATGTTACGATGCTGCATTTTGGACTTTCATGACGGATGGGCAAAGTATTTGCATCTAGCTGAGTTTGCATACAACAACAGCTACCAAACTAGTATCGGCATGGGACCATACGAGACTCTCTATGGTCGGCCTTGCAGATCTCCGATATGCTGGTTAGATATGGCAGATCGACCGCAGTTAGGCCCTGAACTAGTACAAGAGACTTTTGAAAAGATCACACTCGTAAAGGAACGGCTTCGTGTTGCACAAAGTCGACAGAAGAGCTATGCTGACAAGCGGCGACAACCTCTAGAATTTGATAAGGGGGACTTTGTTTTTTTGAAAGTCCAGCCCACAAGAGGGGTCAAACGCTTTGGAATCAAAGGCAAGCTCTCCCCGCGATATATCGGTCCATTTTCGATCATTGAACGTATTGGCAAACTTGCTTATCGTCTGTCCCTTCCATCGTCCATGCCTAAGGTTCATGACGTTTTTCACGTATTTATGCTTCGCAAGTATCGTCCTGATCCTTCGCATATCATCCCTTTAGTCGAGGTTCGGGTTGAGGAAGGAAATACGTATCAGGAGAAAGCAATCCAGATTTTAGATAGAAAAACTCAAGAATTACGGCGCCGTAGCATACCACTTGTGAAAGTGCTCTGGGATCACCACGGCGTAGAGGAAACAACATGGGAACTAGAATCAACAATTAAACAAAAATACCCTCAATTGTTTTCTAGTACCAACTGATGAAGTGATACGTTGTATTATTTTCACATATCAATATCAGGATGAAACATTGTTTACACCTATCTTGATACATTGTTTCACTTCAATAACTACCAGATGTCTGAAAATAATATCAATGGATAGAGTATTGCACACATGCAGTGGCCTCATTCACAGCCTGCGGCTACTTCTCAAGCCGACAACCCCCATCACTACTTGGCTTGATTTCGAGGGCGAAATCCCTTTAAAGGGGGTAGAGTGTAATACCCTGTATTTCACAAAAAAAAAAAATTACTATTTGAAATTTTTACTATTTGGGCAACGCCCGAACGTTCAGGCGCATGCCAGAACGTTCAGGCGCATGACAGAACGTTCAGGCGCTTGCCAGAACGTTCAGGCGCCATGCCATAACGTTCAGGCGCAAAAATCTCTATATAAGAAACCTCCTCATTTCTCATTTCTCACACCAAATCACCTTCTCTTGTGATTTTTCTTCTCCTTTCCACGCATTCTAAGTTTTTAGTTTTTGAGACTCTCTAATCGAGACTCTCGGTGCGGTGCAACAAAGTTCTGTCCGGAGGAAAGCGCCAGATCTGAAAGCGGTGCAACGAAGTTCTGTCCGGAGAAAAGCACCAGATCTGAAGGTGGGGAACGAAACATAGGTTTGCGTGTTTTATAACTTTTATTAAAGTTTACATTCAAATATTATTATGTCTACTATTCATTTACACTGCATTATGTCATATACTGTTTATATTGTCGCACATATGCCTATATGTAACACCCCGTAAATTTAAGTACATACATACGTTGACGTACACGTATATCGAGATGTATACTATACATATTTTATACGTAGGAGTGATACTACACGTATTTTATACGTAGGAGCCAAATATACGTGTGTGTGGATTGAGTGTACGAAGAAAAACAAATAAAAAAATAAAAGAAAATAATGAACAATACTTGCATAGTAAGTTACTGTTCATGAAATAGTATTACGAATAGTATTAAATAGTAATGGGTTTGTACAGTGTATAGTACGCTGTGCCGGTCATGACGTCAGCCTACGTCAGGGGCGTCGTGACACTATATATTTGGAATTCATGTATTGCACTGTTATAATGCCGGATTGTAGTCAATCTGACTCAACTAGACTCGGTCTTGTACTCAGTAACTTTAAATAGTGAACGGGAGGCAGCGTGCTGCTCTAGGCGATTGGTATTTAAGGCAGACCTTGTGTCTCACCTCTCAATTGGGGACTGATCTAGTTGGTCTTATTGAAAGCCATCAGCTTATACAGTAATATTGAATGTCCTAATCTTGCACGTCGTGATACCGACCCTGATAAGGATCACCAGGCGCTGCCAAAGTCAGTCTAAATGTCAAGAAAGACCAGACCAGTAGACTAGACCAGTTCATGCATTGGCATCATACATATCACCACCTAGGGACGTATATGGTTTATGACTCATAGAATAGTTAGAAGCATTGCTCACTATTCATTATATTTCTCTGGAGAAGGACGTACATGAGAACCCGGCTACACCCGGGGAGGGACATTAGTACGTGAATTCAGAGCATCGTTCCTGTACATGAATTCAGGCGATGTACGCTCATCAAACCATTAATACGTGACGGTGTCATGCATACATACATTTGATTGATTATGATGCTCACATGTGTATTTTAAGATATTTGATATTGAAGTATGCTTTATTAATTGTTATACTCATGCACTATTTACCCACTGAGCGCGTTAAGCTCACTCCAATATTATCAAATCTTTCATAGGAAATTAGAGTGGACTGGGTGCAGGTTATGGGGCCCACATTTTGTACCATTTGTATGATTCATTGAGGATTTTGGGAGTATGTTCCCTAGACCATTTTATGTACAAAAGTATTCTGAATTAAATGAAATCAGATTTGTACTGTGTACCGTATTTCCGCTGCGCACTCTGTTATTACCATTATGATTGTTCCAAATGCGCGCCCCGTCCGTGAGTGTACAGCCGGTTTAGGCGCGTCCGGGCGGGGTGTGACAACCTTTCTTGACTATTGCCCATGAAGTACTGTTACAGGTGTTATCTTTTTCTTGAAACTCACTATAAATAAAGTTTAGGATGTTCTTCCCATTTGTATGCCGAAAGTTTTTCAACAAATAAAGACGCTACGAAACTACTAAGGTATCATCCTGTCAGCTTAATAAATTTTCTGTTTTCATTCATAGCTAACCTTTATGAATTTTTTTTTTTTTTCTGATTCTCTTGCCAAGCATATGAAAGATAAGATTTATTGTTATAAAGAGTAGATACCTCAAAGACACAAAAATCCGTACCTCAACCTCTCTTATCTCCGGTTGATATGTCCCGAACATCGTCAACTTCGGAGTCTCAAGATCCGAAACTAAAACCAAACAAACAACAAAAACAATAAGATATAGACATGGAGATATAATAAGTTAACACCAAATACATAAACCCTAAAAAATTCAAACCACAAAACCACCGTGAAAGGCCTGCCAAGATCATAAAATGAAATAAAATCAGAAGTCTCCCTAAAATTCAACAAATCGCCTTCAAGATCCGGCGAAATTCGACGAAAATCAAGTCAGAAACAAACCACAGAACCACCGTTAAAGGAACATCAAACAAAACAAAAACCTGAAAATTCCAGAGATTAAGCAGAAATATCGAGCTCTAGAAACAAGATTTTGGTCTCTTTCTGCCATAGACTTAGCGATGCGAGAACGCCGTAGAACCAATCAAGAAGAAACATGATGATTTCCGCTCAACCTCTGCGCCTCTGATCTTCAATCGCTCGCCGAAAGCGCTCACTTTCTCCATCAGATTCTCTCTCTCTCTCTCTATGTAGCAAAAAAAAAAAGTAGAACGGACAAGCAAACTAATAATAGGGGGATGTGCAAAAGGGGAAAAGTGGGTAAGAATATTACTACTAATAATGATAAGAATAATAATAATAATAATTAATAGGAAGAGTTTGGGAGGCCAATATCCATCACATTGTCTTAAAATAAGGCATAAAGATGAAATATTGTTTGTCTATCTGTATATTTTAGTTGAGAAAATCTTAAGAGTTCAATTGATTGAGATTGCCCACATAATCTCTCCTACTTTTTAGGCACTAAAACGCCCTTTATTCTCTGCTCCATCTTTTCACCAACCAACCCATTAAACAAACAAACCCACCAGAAAACGCAATAAGAAATTACAGAAACCCCATTTTTAATAGAAATAACAAATGATTAAGAAGAAAATCCAGAGAAATCTGATCTGGGTCAGAAGAAATTAATCTACAGAGGCCCCATTTGGACAGAATCGTCGATGACGGCGGAGACGCGACGTTGTTGATGCACGAAGGTGTGAAAGGGGAGGAGGAGTTTGAGAAGACAGGGAAGGTTCCGGATCCGGCGTCGACGGACAATGCGGAATTTCAGATCGTGCTTGGGATTATCAGAGATGGATTGAAGGCGGATCCGAAGAGGTATCACAAGATGAAGGAGAGATTGGTTGGGGTTTCGGAGGAGACGACTACGGGAGTTAAGCGGTTGTATCAGATGCAGGCGAGTGGGACGTTGTGTCATTTCCATATTGATTTCCACCGTTTTCAGTCAACAACCCTATGCAAGGAAGTTCTAATCACAGCTCATTCTTTCATTTTTTTTATATTCTTTTCTGCTAGATGGGATATTTTTTTCTTGGATTCCAAGGCCATGAACATGCTTTCATCATTCTTATAGATATCCACCGACAGAGATAGTGCACACATAGTCAAACATCACCTTTCATAGTCCAACAATGTACACCACCCACTCCCTACTTACACCAAACAATTCCTGACATACATCCCTCTCTCTCTATGTAGCAAAAAAAATAAAAGTAGAATGGACAAGCAAACTAATAATAGGGGGATGTGCAAAAGGGGAAAAGTGGGTAAGAATATTACTACTAATAATGATAAGAATAATAATAATAATAATTAATAGAAAGAGTTTGGGAGGCCCGTATCCATCACATTGTCTTAAAAGAACAAAAGGAGATAAAGATGAAATATTGTTTGTCTATCTGTATATTTTAGTTGAGAAAATCTTAAGAGTTCAATTGATTGAGATTGCCCACATAATCTCTCATACTTTTTAGGCACTATTCACCATTAGTGAACTTTGAAAATGTAAGGATCAATATTTATGAATGAAAAAACGAAACTTATCTTCATTGGATTATTACTGTATTAATAATAACGTTTTTTGTTGTTGTTGAAGATTTGGTTCTTTAAAGTCAAGATGTTATCATTTCCATATTGATTTCCACCGTTTTCAGTCACTAAATGACAACCCTATGTAAGGAAGTTACAAAGATTTCATTTTTTTTATTTTTTTCATTAAAAATGATTTAATAGGAAAAATATTTGGTTTGGTTAAAAACTACACTGTTTTTTCACATCTAATAAGGCATGTGAATTGAGATTATGTTGCCTATTTATCCACTTCTTGATCATTATTAAATAACATCATTATCTTGAATTTATGACACACTATAATCTTTATCACTTGATCATTTATTAATAAAATAAGTTTCTCAATCTTTTCAAGATATTGTTCTAGATAAGGACTATGAGATGCCCTAAAATTACTTCTTTGTCCTTGAAAGCTAAGGAGTTAAAGGAGCGTTTCATCAGGGGTCCAATTTAAGTGTTTTGAAAATTTTATTTAAAGTTTAAAAATTTTAAAAATAAAATAAAGTGGGCCCAAATGAAGTGCTAAGTAATTATTTACGACTCTGCCCATCATGATGATGCTCATCATGCTTCCTATAATGCATATACAAAAAGCTATCCAAATATCATATTCTAAACGAGGGGATATAAATACGAATAATGAAATGCTAATATTTAAAATGTACATTTAAATTTTATGATATAGATTATTATATAAATAAGATTGAGTTGCCTAAAAAAAATAATCAAAATATCTCTCTGGTGATAATAATTATGACACCTGACGCAAAATCCCTCAACTCTCGGGATATTATTTGACTTAAACTATTTGCAATAATTATTGCATGTTTATCCTTTTCTTGAAACTCAACTAATTGTTGTTGAAAACTATATATTTTAGGATGTTCTTCTCATTTGTATGCCGAAAGTTTTTCAACAAATAAAGACGCTACACAATTACTGTACAACGGGAAAAATCATCAACACATATCACCCACGAAACTACTAAGGTATCATCCTGTCAACTACCTATTATCGACAAATACTTTTTTTCGTGCTTCTACTTTGTTTTCATTATGTTTCTTTTTGTTAACAAGGAATTTGCTATTTTGTTGACTTTGTGTTTCTTCTCTGACCATTCATTTAAACACTCTAATCTTGGTATGTTTGATAAACATGCAGACAATACACCCGTGAAATACTCGATAAATGGATGAGAACTCAAATTACTTCATGCTGGCCAGAGAATTTTCTTATAGATTACGTAATCAAGCAATCTTTGAGTCAGTAATGATGAAGTTACAAGACCATCTGTATGATTATGGGCTCCAACCTCAAATTGTGGATAATGAAGATCGGCCTTTTCTCGAAATCGATGAAACTTTCGTTTATTGTTGGTCTCCAAGAGAAACAAGCACGCTAATGGTTTATTGGTCCATCATTGGTCGACCTACTATAAGAGTCGTTCTAGATGACGAAGCGGAGACTAAGTACCCTGAAAATTTGTATGATGTTTTTTGGCATGATCTTATGGAGTCCGGTCTGCCAGTAATTTCAACATATGTACCATATTATTATGCATGGGCGTATTAAATTAATGTATACCTCTAAATGTGCGTGCATGTGTATATATATATATGTATATAACTCATAATAGATGTATAAATGTAATATAACCTATGAATATAAAAATATGTAATGTTATATAAATGTTATATGTCACTTTACTTTTGTATATTATACAATTAAATGAAGAAGACATACAACCACCTATATATTTCAAGCATGTATTTACCTAGCTATATAGTGTTTGTTTGTTGCAAAACTTTGAATAATAATAAGAAGCAGATATTTATATAAATATTTGTTAAATAAGTAAGCGTCACGTTATAATTAATTACATTTTCTAATTACACACCAATGAGCAGTTTGGTATATGTCATTGTAAATACCTCTCACTATTTATTTTTTTCTTTTCATTCATCTCTTTCTTCTTTTGTTTTCTTTCTCAACCACTCGCCCTTTTCATCTCTCCAGCAATCTCTCTCTATCCCTTGCTTCATTTCCAACCATTCCTTCTCTTCATCTCTATCTACTGCTTCTCTTCATCTCTTCAATGCGAATTACAGTATTGATGCGACTGCGGATGTTTGTCGATTGAGTCTTCAATCTATAAAAAGAAGAAGTAAGCTTTTCTTTTTTTATATCTAAATTTCTTTTTGGGCAGATAGGGTCGGAAAAAAATAATTAGAATACAGATTCAGATTAAGTCAATTAAACTATATTAAGTTTTATTTTTCATACAAGAGATCTAAGTCACTTATGCTTTTGAACATGTACAACGGGAGAAGATAACTAATATCTACATTTTTTATTCTTTCTTCCTCAATTTTCTTAGTTATTTATCATAGAATTATAGAATCATAATATCTTCTTCTTTTTTTGGTACAATTCAATCATTAAAGAAGACATTCAAGGTTAGTGCATCTCTTGAATGTTTTGCTTTTGATTTTTCAATTTAGGATTTTCTTTCAGAATATTTGAATTACTTATTCTTTGATTAAATTGTAGATTTAGAATCTTGGTAGAAAATTCATGTTTTTTATTTCATCTGGCTAGGTTTGAACTTAAATAGTTTTCGGATTTGCTTGATTGTTTATACATGAATTCCTTCATGAAAACACCTCAAGCTGATTGATGACTTTAATTCTTCTTAAATATTTTAAATACTTTAAGGGTTGTTCTTTGGTTTCTAGAGTTTTTTTTTTAAGTTATTTTAGTCAATAAACTAATGGGTTGTACTAACTTTTTTAGGTTGTGGAGAGAAGAGAAGAATTGTTTCCTGTAAATCTTGGACGCGAATATTGAAGATGAACAATAATATTATTTTCCCATTCAAAGACTATTGTTTCCTGTATCATTTTGTTTCATTCATTATTTTACATAAAATGTTCACATAACTTTTTGACCTCAATAATAGGCATGTTTATTTTGACTTTCCTTTGCTCCTAATCTTCATCCTACTATTATATAATATTCAAACGAAGAATTATGTGTTTTTTTAACTTGAGTGTTGCTACATTTCTAGAGTTAGCATTATTGCAAATATTCCTGTTACCAATTGAATAATGGAAAAATTTATATTGTTATCAATATCATATTATATGCTTATATATAAACTTGAATAATGATAATGTCCTTTCCAAATACAGGGTTGACTTGCATGGTATGTGAATTACATTGATTATTTTTTGTATGTTGGGTTTTATTTGAGAGAAGAGGAAAGAACTTGGTGTATAGGTCGAGTATATAGGTATTAGTTGCATTGGAATTGATATTAAAATTACTATAGGTGTGGTAGTAGTAGTGTGTAGGGTAGTACTATAAGCATCTTGACATAAGTAAAGAAGTGATACCGTATAATGACAAATCATTGCACTAAATTGATCATAGAGTATACTTTTAGAGTTCGTTTCTTAAGTCAAGTTGTCATCTTTATGTCAAATTCTTCTTCATATAAGGTCCCAACAATATCATTATATCTCGGACTACACATAGACAAAGATCCGACATAAATCTGAACTAATGACTCACTCCAAAAAAGAATCCTCAGCATATCACGCACTCCCCACCTTCATACCTTCATGTTAATGTTTCTTAAATAGATGCAACCCCACCTTCATTATATATATATATATATATATATATATATATATATATATATATATATATATATATATATATATATATATCATGAGAAATGTCAACAAAAATATTTTTCCTTCGGTTTGGTATATGTCATTGTCAATACCTCTCACTATTTGTTTTGTCCTTTTCTTTCATCTCTTTCTTCTTTTGTTTTCTTTCTCAACCACTCCTCCTTTTCATCTCTCCAGCAATCACTCTCTATCTCTTGCTTCAACATATGTAATGACTTTGACTTTGACCAGTTGTTCATTTCGTTTATATATGTGATAAGTTTCCAAAACCATTTCGTTGTTGCATCATCATATATGTAATGTTAGTAATCATTTTGTTATATTTATGTACTTATAAAGGTTGTAAATAAATGCATAACTACGAATTTTACATTATCTAATTTAATGGTATTTTATTAATAGAAGCTTTAAAAGAAATAAAATGATTTTTCTTTTTTGTTTGACAAAAATTCATGCATCATAAATTTCCATCAAAATGTTACGATGATATATATATAATCAAATATTTATACCAACCTATAATAGTGAAAAAATATAGATCAATATTTTTTTTAATTCGACAACAAATGATGAATGCTATATAATTATATTTTAATCAATTAGTTAATATTATTCTTAACATCAATATTATTTACACATAAGGATAGTGTTTTTAGTAAATCTAAATTGAGTCTATAGTAGTATTATTTTATTAACGCCGCCCATCGGGTGGAGCTACAAACTTGTATAGATAATGTTTATGAAGCAAAAAAAAATAAAAAATATAGATAATGTTTATTTAAAAGTAAAACATGACTTAATGTAATTTTATCTTCCGTATCGGGTACGATCCAAACGACAACCGGATCTCCTCGGTTCCCGCGTCCCAACTGCATTACGACCGACACACAAAACCCCCAAATCCCTTTCATGGAACCAAACCAAAAACTTGTCGAATTTCATCTCTGATTCAATAATTCTCGAACCATGATCACGGAAATGTGAGAGAAAGCTCGTTCTGACGCAGAAAGGACCGAAATTGGCGAGAAATCGCGGTCGAACGAGCTCGAAATGGGCGGAGTAGAGGAGGAGGAGGTGTCGGAGTACGAGAAGCAGAGGCTGGTGAGGATTAGAGAGAACAGAGCGAGGATCGAAGCTTTAGGGTTACGAAGTTTGGCGTCTTCGTTGTTGAGTTCTTTGGAGAAGCAGAAGGGGAAGGGGAAGGGGAAGGTGAAGAGGGAAGAAGATGATGAATATGAGCCGTCGGATGGAGAAGAGGAGGAGGATAGGGCTAGTTCTTCAAGCGAAGAAGATGAAGAAGAAGAAGAAGATGATGACGACGATTTTAGTGTCAAGAATTATGGGTCTTCTGGTTCTCGTCGATCTTCTTTGGTTCGTAAGGTATTCTTCATCTTCATCTTCATCTTCTTCTTCTTTGATAATTTCTATGTATCTTTTTTTTTTATTTATTGGAATAATGTCTGGGATAGAATAAAAGCAAAGAAAGAAAAATGATTTAGGAAATGTTAATGCCGTTTCATCAATCTTTCTTTAAGAGCATTTACATCATTTAAGCTACTTCTTAACAAAGCTGTAAATTTAAGTAGAATGTTGAACATCCAAATACAAAATTTAAGTGCCCATAAGGACTACATATTTTATATATCTAAAGTTTTATTCAATTAAGTACTTACTCGTCTAATGATGGTTCACATTGGAGGGTCATGTGCATCAACAACTAAGAAGTTGGTGCCAACTGCCAAGCATCATGGAGGACAAAAATAATTATTCATTTTTTTTTGGGCTATGAACCCCCGGTGTCCCCACTAACCCCTTTGCAGGGGCGAGACTATTCCGGAGTCGGGAACTGCTGAGGCTGTTGGGCGTCCCTCCCCAAAGTGGGCAAGACAAAAATAATTATTCAAACAGCAAATGAATTGAAATGCCATTTAGGGGGGGGGGGGAGGGCGGCGGCGGGGCCTACGAAACCCCAAAGCTCTAATTGTTAGAGGATGCCGAACAAGATATTAAGCTAATTCTTCCCGCATGTACAACCCCATTTTGCACATGGTCACTCAAACAGACAAATGGGGGGCACGAAAGATTTGAACCGAAAACCTCTAGAAACTTAAGCCCTCATATTATGTTAGATTACCACTAAACACAAGTTATAGCTATTCGGTTGACACCTAACAATGTGTATCAAGTTAATTTGGTGGATTTCAAGATCAATGGGGATTTTACAATTAACGATTGGGTTAGGAATTGGGATCTCTGCATTTAATCTTGTTTTTTTGTGCAACCTTGTGTCTTGCATGGTCTCTTTTTGTTTGTTTTCTGTCTATTTAGCATTCACACTTAAGACAGTTGTGTTTTTTTTTTTTCCTGATGTGTACCTCTGGTACTCTATGGTGTCTTGTAATGACTGTTCAGCTGTCTTTCATTTTTATAATACAATTGTTTGTTTCTCTTCAAAAAAAAAAAAGAAAGTTAATATGGACCACCCACTTTGGTGGCTAGGTGGCTGCTCCTCACGGCCCACTTTGAGCACGCAGGTTGCCATCTATGGGCTAATACCATGGTCATTCCCACAATACTAACTGATAGCAATTGATATTAATGCAATTGGTCAACTCCATGAAAGCTAAGTGATGGAAGTTGCTTCTTACCAAAGCGTATACATTAAAGTTTTATTTTTTGGCTCCAGCATTCTGCAAAAACACTTGAAAACTTGAGTAGACGTACAGGTAAGTTATCTTTCCTTCACTTGATATATCTGTTTTCTTGCCATTTTTTCCATTGTTCGGGAAACCTGGTTGGAACATAACTATAGGATTTTTGAAGATATCAGCAAGGACAACCTAGTGGTTTGGGAATGTTCTTTACTTAAAGCTTCCCTTTGGATTGTTTCCTCAAAGTTGTTCAAGGTGTTTTACCTTGTTGAATTGGCTAAGGGGTTGGGCTAACATTCTGTAATTTTTTTGTGTTTGCTGGAGGATCCCTGGTCCTCCATTTCTGTTGCCTCTTTCTTTCTTTCTTTCTTAATACAATTTATTTTCTTATAAGAAAATGATATATTTGCTTGCTTGCATTCTTTCCCTAATCTTTTCTCACGTTTCACATCCAAGCAATCAAAACATACTTTGTGCAGCAAAAGCCGAAAACTATTCAATTGTTCAATCTGTTTAGATTGAAGCTGGGATCATCACTACATTGGACAAATCTTTGAAGTTCAATTGGTTCAATTGTTCAAATCTTTGAGGTTAAATTCATTGAACAATTTTGGCTCAAAAGAAAGCTAGTTGATGAAAGAAACGGAAGGTTTGTGAGCTCTATGATACAAAATCAAGTTATAAGAAAATGGAAATTTACACTTAGGACTAGTGTCACAACAAAAGCCTCTATATCTATAGTGATGGTTTCAAAGCACTTTTTGATTATAATATTTCAAGCTAGGTTAGTCTTGGATCATAAAGTCTGTGAACTTAGTCTACATTTTTAGTCCATTCTTTTTTTTTATTAAAGGCCCAAAATATAACCAGGTTTGAACAATTGTGTGCATTGCTACTATTGTTGAGGTTCAAACATGCTTTCTTTATCTAAGGTTTCGGCTATTTCAAATAGAGAGTATCTTATATTCAACACAATCAGTGTAGTTTGTTTAAACATAGTAGTAAAGCAGGTTTCGAGCACTACAAGCAGTTCTGAAAGTGCTTGTGTTTACTCTCAATCTCTTTTGCTTGGTGTTTTCATCTTTGCGTCTTGTCCAGCTCCCTGTTTCTTCAAGTGCTTTTGTTGTTTAAGAGGGTATGCAGTTCGGATACTTGAGATTTATCTTTGGCAGAGCAGATTCTTCACGAAGGAGATGTATAGTTGACAGAGTCACTGTGGACTTGGCAACCACATCCAAATGTAGAAGTTGTCTAGGCCATCATATAAAAAAGAAAAAAGCTACCATTGTTAACTGTTTGATAGTCTGCCTTGTACTTAAAAATTCGTTCATAGTAAAGAATCCTATCCCACTTTTGAGATTCCATGGTTTTGACCCTTTTGTGGTTTTCCTTGTAAATCTCTGTGCAGTGGATACTTCTTTTAACATAGTGATCAAGTACAAAATTGATTATTAAGTTAATGCATCATTTACACATTGGTTATTGATAACATACAATTCAGTTATTGCACCATTGATGCATTCTGTATATATTTTTAAAGCCTGATTAGCTCAATTCATTGAGCTTGAAAATGAAGTTTTTATTACTTGTTGCATATCATCTTTCTTGACATATCTCTTCTGCAATAGTAACCAAACAGGGAAAAGACCTGTTCATACCCCCCCTGTAAGTCAATATTCTTCATACAGTTAAACTTTCAAATTTAGATATTTATGTTATATAAGTTTGAGGCTTAAGTGCCAGATCTCTTTTGGAGAAAGCAGGGCAGTCTGTAAAATTCAATTTAGACATACAAAATCCTCCTTCCTAACATAAACTTAATTGTTGAAATTATTGTCTACCCAAATGCAAAATCAAATGCATTATGTGTCTTTACTTTCAAGTTTCAACTGAGCATACCCACCTCTGTTGCTAGATGCAGCCCACTGTGTAGTGTGTTTCTTTCGAACTTGTAGTAGGCCGTTATTTTTCTACTAATTCTATTTATGGTATGTTTTTTTCTTAAAAAAATATTTTCCCAACCTTTGCTGCGCTTGTAATTGTCAAATTTTTGTCCACTGCGTAACCATCATTTTGTATTTCAGGGAAAAAAGGAAAGTTCTTCAAAAATTATAAGAAATAAGAAAAAAGCTTGTGCTCTAAAGAACACGAATGAGCCACAGTTCATTGATGATGAAGAAGCTTTGAGGCAGGTAAATCTCAGAGCACACTAGCAAAAAGTGCTTTTCCCTTTTTCTATTTTCCACTTTCATTTTTAATCTGCGGATTGAAACTAGGACTGAACCATGAGCCATGGATTCCAAACATGGTTCCTTACCGGGCATGTGAAATTGCTTTACATTTTTCACTAACATACAATATACAGGCAATTGCTCTTTCTCTTGAAAGCTCCACAAAGGCCCAGGGTACAGGAATTGCTAGTCCTTGTAAAAACTTAGGAACAGAGGAAGTTGATGCTGATCTCAATGAATGTAGAAAGGGGCTTCATGCTCAAGAATACGATAGGAGAAAAAAAAGAAGAAAATCAGTACGCCTCTGCCACTTCTTGTTAGATTATATAGAGTTGCCTTGGCTTAACAACTTATGATAGCTATATATGGTCCGTCTTTGTTGCGGTCAGGGAACCAATCGAGTGCAAATGACCGAGGATCAAATCATCGTTCACTTCTACAACTTTGACGGTAAACCCACATCTTCCCATTATTGCTATCATGGTTTATTTCAGTTCATGCTTGAATAGCCGATAGGCCCACTGCAGACCACAGAACGAAACTGGCAAACAGTGACGTCAAAAAAGACAGACGCACAAACATAGAAATTCATGAGCTTAGGTAGAGATCATCTCTTTGGAGTAGAAGATATCCAGTAGTTGCAATTATTAATTATAATGTTGCAATCACACAAAAATTAGATCATTGATTTTATCAACAAATTGGAATCCACATATAACATGGTCAAAATGTTCTACAAATATATGAGTTTTCTCAGGATAATATCTGTTTTGAAGAGTAAACCCACCAAAATAAGCCCTCTTAATCATCACCATTCGGGACCATATATACATTTGTGGTATTTAATGACAATGTTTTTTATTAGATGGATGAGATATGCGTCTAATGTTTTATGACTTTTTTTTTTTTTTTGGATAAGAAACAATAAATTTGTATTAATAAATATTTAAGATGACCAGTGGTCCTCAAAGTAGAGTTAGGTAGAAGGTTTTATGACTGTTAAAGATAGCTTTTTTGATATGAAAGTGCTTGGGACAGACACTGTATTTATCACTCTCATTTTCTAGTCAGCAAGTAGAGCTACCATTTTCTTTGGAAATTGATACAGGTTGTATTGTCAGGACCATCCAATATGGTCAGTGGTGTGTCTATACAACAACTTTTAGATCTGTTCTTGTCAAATTTTGGGCTGTAGTCTCCTTAATTTTGAATTGTCCCTTCTCTGTTCAATTTTCATTGTCTTGGTTGAAATAAATGTAAGTTTGGATGCCTTATTATTTTCAGATTGCTTCACATTTTCAGTTTCAATGCAGCAGCCCGAACTTCCTACAAGTAATTGAAAAGAAAAGAAACTTGTAACTAAGTGCAAACTTATGGTGTCTTTATCTTATTATTGTTGCCTTTAGTTAATTTAGCAAAAAGAAGTGATAAGACGAGTTGGATGTTCTCTGATGTTGTTGCTTTTTATATGAACACACTTGTTTCTCTTATGTTTTGTTGTTTTTTGATGAGTTGAACACTTGTCATACAGTATTGGGGAAGGGGTGTATAACTTTGAAAGATTTGAGAAGAGTAGCAACTGCTCATGATTTTACATGGACAGACAAGGAGTTAGCTGATATGATACATTGCTTTGACAGTGATGGAGATGGGAAGGTTAGTATCTGCCAGCTCAATTTGTTTTATCAGATGCAACATAATATCCAAAGGAGTAGTAAAGCCTATATGATTACTCTTATCTTCTTTATTTTTTCAACCTCATTTCCTGTAGTTAACTCTGGAGGACTTTCGGAAGATTGTTTATAGATGCAACATGATTCGGGATCATCAACATGCTTAACGTAGTATGAATAGTACATGGATTGCTACTGGGAACAGTCACGCAGTTAGTATCCAATCCTAATAGCGCTATTCTATTTCGTCACCCTTATCACTGTTTGTTTTAAGCACTGCATTTGCACTCTTTACAGGGTTCATAAATTTTGCTTGCGATTTCAATTGATTTTTGGATTATGTCAAAGTTACTACTCCTCCAGTATCAAGTATCTGGAAATTGAGCACTAGAAAACTTCAGGTATCATTTACATTTCGACTGACTAACAACGACAACAGTGATCAGTTTGGATGCAATTCGAACTCATAAACTACACTCAAAAACTCATCAACACTAGTCCAGACGACGCAGCACATCTCTTTTCAACATTTGCTTCACTATTACATTCATTCCACGTTAATCTGGAAAACGTCCTTCTTATCCTCCTCTTTCACCTTCGGAACCATAACCTTCAACACACCATTCTTCATCTCCGCCTTAATCTGATCCAGCTTGTAAAGCTTCGGTGGAAGATCGATCCTGCTACTGAACCTTCTCGAACTCTCCTCATCTGATTCTTTCTCGCCTTCTCCTCTGATCGTCAACGTATTTTCCTCCACCGACACCTTCACATTCTCTTTCGCCAGCCCAGGCATATCAACTCTCAGATACAATCCATCCGCATCCTCTCTAGCATCCCATCCACGCCTCAGTCCAGCACCGATCCCTCTCGAGGCATTCAGGAACGGATTCTCCATGAACTGATCCATCACGTTCAGTACCTGACTCAAGCTCCTCGTCGGATTGAACGGATCAAAAACATCTGCATTAAATAAATAAAAACCAATTCGAATTCAGTACCAAACCATGAAAAAAAAAAAGAAGACACGGATCAAGGACAGAAGAGATCACAACTACCAGAGAACAAACTCGGAGAGGAATCACTGCAACGACTGACGGATCGGTAGCGGCGATCGGTGTCTACTTCCATGTCGCGCTCGTCTTCATCGTAATTACGCAACTGAGCATTGTTATTGAAGGATCTAATCGTGGCCGGAGCAAGGACCGGAGAGCGGCCGGAGTGAAGGAGCTTGTTCACGAGGCTCGAACCGGCGAATCTCCTCAGAGCAATTGATGAAGCCATGTTAAACAGCAGCAACAACGAAATCAACGATTCGAAGGAAGCTGAAGTGATTTTGAAGGATTCGAAGGAAGCACAAGATATCTGTAAAGAGCTCTTCAAGTAATTGTGAGTCTGAAGAAATGAGGGTAGAATGGGGTTTATATAGGGAGGGAGAGAGGGGGATACGTGGAGAAGAAGAAAGAAAGGGTTGGAGAGAGAAGCGAGAAGAGTGTAGAAGGTTCGAGAGAAGAGGCGCGAGAGAAGGTTCTGGAGGCGGTTAGCCGTTGCAGAAGTCACGATCACCTGCTCTAAGGAGTCGTTTAGCTTCTTATCTTCAAGTCTTGCTTTTGGAAGACACGTAGAGGTTGTCCACTGCCGAAATCTGTCTTCAGGTCCACTAAGTGGTGGGCCCGCCATCAAAACTGTTTTGTGATATATGTTAGAAACACTATATATATTAAATTAAATGCATGATTGGAAAAAATTTAGGTGATTTGGGTTCTAGAAAAATATTCTCAAGTGTATTTTGGTAACATTACTTACATTTGAATAAGTATTGATTATCAGTTATAAATTATTGAGATCCATTAGAAATAAGGTGCTTTCAAATGCAATCGATTAGCTTATGGGACTAGTTTGTCTAATTTTTTTTTTAAATAAAAAATAAAATAAAATAAAAGCTCAATAATATATGCCCTTCTCTACTTTCTATTATGAATAGCAATCATATTAATAATAATGTTTAATATTAAATAAGGGGCGGAAAAGGTTTTATTTTTATTTTTTATCTTTTTTGGTTGATACATGAATAGAGGTAACAAGGACCTTTATAAGACCTTACATGCGAGCAATGTGGTAAGAAGCCAACAAGACCTAAACTTAACAAGTGCCACATGGGCTTTACATTACCTTCAATGCCTCGACACTTGGGCCCTACCGCTACTACCCTCACCTAGAGCTGTAAATAATCAAACTTTTACATTAATAAAATAACAAAAAAAGAGTAGTGTTCAATATTTATATAATAAAAAATGTATAAATTTAGATTTATACCGTTTGGGGTTATACTATCACAAACACATGATAGTATCTACTAGGACATATTTTAAACACCTAAGGCTGAATATAATATCGATTCTAGAAACTCGATATGTAAATATATAAGGAAAACATAGACAACTGTAAAGACAAACTTAAAGAAATACAAAAGACTCATAGACAACTTGAAGAAAGCGTATAGGAAATCATAAACTCTTAATAGAAGGGTGCAAGGCTCGATGCCTTCAATGCTGGAGAATGCTTGGTATTTATAGATGAATGAGCAAGTAGTTGGACTTCAAGAAGCTTCAAGTCCATGGACTTCAAAGGCATTGGAAACCATCTTGGACAGCTGGTGGATGAGCACTGACATAAAGAGAGGCGTGCTGATGAACATAAGTGGTCGATTGAGTGGATCTTGACATCTTTTGTGAACAGTACTAGCTTTAGTCAAAAGGTTAATAGTATCATGTCGGTTACTGTAGATGAATAGTATGTAGTCTGACAAGATGCTCTGGCTTTTTACCGTTCAGTGATAGAGTGATCTGGATGTATATGCATGCTATCACGAGGAGAAGATAAGGTGGAATCTTCTGTGCTGCCAGAAGGGACAAGGGATGTGACCCTAGTAGAGACATGAGCATGTGGAGCTGAGTCAGAAGGCATTGATGAAGATAAGGATGAATCTTCATTGCTGGTGACGGTGACGGCGAGGGTTAATGTTGTCATGCTGGAAGGCGAAGGTACAGTTGATGCAGATGCTGATGAAGACGCATACTGTGTTGGGGGAGACGTGGCAGAAGACACAGATGCAGATGCATGCATTACTGGAAAGGACGTAGCCGGAGGAAGATATCGCGAGACGTTAAACGAATCATAATATACTCGGCGATGCAGACATGGACGAACTGCAGGAAGTTTTGTACGAACTTACAGGGGTGAGAACTGACGATGAGGATGACTATACAGCCATCGGTACATGGCACTTAAACGAAGACGAGGATATGAATATCCTTGGATCAAAACAGGACGTCGATCATGGTGACCAGTTGAAGTTGATTGGCTCATGTGAGGGGGAAAGATGGTATATGTATGTTAAGTTTGTACTATGTAATGTCTAGCCATATTTTCCTACTTGGGTTATGTGCGATATTAATGCTAGTTGTATTTGCGTGTGTACTTTTGCATGTCTTTGTTTGTTTAGTTAAACGTCTAACCAGAACAATGTTTTCATCATGACGACATCAATCTTCAATCATCTTCCAGTATGGTTACTTATTGTGTTAATTATTCTCTTCATCTTAATGGTTTGCATCTGTCGCGTTTGTTTTGTCTGTGTGATTTGTAATTCAAAGCTGAGTGAAAATTCTTAGAATGGTACTTCCGTAGTGGATTAGTAATATCTACAGATAAACAAGGTTCATTGTTTTTCACCAGTTTGGTCCAAAGGATATAAGAGGCCCCGTCCAGCTAGGCCACGAGAGCCGCAAAGCGTAAGAGACATTTGGCATACCTTATCCTCATGGATGTTTTCGGTGACAATACACTTTCTCCCTCTGTTGCTACTACAACTCCTATACTAAAGTCTTCGTCTTTCAATTTTTCTAGCTTACCTGAATCCTGTCTCAAAAACAAAACCTCTAAGATCGACCAACTTGTAGAGATAACACATACCAGAAGATAGTAAGGTCAATGAAACTATTTCTCCTTTGTTAAATTCATATTCCTTGTTTAAGCAAAAACGTCAGTCAGTTACTTCCTCTATTCGTACTTAGATTTCTAGGAAAGTTCCTCCAATTAAGGAGTATGTCCAGAGTACTGCATTAACAAACTGTCAACTTGAATCCACACATCAAGAACAGTATGTTACCCTTGAATTCGACCCTGATTTCATACGCCACTGGTTAGCTAATGGCTATACCCATGTCCATCTTGGCGCAATCAGGCTTGTGTTATCTTATCATGGCCGGGGTGATGTTCCTCTATTTTCCCGTGTTGCCTTGTTAGATACAAATTTACTTTATTATGAACATGCATGTATAGGCACTGTTATCACTACTCTAAGTCATGGCTCCATGGTTTTCACCATAGCCCCAGATTTTAACATATGTCTTAGTGATCCTACTTTTCCTAATCGTTTCAAAGTTCAAGTCCAATTTTCAGGTGTAAAACACCGTGTTAATAGCGTCATCGCTACTTTGCATCATCAAATGACTTTTTGTCTTCAGGATCATGCTATTCATTTACGAACACAGAAGCCTCATGACACTGTCATGGCTTTTGTCAATGACAATGAAGTTCCGACTATTGTCCAGATTCCGAAGCAGATCCATCGCAAAGATCTCAACCAGATGATGCCTACTACTTGGTTCACCAATGATGAACAATTCCTGAAACGTTCAGAACCAGTCACCACCACTTCATGTCCTCTCATGAAGAAGTAATCTGATGGTTCAGTCAAGATCAGTTTCGAACTACCAAATCAACCACAGGAACATCTTCCTGTGCACCATGCAATGATGATTCAACTTGCATACAAAGATCACAAAAATGATCCTCCAATTCATTCCTTCAAACCATTTGGATTTCTCTATTATCATTCTCATGTCAACGACCACTTTATATGGGACTGTAATCCAGATATGTGTGATCCGATGTGTCGTTGCAGAGATGCATATGGTGATGAAGATCTAGAAGATTGGTTGGATAAATCGTGTCAATATGATTCAGATTGGTACAAATCGAAACAGAAGCAGAAAAAGAAGTCTTCATGCAGATCTGATGCACGAAGAACTTATTATGAACCTCCTGCACCTCCAGCAGCATCAATTGCTCAACCATGTTATCCTATTAGTCCCGATAACCAGGATTTTCCTCCACTTACAAGAATTGTTGATCCACATCATCATACAACGACGAAACCTTTTTCAGTCCCTACTGAAATCCGCCCTGATGGGTCTGCAAAGCCTTTGTCTCAACCTGAAGAAGTATTAAATTGGCAGACAAAGAATGCTTTTGTACAAAATCAGTATTTGCAGAAGATTGATAGTCAGTTGACAACTTTGTCTTCTACAACAACCAGTCTTACACATAAGACTAATGCTCAAGCAGCTCTAGCTCAGAAACATTATACTGAACTTACATCCAAAATTCAGGAGTTAGAAGCCACTTTACGGTATTACCTTGACCAAAGGTATACTGGACCAGAATTCCAACAATATGAAGCTGAATTGCGTCACTTAAAACAACAGTTGTCCTATGCTACGGCTGATCTTCAGAAGTATAAGAAACCTCCACCAGATCCCTATCAAACACTCTTGGATTTTTATATGTTCACATCCCCACAGCCTACACCTAGACCACAAATTCCTGTTGACTCAACCCAATTCATGTTTTTCAGTATCTTTTGTAAATCCCAAACTACACCACCTCAGAGACCACCCTCTCAACATCCACCTCCACCTAGAGGTCCTAGACCTAGTTTTGGACGATCACATGGTAAAGCTCCGATGGAACATGAACCTGACTATTATGACCCCTCATATACTCATGCTACTTTTCAACCTACGTATTCATCTCGTAGTCCTGTTCCACCACCAGAGCCACAACCACCAGTTCTTGAACCTCAATACCAGCCTACACAACCAACTCAACCTGAACCACCTCCATCCCATCCAATTGAACCTTTTGTCCATTTCCTTGACCACCTAATCCACCAAGATCAAAAGATCGCCCAAAATGATACAGCTTTTCCAGCTGATTCAGCTTCTTTTATGGATTCTCCTACTGCTACTGATCTAGAAGGATTTGTTTCGTCTGATTCAAATTCCATTGCAGATTCTTATGATTCTTCACAACTTTCAGATCAGGCTTTTGACGGTCCTCAGCTTATGGATATTTCCAATGTCGCAGACATCCATATGACTCAATGAACCTGAACTTACAGAAATTATTGATAAGGATACTGAAAATGCTCATTTTATTGGTCCTCGCGACATTCCACAATTTGCCACCAGAAATACCAATGATCCTTAGTTCTCCCTAGATGATGTCCCTATTAATAAATGGCGAATCAAGCTCTCTACATGGTGTGCATGGACGGATAACCAAATGCTCAATGGTAAGTCCTCTGAAGATGTACTACACGATTTCTTTTCTCGCTGTACTGGACTTCTCCGTGATTGATTATTAAGTATGGGTGAATATACAATTCTCCAAATGGTTCAAATAACTATCTTTGAAGTATATCGGCTAATGGTCAAAGAATTTGTTGGAGATATTACTCTTGTGGAAAAACAATACAAACAAGAGTATTTTACAATGAAGTGTTGTTCCTTAGATAAAAGAGATCTCCAGAAGCATTTCTCTCGTATGATCCTTCGTTTCCATTTACTTGGAGGGATCAACAAACCAGATCTCAAGTATAACTTACTCTAGCTAATCTCTCGTATGATCCTTCATTGCCTCATTGCCAGAAGAAACTCATGCCGAAGTTAATCGGCTTACTCTAGCTACTGGCAGACCTATGGATCGGACTTCATTTGCAGAAATTTTCCAATTTCTTATTACAGCTATTGACAAGTTATGTGAAGTTCGCAAGACAATCAAATATATGTCCAACCCTGATGTTAACTATAATTAGGCTTGCCGAAAGAAATTTCTTGAAATTGGTTGTAAACATAAGAAGAAATGTTCGTGCAAAGATCCATATTCCAAGAAGAAGAAGAAGCAAAAGCACTTGTTTACTTCTAAACAACGCTCTAAGTTTTCAAAGAAACGTTTTCCTTGGTCAACCCAGAAAAAAACGTCGTCTTCGCTATTTCAAGCGTCGATCTTCTTCTCCAAAACATGCTCGTTGCTATATCTGCAAGAAACCATGGCACTATGCAAAACAATGTCCTGATAAGCAGAAAAGTCAACATCTCAGTCATCAAATTCAACAGTCATATTCATTAGCTCCAGATCAAGATATTGCATCTGTCTTCTCAGAACAAGAATCTCCAAACGAAGAAACTCTCTTTGCTTATCAAGATTATTCTTCGGATTTCTCTGATGCTGATTTAGAAATTCTCTCTGATGATGATAACTGTATGGGAATGGTTTCTCCTTCTTTTCCAACAGCTCCTACTCATATGATGCCCTACGCTCAGATTTCTCTACTTCAATCAAAATATGATCAACTAGTCAAGGTAATTGCTTATTTTGATACAAGTGCATATAAGAATATGATGAATCCACGTATTCTACCCAAAAAATGTTGGAAGCCCCATAAAGAGTTAGTCAAAGCCGCCAACAATGAAATCTTTCAGACAAACCTAATCACTGCCAAAAAGATAGGTTTGACGTTCTTTTCTGATTCTATTGTTTGGACTCATATCATTGGTTGTGATCTCCCTGATAAAGATATCTTAACTGGTATGGACATTTATTCTCTGACAAAGCTCAGAATACTACCAAATTGTATTCTCTATAAACAACAATTCCTTCCATATACATGTGTGCCGAAGCTATATACAATCTAGGATACGAATGATCTACAAGCTAAGCTTAAACGATCATTTACTGAGTCACACAAGGATTTCTCAAATCCTCATCCTCTTTGGAAGAATTCACAATTTTATGTCCATCTTCCTTTTAAACTAAATGAAGATATCAACCTAACCAAGGTTATACATCCAAGAATGCCTCCTAATGAATTGGTTCTTGCTCGTCAAGAGTGTGCAGAAT
This sequence comes from Paratinospora sagittata, assembly GCA_035771175.1. Taxonomy (NCBI): domain Eukaryota; kingdom Viridiplantae; phylum Streptophyta; class Magnoliopsida; order Ranunculales; family Menispermaceae; genus Paratinospora; species Paratinospora sagittata. Next base: position 8,213,254 of record CM069596.1, on the reverse strand, counting down.
TACTTGCCCAAGGTCTTATTGAACCTACAGATTCTGATTGGGCATGCCAGACATTCTACGTCAACAAAAGAGCTGAACAAAGACGCGGTAAGAAAAGGCTTGTGATTAATTATAAGCCTCTAAACACATTCTTACGTGATGATAAATTCCCATTACCAAAGATATCGTCACAGCTCTCTCTCCTTACCGGATCCACCATCTACAACAAGTTTGACCTTAAAGCAGGATTTTGGCAACTTGGTGTTCATCCTGATGATCGTCCCAAAATCGCATTCTGCATTCCCAATGCACATTATCAATGGACGGTTATGCCTTTTGGCCTCAAGGTTGCTCCATCGTTATTTCAGAAAGCAATGACAAAGATCTATGCTTCTTTACTTTCAACAACATTGATCTATATTGATGATATTCTTTTATTCTCAAAGAATGATGCAGATCATCAATAGCTTCTTCACCAATTTCTTGATATTACTGAAGCTACAGGAATTATGCTCTCTGAACAGAAAAACATTCTCAATACCACAGAGATTGGTTTTCTTGGTATGAAATTATGCAATGGAGTTTATCAACCTGCTTCTCATATTGCCATTGAACTGTTGCAGTTTTCAGATTCTCATTTCACCAGACAGCAGTTACAACAGTTTCTCGGCATTGTTAACTATTTACGTTCCTTCTTGCCCAAAGTATCTCAGTACACTTTCGTGTTATCTTCTCTACTTAAGAAGAAGCCTCCTGATTGGCAAGATATCCACACCCACGTTGTTAAGCATCTAAAGGAAGCTTGTCAGAACCCCTCCACCATTGGTTCTTCCTACTACAGGTTCCCTCATTCTCCAGACTGATGCCTCGGACTCCTACTAGGGAGCCGTTCCCTCGAAAAAGCGAGAACAAGTTTAAATGTTTGTGGCTATCAGAGTGGTGCTTTCTCAGCAGCTGAACTTCATTACCACATCTCTATCAAAGAGATACTTGCAGTTAAATTTGGTATTCAGAAGTTCGCATTCTTCCTTAGACTAACACAATTTGAAATCCAAATGGATAACTCCTTATTTCCCAAAATGTTGGAATTCAATAATAAAATGGTGTCATCTGCTCAACTCTTACGCTTACAGGAATGGTTCACACAGTACAACTTTACTGTTAAACATACTCCAGGCCAGAAGAATGTCTTAGCAGATTTCTTAACCCGACCAATCCAAAAGTCTAAAGCCCAAGTATCCTTACTTACGGGTTTATTCTCACTACCCCTACTGTTACAGCCCAAGATTGTCACAAGGCCCAAACCAATTCAGTTATACCATCCTTTTGGGACCATTCCACTTATTTGTGCAATCACTGTACCTCCTGACTAATCAGAACCCAAAACGGCCCATGAAGTAAATCAATTGGCCCGGTCCAAGATGTTTTATTATGCCCACAGGCATATCATGGATTTTTCTGAACAGATCCAACATGGCAATCCATTCTCGCAAACACATTCGTATTTGTTCATTATACATCTACGTATTATTCTCACTGAGAATTTGTACTGGTATATTTGATGTGTTTCCTGTTTATACAAGATCGCCATTTCCTTCCTCCCAAGACCACTGCTACAGAGGATTCAAGACCCTGAACCTTCTCGAATCAAGGACTGTCTGCAACTATTTTCTCAACTGTCAACATGGATTCAAGAGATTAATCAAATCCAACAGAATCCTTCTCTGTAAACAACTATATATATATCTGTCATCAGCCATACTCTGATTCAGAACACGGTCTAATCTCAGAGCACTACATTCAGAGATTTCAGTCCTACTCAGTTCGTCTTACTGACTATATTCTAGCCGGTGTCTACAGTTTTCTCAACGACATCAATGAGCAGCCAAACACGCAACCACCACCATTCATCAGAGGTCCACGTGAATTCATCCCGGAAGAACGTCTCTCATCTCTGATTGAATCTTTGGCTCCATATAATCCTCCTCCTCCGACTCAGCACGGGGATAATACTCCCCTAACCACAAAAGAACTTATTGTTGAGTATGAGCTTCACTATGCTGCAGCAGCTGATCTAGCCGCTGATAGTGATAATGGTAGCATTCCAGGTCCCTCAGCTTCTTCTCCACTACCAGACTCTTAGGACTATTGAGACTCTCTCTCTCCCCTCAATGAAGACGAAAAAGAGAATTTTTCCCCTTCACATGAGCTAATCAACTTCAACGGGTCACCATGATCGACGTCTTATTCTGATCCAAGGATATTCATATCCTCGTCGTCAGTTCTCACCCCTGCAAGTTCATACAGAACTTCTTGCAGTTCGTCCATGTCTGCATCGCCGCGTATATCATGATTCGTTTAACGTCTTGCGATATCTTCCTCTTGCTACGTCCTCTCCAGTAATGCATGCATCTGCATCTGTGTCTTCTGCCACGTCTCCCCCAACACAGTACGCGTCTTCATCAGCATCTGCATCAATTGTACCTTCACTTTCCTGCATGACAACATTAACCTCCACTGCCACCGTCACCAGCAATGAAGATTCATCGCTATCTTCATAAATGCCTTTTGACTCAGCTCCACATGCTCCTGTCTCCACTAGGGTCACATCCCTTGTCCCTTCTGACAGCACAAAAGATTTCACCTTATCTTCTCCTCGTGATAGCATGCATATACATCCAGATCACTCTATCACTGAACAATAAAAAGCCAGAGCATCTAGTCAGACAACATACTATTCATCTACAGTAATCGACATGATACTATTAACCTTTTGACTAAAGCTAGTACTGTTCACAGAAGATGTCAAGATTCACTCAATCGACCACTTATGTTCATCAGCACGCCTCTCTTTATGTCAGTGCTCATCCACCAGCTGTTCAAGATGGTTTCCAATGCCTTTGAAGTCCGCGGACTTGAAGCATCTTGAAGTCCAACCACTTGCTCATTCATCTATAAATACCAAGCATTCTTCAGCATTGAAGGCATCGAGTCTTGCACCCTTCCATTAAGACTTTATGTTTTCCTCTACGTTTTCTTCAAGTTGTCTATGAGTCTCTTGTATTTCTTTAAGTTTGTCTTTACAGTTGTCTATGTTTTCCTTATATATTTACATATCGAGTTTCTAGAATCGATATTGTATTCAGTCCTAGGTGTTTAAAATATGTCCTAGTAGATATTATCGTGTGTTTGTGATAGTATAACCATTTAAACAAATGGTATCAGAGTCATACCTCTCTCCTTTGCAGAGCGGGTATATGTATGTTAAGTTTGTACTATGTAATGTCTAGCCATATTTCCCTACTTGGGTTATGTGCGATATTAATGCTAGTTGTATTTGCGTGTGTACTTTTGCATGTCTTCGTTTGTTTAGTTAAACGTCTGACCATAACAGTGTTTTCATCATGACGTCATCAATCGTCAATCATTTTCCAGTATGGTTACTTATTGTGTTAATTATTCTCTTCATCTTAATGGTTTGCATCTGTCGAGTTTGTTTTGTCTGAGTGATTTGTGATTCAGTTCTGAGTGAAAATTCTTAGACTGGTACTTCCGTAGTGGATTAGTAATATCTACAGATAAACAAGGTTCATTAGTTTTCACCAGTTTGGTCCAAAGGATATAAGAGGCCTCGTCCAGCTAGGCCAGGAAAGCCGCAAAGCGTAAAAGACATTTGGCATACCTTATCCTCATGAATGTTTTCGGTGACAATACACCTTCTCCCTTTGTAGCTACTACAACTCCTATACTAAAGTCCTCGTCTTTCAATTTTTCTAGCATACCTGAATCCTGTCTCAAAAACAAAACCTCTAAGATCGACCAACTTGTAGAGATAACACATATACCAGAAGATATTAAGGTCAATGAAACTGTTCCTCCTTTGTTAGTTCCATATTCCTTGTTTAAGCAAAAATGTCAGTCAGTTACTTCCTCTATTCGAACTTTAATTTCTAGGAAAGTTCCTCCAATTAAGGAGTATGTCTAGAGTACTGCGTTAACAAACTGCCAACTTGAATCCACACATCAAGAGCAATATGCTACCCTTGAATTCGACCTTGATTTCATACGCCACTGGTTACTTAATGGCTATACCCATGTCCATCTTGGCGCAATCAAGCTTGTGTTATCTTATCATGGTCGGGGTGATGTTCCTTTATTTGCTCGTGTTGCCTTGTTAGATACAAATTTACTTGACTATGAGCATGCATGTATAGGCATTGTTATCACTACTCTAAGCCATGGCTCCATGGTCTTCACCATAGCCCCAGATTTTAACATTTGTCCTAGTGATCCTACTTTGCCTAATCATTTCAAAGTTCAAGTCCAATTTCCAGGTGTAAAACACCGTGTTGATAGCGTCACCGCTACTTTGCATCATCAAATGACTTTTCATCTTCAGGATCATGCTATTCATTTACGAACACAGAAGCCTCATGGCAGTGTCATGGCTTTTGTCAACGACAATGAAGTTCCGACTATTGTCCAAATTCCGAAGCAGATCCCTCGAAAATATCTTAACTAGATGATGCATACTACCTAGTTCACCAATTATGAACAATTCCTGAAACGTTCAGAACCAGTCACCACGACTTCATGTCCTCTCATGAAGAAGCAATCTGATAGTTCAGTCAAGATCAGTTTCGAACTACCGAATCAACCACGGGAACATCTTCCTGTGCACCATTCAATAATGAGCCAACCTGCATACAAAGATCACAAAGATGATCCTTCAATTCATTCCTTCAAACCAATTGGATTTCCTTATTATCATTCCCATGTCAATGACCACTTTATATGGGACTGTAATCCAAATATGTGTGATCTGATGTGTCTTTGCAGATATGCATATGTTGATGAAGATCTAGAAGATTGGTTGGATAAATCGTGTCAATATGATTTAGATCGGTACAAATCGAAACAGAAGCAGAAAAAGAAGCATAGATCTTTGTCACTGCTTTCTGAAATAACGATGGAGCAACCTTGAGGCCAAAAGGCATAACCGTCCATTGATAATATGCATTGGGAATGCAGAATGCAATTTTGGGACGATCATCATGATGAACACCAAGTTGCCAAAATCCTGCTTTGAGGTCAAACTTGTTGTAGATGGTGGATCCGGCAAGGAGAGAGAGCTGTGGCGATATCTTTGGTAATGGGAATTTATCGTCACGTAAGAATGTGTTCAGAGGCTTATAATTAATCACAAGTCTTTTCTTACCGCGTCTTTGTTCAGCTTTTTTGTTGACGTAGAATGCCTGGCATGCCCAATCAGAATTTGTAGGTTCAATAAGACCTTGGGCAAGTAATTCTGCACACTCTTGACGAGTAAGAGCCAATTCATTAGGAGGCATTCCTGGATGTATAGCCTTGGTTGGATTGATATCTTCATTCAGTTTATTATATACATTTAGGTTTACAGGTGCAAGAAAACCCGACCACCAGACCAAACTCGACCATTTTGAGTCGGGTTCAGTCAAGTTTAAGCCTGAGGTCATGTTGGTTAGGTGGAAAAAAAAAGAAAATCCGATAAGGTCGGGTTGGGTTTTGGGTTCGAGCAAAATCAAACTCGTATAACTTGACCTGACCCAATCATTTAATGTTGAAAATATTTTTTAACTAGTGTTAAGTTTTTTTTATACAAATTAAATGTTTTATTTTAATTTTATTGTAATTTGAAAGTGGGGCTAAATTTTAAGGCCCTAAATGGGTTGACTGTGAAGATTTTTTTTGTTTTTAGAAAAAAGAAAAAAAAAACTTGCAATTTGTCTAATTTTTAGCCCATAAAGATGGGGTCCAACCCAACCAACCTAACTAGATGGGTTGGGCCCCCCAAAATACAAAGGTCGGGTGGCACCAGATCCTATGTGATGCCACTTGACCATAACAAGTTGGATGAATGTTTGGGCCAAATTAAAGTCCAACCTGAATTAAAAAGACAAAAAAAAAACCTCATGTGAAGTTATCAAAAAGGATAAATATTAAAAATTTTAAACCCTCCTACCTCTCTCTTCACCTACCCACTCTTTACCCTAAACCTTTCAACCCTTTAACTTTCCAACTCATCTCAATCTTCAATCTTATCATTTTCAAATTAAAAATATGCATTTCTACCATTTTCACCCTTTTGAAGTGTTTTTTTAGGGTTTAGGGTTTCAATCTTCAATCTTACCAGCTGTATTGATTATCCTATGGTGTATAATTCTTTACCTCAAGTTCCTACGAAAGTGACTTTTATATTCACTCAAATACATGTTCCCCTTCTTCATTTTCTACAAGTTCAAAATGTTATTATTGTTTTATTTTTCTAAACAAGTGTTATTGTTTTTCATATTTATAATGAGATGACAATCATGAGTTTCGATATTGTTTTTTAAGCTAATGATATTATTGTAGAGTTATTTTAATTACATCAATTAGTAATTACATCCTATTTCATTGAAAATAATTCTGTCAATTAGTATTTTTGCTTATCCTCATATATATTCAGGTCGGTTTTTTTTTTTTTTTTTATAAAAAATTGTATAAGAAAGAACGTATATGTCTCTCATTTAGCTCTTCTAAATGAAAAATTGTAGAGGGATATGGGCCGGCTGAAGAGTAAGATGGATATATATTTTATTAATGATTTTTTTTAGAAGATTTTATTAATGATTTTAAAGTTGTACTATTACATTTTTCTTTAATTATTCTTCTATTCATATCTAATTAATATTAGTAAGGGAGCAACTAATCATACCACAAATATAACTCTTCATACCACATTTGCTTTTGCTACCCCACCTAATTGTTACACTTTTTTTACTCCAAAAAAAATGCCCAAAACATCCTAAACTAACCTCGTTTAAAAATAAATAATAACTAAAAACTCCCTTTCCCTCTTCTCTAACAAATCTTAAACCCTATTATCGTTCTTTTTTTCTCGATCTACTCCCTCGGTTCTTCTTCTTCGATACTCGATCCATGAACATTTCTTCTTCATCGACACGATTGATGCTGTCGTTCCCATATTTCTCGTCCCAAAATGAATCATAACTAGAAGCACCTTCAAATCGAGCTTAGCAATCTTTGATGAGTTTTTTGCAATTTTTTGTGTTTTTTATTTTGTGTGTATTCAGGGTTTTAATTGAAAAAATCATCATCGGTTTGGGCCAGCGTGCCCGAACTTATGACTGCAGATTCGGTCTTGTCCAATCAAACCTATGCATTAGGTTCGATCGAGTTATATTTTCAGGTTTTTTTTAGGAGAAGGCTCCTCTAGTAAGTTATGGTAGTGATCTAACTTGTTTGTTAGTGTTTTTTGTGCTTTTCGATGCAATTTGTATGTCGACGCATCGTTAACCCCTATATTGCTGCCTATCGGTGGCAAACAGTACACCAACATTCAAATGAGGTGGAAGGTACATCAACATGGGTTCTTGTCACTTCTAAGGCCATGAATGTATAATTACCACACGAATATCCTCGGAAAAAACCAAAAATATAAGGTTCGGTAAGACACAACCGAACCTAATGTATAGGTCCGGTTGGACAGTACTAAACCTTATACATAAGTTCAAACCTATCCCACTAAAGCGATGCATGATCCGACCGAACCTCATATTTTCGGTTGTTTTTAAGGATATTCGTATGATAATTATACATTCATCGCCCTTAAAGTGACATAAGCCCATTTCGACGTACCTTCCACCTCATTTGAGTGTCGATGTAGCGCTTGCCACCGATAGGCTGCAATACAGGGGTTAATGATGCATCGGCATACAAATTGCATCAAAAACCACAAAAAACACCAACAAACAAGTTAGATCATCACCATAACTTACTAAATGGATCATCTCCTAAAAAAAAACTCGAAAATATAAGGTTCGGTCGGACTTGACCAAACCTAATGCATAGGTTCGGTCCAATCGATAACGAATTTTTCCATTTAAAACCCAAAATACACAAAAAAAAAATCACAAAAAACTCATCAAAGATTGTTAAACTTCGTCCCAACTTAAATCATCTGCAATTGCTTTCAAATGGTGTGAAAATCGAATGTTTTGATTGCTTGGAGGTTTCTACACACTTAAGGAAACTATTAAAAAACACTTCAAAAATGGATGTATAATCTTATAAATAGTGTTTAGGAGAAGAAGAGTATGAAGATAGCGGTAGGAACATTGGAATGAAAGCATGGTTTAGGGTTTATGGGATAAAGATGAAGGGTTTAGGGTTTGTGGGATAAAAATAATGAATAGTATAGGAGTTTATGACAGGGTAAATTTAGTAAAGATAGGGTTAGATAGAAATAGAATTAATTTGAGGGTAATTTAGACAAATCATATAAGGGTATTTTAGGAAAAAAAAGTATTTTTTTGATGTGTGATAGGAACATTAAAACTTGTAGTATGTTTTGTTGCTCCCTTTTAGTAAATGATTGTGACTAAGTTTTCAAACAAATAACAATATTAATCAGTGGAAGATGTCGAAATTAGAAAGCTAATCTATATTACATTAGTTGCGTCCATGTGCATTATATGTGTTTTTTTTTAATCTTTTACCAATTAAAATTAGGTAATTCTAAATGTATCTACGGAAAATACTATCAGTACCCACATGGTTTATAGATTTTCAAAAATGATATATATATGTAAGTGAGTATAGAGAGTATTTTTTTATGGGTACATTTAAAATTACTCTTAATTTCATATTTTAATTTAAATTCTAAATAAAAAAATATAACTGTTAATTATTATTATCATGGATTATTTCAAATGAAATATCCTCAAAATACATAATTTGAGGGATCCAAGATAGACGGGCATCCAAGATAGACTATTGGGCTTATATTAAATATATATAGTTTTAAAATCATATTTTCCAACTTGAAAAGGATGAGAGCAAAAACTTTTCAAAAACGTTGTGTGCCTGGTGTCATCATCATATATAAACACTAGTAAAGAAATTATCACTATGCATGAATGTATGGAACAGAAGTGACAAAACAAGATGGAAAGGACACCGCTTCATGAACCACTCTTCTTTTTTTGTTTGATAACTTAGTAATATCCGGACCGACTAATCCACTAAGGCCCCTGGCTAAATCGAGCAAGAGACACCCCAGTAGCCAATATTAATAAAACGAAAGTCAAATTCGTGACCTCGTTTTATAAAACAAGAGCTTCGAGCTACTTAGCCAACTAAGCATTAGTTGATGAACGGCCTTAATTTGTATGCCCATGAATAATGTTGAATAGTTTCACCATTTTTTTAACTAATGTAAAATGGGTTCCTTTCAAAGCTAGTCTATTGGAGACAATATTCCATGCCACAAGTGTTGTTGGATTGACATCCAAACTTCAAATATTAAAAAAAGGAAAAGTATATAGTGGGGGGGTTTGTAGGTAATGGATCCAAGTTGACTTGAAAAGCCATTGGTTCTTCTTTGTCAATGCATATACATTGGGCACTGCAAAATGGCTTTATAGACGCGTTCCTCGCACTAAGAGCTAGCAAGAGGCCTGCAGGCGTGAGGCAACTACCACATATATACTAACATATATACCTTACTGTTTCACGCGGAAATCAATGCAACTTTTACTAAACAAAGCGAGAATAACTTCATCTTTTCCACTTTTTCTTCTTGTTGTTGAAACTTGAAAGGGTGGCAATAAGAGCATATATATTCATCAATAATATTCATCAATCCCCTTAATTGTGGATAACAGCTGCATGCTATATATGGAACCAACGCGCTTCATTCTCCAAGTACCAAACCCACAATATCATTAGTAATACTTTGTGGAAAAAATATTATAGTTCTTAACGAAATTAGAAAGGTAAAATTATCTTACTTCTTTTTAAAAAAATTAAAACAGTTATAAAAGAGAGAAAAATTAGAAAAATACTAATTTGAGTTAAAAAGTATGTGGAAGTAATATGTGGGACAAGTGAAAAATGTTAGAATATTAAATTACTATATTATCTTTTAGAGTAATGTTAAATGTAGGTTGTGTGTTAATGTCATTTTTCGACACTGGCACTCTGCCTCTGTTAAATATTAGGGATGTTATGCAGTATACACGCGTACCCAAAATATTCAACGAAACTGGGTGCTACCTTTGGAAATGGCGTATGACACCTTATGTACATAAAATATTTTTCTATATATCTTTTATATCACTAAAACTATATTTTAAAATTCATGTATAACAATGAATTTATGAAAGATGGTTTTGAAAGAAACTCAAAAATGATCACACAGTGAGTTTTCCAACTTATTGTGTTACAATAACATTAACATTTATATAATTTAATATTTTCAGTTTTTTTAAGAAAAAAATTGGATGGTATGCATGCATGGTAAATCAGCCACTAGTCTCTTAAGCCCCTCCCCAGTATTTGAACTTAAAATTAAGAATTAAGGGTTATAAGATCTTGACAGAGGTCTACTTGGGTAGTATATATATAGGGGTTATGGTTTAGTACATGTATATAAGCACTTGTACTCTTTTTCTAATTTTCATGGTGAAATCATCCATTTGGTTTTTTTCCCATGGATATACAAGCTACAGGATGAATCATAAAATTATCATTTTGTTCGAATACATAATAATATAATTTCTTCTTACAATCATATAAAACAATGAACCCTACCTAAATTGGTCCTTCGATCCAATCCCTCTTAGCACTCTACATAGGGCGGGAGCTTTGTCCATCGCCTACTTTTTCTTTTCTTTTTTTCATACCTCCAATTTTTCTTGACCTATAAACAGTCTCAAATTTATTGAATTAGTAGTGAAAAGATTTAAAGTTGCTCATTTCGTTTTTAGGTGAAAGATAATGTTTTAATTAGGTAGAATAAGTAGCATGATTTGTTCGTCAGGAAATCTTAGAATATGCAAACTTAATATAATAGAAAGTACTTTTCATAACGATAACAATGAGTATAACTAATCTGTGACTAAATTACTTGATCAATTCGAAATATTTAGGTGGTGGGTCTACCTTGTTCGCCATTATTTCTTTGGCTTGAAGCTTCATCTGCATTGCCACCACCAGTTCATCATCTGCACTGTTGGAATCCAATTTGTCGCCGCCACGCGATCGAGTTGTGGCCACGTGACTTGTCATGAACCGCTAATTATAGAGTAATTCACATGCATGCATTTGAGTATGATTAATTATGTATGTTGTTTAATTAATTGGGTAGAGAAAAATAGTGCAGCAGCCACCATGGCCACCACCACTACCACCCCCACTGCAATAGTCAAACTTCACCTTTCCTTTTTCTCTATATTACAAAACATTAATCGATCTTTTGATATTGAAGTTTCCAGAAACTAACCATGCAAATAAATAGATCAATATTATTCATGTCACCTATATATGTGTGTGTGTGTGTGTGTTCATGTAGCCTTGATCACTCCACTCTTGCATTGTTTTCAACAATTCCAGCCCTCCCCACATAGTATTCTAAGTGTCTTATTAATTTGAAGCTTCGTCTGTTCTCCTTTCTCTTCATCTAATTTTGTATGTGAAAGAACCGGTTAGAGATTTTGGGGAATATTTTGATCTGAAATCATCTCTGTACGTAGTAATTAAACATGGAGATGTACAACTTTCTTAAGTTTTTTTTTCTGATAGAGCTGATAGTGAGTGGTTTTAGATTCTCTATAGATGGACTTAGTATGGGTTACTATATTATGAGGTGCCCATTTGCGGAAATGATAGTGAAGAACACGGTGAACAGTGCCTTAGATTCTGATCCTTCTCTTGCAGCTGGGCTTCTCAGAATGCATTTCCATGATTGTTTTGTAGAGGTAATTTATGCATTAATTTCCAAAAGCTATTAGATCACTTTGATGAAAGTTGAGTTTTCAAGTGCTAATCAAAAGGACTTGAAAATGTATTTCTTCTGTTTAATTACAAGAATAAAGTATCATTTTCATTATATTCTGAAAGTTAGCTTCTTTTTTTTTTTTTTCGGGCTATTAATTGTCTTAATAACTAATTTTCTTGTGTTATTTAGGGATGTGATGGTTCCATTTTAATCGATTCCACAAAGGATAATACAGCAGAAAAGGACTCCCCGGCAAATTTGAGTTTAAGAGGATATGAACTCATTGATGACATTAAGGATCAACTTGAGAATCAATGCCCAGGAGTTGTTTCATGTGCTGATATTCTTGCAATGGCAGCTAGAGATGCAGTTTTTTGGGTAAGGAAATTAAATTAAACTACTTTCAAGGGCCCTTAAGAAACTAAGCATCATGAATTATTGATCTTTGCACTTCTATTTGTGATGTTTTTTGTTTTCTTTCAGGCAGGGGGTCCTGTATATGACATACCAAAAGGAAGAAAAGATGGTGCAAGGTCTAAGATTGAGGACACAATTAAATTGCCTGCACCCTCCCTTAATAGTACAGAGCTTATTAGAATGTTTAGTCAGCATGGTTTCAGTGCACAAGAAATGGTGGCTTTATCAGGTAAACATAGTTTATCCTTTCAATGACTTTGATAACATTGACTTCGTTTCCCCACTTAAAAACCTCTAGGCCCACTTAATGGCACGTGTAGAAAAGGCCTCAATACAAATAAGGGGTAGATCTACACTTACATACCACACGATGAAATCTTTTGTACCCAATGTTTGACTATTATGAAATCTAAGGGATCATTCATTGTCATGAGTAAGTGGGCTCCAATGAGCTCACTTTACGGCTCAAACCATCACATTCGCTGCTATAAGCAGTTGGATTTCAATGAGCTTACACTAACTCCACCTTAATGTGTCAAGTTCCACCTGAACCATTGGATCTAATACCATTTGTTAAGTGGTCCTGGATCTCAACCAGTGCGAACCATCTGGTAAATTTTGTACTTTTGGTATGCTAAATTAATTATTTGTCTTTGATTTGCATAATATATATAGGAGCACACACACTTGGAGTGGCAAGGTGTGCTTCGTTCAAGAACCGTTTGAAGAACTTTGACTCTACAAACGATGTTGATCCCACTCTAGACACGAACTATGCGAAGACATTGTCTACAACATGCAGCAGAGGAGACAACGTAGCAGTGCCATTTGACGATACAAGAAACTCGTTCGATAATGACTACTACAATGCATTGCAAAGCAAAGCCGGGCTTCTAACCTCTGACCAGACACTCTTCACTAGTCCCAGGACTAGAAACATTGTGAATGGTTATGCAATGAACCAAGCCATGTTCTTCTTAGATTTCACTCGAGCAATGATGAAAATGGGCTCGCTAGATGTTAAAGAAGGTAACAAGGGAGAAGTCCGGCAAGATTGCAGGAAAATCAACTGATAATATGATGGTGTAGAAGTCATGGCTAGAATTCTTATGTTCTATAAAACTTGAAGACGTCTTGTTTGTCATAGAGAGTACTAATCTATTTTGATAAATTAAGGAGTTGTTGTGGATTGCTTTATGTATATATATATATATATATATATATATATATATATAGATATATATAGATCATCTGTCTTTGAATGTAATAATCTTGAAACAATAGAAAGATCAATAACTTTTTAGCCCAGTAGTTTAGAAGTTACTCAAACAACCATTCTTGCACTAAAAGAGTATCTGGCCACTTATTGTTATTCAATGCTTCAATAACAGCATTTCCTATGATGGAGGGAACTACAAATTTTGAGAATGCTAGAGAAGCCATAACAATTAAGACTGTTTTTTATTATGATTTTGGAGAAAAAATAGCATAGTTTAGACCAAAAACCTAGCTCGAGATTACCTTACCTAGGTAAGCCTCTGCCAGGCAGCATGTGGAATGGCCGAGAGGGGACCTTTTTGGATATATAATCCAAGTTGAGAGTGGAGTTACGGGAACAGCCGTCTAATGGAAAACCACTTTTATGTTCGGTTCAGAGAGTACTTTTTTCGTTGAGAATTCCTCATTCCCTTTCGTGTGAATTTTCCAGCGGCGAATTAACAACTTGTGGGGCACTCTCTATTCCATCTCTGGAGCCCCGAAGAAAACCCCCCTTCCCTTTGGACTCCATATCACTTTTGACTCTATATACGCAGGCACCTGATATCTATGAAGGTTTTCATCATCCAATTTGTGGAAACTGTGAAGAATTAGGGGCATTTTTGGAGTGCATAAGCCAAAAGCATTTCACATATGATAATCAAGGGAAAGAAAAGCCTTTAAGTTGGATTTCTCTTATTTCAAAGATTGATTTCTCAAGCTTGATATTCTTTATGTTCTGCAGTTTTCTGCAAGAAATCCCATCAAAGCATATAAGAATCAGATTAATCTACAACCAAGATGATTCCATTATTTAAAGCAATATCTGCATCAAATTAATTTGTTTCTTTAGAGTTTTTACTTTTTCTTCATTTTCAAAACATTAAGTTCCTCTTCATAGATTATCAAGTGGCTTATTGCACTATGTAAAATAGACCATTGCTATCATAGACTATTGTCAATGAATAGAAATAGCTAAAATATAAGATTCTAAGATCTACCTTCTATCCTCATACTTGGTACCACATGCTTTTATTATGGGAAACCTCACAAGGAAGAATCATCATTTTCAAACTCATCCTCTTATGATAAACAATTTTAGAAATTCTTATCCATTGGCCTCTTAGATATCATCATATAGATTTCCCAAATGTGCCATACTCTAGAAGCCCAAACATATATGATTTAATAAATCTTACTTTATCTGCAGCAAATCAAGGTTTTTTCCTCTCCTCCACCCCCTTCTAGAAGATAAGAAGAAACAAATATTAAGTGAAAAAGGAAAAAAAAAAGTAGAAAGGAAGAAAGAAATAATTTTCATGCCTTAATAACAGTAAATGAAGGACATTGATCACCTCAGAAACACTACACCTTTAATACAAAGTGCACCATAAAGAGCCTGTACAAGAAGAGAATAGTCATCCTTCTCAATTCTTATTTATGATTCTTTTTCTTCTTCTTCTTCTTCTATTCTTTTTTTTTTTGAACATAGGATCCATATGAAAATTACAAGGCAGCAAAAGGATGTCAAGTTTGTTCCCGGGCTCTTGCCGTAAATCCGGCAAACCAAGCAACCCTCATAAGCTGAACCCCTAATATCAGCACCCACCATGATACTAGCACTCTAATGGTTTCCACAGTCCATGCAGGAGCGCCAATCTCACTGCTCAACCTCAAACCCCTCATCAACTGCAATACTCGATAAGCTTCATAAACAACCGGAGTCATCAACCACACTGGTGAACGCCAATGCCATGTCAGCATCTCTGTCAACATCTGAATCGAAAGAAGCAATAGGTACGGGCCCAGTAACACTCCGAAGGAGATGAAAGAGAGCTGTGGTTGGAGCAGACCTTTCTGGGAAGCAATAAGCATTGCCAATGGTACACCAAATCCCATTAAACTAGCAACAATGTTCCAGAACCTGTAACTTTTAGGAGCTTCACTGTTAAAGCTGGTGGTTTTGGTAAGGTTCTTTGGTCGAGCACAAGTGTCAGCCATGAGGAGAAAAAGGGTGGCTCCGAGGTTAAAAATACAGTCTAGACCCACCAAGGAAAGCAAACTGGCTATGTTGGTGCCGAGAAATACTGAGGATAAAGGTAACCAGAGTGTTGGAACCATTCCAGTCACCAAAAGAAGAGATGGACCTAGAAGCCACATTGGCCATTTCAGAGGCTGAGGCTGGATGGATGGGTGTTTGCTTATATTTGGCTCCGTATTGGGATCAGGAGCTGCAGTTTCAGCTCTTTCTTCTGTATTCATGAATTCAAAAATGTTTGCACTTTCCTTGAGGAAGCTACCACCAGTACCATCATCACTAGGAGCATGGGCAAGGGGCAAAGGTTGCCAAGGAGTCAATTTTGAGCAGAGAAGAGGAGGATGTTTGCGGTGAAACTGGGGAGAAGAATTTAGATGTAAGAGCCGTGGTACTTTCCAATGAAAGGATTGCAACTGAACTTTAGGAACAGTTGTGCCCAAAACAGTTGCTGCAGAAGATAGAGACATGACTGACTGGTTCACTGCCAAAACTTGATTTGCTTTAAGTATGCATTGAGTTCATCTCATCGGGAATCAAATTTTAGAGACCTGAAAGCAGGGACCCAATACTCCAGATTAGCTACAGCAATCTGAAAATAACAATAGGCACAATTGAATATAAAAGTAGAAACCCATGCTTAAATGAGCCAGTGCCGCTTATAGAGGGACAGAGAGAGAGCAGAAGAAGATATGATATGCATACATGTACACTGTACATGTTTTCTGTAAAGATAAAACCAGTGGACTAACATCTGAAGAATAATAAAAAACTAATAAACGTGGAGATGTACATGATTCGGCTTTATGCCTACATCCATAGAAAAAGAGGAAAAGAGATTCTTATTTCATTATATGAATGTGATCACAAGTGTAGTATATATAGATACAATAGAGCAACCTATTTGGAAAAATCTACCATAATTTTGGTGTCTCCTGAAGTAGTAAAATACTGTCATCTAAGAAAACTAAGCATTTGCCCATGAGGGGTTAAGAAAAAGAGTAAAAAGATGAAAGAAATGGTCAAGGTTTCAAAACATTTTTACAAACTATTAAAATCCCTTAAAAGTTAAAAGCATTACAATGAATGTCCAACATCCTTTAGGCAAGACGATGTCCACTGAACATGTCTAACATGACGGCCTAATCATTATCTACATGATACCTTGGCAACAATAACATTGATAAGATTGAACTAAATGAACTTACAATTGTCAATAAAATTACAAGTATGTACTAACACAGTCTTATTTAGTGTTAAAATAATCTTAATTAACAAAAATGATAATTTTATTGGCATACTTCAATTCCACTTGAAACTGCTTAAATTGGCAATTAAGGAAAATGACTTTCTTTCACTTTAGTTTTGCATTTTTCTTTGACACTCAAAATCTAAAAGATAACAGATACAAAGTTGTTATATTTACTCATATGTGACTCTTATGCAGACTAAGTGTATGAGTTAAAAAGGTAAATCAAAAGGAAAAAAAAAAAATTCCAACATAACAACTTTAAAATATAAAAAGAATTACGAGCATTTATTTGTTTAAACATTTGACCCAATAACTTTTTATAGGTCAGTCAACTATGAATAAATAAACTCCTGAAGCAATCTAACGCACAAAGAGACAACCAAAATACTAGCAGATGCTCCATCTCAAGAAGTGGACATCTCAGGTTTGAATCCCCAAGTTTTCATGGTACACAGTTGACAGTTCTTGAAGATGGAATTGTGTATCCACAGGGACTAACCTGGTTGATGAAATACCAAAGGCATATCCCAGGTCACAGACAAAAAAAAAAAAGAAGAATTAGAGAGAGAAAGAGAGAGAAGC
The DNA here is from genome assembly GCA_035771175.1 of Paratinospora sagittata. Lineage (NCBI taxonomy): Eukaryota > Viridiplantae > Streptophyta > Magnoliopsida > Ranunculales > Menispermaceae > Paratinospora > Paratinospora sagittata. The sequence continues at coordinate 8,195,911 of CM069596.1, read as the reverse complement.
AACTTAAAAATCTAAATTTTGTTCAAAGTTCAAAAACAATATTAAATTAAATCCAAGTTGCCAAATTAAAACTCATGAATAAATAAATCGGTGATTTGCTCAAATTCTCAGTTCATGAACGTAGAAGATAATAACCTAATTGACGATGGGAAAAACACAAAGATACAATTTTATGTGTTAATAGTTGTGTTTCCTTGTCAATTTTCACCAAACAGAAATAGAAGGAAAAAAAAAAGCCCTATTTCTTTACTTTGAAAAAATGCATCACATAACAATGACCATTGAGAAAAAAAGAAGTTTTTTTTTTCAGGCACAACCTGCAAGTACACATTATAAGGGACATAAGGTGAAAGGCATATCCTTTTTCATCCTATAGTACAAACTTCAGCAAAGATTTAGTATGGAATGCTAACCAGCTTACAAACCACATGAGTCTACCCTCTATCACTCTAAAAGATTAAAGTAATAAAAGTTGAACTGCTCGAAGAATGGCAGTTTTTGGAACTTGGGAGTCCAAGACCTCCTTAATCACATCCATGGAAATAACATATTGTAATACTAATTACTAAAGCAAGATACCAAAAAACCATGAGGTCAAGGCTCTAACACAAACTCAATCAGAAGTAGTAACTAGGTTCTTCTACTATTGAATTTTTTATCAAACATTTAAGTCTGATTCTGTAAAAAGTTCCACCCAAAAGAAGCCTCCAAACTGCCAAGTTAATATAAGTAAGAACTAACAAATCAAATGTGTTTCATGTCGTCAACGACTAATGAAATGGCTACAAAAATGCTACATTGACTACTAGTCAAATTTTATTCCAAGGGAATCAATGAGTATCGACATCCTTTGTTCTCTTTTCAATTTTACTACATATTTCATAGATCTTCAAATTAAATGGTTCTTGATTTGGGTACAGAAAGAATCATGCAGTTTTGTTATGAATGTCAAGATTCCAGGGGCTTATAATTTAGATCCCCTCCATCTTGGTGTTGAATCTGCACTAGGATGTCCCGAACTTGTTAGTAAAGAAAACTTCAGGTAAGCACCATACATTCCAAATAGCCATGTCACATAGTGTTCATTCAAAGCACTTTTCTCCCAAATCTAGAAAAATTGAAATTTTCAGCACTTTTTAAATCTCACTTTCTTGAACATTTGTCTCTTCATTAGCCATCTCAACTTAAAAAAAAAAGGCATAACAAAACAGAAAAAGGGAGTACTCAATGTTTAAGGTTCACACAATTGTGGGGTTTGGAGAAGGGACAATACACATAGCCTTACCTCCACAATTCAAAGGTTGTTTCCGAATTTGAACCCATACCCTCTAGATGACAATGGAGCAACCTTAACCATTGCTGCTAAGCCCGCCCCTCTAGTGGTCATCTCAACTCAAAAAGTTATCTTGGTGTATTGTATGTTCCTCTCGCAGCAACAATATGCTGCAGATTTACTCACATGAGCCAACATGCACCATTGCAAACCTCTAGCATCCCCATCTATTGCCCAGGAACTTCCTCTTCATCCAACTCATCCATGGACCCCTCGCTACCTATCGTCAAGTTGTAGGCACCCTCTAATCTCTCACCTTAACTAGACCTGACATCACGCATGCTGTGAATTGTGAATTGAGCCTGCCAATGCATAATCCTTTCTCATCACATGTTATTGCTCTCAAATGTATCCTACAAAACATTAAAGGCACACTCTCCTACAGTCTCCACTACACCCCTGGTTCTCTTCATATAGAGCCGTTATAGATGCTGATTGGGCAGGGGATTGCCTTGATCGACGATACACGACTGGCTTACGCATTTTCCGGGCTCTAATCCTATTATCTGGTGTTCGAAGCAGTAGCCAACCATTGCTTAGTCCACAAATTGAGCTGAATACCGTGCATTGGCTCATACAACTTTTGAGGTATACTGGTTATGCTCTCTTTTAAAAGAAATTGGAGTCTTCCTATATCATTATTCCACATTATGGATCGACTAGAAATCAGCCATCCTTTTACCATCAAATCCAATCTTTCATGAAAGGACCAAGCACACTGAGGTGGACTACCATTTTGTCCATGAGAAGGTTCTGTGCAAAGAGTTTGAGATCCATTACATTCTTCAATATACCAATATGCTGATATTCTCACAAAGAGTCTTTATCCCCATCAGTTTCTTTTTTTTTTTTAGAAGAAACATATAACTATATTAAATGGAAAGTTAATAGAAATCTGTACGTATTGCACTAGAGGTACAACCTGCAACAACCAAGAACCGACAACAATAACTTCAACACAATCAGCTTGAACCCATAACAATGACAACACTTTCAATCTGTATATCCCCATCAGTTTCAATCGCCTACAATCCAAACTGCGGGTTGTTCCTCCTCCCATCAGTTTGGGGGGGCTCTTAGAGAAAAGATATTTTGAATCTTCTAAAATGTATATGTGTACATCGCGTAACAAATAAGATATTTTGAATCTTCTAAAATGTATAAATGTGTACATCTTGTAACAATTTTTTTCCTGTTGAATTTATTTGGTTGGTAACTTGGAGTGGTCTGCTTGAGGTTCCTTTCCTTTCCTTTCCCATCTTCTTCTCGTTATTTATTCTCTATTCATAATTATTTCGATTTCCACTGTTCTTTTTATCTGATTCTCATCTTTTACTTTCCTTTTTCACTTTTTCCCTTGCTATTTTGGCTTCTAATAAGCATTGCAAAACCTATGTTTTTTTCCAATTATTTTGGCTTTTATTTCATTGGTTATGTCTTTATCAATGTGTCTTAGTTATTTTTTTACAATTATCTGTGTATGGAATCAATTTCGTGGGACAATGGGTTAACAATAGACTATCAATCTTTCAAATCCGTTGTAAGATAATTGTGGGTGCTAATATATTAAATTACATGTTTTTCGATTTCTATATACATCACACATACAGAAAAAAAAAATTATAGTTTATAAGATCTTATGATCCACAATCCGACCCATTAGACACCCTCACTAATCCTATGTAGGATGATCCCAATCTTAACAACCACACACAGGGGTACCATGTCTTTCCTACTTGAATTAATTTTTACGCAACCAAAGGTTACCTTCTAACATGTTGGTAAACATTACAACATTCAAATCAGTTATTATCAAAGGGAATGCCCTTAGTGCAACTACTTATACACAGACTTTTCCATCAAACTCGTATAGTCGTATCATTTTAATAAAAGATATCCAACACCGAAAGTTTCACTTCCTCCATCAAAAACAATCTTGGGGAGCTCAATGATTTATTAGCTTTTGAGAAATAAAAGGCAAAGCACTTAACTCAGTGCAACCAGCAATACCAAATGTACTTAATTCAACTCAACAAAGCCTTTTCCCAACTATATGGGGTTTGCTACATGAATACACTTCCTTCATCCTGCTCTAGAATTGCCAACAATACCAAAATGTACTGACAATACATAATTTATATTGAACAATTTGAAAAAAACCACTTGCTAAAGGTATGAATTTTCATGACATTACATATTAGATGCTAGCAACCAAACATGGAAGCAAACAAACATCCCACAATTATCATGCATGTTTCTTCAACGCATAAGTTCTCCTGCAAGGAGCATTAACAATGATGCCTCAAACAGGAATGCTCAGAATCAGTTTCATGGGGACCTTCCACATTAACCTCATACATTGCCACCTAAGAAAATTTTCAAGAATAACTCTTTTTGTTGACATACTTTAGCTTCAGTATATTAAAATCACTAACTAGTTAAAAGTTTGATTACTCTCGCAAAGGTTTTTTCCTTGATTAGTATAATTAATTAAAATTATGACCCTAATACCAAAATTTTCAAAATTATGACCCATATACCCAACATTCAACAATGATTTTTCCACATAGGCGTTGATTGAATTTTTTTTTTTTTTTTTTTTGCCACGTAGAAGGCGTCTTTTAGAAGACGCCTTCAGCTCAATTTTTATTTTTTTTTAAAGTAAGAAATTTTTAGGCCACAGCCAATCCTCCGGGTTTTTTTCCCGACTGCCACTTGGAGCCCAAGACCGACGAAAGCCCGCTCCCATGTCCTGATGAATTTTTCACCCACCAATCGGAACTTTTAGTTCAAATGAACTAAATTGACTCAGAAAAGCCTTTTGACTAAACCCGGCGGATTAAACCGCGGCAAATCCGCCGGGTTTTTTATTCGTCCGACACTTGGAGAGAGTCCCTTGGAGGGTATTGGGACTCGCTCCAAGTGTCGAACGAATAAAAAACCTGGCAGATTGGCCGCGGTTTAGTCAAAAGGGTTTTCTAAGTCAATTTAGTTCATTTAAACTAAAAGTTTCGGTTAGAGGGTGAAAAATTCACAGGGGCATGGGAGCAGGGTTCCGTCGGTTCTGGGGTTCCGTCAGTTCCGAGGGTCCCTGGGAGGGTATTGGGACTCGCTCCAAGTGTCGGACGAAAAAAATACCCGACGGATTGGTCCCGGTTGCCTCAAACACATTTTCTAAGTCGATTTAGTTCATTTGAACTAAAAGTTCTGGTTGAAGGGTGAAAAATTTACCAGGGCATGGGAGCGGGATTCCGACGGTTCCAGGGGTCCCTAGAAGGGTATTGGGACTCGCTCCAAGTGTCGGACGAAAAAAAAACTCGGCGGATTGGCAGCGGTTGAGTCAAAAGGGTTTTTTAAGTCCAATTTAGTTCATTTGAACTAAAAGTTCTGGGTGGGGGGTGAAAAATTAACTGGGGCATGGGAGCGAGGTTTCGTCGGTTCCGGGGGTCCTTGGGTGGGTATTGGGACTCGCTCCAAGTGTTGGACGAAAAAAAAACCCGGCGGATTGGTCCCGATTGCCTCAAACGCATTTTCTATGTCAATTTAATTCATTTGCACTAAAAGTTCCGGGTGGGGGGTGAAAAATTCACCGAGGCTTAGGAGCGGGGTTCCGACGGTTCCGGGGGTTCTAGGGAGGGTATTAGGACTCTCTCCAAGTGTCGGACGAATAAAAAACACGGTGGATTGGCCACGGTTTAGTCAAAAGGGTTTTCTAAGTCAATTTAGTTCATTTGAACTAAAAGTTCCGGTTGGATGGTGAAAAATTCACCGGGGCATGAGAGCGGGGTTCCGACAGTTCCAGGGGTCCCTGGCAGGGTATTGGGACTCGCTCCAAGTGTCGGACGAAAAATAAACCCGGCGGATTGGTCCTAGTTGCCTCAAACGCTTTTTCTAAGTCAATTTAGTTCATTTGAACTAAAAGTTCCGGTTGCGGGGTGAAAAATTCACCGGGGCTTGGGAGCGGGGTTCCGATGGTTCCAGGGGTCCCTGGGAGGGTATTGCGACTCGCTTCAAGTGTCGGACGAATAAAAAACCAGGCGGATTGGTTGTGTCCTAAATATTTATTACTTTAAAAAGAAAAAAAAATTGAGTCGAAGGTATCTTCCTAAAAGACGCCTTCTACGTGGCAAAAAAAAAAAAAAATTCAATCAGCGCCTACATGGAAAAATCATTGTTGAATGTTGGGTATATAGGTCATAATTTTGAAAATTTTGGTATTAGGGTCATAATTTTAATTAATTATACTAATCAAGGAAAAAACCCCTTGCAAAGGCCATATCTTCAATTTAGGCATCTTACTGCTAATTTATTTTTAATCTCAATAATAATAATATTAGGCAACAATGACATCAATATTAACATCAATAGATAAGACTGTTCAAAATGATTCTAATTTTAAATTGCATTATCACAGTTAAAAATTTATGAAAACTTCTAGTAAGAGTTGATACTTTTCCAATTTATTCTCTATATTTCTAGTTATTTAGTATTTTCAATAGTTAGAAACTTGACGTTTAAAATGCTGCACTTATGATATATGCTCATTAAGTCCATGACAAATGAAGTAGTTGATAATTTGATGTATCAAGTCCATAACTTAAATGCTTACCATTTTATTACTCAAATACATAAAAATAGCATAGAGTTTCTAAATTCATATTTTTCATCATTTACTAATGATACTGCATTTTCATAAAACATTTGTGAAAGTCTTATAATACCTTGAGGCTTGCACCTATATGACACGGAAAAAATCAACGTAATTGTACCACGTGAAGTTCAAAACTTTGGGGTTAGCCAAGACTTTTACCACTGCACCCAAATAGAAAAGGGCCCAAGACCCCACATCGTGGTAGCCCGAAATTGTTTGCTCCACAATAAGTTTTGTTAAAGAAGTTGGGGAAAAAATCCTAAAAGGCAGCATGATTGGTAGCAAACTATACTTGGAAGTGAAGAAACCATCAAAGATGGGAGTCAAAGTGAGTACATGAACACAATGGATATAGACTCAAACCAAGAATTCTTTTGCCAATTTGAACCCATTTGTACATAATTTATGGTGTAAATTTAAAATTATTCAGGGCAACAATGCATAATCCGTATTCATACACAGATAACAGTAAGCAAACAACTAACTAGGAAGCATCAAAAGTGAAAATATTCTAAAACTCAGTAATGAAGAATAAGAAGAGAAAATCCTAGCCACACTACTCAAACACAAATAATCTAGAATAAAGGTACTGCACGAAGATGAAGTGTATCTACAGAATGAAACTATCAAACTTTTATTTTTATTTTTATTTTTGGCCAAGAAACTATCAAATTTAGTTCCACAAACAGCTCTCCAATTAATTTGACTTAAATTTTCCATAAACCAATTGATCTGATAGTTGTAAAACCAAAAAATAGTTCATAGGATTATTATAAGTCTCTGGATAAAGAATTCCCTCTCTAAAAAGGGGAAGAAGGGAATGAGAAGGGATCCATTGCAAGCAGTCTAAAAGTTATTTTATATGAATTTTATCCCCCTTATACTCCCATTTTAGTATTCGATGCTCTAACATCTATGATTGCTGTGATATCTTGCATGTCGTCAATTGTCAAATACATGCACTGTTATCTCATTGCCTTCACCATCTATTCACATTCACAACTTCGAGCTTTGCCCTGCTAATTATTCATTTTTCATCAAAAGATACGACAGTCATGACGATTCGAAGGCAGTATAATAAATTCCGTTCAGATAGGCTAAATCCAAAACTCTAGAATCCAAGCTAAATAGGGCTTTTTCTCACTGAATAATTGAAGGCAGAAAATCCAGCAACTACTGCCTTACAACAAAAATTATACTTTCAAAGAACATCTTCACACGCTTAGAAGCAAATGGAAAAATGAAGTCAAACTATATAATTATTTTTCCTCTTTGCCGGATCATCTACAGTCCTAATTAATGGCAATCAAACACAGATAATTATTATCTCATGAATCGCATAAAAACCATCAGGGAATCGATACGATACAAGTAAATTTGCACTATGCAGTGATCGAAACACTTTGGCGAAAGAAAATTAGGGTGGAAATCTACGAAAGTCCCTATTCAACAAACAAAAAAGAAAAAATAAATAAATCTGATTCCAAAAGGAGTGAGTACCTTATTATAACAAAGCTCTTGCTTGATATGCTAAGATTCGTTGCCATTGAAATTGAAGTGCACCTTTGGGAACGAGGTTTTAAAATTTTCGGGACTGATCATTGATTCCAGCGGTTCAACTCCGAATCCAACAGACGATTCGGTCCATTATAATTATAAAAAAAAAGTGGTGATTACTGTAAAATGGAGGAGGAAACAAAAGAAAAACTCTTGGCAAAAAAAAATAATAATAAAAAGAAGTAAAACTAATCAATAAATAGAGAAAAGCTTTAGTGAAAAAATAAAATAACCAAAAGGCAGTAGCTTAGATGACGGACAAATGAGTATAATTGGGGGTTACGGTCAGGTCTTGAGTTTGAGTCTGAGCATTTTCTTATTTATTCGTCTTTGTTGGAAAGTTCAGTCCAAACGTTTGTATCATATCCAAATCCGAAAGAATTAGTCTGGATCAAAAAAAAAAAGGTGCCTCTCAGTTGTTGAAAAACCACCGAAAATCAAAAAAAATATAAAAAAAATTTATTTTCAAATGATTTAGATTTATACTTTGTTTATTTATCACAAAAACATCCCTATATATAGGTTTTTGCCTATTACCAATCATGGAGGATTAAATTTTATTTATATCAATATAAGTTATTTAAAGGTTACAATTATGCAAAAAAGTTAATTCTATAAATATAATTTATAGGTTATAAAGTTAATTTAAAGGTCATAGAATATAAAATAAGGGTATTCAAATATATTTACAACATTGACAATCGTTCTTTCTCTTTTTCTCGTCCTTAGGTTGTCTACAATCCCCGAGAAATTTCTCTTAAGAAAGAAAATCAAGGTTGATTATAAAAATGGTATTGTAAAGTAGATTTTGTGTTATAATTATATAAAGGGCAACCAAAAATGCAACTTTATACTTACAAATGGATGTTAGTATGGGTGAAAGCATGTGTAATTGTTGATAATTAAGAAAGAAAAGTGGAGTATTGAGCTTATTATGTTTATATAGATTTATTAGGTTCAACTTTTTTTTTTGGAGACCTTCTAATTGCATTCGTCACAAATACTTACTCTACCTACTTAATAAATTTTCAGTAATGATACATAGCAAGTGAGTAGAGTAAGTGTTTTAATAAGCTTTACAAATTTGTATTTCAAGATAGTTTAGATGGAGTTGGTTTACTTCAAATTCTAGAAATTTTAAAATCTCATTTCCCAAATTATTTCCAATTAAAAATGTGGACATAATCATAAACTAATGCATTATTTTTCTTCATATCTTTTCTTTTTTTTTTCTTTTTCTAAAAAATTAGAATAATATAAAAAGGGTAATACTGAAAGCTTGACTAAAAAATAATTTCAGTGCTCTAAAGTATCATACACACCCAATGCATACTCTTTTACATTACCTTAATTTTTTAACAATAATTTGAAATATAAATCAATGGCCACATATTATTTTTCAATAGTAAGTAAGTCAGTCAGTCACAACCATCCAATATACAAGAAGAAAAGGTTTCAAGTGATTTTCTAGATGTTTCGAATAATTGATTAGCATGTATTTTTATACGCTTTCCGGGCATTATCCTTTCAAACAAATAACAACAATTACTAGCCTAACACGTGGCACAAATAGAGACCCTAAATATATTTTGACATGTCAGCTTTTATAGAGGCACTTAAATTTAACTTATTTCTCATAACTTTCTGCCAAAATAAAATAAAATACATATATAATTCTCATAACTAAATACCATGCATCTATATGCGTTGCAATTGCCAACAAGTAAATTTACTTATTTTTTTTAAATAATTTCAATTAAAGTGTTTTAATATCAAATTAAGTCCACCCACCATGTAATCTCTACTCTCATCAAATTATATCTATATATATATAAATTGCAAGCGACCAAAACAAGTTCAACCAGAAGTGTAATAGCTAAGAGATGAGACTGTAGTCTGTATTATCCAAAAAATTCCTATGGTGCTCCTTTATTTTCAATTCCTTCACAATTTGTCCTCATTACAAGCACACTTCCAATGCTCTCTTAACACACAAGCCTACAGCTTCACCTTAATCTCACACTTTGTGCCATGAATGACACAGTAGACAAGTTGGTCATCTTTCTAGCCAAGAGAGATGGCATTGACAAGCTTGTCAAGACCTTCCAATATGTCTCCAAGCTTCTCCACTGGCAAGTTGAGACCACCCACCCTGATATAGCTCATAAAGCCAAGCAATGGGAGGTGGCATCCGGGCTCAGTCGAAAAGCTTTCCGGTCCGGCCGGTTCCTAACCGGCTTCAACACCCTTCGCCGAAACCCAGGCACGAACCCGACCTTCCGGGTCCTCTCAATCTTCGCCAATGGCGGCGAAATGGTCTACTTCTTCTTTGATCACTTCTTGTGGCTGTCAAGAATTGGAGTGCTAGATGCCCGGTTAGCCAGGAGAATGAGCTTTATATCTGCTTTTGGTGAGTCAGTGGGCTATGTTTTCTTCGTTATATCTGACATGATTATTATAAAACAAGGAATAGAAAAGCAGAAGAAATTGATCTTACAGGACCGGGAAGTTTCGAAGGAGAATGCTGCAGACTTGGAGGAGAGTGTTAGGAAGATTAGAGAAGATAGAGTGATGAGGCTGATGGCCACAGCAGCAAATGTTGCTGATTTAGTTATTGCTTTGGCTGATATTGCTCCCAATCCTTTCTGCAACCATGCCGTGACACTGGGGATTAGCGGGTTGGTCTCTGCGTGGGCTGGTTGGTATCGAAATTGGCCAATATCAACCTGAGAAAAATTACCAAAGGTGCATCAAATTTGTAGTAATATTGAATTACCTGAAGATCCTGTGTTTTGAGAGTAAACAAAATTTTCATATCCCTTGAATTGATGATCCTGCAGTAGTAGCTTTTAATAAGACATTAGTAGAAGATTGAACAAAGTTTGATAAAATTCTTATATTTAGATTTATGAAGGTTGAACAAAGTGATTGTTTGATCAAATGTTAAAACTGTGATTTTGCTAATTTTTATGCTCCATCTATAATGTGGATGACCAATGGAAGCATGTATCATATTGAGTGGTTTTCTTCTTATTGAAGAGCCTGTTGACTTAATCTCTAAGTTGAACTTCAACACAAGAACTAATGTCTCTGATCTGCATCAGGCTCATCAAATGCAATTCCCATATTCCGCTTCGACTTCTAGGTCTTGCCTTCGTCTCTAACAAAAGTTACAAAGCCAAAAAAAGAAAAAGAAAACAATCAGATGGAGAAATATAAACTACTAATTTATCAATTGATGTGCACAAGAAGTACTTACCTAAGTAGTTCCTTCAGCTCTTCGACCTGCTTCATAAGATCATTTTGCTTTGTGAGAAGTTCTACCAAAATCTGCAGCAGGAAATTGATATAACAAGGTTGCACCACCAGAAGGCTAAACTATAAGCATGTTTTTATGTAACTCACCGCCTTTATCTCCCCAAGTCCAGCTTCCAGCTCCTGAGTTTTTTGGGGAAATGGATTACCAACGTATGTTGTTTGATGATGGCTCTCAGGATTTTCATGTTCTCTTGCCTCTATATCGTTGGCACCAGTAGTTTCAACATCACCCTGCATCAAATTAAATCAATTAATAGTCCAGCCTTGGGGTCTGAAAATGGTTTTGGTGAGCCAAACAATTGATCCAATTAAGAGCGTTAAGAATATTGCACCTTCAAGGATTGAGAACATCTCAAAAGATAACGCAATTGGGTACTAAGTTAATTGTGGAACTATGTAAATAAGGTGTAGCCATGCACAAGGCTCCCGCCTTTACAATTGTGATGTTGAGCTTTCTTCTAATTCTCATACTGTTTGTGCTAAACCCACTTCTCTTAATTGTGATTTCCACCCTAACCGTACCTCTAAGCCTCAACCACCTAAACTCGGCCTTACCCCAAGGACCCATTGTCACGGTCATGTTGTCCCATGCGCCGTCATGTCTTTTTCTTTGCAATCGGGGGTATTTTTATAATTTTGGGGCCAGTATGATTGGCTTAACATTTTGATGTTTCCTTTTGGGATTAGGGTAAAAGCTTAAGATCTACCCTGTAGGGGAGGTGGTAGTCGCCTAGAGGTAGTGCTTAGGTGTCCCCTACAACCGAGTGTCCCTTGTAAAGCTACCAACGTCTGTCCCTCGTGGCTGCTTGCTATTGCTAGCTGTAGTACTCTAGCGATACCTACTCCCCTAGGGTGTGTGTGTATTCCTTTCGTGTAAACACCAATTGTACAACATTTACTTGAGATTATTACAAATATACTTCCAATTACTTGTTGCATGTTCTTGTGTGTGTTATTGCTCTTTATTTGCAGATAGGTTGACCCTGTTACTTGATATTACCAGGTGTCGCACGAGTGTTGCCTTGCCTCATTGACTCGCCCGTGACAAGTGGTATTAGATATTAGAAAGAAAATGGCTACATAAAATAGGTCAACTAAGGAAAGGTTGGAAGAACTAGAAACCCAAGCAGTGCGGTCTACTGAGATGGCAACTACGTTGGAGCAACTAGTTACGAAGATTGAGTTACTTGAAAAGAGTCACCAATCATATAGCGAATCTATAGACGCTATGGGTGAGGAAACCCATAGTGCGTTCCAAGAGGTTCGAGGGCAACTCGATGATATGAATGCTAGGTTGAATGTCCTCATCAAACTAGCTGGCGCAACTGGTCCGAGGGAGACCAAGAGTAGGAAAAAGATGAAGATCCCAGAACCAAAGCATTATGGCAAAGCTCGAGATGCAAAGGAATTGGAAAATTTCTTATTCGATCTTGAACAATACTTTAAGGTGACAAAACCAGAGACCGAGCAAGATAAGGTCTCTATGGCTACCATGTATCTAACTAGTGATGCCAAGTTATGGTGGCGAAACCGTTGCAGAGACATTGAGAACGAGTTGGTTACAGTTGATACTTGGGAAGATCTCAAGAGAGAACTCAGACATCAATTTCTTCTGGAGGACGTGGGGCTCTTAGCTAGGCAGAAGCTTAAGAGACTCCAACACACAGGTACCGTTCGGGAGTACGTGAAGCAATTTTCTACTCTCATGCTCGACATTCAGGGCATGGCAAAGGGAGATAAATTGTTCTTTTTCTTGGATGGATTGAAGCCATGGGCTCAGACTGAGCTGCGAAGGCAGCGTGTTGAAGATCTCGCGTCTGCTCAAGCCACCGCTGAGAGATTGAATGATTATAATGCAAATCTGGGTGATAAGAAGAAACCCACAAATGGCAATAACTCCAAACCTCACTCAGGGAAGGACGAGGGTAGTGCAAGTAAGCAGAAGAGCCAATTTAACAAGGGAGCTTCGTCTTCCAAGTAGACATCCACGTCTTCTGCCTCAACGGCCACTTCCAAGACAAAGCCATTGAAGTGTTTCTTATGCTCGGGACCACATCGAGTTGTCGTTTGCCCTCAGAAGGGTTCGTTGAATGCTTTGCAATCAGAAGGAACTTCCCAATCACATGCTTTGGAGAATGAGTCAGATGAACTGAGGATGGGTGCTCTCCGATTGTTGAATGCCTTAAAGGGGCAAGTTCCAAGGAAGCAGATGGGTGTGTCTAAAGGATTGATGTTTGTTGAACTCAAATCAATGGTAAGACAACGCGTGCTATGGTGGACACAAGAGCCACTCATAACTTCGTTGTTGAAGGTGAAGCCGAACGCTTGGGTCTCAAGTTGGAGGGTGGCTCAAGCAAGATCAGAGCAATTAATTCTGTTGCGAGACCTATCCATGGGATTGCGAACGCCGTTCCTACAGAGGTGAGGAAGTCGTCAGGGAGGACCAACTTTATGGCCATTCCCATGGATGATTTTAAGGTGATATTGGGCATGGAGTTCTAGCATGAAGCTAAGGCAGTACCAATGCCTTACTTGGAGACCTTGTGTTTGTTGGGAGACTTTCCTTGCATGGCTCCAACGACGGTGGTTGAACCGAAGGACAAGAGAATTTCTGCTCTCCAGCTCAAGAGAGGTCTCAAAAAGGGTGAGGAGACATACTTGGCTACATTAGTAGTAGGCAAACAGGAAGAGGCTTCACAGCCAGTCCTAGCCGCAGTGGTGAAGCTACTTGCGAGTTTCAAGGATGTGATGCCTAAAGAACTTCCAAAGCAACTTCCTTCACGAAGACCCATTGATCACAAGATTGAGTTGATTCTCGGGGCAAAACCGCCCGCTAGTACTCCTTATAGGACGGCACCTCCGGAGTTAGCGAAGTTGAGGAAGCAGTTGAGTGAGCTGATTGACTCGGGCTTCATTCAACTGTCGAAAGCTCCTTATGGGGCACCTGTTTTGGTCCAGAAGAAACACGACGGAAGTTTGCGGATGTGTGTTGACTGTAGGGTGTTAAACAAGGTAATTGTCCGAAACAAGTATCCCATTCCTTTAATTGTTGATCTGTTTGATCAACTTGGTGCAACTCGTTACTTTACGAAGCTTGATTTACGGTTTGGGTATCATCAAGTTCGAATTGCAGAAGGAGATGAACGTAAGACCACTTGCGTTACTCGGTATGGAGCATTCGAGTACCTGGTGATATCGTTTGGCTTAACCAATGCTCCAGCTACCTTTTGCACCTTGATGAATGAGATATTCTACAAGTATTTGGACAAGTTCGTGGTAGTGTACCTTGATGACATTTTCATATACAACCCTACTCTGGAGGAACATATGGAATACTTGAAGATTGTGTTCAAGTTGCTGCGAAAGAATCACCTCTATGTGAAGGAGGAGAAATGTTTTTTTGCTTAGAAAAAGATTGCGTTCTTAGGCCACTATATTGGTGGTAGCAAGCTGAAGATGGACATGGCGAAAGTTCGTGCTATCCAAGAATGGAAGGCGTGCTATCCAAGAATGGAAGGCCCCAACAACAGTGTCTGAGTTGCGGTTTTTTCTCAGTTTGGTGAACTACTATCATAAGTTCATCAAAGGTCATTCTGCACGAGCAGTGCCTTTAACTGATCTATTGAAGAAGGATCAACCGTGGGTTTGGTCAGAAGAGCGTCAGCGTGCATTTGATGACCTGAAACAGGCAGTGATAGAAGGTATTGTCCTTGCTCTTCCTGAATTAAGCAAGCCCTTTGAAGTACATACAGATGCTTCAGATTTTGCACTTAGTGGAGTGTTAGTCCAGGAGGGACATCCTTTGGCTTATGAGAGCCGAAAACTTTCTGAAGTTGAGCGTCGTTACACAACTCAAGAGAAAGAGTTACTAGCGGCGATCCATTGCCTTCGGACGTGGAGGCGTTACTTGTTGGGTTCGAGGTTTGTTGTGAAGATAGATAATGTGGTTGTTTCACATTTCTTGACCCAGAAGAAGCTTACCTCGAAGCAAGCTCGATGGCAGGAGTTCCTTTCAGAGTTCGACATGGTACTTGAATATAAGCCTGGGCGAACTAATCAAGTTGCAGATGCACTAAGTCAAAAGGCAGAGCTTGTTACACTGTCAGTTGAAGCTCAGAGGAGCTTCACAAAGCTGCAAACTACCTTGCATGCCAAAATCAGAGACGGGTTGTACATGGATCGTCAGGTCAAAACTCTCTGACCACTAGTGGAAGCCGGTCAGACGAGATGATTCCATATTAAAGACGGGTTGCTTGACACTAAGGGGGGGCGTCCCTATGTACCTCGCACTAGTGGACTTCGCAGGGAGTTGATGCATGAGTGTCGTGACACTCAATGGGCAGGTCATCCGGGTAGTCACCGCACTTTGGCCCTACTTGAGCGGGGCTACTATTGGCCGAATATGCTGGATGATGTCACTGAGTATGTCAAGACTTGCCTTACTTGTCAGGAGGACAAGGTGGAACGAGACAGACTGACGGGGCTTTTAGAACCACTGTCGGTGCCTCATTGCCCGTGGGAGAGTGTGACGATGGACTTCATAGTTGCTTTGCCAAAAGTGGGGGAGTTTGGTTCCATTATTGTGGTAGTGGACTGATTTTCGAAGTATGCTACCTTCATTTTAGCTCCTAGGCATTGCTCAGCAAAGAAGACAGCTTATCTTTTCCTGCGTCATCTGGTGAAGTATTGGAGTGTGGCTCAGACCATTGTCAGCAACAGAGATTCGAGGTTTACTAGGCGTTTCTAGACAGAGCTCTTTAAACTCTTGGGATCTCATATGAACTTTTCAACCAATTGACATCCCCAAACAGATGGCCAAACGGAGAGATTCAATACATTACTAGAGGAGTACCTCAGGCACTTTGTTAGTGCCAACTAGAAGAATTGGGTGAACTTGCTAGATGTTGCTCAGTTTTGTTTCAATTTGCAGCGGAGTTCTTCAATCTCGAAGAGTCCTTTTGAGTAGGTATTGGGCCAACAACCTCTTACACCTCACACAGTAGATATGGGGTACACTGGAAGCAGTCCATGAGCGTATCAATTTGCCAAGGAGTGGCAGAAGACCAGTGAAGTTGCACGAGCATACCTTGAGAAGGCCTCTAGAAGAATGAAGAAGTGGGCAAATCAGAAGAGGAAGCCTGCATCTTTCCAAGTGGGAGATCAAGTCTTCATCAAGCTTCTGCCTGATATCATGAAGTTCTTTAGAAAGGTGAACAAGAAGTTGGTTTGCAAGTATGAAGGGTCATTTCCTATCACAGAGCGAGTTGGGAAAGCTGCTTATCGGATCAAGTTACCTTCTTAGTGGCGGAATCTTCATTCAGTGTTTCATGCTAGTAACTTGAAGTCGTGTCATGTTGATCGAGAGGATCCGGTTCATGGTTGTTCTTCAAGACCAACAACAAATGTCAAGTGCAGACCTGATCGTGAGGTGGAGTATATTGTGGTTGATTGGCAAGCTCCAGGACCTTCACAGAAGCAGTTTGAGTCAGAGTATTTAATCAAGTGGAAGGGCCTGCCTAAAGCTGAAGCCAATTGGGAACCAGCTAGTTCGCCGATGCAATATGAAGCATAAATCCTCAAATACTTAGCCAGTTCGCCAACAAGGGTGTCCTCGACTTAAGTGGGGGAGTCTGTCACGGTCATGTTGTCCCATGCACCATTATGTCTTTTTCTTTGTAATTGGGGGTATTTTTGTAATTTTGGGGGCTGGCCTCACATTTTGATGTTTCCTTTTGGGATTAGGGTAAAAGCTTAATATCTACCTTGTAGGGGAGGTGGTAGTCGCCTAGAGGTAGTGCTTAGGTGTCCCCTACAACCGAGTGTCCCTTGTAAAGCTACCAATGTCTATCCTTTGTGGCCGCTTGCTATTGCTAGCTTGTAGTGCTCTAGTGATACCTGCTCCCCTAGGGTGTGTGTGTATTCCTTCGTGTAAACACCAATTGTACAACATTTACTTGAGATTAATACAAATATACTTCTAATTACTTGTTGCTTGTTCTTGTGTATGTTATTGCTCTTTATTTGCAGATTGGCTGACCCTGTTACTTGATATTACCGGGTGCCGCAAGAGTGTTGCCTTGCCTCATTGACTCGCCCATGACACCATGCTTGTGCTGATGTTAATTTTGCGCCGTCAATTTCTGATGGTGCGAGTAATGTTGTTGGTCAATCTGAGGCTGGGGTTAAATATCGTGGGGCGTCATGCATGAGGATGCTTGATGATGGGAACGGGGTCTGTGAGGATGGTTCAAAATATGTTGGTTCCTTAGGCACATTGAAACCACTGTCGAAATTCTCTAAAAGATCCAAAAGCGTAGTCCGGAAAAAAAGTAGTATTGTGTCAAGGAAGGGGGCAAAGTCTGATGGTGAAACTATTATCAAGAACAAGGCAGAGAAACATAAAGATGCTAAGAGGACCTTTCCTGTTAATCAATGAAGATCCTCCCTTGGAATATTAGGGGGTGTGGTTCGAGGAAGAAGCGGTGCCTTATCAAGTGGATGATTTGTAGGCTCAAGCCTGATATTTTAATCCTTCAAGAGACTAATAAAAGGGAGTTGCTAGATCGAGGGTTGATTAGTCAGTTGTGGAGCGTCGAGTTTAAAAGTTGGGTTGTCTTACCTGTTGTTGGTTCTTCGGGTGGTTTGGCTATTATCTAGAATTCTAGATTTGTGCACGTTGCTCAAAGCTTGATAGGTGGGTTCTTTGTCTATATTCAAATAGTGGAGGAGGGGAAGGATCCATGGTGGTTGTCTGGTGTGTATGGTCAGCCGGTCTACTTGGATAGGGAATTTTTTGGGACGAGCTTGCTAGCCTTAGTGTTATTTGTGGGGATAACTGGTGTTTGGGTGGTGATTTTAATATTGTGACGAACATTGGGGAAAAGATTAATAACCCAAGATTAACCACAAGCATGCAAATGTTTGACGCTCTTATTGGGGAGCTCGAGCTTAAAGACCCCCCCTCTCCTGAATGTTCGAGTTACTTGGTCTAATTTTTGTGAAAATCATATCTATTGTAGACTGGATCGCTTCCTCTTGACCCAAGGTTGGGAGTCCTTGTTTCCGTTCTGCAGACAAGAAGCTCTACCAAGAATTGTTTTTTATCACTGTCCTATTTGTCTTGACTCCACTATTGTTCGTTGGGGTCCCTCCCCTTTTCAATTTGAGAACGCTTGGTTGCATCACAATGACTTCCCTCCTTTAATTGAGCAGTGGTGGCCTTTGGTGGGTGCTTTTGGTCACGAAGGTCATAGATTCATGATTATGCGGGCTAAGTTGAAAAAAGTTATTAAAGATTGGAATCAGGTGGTCTTTGGGACAAATTTTAACAGGAAAAAAGATTTGGAAGAGTTGATTAGGTGTCTTGACTTTCTGGAGAGCCATAGTATGATTTCAGCGGAGGATATTGCTCTTCGGTTGAGGGCCAAATCAGAGCTTGTCGATATGTGTTTGAGAGAGTCTGGGATGGCTTGGCAGAGGACTAAGATCCAATGGATGAAAGAGGGGGACTCTACACACTGAATTCTTCCATAAGGTTCTTAGCAGCAGAAGGGCCAAGGGCTTTATTCCTAAGGTTGAAAAAGATGATGGTTCCCTGGTTGAGGACCAAGAAGGCATTGCTGAGGAGTTTATTCATTACTTCTCCAACCTGTATTCTTCGCAGGGTGTGCATGATTGGGTTGTTGAGGGAATTGATTGGTATCCGCTTGATGAGGTCGAGAGGGAGTGGATTGAATGTCCTTTCGAGGAGGACAAGGTGTTTTTGGCTATGAAGAGTTGTTGTGGCAACAAAGCGCCTAGTCCGGATGGGTTCACCATGGTGTTTTACCAGCAGTTCTGGCATATTCTCAAAGGTGATGTTATGAGGGTGATGCATGATTTTTATAGGAATGGTGTGGTCAACATTAGCACCAATGAGACCTACCTTTGCCTAATTCCTAAGAATAGGGAATCGTGGCACCCAAATGCATACAGACCCATTAGCTTGGTCTCAAGTCTTTATAAGATTATTTCAAAAACATTAGCCCTTAGACTTTGAGTCATCCTCCACAAAACGGTTGAAGAAACCCAATTTGCCTTTGTTCATAACCGCCAAATTCTTGATGCAGTCTTAATTGCGAATGAAGCGATGGATGATTGTCGTTCCCGCAATCTCAATGGGGTTATCTTCAAAGTGAATTTTGCTAAAGCTTATGACTCTGGTACTCGGTAGCGTTTGTGGATTTGTGGGTGTCTGCGATCAATGAATTTTTCAGTTATTATTAATGGCAAGCCTACTGGTAAGTTCAATGCCAGTAGAGGTCTTAGACAGGGTGATCCTATCTCCCCCTTTCCTTTTACTCTAGTGGTGGATGTGTTGGGCCGAATGATGTCAAAAGCTTGTCTCTCAGCAACAATTCAAGCGTTCTCTGTGGGTAGGAATGGTTGTGTTGTATCACATCTTCAGTCTGCTGATGATACGCTTTTCTTTCTTCATGATGATGAAGCTAATGTTGAGAACATGATTTCCTTGTTCCAGTGCTTTTGTTCCATGTCAGGCCTCAAAGTTAACATGGATAAAAGCCAAATTGCAGGTATCAACATTGAGCATAGTTTGCTGGTGCGTTTGGCTTCTAAAATTGGTTGTACTCTTGGGACTTGGCCTCTGAAGTATCTTGGAATACCCTTAGGGGGAAATCCGCTTCGTCAGTCTTTCTTGGACCCCATTGTGTCTAAAATTTCTCATAGGCTGGATGGGTGGAAAAGAAGGTTTCTTTCTAGGGGTGAAAGACTTGCTCTTATCAACTCAATTCTGTCAACAATCCCATCTTATTTTTTATCCTTGTTTTGAATCTCAGTCGGTGTGGCTAAGATTATTGACAAGAAGATGAAATCATTTTTATGGAAAGGGGATGACAGTTTTAGTGGTTTACACTTGATCAGCTGGAAAGTGGTTCAAAGACCTATTGACAAAGGAGGGCTTGGCATTGGGAATATTGCTCTTCGTAATAGTGCGTTGTGTGGGAAGTGGGTTTGGAGTTTTCTTAAGGAGAATCAGTCTTTTTGGGCTCGAATTATCATCAGCAAGTATGGGTCGATTGATTTCTGTAGGAGAGCTGTCCTTATTATCAGATCTACATTACATGCCCATGGAAATTTGTGATCTCTATTCTTCCTGACATGTGCCCCTTCTTATGTCCTCTTGTTGGTTATGGGAGTTTATTTAGGTTTTGAGAGGATAGGTGGATTGGTGACTCCCCTCTCTCCGACCTTTTCCTAGACTCTACCACATCTCGGCCTTCCCAAATTTTCCCATTTCTTTTCTATTTGTGATCTTACTAAACCCATCCATTGAGACCTCTTCCTCCCCCCCACCCTTACTCCTGGCCAATAGTCTGAGTTTTCTTCCTTGTCGTCTCTTTTGAGTCTTGTCCATCTTTCCTCGGGTCAGGATAGGTTTATTTGGTCTTTAAACTCCTCAAACATTTTTTCCACCAAGTCATTTTTCCACCAATTGATTGACCATGTTTCTTTCCCACCATTTCCCTTAGCTCAATGCATTTGGAAAGCTAATGTACCATCCAAAGTTAAAGTGTTCGGGTGGATCTTGGCCCACAACAAGCTCGACATAGGTGATTTGCTTCAAAGGAAACTCCCCCATGTTGCCTTGTTACCTCATTTCTGCCCTTTATGTCTTGATGGTGTTGAAAGTGTTGATCATTTGTTCTTTAGATGTTCTTTTACTTCTAATGTTTGGAAGGAATGGTATTTAAGGCTTGGTGACTTGTTTTCAATTCCCTCATCATGCGATGAGTGCTTGTCTTTGGTGAACGTGCATCGCCTTAGTGGCAACAGGATGGAGGTGATGAGATTGGCTACGTGGGCTACTATTTGGTCTATTTGGTTGGAACGTAATCAACGCATTTTTAATGACAAAGCCAAAAGCATACGGACTCTAAGGAATGACATCATCCTTTTGGCTAGCTCGTGGATTGTTTCTTTTAAAATTAATGGGGCTTACTCGTTGAACGACTTGGCTAGAGATTGGGGAGTTGTCTGAGTTAGGGGATGTTCCTGTTGGGAGTCTTGTTGTTTCATGTTTGGATATTTTTGTGATGCTTAGGCCTGTTGTGTATGTGGTGTACTTCTGGTACCCCTTGTGTCTTTGTGTTTTCTTTGCATGTTGTGCTTGTACTGCCTGCTTTATTATTAATGCAATGTTTTGTTTCTCTCCCAAAAAAAAATGCAATCCCGTAGAATGTTTCATACCAAAAACCATTCTTTGCACACACCAACAGGCCTTAATATGTATTCTAACTCTGTACCAAACAAAGCCACTACGAACAACTTTTTGCTTGTCCAAGTCCTGAGTTACTATCCACAATGATACAATATTAACAAACACACAGTTAACTACCTCCAATTGAACCAATGGTTAGACATATGATACGCAAGCTTTGAGGTCATGGGCTTAAACCCCAAACTACTTACCTATAAAAAAATGCCTCCAATTAAATCATACAAGTACTACATGAAATGGCTAATGACAATAATTGCATTTACACTATATGGACTGTTGAGACAATAATGTCTTTATACCAGCAGCCAAAACCTTGTGACATCAACTGAATGAAGCCCCTCTTCATCATTGTACCTTGATTCTGCTCCTTCAGAGTGGAAAGTTGGTGAGGTATGCCAACACTTCCAAGTCCAATGAAACATTTACCAAACCAGATCCTCAATCTCAAAATTGTCTAAGAACTTCTTACGAAGTTGAACCTACATCATGATCACTCACCACTAAATCAACATATCATGTTAAGCAATTACACCAATGCAATTTCACTTATCACATTGTTACGAACAATGCCCCAAGTACATAACTTTTCCATACAGTAGCGTTGACTGCTGAATATATAAAATCACAATATTGGTACCCACAGGAGCCGTGAAAATTCCTCTTATCCATCTTCTAAGATTTTCTAGATCAAATTAGATTTATGGTGGAGCATTGGAAGAACATCCAATTTTGGGAAGGTATTTGCGCTGGGGAGTCCAGCTCGGTGGAGTCCTTTTCCTAGTTATACTATCTTTCCTCATTCCATAATAGGAAAGCTCCAATGCTTCTTGCACAATATGAATTTCAAGGAGGCAACCTTTTGCATTGGATTTCCACTTTCATATTAATCTTCATGAAAGAGAATACACATAGTGAGGAAACCTTCTCTCTTGGCTTGAAGAGATTCAAATCAGAAGCAAAGTCAGTGACGGAAGGTAATGGGCCCCCAAGCCCTCAAGTCAATACTTCTCTTGATCAATTTTCAGGCATCAAATTGATAATTCAGCTTTCCTAGTGTTTCCTTATTTTTTCCATATGAAGGCCAACGTCCGTAAAAAGGTTAAGATTTTCAGGTGGTCAGCAGCTCATAAGAGGATAAATAATTATGATATATTACAAATCAGAAGCAAAGTCAGAGATAGATGGTATTAAGTTTAAGGTTTCCTTGTGGACATCATATGGAATCAGTTCAGACTTCAGAGATCATTTAGGGTCTGGTCTTCTTAGTGCAGCCTGTTATTTCACTCCCTGGGTTGAGGACCTCTTTTCTCATTCTCACTGACTTTTTGACCTTTTGATATTTACATTTTCTTTCCTATCAAAATAAATATATAAAACCTTCTTCAGTAAGTGGACCATTCTTTCGCTATGAGAAAATTTGAATTGGTGACCCTCTTTCTGTTCGTTACCATAAACAAATATGTTCCTGACATTCAAATGGTGAAGTATCGGATTGTGTTTGCGAGACAATATCAAGAATATCATTAACCCTCTACCAAAAACTCTCTTCTTCTTTTTTCGGTTTCAAATGAGTAAGCTTTATTTAAGATACCTACCGTATTATTACGCTCGGAATTTTCTTCTGAAGCCAGACTATTATTTGTCCCACTACTGGACTTGGGTTCTTTCCCACATACTACCTGCAAAAGACAAACTAAATATCCATTTTAGATACACAAAGAGGAATCGATCAGGTCTAGTTTCATGTGATCAGAGATTGAATCAACAAAATGCTTACCTGCAACAATTCTGTAATTTCTGGGTCGTTCCATGGTCCAGTATCATTCAGTAGGCAGCCTCCAAATTTAGGGCATGTACAATTTCCACCAAGAAAGCTTGGCAAATTACTGATGAAATCATTGAAAAGATCAATAAAATAAAAATCTTTTGAACATTCACGGTAATAAGATGCTTCAATAGAAAAGCCATACAATATAAAGTTTATGAATAAAAATTGGCTATGGTACCTTGGGTCGATAACTTCTACAAGATTGCTTTTATAATTGCTACCCAATACCTGCAAATATACACTAAGAAGATAAATTAGATAACTCAAAATTGTTTTCCGGGATTAAGGCAATTAACGGTCTCTTACTCTATTTTTGTCAAAGGGCAGCCCAGGGGGAAGATTATGGGTGAGAGGGGATTAAGGCAGGGCAATTCATTGTCCCCGTTTCTATTCACTTTAGTGGCAGATGCCCTGGGAAGAATGTTGGATAAGGCGAAGGAAGCAAACTTAATTGAGGGTTTTGTGGTATGGCGGGAGAAAGTGGAAGTAACTCATTTGCAGTTTGCTGATGACACTTTGATCTTCTTGGACGGGAATGCGGAGAGCATCATTATGCATCCATGGTTGTCAAATGCTATTGTTGGATGTTTGGTATGGTTATCAACATGGCGAAGTGTCAGCTGGCGGGGGTTTCAGTACATCAGGATTGGTTGGGGGAGATGGCAAACAAAGTTGGATCTTCTATGGGTTGTTGGCCTATGTAATACTTGGGCACGCCTTTAGGTGGTAATCCGTCCAAACTTGATTTTTGGGAGCCAATGATTTCCAAAGTGCCGAAGAGGTTAGATGGGTGGAAGAGGAGTTTTCTATCCAAAGGAGGATGGCTTACCCTTATTAAATCGGTGTTGGACGCTCTTCCAACATATTACTTATCTGTTTTCAAGGTGCCTGTGAAGCTGGCGGATCGAACTGAGAGGCTCATGAGGGATTTTCTATGGGAAAATGATGATAAGGTGCAGGGATCACACCTGGTGGCATGGAGTATTGTATAGAGGAAGATCGAGCAGGGAGGGTTGGGTGTTGGGAATATAGTTAAAAGGAACAGAGCCTTGGTTGGTAAGTGGTTTTGGAGATTCCCACGAGAACATGATCAATTATGGAGGAGGGTGATATGCAGTAGGCACGGACTCCAAGACAGCTGCAGGGATGTTGGGCTTGCACTTAGAACGACATATAGGTGCCCATGGAAATTCATTTCTTCTGTTTACCCAACTTATTTACCCTTGATCAGACTTAAACTTGGGAGAGGAGGTTCCATCTGTTTTTGGGAAGACCTATGGTGTGGGAACAAAGCCTTTCAGAACCTGTTTCCTAATCTTTACCAGCGTTCATTTTACCATAATAAACCCATCTCGGATTTTAGGAGAAGTCAAGACCCTAGGTGAGAAGCCATTGGGGGGTGGGATCTGCACTTAGCAAGTAATTTCTTCCCCCAGGGGGAGCGGGATGTTGATTCCCTTTTTAGTATACTTGAGGGGTGTGTCCTATCCGGGGATAATGACAGGATTCTTTGGCCATGGGACCCAACGGGCAATTTTACCTCTAAATCCCTCCACACAGCTATCCTTGATGATCTATTATCCCTTCATTTCCACATTATAACCTCATCTGAAAAGCACAAGTACCATCTAAAGTTAAATTCTTGGGTTGGGTAGTGCCCATGGAAAGATAAACACTGGTTATATGTTGCAAAAAAGATTTCTGAATATGTGTTTGTCTCCATTTTGGTGCTATGTAATCAAAACATGGAATCCATTGGCCATTTATTTTGGAGTTGCCCATTCTCTAAAGAGGTCTGGCTTAGGTGTTGTCATCACTTCCCTGTTATGCGGGTGAGGAGGTTGATGAAGAGAAATTTTGTTTATTCCCTTTCATTAATAGCATTCAATCGGGATGGAGAGGCCATTGGCAAGTGGTTTGTTTGGCGGTGCTTTGGTCTCTATGGAAGGAGAGGAATTCAAGGGTTTTCGATGAGGATGCGCCCCAGGCTGTCTTAGTTTGAGAGAATTCCCATCTGCTTGCCTCATTTTGGGTTGGCAATAGCAGTTTGTCTAAGGGCTACGTTTTAAGCGATTGGCTTAGAGGGTGGGGCAATTTTGTATAACCATAGGGAAATGGCCAAGGTTGGCTGCGATGTACAGTCATTTTGGAACCTGATTTTATGAATATATACGATACTCTTTTGTCTCTTTAAAAAAATAAAAAAAAATGTCTTTCAGGATAAGAAAAGCGTGCAAGCATCCTTGACTTCCCACTCGAACAACACCATAAGAACTAACAATGGCCAACGGAAGAATCCTTACCTGAACCTTTCTCAATGTCCGCGCATCCAGAAAAGCCACAAGTGCTTTCCACAAAACCCTAAATCCAGATCCAGCATTCACAATAAAAAGTTGATGAAGAGTCTGGAAAGAAATAAACTGTTAGCATAGGTCCAGTGGACCAGAGTTACGAGAAAGCCTGATTTGTTTGAAATAAATTCTTGTACACTCTAAATGAAATCCAACTTAGTTATCTGCGAACAATAGAGACAATCTACTCCAAAAAAGAAATGCCATTACAATTTATGCTTATGCATTGTAAAACACTCCCCTTCAGATGGGTTGCACCATTATGATTTCACCAAAAATCAACCTAGTTGATCATACTAAAGATTTATAAACTCATGAAATTCAATTTATAATTTGTCTAGTTGATCATTTTGCCCAAGTTAATGTTCCAAAATGCACTACTATTTTGTAAAGAAATTTTTTTTTTCTTTTTCCACGAAGGGACTATCCATAAAAAAAAAAAAATTCAATCTAAAATTTGTGACCTAATCAAATTAATCTCAAAATTAATAATGAAAATAGATACTTCGTAATTGTTCATCACCTATACTATCTTTCATGATGTATGAAATGAAATAATATTTAGGAAGCTTTCAATATTTAACTTTGAGTTTCTTTCTCCTTTCTAGTCAAGCTTCCTTGTCTAAGGAATCTATCTGTCTATTTTGGTATTTTAATGGTAGTTTAGATAGTTTCTGAATTCGTTTATATTATTTAATGTAATTAAAAAGTGTCTAAATAGAGTTTTAATAGCATTAGAAAGTTGCTATAACGTTCTAGATAGCTTAGGAAACTTATTTTTAAGTGTTTTAGGAAGTTTCTAAGTTGTTTCAAGGGAGTTATCTTTATAAAGAGCTTCAATTACGAAAATATATCATTCATTCAATCAATTTTATTAATTATCTTTCTCTTTGAGAGTAAAATTTAGTTTCTAGTTCTTTTTCTTCTTTTTTCAATTTTCTCTTGAATCCATTGAGTCGAATACGCTTCCGCTACGTAAGTGGTATCAAAGCCTCAATTGAGAGCCTGCTACTTTCTTCATCATGGTTGAAAACCATTCAACTTGTGTAACACATGAGCAATTAGATCAAAAGTTCAAGGACAAGAACATTGTATGCTCATGAAGTTGTAAGTTAGCACCTAGTAGTCATTTATCTGCCGCTAAAACATATGGATGACTGCTATCCCACCCTTCAAAACCTTCACGACCTCATTATACACATCTGTCCATATGTTTTAGCAGCTAGATGACTATTGGGTGCTAAGTTAGGGTCATATAAGGCTGTAAGTTTATGAGAAAGTTGTGGGAAAGATGTAGTTGGCTTGTGGGGGTTGGAATATGAGTTAAAAAGGTATTGGGAAGAGGGGGCAGCAATATGGGAGTGTTGTTTGGAGGTTGCAGCATGGCGAAAAACGTGTTTGATCGCCTTTGAATGGTTCGGCCAAGTCTTCTCCTTCTCTTTTCTTCCCATAGTGCTTGTCAATGTAGGAGATCATCATCTCTTACAACTTCATGAGCAAACGATCTTCTTGTTCCTTGAACTTTTGATCTACCTGCTCATGTGTTACACAAGTTGAATGGTTTTCAACTATGATGAAGAAAGTAGCAGGCTCTCAATTGAGACTTTGAAACCACTTACGTAGCGGAAACGTATTTGATTCAATGGATTAAAGAGAAAATTGAAAAAAAAAAACAAAAAAAAAACAACTAGAAACTAAATTTTACTCTCAAAGAGAAAGATAATTAATAAAATTGATTGAATGAATGATAATTCGTAATTGAAGCTCTTTATAAAGATAACTCCCTTGAAACAACTTAGAAACTTCTTAAAACACTTAAAAATAAGTTTTCTAAGCTATCTATAGCATTATAGCAACTTTCTAATGCTATTACAGCTCTATTTAGACACTTTCTAATTACATTGAATAATAAAAATGAATTTAAAAACTATCTAAACTACCACTAAAATACCAAAATAGAAAGATTCCTTAGACAAGGAAACTTGACTAGAAAGTAAAAAGAAACTAAAAGTTAAATATTGAAACCTTCCTAAATATTATTTCATGTCCTACATCGGTTCACTGGGCTATGAATATTAAAACAAACTAAATGTAGAAATTTTATTTATTGTTTAAGAACTCAACATTCCCTATTATATACGGTCAGGGCTACATGAATCTGCTTCCTCCACTATGCACTATCAAGGGCTAAGTCAATAGTTATATTACAAGCAATTATGTCTTTCTTAATTATTTCTATCCATGGTATTTAGATCTCCTTTTGCCTTCTATCGTTACCATGAATTGTTAATAAGTCCATGGTTCTCAATTGGCAGTAATGGTTGAAGAACTCGTCCTCATTAAAAAATAAAATACAACAATAATAACAACAACAACAACAACAACAACAACAACAACAACAACAATAATAATAATAATAATAATAATAATAATAATAATAATAATAATAAGATAAATAAAAATTAACTTGGTTAAACAGTTAAAATTCATGTCTAAAAATTCTATATTTACTAATCTTCAAATTGACATGACAAGATAAATATGAAAAGCTGATACTTGAATTATAAATTACACCAATAGTTTTAAAAGTTCTATATTTACTAATCTTTAGATTGACATGATAAATATAAAATGCTGATATTTGAATTATAAATTCCACAAATATATGTTTTTTCACTTTTTATAAGAATCTTGTGAATTGTTAGACTTGAAGCATGAATCATTATATTTTTGAACAGTGAATTCACGGAATTGTAAAATTCTATTAAATTTTTAGGATTCACAAGGGATTCAGAAGCATTGCGATTCAAGAAAGTATTTGAATTGTTTCCCCCTTAATCAATCTGTGAATTGTACATTCATAAATCTGAATTGGGATTCTTACAAGCGTGCTTCTTTTCTCATTTTGCATAAACAAGTATCCAATTCTTAGATCTGTGCTAACTTATAGATGACCTAGGTTTTAATAGATGACCTTCATATTGAACAAAAGTGCTTTACAAAGAATATTAAAATTCTACATACCTCAGGATAGTAATTGCTGTCTATCTTCTGAATTTCCAGAAAAAGTTCTCTAGCTGGCTTCGAAAAGTTATTCATACCCTATGAACAAAATAAAAACTTTTACAATTAAACACAGCATAATCGTGCAATATTCAATAAGCAAATGCAGATGCCACATATAAAAAAGAGCTTCTCTTATAAATAGTGTAGTAATATGAACTTGAAAGAGAAATTGAACACTCAAATTCTCCAAATGTCTTCCTTTTTTTTTTCCTTGTCTTTATCAAAAACCAGACCTGTTTTTCTGTTACAGAATTCCATAGCAAAGCAAGAACAATGAAGGAACTCTAAGGGTCCAGGGCATAAAGAAAAGATTGTAATGTCAACACTCAACAACAGGTTATATGGACACCTCCAAGTGAGTTGAAGAAGACCTTAGAAATGATTAGAAGTGATTTTAGACACTTTTCAGCAAATTTTCCAGGGGCTTTCAAGATAATTAGTTAAGGCTTCTGAATTATTTGCCAAAAAAGTCTTATTTTTTGAGCTATTTATGATGTTTGATCTTTTAGGGAGTTTTGATTTTTGGGCTCATTGAAAGCTTATTTCTTGGTTTCTACCACCTTGAGAATTGTCACCATGCTAAGCATAATAAGGATATGTTGGGATATGAATGAGATTCCCATGATTCGCATGCTCAACGTGTTCACTATGGATCTACAACTGAAAGAATGCCCTTTCTGATCATATGGCCCTACATCCTCCCCATACTATTTTTACAATATTTGCTCGAATAGACATAAGGCCAGGATAGTTAATGGTTCTTAGTCTTCCATTGCTAGTACTCCCACAGTCTAATTATACCTTTCATGTTTAAAATCTGTCTATTATGTTTGTAAGTTTACTTTGAACTTTTGATTATCAGCTATATCGTTAAAACCCTAAACTATAGCAGTATTTTCTCTCCTTCATATTGCGTTTTTAAGAATTTGGTGATGAAGAAGATCACTGGAATTTGACAGGGAACATGAAGAACAGAAGAAGCAATATTCCAGTTCTTGGATACTACACCATAAATTGTTTCTCAATGTAGCAGATTTTAGATATGTAGGATCTTAGTAAAGACCATTTTCTTTAATTATATTGTTACAGTGGCATAATCGTTTGGGCTACCAACTTTTTCATTGTCAAACTCTGTTTTTACTTCTTCAATTTTTTTATGCTAACCTTTCAGTTTCAATCTATTTATCTATCTAGTAATGGTCACAACTTGGATACATTTTCTTATGTGGATTATGCTGTACAAGGTCCAGCTCCTATTATCTCATTTTTTTTAGCTATTCTAATATTATTCATTTTTTGTGAATTATTTTTCTCAAACTACTTTCATTATCTCGCTAGATGTAGAAGTGATTTTTTCCGCTAGATGTAGAAGTGATTTTTTCCACTCTCAACTCTCATAAGATGCCTATAACTACATATGATGCCATATCTTTTGTGTTTCCACACTAATAATGGAGGTGAATATATGTTTGCAACCTTCTATTCCTATCTAAAAAGAAGATTTCATGGGATAGATAAACATAGAACAGCAAAAATGCTAACCACTCCCTTCACATCCAGGATACTTGTAGAGGATGATATATGCTTCCTTGCTGCAATTGAGCATGCAGGGTATTTCAAATTCAATGTCTTCTCTTGTTCAGTAATGTGATATTTCACAAAACGGTCAATAGTAGTTACTTGCAGCATGGCATTGAGGTCCACCATCCCTATTCTTTCAATGTATAGTGGCCTACCGTATCTATCAACTCCATGAAATCCATGGGGATAACATTTCTTAACTTCTTGGTACTCCTCAAATTTATACTCCTGCAGTATTAAAAACAAATTTAAGAACAAAAACCGAAATATTTGATGTATATGAACAAGCTTTTGATAAGATTTACTAAGAAAAATCAAAATGAATCAATATAGTCAACGACCAATGCAGATTGAACCATCTAAGCAAACAAAGGAGTGCAGGAGAAAGTTTCAGAAAATAAGTAGAATATCATTCTCACAAGTCATAAGCTCTTGCTATAGAGAACTTAAAAAGTAAGGCAAACTGAGGATCAAGGGCATCAGTTCTTTCATGAAAGTCATTAATTCCCAGAATATATGAAGAATGTGTCAAGCAACCTTGTTTGAATTAGTCATTCTCTCATAAATAAATAAATAAATAGAACAAAAGGTGAAGTATAATTATTGAATGTGCCCAGATGCAAGTGAATGTTTTTGTGTCAATAAACATCCAAAACAAGCACCCCCTTAATTGCAGTCTCCTTGTTACTTACATACAACTCAACTAAGTCTTTTCCCAACTACATGGAGTCGGCTACATGAATTTGCTTCCACCACTCCATTCTATCAAAGATAGTTTGGTTAAGATTCATGTCATGGTTGTCAGCTACCTAATGCAACCCTCCTCCTTTACCCGAGCTTAAGACCGGCCTTGGCGGGTTCCTTGTTACTTACATTTAAAGCATTAATGGCTGCCAAGAATGTGACAGCTCGGGTCCCAATAATCTAACATCAAACTCCTTTGTTAGTAATTTGATATATGCTCTTACTTTGACCAATGTATCATATTGACTGGAACTATAGGCACACACTATATTTAGCTTGCATGTTGGGCTACATTTAATCTAAGAATATTATCCGCTATTTATATATATATAAGAAAAAGAAAAAGAATTTGTTCATTTGATCCTCCAGACACAATTAGTTGCTTTAAGAAAAACGTTCTTCAACTTCAATTTCATTCTTAAAATCCAGGCCCTATTTGTTTTTTATATTTCATTTCATAACTACCAAGAGGAAATGCCTTCTTTAACTTTTCACATATACCCCAAAACATTAAAAAAATAGAATTAGAAACGAACAAATTCTAGAACTAGTAGGAATCACCCCAATTGGAAATAAAATGAGAAAAAATCAATTAAGGTGGCTTAGACACATACAACGAAGCCTTTAAATGGTCCAGTTAGGAAGAGTGACCTATTAACAATCTATGGTAACGATAGAGGTAGAGGAAGACCTAAAATAACATTTGACAAAAATTATAAAGAAAGAAATAACTACTTGTAAGTTGTAATTTAAATGTCAATTTAACCCTTAATAGAGTGAAGTGGAGGAAGCAAATTCATGTAGCTGGCCTCTTGTAGTTAGGAAAAGGCTTAATTGAGTTGAGTTGAGTTATTGTAATAACGTATTATTTTATAGTAATATATCCAGATATTTCTGTTTCTCAACTCTCAAGCTTCTTGAAGGCACCATACTTGAGAACTAACCTTGGAAATTGTATCTATTCCACAATCTTCACGCCACTTGATCATTTTCAAATATGCATGTTTTGATTTTTGCAAATCAAAGGCTCTCATACGCAAGAAACTGCCAACATATACAAAGCATTAGGCTATCATCAACAAACCACATTAAATTGATCGAGCATGAAATCACTTTCTAGCTATATCAGCAAATGACAAACAGAACAAACAACTCATGATCCTAGGTTATTTATTTGCAAGAATTAACCCCACATTTTCTTGTATCAATGAAACAACTCCTAAAAATCACAAATAACCAAGGCCTTCACTAATCTACACCTTCAAAAAAAATTTCAAGATGATCAATACCAAATCACCTCTAACTATCAGATACAGTAAAACTCACCGTATAAGCGTCTCATAGTCATTGTGTTTTTGAGGTAGTTGACCTTCCATTAAAAGCAACTTGCGAAAGGACTCAACGACCTCGTCATCCTTGGAGTCATGAGATCCTTCAAGAACCATTTCCAGACTCTTGGACCTTCCAACTCTCTTCAACGAATCATGAAATTTCTGGGGATAAGATTTCAAACATTTTAAACTCAAATTTGGAAATGACCAAAACTTGCTTTCCTGTTGAGGAAGGCGCCACTGCTCTTGATATGGCAACTGGAGAGAACTAGTCCGCCTTCCCTCATCAAGTGGCTCATGAAGACTCAAAGATTGCTCACTTCCAACATCTCTGATTATGGTTATTTCCTCACCATCTTCCTTTGAAGAAAACATATAAAAGGTGGGGATTCCACGTTCTAATAGATAATTCAATAAGCTCCCCTCGATGCAATCAGACTCACAGGAACAGATTGCCGAACCATTATCTGTGACATCAAAGATCAAAAACACATCAGATAAAAAGATAATAAACAACTATAATTAGCAGAAACTTATGAATTTTCTCAAGAAAATTGGTGATTCTCTTGAGAAAATAATAAATTCTAATGTTTTGTTGGCAAAAAAAACTGAGAAAAAGATATACTAACTCCACTTTTTTCTCATCATAATTTTCTTAGGTAGGGGAATGGGAAAAAGATTTTCTCACAAGAAAATTTCTCCACAATTAAATTAAAGAGGCCATAGTTCTGCGATTGAATAACTAAACAAGAAAATTTTCTCGTATCTAACCAAACAATCACGAGAAAATTTTCTCAAGAAGATTTTCACAGCTATCAAATGCACCCTTAGTCAATTAGTCTTAAACTATTCAATCCAGGCAATGGGTGGAAGCAAATTACCCAAATCAACCCAAAACTTCCTTTAAAATTAAATTAAAAATACTTTTAAAAACTACAAATTTAGTCTAGAAATACGTGAAGTGCATCAAGATTTGTCCATACCTCTTGAATTAATCAATGCAAGCAATGGGTGGAAGCAAATTACCAGAATCAACCCAAAACTTCACTCAAATTCGAATTAAAAAGAAGCCCATTTCACAAAAAATAAAATAAAATAAAAAATAAAAAATCATAGAAACACAAAATGAAAGCAACAAAATTGATCGCTCCTCATACAAATAAATCTGCAAAGCTGATAATAAATGTTGAACAGAAGAACGAAAAGTTAAAAGTTAAAGGGAATTCAGCAGAGAGAGTACCCTTTGTTGAATATTGATAAGTTTGGAAGAAGAAAACAGGGATATTTTTTAAGCAATTCATGCAAGTAAGGTTGAAGCATCCAATGCCCTCTTTCTTTTTCTTCTTCTTCTTCTTCTTCCATTGAAGAAATTCGAATTTTTTAATGCTTGAGAACAAAGAAACCGCGAAAAGCAATCCCCCCGTCTGGGCTTTCCGTTGGAAACAGCCAAACAGTTTGAGACTTTGAGTCTCTTCTAAGAAACTTGGCGTCTCCGGGTGTTAATAGCCGTAGGCACCAATTCAGCTCAACCAGAACCGGCTTATATAATTCTGGTTTTGGATACTTGGACTTCATAAGTAGATGTATGAATCATCAAGGTCCAATTAAACATAAGCTTTGGAGGGACAAACCCTCAATAAGGTTTTGAAAAATGTCTGTTGATCCATCAAGGACAAGGATAATTGCCCTATCAAACATATTTGTTTATTTTTTAGTCATCAATCCTTTTATCTACCAAATACATTCTTCATAAAATAATATTTTCTCGACAAAATATATTTGAAAAAAAAAAAACATGATTATTTGGTGAGAAAAAAGCGGGAGTCGAGAAAATCTTTTTAAATTTTTTTCTTACCTCTTTTGTCAACCAAACACTAAAATTTTTTTTTTTTTTTTTGAAAAAATTACTATTTTCCTGAGAAAATTTTTATTTTCTTGTGAGAAAATTTCATTTTTTCCGCGCCATTTTACATGAGAAAATAGAGGGGTTGAGAAAATCTTTTTCTTACCTCTCTTACCAACCAAAGACTGAAAAATAAGACTTTGTTAAGAAAATCATCAATTTTCTCGAAAAAGAAAATCTTTATTTTCTCGTCAACCAAACACATCATAAGTATCTTGCATAAAAAAAACTAATAAGACACGTTTTGAAAAAATATTATAAAAACACAGTTTATGAAAACTGTCGATAAGGCAGACGCTTTTGCAAAAGCTATGAAGTTGTGAAACGATGCAGGGCTCATATAAATTAATTATTAATAATAAATAAATATTTTGATATTATATATACCAAAATAAGATTTAACTTTTTTATAGGTGTATTAGTTTTTTTTTAAATAATACTTTTTATACCATAAAATTAAATAATATTAAAATTTTGATATTAAATAATTTGTTTTTAAAGCTTAATATTAATAATTTATTAATATAATTTAATATAATCTATCGGGCAATTTAGGTATAGGATAGACGTAAAGTC
Source organism: Paratinospora sagittata (assembly GCA_035771175.1). Taxonomy (NCBI): domain Eukaryota; kingdom Viridiplantae; phylum Streptophyta; class Magnoliopsida; order Ranunculales; family Menispermaceae; genus Paratinospora; species Paratinospora sagittata. The sequence continues at coordinate 8,161,393 of CM069596.1, read as the reverse complement.
GTCAAACACATTGTTCTGAAACGTTGTACAACGAGCGTTTTACTTTTTGGTTTCCAAGCATTTTACTTTTATTATAACAAGCTTCCAACTCCTGACTCTTTTTTGTGAATTATTATTAATATTTAGTAAATATTTATAACAAAAAGGAGAAGTTAGAAAAAATAAATACCACATTAATTAAAATGAACATGAACTATTCAAATTTATATATCATAAATTACATGTCTTTTGTATTTACAAATACACAATGAAAATCTTGGTTAAAGTTAATTTCTAAATATTCTATTTTTTTTTAAATAAATTTAACCAATCTACAAAACCTAATAATATATTCTACAAATAAAGAATATTTATATACATAATGGTAACTTAATATATATTAAGCAACTTGTATGGTAGTGGTATTGTAAACTATACAATAATAAATATGTTATAATAAAATAATTTACATTGTAACAAAGGTCCAGAAATAAAAAATTTAGATTAGCCTTGATAGAGCAGAATCTTGAATACTATACCTTTGTTATAGAAGTGGGCCCTACCCCACTGCCGGCTCTTTTATTTTTTTACTTTTTTTTCTTTTTTATGTATTTTTTATTTTAAAAAAATTCTCATTTTTTCGTCAACCAAACACGAGTATATTGCATAAGAAAAACTAATAAGACATGCTTTAAAAATGTCATCACAAAAAGGAAAATGTTATTCTAAAATTGTAAGTATATGTGTAATTATGTGTGTATGTCAATGGAATATTAAGATTTTATACATCTCAATTTACGATAAAAGTAGCAGTTAAATAGTTTTGACTCTATAAATATTAAAGATAAAAAAAAAATGAACACTTAGGTGGCTTTGGTTTAACAATTTAGGCTGTGCATGTGTTCTGGCAGAAATGATTTATTGCATATGGGATTAATTCTACTCTGAATTGAAACTAAGTAGAGTTCATAATTTGATAGTTTATATACATTCTGAAATCCAAGAACTGAAATAGAGTCATTCAACCAACATAAAACAACAACTTAAGTTCCACTTGATGCCAAGAAAACATTAGAATTGAAATGTCATTAAGCTTCCAAACAAGCTCTTAAGAACCAAATGCTTCTCACAAGGAGAGAAATTTCTTTCTAAGATCATCCTCCTCGCACGAAATTAACGTTAACGCATAACCAGCGCCTTGACGAATGAATCTGTACTGTCCTAAAGAAGAGAGAAGATTAACATTTTAGCTAGCTAGGCAATTGATAGAACTTGGCAGTTAAATTTCAGTAAATGAATCAAGAAAAGAGATCTGTCACTTACACTTTATACCAGTTTTTATGGATCAAAATTCTCCTTCGTTCTATCTGTGTGGCAATATTGATAGCAAATTAGAAACATTAGAAGATTATCATGTTCTTACATTGAATTAAATCAAGGGTATCTGTTATTTCCATTTGAATTTTCTTCAGTTCTCCTTAATAGCAACCTCCCTTTGGTTAAAAATCCAATTCTTTTTTTCAATCTTATATATCAGTAGTTTAGATAGTAAGGAACTTATGATTGATCTGTCCATTATTCTCATTCATTAAGTAGAAGATTTTCCAAATAATTAATCCCTTGTGTTATTCAGTTCTAACATTTCAATCCTTCTTTTTCTCAGTGATGGTATATCTGTTCATTCTACCAAAGACTTTAATAATTGGCAGAAACAAATACCTCTAAAACTGCATTCTCTGGTCATAGGCTAATTTGGTTGACGAATATTTTGAATTCGCGGCCTAAGAACAATATGAGCTGGCTTGAATTTCTTTATCAATCACAAAAATTCTTTGCTTCTGTCATAAGCAAATGTATGGGCTTGACACCATGTGCTCAAGACAGACTGACAAACAGGAAAAACATATATATATACAGACGAGTCAAAAAAGAATTAAAAGAGGGCATATACTTATATTCCCAGATGATCCAAGATGGAGTGGGTGACAAAATAAAAGTTCAGGGATATAGCATAATATGTTTTGTGATGGCTTCAATCTTCCATTACATCATGGGCATATGAAAAAGCATAGTAATTAGTATTCTCCAAGCTTGCAGTAAGAGAAAATACTTCAAATATGCATATATATTTCAGCTAAAATCAAATTCAGCTATTACATTTTCTTCTTCTTCTTCTTCTTGTAATTCTTCTTGTAATGTGCATATACAGGCAATTCTTCAACAACTTATCTAAGAAAAAAAGAAAAACCGAGGAATAAAACTTTAAAAGTTAAGGTTTTAGCATCTGTATTAGGGAATGGGAATGGCAGAGTTGAGCTGGAGGGATTGAATGAGATTAGACTCTGGCAAATTTAGGGGAGGAAGAGAAAATTGACTGTATGTAGAGCTCCCTCTTCTCATTTCTTCCATTGTCACGAGTGCAGCAACCGTATTTCTAAAAATGCTTTGTCTCACCAAATTTGGAGTGTCCTTGTCAGATTTCTCTTCTCCTTTCACCTCTTTTACTTTTGGGAATACTGCATCTATCGTGCTCTCGCATTCCTTGACGAGCTGTGAGAGAAGATCAGTGGTGAAAAAGGGTTGCTGCAACACCTTTTGTATGAATGGAAGTCGCAACAATCCACCAGTTCTTTTGTCATACTTCTTCAAAATCTTAGCCAATCCTGCAAGAGCAACATGTACATTATTTTTTGAAATTTTTGATTGCCAATTAGATATATCTAACTTAAAATTCTTATTCCATAGCAGATTGAATGGTTAATGATCTTTTGGCATAGTCCTCGAGTTAAGATGAGTTGTTAGAATATGCCCGAGAAAGATTTAAGACCCACCACACGGTGAAATGAACGGTGGAGATCTTATAATGAAAATTTATCAACTTGAGGTAGTCAAGTGGACAAGCTCCTACCCATATGGAGTCCGAAGATGGGTCAGACCACTTTGGGTCTATTATACATGGCCTTACCCTGATCGTAGGAGACTGCTTCCAGAAAATTTACCAACATGATGAAATTTTATAGGATAATCCGCCACATGATATAAAAAGTCTAATCGAACAGAGTCTCGAAATACTTACAACCTTTATGCAGCTAGGATCATGTTAATGAAATACTATGGAGGAAAAGAGTATAGTGGATCATGTTGTGCAAAACTCAAGGAGAAGATTTTTTTTATAGGCTATCTTATTGGAGGCAAATGAAGAATGATGAAGCTAGCTTCCTTCTTCCACGCACGCCATGTACAAGCGTGTTGTTTGGATGTTCATTGAGTATGCCAGTACCTGTGTAGTTGATGTTGCTGTAACTCTCCAAGAGCACCATTTCACCATGGAAATTTACAATATCATTTCTTATTCTTCTCATCTCCTCCTCATAAGCTTTAACTGAAGGTTTAGCAACTACCCTTTGGATCCTCTGTTGTAGCTCCTGCGCCATCAATAGCAACAATCACTTCATTTATTTTCAGACGATGAACGGTTGATGAGATACGTAATGCTGGTAATTAGGTAACTGCTTTCATTAACAGGTTTAACAGGTTTAGTTGGGAAGAACAGCAGTTCAATAAAAGAGATGTCTAAATCTAAACTAATTAATACAAACATTTTGTGTTTCATTCAGAAGTCACTATCATTTTGTTTGTTTGGAATTGGATCTATGATTGATCTAGGAATTTGGAAATTCTGCAGATGAAGCCAGTAATTCCCTTTGGAATTCTTTTGTTTGAATTCATATCAATTATGCTTTAAAACAGATTGGCAAAGCCTGAAAAGGGAGAGAGGATTCCCAAAAAAAGGCTCCATGATCTTTAAAATGAATTTCCCATATAATTTAACCAGTTCTAGCCAAGTAATAATCCAATATAATAACTATAATTAGAATAATTCAGTTGTTTCTGTTTAACAGTGCAAGTATGATTGGCCTAATGAGCTAAGGTCCAACGATTTAGGTGAAACTAAACGTTTCAAAGACTTTATCACTTGGTTATAAGGTGTACCTAATGCACAAGGCTCCACCGTTGTCAGAGTTTACAATAGGGTCAATATAAGCAGCCTTACCTTTACTGTTATGCCAAGGCCCGCCCTTGGGTCATACACCTAGATGTTATCGCAAAATGATCATATATATTTGGTTGACCCACTACAATAATTTCACCATATTAGGCCTAGAATCCTAGAATCATAGATCAATGTGTTAGATACAGCCAAACCTAAAAGCTACATCTGATAGCTACATCAAGCTTTCACAACAATCCCCATCGCGTGAAGCCCTATTCTACACATAAAGCGACAAAAGGACGATAATATCATATGTGAGATGCCACACGGAACCTAAAAACTATAGCTAATAGGTAGAAGGCCCAACAATGTATATCAAGCTATATACCGAGACAACATAACTCAGTACTGATAAAGAGCAACTTAGCATTACTACTAATATTGGAAATAATTAAACAGGATCAATATGGGCACTACTGGTTCTAAATCCAATAATAGTATTCAGCTTGAATCCCAACCTTTTCAACAAAAAAAAAAACCCCAAAAATAAAATCTTGGCAGTTTTCATTTTTCAAAAATTGTATAAAAAATCTGCATAAATCCCAATGCACATAGCAACAATACCCAAAAATAAAAACTCCTAAAACAAAATTACCCAATGGCGAATAATGAAGTCCTCTTCTTGTTCCATGAAGAATGAGTTGAACTTATCAATCTCAATGTCCAACGAGTAAATGAAATCTTCCTCAGCCTTCCTACTAGGCTCAGAATCTCCGGTAGTACCCAACAACGAGGACGGCGGCGCCGACGAGATGAGCCTAACTAGTTTCTTCAAATCCTTATAAGAAATGAACTTGTCCTGCCATTCCGGCAACGTTTCCTGAATCTGGTGCTTCAATCTCTTCCCAAACTTCATGTTTTCTCACCAATTCAAGACGACCGACCCAGAAGAGAAAAAAAAAAAAAAAATTGATAAAAATTAAGAACTGAATTGAAGAAGGTGGGTGGTGGGTTGGAGAAATGAAGAGGGAGAGAAGAGAGGATTTATTAGGAAAAGAAAGTTAAGAATATTTGAGAGCATATGCTAAGCGTGACGAGAGGAAGATTGGAGTAGAAAACTAAGTGAAGTTAAATTAATAATAGTATGGACCGTATGGTCTTAAAGATAGGTTTGATCTTTTGAAGAGCGTTTTCGTCTCTTACAGCATATTCTGCTTTGTGTTCTCACACTCATCACGCTAAATGCTCCTCTTCTAACGACTTTGGCAGTTGCCCGTGAAACCTCTCCTCCAGACGACGTCCTCTCTACTTAGTTTGCACTGTTTAGAGGTGCAAATAAATGGGTATTAAATTTCAAATACATATATGTATACAGTAAGTGTACACCTAATCATGTGATTTTTATTATTTATTAAATAAAATTTAAGGGTGCTTTTGGTTTATAATTTAAATACAGTTTTCTATATTCAAAATTCTGAAAACACGAAAAATGTGTTTGATAAGTTGAAATCTGAAAACAAATTTTTGAAATTTATAAAGGAAACAAATTGTTTTCAGGAAACAACAAAATGTTGTTTTCTGAATTTTTACTTTTTAAGTTATATTCATGTTTTCGGATCACGAACCAAACGCAACCTAAAATTTAATTAAATAAAATATTTAGGGCCTGTGGATAGTGATGATGTACACAACTTTACTCGTAAATTAAAGAGGTTGTTTTCAAATTTCAATTTGTAACCTGCAAGTCATAATCAAACAACCTCAATTGTTGCATCAAAGTCTGTCATTCAAAATATAATTTAAATTAAATTTTTATATAAATTATTAATTATGAATAGATAAAGATTTGCAAAACATTAATTTTTAAGAAAATGATAAAACAGAGAAGTCTCAAAGTATGAATAGTGGAGGAAGTGTTTTTCCTCTCGTCCACAAATTAATCTTGCTTCACTTACTAATTTTATTTTTTTTAATTTTAAATGTAAAATGACTAAACTACATACAACATTTAAATATATATATATATATATATATATATATATATATTTCTTATTCTTTTTTGACCAAGCATGACCGTAGCACAATCTTAAGGACCGACAAGTTTGGTTGAACCACAACCTCGAGGGTGTGCTCAAACCGCATCAATAGAATTCAAAAATAAGGTTTTAATTGAAATATTATGAGAAAGTCTTGAAATGAGACAAATATTTTGTTGATTAGGAACAAGTAACTTACCTCATTTATAGGTTTCTCTTAAATTAGACCATTCTTAGTCAAACATTTAAGTTAAGATTCAATCATGCTTAGTTGAACCCCAACCTTATGGTTCAACTAATCTTGGTTAAGATTCGCCGGGCCTTGTTAAACCTCAATGTTGAGGTTTGACCAAGCTTGTAGAACCTCAATATCTAAGTTGAGTGAGTAGTGAATGTGTTACAAGGGTAAATATATTATTTTATACTACTAAACAAGACTGACAAAGTGGTTAGAGATCATATTCATGATCTATAAAGGTATGAGTTTAAGTCTCATCACCAAATGGGTTGAAAGATATCTTTGCCCAAAAAAAAATTCTTTGCACCAAGAACTATATGTGAGAATACTTACATATCTATTGGAGGAGACGCCACTCTCTTTTCTCATTGGAGTTTGTCCTTGGAGATTAGTAGGTGCGCATAAACTAGCCTGAATACCCCTTTGTCTTGGCCTTATTTTAATTTTTTTTTTTTAATAACCTTAGAGTGTTTGGACCAGTTGAAGTGCACCTTGACTAATTTTTACGAAAGAGTACACTATCCCACAAGACATACGCTCTGCTTGAAACAATGGAACTCAACCCGTGGTGGCTTGGTTACAAGAACCAAATCCCAAAAAGAAAAGAAAAGAAAAGAAAGTCTTAGGTTATTGAGTATGACCAGCTAAAAAGGGTTTTAGGTTTTTTCCAAAAAAATAAACAGAAGGGGGTTTAGAGAATCTCGAGGAACATATTAGGAGGACGACAAAGTACAAAGTGAGGAGGACATAAAAGAGAGTATGGGAGGGTACGATTCTTTCGAATCTACTGAGAATCTACCTTTGGGTGCTTTGAGGAGTTTGAAACTGCAAGTCTTGTGTGTATGACGTGGAAAGCAAGGACTTTAGGCCGTTGATTGAATCAACTTGTCCACAGTAGAGATTGATCTGGGACATGGATGTTTCTATGGAGGGCTGAGTACTGGATCACTCGTTCTACAAAGTTTGAATGGTCAACTGGATATATCTAAACCCCACTTTTTATGGTATGACTAATTCTAACTGTGTATATTTAAATTTTTTTACTTAAAATTTAAACCCTTTCGCTCGAAATAAGGAGTTTAATTCTTTTTACTTACAAATAAGTAAAAAAAAATTCTCTTCTTATATATGTGAAAGCGAAACCATAATAATTAATTTATATAGCCTCTATCTGAACCCCTTATATTTTCCGTCATTGTACTCACCTTCTTGATCTTACTAAGGAGTCTCGACTTCCTCTGGTCTTTATGCCAGTATCCTCTGATTTTATGTCAATACTTATAAAAAATTATAATATATTATATAGTACCTAAATAATTATGTTGCAAAAAGTGAAGTTAAGTTCATTAAAAGATTAAGGCCAATTTGGCCAGTTATTTGGATGCTAATATAGGAACTTGGGCGTCAACATTGAGTTGTTTAAATACACATGGTAAGCCATGTGTATGAAACATTGCTAAATGCTTTGCAAATCAAGTCCACTAGGTATATATCCTATAAAAATAAGGAATAAGTGTTTAGTTAAATTTAAAAGTAATTTCTTTTTTAAAACTTATTTGGTTTCTAAAAAAGTAAAAAAATAAATTTTACTTTTTTTTTTCCTTTGAAGTATGCCTACAAATATACACTATTATAAACTTGAGACTAGATGTTATTATGTTAAGGAGGGTAAAGTCGCAAAATTGAATAACATTTGAATGAAAGGAGACTAGGTCGCATTTGACAACTCTATTTGTTTCTTCTATTTTGCTAAATTCTTAATTGAACTAGAGTGTTTTGAAAGAGTTTTAAGACCTTTAAAAAAAATTAGAGGTTAAACGTCACCTACATTCAAATGCAAAACTCCGTCACTAATCAATATTAGTTTAAAATTTACTTGTTAAAAATTATTTAACTCAAAAGTTATAACTGTCAAATAAAGGCTCAATAATACATATCAAGTTATTATTAACGTCACTTTACTTTTTAAATCAACTTTATTTTATGTGAAAGTATGACAGCTCAAACCTAACTTAGTTAGCTCATTTAAAGCCACCACCAACCTACTCAAGTTTGAAAGGCTCTGCTTTAATAGAATTTTCTTTAATACTTCAATCTTTGAGTTATCCTAAAAAAAGAAGTGTGCCTCATTTTATATAAGAAGGTTAGGACAAGACCACGTGCATTTGGATAAAGTCACCTAAAATTCAATTATATATAGTCCCTCGTTTCACCTCGTAGAGTTTGCTCCTCTTCTCAAGTGCTTTAAGAAGATGTTACATCAGAATAAAATAAAATAAAATATTTAATAAATATAAATATATAATCACATTATTTTACAGTTAAATTAATATTTTCTTTCTTTTTATAACTATATAATATACACTTTGTTTCTCTCTCTCTCCAAAAAAAAAAAAAAAAAAAAGCAAACGAGCCTTTGAGCTCATATGAGAAAGTGTGCTGCGTAGCATTTCTTATAGAGGTGCTTTAATAATTGTTATGAAACATATTTGAAATTCCCATTCTAAGTACTAAGTAGAACAACTTCTCAACCTACATCTCAACTTACGTCTTCCTTTCAACAGAAATGTCAACTCTTGTAATGCCTTTGATCAATATGCCCTGTTGTCATTTCTTGTTAATTTGGCTCTCCTTATATAAAACAATGAAGGGCCTGTTTTTATTTTTGCCTTCCTGAATTCTTGATTGCGCACGGATGTAAATTTTTTTTTTTTTTTTTTGAAGTCAATAGGTATCAGGATTTCTATCTTTTACTAATCCCTCTGGCTCCGGAGTGCGGCCACAAACACCTTTTGACACATGGCCAACATATTGGAAGGAATGTCCCTTGCAACTTCAGGTCAAGTCAACCCTAGTTGATTAGGTACATTTTGTTGATTAAGAAGATGCAATTGCGTTTTACTTATTGTCCTTCATTTTCTAGCTCATTTTATTATTGGAATTTGTGTCTTTCTCAGTTTTTCATTTAAAAGAATTGGTTTTTTAATCTTCACAGGTTGAGTATTGTTCCTATTGAGACCTGATGAGTTTGAATTATTATTTTTTTCATTGCCTTATTGGAATAATACAAGAGATGAGCGTGCTATGACAAGGAACTTTGTTCAAAACCTGTCATTGGTAGAATGCGAGGAGCAGGTTGAATGGTAGGAGTTCTTTAGTTTCTATCTAAAATATAAAGATAGCATTCTGATGAAATTTTACACATGTAAGTAAAATTGTAGTTAACAAACTAAGTATAATAGAAATACAAATGCAAAGATGGATACATAGTAAAACTTTAAAAGATAGAATTAGAAATGAGCATATTCAAAAAATGGTAAGAGCAGTACCAATTATAGATAAAATGAGAGAGAACAAACTAAGGTCATTTGGACACATACAATGTAGGCCTTTAAATACACTAGTTAGAAAGACAAACCTATTAACTTTAAATGGTAACAATAAAGGTAGAGGTAGACTTAAAATAACATGAACATAAATTATTAAGAAAGATCTAACTTCTTATAATTTGAATGCACATTTAACCTCAATAGAGCGGACTGAAGAAAGCAGATTCATGCAGCCAATCCGTAAATTGCAGTTATCCTCCTTTGTAAATAAATATATATATAAAAAAAAAAAACAAAACGTATACAAGGCATGAGCCTCCTACCATTGCAAGAAGTGAACTATACATATTCAAAAATCAAAAGTAAACAAATGTGGTCATGATTCAAATAGAGTGATTTTTTGAGTTTCTATTTTGGCTAATTGAGCATCAAATGTTCTTAGTTCTCGAGTGAACACTAAGCTCTTTCATCTGGTTAGCTTACTGCAGTGAACATGAAGTTTAGTGTTCACATCCTCTTCAATGTCACATTGGCAGCCCAATGCTTGGTTACGTCTAAGAATATTACTACAAATATGCCCTGCTTATATCCTCATTCTTACTAAGTGTGTTGATACCTATTGTTGGTGCAATATTTGACCAACACCAGTAGATGATGAGGTGGAGGGAAGACGTTGATCAGGAACTCGTCGAAGTGTTGGTAAAGTCGCCGAAGGTTGCTAATCTGAGAGAGGAAAACAAGAAAGAACAGATTATCGTGAGGAACACTAGTGTAGTGCCGACCAAAGACCCTCCGATGCCTAATTCAGTTTAGGGCTCCGTAGATTAAGTAGTACTGAACTGTGTAGAAAATAACGTACCTTCCCCCTTAGAGGTGATGGGTTTTTATAAAGAGTGGGGTCCTTGGCCGTAGTAGTCGTGTTGTAGATGCATTAGGAGAGCCTGAAGGCCTCCTAGTCAGATCACGAGGATTTAGTAGCCTCTTAGTTGGACTGAGGGAGCTTTGTAGCCCTATCATAATCCAATTAGGAGCATTTCCCGAACTTGTCGCAGTAGATCTCGCCTTATCTTTATCCAAACTTGTTCCTGGTCCTCATCCGTTAAGTAGAAGGAGAACTCTCCAGCTCGGTATGCTGAGCTGGTTCATTGCTATGTCGTTATCGCCTGTAAGTGAGGTAGATGACCTTTAGAGGAGGTTGGTAGGTAACGTTTTGCCTAAGCTGGTGTAGTTACTTTACAATATTTGTCCGATGAAGTCGGTACCATGGTGAAGTGCTCGGCGTTATGAGCTCCATTACCAAGTCGGTACCATGGTGTAGTGTTCGACGCTACGAGCTCTTTTACCAGGTCAGTACCATGGTGAAGTGCTCGGCGCTATGAGCTCTTTACCAAGTCAGTACTGTTGGTGCAAAATCTGACCAACACCAAGTAAATGAATATGTATAGAAGATGATCGGATCTGGAAGTGTGAACTCTCCGGCTCCGACGAGGGTTTATCATCTAGATTTGAGAAGAAGAGAGAAAACAATAGGGCTATCGTAAGGAACACCAGTGTGGTGCCAGCCAAAGACCCTCCGATGCTTAAGTTAGAGCTTGTTCAAGACTATAACAATAACTCTTGTAAAAAGTTGTCTGTACCTTATGAGGAGGGTTGTAGGTTTTAATTATAGAGGAGGTCCTCTGGCCGAAGTGGCTAGCTGCCCAGTAGACATGTGCCACGCACGTGTCGTCTCGTCGTTAGTCGAGATGAGCTGTATGAACTCATCTATTCTAGGTTGGTCAGATCAGATGATCCTTATCTTCTTGGTTCATCTTGGAGAAGGATATCTTCTTGGTTCATCCTGGACGAGGAGATGATCCTTATCTTCCTGGTTCGTCCTGGAGGAAAAGTCTCATTCTGTCTCTATGTCAAAGTCCGTGTTTGATACGTACAACTATTCCAGATTCCTCGGGATATGGCGTAATAGGAAGTACTCCGTTATCTTCTCTATCTCGTCTGGAATGATTAGCTCGGCTAAAGGCCGAACTGTCGACCCTGAGCAATACGGTACCGAGCTATCGTCACCATTGTGTTTTTGAAGTTTTCGTAAACATCATCTCGATAGCTCGGCTCGGACGATTTTCCCTGGTTGGGTAAGATCTGGACCGGCTGAGCTGATCTATCGGTCCCATCATCGTACGCAATTTTTACTTAGCCACCTTGGCTTGCTAGCTCATGCACGTGGCTTACACTTTTTATAATGCCAGGTCGGCTCTTACTAATGTCCAGGTCAGCTCATGCCGAGCTGACCATCCAACAAGTACTATGGTGAAATGTTCAGCGCTATGAGCTCTTTTACCAGGTCGACACCATGGTAAAGTGCTTGGCGCTAGAGCTCCGTTACCAGGTCAGTACCATGGTGAAGTGCTCAGCGCAATGAGCTCCGTTACTAGGTCAGTACCATGGTGAAGCGTTATGTATCCTACCGATCTAGACTTCTAAGGTTTTGGTTGACCAAGTCGTCGTGTTAGATGACATGGTGTCCAGCTCGGTATGCCAAGTTCATTGTCCAACACCTATCATGGTAAGGGTGTGGAAGAAATCTCTCCCATTTTTGTGCTAGTTCTTACAGTATTGTCTTTTATTTTTATTTTTATTATTATTTGATGAATTCTTGTATGATTTTTAATTTCCTTTAATTAATAAGGAAGATGTTTTGTAATTTCAGGGCATCAAGAATCACTTGAATTTTCATAGTCATGGAAAGGCTGAAACTCAAAAGTCTACTTGCTACATAATCCAAGAGAATGAGAGGCTGAGGAAGAAAGCTCCACTACTCAACCAAGAAAGCCAAGCTTTATTGTCTGAATTGAAGCAAAAGCTCTCCAATGCAAACCAAAAAGGAAGACCAAACTCATTTCTCAGATATCACATCAATGTATAAATGAGTTCCTATCTGGTTAATTCCTTCAATTTTTTTTGTAAAATCTAAAACAATTCCCTTGGAAAAATCCATCACTTGGATAATGGTTTTAATTTGTTTTTATATAAATTTGAAGGCAATTTTAGTCACCTGGGTAGTAATAGCTCAATCTGCATTTACAAACTGGTTCTCACTTCTGAATCAACATATCTTTGTTATATCAACATAGATTTGGGTAAAATATAACTGTCACTGACTAATAAAAATTAGACTTACACCATTACATTAGTTTAGCCATAATTATAGAATTTCACCATGCAATTATGTTAATCTTTTTTTTCAGTTTCCCAATAGGTATCCCCACACCTTTGGGGTACGAGAGTAGTTCCGTTCGAAGGGAAAGCAGAATGATAGAGTTCTTCCAAGGAGGACGACTCCAAGAATCAACCCTTGAACTCGGTTCGCTTTCACTAGCCAACCACTCATTAATGAAATCATGTTAATCATTAACCTTATATTATCCCGCCTCAAAAAAAAAAAAAAAAAAAACCTTAAATAAGTTAATGAAAAAACACTCCATACACCATCAACATTAAATTTTAAAAAATAAATAAATAAAAATTCATCACCATTCAACATCACCTTCAGCCTTTGATCATAGTCCCTGCGCCTTCATCAGTCATGATCTCGAGGAGTAACGAGTGAGGCACCCTACCATCAATAATGCTGGCCGTCCGAACCCCCTGAGCCAACGCCCGAACGCAACAATTCACCTTCGGAATCATCCCTCCGTCGACCTTCCCTTCCTCCACCATCCTCTTCACTCCCTTTATATCAATCTCCTTCACCAAGCTCCCCGAATCCTTCTTATCCTCCAATATTCCCGCCACGTCCGTCAACAATATCAGCTTCTCCGCCCCCATCGCCGCCGCTATCTCCCCCGCCGCCGTATCCGCATTGATATTATACGCCTGCCCGCCCTCGTCCGCCGCCACCGACGCGATCACCGGAATGTGCCCGGTATCGACGAGCGGCCGGAGAATCGCCGGGTCGACCCGCGCCACCTCTCCGACGAACCCGAGCTCGGCGGCTCGCGGCGACGGCCTGGCTGTTAGGAGGCGGCCGTCCTTGCCACAGAGGCCGACGGCGGTGGCGCCGGCGCTGTGGATGAGGGAGACGAGGCGCTTGTTGACGTGGCCGGCGAGGACCATCTCGACGATTTCCATGGTCTCGGCGTCGGTGACGCGGAGGCCGTTGAGGAAGCTTGGGGTGATACGGAGGCGGGCGAGCATGGCGTTGATTTTGGGGCCGCCGCCGTGGATGAAGATCGGACGGAGGCCGACGCAGGAGAGGAGGACCAGGTCGTTGATCACGGAGGATTCGAGTTCCGGAGTGTTCATGGCGGCGCCGCCGTACTTGACGACGATGGTCTTGCCGCGGAATTTCTGGATGAATGGGAGGGATTCGGAGAGGACGTCCACGCGGGTTTGCGCCGGAGTTAGGGCCGGAGGAGCAGCGGCGGCGCCGGTGCTGGTGGTGGCGGTGGAAATGGAGGATTTGAGGGTGGGTTTGAAGTGGGTTTGTTGGAGAGGAAAAGAGGGGTTTTGTGGGTTGCGAAAATGGGTTTTTGGTGGTGGGTTTGAGATTGAAGAGGGTTTGGGGGAGATTGAGAACATGTTTGACCAATCGATTCTTCTTCACTTTCAATTCGATTATGTTCTGTTCTGTTCTTTTGTAGATGTGTAGTTTCGGATCCGGAGACTCCCGGCTGCTGCGGCTGCTGCTGTTCTGCTGTTGCTTGGTGTGGTGCTGTGTAAGGAGGGTGGGAGGAGAGGGAGACTGTGGGGGATGTGGGTTTACGTGTAGGAGTTGTTGTTGTACCAATTGAATTATAAATTATATTGCAATTATTCTTATTTTGTTTATTGAAAGATTATATTGTGATTATTGAAAAAGCAAAATATATATAATGGAGCAAATAACTCAACGAAGAAGACAATGGACTTCTTGAAGAATTTTGGTATGAGGAAAAGTGATAACAATCCTGTATAAGCAGGAAACACATCAAATGTACTAGTAAAAGTTATCAGTGAGGATGGGCCGAAAGTGAAAAATGAATAGATATAGGTAGGCCTGGTGAAATGGATTTCCATATTGAAGTTGATCAGGAAAATCTATAATGTGTTTATGGGCAAAGTAAAACATTTTGGACTGAGCCAATAATTTTACTTCATGGGCCGTTTTTGGTTCTGAGCTGTCTAGTGGAACAATAATGGTACAGATTAGTGGAATTGGTCCAGAAGGAAGATGGAGGTTAATGGGTTTGGACCTGGTAATGAGCTTGGGTTGTAGTAACAATGGAAGACTTGAGAAATTGGTTAAAAGTGAAACTGGAGAAACAGTTTTGGACTTTTGGATTGGACAAGTAAGAAAATTTGCAATGACATTATTGGTTCCTTTGTTTGACTGTGAAGTCAAATTGGGTGAACCATTCTTGTAGCCTTAATAGTTGTGCAGGAGGAACAAGTTTGTTCTTGAAGTCCAACATTTTTGGAAAGGCTGAATTGTTCATCTGGATTTCAAACTTGACGGACCTAAGGAAAAAGGCAAATTTTTGTATACCATATTTCACCGCAAGAATTTCTTTGATTGTAATATGGTAATGGAGTTCTGCTTGAGAAAATGCGCTACTCTGATATCCACATATGTGTTGTTTGGCATCCTTGAGTTCAATGAGAACTGCACCTCAATAATGATCTGAAGCATCTGTTTGAAGAATGATTTGTCCAGTAGATGGAATCGCCAATGGTGGTGGATTCTGACAAATATCTTGCAGATGTTGAATTACCTGTGTATGAGATGATTGCCAAGGGGGAAGATTCTTCTTGAGTAATGTAGATAGCACTGAAGTATGCTGAGATACTTTTAGTAAAAAGAACTTTAAATAATTGACTATTCCAAGGAATTGCTGTAGTTGTTGTCTGGTAAGATTGTCAGCAGGGAACTTTAGAAGTTCAATAGCAATGTGAGGACCAGGTTGATAAATACCATTGAATATTTTCATGTCGAGGAAGTTAATTTTAGAAGTTTTAAGCACACTTTTCTTTTCAGAGAGCATTATACCAGCTGCATCTGTGATATCCAGAAACTGATGGAGGAGTTGATGATGTTCTTCTTCAGTTTTGGAGAATAAGAGAATATCATCAATGTATATTAATGTAGTGGACAACAAATGAGCATAAATTCTTGTCATTGCTTTCTGAAATAAGAGAGCTGCAACCTTAAGACCAAAATGCATGACTGTCCATTGATAATGTGCATTTGGTATGCAGAATGTTGTCTTAGGATGGTCATCTAGATGAATTCCTAGTTGCCAGAAACCAACTTTGAGATCAAACTTGTTGTAAATTGTTGATCCAACAAAGAGTGTTAGCTGAGAAGAGATATTTGGCAGAGGGAATTTGTCATCTGTGAGAAACATATTAAGAGGTCGGTAATTGATTACCAATCTCTTTTTTTCACGTCTTTGTTCTGCACGTTTGTTGACGTGCCCAATTAGAGGTAGTTGGTTCAATCAGACCTTGGGCAGTAAGTTATGCACATTATTGCCTGGCAAGCTTAAGTTCATCAGGAGGCATTCCTCGATGAATAACTTTAATTGGATTAAGATCTTCATTCTTTTTGAAAGGAAAGCAAACAAAATACGTAGGGTTCTTCCATAGAGGATGAGGATTTTGAAAATCCTTGTGAGAATCAGTAAATGATTTGTTTAACTTGGACTGAAGATCATCTGGATTCTGTATTGCATACATCTTTGGAACTGATGTATATGGAAGAAATTGTTGATAGAAGTATACCATGAGGTAGTATATGTCACGACGCCCCCGACGTAGGCTGACGTCATGACCGGCACAGTGTACTATACACTGTACATATCCACCTCTTATCAACCTCAGACGGGGGATAGTAAGTCTTGTAGAATACTTCTTTAAACTTATCCCAAGTATCTATGGGTCCTTGAGCTCGACCTATTGTCTGCCACCATCTCTCAACCTTACTCGAAAATTTAAATCGAGCAAGTCTAATCTTGTCATTATCCTGTACATGCATATCCTCAAATATAGCTTCTATCCGCAGAAGCCAATCCTCAGCAGCATCTAACTCTAGACTGCCATCAAATATAGGCGGTTCTCGTCTCTTAAATGCTTTCATCACATCTTCATATCTGCGAGTCTCTTCTATATCATCATGAGGCTCTACTGTCTCCTGCACTGGCACAGGTCGCTCGGCAGACGCACCCGCACTATTGGCGCCAACCTCGGGTACTACAGGTACTGGAGGCCCCTGTAAATTATCCTGAAGACGTGTTATCATACGCATCATCTCAGCATTTTGTCTCTGCTGAGCTATCATCATTTCTTCCAGTTTCATTAACCTTTCTTCTTGTGGATCCATGATTACTTGATACTTCCTTTTCAATCTGCCATTCACAGAGATAAAGGAGCATATAAGTCAGCCAATCCGAGTACTAACTTTGTATAGATACGTTATTTACCCGTACATAAACCCATAAAACAAACATAAGATACTAAAGCTTTTAATCTTTTAGGCTTTTAATCATAAACGTGGCTCTGATACCAATATTGTCACGACGCCCCTGACGTAGGCTGGCGTCATGACCGGCACAGTGTACTATACACTGTACATATCCATATACAATATATAATACACTGTCAGCCTTCACGTAGTCTCATAATAATTCCCAAAAGTTACAACAAATTTTTTTTTAAAACTATAATTCAAATCCAATATAGATCTCTATAATCATTCCATTCATTCCACAAATTGTCTCATCTGATAAATATCTATGATCATCTCATTTCATCATCCCCAAGCATTATATAATATTACCACACAACCCATCTAGGTGATATTACATATATATAGTGTGTGATAAATATACATATGAAAATAACAAAAATATAATTTATTTCCTCCAAGCATACATACACGTACCAGATGAAGGTTCACGTGATTATCACTCACGAAGTTTTCCTTTTCCCTTTGACTCAATACCTGAAATATTAGAGGAAATGAGGTGAGCAATCAACAGCTCAGTGAATATAGTTCTTGAGATGACAATTATATACATTTATAGAAATATGACATTTAAAATCATTTCAAACACTTATTCAACACATGCATCATTCAACGAATATATTGTACATGTCAACATCATAAATTTCATGAGTTTTCAATAACATAATGCACAATCTCCCTCCTCCGCAAGGCAAGAGAGCGAGTCTAACCCTTGTATGGCCGTACAAGGTAGACACAGCTTCTTATCACCCAATTCACAGTCATTTCAAGGATAGCAACCCTTGTTAGGACAGACCTACTGACAATGAGGACTCACAAAACCTCATCCGGGTCTAATTCCTAACGAAATGACAATGAGGATTCGCAAAACCTCATCATTACAAACTCCAATTGCTAAAATCAGTTTGCATGATCCATAAAACTCAATGTATATATAAATATACCATGCATACAATCAAACATTTTATATGTATAATGTCATACAAGAACCAAATCAAGGAAACTATACTCACAGTGGTTACACGGGTTTTCTAATTCAACCTCTAAAATCGAGCAACAATAGGGCTTCCTCAAGAGCGTTTGTCCATGCCCTTAAGCTCTCAATTTAAACACTGAAATTAATCATAGATTATCAGTATACGTAGCTTGGTCAAAGAGTAAATGTCCATGCCGATAAGAATGTCTTTGTCAGGAAGATCACAACCAATAATATGCGTCTAGATTATGTAATATGGGAAGAACTTGATTCCAATTTTTGAACTAGTAATGAGATTAGTCTGAAAAATCTCATTGTTGGCAGCTTTAAACAGATCTTTGTGTGGTGTCCAACATTCAGGAGGAAAGATTCTCGGATTCATCATGCTTTTGAAAGCTCCAGTATCAAAATAAGCAATCACAAGAATGAGATTGTCATATTTTGTCTGCAAAATGGATATGGGAGCATATGGCATTGAATGCGAAACCTTGGATGTTGGAAATGAGTGGAAAATCATACCCATAAAAGCATCATCTGCATCCTCATCTGAAGTTATCAGAGGAGAATCAATGTCAGAGTCGGATATTTCAGCTGCTTGATAAACAAAGATTGTTTCTTCATCAGGTGAATCATGTTCTGAAAAAACAGATTCAATATCTTGATCAGGAGATAAAGAATAAGATTGTTGAATCTGATGAATGAGATGCTGACTCTTTTTCTTCTCAAGACATTGTTTAGCAAAATGGTCTGGTTTCTTGCATATGTAACATGTAGCTTGCTTTGGTAATGTGACATTTGGTACGGAATAATGTAGGGATAGAAATAAGAATCTTTAAGATTATTTTTCTTTTTTTGTGTTTTTTTTTTATGGGAAAGTGGTTCCTAAAAAAATAAAATTCTCAACTACCTCAAAAAAGTGATTTTCATCGATATAGGTGTTATTTTATTAAATAAAATATTTTTTATGTTATTTGATTTCAAATTACTTTCATAATATTTTATTATTTTATTAACATAATATTAATAATAAATAAAATTTCAGAATGATTTTAGTAATTTAATATTAAAATTTATTAATTTAAAATTTAAAATAATGTTAACTAAAATTAATTTTACTAAAAAATTATTTAATTTTATTTAAAAATTATTTAATTTTACTTAAAATTAATTAGCTATATATTAAATTAAATACTTTTTTATTAAAAATTAGATAATTTTATTAAATCATGAAAAAAGAGTTCTGACACAATGCTTCATTTTTGTCTTACTTGATCTTAGGTTGACATTATAAATATATTGATTATTCACCAATAATTGAATACTTTTGTCTATATTTGATTCGATCTATTTTATTGTCTGATTTTCAATATTGATAAGAATCTTACTTCTTACTATTCATATATTATTCTAACTCGATTATTTTCTAATAATTGTAGAACTTCACAAGTTACATTAATTTGTTGGCCAATAGTATCTTGACCATTTGCTATTAAAACATTGTAAATATTAGGCATCTTTTATGGTGGAAAGACTTCATCTCTTATCAGATAAATAATTTGTGTAATACATCCCAGTTTTTTTTTTCAAGCGCAGAAACCTCAAGACCAAAGTAGTAGGATTGATTGTAATAATAATTATAAAATAAAATATGTCAAAATTCTTTTTTCAAACTGAATTAAAAAAATGTCCAATAGCAAATTGTTTAGTTAATGCAATAAGAAACAATAGATAATTTTATTAAGGTACAACAAAAATTATTGAAAAATTAAATATATATTTTTAAAATAAATAATAACAAAATTAATTAATTTTACTACAAAATTCATTATTTTATATTAAATGTTTAATAGAAAATTAAGTTTATAAATTTTCTAAAAAATACTTTTATTGAAATTAATTATATGATATTAAAATAAAATCAATTTTATTATTTATTTAAAATTAATTTCTTATTTAAAATTGATTTTATTTTTATTGAAAATAACTTCATTAATTCTTGAAATAACATAACTAATTTTATTAAATAATAGTTTTATTAAATATTATTTTTAGTACTTTTAAAAAAAATTAATTCCAGTTTTTATTGAACTTGGGTTTTTTAGTTTATTCAAGAAATATTTTTAATTTTTAATAAAAAAATCAATTTTAAATAATTTGAAAAATAAAGATATTATTAATAATAAATAATTTTTATTTAAAATACCAATTAATTTAATACTAATTTTGTTGTTTTTATTAATTTTAAATTAATAATTATACTTATTAATTTTAGTATTAATAACTATAACGGTAATTTTAATATTAATAAATTAATTTTATTTAAATTACTAAACTAATTTTATTGATTTAAAAATAATTTTATTAATATTATTTTTTAATTCTAGATTATTTTATAATGTTT
This sequence comes from Paratinospora sagittata, assembly GCA_035771175.1. Taxonomy (NCBI): domain Eukaryota; kingdom Viridiplantae; phylum Streptophyta; class Magnoliopsida; order Ranunculales; family Menispermaceae; genus Paratinospora; species Paratinospora sagittata. The sequence goes on along the minus strand of CM069596.1, from coordinate 8,140,939 downwards.
TTATGAATTTATTTATCTAATACCATTTAAATTTAAAAAAATTGTTTTAGATACTGATGCGGAACTAAACACATGAATATGATATTTTCAAAAAAATTGTTTTAGATTCTCGTAAGTAATCAAATACAACAATATAACATTCTCACCCCCAGATTTTTTTTGATCATTTTCTTATTCTATTCCAATTTAAAAATATTTTATGTACCAAGGAATCACTTTTTATCGTTCGTGAAAATTCTATTTTTTTAGGAATCACTTTTCCACTTCCAAATAAATATTACAAAGAGGAAAAAGAAAATCTTTAAGATTTTCATTCATATTTCCTTACTATAGATTGACCAATAAAAAAAAAAATTCTAAACTTACAACTTTCAAGGTGAATTATAATTATTTGAATAGATATTGGTCACTGACATTATTAATATTGTTGAGGGTATTAATTATTGATTTAGTTATGACAAAGGTGACATTTGATATGAGATAATATAAGGAATGAGAATATATAAAGTTGAAAATTCTAGTGTTTAATTTTTTTCAAATGAGAATTTAAAAGTTGAAGACATTGGTACTTGTGTTTATTTTATTTAATAATATAATGTAATTTCAAATATATTATGATTGCTTACTTTCTCGTGTTTGGGCTTTAAAGTTCTTATTTGGGCTTTATAACCACAAGTAGCTTACGGTAATGGTTGGGCCAAATTTACCAAATCCCTTGCCTAGCGAAGCCTTAAAATATAAGGGGAAGATGTTGAGGCTTTTCTCTCCTTAAGTGAGAGCATCTGTCTCTCTTAGGGTAAAAGGTAAATAGTGTATTGATGGGCTTAAGAGATCACTTTTCCTAAGGCGTAGAACCATGTGCTTCTCTTTGATTTAAAATATTTTTACCAAATTATTGATTACTACTACTTACACCATGACAAATATCACCTTAACATTATTGTTGCCAGACTTGCTTATTTATTTTTTTATATTTGATATAATTGTTAATATTAAGGTTATGCATAAACTTATGTTATATATAAACAAAATATTGATAACGAAACCAAATGTTTTAAAGTTTCAAACTAAAATATTCAAATTGTATCAAGACATTGAAAGATGATAAAATAAAATGTCGTCACATGCACAATATCAAAAGAAGAGAAATAAGATAGGCCCGACAATTAATACTAGATCCACGTGGTGGATAAAAATTCAAAGTGAAAGAGATATAGATATAACAAGCTTAATTATTTATGAAAGAGATCTTGTGTTTGTAGATCTTGTTATCGATTGACTAATCTAAATGACTCTATTTTATCATTTATTATTCAAGCGTGTTACTAGTACGCGATGTGAAATTTTAAATAATTGATAGAAGAGATGAGACAATGATGCATAACATAAAAAAAAAAAAAAAAGAGAAAAGAGAGAGGCCCGACAACTAGTGCTAGATTCATGTGACGGATAAGAATTCAAATTGAAAGAGATATAAATATAACAAACTCAATTATTCACAAAAAGATATATTGTATTTAATTAAATCCTAAGTAATATTCTTTATGCTCTAATTCTTGGTTGGTCTTCCACATGTTTGGGCTTGTGTAATTAGGGCCCAACCTTAAAGCTCATCTTTGGGCTTTATAAACATAAGTGGCCTACAGTCATGTCAACAAGAATTTGTCTTCATGCCTTGTTTACAAGGCTAGGAATGATTCACAGTGGTCTCATCAAACACCTTATATTATCACTCTTTCTCAGATACAAATTTCTACCTATTTACTACATAAGTTTGATAAAGATTCTTGAGAGCTCTTAAAGAGGAAAAAAAATAAGGTAAAGGGGCTTAATGGTTGTAAAAACTTTGTTTCCAAACCTTGAGATTCATTTCTTATCAGTTTTTCTTCTTAATTTTTGCACTTTATTTCTCTTTATATTGTTGTTTAAAATTTTTTGCTACATGGTTTAAATAAAATTATAATTTTTTTCTTTTATGATTTGAATACATGCATTAGGTTAATGGTATACAACTTTGGATACAACTTAAAACACAATCTAGAAAGTAAAATATGGAAAAATATACTTTTATTTCTTGAGGATAATTCGTTTTTAGTAAAATTTATAAAATATTTTTAAAGTTATAAAACTAACACTTAATCTTTGTTATTTTATTTATGAATATTTAAATATGTTATAAAGTATGTATGTACATTTTTGTACATGTTTGATTTATCGATTCTTCTTCTCTTTCACTTCGGTTATGTTATGTTCTGTTTCTTTTTTTTTGTTGATGTGTAGTTTTAGATCCGGCGATGCCGTGCTGTTGCTTGGTTGTGGTGCTGTGCAAGGAAAGAGGGTGGGAGGAGGGGGGCACAGGGTTGTTGAGAAGGTATCAACTGGATTTTATATTATAATGGAATTATTATTTTTTTTGAAAGAGTATTGCAATTATAGAATTTTTTTTGAAGATGGAAATATTATAATCGTCTCTCTCTCTCTTTTTCTTTTTTGAAGAGTAATTGTGTGTTTGGTGGCACGTGAGAATCTTACACAATTTTTCTCAAGATATTGTATTATTGTATTTAGTTTTGATAATTTTAATAATATTTGTTGGATGGTCAGTTCGGATATGAGCTGACCTGGATATCAGCAGAGTCGACCTGGCATTATAGAAAGCATAAGCCACGTGAATGAGCTAGCGAGCTGAGATGGCAGAGTAAAAATCACGTACAACGATAGGACCAACATATAAGCTCGGCCAGCCCAGATTTGACTCAACCAGGGACAATCATCCAAGCCGATCTAGCGAGATGATGTTTACGAAAACTCTGAAAACACGATAGTGACGATAGCTCGACCCAGCCTTGCTCGGTGCAGTTTTGTTTAGGATCAAGCTGATCATTCCAGACTAGATAGAGAAGATAAATGAGTCCTTCCTAGCACGCCACATCCCGAGGAATCCAGAATAGCTGTACGTACTAAACACGAACTTCTACATAGAGACAAAATGAGACTTCTTAGAGAAGATAGGGATCATCCGATCTAACAGACCCAGAATAGATAAGCTCATCTAGCTCATCTTAACCAACGACGAGACGACACGTGGCACATGCCTACTGGGCAGCTAGCCACTCCGGCAGAGAACCTCCTCTATAAATAAAACCTACGACCCTCCTCGTAAGGTACAAACAACTTTTTACAAGAGTTAGTGCTATAATCTCAAAGAAGCTCTAACTTAGGCATCAGAGGGTCTTTGGCCGGCACCACACCGGTGTTCCTTATGATAACCCTATTTTTTTATTTCTTCTTTTAAGATCTAGTTGACAAACCCTCACCGGAGTCGGAGAGTTTGCACTTTCAAATCCGATCATCTCCTTCATGTGTTCATCTACTTGGTATTAGTCGGATTTTGCACCAACATTTTGCGTCGTTTGTGGGGATTGATTTATCAAGCCCATAACAGCTTTCCATCAATGAGTAAAGAGGTAGATCCCCCATATTTGGAAGAGCTCGCGGGAGCCCCCTAAGGCCCAGTGAGGAAGACCTCCCAAAAAGAAGAAGGGCTTTGCTCAGAAGTCTGCATGAATCAACAACATTGAGAAAAAGGTAGAGAAGATCTCTCAACTAGTGCTGGAGCAGAACAAATTATTAAGAGCAGCTCTTCCTTCGTCACAAACATGACATGCAAAGGTTTGAAAGGATGAAGGAAGCTGCTGCTGGAGTGTCAACTCTCAACCAAAACATGACAGCAGCAAGCGTATAGACGAATCAAAACAAAGATCTCTTTCTATATGAGATCTTCACCACTTTCTGGAGGCGAAAAAGAATGATCACGAGTCAAACTATTTTCAAGTCCAGTAAGCACGAAATAGATCACATTGTCCTCCACCAAGATCGACACCAGCCAGGTCAGCTGCAACCAGGTCGACCTCAACAAGAATCTCGAAAATAGAATTACTTCCAGCAATGTCGTCTCGATTCGTCCGATCCAGGCTGACCATGCCTTCTAGGAGCTTCCAAACCCCATCTCATACGGAGTACGGAGACTTTCCCTCACCCTTCACCGAAAAGGTACTTCAAGCCTTACTCCCAAAGAATGTCAAAAAGACTGAGGTCAAAACATACAAAGGAAATATTGACCCAAGAGAACACGTTGAAAACTAAAAATCCTGGATGGAGTTCAAAGGATATGATGACGCAACAATGTGCAAAGGCTTCCAAATTACCCTCAAAGAACCAGTTAAGAAGTGGTAATAGAAGCTGGAACTGGGTCGATTTGCTCGTTTGGGCAACTTGCTCATAAATTTATCGGACACTTCGCTGGTAAGAAAGAAAGGGGAAAAACGGTGAACAACTTGCTGGCCATTAGACAAAAGCAAGAGAAAAATCTCGAGGATTATCTGAAGTGATTTGATGACGCCCGTGTTGAGGTCGACAACTGTGATGAAAAAACGACTATCACAACCTTCATGGCCGGGCTGAGGCCTGAACGATTTCACTAGTCCTTAGGAAAGAAGAAAGCTCAAACATACAAGAAAGTCCTAGACCGAGCTCAGAAGTACATTAACGTGGATGAGCAAGCTGAAGCCAAAAGAGAAGAAGATAATCCTTTCAACAGTTCAAAGAAGGATAAGAAGAAGAAAAAAGGTGATGAAGCCAATGAGGACAACAGAGGTGGGAAGAGGTCCAATTCAGACCGACTGGACCAAAAAAGCAAGGGCGTCCATAACGTTTATTCGACTTACACGCCTTTGACCACCTTGACAGAACAAATCTTCTTAGAAATCCAAGACAAAGAATACCTCAAATGGCCAAAAAAGCTGAGCACTCCTTCCAATCGGCTGGATAAGAGGAAGTACCGTTGATATCACAAGAATCACGGTCACAACACCGACCAGTGTTTCAACTTGAAAGAGGAGATTGAAACTCTTATCTATCGGGGTCGTTTACAAGAATACGTGAAGGCCTCGGATTAGAGAAGGGCTCAGTCGCTAGAGAAGTGAAGAGCCGACCAGTTGAGGGAGATCAAAACTATTTTTGGTGGATACTTAGACAAGACATCGAACCGAGCATTGAAGGCTTATGTCTGAGCTGCATGGACGAATGTTATGAACTTGTCGAGCCGACCAGAAAAGCAGAGGAGAACAAACTTTGCTATTACTTTCACAAAGGAAGAGGCTCGATACATCTGCCGACCTCTTTCCGATGCTTTGGTGATAACATTGGATGTGGCGAACTACAAAATCCATCAGATCCTTGTCGACAATGGGAGCTCGACCGATATCTTCTACTGGCCGGCGTTTCAAAAGTTGGAGCATGCAAAAACGTAGCTCACCCCAGTGGACGTCCCTCTGATTGGATTTACGAGAGATGAGATTATGCCAGGAGGAAGGATTGCTCTTCTAGTCATAGTAGGAGAAGAAGAGCACCGGGTCACAGTTATGGTGGAATTTTTGTTGTGAAGGGCCTTTCTGCCCACAACGCCATTGTTGGCGGACCTCTCCTCAACAATCTGAAAGTCGTGGTTTCTACATACCATCTTGCGCTCAAATTCCCGACCGAGAGTGGAGTCGGTGTTGTACGAAGAAGTCAGAAGGAATCAAGATAATGTTATGCAGTAGCAATGAAGAGCAAAAGCTCGGGAGGGCCGAGCTTCCGACCTGCCGAGAGAAAGCTCATAAAGGTTAATGTAGCATCTGATCAGGACCTTTATCCACGAGAAGACACCTCTAGCCTTGAGGCACAAGAAGAATGGAGAGAGGTGCCGATCACAGAAGACCTGACCAGAATTGTCAAAATTGGAACTGGGATGAACTCAGACCTAGCAGACCAGGTCATCCAGGTATTGAAAGAATATAAGGACATATTCACATGGTCTCATGATGATATGCCTGGTATTTCAAAAGAAGTGATCGTTTACCATTTCAACATTAATCAGAAGGTCGCCCCAGTATGACAAAAGAGGAGAGCCCTAAGCATAGAAAAAACTGAGGCTCTCTGGGAGGAGGGTCGACAAGCTCATCTGGGCCCAGTTCATCCGAGAGGTGTCATACCAAGAATGGATGGCCAACGTCGTGATGGTTTGAAAACCAAATGGAAAATGGAAGACCTGTGTTGATTTCACAAACCTGAACAACGCTTGCCAGAAGGACTGCTTCCCTCTCCCCCGGATAGATCAGCTCGTTGATGCCACGACTGGACACGAGTTGTTCAGCTTTATGGACACTTATTCTGGATACAACCAGATTATGATGTACCACAGAGATGAAGAGAAAACCTTGTTCATAACAGACCGGGGCTTGTATTGCTACAAAGTAATGTCGTTCGACCTCAAAAATGTTGGTGCGACATATCAGAGGCTAGTGGACCGAGTTTTTGAAGAGAAGATTGGGCAGAACATGGAGGTATATGTTGACAACATGCTAGTGAAAATCATCAAATCGGCAGGTCATCCCCATGATCTCAGAGGGGTGTTCGACACAATTCGGCACTACAATATGAGCCTCAACCCAACCAAGTGCATATTTGGAGTCTCAACAGGAAAATTCCTCGGCTTCTTGGTCAACCAGAGGGGAATTGAGGCAAACCTTGACAAGATCCGAGCCATTCTCGATATGAAAGCGCCCAAAAATATCAAAGAAGTACAATGCTTGACAGGGTGCATAGCTGCATTGAACCGGTTTGTGTCAAAGTCAATACAAGTGTCTGCCATTCTTTAAATTAATAAAAAAGAAGACTGTTGAATGGGATGAAAAGTGTGAGTAAGCTTTTTAAGAGCTTAAAACTTACCTCAGCTCATCACCTATACTCTCAAAACCAATTCCCAAGGAGAAACTCTTCCTTTGCATATCCATATCTAATGTGGTAGTGAGCTATGCTCTCATCAGGGAAGAGCAGGGGATACAAAATCCTGTTTACTATGTTAGCAAGTTATTTCTCAATGTAGAAACCAGGTATCTCAAAATAGAGAAGCTGATCCTTGCCCTTATCACCTCAGCCCGGAAGCTTCGACCATACTTCCAAGCTCATTACATAGTCGTGCTCACACGACACCAGCTGCGCCAGGTTTTGCAGAAACCAGAGACTTCAGGTCGGCTAACGAAGTAGGCTATTGAGCTTAGCTAGTTTTGATGTTGAATATCAACCAAAGATATCTATTAAAGGGAAAACATTGGCTGATTTTGTAAATGAGTTCTTTTCCAAGCAGAAAGAGGAAGATGATATTGATGCTGAGCTCGAGCTGACATGGAAACTGTTTGTCGATGGCTCATCGTGCAAACAAGGACGTGAGGCCGGCATTGTTTAGTCTCACCTAAAGGACACAAACACCTCGCAGCTCTCCGCTATGGCTTCTCGACCTCAAACAATGAGTCCGAATATGAAGATTTTTTAGCAGGACTACGAATGGCGCTCAACTGGGGGGTATGCAAGATCGTAATATGTTACAATTCACAACTTGTTGCAAGTCAGGTCACTGCTGAGTACCAAGCGAAAGATGATATTATGTAGGCCTATTTGCAGATGGTGAAAGAGTGTTGACTAACTTTGAAAAATATGAAGTCATACAAATACCATGAGCAGACAATTCCCTTGCAGACGCTCACTCAAAGCTCGCCTCATCCTCTGGGGATGAGATCATTCTACAAGTGCCCGTAAAATATCTGCACAACAGAAGTATCAAGGAAGGAAGTCAGGTTGGCCTTACAGAGATTAATCCTTCTTGGATGGACCCGATTGTGGTATTTTTGAAAACAGGAGAGCTCCTAGAGGAAAAAGTATTAACAAGGAAATTATAGCGACAAACGGCCAAGTATGTGCTCATTGACAACATGTTGTATCGACGTAGCTACAGTTTGCCATATTTGAAGTGTATGGGTGAAGAATAAGCTCAGCTCGTCCTTGACGACGTACATGCGAGAATCACTCTGGAGGAAGAGCTCTTGTGTATAAAGTACTCCGTCAGGGATATTACTGGCCGACGATCGATCGTAACGCCTTGAGGACAGCTAGGCACTGCGACAATTGTCAACGACATGCTACGATCATTAAAGCTTCTCCTAAAAATCTGACTTCCATTCAAAGCCCTTGGCCTTTTGCTTAGTGGTGGGAAGACCAAATTGGGCCTTTGCCAATTCGCAGAGATCAAGTCAAGTTTGCCATTGTAGCAGTGAATTACTTCACCAAGTGGGCGAAAGCAGAGCCCCTTGCTCACATAACTGAGTAAAAAACCACAAAATTCATCTGGCAGTCGATTATTTGTCGATTTAGACTACCATTTGCCATAATATTCGACAATGGGAAGTAGTTTGAAATGCGAAGTTCAGCTTATTTAGCTCCGAGTCGGGAATTCACCATTTCTTCTCTACACCAGCTCACCCCCAGGCGAATGGACAAGTTGAGGCCGACAACAATATTATCACGCACACATTGAAGGCAAGAATCGAGGAAAAGAAAGGAACTTGGGCAGATGACCTCCCACATGTATTATGGTCTTATAAAACGACATCCAGAATGGCAACCGAAGAAACCCCTTTATCTCTTGCGTTTTGCAATGGAAGCTGTTATTCCAGTAGTGTAACGCCCCGTTTGTACTAGTCAAACTTGTTTGTTGACTAATACGTATTGTCAGGTATATTTGTACGCGTATACGTATGTACATGACCTTAAAATAGACAAAATACAAGTATTGTAGGGCTATTGGTACCCTAGGAGGCTAGTTGTATCATAAAATTCCCAGTACTTCGTAAAATTTTAGATTTGGGTAAGCGTGCTCTTGAAAGGGAGAAATGCGCTCTTGTGGCAAACCCGAGAGCACAGTTTATGAAAAGTTCAGAGAAACGCGCTCCTGAGTTGGAGAAGCGTGCTCCTGGCAAGGGAGAAGCGTGCTCCTCATAGGATTTTCCAGAAAATCCAATTTTTGGGCAGCGAGAAGCGCACTCCCAGGGAGGGAGAAGCGCGCTCCTCGGTGGACTTGCACTTTTTTTTAAAAGTCAGTCTGGCGGTTTATGTATGTATAAGCCACTTGTCTCGCCCATTTTCAGTCATTTTGAGCTGGTTGAAGTCTAGAGAAACCAGGACAACGAAATGGTTGAGCTTAAAGATCAAAATTAAGGTAAGAATCATGGCTTTTGAAGTTAAAAATTACATATTCTTATTCTTTTCTTCAAGTTGTTCATCATATATGACATGCATGTGTTTTCAATGGCTAGAATTGGAGCTGAAAAATGAGGGTTTTGAGCTGGCTGGCTAAAACCATAAGGGATCAATTCCTTGTTGCTTGGTGAGTAATTTGATGGTAAAATACTAATTTTTCATGGTTAGAAGTGGAGTTCTAGACCTTGCTGGGTCAGAGTTTTGGAAACCTTTTTTTAGTGTTGAATTGATATATTTTGATGTGTGTTCTTGATTGGAAAATTGATCTAGGATGTTTGGTAATGTGTTTTACAGAAATTGGAATACAGAATTGGTAAATTATGGGTTTGGTGTTGATCACAAGTGTGATACTGGTGCTGAAAAGTTGGAATATTGGGAATGCATAGGTAAGTTATTTATTAATGGATTGTGAATAATTTGGTGATTAATTGAGTGAATTTCTATGGCTGGAATTCATGTATAAGTATTGCAATGTTGAATTGCAGACATTTGATGTTGAATTGAGAAATGGGGATGAACACAAGTGGGGTGCTTGTGTTGTAATTGTCAAGTATTGAGGAAAATTGGCTAAGTGTTGTGAAGTATGGACTTAGGCAAAATCCTGTGTTGGTTAGTAATTCTAATTTGGTCTTTATGTATGGCATTATTATATATAAACTTTGTATTAATAAATTATGAGCATGTTTGATTGCCATGTTGCATTGTTTAATTACTGCATTAAACCTTTGATTTGAAAATCGGATATACTTAGACTTACTTGATGTAAGGAAAATATATGATCAATTCCAAATAGGGAAGTTTGTGGACTAGACCTCAGAATGATCGAGAGGACGGTTTGTTAAGTTGAATTCTTCTTATAAATGCATAATAGGGATACAGATTCACTTACATACCTGAGGGTGAGGATTTTATCTTTATGTATTGTATGACATGTGTAGAGAGGCGAGAAATGTATTTGAATCATGTATTGATAATTACATTTGAATTGCATAAGGAGTTTATAATGATGTTTTTAATGCCATGTTTTCCTATGGATGCATATATAATTCCTTTATTAGATTACTCACTGAGCTTGCTGTAGCTTACCCCATTCCTTTTATATTACAGATATATATTACAAAGGCAAGGGCAAGACTCCAGAGAAGTGATCCGAGCCTGTTGTTTGCTAATGTAACTATGTGTGTAGGGAGATGGGTATAAAGACTAGGGATGTCAATGGATTGGTTCAAACCGCGAAACTGAACCAAACCGATATGTTTGGTTTGATTTTTTAACAAGTTTGGTTTGGTTTTGGTTTGAAAAAATATAAATCGATAAGTTTGGTTCGAGTTGTGGTTTGAGACTTTAAAAACCGATCTAAATCGAACCGAACCGATTCTAAAATTAAAACTATTAATTTTTATTTTTAATGTCTATGATTCTTTTATGATATAAACATTCTCATTAAAAAATTATAATCATCTTTATATAGTAAAAATAGTTTTCAAGTTTTTTAAATATGCATTAAAAAAGTTAAAATTACCTTATACACATACATATGTAATTGATTATTTTAATTTATTTAATGTATGTACATGCAAAAATTTAAACCGATCAACCCAAACCGAACCAAACCGGTTATGTTAGGTTTGGTTTAGTAATTCGAAATAAACCGATTAAGCTAAACCGAACCGAAACCGATTATATTTGGTTTGATTTAGGTTTGAACATTAAATCGATCCAAACTGAATCGTTGACACCCCTAGTATAGACTTTTGATTTTGGTATTTATATTTGTATATAGCACTACTATGATATGCATAAAACAGTAGTGAGTTATATAAATGTCAAAGATACTTGTGAATAATATGTATAAATTTTTGGGAGACTTGAGTTGTATATAAGTTTTGTGAGAAAGAAAATGGATAGTGTTTTGTATACATGGAATGGGTTTGATATGAATGATGTTGATTCATATATGATGTTGATAATATGTTTTTGTGTGATTGGATGAGATTATCAGGTGTGTAGAACGTCAGATTTATGGGGAGGTTATGTCAAAATTTTTAGTGATTTTTGTTGTATTGTCTTAAAGAACAGGGCTAACAGGGTATCATATAGGTCTAGGTATGGCGTATATGGTATTCTGTGCCGATCATGATGTCACCCTACGGAGGGGGTCGTGAAAAGTAAAGCTCGACATTCCAACTCTAAGAACATCATACTTCAATGAAGAGAAAAACTTAGAAGCACAAAAAGCCGAGCTGGATCTTTTAGAAGAAAAGAGAGAGCAATCACAAATTCGACTAGCTGCATACCAAAGAAGAACATCAAAGTACTACAATTCTAAAGTGAGACCTCGTAGTTTCAAAATTGGTGACCTGGTACCGAGAAAGGTCATGCTTAACACCAAGGAGGCCAGAGCAGGGGCTCTCGGCCCAAACTGGGAAAGACCATACAAGGTCATCTCAACACCAAGAAATGGAGTCTGCGAGTTGGAAGACCTCAATGGAAGATGGATGGCTAGACCATTGAACGCAGAACATCTGAAGTTTTACTACTAGTAGCTATAGCAAGTAGGAGTAGCTCAGTAGGAATAGCAAGCAGGGATCACCCGCTCAACTTAGGTTTATCATTTTGTCATCTTTCATTGAAGTTTATAAATTAGTTTGTTTCTTGACGACTTTGGGTGAACAAATTTATCAACAACTCTCGACACAACATGACAAGAAGGAAAACGACTAGCACCTTGAGAATACGAGCTTTGCTCAAATAAGCCCCGAGAAGGGGTCGAAATCCCAGAGTACCTTGGGGTCTGAGCTCAAGCCCAGATTATCGCTAGGAAGAAGGCTTAGGCCTAAAGTACCTTGGGATCTAAGCTTGTTAAAGCTTAGGTTATCGTCGAGAAGGAGTTTATTTTCATAGTACCTTGGGTCCTAACTCGTTAGAGCTCGGATTATCGCCAGGAAGGAGACCACTCTCAAAGCACCTCAAACTCTGATCATTGCCGAGCTCATAGGATGAAGACTTTTGCAAAAATTCTTCTAAGTCCCATAGAGCAAGCTTTTCGTGCCGAGCTCACGAGGCCAGAATTTTTACTAAAATTCATTTAACGCTAGAGAAAATAGTTCGCCAAAGAAAAAAGTAAGATAATTTTTCTAAGTACCAAGGTTAGCTAAAAAAGAAGGAACAACAAGTGAAGAACAAAATTTATCCAAAAATTCATGAAGAGTTTTAGCTCGGCATCTGAGCATAACTACAGAAAAGACAGAAATAAAAGACAAAGGCTTAGAAACCTAGAACGACAACATCGCCATCAGCCCCATGCTGCTTGACCTCGGTCTCTCCTTGGCCTTCTCCCTCAGCTTTTACCACCAGCTCGGCAAGACCAACTTCCCCAACAACCGCTTCTTCTTCGACTCCATTAGCCCTGTCTTGTTGCTGCTAGGCCATGAAGTTGTCAAAGGCGGCCATGTCAACTTTATCCATGAAGTACTTGCCGAAGTCGACCCTCATGTGGATCTGACCTATCTCGTACTCCTCGCGCTTCAAGTCACTAAACTCTTGAGAAGCCTTAAACTCATCAACAACACTACGAGCCGACCTGACCAGCTCAGACTTCAGGGAAGTAACCTTTGCCTTCAGGACTTCATTTTTCGAGGCCGACATCTGCAGCTTCGACACAATGAAGGACAACTCAGAATCAGTCTTGACATGTGGGCTCTCGAGCTCCTCCACCTTCCTGTCCATCTCCTCCTTTAATTTCTTTTTCTCAACCTCGGCAGATATGGACAGGTCATCAGCCTTCTTCAGAGCTAAAAAAATTTGATGGGAAGCCCGAACAAGAAAAAATGCACAATTTAGAACAGGCATATTGAAAAATTGCAAGTAGCACCGAGAAAAGGCTTGTTACCTTGACACACTTCACAAATGCAAGAGAAGCGTTGTCTCGGATGTGGTAGTCCTTGCCCAGGTCGACCTTGGATGGAGGAAGTCAGATCTGGTAGCCCTGGATTGTGAGATCTTGATCATCAAACTTTGTCAGTGGAGACCCTATCTCACAGAGCTTCTTGCTTGGTCTGCGGTAGGAGACATCAGGGACCCGAGCTTTACCCTTGCACTGAGCTGCAGCTTCTTCCTGGGTGACTGCAGCCGGAGAAGCCATAACCGCTTGGGGCAGAGTAGAAGAATTGCCAACCGAGGTGGCCCGCCTAGACCGAGCCTCCTGCTCGGCAGGTGAGTTGGTCTTTTGAGCGGACGACTGAGCTTGCTTGAAAGCTCGCATCCGCCCAAGGTTGAATGAGCGAGTGCTCGTCTTCTTAGTAGACATGATCTCGGCAAGATAACCTGCAAACAGAACAATAGTAAAAGGAGGTTAGCTCGGGACAAAACCAGAAAGCCATTGAAATCACTTACCCGTGAAAAGTTCTTGTTTGTTAATAAGGCCTGCTGCGAAAATATGAGTTGGGGTTAAGATGACCTCGTAAGAGCGATCCCAGTAATTCTTGTGGTAAATCTCCTCCAATTTAGAGAGGTCGGCCCCGGTTGTCTTTGCCGGACTATCCCAGTGAACTGTAAGGAAGAGTAAAGTAGAATTTAGGCCGAGTTGAATGAAAATACACACAATGCAATAGAAAAAGAAGGATAGAGGTCAGCTTGGTATCTGGGTATTTAAACAGGGTCAGCATGTCAGCTTCCTCAGCCTAGTCCCCTGTGACAAGGAACTAGGTGTCTTTCTACCATTTGTTAGTAGTTGGGTTCTCGATGATTAAGGTTGCATGCTTGTCTCCGCTCACCCACGTGCTCGCATAGTACCAACCATAGCAACATGGGTGGAGTTTGAGCTGGTAGCCAAACTTGAACTCTGCCGAATTGTAGTCCGGTTAATTACGTTCCTTCCACAGCACCATCAGGCCGAGGAAGGCCCGCCAAGCATTGGGGCTAAGCTGAGTTAAGGAGACATTTAGCTCCGTACTTTAACAAGCTAGTGTAGAAGGTTACCTAACCCTTTTTAGGGTAGCTCGGTCTGTCGCTGCACCGGGGAACGCGCATATGAACAAATGATGGGATGCCGAGCAGAGCCCTCAAATACAAAAGTTGGTCATCGGTGACGGTGAAAGAGAACTCGTCAACCAAAAAAGAAGGGCCCGCCACCGCTACAGCCTCATCCGACTCGGTGTCGGACTCGGCTCATCTTGGACCCTCTCACTTTAAACCTGGTCTCGAGCAGAGCAACGATTGAGGGCGACATTACTTTGGGTAAGGATCTCGACGCCCTCAGACTCTCTCTCCTCTAATGGCTGAGAAGCCTCTACCTCATTGCTAAGCGATCGTTCTGCTCTGCGTCATCTCCACTTGGTGGAGACTCCGACGGGTAAGCAAGGAAGCCTTCCATGAAAGCCATAAATACTAAATAAATTAAAAAGGAAGGTAAGCCTTTCACCCCTATTAGGGCTAAAAGGCTTGGGGGGTAAATGTTGGATGGTCAGCTCGGTATGAGCTGACCTAGACATCAGAAGAGCCGACCTGGCATTATTGAAAACATAAGCCACGTGAATGAGTTGGCGAGCCAAGGTGGCGGAGTAAAAAATGCGTACGACGATACGACCCACAAATCAGCTTGGCCGACCTAGATTTGACTCAACCAGGAAAAATCTTCTGAGCCGATCAAGCAAGATGATGTTTATGAAAACCCCAAAAACACAATGTTGACAATAGCTCGGCCTAGCCTAGCTCGGTGCAGTTTTGCTTAGGGTTGGCAACTCGGCCTTGAGCTGAGCTGATCATTCCAGACAAGATAGAGAAGATAAGAGAGTTTTTCCTAGCGCACCACATCCCTAGGAATCCGGAATAATTGTACGTATCAAACACAGACTTCGACATAGAGATGGAATGATACTCCTCCTCCAAGACAAACAACTTTCTACAAGAGTTAGTGTTATAGTATTAAACAAGCTTTAACTTAGGCATCGGAAGGTCTTTAGCGAGCACCACATCTGTGTTCCTTACGATAGCCCTATTTCTTTCTCTCTTCTTCTCAGATCTAGCTAATAAACCCTCGTCAGAGCCAGAGAGTTTGCACTTCCAAATCCGATCATCTCCTTCACGTGTTCATCTACTTGATGTTAGTTAGATTTTGCACCAACAATATATATATCAAGAGTAGAAAAATGTTTAGCACTAGTAGATGTATTGTTGGGTAAACAAGCTTACAAATCCTCTAGTTTATGGTCTTCACATGTGCCTGAAAGAAAAACCCACATTTTATTTTCAAGAAGTGGGTGTCGTTGTTTGAACCACAATTTAGGATACAATTCAAAAAGTAAAATAAATAAATAAATTTTCGACATCTTTGAAAAAATATATATAATTTTTCAAGTAAAATTTTATTTGAAGAAGTATTTCTAAATTTGATGAATGAAAGACTTATTTCTTTTCTCTTATTTCATCAATGTATACTAGTAAGTGCGGGCGGAACCTTGACCCAATATTGAAGTTAATTATTTTATTATGACCCGGACGAGTAGGGCCGGTCCTAACTATTTAGGGGCCCGGGGCGAGGTACAATAAATGAGGCCCTTTTTTAATTTCAAATGGGGTCCTTTTATTTATTTTTTATAAATATTGCAAATGCATTAAAAATCACAAAATCAATACAATAAAAAATTACAAAATTGATATAATAAAGTCACAAAATTAATACAATAAAAGTTACAAATCAATACGATAAAACTTCAAAATCAACACAAATAGAAAATTATTTCAAATTCCACACAAATACCAAATACAAAATCAATACTATTTTGACAACTTCAACATTGTGCTTGTTGATAAAATTGTTGTACTTGATCGAAATACAAAATTAGCAAACCAAAAAAATATGATTGAATTGTAAAAGTAGTTTTTTTTTAAAAAAAAAGAAAAAACAAGGGGGTTGGTGGACAAAGATTGTGGCTGGCGGATAGGGTAAAAAAAGTGATTGAATTATAATACAGAAGTAGTAAAAAAAATTAAATAAATAAAAATAAAGCAAAAACAAGTGGTTGGCGAAAATGACGGAACAAGAACTAGAAGAAAAAGAATAAGAAGAAGGAGTTGCATGCTAGACAGGACAGAAGAATAAGAGGGAGTCGTCGGTCACGAAATTGCCATCACCGAATTTTTTATTTGAAATCGCAGTTCTCTCGACACTTTAAGGTTTTGAATTGTGATAAGATTTAGGGGACCGCCGTCTCCGGATTTCGTCACCGGTCACAAGATTGTCGTTGTCAGATTTCTTATATTAAATAACAATTATAATATAAATAATAAATAATGAATTAAAATTTAAATAATTTTATGATATAATAAATAATTTTATTTTATTATTGTAAAACGCGATCAATATTCAGTAGAATTGTTATATATAAATATTATTTTGAAGTTCACTTATTTTTATAGTATGAAGTTGAGATTTTAAATTAAAAATATTTTATCTTTAAAATAAAACTAAAATAAGAGATTTGACTAGTGTATCTCTCGGGCCAAGATTTACATAGAATGATCTAGACCATCCAATAGGTTGACCCAATATCAAGCATGCATGACCACATATTGATGAGGGAATCACATGCTTTAGCCAGGCTTTTGACATGATTACCCCTAAAAAATACAATAATTTCACAAATGCCATCCATACAAAAATATTGTCACTTTTGCCTTACTTTACTGTTCCTTACACAGTCAGCGCACAGTCAGCCTTCCACTCAGCAGCCACGTCGACGCAGAGGTGGATTTTTTGACCGTTGAAGGGAAGGCGTCTTTTCAAAAGACGCCTTCCCTTCAACGGTCAAAAAAAATTTACCGTGAAGGGAAGGCGTCTTTTCAAAAGACGCCTTCCCTTCAAATGCTATTTTTTTTAAGTTGACGGGAAGGCGTCTTTTCAAAAGACGCCTTCCCTTCGCTATATATTTTTTTTTAACTTGAACGGAAGGCGTCTTTTCAAAAGACGCCTTCCGTTCAGCATTTTTTTTATTTCAAGGGAAGGCGTCTTTTCAAAAGACGCCTTCCCTTCCCCATTTTTTTTTTTTTTTATTTTGTACTTGTGCCACCGAAGCCAAACCACATAGTTTTTTTCAACCCGACCACTTCCGACACGTCCTACTATCCTCCCCCGATCCCCCGGACTCGACGGAATCCCATTCCCATGCCCGGTTGAATTTTTGGACCCCCATGCAGAATTCTAGTTAAATTGATAATTCAACGCTATTACTAAACTGTTCGGCCTCACCGAAGCCAAACCACGTGGTTTTTTTCAACCCGACCACTTCCGACACGTCCCACTATCCTCCCCCGATCCCCCGGACTCGACGGAATCCCATTCCCATGCCCGGTTGAATTTTTGGACCCCCATGCAGAATTCTAGTTAAATTGATAATTCAACGCTATTACTAAACTGTTCGGCCTCACCGAGGCCAAACCACGTGGTTTTTTTCAACCCGTTCACTTCCGACACGTCCCACTATCCTCCCCCGATCCCCCGGACTCGACGGAATCCCATTCCCATGCCCGGTTGAATTTTTGGACCCCCATGCAGAATTCAATGAATTCAAGTTAAATTGAAAATTCAAGGCCATTATTGTTTATACAATGTAATTTTCTTTAAAAAAATTAATTGAATTGAAGTATCAAGTATACATACATGTTTAGTACAACATTATCAAAACATATACAAGTTACAAAAAGATACAAGTTGTCAATCTGTGCCACATATTGGCCACTTACGTCGTTTATTGCGTCGTAAGTGATCTCTCGTATACTGCTGCAAAGGCACCTGAACAACTTGCTCCACAGATGGTGCTGGATCATCTGCAACGGGCATAGCTGATATGTGGTCATCCCCAGGATCATCATGCGCCTCAATAGCCGTATGTGCTATAAATGCACGTCCTCGCCTTGGCATTCTTTGGCGTCTACCTATCCAATGTCCTTCACCCAAGGTTGGATTGTCCTCGAATGAAGTAGCTGTCGGGTCGATATGAACATCGGGTATTTCATCGGCAAACGAGGATGGATCGTGACGCAATGGTGACGTGGGTAACTCTGTGAATGAATCAGCACGACCGGAAGGAGTGATGGGACTCTGATGATATGCTGATGATTGTCCCTCTGCTGTGTCCCTCCTAATCATGTAATCAGCATGCACACTTTGTAGCGTAGTCATTGATATCCTGTTAATGTCCCTCGCTACAGTCATATCATTCACCTCACTGCGCAAATGCATTTGAGCCACGTTGCAAACCTAAATAAATTAAAAGTGTCATACGTTAGCGAAAATAACTACAACTTAGGTTACCAATAAGTGAAAATGTGAATTGCATAATGTACTTTCTTACCAAGAAATCGATTGTTGCACCGCTTTCAGTCATATACCTCCTAGTTATTGATCGATACCAAATCATGTATGGATCATTGTACTCCATAGGCACCGAATAATTATTTTCACCAACTGCTAAGTTATCGACACGGCGTTGCCATTCATCAATGTAATATCTGTGCTTTTCAATCCAATTACTGTCACACTGGCTTCTCATATCACACTTGTGAAGGTCAATACTCGTGTCGCATTGCTCCGGAATCGTCTGTCTCATGCCAAATTGACGTAACACTCGATCTGGTCGATGTAATTCAACTATGGCGAAACAAATGAGTGGAGAAATGGTATGCCATATGTGTCGCCCATGCTTGCAATACTCTGGCAACGCATCAAGCAAATCCTCGGTGTATGGAGTCCATATGACCTATACATGGACCCCTTACATCAAAATTGTAAAACATTGGAAAAATTACATCCCATGTTTCGCATTGCAATCACAGATTTCTCCCAATAAGCTCCTAATAATAAATTCAGAATATAACCGCATTAACGAAACAAAAAAATTACAACCATTATAGAATCAAAGCAAGAGAAGAAGATCAACAGTAAAATAACAGAAAAAACCCAAAACAAAAACAAGATCATTTGGAAACAGCAAAAATTATCATAGAATGGTAAAAATGAGTGAAGGGGCACACAAGTTGTGAACCGAGATCGAGAATGGCGAACCCTATAACAAGAAAAATAAAATGTAAAAGAGAAAATGGCGAACACAAGTGTCACCTTTGTTTAGTGATCGAGAATGGCAACACGGAGACGAGCGAGATGACGGAGCGAGACGACGGCGAAGGACGGAGACGACGGCGACGAGTTTTTCAGAGAGGGCGACGAGTGAGTGAGTGAGTTTGTGTATATGTAGGGTTTAAGGGAAGGCGTCTTTTCAAAAGACGCCTTCCCTTAAAATAAAAAAGAACTTGCAAGGGAAGGCGTCTTTTGAAAAGACGCCTTCCCTTCACGTTAAGAAAAAAGTGTTGAAGAGAAGGCGTCTTTTGGAAGGGAAGGCGTCTTTTGAAAAGACGCCTTCCCTTCACGTTAAGAAAAAAGTGTTGAAGAGAAGGCGTCTTTTCAAAAGACACCTTCTCTTCAGGTAAAAAAAGGATGTGAAGGGAAGGCGTCTTTTCAAAAGACGCCTTCCCTTCACGCTAGAAAAAGATTGTTGAAGAGAAGGCGTCTTTTGAAAAGACGCCTTCTCTTCAGTTAAAAAAAAATATATGAAAGGAAGACGTCTTTTCAAAAGACGCCTTCCTTTCAATGCCACCTGGACACCCAGGTGGCGCTTGTTTGGCACGCTGACTGTGCTATGAACAGTAAACTAGGGCAAAGGAGTCATTATTGTTGTGGGAGTGGCATTTGTGGAATTATTTTATTTTTTAGGGGTAATCATGTAAAAACTCCTGCTTTAGCCATCCATTTTTTTTAAGGCAATAGCACTACATATACACAACACCAAGTGAAATGTTCCCATGTGACAAATTAAGCATCCATATCATGCCCTTCACTTCCTGAAATCTCCATCTCCATCCCCCAAAAATCTTTTTGTATCACCTATATATGCCTTTATTAATTTATTCCTTTTTCAAATGCCAAACCATAAGATTTATGAATATTTATACTTCAAGAAGATTCCGTGGATATGGTCAAATAATTAAAATTTACATCCAATTAATTAAATCTAGCACGTGATCGAGCTAAATATTTACACCCAAAAAAATAAAAAAAAGTTGTCAATGACCATATTTTGCAAAGAATATTAATAACCTGTCAAACTTCCATATTCTAATTACTAAGACATTTTACCCTTTTGAATGACAGATATTTATTCTCTTTGAACTTCAGTCGCAACAAGAAGTCTCCTAAAGTGTTAATTAAACTAAGTGTATCACATTTTGGTTACAAAAATGGGTGTGAGAGGTTGAATCTATACCTCGCAAGAAATATTACGCCTGTGTACCCACACACATCTGCAGAATATACTCTCCACTTGGGACCATATGGTTTTCCCTACTTATCCCTAACAAATCAAGGGCAAAGCATATAAAGATGGCTCTCAGCATCAGAGAGTGATAATATATGGGAGTGCTGCAATTGTTGTTGCTAACCAAGCTGAAGCTCCTAGCTTCAGTTCATGGCACCACAACTTCAATGTTAATATGGCCATTCATATTAAAGCTTGTTCTCAGTGCTGGAAACATAAGTAGAACCTTTAGAACTCCGAATCCTACTTCAATGCTGCTCTTCCTTTTCCAATTGGATCGGATATTTTCAGAACTCGAACCAGGCATAGACGGCGGCCGTGGCCATGGCCGGAGATGGGAGAGAGCCCTTCGGCTTGTCCGTGAGCGGTTGGTGCAATCTTCTCCGACGATGCCGTTCAATCATGCAAGTAATTTGCATGCAATTTCCGTGGCTTCACTTTGATGAGGATGTTCTTACCTTTCTCTGTATGTATGCTCGCTTACTATTGCTTCTAAGGGTACTCATCAGAATGGTATGCATGGGGGGTGATATGTGATGCTTCTTGTTTCTTTCCTTTCTCTTTCTAAATAGTTCAACTTGGATTTAATACTTGCCCTCCCAACTTGTATTTTATGTGTGCATGTCAAACCATAAAATTTGGGTTCAATCTCCTGTTCTCCTCCTTCACAGCTTGAGAATCTTGGACTTGCATTGGAAAGTTCCCATAGTTGCAAATTTTCAGGATTTAATCTTTTCTTATTTTTATTTTTTTAATCATTTCATTATATTTCTGAAAATTATCATGTCAATTATATGGGTTGGTACCTTCTCTATGTTTTAGGAGATTTATGGGATTAGTTTCTCATTTTAGGAATTTACTCCTCTTTTTTCTATCTCCATTCTCTTTTAAAAACTAAAGGACCTGCAAGTTGCTATTGAAATGTGCTACTAAGAATTTCAAGCTCAGATATTTTTATATACATTTATTTCCTTTTTTTCACAAAAAGAAGCAATGATCCATATGGAACACACACAAGGATAGAGAAGAATGTTAGGTCACCCTTTATCTTTTTGGAATCTTGCTTTTTCTTTGGTTCATTCCTTCCCAATGCTTATCACTCTTCAAGGGTGACAAAAAGCCACGTATGGATAGAAATAGGTATAAACAATGTCTTGCATTAATGAGTATATACTATGTTCGTACCAGGCTCAATTTTAAAAAAGACAACACCCATTTTTTTGTACCCATATATTTTAAAAATCAGACAGCTTGATTTTCTTGCTTTTCCTTAAACCCACAACTTCTCGGTCAGTTCCCTAATAGTTAATGCCTCTTTATTTCAGAACGAAATGATTAGGAGTGATTGTTCTATCTTGAATATGAAAAAGAGAAAAAAAATGATTGCTCAATCGAAAAATCAAAACGTACAGTCAAATTGTGTGGCATGATAAATCATTGTAGTGAATGGTTATGAGGCAACCATTGGATCCGAATAAGAAACCATGCGCAAATGGATCAAACAAAGATTTGGGGTTGAAAAAGCTCGTTGAGGTCTTGGACTCATTTTGAGTTTTGGATCCCCTTTCTACATTCCATTTTGGATTGAGCCTATATCACCTTATGATTGCTAAAATGAATTGCCTTCCTAGTCGCCTAAAGTGTAGCCTACTTACTGAGGAGACCATCCATTTTGTCCACCTCTATCATGATATTATAGAGTATAAATTGAGCTTATTGCACAAAACATTAAAATTAAAAAAACCTACAATATCAAACTGTCATTATAAGTAGTAAAACACTTGAGTATTTTGTAGTGTCAAACACATTGAAAAGTCTTCCATGTTTTATGAGGGAGAAAGAATAAGGAAACCTGAAATTTGGTATCTGGTCTTTGGTCCTCTTAACCTGTAACACCCCGTACATTCGAGTCAAACATAATCGTTGACTTATACGCATTGTCAGTCGTAGTTATTTGCATATACGTGTGTATATGGTCTTAGAATAGTGTAAATGTGTGTATTATATATAGGTTATTAATACCCTAAGACCATTGTTGGCCAATAGGAATGACACTTAGAATGAATTTTTCAAATTGGAAACAGAGAGAAGCACGCTTCCATGGTAAAAGCCTGAGAGCAGTGTTTCTGGAAAATATCAGAGAAGCGCGTTTCTGGGACAAGAAGCACGCTCCTGTCAAGGGAGAAGCATTCTCCTCACGGGTTTAAGTGAAATTATGTTATTCTGAGCGAGGAGAAGCACACTTCTCACGGTCTGATAGAGTTTTAAAAAATAGACGGTGAGGGGGTGTGCGAGGTTTTAAGTGAAATTTTACAAAATTTCCAACATAATTCAGTTGCTGAATTTGGAAGGGAGCAGAGGAACGAAATAGGAAAAGAGAAAAAAAGGTTTGGAGGATCAAATCCAAGGTAAGGACTTGTCCTTTTGAACTAAGAATTTAAGATTTGAGTTTCTCTCTTCGAGTTGTTCAACATATATGATTTTTGTTGAATTTCCATGGTTAGATTGGGTGATTGAGGAAGTGGGTTTGGTCTTGGATTTGTGAGAAATTGAAGTGCAATTGAAGAGTAAGTGTTTCATTAATGTTATGCACGTGATTTGGGTTTGACACCCTGTAAAATTGAGGTATTTTAATGGTGGGATGTTTCCACCCCAGCTATAAAAGCAGCTGAGGGTTTGGAGATCCATTAATGGAGGTTTTAATTGATTTAAATGTGTTTTGCTAAATGATAATGATTAAGAGTAAATTGAATATTTGTATAATTGCAGAGTTGGAAGTCTGAAATGTGGTCATTTAGTGATTGATAGAAAGGCCATAAGTGACCTGTTTGTGCTAAAAATGTGCAAGTTACTTAGTGTTAGTGTGAAAATCATAGTGAGTATTTCCTTTGTTTTGGTTTGCTTATATTGCATTGTATATAGAAAATATGTTGAATATAAGCATGTTATGTAGTGAATTGTTCATTGTGTTTTAATGCAATTCATGAAATATTTTAGTATTGGAGCATGTGAGACTTGCAAAGGCAAGTCAAACATGAGTTCATTTCGTTGAAAATTAGTCCCAGGTGAGTGTTAAAGGTAGACTTATTGTGCAATGGGCTGTCCTAACTTGGATTATCAATCCTTAAAATGATTTTGTATTGAGTAATTAGAGGTTGTGGCTACCTTGTAGAGGACATACAAAGGTGAGGCTCGCTTTATTACTTGGAAGGTAGGAGATTATGGATTTCATTGAAAATCTTGCATGTTTTATTGAAAATGTTGCATAAAATCTCCAAATTATATTGAGAGCATAAATGTGTTATTTGAATGTTGCATATATATTTTGATAAGAGTTTTAATGATTTTAAATTTCATGTTTACATAAATGCATATAAATGTCATGACAAGAAATATTCATGGAGCATGTTGTCGCTCACCCACTCCCCTCCAATATTTTAGGTAAAGACGTGAAAGGGAATAGAAAGGCAAGAAAAGAGTAGGGGCTTTGTGGTCTCTTCTTTTGTCATATATGTATGGATGGGGGAACTCGTTTATTTTGATAATGTATAATTATTATCATATATGCAAATATTATCACTTAGATGAGTGGAGTGATGATATGGTTATAGTTTGAGGATGGCAGACTGATAATGAGAAACATTGTAGTATGATGTGAATGTTTTGATAATGGTTACATGAATATGGATGAGTTTATATATGTGAATTGAATTGTTGTTGATCAAGTTGTATGTGAAATGCCCGTTTTATAGGGCCATGCTGACAAAATTTTTAAAAATTGTGTATTTTGAAGGCTTACAGTGTATTGTACACTTGTGTACGACATATAGTATGTTGTGCCGGTCATGACATCACCCAATGAAGGATGATGTCGTCACATAATTTTTGAATATTGTGTATTTTGAAAGCCATCTCGATTCCAAAAATAGACACTAGATTTTTGTTTGAACCCGCCTTGGTTTTAAAAATATATTGTCTATACTCATTTGAAATCGAACAAATGGGTCCAAACGTTTTTTTTTGCCACCCGTAAATACCCTATTAATCTTACGATGTGCTTTGCATTCCCTAATGACTAATTCCATTCCATCATGCCCTAAGGCGGAATTAATATTCTAGAAGTAAATAGAAAAATAAAAAAAGGAAACAATTTTCGTATATGTTTTCTGTAACACCCCAATTTTCAAAACTTTTTTTTTTTATAATGAATATTTTAATTTTATCGAGAGTAACCACTGAAAATCGAGATGTTATTCGTATCCGTCTATCTTAACCCATAATCATTGTATGCGTAATAAAATTTGAAACACTATGAATTTAAATACATATATCTAATTTTTTTTTTAACCAACTTACTTGTTAAGATAAACGAATACCAATTTGTATTATCTTCATGCCAAGGACCACATAATTCCACTATACCAATTTCTATAGTGAATTATGAGGGTACTTGCCCTTGTCCATCCATCATATACACAATATCTTAAATACATTCGTCAAATAGAATTCAAGTCCAAGACACATATATTTAAAATAAATCATGATTCCTTCAATAATCATAAAAAGATTTTATCAAAATCTCTAATGTCAATACAACCCTAACTAAATAAAAGTTCATGAAATTAAACAAGTAATTAACTCATTCTCTAATTAAAATATTGTTCAGATTTCCATCCTACCCCTATCACTGAACCACGTCACAACTTGCTACTTTATTTTCTAAGTACCTGCATATGAAAAATAGGGGTAAGCTTGAAAGCCCAGTGGGTCATCTAAACAATTCACAACATTTTATTATGATACATACACAAGAACGTTACAAACAAGTTTCACACATTAATTGTTACAACATTAGATTGTTTGAGTCGAGAATTTTTACCACGTTCTAAATCACGTACCTTTAGGAAATCAAACACAGGGTGGCACTACCCAAAAATTAGAACTCCATTGGCGATATTCATCATGAATAACTGCCCCATAATAAATATTGGCGATATTCCTAAGAATAACTGCCCCACAATAATCAATGGCGATATTCCTTAGAATAACTGCCCCATATGTGTGATTTTTATCTTAATAGTGTTCTTTAGTGATGTCACACCATAAATACAACGTAATCATGCTATTAATTGTATTCACAAACCATATTCAAATTCCACTACACATAGTATCATGTCATAATGCCAAATATAATAGTATTAACACATGAACCTTACTATGTCAATATTCCAAGTCATACGTTTCATTATCCGACATTATAAGTTATAAATAAGTCTCAAATATCATATAAATTTCATGCATCTAATTATCATCTAATCAAAACCATAAGTCATGTTGACACATATCATCATGGCTATTAATCACAGCATAGTATAAATAACATCACGTACAATAGGCATGCATAAGCAATATAATGATATTATAGACCTAATTAATTTAACATTCCTATCTATATATCAAAATAAAATATTATGAAGGTCTAGAATCATCCCCACCTGAATCGCTAAATTCCAAATGTGTTGACATTCCTCGACGTTGGGCGTTATCAACCTATCAACGCATAAATCACACGTTAATCACTTGTTTTGTATTATATTATATTAATATAATGTGCATACATGTCTATGTTGTATGGTGGTGGTCACATTATACATATAATATAACTTAGCTAATAAACTTCCACCTGATATACATATAATATGATGATACATATAATATGATGATAACTTAGCTAATATTAGCTAATATTATGGTAACTTAGCTAATATTATACCATATCATCATATAATATGATGATAGCTAGTTAATTTTATACCATAATATAACTTAGCTAATATTATACATATAATATGATAATCTAGATAGGGTTGCTTAAAAGAAAAGAAGAAGAAATAAAAATAAATAAATAACACTTGCAGATTGAATGGCGAAGAAAACAAGTGAGAGAGAAAAAAAAATGGAAAAGAAAAGGGGATGAGGAAAGGGGAAGAAGAAGAAGAAGAAGAAGAAGACGAAGAAGAAGAAGAGAGGCGTTAACGGCAGTGCTTGCAGAGAAGATAAGACCTTCCGAGAGGCCATGGCTAGGGTTTGAGGTTTCCGACGAGCCGAAACAGAGAGAGAGAGAGAGATCAGGGTTTTGGGGTTTATGCTTCTTGTTGGTGCCCTCGATCCTTTCATCGCGGACGATGAGATCGACTGAGTTTTTCCAAGATCGGTTACTACGGAAGGTAAAGATATTACTTGTTGGTTAAAAGAAGAACGAAAACACAAAGAAGCAACACGAAGAACGCGAGCAGAAATGGATATTTCATCTCCTTCAAGAGAATCTGTATTGAAGGCGCCATTAAAGATCAGATGGCGTTCTAAGATGAATGAGAAGATCTTGAAGTTCTTAAAGATGAAGATCGAGATTTTGAGATCGGTGGCTCAAGCATCTCTGTGCTGAGAATTTGGCGGCAGAGAGAGAGGAGAAGGAGGAAGAGAAATGGTTGTGAAAACAGGGAATAGCTATGGTGTGAAGAGGAAGAGAGAAGAAAAAAAAAACAACAAGAAGAAGAGAGATTGCTCACCGTGGGTACTGCTGCGGATTCTTGCCGTTCTTCGCGCTTCAGTCACTGGTTCGTGAGAGAAGAACGAAAATCAGGGTTAGCTTATGTATGATTGAGATTGATCGAGATAAACTCTAGAGTTAGTTTACTTGGAGATAAAATCAACTTTGAAGGAGATCTCTTGTGGCGTTGGTACTCGGGATCCTTGCAAATCCAATTGGAGAGTAATTAGGATCACTAGGAATCCTTGCAAATCCAATTGGCGAGTAATTAGGATTCTTTTCTCTGATTTCATCAACGTGGTTAACCTTTTAAGGGTGACAATTTGGCTGAGGCTCTTGGCTTCACCCAGTCCGTTGTTTCAGGGGATTACAGTTTATTTTCAAGTTGTGTGCCTGATGCCTCCTTAAAAGAAATTTGGGACTATGTTTATAAGTCCCTGTGGAGCATTGGCAATGGTGATTATGGCTTAACATGGTTTGCATTTGGTCTTTGGCAGTTAATGGAATGCAGAAACAGAGTACTCTTCAATGATTTTATCTATATCCCCTGCCAAAGTCATCCAGAACACCTTTATTCAATTTGAGGAATTCTTGAACTACTCAAGCTTTGTTGAAATCACTTCAACTCCCTGCAAGATGGTGGCGAATCCTTCTATTGATTCCTCTGGTTGGTGTCTTTATTGTGATGCTGCTTGAAATACAGCTAATTTTCATGATGGATCCTTCTTGATTACCACGGTCTTGTGAGGAAAGCTGAAAGTTGGATTGAAAATGTTGTTTTATCTGTAGAGGACGCTGAGGCTAAGGCTGTTCTAAGAGGGTTGAAATATTCAGTTGGTTGTTGTTCAAATTTAACTATATTTTCAGATTATCTTTTGGTAATGCAGGAGCTGGAAGTCAAGGAGGGTAGTCTCGCCCATTTGGAGGCTACACTTCAAGAGATCTGGTTCACTGCAAGAAGTAACTTTAGTGGGAGCATTTTGTGTTGTCTGGTGTCTTTTTTTCTTCTTTAATTGAATTCTCACCTTAAAAGAAATTTCAAGGGATTACATTTTCACAACTTGTTTTTTTACACAAATAATCATGTTAGATGTCTCCATAGTTTTGAAAATCGTACAAGGCTCACGCTTGACGTTGTTAAAAATCGTCTTAAGGCTTATGCCTCAAAGCTATTGTGAGGCTTAATCTTAGTGTAGTGACCATGTGGCTGAACCTAAGCCTAGTGTCTATTCTATTTTCCTTTTTTTTTCTTCCAAAATACTTCAATTGATATTAGAGTAACAAGTCCTTTTCTAACTAAAAGTTCTTATCTTAATTATCCGAGAAAAGATCCAAATTTTGAAACTCGAAGCCTAAACTTTAAGTCAATTTTTCAATTTACATTTTTTCAATTGATTTAACAAATGCTTTGAGAATCATTTTATTCGCTAAGTTTCTGTTTAGTAGATAAAAACATAATGTAGAAACTTTTGACGTATAATATATGATTATTAAGTTCTATTTTTTAAATAATTTTCATTATAGCTGAAGCAATTGGTATATGATATATCAAGTATGTTTTCTAAGTGCTTCACATTGTTTATGGGTCAAGGTAAATATAAATTAAAATAGTTCAAGTTCACTGATGTTTCATGTTTATGTATTTATTAATGATACTTGCTATTTTAAATTTTTTGCTTATTATTTTATACAAATTTGAGGCTTATCCTCGTACTACCTCAAGGCTTACGCCTCACCTCAAAAATAAAAATTTCCTCAATTATGCCCCATCCATTTTAAAAGCTTGGATCGATGTCCTTTAATCATGCCGTTGTTGTGCGATTTAAAGGCATCCCACCAGTGATGGATTGTCAACTAACATGGGTGTTGAAGATGTCCCTTAACCTTGATTATGCCTCGCATCCTTTATGACCCCAATGATTTCCAGGCCTTGACAGATCAATTCAATCCAAAATCAAAGGTGCATAACCACAATTCTGGCTAGCAAAACAAACCTAACACCTTAGTCTTTGGCCATGAATATAGAAAGAATTAAGGCATGCAGTTGAAATTCCGATTCCTAGGTGCATCACCCAAAAAAGAAGTCAAAAAACAAATGGACTACACAAAATTAAGGACATGCATAATGAAATGGGTTAAAATTTAAAATAAATAAATCAAATAAAAATCAAATGAATCTGTCGTATTGATTTAGTTTAATTTAGTTTTTAGAAGTTCAACTTCATTTTTTTTCATTTTTCACAACTTGATCCTTCCAAACCAAACTGAATCTATCCAACTGTCCTAAATTGTTCCAAAGAATTAAAACCAAGAAACCCAAACTGAATCCAATTTTTTTTATTTCTGTCAGGTTTGGTTACGTTGTGTAGATCAACTTGGTTCAGAACTGTATCAAACTCAAGTTGGACAATGCATTCCCCAAATACTCATAATCAAAAATCATCTTTTTACCATTACCTCAGTTAAGACCACTTACTAAGGAGACTTTTGTGGTAAAAAATTCCTAATTCTTAGTTTATTTCCTCAAACAAAAGAATTGTCAGGCCCTCATACTCTGTCAATTTAGCATTTAGCTGCAAGTACTTGAAACTTGAAACTACACACAGCTAGCCTAGACCAATTAGCAACCTCAGCCACAGAACAGTGGTAGGATTTTATTATCATATTCAATCTGTTTAATTTACATCAAATCTTAGAACAGAGGAGAACAATGCAATCAAGACAACAAGAAAAAGAAAAATCTATTTTCCTGGTTAGTGGCTAAAGAACTTCTACTTTTTGCAGAGCAGGGATGAAGCAACATAATTAGGGAGAGGACATGAGGCTCAGTCCCCAAAGAGGAAAACAAATGTTGCCAAATACCAATGCTTGGCAAATTTATTTACCCCTTACATGTTTTTCAAATATCAAAAGTGATTAAATAGAATTATAGGAAGGCATACATGATGGCATGTAATTGTTATCAATTGTTCAAAAAACTTGAAATGAATTATTACTTGAAGTACCATAATTGTTCTCTTTCAAAAACTTCAATATGATTGAACTACTGTTTATGTTGATACAATTTATGATCAAATTACTATTTAAGTTGCAAAGACTAAATAAGCATCTGATAAATTGATTGCCATATTCCATCTCCCTCCCCTCCCTCTTAGCCATCCCATACTAGAGTCATAGACTATCATCTATTATTTAATCCTAATAAGCACCTGATAAATACCTTTCTCTACTTAACTCAGTAAATTCTTTTTCTAGCAAAACAAGTTCTCACTAGGAAACCAATTTTCTATTGTATATTTAGTAATTTTATTCTCTAATTATGTACCGAATAAACAACTAATAAAGAAAATGAACGACTATTTTACTCCTTGTACACGATTCACCAAGTACATAGTACATATTTTTGTGTGCAATTTGTCTGTGTTTTCCTCCTTGTTGAGGGTTGGGAGGAGAGGTTAAGATATTTAAATAGATCTTCAGGTTTTACAATATAATATCATCAATATTGTAGGATTAAGTCTTTTGATATAAAGCTTTGAAATAAGTATTTCTTATGCTGATCAACAGACAACAATGCTTTAACATTCCAATACTTCTACATATGTCTCTCATTTAATATATGCCCTACAATGAAGGAATATTTTGGAAAAGAACTGGTCAAGGTGGGCAACATCATAAATGCAGTGAGTGTATTTAAATGTATGGACAATGTTATCAAGAAGTGAACAGAAAAAACTTGTTGCAACTGAGTGGCCAAGATGGTAAATATTACCGTTTAACATTCTACTTCCTCTTTTAGCATCATTAACCAATAAAATACTATTACCACACAATTCATTGATAATGAACCATCTAATGTAAAGATTGTAAACAAAAGAAATAGAAAGAAACACTTATGCAATTGGACGAAATTGGACCAAGTAAAATCATCTTATTTTCTACATCGTGTAGGGAATTAAAGAGGGGTAAAAGAGAAAGGCACTGATACGAAAATTGAGGTTCTTCTTACATTATACAACAATTTGTAAACTGAGACTCGAGCATTTCAGGAGATCTGCAGAAAGAAGGGAAAAGGAATAGTTAAGAGATCATATTAGAAACAACTTATTCAAACAAAAAGAAGACAACAATTTAACATCATCATGTAGCCTGTCATACCGTAACACAAATGATAAGAATGTTATCGACAATAGCAAAAATTATCAGTACGAAGTACTTCGTCTAAGATTGAATGACGATATCATTCAAGCATAGGTAAAATTCTAGAGACTCAAGGTACAGTTGGTCCCTGGCTTTAATCTATTTCCATTCAGAAATATTTCATGGCACCTTATCTAATAATATCAAAAACGGGAATATTTATTCCATAGATGCAAAATTGATGGACCAAATTTCAAAAAACACTAGCCATTCACTGGTGGATGCAACAATATGAGCTCAAATTTACATGAATGCATAGGTATTAAAGTATGCAACAAAGCCTTTTTCCAACTGCAAGGGGTCAAACACGACTCCACTACCTTCACTCCGGTACTCTATAGGTGACGGAGGAGTGATAAGGTACAGGGAGAAAGTGGGATATAAATAAGTAATAGAGATAGTGAGATTACATGCTTCAGATGGAGTAGACAAGAAAGGAAATGAACGAGTTTAAAGACTCATGAACAAACACAGGAGAACAAGGAAATAGAGAAAAACAGAGGAACAAAGAAAAAGATATAACTCTCAGACTCTCTAAACTAAAGACAAAGAGATTTGCAATATATATAGACAAATATAGACGCTCCTCATGTACACATGTCAAGCCTCCATTGGCTAACTTAAGACAACCTGGATAACCAACTTTACATCTTTCATCTGACAACTCTCAAACTGAAACAAACTCTTAACTACCAACGACATCAGTTTCTACACTTATATCCCCCCTCAAGCAAAACGGGGTGTGACACACCTTGAGCTTGGACTTCAGGTGAAGAAAGTGAGAGGTAGAAAGAGCTTTTGTCAAGATATCAACAAACTGTTCCACCGATGGCACTAAACGAATCTCCATCTCCTTTCGCAATACTTTGTCGCGAACAAAGTGAGCATCGATTTCTATATGTTTAGTCCTCGCATGTTGAACATGATTTGCAGCAAGAGCAGTTGCACTAACATTATCACACCAAATAAGAGGAACCCGAGACAGTGGTACATCCAGTTCTTTGAGCAAATATTGTAACCAAGAGAGTTCAACAGCTGTGTTAGCCAGATCGATACTCACTTTCTGGACTTGAACGCGCAAAGACATGATGTTTCTTGGACGACCAAGACACCAAATTAGAACCAAGAAACACAACAAATCCACCCGTTGAACGCCGGTTATCAACATAGCTAGCCCAGTTTGCATCGGAGAATGCTTCAATAAGAAAAAAGAGAACCAGCTGTGAAAATTAAACCATCAGATATGG
The DNA here is from genome assembly GCA_035771175.1 of Paratinospora sagittata. Lineage (NCBI taxonomy): Eukaryota > Viridiplantae > Streptophyta > Magnoliopsida > Ranunculales > Menispermaceae > Paratinospora > Paratinospora sagittata. Next base: position 8,108,438 of record CM069596.1, on the reverse strand, counting down.
TTCTTTTAAGATATCGTAGCAACCTTTTTGCTAGCCTGCCAATGGAGTGTTGTTGGAGCATGTAAAAATTGGCTCAATTTGTTGACAATGAAGGCAATGTCGAGTCTTGTAATTGATAGATACTGTAGAGCACGAATTGTGCTACGACAGAGAAAAGGATCATCGAAAGGATCACCAGCAGATAGAGAGAGTTTAGTAGAAGCGCAAGCTGGTGACAAGCAAGGCTTAGCACCATCCATTCTAGTCTTCACAAGAAGATCACGTATGTTCTTCGATTAAGAAAGATGCATACGAGAACCATCATGAGATCTTCAATGCATAAGAAATGACGAATTTCTCCCAAATCTTTTAAGGCCAAAAATTGAGTCCAAATCTCTAACCAAGTGACTCATGAGACCACTATGAATCCCAGTTAGGAGGATGTCATCAACAGAAACGAGCAAGTAAGTCACATAAGTAGCAGAGTGAAAAATAAAGAGAGAGTTATCTGATCGAGAATGTGTAAAACCCCAAGAAACTAATGTGCCCGTAGTTTATCAAACCATGCACGGGGTGCCTGTTTAAGGCCATACAAAGCCTTGTTCTACTTACAAACATGAGTAGGATTGTTGGAATCATAAAATCCTTCCGATTGAACCATGAACACTACTTCAGCCAATGAGCCATTTTAGAAGGCATTATTTATGTATAGGCCATCCCCGAGTAATAGCAATAGCAATCACCGTTCTCACGGTTGTAGGTTTGACAACTAGATTGAATGTCTCAAAATAATCAATACCAAGATTTTGATGAAACCCCTTTGCGACTAATCTGTCCTTGCATCGTTGAACACCACCATCAACATTAAGTTTGGTCTTAAACACCCATTTATTGCCCACAAGATTCATATGAGATTGATAGGGAACTAAATCCCACGTTCTATTTTCAGCAAGGCATCATATTCTTCAGTCATTGCCTTATACCAATGTGAAGAAGCAAGAGCTTGTTTGACAGTTTTAGGTTCAGAAGTATCAACAGGTAGCAATGGATGCTTAGTAGATGAGAAAACTTTGGGATTCAATATTCGGCCTTGGCACAAGTAACCATGGGATGGCAAGGATTAGGGGTATGAGTATCAGTGGGCTGTTGTGAACTGGAAGCCACAGGAGCAGCTGAAATGACTGTATCATCCACAACAGGTGTTGAAACAATACCAGCAGGATCAACCATAGTCGATGTTGAAGCAGAATGTGGAGAAGATGAAGATGTATCAGTAGGAACCAGGTCTGGAGAAGCTTGAGAATGAGAAGCTGATGACCTGTTTGCTGGTGTCAGAGGAGTAAATAAGCCTAATAGGTGCTGGAACAACACTAGAAAATGACGCAGCAGTGGCAACCTTAGAAGGAAAACCACGAGCAAATGGAAAATGAAGCTCATCAAAAACAACATTTCATGAGACATACAACCTTTCGGATGGATGCAAACATAGATACCCTTTGTGAGCACTTGAGTAGCCAACAAACACACACAATTCTGATCTTAGCTGCAATTTGTTAGAATTGTAAGGTCTAAGATGAGGATAACAAGCACATCCAAAAACGTGGAGAAACTTATAATCAAGTACATATCCAAACAACTTCTAATAAGGAGAGATATTACCAATTGTTGAAGTAGGCAATTGATTGATAAAAAAAGTAGCAGTATGGAAGGCATCCCACCAAAAATCACGAGGCATTTGTGCATGTGCAAGCAATGCCAGTCCTGTCTCAATGAAGTGGCGATGCTTACGCTTAGCTTTACCATTTTGTTGATGTGTGTGTGGACACAAGTGCTAGAAATGAACACCGAAATCAGCCAAATAGTTTTGGAAAGGTTTGTACTCCCCTCCCCAATTGGACTGGACACTCTTAATAGGCTTGTCCAATTGCTTTTCCACTAACTTCTTGAAACGTGTGAAACAAAATGGATATAATATCGATATCCAGACTTGGAAGGAATAGGGGCTAGTCCCCATATATCGATATGAACCAATTCGAGAGGCTGGGTAGTTTTAGTAACATAGGAAGGAAAAGGTAGAGAGTGGCTCTTACGTTTTGGGCATGAAGCACAAAAACTCAAATCCTTAGGGGAGAATAGTACCTGACACTTGTGTTGTATGTTAAAAACTGTTCTAGCCATTGGATGTCCCAATTTATAATGCCACAAGTTCACATTAGTAGCAGACAAAATAGTAGGTGGAGTGAAACCTTTATTTTCATTAGAAAGTATTGTAACAGATGATGAACTGTCTGAAACAGAACATTTCGATGCATCACACTTAGTATCAGAAACTACAGGAGGATAAAAAATACAAGTGGTAACAGTCGAACTATAGGAAGTAGGTAAGGAACCCAGTCAACTGGAAGGCATAACAATAATGGTTGAAGACGACATCCCAAGACATAGAGTCCATTTTTAAGGCTTCCTTGGATAAGTGTTTTCTTTGTAACCTTGTCCTTGACAAAACAAGTGTCAGCATGAAATTCCACAAAAACAACATTATCTCGTCAATTTTGACACACCAACGAGGTTTTTCTTTATTTCAGGTACGCGCAATGTAGAGCTTAAAAATAGAGGAGAGGAGCTAGTTTGTAACATAGAAGAACCACTATGTGATATTTGTAAGGTATTGCCATTACCTATTGCCACACGATCTGGTCCAGTATATTCAGAGGTGAGAGACAAATTACTAAAATCCGATGTCAAGTGATGTGTTGCACCACTATCTGCATACCACGCAACATCACCTCCTAGATCTTGAGTAGTAACAAATATTGTTGGAGGAACAGAAGAACCTTGGCCACCACCACCACTTCCATATCCTTGAAAAGGTGAAGAAACTTGATAATTCCTATCAAATCGAAAATAGCATACAAAGGCAGAGTGTCTAGGCTTGTAGCACACTTGACACACTTCTTTGTTTTCATATCCACGGCTATCACGGTATCTACCTCGATGACCTCCAGATCTTCCTCCTTGTTGATAGTTAGATCCACGACCATTTAATTTAACACCAATATTTGATCCTTGATTTGATGACTTCTTGTCATTTGTATTCACCAACATGTTTGCTGAAGCTTTAAGAGAGACTTTTTGTTCACTATTCAACCTCTCAATTCTATTTTCATGGCTCATAAGAAGAGCCTGCACTTCTTCCATTGTCAAGATGTCTTTCCTTAATGTAACATTTACCACGACTGAGTCATACTCAGTTCCTAACCCCTACAAAATAGCCATAACTAGATCTTGACCATCCACAACAGATATTAGTTCGTCTGTGATCAGCTTCATTTTATCACAAAAATCTGAGATGGACATGTTTCCCTTGCGAGTTGTCTGCAATTGAGATTTCGGTTGGAAAACCTTTGCTTTGGATTGATTTGCAAAGTTTCGATCCAAAGCTTTCCATACATCAGATGAGGTATTGTAGTGAACTATAGTACCTAGAATTCCTTTTGTCATCGAGGAGCGTAGCCAACTAAGTAATAATTGATCGTTTCTTGTCCACTCAGTAAATACTGGATTAGTTTCACCATTTGCAAGAAGAGAATCAGGTTGTTCTTTATCACCAAATAAGATTCCTTCGAGCCCATGACCGAGTACAGCAGGAATCACTTGCGATTTCCACAAAAGGAAATTATTTCTGTCTAGCTTGATAGATAGAGAGGAACTAAGAGAATTTGAAAACGGATTTGTGGATTCCATGAATTTCGTCTTGGTGGCTCTGATGCCATGAACGAGCTTAAAGACTCATGAACAAACACAGGAGAACAAGGAAATAGAGAAAACAGAAAAACAAAGGAACAAAAAAAAAAAGATAAACTCTCACTCTCTAAACTAGAGACGGAGAGATTTGCAATATATATAGACAAATACAGATGCTCCTCTTGTACACGTGTCAAGCCTCCATTGGCTAACTTAAGACAACTTGGATAACCAACTTTACATCTTTCATCTGACAGCTCTCAAACTCTTCCACCATCCCCAAAGTTTGGAATCTCATGGAACTCAATTATGGGTTCACGAGGCCTTTCATTTACTGCATACAGAACCATTAGTTCAGGTAATCATAACCTTTACACCTGCTTAATGCAGTTTAATTAACAACCTCCTCTGTCTAATGGGCCTATATTATGAATTAAAGGGTAGGTTTATTTTAGAAAACTGCTAATTTCTCATTGTGGAGAGATCATATTAATTATGTACCATGGATTGGACATTTTTTCGTTTATGGCAATCCTTGTACACCATGTAGGCTCAAGACTGACAATCTAAGCTTGGGATTTGTTGTTGTTTTTTTTTGAAGCCAGGGCCACCTCCATTAGTCTTCTGGCGTACAACCAAATATTCAAGGACGTCATTATACGAGTGGAGAGGTTCGAACTCAGGATCTATTTTATAATAGAACCTTATGTCTATTAATTCCGTCACTCGCCCAACCTAATATTTAGTAAGTTTGGAATTTGCTTAGGCACACTTGCTTTGGAGGGAGTTATATATTTAAATGTCGGAAATCAAGTTGGGTAACTTCAGTCAAGAAATTAAAAAATATTTATTCATGCCCTTCACTGTAAAATACTAATATTGGATCTAAAGTCTTTGGGTAGATTTGAATAAGTGACATATGCTACTTCATGTTGCCGACCGATGGAATTGGGATAGAATGTATGATTGAAGATGTAATAAAGCTACCCATTATTTGAAGAGCAAATTGGAATGCTAAATAATGAGGCGTTTTTAAATATTTTTATGTTAATTTCGTTGTATGTTAGTGTTTTATGTTAATATTAGTTAGATCCACAAAGGTGGGAATTGTGAAGTAGATTTGGTCCCTTCTCTCCATATCTCGTTTCAGTCTTTATTTTTCTTAAGGTTTTTATTTATTTATTTATTTATTTAAATTTTTTTATCTACAGTTCTCTAACAAGTTTTTTAGTTAATAAACAGTGATCATTATGGCCCCTTCGTTTTGCCAAAAAATACAGCATGTCTCAAAAGCGAGAAATTCTCTGCATTGGCCATTTGTAGGCTTGGGACCGACTTTAGTGAAATTAGGAATAAATATAGAACCATTAAAGAAATTACAAAGGAGATTGTAGAGGTGCTTTTTTTAAGGACCCAATTCATAATATGTTTTCTTAATTAAGATGAGTCTCTTTCAATTAGGGTACATGGCTTTAGAGTCATAAATAACCATTAAAGTAGCATTTTGTTTGGTTACTAGGGGTCCATAACTCATGGATAAAGGTTATTGTTAGAAATTTTCCTGGCTAAATCTTGTATGGGAAAAGGAAGGATATTTGAAATTTGAATGATGTTGTGAGCATAGATTTGGTGTATATAATATGGGTCGCATTGCTTCTCTATCTTAGTACCACATTGAGCAAAAGGAAGATAGTGAAAGAGTAATGGAATATAAAAGAAAGATTCGTAACTCGTTCCAAAATATACCTTTCTCGGCCTTTTGGCTAAGATCAAGTGTAGTATCTGTTCTTATCAGTTTAATATTTGATACCTGGGGCTTTGCCTCACATGATATTAAATTAATTTTTCTTTGGGGGAAAGACCATAACAATAGCTTGCTACTGGGTCTTTCAAGTGTCGCTCATGCGTTGCGCTATTGCAAGGGCCTGACACACCCCTCCCAAAACAATACGATAAACATTTTTCTTCTCAACTAACAGTAAACAACCAACCTCATAGACATATAAAATAATACTATAAACATTTTTCTTTATCTTCCCTTAAGGGTAATTCTCTCCATTGTGCATCGTCAATTTCATTCAAGTTTGAAGGATTTAAATTGCAATGTTACATTAACTAAGAAATAGAAGCATAAGAACAAAGAAGATAGTGAATAGGATGGAAGGTGTTGTTAATAATAACAAAGGGGATTACAAAAGTGGTTTGTTCAAGGATCCAATTCATCATATATGTGTTCTTAATTCAGATGGGTCTCTCTCAATTAGGGTACATGGCTTTTCGCAGAGTCATAAAGAACCATAAAGATGCCATTTGGTAGGACTGCTCTAGGGATCTCCATAGCTCAAGGACATGGTTATTGTTCAAAATTTCCTCGGGCTAAATCTTGTTTAAGAAAAGGATTGAAATTTGAATGATGTGAGCATAGATTTGGTGTATATGGGTCGCACAGCTTCTCTATTTTAGTCCCACATCGAGCAAAATGAAGATAGTGAAAGAGTAATGGAATATAAAAGAAAGATTCGTAACTCGTGCCAAAACATACCTTTCTCGGCCTTTTGGCTAAGATCAAGTGTAGTATCTGTTCTTATCGGTTTAATATCTGATACGTGGGGCATTGCCTCACATGATATTAAATTAATTTTTCTTTGGGGGAAAGACCATAACAGTAGCTTGCTATTAGGTCTTTCAAGTGTCGCTCAAGCGTTGCACTATTGCAAGGGCCTGGCACACCCCTCCCAAAACAATACTATAAACATTTTTCAGTAAACAACCAACCTCATAGACATTTAATCTTCTTGTTTGTTTTTATTATTATTTTTATAAATATTGCTCAAAATAAAAGAGCATAAACACGACTTGACTAATTCAATTTAGAAAAATTCAGTGCTACAAGGTTTGCTTTCAAGCCTTTTTTTTATGTGGATTGTAATTTGCAAGAAAGAAGTAAAGTCAATTCATTTTTCATTAGATAAACAAGTTTGCCCAAAGCCCTGCTTGATGGTAACCTCCTAGCTTCTCCACACCAATGGATAGGGAACAAATCCCCTTTAGAGACAATAAAAGAGATTATCTTTTTTTCTTTTTTTTTTTATCCCTAGTGTCTACGGGCCTTAGTACCTAATTTTGTAGGCCCTTAGTACCCAAAAAATATTGTAGCCTTTGTGCTCATGTTGCTAATGAGGCGTAGGCATCATTAATTTCTTTATCTTCCCTTAAGGGTTTAGGGGTGGTGTGTCGAATAAAACATCAGTGTCTCAAACTGAGAAATTCTCTCCATTGTGCATCCTCAATTTCTTTCAAGTTTGAAGGACTTAATTGCAGTGTTACATTAACTAAGAAATAGAAGCATAAGAACCAAGAAGATAGTTGAATAGGATGGAAGATGTAGTTAATAATAACAAAGGGGATTACAAAAGTGGTTTGCTCAAGGATCCAATTCATCATATATGTGTTCTTAATTCAGATGGGTCTCTCTCAATTAGGGTACATGGCTTAGCATAGTCATAAAGAACCAGAAAGATGCCATTTGGTTGGACTGCTCTAGGGATCTACATAGCTCAAGGACATGGTTATTATTCGAAATTTCCTCGGGCCAAATCTTGTTTAAGAAAAGGAAGGATATTTGAAATTTGAATGATGTGAGCATAGATTTGGTGTATATGGGTCGCATTGCTTCTCTATTTTAGTCCCACATCGAGCAAAAAGAAGATAGTGAAAGAGTACTGGAATATAAAAGAAAGATTCGTAACTCGTGCCAAAACATACCTTTCTCGGCCTTTTGGCTAAGATCAAATATAGTATATGTTCTTATTTGTTTAATATCTGATACGTGGGGCATTGCCTCACATGATATTAAATAAATTTTTCTTTGGGGAGCTTGCTATTGGGTCTTTCAAGTGTCGCTCAAGCGTTGCACTATTGCAAGGGCCTGGCACACCCCTCCCAAAACAATACTATAAACATTTTTCTTCTCAACTAACACTAAACAACCAACCTCATAGACATAAGTGTACAGGGATTAGTGTCGGACGCGCCTACACCGACTGTACGCTCACGGACGGGGCATTGCCTCACATGATATTAAATTAATTTTTCTTTAGGGGAAAGACCATAACAATAGCTTGCTATTGGGTCTTTCAAGTGTCGCTCAAGCGTTGCACTATTGCAAGGGCCTGGCACACCCCTCCCAAAACAATACTGTAAACATTTTTCAGTAAACAACCAACCTCATAGACATTTAATCTTCTTGTTTGTTTTTATTATTATTTTTATAAATATTGCTCAAAATAAAATAGCCAAAACACGACTTGACTAATTCAATTTAGAAAAATTCAGTGTTAGAAGGTTTGCTTTGAAGCCTTTTTTTATGTGGATTGTAATTTGCAAGAAAGAAGTAAAGTCAATTCATTTTTCATTAGATAAACAAGTTTGCCCAAAGCCCTTCTGCTTGATGGTAACCTCCTAGCTTCTCCACACCAATGGATAGGGAACAAATCCCCTTTAGAGACAATAAAAGAGATTATCTTTTTTTTTTTTTTTTATCCCTAGTGTCTACGGGCCTTACTACCTAATTTTGTAGGCCCTTAGTACCCAAAAAATATTGTAGCCTTTGTGCTCATGTTGCTAATGAGGCGTAGGCCTCATTAATTTCTTTATCTTCCCTTAAGGGTTTAGGGGTGGCGTGTCGAATAAAACATCAGTGTCTCAAACTGAGAAATTCTCTCCATTGTGCATCCTCAATTTCTTTCAAGTTTGAAGGACTTAAATTGCAGTGTTACATTAACTAAGAAATAGAAGCATAAGAACCAAGAAGAGTTGAATAGGATGGAAGATGTAGTTAATAATAACAAAGGGGATTACAAAAGTGGTTTGTTCAAGGATCCAATTCATCATATATGTGTTGTTAATTCAGATGGGTCTCTCTCAATTAGGGTACATGGCTTTTTTAGCAGAGTCATAAAGAACCATAAAGATGCCATTTGGTTGGACTGCTCTAGGGATCTACATAGCTCAAGGACATGGTTATTATTCGAAATTTCCTCGGGCCAAATCTTGTTTAAGAAAAGGAAGGATATTTGAAATTTGAATGATGTGAGCATAGATTTGGTGTATATGGGTCGCATTGCTTCTCTATTTTAGTCCCACATCGAGCAAAAGGAAGATAGTGAAAGAGTACTGGAATATAAAAGAAAGATTCGTAACTCGTGCCAAAACATACCTTTCTCGGCCTTTTGGCTAAGATCAAATATAGTATATGTTGTTATTTGTTTAATATCTGATACGTGGGGCATTGCCTCACATGATATTAAATAAATTTTTCTTTGGGGAGCTTGCTATTGGGTCTTTCAAGTGTCGCTCAAGCGTTGCACTATTGCAAGGGCCTGGCGCACCCGTCCCAAAATAATACTATAAACATTTTTCTTCTCAACTAACACTAAACAACCAACCTCATAAACATAAGTGTACAGGGATTAGTGTCGGACGCGCCTACACCAACTGTACGCTCACGGACGGGGCGCGCATTTGGAATAATAAAAATGGTAACAACAGAGTGCGCAGCGGAAAATATAAAACACAGTAAAAATCTGATTTCATTTAATTCAGAATATTTTTTGTACATAAAATGATCAAGGGAAACATACTCCCCAAAATCCCCAATGAATAATACAGAGGGTACAAAAATGTGGTCCCCATAACCTGCACCCAGTCCACCCTAATTTCCTGTGAAAGATTGGATAATAATGGAGTGAGCTTAACGCGCTCAGTGGGTAAATAGTGCATGAGTATAACAATTAATAAAGCATACTTCATTATCAAATATCTTAAATACACGTGAGCATCATAATCAATTAATATGTATGTATGCATGACACCGTCTCGTAATGGTTTGATGAACGTACATCGCCTGAGTTCACGTACAGGTGTCCTTCCCCGGGCGTAGCCAGGTTCTCACTGTACGTCCCTCCTCAGGAACAACGCTCTGGATTCAAGTACTGATGTCCCTCCCCTGGCGTAGCCGGGTTCTCATGTACGTCCCTCTCCAGAGAAATGTAATGAATAGCGAGCAATACTCTTAACTATTCTATAAGTCATAAACCATATACGTCCCTAGGTGGTGATATGTGTGATGCCAATACATGAACTGGTCTAATCTTTTCTTAACATTTAGACTGACTTTGGCAACGTCTGGTGATCCTTATCAGGGTCGGTATCACGACGTGAAAGGTTAGGACATTCAATATTACATGTATAAGGTGATAGCTTTCAATAAGACCAACTAGATCAGTCCCCAGTTGAGAGGTGAGACACTAGGTCTGCTTAAATAACCAATCGCCTAGAACAACCCGCTGCCTCCCGTTCACTATTTAAAGTTACTAGGGACAAGACCGAGTCTAGTTGAGTCAGATTGACCACAAATCTGACATTATAACAATATAATACGTGAATTCCAAGTGTACAGGCATAAGTGCGGCAGTATAAACATTATATGACATAATGCAGTGTAAATGAACAGTAGATATAATAATAATTGAATGTAAACTTTAATAAAAGATATAAAACACGCAAACCTTTGTTTCGTTCCCTACCTTCAGATAAGAACTTCTTCTTTTTCAGATCTGGCGCTTTTCTCCGAACAGAACTTCGTCGTACTGCACTGAGAGTCTCAGACAGAGAGTCTCAAAAGACTAAAAACTCAATATGAATGAAAAAAGGAGGAAAAATCACAATTTGGAGTGAATTTGGTGTGAAAAATGAAGAGGGGAGGGTTGGTTTATATAGAGTTTTTGGCGCTTGGACTTCTGGGCACATGCCTGGACTTCCGGGCACATATGCCCAATTTTTTTTTTTGTTTTGTGAAATACTGGGTATTACACTCTACCCCCCTTAAAGGGATTTCGCCCTCGAAATCAATTCAAGTTGTTATGATAGTTATCTGCTTGAGATCAACTACCGGCGTCATCTCTAGCGAGTTCAGGATGGTGCTTGTATGGGCCCTGAGTGCATCAAAATATCCATGGATATTAGTTTTAGACATCGACGTAGTTATTCAAGTGAAACAATATATTAAGATAGGTATAAACAAAGTTTCATCATTTTATTGATAAGTGAGAATAATACAATATATCACATCATCAGTTGGGGCTAGAAAACAATTCAGGGTATTTCTGTTTAATTGTTGCTTCTAGTTCCCATGTTGCTTCCTCGATGTCGTGGTGATCCCAAAGTACCTTCACAAGTGGTATGCTACGTCGCCTTAGTTCTTAAGTTTTTCTATCCAAAATCTGTATCGCTCTCTCCTGATACTTATTTCCTTCCTCAACCTGAACCTCGACTAAATGGATGATATGCGAAGGATCAGGACGATACTTGCGAAACATAAATTCGTGAAAAACATCATGAACTTTAGTCATGGACGATGGAAGGGACAGACGATAAGCAAAGTTTGCCAATACGTTCAATGATCTGAAATGGGCCTATATACCACGGGGAGAGCTTTCCTTTGATCCCAAATCGTTTGACACCTCTTGTGGGCTGAACTTTTAGAAAAACAACGTCCCCCTTATCAAATTCTAGATGTTGTCTCCGCTTGTCAGCATAGCTCTTCTGTCAACTTTGTGCAACAAGAAGTCGTTCCTTTACTAGTGTGATCTTCTTAGAAGTCTCTTAAACTAGTTCAGGACCTAACTGCGGTCGATCTGCCATATCTAACCAGCATATCGGAGATTTGCAAGGCCGACCATAGAGAGCCTCGTATGGAGCCATGCCGATACTAGTTTGGTAGCTGTTGTTGTATGCAAACTCAGCTAAATGTAAATACTTTGCCCATCTGTCATTAAAGTCCAAAATGCAACACCGTAACATGTCTTCTAAGATTTGGATAAGCCTATCTGACTACCCATCAGTCTGAGGGTGGAAGGTTGTGCTCATAGTGATCTTAGAACCCATTCTATTCTGGAAGCTTTTCCAAAAGTTGGATGTGAATCGAGGATCTCGATCAGAGACGATCGTGAGTGGTATGCCATGAAGGCATACGATATCTCTTTCATATAGTTCTGCAAGTTTGGCGAGGTTATCCGTGAACTTTTTTGGCAAGAAGTGTGCAGACTTTGTAAGTCTGTCAATGATAACCCAGATAACATCTTGCCCTTTATTATTTCGAGGTAAAGCTGTGACAAAATCCATTGCGATGTTCTCCCATTTCCATTCTCCAATAGGTAACGGCTGGAGAAGTCCAGAGGGAAGTCTTCGTTCTGCCATAACTTTCTGGCAAACGAGACATCGAGCAACGAAGTCTGCAATTGCTTTCTTCATTCCAGAAAACCAAAATTGACGCTTGACATCCTTGTACATCTTGTCACCCCCAGGATGCATAGCGTACCTCGAACAGTGCATCTCAGTGAGCACATCATTTCGAACCTCAGGATCGTTCGGTAGACAGAGATGTTTTTTACAAAAAACAGCTCCGTCTTCAGAGATTGTCCAATGAGGAAGGTCCTGTCCGCTGAGTAGAAGTTCTCATTTCTCCATTAACATAGGGTCATTGGCTTGAGTAGCTAAAATCTTTCGAACTAGCTCAGAGGTGGCTGATAATTGAGAGAGTCGTGGTCTTGGTCCCTCTACGTTCACCTGTAGGTTAAAGTTATCCATCTCTGTAGCCAACTTCCCCATTTCATAGTTAAGAGTGCAAACAACATAATATTTTCTACTCAGGGCATCGGCCACAACATTGGCCTTTCCGGGATGGTACTGGAGTTGAAAGTCATAATCTTTCAAGAATTCCAACCATCGTCTCTTGCAGAAGTTTAGGTCTCTCTGAGTGTATATGTACTTAAGACTCTTGTGATCCGAGAAGACCTCAAACCGTTCACCGTATAGGTAATGACGCCATAACTTTAGTGCAAACACAACAGTTGCAAGTTCCAAGTCATGTGTTGGGTAATTATCCTCATGAATCTTCAGTTGCCTCGAGGCATATGCAACAACTTGGCCTTCTTGCATTAGTACGACACCTAAGCCTTAAAGAGAGGCGTCGGTGTATAGTGAAAATCCAATTGCATTTCTTGGAGTGATAAGTATAGGTGCCGTTGTGAGGCGTTTCTTCAATTCCTGAAATGATGCTTCACAGGCGGGATTCTAGATGAATCGCACGTCTTTTCGAGTAAGCTTGGTCATCGGTTCAGCAATTTTTGAGAAGTCCTTGATGAAACATCTGTAATAGCCAGCCAAACCAAGAAAACTCCTAATCTGAGTAACAGTGGTAGGCTGCTTCCAATTTAAAACTGCTTTAACCTTAGAAGGATCTACCTCAATGCCATTGCCTGAAACCATATGACCTAGGAATTGAACTCTCTTCGCCCAAAATTCGCACTTACTCAACTTTGCATACAGTTGGTGGCTTCTCAAGGTGTGGAGGAAGATCTTCAAATGTATCTTATGGTCTTCCTCGGTTGAGGAATATATCAAGATGTCGTCCACAAAAACCACCACAAATCGGTCTAAGCATAACTTGAATATGCGATTCATCAAATCCATGAATGCAACAGGTGCATTTGTTAGATTGAACGGCATGACCAAGAACTCGTAGTGACCGTATCGAGTCCTAAATGCCGTCTTGGTGATGTCCGACTCTCGGATCTGGAGTTGGTGGTAACCGGACCATAAATCAATCTTAGAGAAGTATTTGGCATCTCTAAGTTGGTCGAACAAGTCATCGATCCTGGGCAATGGATATCTGTTCTTGATGGTGACGTTATTCAACTTGCGATAGTCGATGCAAAGTCGTAACGAACCATCATTTTTGCGAACAAACAGAACTGGAGCGCCCCAGGGTGATGAACTCTTTCGGATGAAGCCATTACTCTCTAATTCCTTCAGTTGTTTGTCTAATTCGACCAGCTCGACATTTGACATTCTGTATGGTGGAATTGAGATAGGGCCTGTCCCAGGTATGAGGTTGATCTCAAAATCGAATTCCCTAACTGGAGGCAGACCAGGAAGGTCATTTAGAAAGACTATCGGGAATTCAGATATGACTGGAACATCGTGTACTTTGAGGGGGTACAGTGCTGGTGATTTATTGCCGTCACCAAGGGATAACGCTCGAAGTTGTGACGTGAGAAGTGAAACTGTTGATTTGTGTATCCATTTCCTTGTTCCGTGAATCTTGACAAACTCTCCTGTAGGCAAGGTTAACTGAACTTGCTTCTTCATACAGTCGATCTTTGCATTCAGTGGGGCTAGCCAGTCCATGCTGAGGATGATGTCGAAGTCTTTAATATCCATCACAAAAAGATCTGCATATATTATTTGTTCCGACACACGAAGCTCACGTCGCAAACACTGCAAGTTCACATCAGTACCAGATCCGAACGGTGATGTGACATGGAGTGTGATGTTTGTGGGTTCAGGATGCAGGCCTAAATGTCTTACCAATGCTGATGATATAAAAGAATGCGTAGCACCTGAATCAAACAAATCATGCACCATTGTATTGAACAAAGGAAAGGTACCTTCGACTACATTGTTGTCTGGGAGGGGTTGTTGAGCGATGGCATATGCTCTGCCCTGATTCCGATGACCCTGGTTCTGCTGGTTCTGCCTGGGTTGGGCATTAGCAGCAGGTGGTGCGTGTTGGAATGGAATAGTAGGAACAGGTTGCTGAAGGTGCGGATAAGCATTTCTTACGTGGCCCTGTTGGCCGCAGTTGAAACAAGTAGGCCTGTACTGCTGATTGTGTTGCTGGCCATGCTGATTGTTCTGCTGGCCTTGCTGATTGTGGTGTCTACCACCACCTCTACCATTTTCGTTTCTACGGCCACCCCTTCCATAACGACCTCCACGTTCATGATTTCGGAAACCCTGATGGTTAGGGTGAGAAGGTTCAGCCGTAGGTGTTGTGGCTTCATTCTTTGAAATCGGGGCTGGGAGGGCTGGGTTTTGATTATAGTAGGGCTTCTTCTTGTTGCCCTGTTGCGAGCCTTGTTGGAAAAACGTTGCAGGTCATTTTCCCTTATTCATTCTCTGTTCCTGTACGATCTTCTCTTATTCAAAGCTCATGGCCTTGTCAACAACCTCCTTGTAAATTTTGAGATCCAAGATCGACAAGGCTTGTCGAATGTCATGGCGAAGGCCATTATAAAATTTCTCAGTCTTATCTCGCTCCGTTGAGATGGTGGAGAGAGAGTAGACTAATAATAGTTTAAACTTTTCAGCATATTCCCTGACTGTCATGGTGCCCTGGTATAACTTAGCGAATTCCTGGCACTTCTGCTTCGTCACCGCGCTAGGAAAATACTCATCAATAAACATTGACTCGAACTGTTGCCAAGTTATATCGGCTATGTTGACCTTTGGGTCTTCTTTCACTGTCATCCACCATGTATTTGCCCCACCAACTAGTTGGTAGGTCGCTAGTGGAATTTTTTGAGTCTCATCGACTCCTATTGCATCAAGAGCCTTCTTTGACTCATCCAGCCACTTTTGCACCTCATCAGCCTCAATGGTGCCAGCGAAAGTAAGAGGTTGTAGTTGCTTGTATTTAGTAATCTGATCGGTTTACGCTTCCGACCCAAATTTTACAGGTGCTTGAACCGTGACAACCTGACTGGCCGCGGTCTCACGAACGACCGTTTGAACAGTGACTTTCATCGCCTCAATAAATTCGGCGAAGAAGGTTTCTATGCTTGGAGGCATGGCAAAAGGTGCGAGTGGGGGTGGTATTGCCTGCCCAGATGTAGTGGCAGTGTTGGGTGTGGCCTGTGCTGTTGTCGGAGGCGTCGGTTCCTGAATCTCAGGAGGTGCCTCAACTGCTGGACGAACAGTACGTGGCCTTCCACTCTTCCTTGTTTGCATTTTCTCACTGACAAGGAGAAAATAAAATCAAGATTAAGAAACTGTAGTCAAGTATACTGTTATAGTATGCTCAGCAACAATTTCGAGAGTAATGCAATATTAAAATCACCTATTTTTCTAAGTATAGTGTAAAGTTTTTTTGTTGAGGAATCACAAAATCTTATATAACTCGTATGTTTGGCCATGGTGTAAAAACAAGGTTAGAATTTTTATATAATAAGTACAAAACTTTGCAAGTATTTCAAATGATTTGGTTTTGGTCTTTGTGAACATACTTATATATTTCATTAAAAATCCATACGAGTCATAGGAATTCTAAGATTTGCCTCGGTAAATATCCTGATCTAACGTTCTATCACAATCTTATGCATTCAAACTCTTACTCTTAGTCTTTTGGATTATTATCCAAGTTCATGTGTCCCATACCACATGACTTTGATAATAAGGGTGTTAACCAAGTTAAGTTGTATGAACACGGTCTCTAAAAATATTGGTTGAATAAAAGTTCACTAATAGTATCGTCCAAATTTACTCGTCCCATACCGTGTAAACTTAGTGATAATATTAGTAATGCAACTTTCTCCAAATGTTTCTTTTCACACAAGGTCATGGGTTTTCTTACTTCCACATTTTATTTAGTATCCTCCAATTTTGTTATGTCCCATACCATTCCAAAGTTAGTGATACAAAAGAAAGAATGGTTGTAAGTTGGCCCACCAAAGATAGTCTTTAAACAAAACATTTCATTCATGTATAAAAGAAAAGTTTACAATGCCAGTAATCAATTTTGATTTCCCTGCCTACTTCCGCTCCTTCTAGATCTCCTGCTAGGTACAAAACGACTACTAACAGAAGGTTGAGAGTTTGCTAGCTCTGCTTTAGAGTTTTGCATATGTGTTAATATATAATTTTGAGTCGCTCTCATTTTTGCCATATTGGATTCCATGTCATTTAACCTTTCAAAAAGGTTAGTCGATTGGCCCATTGGTGGTTGATGGCTCGATTGTCCATAGGTGGAGGGTAGGCCATAGGCATTGGGGGGAAGTATTGGTTGTACGGGTGATTCATAAGTGAAAGGTAATTGTTTTGAAAAAGTGGGCTCATTGGGATGTTCTGCCCTCCAAAATTCGGTGCCGCCCAAAACTGTTGTTGTTGGGTTTTAGGAACTTGTGGGAATGGTTGACATGGTACCTCAGGTGTCGGAAACCTTTGGTACGACGTGTTGCCCTGAGTTGGCATGTTCCAAGCAGGTATATTTGCTTGAGTATTTTGTCTATTTTGAGGTTGATTTAGGTTGGTAAATAAATCTTCCTCAGTGAATTGTTGAGTGGTTGGATCATTATTTGGGGCTGGGTTTGATGTGGGATTTTGATTTGGTACTTCTTTTACGGGAATCTTGCGTCGACTTTTTCGAAGGCAACGTCCATGCTTGTCCCTCATTCTCTCGGCATTTCCTATCGTCGTGCCGAATACGTCCTCGTCAGTGACTCCCCACTTGGAACGTAATCTTGAAGATAGAAGATGTTGTAACTGGCTCAACGATTTGTCTCGAAGTCCCATCAAAAGTGTCGATGTTTACTTCGCATAGCATCCTCATGATCAAGATTCCATAACCGAGGAATTCCTTTCATAAAGGGTTTTGAATCACCCTCAACATTTGTTGGATGATGATGTATGGTAGAGAGACCTTTATTTCTTTCTCTATGCAATATAACACGAGAAGTTGGGCTTTTGACATAGTGCCATTAGGCCTCCTTTCTGGCAAGATGTTGCCGAACACTCCAAGGCCGGCAAGAGATGGCTTAAGATAATTGTTTGGGAGGTTGGTGAACGTCGATTGAGTGTATGGCTCCTTGGTGAGGGAATTGAATAATTGTTCATTAGACTCCGCAATCTCTGTAATTGTCTGCGGTTCATGTGGATCAATAATTCTTTCCCAATCGAAATCTTCATAAGTCGAGCGATGATTTCGACGTTGATAGGAATTTTTATCCCCATAACTGTTGTCTCCAATACAGGGCTGATTCCCTCTTCTGGAAGTCCCACATAATTCATGGCTTCATAGAAGGATCTTACCAAATTGTAAGATACTTGGCCCTCAAACCTTTGTTATGTTCAACCAACCCACAGTTGCGAGTTTGTCGTGAAGGATTGGGTGAAGGCGGAGATCTCTGTTGTCGATGTTCCTTATAGTCATAACCTCCCTTTTGGACAATTCCTTGAGTCTAGTGGGAATTGGTTCCCTGCTAGTGGAAGTTGCTCCTTCACTTGAGCCCATTCTTTGCTGAAAGGAAAATAAATTTGTGAAAGACACAAAATATATTCCTAACATTTTTAAGATTTATGCCTTGTCAGTTGGGTAATATTTTATATTTTTCTCTTGATGTTTATGTCATCATGTAATCAAAATTCTTCATTAGCAATATGATATATATATATATATATATATATATATATATATATATGTAATCATAACAGAATATATAGTTTTCATAAATCATAACTATATATATATTCAAATCAAACTATATAGAAATCATATAATTTTCTAGATATATATTTAATATAAATCTTAACTATATATAATTCATATATATTTATATATAGTTCTAAAGATATATATATCTAATAATATTTTTCATTCAAATTTTTAATCAATAATATGATATATATATATATATCATATATACTAAGGTATATAGATATATATATAGCTATACCTATAGTTTTTTTTTTGATATATATTTAATATAAATCTCACTATATATAATTGACATATATATATATATATATAGTTCTAGAGATATATATATCTAATAAAATTTTTCATCCAAAATTTTTTATTGATAACAAGGTATATATATATCTCCTATATGCGTAGATATATAGATATATATATTTAATCATAACAATATATATAGTTTTCATAAATCATAACCATATATATATTTAAATCAAACTATATAAAAATCATATAGTTTTCTAGATATCTATTTAATATAAATCTCAACTATTTATAATTGACATATATATATATATATATATTGTTCTAGAGATATATATATCTAATAAAATTTTTCATAATAATAACAAGGTATATATATATCTCCTATATGCATAGATATATATAGATATATATATATATATATATATAATCATTAATATATATAGTTTTCATAAATCACAACTCTATATATATTCAAATCAAACTATATAGAAATCATATAGTTTTCTACATATATATTTAATACAAATCTCAACTATATACAAATCATATATATATAGTTCTAGAGATATATATATATATATCTAGTAAAATTTTTCTTCTCCTAATTTGGTGGACTTGGGCGGGCCGTGGACCGTACGCTTTGATACCATTAAATGTCACACCCCGCCCGGACGCGCCTACACCGGCGGTACACTCACGGACGGGGCGTGCATTTGGAATAATAACAATGGTAACAACAAAGTGCGCATCGGAAATATAAAACACAGTACAAATCTGATTTCATTTAATTCAGAATATTTTTTGTACATAAAATGATCAAGGGAAACATACTCCCCAAAATCCCAATGAATAATACAGATGGTATAAAATGTGGGCCCCATAACCTGTACCCAGTCCACCCTAATTTCTTGTGAAAGATTGGATAATAATGGAGTGAGCTTAACGCGCTCAGTGGGTAAATAGTGCGTGAGTATAACAATTAATAAAGCATATTTCATTATCAAATATCTTAAATACACAAGTGAGCATCATAATAAATCAATATGTATGTATCCATGACACCGTCTCGTAATGGTTTGATGAACGTACATCGCCTGAGTTCACGTACAGGTGTCCTTCCCCAGGCGTAGCCAGGTTCTCACTATACGTCCCTCCTCAGGAACGATGCTCTGGATTCACGTACTGATGTCCCTCCCCGGGCGTAGCCGGGTTCTCATGTACGTCCCTCTCCAGAGAAATGTAATGAATAGCGAGCAATACTCCTAACTATTCTATGAGTCATAAACCATATACGTCCCTAGGTGGTGATATGTATGATGCCAATACATGAACTGGTCTAGTTTACTAGTCTGGTCTTTTCTTGACATTTAGACTGACTTTGGCAACGTCTGGTGATCCTTATCAGGGTCGGAATCACGACGTGCAAGGTTAGGACATTCAGTATTACATGTATAAGTTGATAGCTTTCAATAAGACCAACTAGATCAGTCCCCAGTTGAGAGGCGAGACACTAGGTCTGCTTAAATAACCAATCGCCTAGAGCAGCCCGCTGCCTCCCGTTCACTATTTAAAGTTACTGGGGACAAGACCGAGTCTAGTTGAGTCAGATTGACCACAAATTCGGCATTATAACAGTATAATATGTGAATTCCAAGTGTATAGGCATAAATGCGACAGTATAAACATTATATGACATAATGCAGTGTAAATGAACAGTAGACATAATAATAATTGAATGTAAACTTTAATAAAAGTTATAAAACATGCAAACCTATGTTTCCTGCCCCACCTTCAGATAAAAACTTCTTCTTTTACAGATCTGGCGCTTTCCTCCGGACAAAACTTTGTCGTACTGCACTGAGAGTCTCGGACAGAGAGTCTCAAAAGACTAAAAACTCAGTATGAGTGAAAAGAGGAGGAAAAATTCACAATTTGGAGTGAATTTGGTGTGAAAAATGAAGAGGGGAGGGTTGATTTATATAGAGTTTTTGGCGCCTGGACTTCCGGGCATGTGCCTGGATGTCCAGGCATATATGCCCAATTTTTTTTTTTTTTTTTGTGAAATACAGGGTATTACAGCAAGGGCCTGGCACACCCCTCCCAAAACAATACTATAAACATTTTTGTTCTCAACTAACAGTAAACAACCAACCTCATAGACATTTAATCTTCTTGTTTGTTTTTATTATTATTTTTATAAATATTGCTCAAAATAAAATAGCCAAAACACGACTTGACTAATTCAATTTAGAAAAACTCAGCGTTACAAGGTTTGCTTTCAAGCCTTTTTTATTTTTATGTGGATTGTAATTTGCAAGAAAGAAGTAAAGTCAATTCATTTTTCATTAGATAAACAAGTTTGCCCAAAGCCCTTCTGCTTGATGGTAACCTCCTAGCTTCTCCACACCAATGGATAGAAAACAAAACCCCTTTAGAGACAATAAAAGAGATTATCTTTTTTTCTTTTTTCTTTTTATCCCTAGTGTCTACGAGCCTTAGTACCTAATTTTGTAGGCCCTTAGTACCCAAAAAATATTGTAGCCTTTGTGCTCGTGTCGCTAATGAGGCGTAGGCCTCATCAATTTCTTTATCTTCCCTTAAGGGTTTAGGGGTGGTGTGTCGAATAAAACATCAGTGTCTCAAACTGAGAAATTATCTCCATTGTGCATCCTCAATTTCTTTCAAGTTTGAAGGACTTAAATTGCAGTGCTACATTATCTAAGAAATAGAAGCATAAGAACCAAGAAGATAGTTGAATAGGATGGAAGATGTAGTTAATAATAACAAAGGGGATTACAAAAGTGGTTTGTTCAAGGATCCAATTCATCATATATGTGTTCTTAATTCAGATGGGTCTCTGTCAATTAGGGTACATGGCTTTTAGCAGAGTCATAAAGAACCATAAAGATGCCATTTGGTTGGACTGCTCTAGGGATCTACATAGCTCAAGGACATGGTTATTGTTCGAAATTTCCTCGGGCTAAATCTTGTTTAAGAAAAGGAAGGATATTTGAAATTTGAATGATGTGAGCATAGATTTTGTGTATATGGGTCGCATTGCTTCTCTATTTTAGTCCCACATCGAGCAAAACGAAGATAGTGAAAGAGTAATGGAATATAAAAGAAAGATTCGTAACTCGTGCCAAAACATACCTTTCTCGGCCTTTTGGCTAAGATCAAGTGTAGTATATGTTCTTATCAGTTTAATATCTAATACGTGGGGCATTGCCTCACATGATATTAAATTAATTTTTCTTTGGGAAGAGCCCACCACAATAGCTTGCTATTGGGTCTTTCAAGTGTGGCTCAAGCCTTGCACTATTACAAGGGCCCGACGCACCCTTACCAAACTATGTTATAAACATTGTATAGAGGAACATTTTGGCAAGTGTAAGATTGGTGCAAATGAAGAAAGTTCATCAAAACCCTAGTGTAAATCTGATTATTGTTACAAGTATATTTAGTATTTTCTTAAGAATGATACCAAGATAAAAGAATGAAAAAACAAGTTTATGGTAACCAGAGGTATCCCTGGTTTGTAAGTTTAAAAAATACCTTTAAGCCTAGATTGTGGCTTGGAAAGCATATTATATAACGATGCTTAGAGACATTCCCTGTTTCAAATTTCTTAATAATCCATTTAGCTGCCGAGACTCATTTCTAGAAGCTGTGCATTTTATACCACAATCTAGGTTTAAAACTTTAAGGGCTCGTTTGGTGCGTGAGATATGATAAGATTATTTTTTTGAAATTAGACTGGATTGTATAAGATAAAATAAGATTAAACAATTAAAAAAAAATAAAAAATCCATTACAATAGAATAAAAATAATCTTTCCTTTTTTGGTCATCACTATTTTATTCTATTACAACGAGTTAAAAATAATGATGAAATTATTTTTTATCCTATCTTGGTCAGCAGTCAAACATGGTTTTCAAGTAAGAAAATTCATTGTGATATGGTTTTCAAGCTTCTCTCTCTCTCTTTTTTTTTTTGTTTGTAGCTGCAACTGGAATAAGAATTACAGTGTGGAATTTACTTAACTACATCATAGTGATGTAACAAGAATATAGATCTAAATACAAATGACGCTCGTTATTCAATCCTTTTTTTTTTTTGTTAAACTTGTACTAGCGAACATGCACGTGCAAGCACTGAGTAATTAAAAACATCTTAGGAAATTATCTTAATAAGAAAATCATATACTTTTTTTTATTATTACAAGTTTTTTGGCACCGGGAGGTGTCCTTTTCTTTAGGCGAAACTAATCCTCTCGGATTCTGGAATGACAGAGACATTTGGGCTGACCCTCCCAACAAGGGCGGATAAGTAAAATTACATATATTTACATCCTAAGATGTTAAGACCACTAATTTACAGTGATTCATCAAAATTATGTGTTCACTAATTAACAATCAACCTATAAAATAAAAGAATATAAATTGGAGATGAAAATTAATAGAAAAAAGTAACCCCACTCAAAGAATATACATTAATTAGAAAAACTAACCCAATAAATAAAAATAATTACACAAAATTGTAAAGAGAGCATCCATCAAATTCTTTCAGCTTATTTATTTATTTTTGAAAGCAAAATAGTTTCACATTAAATATTCCATACTTAACAGTAAACCAAATAAATAAATAAAATATGCAAAAATTTTAAAAATTAAATATATTTAAGAAGTAAGGTAATGTATCCCAAAATAATGTTCAATATGCAATTTGTAGTATCCATGTGGTAGCATTTGACATAAATAGATGCTTCATGATAGGAATGGAAAGTACATAATATTAAGTGTATCAAAAATAAAAAAGAAAAAAGAAAAGAAAGAGAAATGTTATAAAAAAAACTCCCATCGTGACTAGGTGATGATTAATACTTTTGCCCTTATTCAAGGAAGGAAACCAAAAGAATGATTCAAAGTTCTGTTAAGAGTTTCCTTTTGAGTGTAAAAAATTAAGAGAGGGTTGGGCAGGGAGAGCAAGAGGAAGAAGAAGAAAAAAGAAACTCTAATGTTTGTTTCTAAAAGCTCTTTGGTTTCTCATACACCATATGTGATGAATTGTGGGTAGAAACACCTGTACTAAAATTTCTAAGAAAAAGTATTTAAGATATATGGGAAGATAAAGAATGGAATGAAGGGAGAAAGAGACCTAAGCCAACCATTAATACTTCACAATACCCACATTAAAACTAGGTTTGATTTATGTGTAACTGATTAATAATTTTTAGTGAAAAATTAAAGTAACACATTAACATACATAAAAAGACAAAGAAAAACCTTTAAAATTGCAAAATTGGTAGGGGCCGCGCAAGCGCGTACCCCCATCTACCACAAATTATGACGTAGACTCTCCTACTTGAGGAGATCTTAGGTTGATGTCCCTCTTAAGTGCAATAGAAGTCATCAACCTAGGCCATGGACCTTTTTGATCATCCGTTAACCCCGTCCAGGTAAGTATGTTGTTCTTGTTCTCTTCAATTCTCTTTTCTCTAACATCTTCCTTTCTTTTCTTTTTCTACTTTCCAATGTGGGATTATATATAGTCCAACCAATAAGGTGAGATCACCAAATGATTGGGAGTTCCTCTATTCCAAAGTATAATACTCAATATTTCAAGTCCAAAGTAAAATATTTAATCAATGAATGCTTAATCTCCTTTATATCACTTGGGCATAAATACTTTACTGGGACTTCAAAGCCTAGTTCTTAATATTCCAACAAGACGAAGGGTAAACTTTTTTTCTTTTTTTTTAAGTACAACATTACAAACTTTCCCATATACGAGAGTACAATCAAAACCAATTTTGTAAGAAAATGTGGCACATGTCGACCTTACAACAGAAAGCCAGACCCAAAGGTAAATTTGTTTATCTAATGAGAAATGAATTGACTTTAGTTTTTTCTTGCACTCTTAAGTAAAAGCTTGAAACCAAACGACAGAACACTCTTGAATTGTTCTTAAATTAATTAAATTAGTCATGAGGTATTTTAATCATTTTTTTTATTTTTAACCACATTTAAAGAAAAAGAAGATTATAAATTAAAGCATTTTTTTATTGTTTTACCATAGAGTATGTTTCATAGTTGACAAAATTTTCTTAAGAAATAATTTCTCACGCAAATTTGGATTGTACATGAGAAAATACTTTTACATACTCATTTTGGTGCAAAGAAAAGGAAAAAAAAAGTTTCATTGAAGACATGCATAATAAACTCAATAGCATTAAAATTTTTCTCTCTGAGAATAAGGGGATTGAAAAAAAATTCTCTATTTCTTAAGAAATTAGTTATTTCCTAGAAAAAAATAGCAATTTTTTTCTACTATCAAATACAATCTTAGTTGCATAGTATTTAAATTAAAATATTTATGACAATGTTTTGGGAGGGGTATGCCAGGCCCTTGCAGTAGTGCAACGCATGGGCGACACTTGAGAGCCCCAATAACAAGCTATTGTGATGGACTCTCCCCCAAAGAAAAAATAATTTTATATCATGTGAGGCAATGCCCCACGTACCAGATATTAAATTGATAAGAATAGATATTACACTTTGTTGGTGCAAGATTTGACCAACACCAATAGACGATGAGGTAGAAGGAAAATGTCAATCTAGAACTCGTCGGAATATTGGAGAAATCGCAGGAGGTTTGTTATCTGAGAGAGGGAAAACAAGAGACAATAGGCTATTGTAAGAAACATCAGTTTGATATCGGCCAAAGACCCTCCGATGCCTAAGTTAGTTCAGATCTCCGTAGAGTTAATAATATTGAACTGGGTTGAGAATTGCTTACCTCCCCCTTAGGGGTTATGGTATTTTTATAGAGAGGCCTTGAGGTCTTTGGCCTTATAGTAATGTTGTTGTAGAATCAAGAATCAAACTTGTGCTGGAAGAACATGTTTGATTATTAATAGAATTAGTAAGATCTGGTACAATCTTTGTGGGATTAGGATGACTTATCAACCTCCTAATCGAACTAGTAGAGTTTTAGGCCTTATCAGAGTCGAATTAGGAGTAGATCCCGAACTTATTGTAGTGGATCGCGCCTTATTCCTATCTGATCTAGCATTTTGAAGTCGTAGATTTCTTCAGATCGGTATGCCGATCTGTAGTTTCCCATTTTATCTGCTTGTTAACAAAGATATGGTATGTAAAGGAGATCGGTATATATTGGTCGGTAGTATACATCATGTCCTACTGACTTGATGTTGTCGCCCTATAGTTGTTGACTTGTCATATAGGTCGGTAGCCAAATCTGTCGACCTGGACCTCTCTGATGTTGACCTAGTTATTATGGTGAATAACAAATATATCTGGTCGGTATGACTGACCATGGCTCGGGTTGTGTGCATCGTATTCTCTGTCCAGAGTAGGTCGGTAGCCAAATCTGTTGACCTGGAGCTATCTAATCTTGACCTAGTTATTATGGTGAATAATAGATCTATCTGGTCAGTAGGACTGACCATGGCTCGGGTTGTGTGCATCGTATTCTCTGTCCAGAACAAGTCGGTATGTCCACCTGGTCTGCGACCTGTTCTGCATTACATCCTACTAGACGAAATAAGCATGACTGACATGTTATATGCTCAGTATATGGTCTAACACACTTGATCTTAGCCAAAAGGCCAAGAAATGTGTGCTTTAAACGAGTTTCAAACTCCGCTTTTATATTCCACTACTCTTTCACTAGTTTTCTCTTGCTCGATGTGAGGCAAATAGAGAACAAAATCCTATGCTCACAATATCATTCAAATGTCAAATATCCTACCTTTCCCCAAACAAGATTTGGCCCAAAAAAAATTCTTACAACAACCTTGTACTTGAGCTATATGGATCCTAGAGTAACCCAAAAAAAATGCCACCTTTATGGTTCTTTTTTACTCTACTAAAGCCATATATCCTACTTGAAAGAGACCCCAATGAATTAAAACACACATGACGAATTGGATCCTTGAACAAACCACTTGTAGAATGTCCTCTATTAGTTCAATGGTTCTATGTTTGTTCCTAATAATTCTTTGATTTCTCTTTCACTGTATGTTTATTTGATAAGAAATTAAAATAAAAAATGTTCATATTACCACTGTTTATTAAGTAGAAAAAAACTATTAGAGAAATGTAAGATATTAAACATTACATGTGTTCAAAAAAAAAAAAAAAAAAACAAACGAACAAAGCGAAACAAACAAAATCCGTAGGGAGATGGAGAATGGAATGGAATGGATGGAGAAAGGGACCCAAACGAACAACGGTTCATAATCCCTACATTAAAACTAGGTTTGATTTATGTGAGTTTGGACACAAACATGATCTTGCTCTTCCTCAAAATTACGTACGTATTACCATTTGCATCCAAAAAGAAGTAGAGCAAATCTTTTTACCCATCTTATGTTAGAGTAAAATGGTGTTTGAATAGGAATAAAACTTTAGTCCCACGTAGGAAAGAATGAAAAACGAATGTTAACTTTTAAGAAAGTATAAGCCTTAGTAGTTTACATTTAAGAATGAAGGGGGAGGCTTGAACGTGGACTTACAATATAGTATATCAAAGATTGGTTTATTTATTTATTTTTATGTTTTTTAAATTCAGTTTATTTCCGTTATGACAGTTAAATTCAGTTTATAACTGAATTTCTGAATTTAAAAAATTTGTCTGGACATGGCTATTAAATAAAAGATGTCTTTTAGCAAGCTTCTGTCATATGGCTCTTTTCTTCTTCTTATTATATAATTTAGATTTGTTACTTCAAGTTTTCTGAATTTAATATCAGTTTATATCAAATTGATATAAACATATCCAGCATCTTATATATGATCCAATTTAGATTCAGTTTGATTAGATTTACTAAGTCTTTAAAAACATAAAAAGAAACGAACTGAAACAGCCAAAACCAATGACCAAACTAAACAAGCTTGTTTCTATCACCCCTCTCTTTTAAGCTACGCTTGATTGCTTGGTTTAAGTAAACTTGGCCAATTTATTCCATTAAGTTAATTTTTAACTTGTTTTAAGAAGAACATAATACTGGTATTTA
The DNA here is from genome assembly GCA_035771175.1 of Paratinospora sagittata. Taxonomy (NCBI): domain Eukaryota; kingdom Viridiplantae; phylum Streptophyta; class Magnoliopsida; order Ranunculales; family Menispermaceae; genus Paratinospora; species Paratinospora sagittata. The sequence continues at coordinate 8,081,094 of CM069596.1, read as the reverse complement.
ATAGAATAGGAATCAATATAACCAACCGCTGAATCACCGACTTCATAACGTTTTTGTAATTGTTGTTGGAGAGAGGCGGTCGTTGTTCTTTTTCTTCGTATTTTCTCCTTGAAGTTCTTTGGGTAGATCATCTTGACAGGCAATACAGTCACAAACATCCCACCAGATGTGATTATAAGTGGGTAATGATGGAGAGGCGTCCTGCTTGAATCTTGCGGATAGGGGGATCAGGAAAAATAGTTTCAACAAGACCATCATGTCTCCTTGTATGAACTGCATGTGTGGTTTGTTGGACCTCCTGTTGTTCAAACCGGGATTCATTGCTCGTTAACCACTTTTATGGAAATAGGGCTTGAAGTTGTTGTCGGGGCAAGAAGGTGTGAACCACTGTGCCTTGAGAGTTAACATCAAGTAGTAAAGAATCTAGACTATTATTAGGGAGAGCAACATTAATAGTGTGATTCTAGACTCGATAGGCTATCTGATAGTGAACTGTGGCCGCTATAGCTGATTGGACTTGAGGAACACCAGTTATCTTAACCTGGATGCTGAGGGCATGCATGACATGGAGATCTTTAAGTGACAAATTGAAGTTTGGAAAAAATGTCACAAAGACCGTGCCTGTATTCAACGTAGTTTGGATAGTACCAATAACTGCATCCCGGTATCTCATCATTCTGGAATCAAGAAGTGCAATTCTGGAGATGGATTCAGTGGCTTTTTTGCCTTGAAAGGTGATTGCCATTTTCACGGCGCCAAAGTGGATGTGCGAATAACCTTCTTTTTTCCATTGTGGTAACAAAGGCTTCGGAATGCTAAGCGGGAGGAGGTGCTCAGCCTGGTCAGCGGGTACTTGAAGCTCTGAAAAGTCAGAGACTTGCACATATTCTTTGATAGGGTTTTTGGGGCAGGTTTCTGGAACAACTTTTTTAATTTTTTGCATAAGGTAACCAGGGAAGTATTATGCACACTTGTAGGGAGAATATGATTAAAATGAGTGGACGGGATAATTCCTTTTTCATCTGGGATATACTCAACTTCATACAACCCCTAGATTTTTGACTGGGAACATGATGCCTCAAAAACTTCAGATTTTTTTAGATACAGAAGGATCCACGTTGGGCCAAATACTGTAAATTTCAATCAGAAAGAAAGGTCAAACTTGTGCCTAAAACGTCTGACGCCCCTTTGGCTAACGGCTTACGACTAACAACGGCTATAGTTAATAACCCCAACTGTTGAACACAGGTTTTGTCCCGACACAGACTCTAAAGATCAGGTTTTCTAATAGACCAGATCCGATGAAACGACAAGTCTAGAGTATACTATTCTTGAGTATCACGATGCTTACTGGTCGTGATCAGTAGGGAAGAAAGCTAAACTTACTCTGAGTATGTTATTGCATCATCATCTTTTGAAACAACTTCAAAAGATTCATTATCACCGTTTAGGGTTGGTTCTTGAAGTTTGTTTTCCCATTGAGAAAGGATTTGGCTGACAGAGGAGTTAAACAGGGTATAACCATAGATGAAAACCCAAAAACATTCGACATAATCACAATTTCGTGTATGACCTACGACGTGAAACATAACTAGAAGGTAGTGAACCACCTTTGGACTTTGAAGTTCGAAAACTCACTTGGCTCTGATACAAATTGTACGTGTATTCGAGTAGCTCGGTAATGGGTATACTGGTTGTAGCTTTCCAAGACCCTAAGCGCTTGGTTGTGATACTAGAATCGTTGCTTCAATACATGGATGGGGGGTAAATTAGGATCGTGACTCTTCCATTGTGCTAACAACTGGTTGGAAAGTGACTTACGAGCATTATAATGGTACTGTTTGCGCAAGTTACACTAGAGTTCGGGAATTTGAACAGTCATGGCCATTACAAATAATAATAAGACAAAAACACCCTCATAGTATAACACATATGATGAACACAACAACAAGTAGTACGATAACCCAGATAGGTAGAACACCTAAGTGGTTCAGCGTTATAAGACTGCAAAACACACTAAAAAAAATACTAGAAAACACACTAGAAGAAGGATGGGCCAAATAGATAACTTCTTGTTATTTTTCTTCCCGGTTATGCCTTCTAAACAAGCACACTAATGGATATATATAGAGGGGAAATAGAGAGGACGAATTTAAGATGCATTAGAATCCGCCTACATGCACGAAACGTTTTACAGCTATGAGGCTTGCTTTTGTGTTGGAAGGATAAGAGAATCTTTGCTTTATCTGCTTTTCGTACAGTAGGTGTGCTGGAAAGATAAGAACATTTTACTGCTACTGCTTTTTGTATAACAGACGTGCTGGAGGGAATCTGCTTTTTGACAGTTGTCCATCAATCTTCGTCAGAGGTGGAAGAGTGATGGTGATCGAACTCATGCCCAAAATCATCCCATAGGTCTACTGGATCAAGATGATAGAGTTGTTCGAGATACCCTGGATGTTGTGCCACGTATTCGTGTAAGAAGTGGGTTAGCTTGACGTAAAGATGATAGTGGGGTTGATCTTGTCCAGCTCTGCCAAGGAGAAAAGAGTAGTCTACTGGAGACGTGAGCCAGTCTGATCGGAGATTCCATGAGCAGAGGTCATGTTGGAATTCTTGCAACTCCGGGACAAATTGCCACCATGGAGAAGTAGGAGGAGGAAAATCAGGAGGAATGTTTTGCCATGGGTGATGGTGAAGACCTGGAAATGTTGGTCGATACCTTAAAAAATAGAAAGATGACATGAGAATTTTGTAAAAGAAAACATGTTCTGTACCAGAGGTTGGGTCATCTTCATTAGAACTATTAGCGTCATCCTGGGCAGTTATGGGTGCAAAAAATATAATGGTTAAATACCTACGTCTCCACTAGGAAAATTCTTGCATCCATTGGTTGTGAGTGGCAAACTTTATAAGAAACTTATAAAACCTTGTTTGATCCTCACTCATATGACTGCCATTAACAACAACTTAAAACATATAAGAATCAAGTCGTAGTTTATCAAGAAAAAAACCAATCAAATGATGCCTGAGGATATAAGAAAGATAGCAGGACGATTCTTTTGGGAAGTCATAAAGGGAAAGGATCCTGAAAGGGAAAAAATGTGGATGAGTTGGATGAGGCACATGACCAAAGAACATCCCATAGTTTCGAGTGATGATCTTGAGCAAGTTGTCTATCTGGTGTGTATCAGGAATTGACCAGAAGATCTTGCTTCTGAGCTCAATAGGGAGAGAGGAGATAAAATCCGTAACATCTGGTGGTGGGGGATCTTGAGGAGGAGAGGAGGGTCCTGGGTCAGATATGACATTGACCAAGAGAAGGGCAGTTAACAGTTGTAGAGATGCGGTTAATTGAAACTTGCAAGAACGAGAAAGAAAGTAGGCAAATGAGTTGGTCTTTCTTGGGATGTGTTTGACCGTGAAGTCATATTGGGAGAACCAATTTTCCCATCTAAGAAGTTGAGGATTAAGAACCATCTTTTGTTTGAACTTCAACATATTAGGAAAGGCAGGCACATCCATCTCAATATGGAAACAATGACCAACGAGATGGAATTGGACTTTTTCAATAGACCGCTTTACTGCCAAAATTTCCTTAAATGTACAATGGTAACGAGTCTCAGAGTCTTTGAATTTGCCACTTTTGTAACCACAAAGGTGCCAAGACTTATCAGGGAATTCCTCAAATAGTGCACCTCCCCAAAAGAGGTCGTTGACATCTAATTGAAGGATGCGTCTACCTGAGTCTGGAATTTTGAGACAAGGAAGCATTTGAGAGTGCTTCTTGAAATACTTGACAGCTTCAGTGTGAATTTCATTCCAGGGTGGAGATGATTTCTTCAGGAAAGCTGAGAGCCTTGAACTATAGAATGCCAGATCTTTGACAAAGAGTCCCATGTTGTTGACTAGGCCAAGGAATTGTTGAATCGATACCTTATCAGGTAAAATGTATGGGAACTCTTGTAGTTTAGAGGAAATATGAGGCTGCAGTTGCAGTTTGGAATCAACAAGATTCATCCCCAAGAAATCAATAGTTGTTTGGCATAACTGCATTTTCTTGGCTGATAGCATCAATCCATATTGGCCCTACATTACATGAAATTGTTGGAGAAGCTTCAAATGAGATTGATGATCTGGGGAGAAAACAAGGATATCATCAATGTAGATTAGCAGCTGAGATTGTAACGGCTGAAAAATCCTGAGCATTGCTTGTTGAAACAATGAAGGAATCATTTTTAGGGCATAACATTCCAGTGAAAATGGTATCCTGGTATGACAAATGTTGTTTTTGGCCTGTCATCTGGATGAATGCCTAGCTGCCAAAAACCAAACTTGCAATCAAATTTTGAAAATATAGTGGCATGAGCAAGCTGCTGAAAAAGGGTTTCTGGCCTTGGTAGAGGAAACTTAATATCTTGTAAAAATGCATTGAGTGGCTGGTAATTAATTACCAGTCTCATTTTTCTTCGAACCCGTTCTGATCTTTTATTGACATAAAAGGCTTCGCATGCCCATGGAAAATAAGTAAGAGAAATTAAGCCTTCTTGTATCAGTTGTTGTGTTTCCTGTATGACAGTGTCAGCTGTGCCAGAGGCATCCCTTGATGAGTTTCCTTTGTAGGATTAATATCTTCATTAAGCTTGAATGAAAATTTGATAAAGAAGTCAGGATTAATCCATAAGGGATGATCGCATTTTTCCATAAATTCTGTATGTGATTCTACACAGCAATTTGTTTTGAGTTTGGATTAAATCTCCTGAAAAGCAGGAGATAGAGATTGGTTCATGACTTCTGGGACTGAAGTTATCCATGGAAGGAAGAAGGACCGAAACCATAAGCCTGAAGAAGTCCAACTCAATTCTTGATTTGTTGAAGGATATCATACCCTATAATAAAATCTTTTGAAAGGCTTGGGGAGCCTAAGATTTTATGTTTGAAGCTTAGGGTAGGAAGTAGCTGGATTTTGACTGGCGTACTAATGAGAGTGATCTCCAATGTTGAATCTCCTACTGTATTGAAGGATTTAGAATCGGGCTTCCAACATTCATGAGGTAGTATTGAAGGATGCATGAGTGTAGCAGATGCCCCTGTGTCCTCCTCGGTCTTCACGGAGTCCTCGGAGGTGCTTGATGTTGCATCTCTTTTAGTCAATAGATCCTAGAGTAGGCTCGGTACTACCAAGCCTAGTACATTAGGTCGGGTACAAGTATCCCCTGAGCCCGAAGATGCCGGGGTAGGTGAGATCTTTTACTCGATAGATCGCGTTTTGTCCAAAATAAATGAGCATCACCTTGCTCAGTTGAGGAAGGAGGTCGGTATACCAAGGCACCTATTCTGTCACGACGCTCCTGACCTAGGTTGACGTCATGACCGACACAATATACTATACACTGTACATACCCGTATACAGTAGATAGTATATTGTCAGCCTTCACATAGTCTCATAATCCTTCCCAAAATTTTCAAAAATTTCGGCAGCATGTCCCCATAAAATGACATTTCACAAAACCTGATATATCACAAATCAAATCATCTCCATATTTATACTCATTCCATCCATGTATACCATAATCCAAAATACCATCATTGTCATTCGTTAATCAAACATTCCATTGTCCAAGTATATATATATATATATATATCATTGCCAAATATATTAACAATCCAAAATAACTGTTGATATCTTATTTTCCCAAAATAACCCCTCTAGATGGTAATACATATATAAGATGTGTGATAATTAAATCACGTTCCAACTCACTTTTGACAGTTTCAAGTTCATTTGTCACATGTACACATGACTTTAAAGGTATTTTTATGTGTATTATACATTTTGATATACGCATACTTCAACGTATGTATTTAATTAAAACTACTGGGTGTTACATGTTCCTGGGGACCGAGCTTGTCACCCTAAGAAATGAGAGGTTGCTCTGTATACCAACCTCTTTGAGGATGGATTGACCCCGCCTCTCAAGATATCCATATGTCACCTGCTTGGCCATATAAGGGTTGCCCCTGCTCAGCTCAATCCTAATTTGTGAAGGGCTATTCTGAGTGGCCTTGTGCTCTGGAAGAAGAAAAAATGACCAGAATTTGACTTTCAAGACTTTGCCTTCGTGTACCGACTAAAATCCCACCCGAGATATAGCGGGTGGTATTATGCGTCAGCTTATCAGGGTGCCAAGAAAGGCCAACCCCTGATCACAGAGAACCCCACTTCCAATAAATCCTGGAAAGACAAGTGGTTTTTTGCATCGGGGCCTTGGGCAAAGGAAGCTTGCGTACTGGCCACTTTCGAGAAACCAGGTACCGAGCTTCTATCGGTACCTTATCTTTATTTCTATCTTATTCTTGCTCGGTACAGACTCATATTTTTGCCATTCTTGACAGGTACTTGGGAAAAATCGAGTAGGGACGAAAAATTCGACTTCTCTCGTGTTGATGAAATCTATCGGCTACCTTTTATAGATCTGCGGTATAAAATGATTTTGACTCTCGAGTGATTACACCTAGCTGGTATTATCAAACAACATAAAGTCTTCTCAGTACGTAAGTTTAGCTTATCATGTGTTGGTTTTGTACCTATCAGTTTTGTAGGTTCTGAGTTGAGATGTTGTGTTTGCAATTTAGGTTTTTTTGCTCCCGATTCTACTGCCAAGAAAGATAAGAAGAAGAAAGCAGACAAATATGAAGAGATGGCACCCAAGAGAGCTGCTGTTGGTCGGTATACTATCGACCTTTTCATGTTGAAAGACCTTTCTGCTGAGCGAGCAGTTGCCGCTCAAGGGCCGGCCGGGAGATCGCCGAGTTGCGCTCTAAAAAAGACTCTGGCCTCAAAGGGAAAGCTCCCGCGCTTTCCTTTGAGCGTGAGTATTCCTGCTCGGGAGACAAGGCCGGTGGGTACCAAATCAAAGTCTTTAGCTCCTATTGACCAGGGGACTGCCAAGAAGGCAAAATTTGGGGAAAATAAGCGTCTCGTCACTATGATTGGGGACATCAACCTGAACATCAACAACTACCAGGTTGGTCTCCCCAATGCCTTCTCGATAGTGATGAAAGATGAAAACATGTTCAAGGGCATGGCTGATGCCTTTATGAACTCGGTGGAGATAAGCCCGCTTATTTTGTATCAAAAATCACTATGTCAAATTTCAAGACGCGGTAAAGAAGGTCCAGACTACCTCGGTAATCTGGGAATCCAAGGTTGTAGCTCGGGATGCCGAGATCAAGAAGCTGAAAGAGCAGCTGAAGCTTAAGCGGGTGGAAGTAGAGTCAGTCCAGAACGAACTGACCAGGTACCGGGCTCAGTTTCGGGCGACCATCGAGACTAAGGCCAAAGAACTCTGCCAGGCCCGAGTGAATCAATTTTGCATCAAGGCAATAACGGTCTACCGAGATGATTTGAAGGAGTTCTTTGGTGACTCGGTAGATTGGAAGGGCATCGACAGGTGGGCCAGCTCGGCAGGTGGAGAGGTTTTGGAAGAGGAAGCTGAGGCTGAAGACCAGGGTGCTACACCAGTGGTTCCGGGGACATCGTCAGAGCAGCCACCGGCTGGTGCTACGCCCACGGTCCTGGGGACATCGTCTGAGCAACCTCAAACTGTCATCTCCGAAGAGGAGACACGCTGAGCTGACGAAGACGATGAGCTAGTTAGTTTGACTGAGATCCTTCACAGTTCGACTAGTCTGGAGTAGTAGATGATCTTTTTTAGTCTCGACCTTGTTTTTTGTAAGGGGCCTACGTGTCCCAGTAATCTTATGTTCCTCTTTGTACTCTACTTTCGTATTAATGAAATGTTCATTTTTGCTTAGACCTGATCTTCTTGCACTCATTTGTACTTAGCTTTTTCCAAAGAGTTTGTTTTCGTTTTATGCCGGTTTCCTTACTTAATTTCTCTAAGTATTTGCTGGGTCATGTGGTCAGTGGATCTCTTTTCTGCCGACCTCTTTACTTAATTTCTTTAAGTTTTCGTTGCGGAATGAGGTCCGTAGGCAGCGTTTGACTCCTTTTTACGTTCTGAACAATTAGGTTATCTTCTCGGTAGCGGTTTGATTGTCACTCCAACCCATCTTCTCGGTAGTATCTGCCCTTTTTGGGCGGTACCCCAAAACACTTTTGACCCTGGTCATCTTCTCGGTAGATACGTAGCTAGAGCTTGGTACCCCTAAGGCATTCTAGGGTCGGGGCTCTTCTTCTCAGTGGCTTTCGATCTTGTCGGTAGTCCCAAGGCACTTTTAATTGTACATCGTAGACACAGATTTGTAGAAGGAAAACTCTTGGTTATTGTAAAAAAATCTCGAACAAACACTTGTAGAAAGCTAGAAATAAAACTAGAAGTATGGTAACATAGCTACTGAATTGCTACTACTACTGCTAAAGCCTATTGGTAATACTTCTAGAGGTGCTCGACATTCTATGGATTAGGAATTCTTCTCCCAGTCAGATCTTCGAGCTCGTACACCCTCATGCAAAGTACCGATGTGATCTTGTAAGACCCTTCCTAGTTGGGACCAAGGGGCCTGTTCCAGGCTGACGCGTGTTCAACATGACCTTCCTTAACATTAGGTCACCAACTTTGAAGCTTCTATGCTTCACCTTGGCGTTGTAATACTTCAAGATCCTTTGCTGGTATGCTGTTATCTTGAGCAGTGCCTGTTCTCGTTTTTCTTCAAGTAGATCTAGGTCGGTGCGCTGAGTTTCCATGTTCTTGGCTTCATCGAAGTAAGACGTCCCCAAGGTCGGTATCTGACGGCCTCTATTCTGAACGCTAGAGAAAATGGTGTTTCTCCTGTGGCTGTTCGGGAGGTCGTGCGATATGACCAGAGGACTTGAGGCATGTCCTCAGCCCACATTCCTTTCTTTTCCTCGAGCCTGGCCTTCAGTGTGTGCTTGATAATCTTGTTCACGGCTTCTACTTGACCATTAGCTTGAGGATGGGCTGGAGTAGAAAAGAAATGCCGAATACCGAGGTCTTCACAGAATAATCGAAACCTTGCATTATCGAATTGTTTGCCGTTATCGAATATGATGGCGTATGGGACACTAAAACGACACACAATCAATTGTCAGATGAAGCGCGTGGTCTTCTGCTTAGTAATTGTTGCTAACGGTTCGACCTCTGCCTACTTGGTAAAGTAGTCAACAACTACAATTGCAAACTTGACCTGACCTTTACAGGTCAGTAGAGGTCCTATTAGGTCCACTCTCCACTGAGAAAAAGGCGATGGGCCCTGCATTGGAGAAAGATTTTCCTCCGAAGCTCGAATGTTTGTTCCATGTCTTTGGCAAATGTCGCACTTTCGAGCTATCCTTATGGCGTCTTTGTGAATTGTTGGCCAATAATAGCCCTGGCGAAGGACCTTGTATGCGAGAGTCCTTCCACTTGAATGGTTACCACATACACCTGCATGAATATTCTTCAGAACTAGTCGTGCCTGCTTCTCTCGTAGGCATCTTAAATAAGGCATAGAGAAGTTGCACCTATAGAGCTGATCGTCTATTATAAAATATCTAGCAGCTTGTCTTTGCACTTTTCTTGCTTTGATCTTGTCCTCGGGGAGGTTTCCATTTCGTATGAAATCTTTGATCGGGTTCATCCACGATGGGTTCTAGCTGAGTGTGCTGACCTGTTGGTAGGTACTCAGTTTTTCGATACTCATTTTGGATAGGAATTCACCGGGGCCTGGATCATGAGCTCGTCCTCCGAGGAAGAGGCCAACTTGAAAAGTGCATCAGCCAAGGTGTTTTTTGTTCTCGGCACCTGTGTTAGTTCATACTCCTTGAACATTCCTAGCAGAGCCAGTGCTTCCTTCAGATATGCTTGCATTCTATCGTCCTTGGCCTGATACTCTGAAGTGACCTGTCCTGCGATGAGCTATGAGTTGCAATGGACGAGCAACTTTTTCACCCCTCAGCTGAGAACAAGTCGCAAGCCAGCCAGAAGTGTTTCGTACTCTGCTTTATTATTGGATGCTGGAAAACCGAAGCGAAGAGCACACATATGTTTCTCACCTTTAGAGGAGATGAGTACTATTATGGCTCCACATCCCTACTTGCAGGAAGAGCCGTCGACAAACAACTTCCAGGCTTCTTCAAGGTCCTGGTCGGTGGTCGAAGTTATTTGAGGCAACGTAGACAAAAAATCTGTTAATGCTTGACCCTTCATAGCTGTGTGAAGTCAGTACTCAATGTCAAATTCGCTTAACTTGATGGCCCATTTAGTCAACTGTTTGGATGTTTCCGGCCTCAGGAGCACCTGTCTCAGCGGTGGCTTGGTGATAACGACTATAGTATGGGCCTAGAAGTAGGGTCTCAACTTCCGAGCTGAAGTGACGAGTGCTAGTGCCAGCTTCTCAATCTCTGGATATCTTGACTTCGTGCCGAGCAAAGACTTGCTGATGTAATAGACCGCCTTCTGGTTTCCTAACTTTTCTCTAACCAGGGCCGAACTAACAGCCTCTTCTGAAACTGCTAGGTATAGGATAAGTTGTTCCCCCTAAAGGGGTTTCGAGAATAGAGGAGCCTGACCTAGGTAAGCCTTTAGATCCTGAAAGACCTTCTCACACTCTGGGGTCCACTCCACTGCCTTCTTCTTGATCAGCTTGAAGAACAAAAGGCATTTGTCATTTGTCTGTGGACTTGGAGATGAACTAGCTCAGTGCGGCTACGCACCCAGTGAGCCTCTGGACTTCCTTCACTATGCGGGGTGCCCGCATGTTGACTAGAGCTTGGATCTTGTCGGGGTTGGCTTGGATTCCTCTTTGATTAATGAGCAATCCCAGGAATTTACCAGAGATCACTCCAAATGTACACTTCGTTGGGTTGAGCTTCATGTGATACTTTCTCAATATCGTAAATACCTCTGACAGGTTGGTCGGTAGGATGAGCTACCGATTCCACGCTTTTGGCCAACATGTCGTCGACGTAGACTTCCATGTTCACTTCAATTTTTTCTGCGAACATGTTGTTGACCAACCTCTGATAAGTAGCCCCGACATTTTTCAGGCCGAAAGGCATCACCTTGTAGCAATACAGACCGCGGTCTATAATGAAGGTCATCTTCTCTTCATCTTTGCGACTCAACACGATCTGGTTATACCCTGAATACCTGTCCATGAAGCTTAGTAGCTCATGATCTGCAATTGCATTTACCAGTTGGTCGATGCGAGGCAACGGGAAGCTATCTTTTGGGCAGGCTTTGTTCAGATCAGTAAAGTTGACGCATGTTCTCCACTTCCCATTGGATTTCTTGACCATCACTACTTTGTCCAGCCAATCCGGATATAGTACTTCTTTGATGAACCTGGCCGTCAATAACTTGTCTACCTCTTCTCATAGACCTTGAGCTCGGTCGGAACTGAGAGCCCTTCTTTTCTGTAGGACCGGCCTTGCCTCCTGGTCAACGTTCAGGCGGTGTACCATCACGCTGGTCGGTATTCCAGGCATGTCCTCATGGGACCACACAAAAATATCTCTGCGTTCCTCTTATTCTCCTTCTTCGATCTTTTCGGGGACTCATCCGTCACTTATTTTTCATCAGTTTGCTCGTCGGCATTGATCTATTTTTCTGCTCGGTCAAGGATCTCTTCGTAGGTTTGGGCCTTCTTTTTCCCAAGGGAATATTGAAACTTCCCAGGCTTTAACCCCGCGAAGAAGGCGGTGATCGTCGTTTTATCATCACAGTCGTCTACGTCAACTCGCACATCGTTGAAGCGACCAAGGTACTCCTTAAGGGTTTTGCCTTTCTTTTGCTTGATGCCTAGCAAACTGTTCACAGGCTTTTCCTTTTCCTTTTTCCTAGTGAAGTGGTTCATGAACTTGTGAGCTAAGTTCCCAAAAGAACATATAGAACCGATTTTGAGTTTCCGGTACCATTTCCTTGCAGGACCACCAAGGGTGATCTGGAAGCCCTTGCACATAGTAGCGTCGTCGTAGCCCTTAAATTTCATCCATGACTTATAGTTCTCAATGTGCTCTCTGGGATCTACCTTCCGTTTATATGTCCTGACATCTGCGGTCTTGACATTCTTCAGGAGTAGTGTCTATAGTATATCCTCAATAAAAGAAGAAGAGAGTTCCTTATAGTCGTGGTAGTGCCAAGGTGCGGACCTGGTAGTTTCAGAGCGTTTTGATCCGTTTGGCTTTCTCGGTACTGACCTCTCTGGACCAAGCTTTCTTGCCACAACTCCTTTCTCGTCGATCTATGAAAAGCTGACCTGATCTGAGAGAAAATCGAGCTGTGACTTTTCTTGGCGTTTAGCGAGTGACGCAAGTCTTTTGCAAATAAAGACTTACGATTAGGAGGGGTTTTTCCTGGTACTAACCTCTTTTTCGAGGTCACACTTCGGCACCTACTCTCTTCTCCCCTCTGGGGCCTAGGGCTTTGACGTGGTAGGTGACTATGAAACGGTTGTAGGTGGAGTACTTCCTTCAACATCTGTTACTGCTTCAGGACGTTTTGAGTCATCTTTTCCAAGTTCTTCTCTATAGCAGTCAACCTCGATTTTTTAGCAGAATTTTTTGACTGCTTTTTCGGTGGTCTCTTCCTTTGTTTTTGGGGTGCCGCCGGCTTGGTGACATTTTCTACCTCAACTGGTACTTCTGCCTCCTAACTCATGATGGCAGAGTTGTTCTTGACTTGTAATGTCGATCCCCACAGAGGGCGCCAAATGTTGGTACAAGATTTGACCAACACTAGTAGATGATGGGGTGGAAGGAAGATGCTGATGTAGAACTTGTCGGAGTGCTGGAGAAATTGTCGGAGGTTGATTATCTAAAAATGGTGAAACAAAAAAGAATAGGCTATCGTGAGGAACACCGGTGTGGTGTTGGGCAAAAACCCTCTGATGCCTAAGTTAGTTCAGAAATGCGTAATACTGAACTTAGTCGAGAATGATTTAGAGTTGCTTACATCCCCCTTAGGGGTTGTGGTCTTTTTATAGAGAAGGCTTGAGGTCTTTGGCTTTGTCGTAGTGTTATTGTAGAATCAAGAATCCAACTTGTATTGGGAGTGCATATCTGATTCCTAGTAGGATTTGGTTAAATCCCCATGGGATTAGGACGACTTATCAGCCTTCTAATCGAACTGGTAGAGTATCTGGCCTTATCAAAGTTGGATTAGGAGTAAATCTCGAACTTGTCGCAATGGATCACGGCCTATCCCTATTTGATCGGGCATTCCGTCGTTGTCCGTTTTGGAGTTGGAGATCACTACAGGTCGGTATGCCGATCTGTAGTCTCTCCTTGCAGCGGCTTGATAAACATTGAAGCTAGACACCGATCTGCTATGCAGACCTTTTATCGCCAACCTGCCATCCATTGTGACTGTAACATTCTTCTGGTCAGTAGGCAGATCTGTCTCGCCTGTCAAGAACATAACAGGTCGGTATATCTACCAGTCATATGCTACGTCTTACCGGGCCAGACTAAGATGGTTGATGTGTCTTATACTCGGTATATGGTCCAACAACAAACATTGACAAAACATGAAAAATGGTTAAAAAAAATTGAAAAATAAGAGGAAAGTACATCCAAAATAACTACAAAATGAAAAATAAATAGTAAAAAAGCTAAAAATGGGAAAAAAAAACCTTAACATTATAAATATTAAAAAACAAGTTGATAAACATAAAGAAAGAAAAAAAGAAAAAAACTTTAGCAAAATAGAAGGCAAAAAATAACAAATTAAACATTAACAAAAACAAGGAAAATAATGGCAAAAAGAGGAGGACAACAACATAAAGCTAAGGGGGAAATATATAAAGTATATTCCAAAAACACCAACAAAAACAGAAAAAGGGGAAAATATATAAAATAAACTACAAACAAAACAAAAAAATGATAGAAAATTGCCTACGTCCACGGGAGGCAGCAAACTTGTATTAGAGATAACAAACTTCACCCTTAGGTGGATCTTACAGATTAGATATCTTGAATTAGATATCTCTGAATATGAATATCTAGAATGAAGTAAGGCTCTATTTATAGGAGTATTCAGGGTCATTTTCGTAATTATAAATTCGACGCATTCGGCGCCGTCAAATTACGATGCCGAATGCGCCATCCACAATTTGGCCGCCCACATGGGCGGCCACATGGGGTGGACCCCAAACAAATCTCCACCTCCACCTCATGTGGAACAGGGCTTCACCATACCTACAACAATTTGTTAATTAAAGCTGCAGAGCAACAATCTTCACCGTGGCGAGCTTTCTTCAAAAAACTGTTGCTGCCTTCATTAGTGCCCTTAGGCATTCCGAGCTTGTGAGATGTTGATCAAGTCCAAACAATGTTGGAACTTGATCCCTGTAACCACCTTTATAAGCATATCTGCGGGGTTATCTGCAGTCTTGATCTTTTGCAGAAGAATACTCCCTTTTTCTACTATTTCTCAAACAAAATGAAAACGAACATCAATATGCTTCGTTCGACTGTGATGAACTTGGCTATTTGCCAAACAAATGGCACTCTGGCTATCGCAGAAAACTTCAACATTCTTTTGCACAATTCCCAAGTCTTTAGTCAATCCATGAAGCCAGATTGCTTCCTTGAAAGCTTTTGTTACTGCCATGTACTCTGCCTCTGTAGTAGACAAAGCAACTGTTGACTGTAGTGTTGATCTCTAACTCACTGGTCCTCCTGCTATAGTGAAAACATAACCAGTAGTAGATCTGCGCTTGTCAAGATCTCCAGCATAGTCCGAATCCACATATCCGACTAGATGCTTACAACTTTTCTTATCTCTCTCGAACTTGAAACCAATATCTACAGTACCATGAATATACCGTAGAATCCACTTCACTGCTTGCCAGTGGCCTTTACCAGGGTTGTGCATGTAACGACTTACCATACTTACAACATGTGAAATGTCAGGTCTGGTACACACCATAGCATACATCAAGGCACCAACTACATTTGCATATGGAATGTTCTCCATTTGCTTCTCCTGATCCTCAGAATTTGGTGACATTGATGTACTTAGCTTGAAATGTGGTGCCAATGGTGTGCTCACAGGTTTTGTGTCATTGCCAATGCCAAAAGTTTGAAGAACTTTATTCAAATACTGAGTCTGAGTCAAATAGATTGTGCCTTTGGCCCTGTCTCGAGTTATCTCCATCTCGAGAATTTTTCTGGCCTCTCCAAGATCCTTCATTTCAAACTCTGAGCTCAATTGAGCCTTCTGCTTGTTGATCTCCACCTTGCTTTTAGATGCGATTAACATATCATCTGCATATAAAAACAAGTAGATAAATGTACCATCTTGAAGTTTGCGATAGTAGACACAATGATCAAACTGACTCCGGGTATATTTCTGCCCTTGGATGAAGCTGTCAAATCTCTTATACCACTGTCTCGGTGACTGCTTCAGGCCATACAATGACTTGCTCAACTTGCAAGCCCAATTCTCTCTTCCTGGTACTTTGAATCCATTTGGTTGAGACATATATATCTCCTCTTCCAAATTACCATGCAGAAAAATAGTTTTGACATCGAGTTGGGCTAACTCGAGATCAAACTGTGCAACCAAAGCCAATAATATTCAAATTGACGAATGCTTAACAACAGGTGAGAATACCTCATTGTAGTCAATTCCTTCTTTCTGAGCGTAGCCTTTTGCTACCAGTCTGGCTTTGTATCCGATACTATTTGTGGTGGGAGAGCCTTCCTTCTTAGCGAAAACCCATTTGCAGCCAATTGGTTTCTTTCCTTTCGGAAGTGGAACCAACTTCCAAGTCTGATTCTGATGAAGTGATGTCATCCCCTCATTCATTGCCATTTTCCACTTATCACTTTCCATACTCTGACTAACATCTTTGTAATTGTATGGAATATCATCTCCGGTGACTGGAAATGCATATGCAACCATGTCAGTGTACCGAGCAGGTTTGCGGATTTCTCTTCTTGGTTGACTAGTGGCAATTGATTCTGGTTGTTGACTGATGTCTGGTCCTGGAGCCTCCACCTCAACTGAGATTTCCTCCTCGTGTTCTTCAAGATGGTTGGATATCTCTGTTGACTTTCCAGGAGTTACTGGAATATCTAACTCCACCTGCTGATGCAAATCTGGATCTCGATTTTCTTTATCAAAAACTGTATGCTTTAACATTACAGGTTCGTCAAAAGTTACATCTCGACTTAGTACAATCTTCTTTGACTCAGGGTTCCATAGTCGGAAAGCCTTAACTCCTTCACTAAAGCCCATGAAAATTGCTTTCTTGGACCTAGGATCCAGTTTGGATTCCTTCACATGGAAATATGCAGTGCATCCAAAAATGCACAGAGAATTATAATCTGAAACGGGTTGTCCAGACCATACCTCCTTGGGAGTTTTGCCATCTAGTGTTGTATTGTCTTCGTGAGTTGCTTGACTTGACTTGCAATAATAATTTCTTTATCAATGCTAAACAAAAACTGAAATCACAAATTCCCATTGAAAAAAAAATGAATGAAAAGTTTGAATATTTCGACAAGCATCTCAAAACGAATATAAACAAAAATAATTTAATGAGATAAGGGTCTGTTTTGCAACTCTATTTCTTTCCTCTATTTTGTTAAATTTCTAAATGAAAAGGAGTTTTATAGAAATAAAATTTTTAGAATGAATTTCAAAAGCTCTAAGAAAAATAGAGGTTAAACCTCTATTTAAAAAAGTGAAAAAATTTTGCTTATTTTTTTTTACAGGCTAAACCTCTAATTCACATAGACAATTTATATTTTAAAAATTTCAAAAAAACTTTTTTTAATTTTCTTCAAACTTTTGTTCTCTTCTCACTTCCATCATCTTCTTCCCAACCAGCTCAAGATAAGAATATTTCACCTTGAATAATGAATTCTAAAAAAAAAACTCTAAAAAAAAAAGGTGAGAGTGTGAAAAACCCTCTTTGCCATGGGCATAAAGGTTTCCCTCTCATTTTATTTTTTAATTAAAATTAATTAAATTTTTTATTTTATTTTTTTAGCTTCCTCCATGTTTATATTTGTTGTTGATTTTTTCTTATGTTTTTGTTGATATATAATGATTCTCACCTGATTTTGTTTTGATGATTACAAACAACATATTTATAATCACTAATTTCTCTGACGTAATTGTTTCAGTACTAACTAACTATATCAGATAAATTCAACTATACTGTCAAAGCATGTGAATGAAACAACAATGCACGAAGATTCAAAAACTTCATGTTTGTAATCCGAATCTTAATGTTGTAGAATAATTCTTACTTGTTCCAACCACAATATGATTTGCATCTTTTAAAAATCATGCATATAGGTTATCATACTCATGCATATACACTATGATTATATTGATCATGCATGCACACACATTATCATGATTATTATGCAATCATATAGTTAAGATTGTTTATCATGCACATATATTTTTTCTATTTTATGTGTCACACCTTAACCGGTATAACACTCACGGACGGGGCGCGAATGCATTATAACAATAACCAAGTGCGCAGGAACACAATAATGTACAAGTCTGATTTTATTAATTTTAGAATATTTTCTTGTACATGAAATAGAAAAGGGAACATCCTCTCAAAATTCCCAATGAATAAACAAAGGGTTACAAAATGTAGGCCCAAAAACCTGCACCCAGTCCACCCTAATCTCCTGTGAAAAATTAGATAACAACGGGGTGAGCTAATGCCCAGTGGTTAAAATAGTTCGTGAATATGACAATTAATAAAACAAACTTCACAATCAAATATCATAAATACACATCAGAGCATCATAATCAATACAACATGTATGTATGCATGACACCATCTCGTATTGGTTCCATGATTGTACGTCGCCTGAGTTCACGTACAGATGTCCCTCCCCAGGAGTAGCCAGGTTCTCATTGTACGTCCCTCCTCAGGAACGATGCCCTGGATTTATGTATAGATGTCTTTCCCTAGGTAAACTCGGGTTCTCATTGTACGCCCCTCTTCAGAGAAATATCGATAATAGTGAGCATTGCTTCTAACTATTCTATGGATCACAAACCACATACGTCCTTAGGTGGTGCTTATGTATGATGTCAATGCATGAACAGGTCTGGTCTTTACTAACATTAGACAGGATTTGACAATGTCTGGTGATCCTTATCAAGGTCGGTATCACTACGTGCACGATTAGGACATTCAGTATTACTTGTATAAGCTGAAAGCTTTCAAATAAGACCAACCAGATCAGTCTCCAACTTGAGAGGTGAGACACGAGCTCTACTTAAATACCAATCGTCTAGAGCAGCACACTGCCTCCTGTTCACTACTTAAAGTTATTGAGGACAAGACTGAGTCTGGTTAAGCTAGATTGACCACTAATCCGACATCGCAACAGTATAATACATGAACTCCAAATATGCAGGCATAAGTATGACATGTATGAACATTATACGCAATAATGTAGTATAAATAAATAGTAGACATAATGATAAATGAATGTAAACTTTAATAAAAGTCATAAGACACGCAAACCTATGTTTCGGTCCCCACCTTCAGATAATAAATCCTTCGAGAACTAGCGCCTTCCCTCAGGCAGAACAACATTGCACCTCGAAGAGAATCTCAAAAAAGAGAGAGAAAGAGAGAAATTTTCTAACAAAAGGAGAGAGTTGGATTGGTATGAAAATGAAAGGGGGGAGCCCTCTTTTTATAAAAAAAGGCTGCCCGAACCTTCAGGTCGACTACCCAAACCTTTAGGCCGGCTGCCCGAAGTTCAAATTTTTTTTGTGCAATCCCAGGGTATTACATTCTACCCCCCTTCAAAGGATTTTGCCCTCGAAATTCAGTCCATGTAGTGATGATTACTGTCAGCGTGAGATTTACCGTCGTCTTCATGATTTGCTAGTTCAGGGTGGTGCCTGTAAGATCCCTGAATAGCATTGTTGCCGGTGGAACCCTCAACATCATCAAACAATGAAGAACAAATAGAGTCGGATTCGTCCTCAAAAGGTTCCGACCTTTGCCTAACAGATGGTGTTGTAGGGCTTTGCAGGTTGCATTGTTTCAGGGGCGGTAAGTTGAGCTGTGGAATGCTTTTTCGTGTTGTTGCTTGAATTCGGCCGCCTGACAATTTTGGTAGAAGATCCTTCCAGGATGAGGGCAGATGATTATTTCGGGCAAAACTGTTATGAAAAAATCATGCACGCTTTGGCGATAAGGATTGCTGTCTGTGGGGTGATGGAGTTGGTGATGCAAAGTAGTTGTGGATTGACTCAGATCCTAAAGGAGTCGCCACATGTTGCCAAAGAGGCCATTGCGTGAGTGCATCACTACCTCAATCGGTACTATTTTTAGACATCTGCATAGTTATTTAAGTGAAACAATGTATTAAGATATTGTAAACAAAGTTCCATCATTTTATTGATAAGTGAAAAAGTACAATGTATTACATCATCAATTATTGACTAGAAAACAATTCAGGGTATTTCAATTTAATTGTTCCTTCTAGTTTCCATGTTGCTTCCTCAACTCCATGGTGATCCCAGAGCACCTTTACAAATGGTATGTTACGTCACCTTAGTTTTTGAGTTTTTCTATCCAGAATCTATATCCTCTCTCCTGATACTTGTTTCCTTCCTCAACCCGAACCTCGACCAGAGGGATGATATGTGAAGGATCAAGATGATACTTTCAAAGCATAGATACATGACAAACGTCATGAACCTTAGACATAGACGATGGAAAGGATAGAAGATAGGCCAGTTTGCCAATATGTTCAATGATCTGAAATGGACCGATATACCGTGGGAAGAGCGTTCCTTTGATCCCAAAGCATTTGACACCACTTGTAGGCTGATTTTTTTAGAAAAACCAAGTCCTCCTTATCAAGTTCTAGAAGCTGTCTTCGCTTGTCCGCATAGCTCTTCTGGCGACTTTTGTACAACACGAAGTCTCTCCTTTACTAGTGTGATATTCTTAGAAGTCTCTTGAACTAGTTCAGGCCCTAATTGCGGTCGATCTGCCATATCTAACCAACGTACCGGAGATCTGCAAGGGCGACCATAGAGAACCTCATATGGTGCCATGCCGATACTTGTTTGGTAGCTATTGTTGTATGCAAACTCTGCCAAATGTAAGTATTTTTCCTATTAGTCATGAAAGTCCAAAATGCAGCACCGTAACATATCCTCCAAGATCTGGATAAGACGCTCTGACTGCCCATCAGTCTGAGGGTGAAAGACTGTGCTCATGGTAATCCTGGTGCCCATTCTACCTTGGAAGCTTTGCCAAAAATTTGATGTAAATAGAGGATCTTGATTAGAGATGATCGTGAGTGGTATGCCATGGAAGCGTACGATCTCTCTTTCATACAATTTGGCAAGCTTGGCAGGGTTATCCGTGAACCTTATCGGTAAAAAGTGTGTAGACTTTGTAAGTCTGTCAATGATAACCTAGATAGCATCTTGCCATTTATCATTTCGAGACAAGGCTGTAACAAAATCCATTACAATGTTCTCCCACTTCCATTCTCTAAAAGGTAAAGGCTGAAAAATCCAGAGGGAAGTCTGCGTTCTGCCTTGACTTGCTGGCAAACGAGACATCTAGCAACGAAGCCTGCAATAGCCTTCTTCATTCCAAAAAATCAGAATTGTCGCTTGACATCTTTGTACATCTTGTCTCCCCCACGATGCATAGCGAACCTCGAACAATGCATTTCAGTGAGCACTTCCTTCCAAACCTTAGGATCGTTCTGTAGACAGAGACTTTTTTTTGTTAAAAATGACCCCGTCTTCAGAGACCGACCAGTGAGGAAGGTCTTGTTCGCTGAGTAGAAGTTCGTGTTTCTCCATTAACATAGGGTCGTTAGCTTGAGCTGCTGAAATCTTTCTAATAAGCTCAGAGTTGGCTGATAATTGAGAGAGTCATGATCTTGATCCCTCCTCAATTAGTTGTAGGTTAAAGTTCTCCATCTCTATAGCCAACTTTCTCATCTCGAAGTTAAGAGTGCAAGCAACATAAGATTTTCTATTCAGGGCATCTGCGACAACATTGGCCTTACCGGGATGGTAATGGAGTTAAAATTCATAATCTTTCAAGAATTCCAACCATCGCCTTTGGCGGAGGTTTAGGTCTCTTTAAGTGTAGATGTACTTGGTCATAGTGATAGTTGCATATTTAGACATGTTTTAGGAGTGTTTTATAGTTGTTTTAGGATGATTTATACATTAGTTTAATGTGTTTATGCTAGTTTTGATTCATTTGTTAGTTTAGGAATAAATTGATTTTTATGTATTATTTCAATTTGTTAATTTACATGTTGGATCAATTTATGTTTAGAGTGTTTTAACTACATGCTTTGCATTGTTTTGTAGGTATTTAGATGTGTTAGTCATGGTTTTGGATGATGAAAACATGTTCTATAAGTGGCCAAGGAGAAGCATGAAGAACCCAAATAAGAAAGGAGGCAAAAATTGGCTAAGTCCACAAAACAACACAAATTTCAAAGTTTTGGGCGCAACGATGCTAGGAAACGGCGCCGCAGCATTGTGGTGGTGAACAAAGACATTGGAGAAGAGCGTTTTGGGGGCCGCGGCGCTAGGCACGGCGTTGTGGCACCGTCACTGTTCACAGAATAGTGTTTTTAGCAATTTTTAAACACTTTCTAATTCGAATTTTGGACAACTTGGGGGCTTAGGGCTTATAATAAATCAAAATTTAGGATTTTTTGAGAGGAGGACATTGGGAAAGAGAAGGGAGACGACTGGAGCGAAGTGGAGAAGAGATCGACATTGAAGACCGTTGAAAATCTCTACAACACTCTAGTTTGCTTTCTTTTGTCCGGATTCATGTTTAAACCATTATTGATTATTTTCATCTCTTTAGTTATGAACTAACCCTCGTTTCTAGGTGTAGATTGGTCCAAACTTGAAATTTTGTCTTAGATTTTATTGTTATTTATTCTTAATGAAAATTCTTAGTTTATTTATATTTTTCTGAGCGTAATGCTTTTGATCCCCTGATCAAAGATTGATCGATCATAAACTCAAGGTAGATGCTGCACAAGAGGGTACCTTGGGTCGGAATATGGAGAGTATAGCCTAGGTTATCGTGAGACTCACAAGGAGATTGAGACCCTTTGAAGTCGTTAGGAGGAAATCATAGAACTTAGTGAGTTGTTGTCTTTAGTTTTCATCGAAAGAGTTAAACCAAAGCAACAAGAATATGCTCTAATCAATGCTCCAAAAGAGGGGATTAGAAAGGTTAGGATTTTCAATTTATAGGCTAAAGACTGGATTTAATAATAATACATTTACATAGACATAGTTGAGAGTGCGGTGACATCAAACCTTTAGACCAGTCCATCACTGTTTTCCTATCCGATTTACATTGCTTGTTAATTAGTATTTAATTGCTTTAATTGCTATTTTAATCACTCCATCTGTCACGACGCCCCTGACATAGCCTGACGTCATGACCGACACAATATACTATACACTGTACATACTCGTATACAATAGATAATATACTGTCAACCTTCACATAGTCTCACAATCCTTCCCAAATGTTTTCAAAATTTCGGCGGCATTTCCCCATAAAATGGACGTTTCACAAAACCTGATATACCACAAATCAAATCATATGTATATATATATAATCTCATTCATAATGTCAACCATTCAGTCATCATATATAACCATTCTGTCCATGTATATCATAATCCAAAATACCACCATTGCCATCATTAATCAAACTTTCCATTGTCCAAGTATATATATCAGCGCCAAATATCTTAACAATCCAAAATAACCATTGATATCTTATTTTTCCAAAATAGCCCCTCTAGATGGTAATACATATATAATATGTGTGATAAGTATATACATATCAAAATAAATAAAACATGTAACTACTTCCTCCAAAGCATACGTACATCAACAACGCTATGTCCTAGTCACGTGCTGATCACTCTCAAATTTTTCCTTTTCCTTTTGCTTCTATACCTGAAATGGTGAAGGAAATGGGGTGAGCAAACAACAACTTAGTGAGTATAGCTCTTGACATGACAATCTCATGCATTTAGGGAAACATGGCATATCAAATCGTTTAAATTAAAATATTTCAAAAGCACATATGCAACATTCATTAAAATAATATACATGCACACAATATATAGTTTATGCTCATTCAATAAACCAGTGCACAGTTTCATCAAAAATTTATCATCTTCCTCCTTCAAGGCAAGAGAGCTGGTCTAACCCTTGTATGGCCGTTACAAGGTAGCCACAACCTCTCATTACCCAATTCACAGTCATTTCAAGGATCGCAACCCTTGTTAGGACTGGCCTACTGACAATGAGGGTTTGCAAAACCTCATCCAGGTCTAATTCCTAACTAAATGACATTATTATAAGCTGCAAATGCTAAAAATCAGTTTGCATGATCAATAAAAACTCAATGCATTACATATAAATATAACAAGCATACAAGCAAACATTTTGTCTACAATGCCATACAAGAACCAAATCAAGAAAACTATACTCACAGTGGTTACACAAGGTTTCTAAAATCCAGCAACAATAAGCATCAATGTTACTTGCATCATCAAATGTCCATCATAATTGCTTCCTCAAGAGCATTTATCCATGCACTTAATCTCTAAATTCAAACACTACAATTAGGTAATTCAAGCCATAGATCATCATGAGAATTAACTAAACACCATTTAAACTCACCAAAACACCATTACTAACACTCAAATTTCCCAGCTGGTTCAACAGCTAAGATGAGGTTATTTCACCATGAAAATGGAACATTTAAGCTAGATTTCAACACCAAAGTACTCACATAAGCACATGGAAACATATGTCAATTTTATTAAAAATATAGAACATTCCTAAAATTATTTTGTTCACATCGACACGTGGAAAATCAGTCATTCTATCATTTTACTATCTTCAATAGGTATTTTATTGAGGTTTTACATGTTAATGAAGGCATCCAAAGTCAATTTTACTCACAAAAATCATATATTTAGCTACTAGAAATACCAAAGCATATCCAAAAATCATGATCTTAACATCGAAACTTCCAGAATTCAGTTCTCTACGATTCTATGATCTCAAACCAGAGTTTCACTGGATTCCAATTCCCTTTTATTCACTGGATATAATCACAATACTATTTATGGTACTGTTCACATCACTGTTCATTAGAAACATGTAAATTTTTACTAAAATTGTCAAACGGTCTCCAAAAATCATGAAATTAGCATCGATGGACTCACAACAGTTCATTCTACCATTGTATAGCCTTAAACTGCAGTTTCATCAGGTTTTAATATGATTTGAAATGTCTCCAATATCAAATCTAACTTCCAACAACCATAAAAATTCCAAATAAACACATAAATGAAATCTAACCATATATTCGGGGCTTCTATAGTCTAGGGAGTGTTTTTCAACCTTTCGAACAAATTTTCATTCAAGTTGGGTATTTTGAAAACACCGTAAAATGACTCTAATAGCTAAAATTACTCTGCTAGAATCGTCATACACTACTTAAAGATCAATTTTACGACAAAAAATAGCAATAAGAGCTTACCGACACGTCAAATTTGGCCTCAAATCCGTCGTTTCCCCTTCTTCCTTCTTTCCTTCACTTTCTCTTTTTTCTTTCTTTTGTTCTCCTGCAACTTCTTTCCTTCTTTTAACTTTTTTTTTCTCATACGAGTACTGTTCACAGTACTATTTTGTGAACACTACCCACAAATGAACAGTAATTTAATAATTATACGTATATTATACTCTTCGGTGTACATATAAGTCAACCAAATATATTGATTAAAAGCACGGGGTGTTACACCATCATTCGATTTTAATTGTCTAGATAAAGTTAGGGTTGAAACGTGATAGCTAGTGTCGTAATTATCCATGAGGACGATACTCGGTATCTTATAGGAATTTATTATAACTTGGCACCGTACACTTGGGGTTTGCACGCAACAAGTTTTTGGCGCCGTTGCCGGGGATAATTACTAGTTTCTACTACTATTGTGTTGGAAACTCTTATTTTAATATAGATTTTTATATTTTATTATTATTCTTTGATTTTATTTTTAGTTTCTGTTTTGAAGGATTTCAAGAGTTTATGCAAAGGGCACGAAGTTTTGGAGTACTACCGTTGCATCCCGAGATTGAACGTACTCTTGGAAGACTGAGGCAAGAGAGAAGAAGAGCAACTGAAGTAATGGCAGACGAGCAAAATTAGTTGACCTTGAGAGACTACTTCAAGCCGGTCATTAATGAGAACTATTGAAGTATAGTTCGTGTTCCTATCAACGCAAACAACTTTGAGCTGAAACTGGTGTTGATCTCGATGGTGCAACAACATCAGTATGGGGGCCTACCTACTGAAGATCCTACTATCCACGTCACCACCTTCTTGGAGATGTGTGATACAGTGAAGATGAATGGTGTTACTGAGGACACCATAAGGTTGAGATTGTTCCCTTTTTCTCTAAGGGACAAAGCACGAGCATGGTTGCAATCTTTGCAACCAGGGAGCATTGCAACTTGGCAAGAGATGGTACAAAATTTTTTTCAAAAATTCTTTCCTCATGCCAAGACCGCCCAATTGAGAGCTGAGATCGGACAATTCAAGCAACATGAGTCCGAGTCATTGTATGAAACATGGGAGCGTTTCAAGGAATTGTTGAGGAAGTGTCCTCAGCATGGGTTCCAAGATTGATTACAAATCCAACTTTTCTATAATTGGATGACTTTCTCCACAAGAACTCTTGATACGGTAGCCGGTGGGTCACTTTTGACAAAAACGGCTACTAAGGCACGATCTGTAGCACCCGTGCCTTTAGGTGACGTTATTTTGACCCATAATACGTATTCGTATGCATATGTGTATATGTATTTTGATACTCGATGCATGTACGTTCGAGTGTCTTTGCATGATTTTAGGAACAATCGGAGACCCATTTGACATCGAAGTGTCGAAAACGGTGTTTTGGATCCAGTGGTGCTCGCTCCATGGAGGAAGAAATTTCTATCACAAATTACATCAATGAAATGTTCTCCTTGAACTGTAGTCCGATTGAGCTGCAATTTTTTCAGATTATTATTCTCTGATATGTCTTCATGAACGGTGAAGATCTTGATCAGAGTTACCTACTGTGAGTTATAAAACTCAAAATACTATTTTTATGCAGTTTTGATCAAACAGTTGGATCTCGCAATCCCACTGTTGAATTGAGTTGAAATTTTACTAGACTGTTAGTAACGGACTCATGCAATGTTGGAACGGTTAAGATGTTAATTTGGTAAGTATTGTGCATAAAATGGACTATCTAAGTGAAAGTATTGCAACAGAAAAATTGATTTTTAACAGTTTTGGCAACTTTTAGTTATGAGCCCAAACACTTCTATATAAGCTATTGACTCGGTTTTTTTCAGCTCATTTGCACATTTTGTACTTGAGAAAGAGGGAGAAGAGCTGGAGAAGAGAAAAAGAGAGGAAAATTAGGGTTTGGAGGTTTTTGCTCAAGAACTCCATGAGGTTTGCATGTTTTCTCTCTTTTCTTCCTTTGATCTCTCTAGTTTAAGCTTCCAAGCTGTATTTTGACCTAATATATGCCATGGATTCTCAGTTGAGGATTGTTCCAGACCTAGGGTTCCATTGCATGCATGTCTTTATGAACCCTAGTGTTGATTGGAGGCCATTGGTGCCATTTTCCCCATTTTCTCTTTTGGATTTGGTGGAACTCTTTGTAAATGGACCTATACCTTGTTCATGGCCTTAGAATTTTCCAGGTTGTTTGCATGTCACCTATGTTAGACCTATGAACACCAAGAACTGATCCATGCCTTTTGGTTAGACATTTCCATGGTGAAATATTAGAGTTTAGTTCAAATGGCCTACACTTGGATTATTGACTTAGGGTTAGAGTTAAGCTTTGCATGTCAACTATGTTGACCTAGTAACCATGGTGGATGATCCCATCGTGCAAGTTCAGTAAATTCCGTGGCTATGTATGGTGGCCTAGTGTAAAATTGGCAATATGGCCTATGTAAGAAAATTTCCAGATTTGGGGCTTTTGATGCTCTTGATAGAAAATCTGAAAAATTATGCAATGTAGGTCTTTTTGGGCATGATTAGGGTTGTTGATGATAGATTTAGTGGGTTCTCATAATGGACACCCTAAGGTTGACTAATTTTGACCTAGGCTAAGTATTTGGCATTTTTCATGTACTTTGGCAATTTTGCATGTAATTTGGGGATGTTGCCCAAATTGGGACTTTTCACCCAAAGCAAGTCAATTTATGAAATAGATTTGGGGATTGTTTAATTGGACCCAAATTGAGTAGAATCATGGGTTTAAAATGTTAGAACCTATGTTAAATTGATATGACTTAGTTCATTTTGACCTTATGTTTTATATTGGCCTAATTGGGGATTTTGACCAAGACTTAGTCAATTGATGAAATTGACTTGATGTATAGTCTAATTGACCCTAATTATAATTGAATTTCATGTATATTAGTGATTGGATGATGGGATCACCCTATTACATTCAATTTAGGTCAATCTTGGTTTATTTGAGTCTAAATGATCAAATTGGGCAAGGTGGAAATTGGCTCAAGGGGGTAACCAATTTAGAATCTAATTGACTTTGGATTGGGTTTGAACATGGGGTTTTGACACACTTTATGACTGATTTTCAGTTGTGTGAACCATGTTATTTCCAGGTCTTGTGATTGATCTTGAACCCGTTTAGTCAATTGGAGAGTTTTGGTGATTGGATTGGAATTGGATTGGCTAGACTTAGTCAATCAAGAGTGAGTGTTCTTTTACTTTTGGATTATTTATATGTCGCATTGTAGTATAGAAATGTTTTAAATGCTTATGTATAATGGTATGCATGTTTTAATATTCCATGAAATACATTTGAGCACAACTCATTGGGATGACAATTTGGGTTGAGGCTCCTAGCAGCGATCCCAGTTGTGTACCTGACAGAGGGTTTTATGGCTTGTGTATGGGTAGGTTAGTTTAGGCTAATCTTACGTGCTGCACAACCCCAAAAATCCTATTAGGATACGAGTATTGTGTGTGTGTTCAGGTACCGTGTGTAGCGCACCAGCCTTGAACCCCCGTACTCAGGAGGTGTTAGGATTGCATGAGCATGACTACAAATGTTATGCATCGCCTTATGTATGACTTGATGCATTATGTTAGCATGTATGTAATCTATTTCGTCATCATGATATTTCAATGATTTATGATCTTATTATGTTTTTATTAAATGCACGTATATGCCACTTGTAAATGACATTCATTGAGCGGGCAGCAGCTCACACCTCACCTTCTTCTTTCAGGATCTGATAGAAAAAGGAAAGGGAAGGCTTGACTGCGGAGCGTCCCTTGTTTTTGTTTCATGTAGGTGTTGTACATTTAATTTTGTAATTTGATAATTATGTACATGATAACGCCTAGTATATGTATAATTAACACATAGTTGGGATGTGTTGGGTTTGTAGTATTTTTGTAAACTTTGAAATTTTATATTAGGTAACTTGGAAATGTAATATTTTATTTCATTTATGATCACGTTAGATGGATGTTTGTAGGATTGTATTGTATTTGATTTTGTGGATTCGTATATGTGTTTTAGGCTGACGGGACGCCGGGTGTACTGACGAAGGGTATACTTAGAGGTTTCTGTGCCGATCATGACGTCACGTATAGTGGGTCCTGACACGATCAATGGTAAAGAAGGTGGTTGGTCTACATGAAGTTGATCCATTCACATCTCTCTCTGCTCAGATGTCAAGTATTGCCAACCAACTTGCTATGCTCACTACTCAAAGAGCGCAACCTTCTATTGAAAAGGCGGCGACTTTGCATATGAGTTCTTTAGGGAATGAGGCACATGAGGAAGAAGTTCAATACATTAGTAATCGGGGGTATAATTTCAGAAGCAATCAAGGAGTTCCAAATCAGTACCACCCAAGTGTTCAAAATCATGAGAACTTTTCTTATGCCAACACGAGGAATACATTGTAACCTCTACCCGGTTTCTACAATCAAGCTTAAGAGAAAAAGGCATCCTTGGAGGATATGTTGGGATCATTTATGATAGAAACAAGAGCTTCAATTAAGAACTTAGAAGTACAAGTGGGACAACTAGCCCAAACAGTGAATACACAACCACATGGATCCTTACCTAGCAACACTGAGATAAATCCCAAGGAACAATGCAAGGCTATCACTTTGAGGAGTGGAAAAGAAGTTAAGGGGGCTGATTCTACAAGCCAACACATTACATCTCCCCCTCCATCTAGTCAAGAGAATGAGGAGCCCAACAAGGAAGCTAAGTCAAAATCAAGCAAGGGGAAAAAATCTCAAGAGAGGCTATATAGGCCCTGTTCCATCACCTTCCGAGATAATCCCCCTATTCTTAAGACTCCTATCCCTTTTCCTTAACGTTTTCAAAAAAAGAAGCTTAATGAGAAATTCGCCAAGTTTCTCGAAATTTTCAAGAAGATCCACATCAACATCCCTTTTGCCGATGCTTTGGAACAAATGCCCAACTATGTGAAGTTCATGAAGGATGTGATGACAAGGAAGAGGAAGCTAGAGGACTATGAGACGGTGAAGCTTACTGAAGAATGTAGTGCCATACTACAAAAGAAACTACCTCAAAAGCTAAAAGATCCAGGGAGTTTCACTATACCTTGCACCATTGGTTCTTTAAATTTCACTAAAGCTTTATGTGATTTAGGTGCAAGTATTAACTTGATGCCTTTGTTAATTTCCAGGAAATTGGGACTTGGCGAGGTGAAGCCGATTACGATATCTTGGCAACTAGCGGATCGATCAGTTACATACCCTAGGGGTATCATTGAAAATGTGCTAGTGAAGGTGAATAAGTTTATCTTCCCGGTGGACTTTGTTGTTTTGGATATGCAGAAAGATGGTGATATTCCTCTTATACTTGGGCGGCCATTTTTAGCAACTGGGAGATCTTTGATCGATGTATAACGTGGTGAGCTTACCTTGAGAGTAAATGATGAAGAAGTGTTGTTCAACATATACAAGGCCCTTAAATTCCCATCGGAGGGGAATACATGTCACTGGATAGATGTAGTGGATGCATGTGTGATTGAGGTACATGAGAAGGCTACACCGGGAGATCCTTTAGAGAAGTGTCTTGTGAGTTCGGTATCTAGAGAAGAGGCCTTTCATGATGATGTCCAACAGTATGCCTTGGCTCTTGAGACCCACAATCCTTCAAGTTCAATCGCCGAAGTGGAAGACATTGAAGTTTCTTTGCCACCCGAGCCATTAGAATTTTCACCGGAGTTGAAGCCCTTACCGGAGCACCTTTGGTATGCATTTTCGGGTGAGAATTCTATTATGTCGGTCATCATATCATTGACTTTGTTTAGTTTGGAAATGGAGAAACTATAGTACAAGCCCGCTTTAGGGTGGTCCATAGCCGACATCAAAGGGATAAGTCCTTTCATTTGTAAGCATAAGATCTTAATGGAGGAATCTTACAAGCCCTCGATTGTGCATCAACGAAGGCTAAATCCACCCATGAAGGAGGTTGTAAAAGCTGAAATAGTAAAGTGGCTCAAGGCGGGAATCGTATACGCCATTTCATATAATTCGTGGGTAAGTTCGGTTCACGTTGTACCCAAGAAAGGTGGTATGAATGTGGTGATGAATGATAAGACTGAGCTGATTTCGACGAGAATAGTGACGGGCTGGAGAGTATGCATAAACTACTGAAAACTCAACCAAGGCCACAAGGAAGGATCATTTTCCCCTTCCTTTTATTGATCAGATGTTAGATCGGTTGGCGGGCTTCCATTACTATTGTTTCTTAGACAGGTATTCGGGGTATAATCAGATAGTCATCGCCCCGAAGGATCAAGATAAGACTACATTCACTTGCCCGTATGGTACTTATGTTTTTCGGCACATGCCATTTTGGTTTATGTAATGCACCGGTGACTTTTCAACGGTGCATGATGGCTATATTTGCGGATTTGGTGGAGGACATCATGAAGATCTTCATGGACGATTTTTTAGTTTTTGTGTCCTCTTTTGATCATTGCTTAGATAACCTCTCCCTTGTGTTGAAGAGGTGCGAAGAAACGAATCTCGTGCTTAATTGGGAAAAGTGTCACTTCATGGTGCATGAGGGGATTGTTCTTGGACACCGAATTTTGTCTAAGGGTCTTGAGGTAGACAAGGCAAAGATTGGTACTATTGAGGAGCTTTCACATCCGAAGAGTGTTAAGGACATAAGGAGTTTCTTGGGGCATGCAAGTTTTTATAGATGATTTATAAAGGACTTTTCAAAGATAGCAAAGTTCCTTTGCACCCTACTTGAGAAAGAGATTCCATTTGTGTTCGACGAGCATTGTGAGGAAGCTTATGAGTTGATCAAGAAAGCTTTGATATCAGCACCTATCATGGTGATACCGGATTGGAGTGAACTGTTCGAGATCATGTGTGATGCGAGCGACTATGCTATAGGAGCGGTTCTTGGACAAAGAAGGGAGAAGATGTTTCGGGCCATCTACTATGCGAGTAGGACACTTGATGGGGCTCAACAAACCAAGAAGGAATTGCTAGAGTGGGTCTTTGCTAGTGATAAGTTTAGATCCTACATCAATGGGTCTAAAGTGATTGTCTATACCAATCATGCTGCCATCCGCTACCTGTTCAAGAAGAAGGATGCAAAGCCTCGGTTGATTCGATGGGTCCTCTTACTTCAAGAGTTTAATATGGAAATTAGAGACAAGAAGGGGAGTGAGAATGTAGTTGTGGATCACTTATCTCAGCTACAACTAGATGAGCAAGATGATGGTGTGCCTATAGTAGAAACATTTCCAAATGAGCAACTTTATGGGTTGTTTGTGAACCTTCCATGGTATGCCCACTATGTGAATTATTTAGCTAGTGGCATTTTCCCTCCAGATTTATCATATGTACAGAAGAAAAAGTTTCTACATGATGTGTGTTTCTACCTTTGGGATGAGCCCTTGTTATTTAAGAGGTGCAACGACCATATTATTCGAAGGTGTGTACCGGAGAAGGAAGTGCAGTCCATTCTCCATGATTGTCATTCCTCGCCATATGGTGGTCATTTTGGGGCGACAAGGACAGTGGCAAAGGTTCTTCAAAGTGGTTCTATTGGCCTACATTGTTTTCGGACAGTTATGCTTTTGTGAAGACTTGTGACTGATGCCAACGTCTTGGTACTATTTCGAGAAGACATGAGCAACCTTTGACCAATATCTTGGAAGTGGAGCTATTTGATGTTTGGGGTATAGATTTCATGGGACCATTTCCATCTTCATGTTGGAAGATATATATTCTCTTGGCGGTCGACTACTTTTCAAAGTGGGTGGAAGCCATTTCCACAACTACAAATGATGCAAGGGTAGTGTTGAACTTCCTTCTAAAGAACATCTTTACACATTTTGGCACTCCTCGGGCAATCATTAGTGATGAAGGATCACATTTTTATAACAAGCTCTTTAATGCATTACTTGCTAAGTATGGGGTGTGACACAAGGTTGCCATGGCCTACCATCCTCAAAGTAATGGCCAAGCTGAGATTAGCAACCGAGAAGTGAAGCAAATCCTAGAGAAGACCGTGAATACCAAGAGGAAGGATTGGGCTTTGAAGCTCGATGACGTTTTATGGGCATACCGGACAACTTTTAAGACACCCATTGGAATGTCTCCATATTTTTTGGTGTTCAAAAAAGCGTGCCACTTACCGGTTGAGTTGGAGCACCGTGCTTTTTGGGCTGTTAAGAAGTTGAATTATGATTTGAAGGCATCCGGTGATCAAAGACTTCTCCAATTAAATGAGATGGATGAATTCCACAAAGATTCATATGAGAATGCCAAGGTATACAAAGAGAGAACAAAAAAATGGCATGACAAGATGATAGTGAAGCGAGAATTCAAGCCGGGGCAAGAGGTTCTTTTCTACAATTCAATGTTGACCTTGTTTTCGGGTAAATTGAAGTCTAGGTGGTCGGGTCCTTTTGTTATTGAGAGAGTATTTCTATATGGCACAATAGAGTTGCGTAGCAAAGACGGGTCTCTCTTTCGAGTCAATGGACATCGGGTGAAACACTACTATGGACACGAGCATGTGCACGAGGATGATGTCTCCTTGGAGGACCCTAATTGAGGAGATTGCAAGAAGTCGGGTTGAGGACTTTAAACTAAGCGCTTGTTGGGAGGCAACCCATTGTTTTTGAAATTTCTATT
The DNA here is from genome assembly GCA_035771175.1 of Paratinospora sagittata. Classification (NCBI taxonomy): domain Eukaryota; kingdom Viridiplantae; phylum Streptophyta; class Magnoliopsida; order Ranunculales; family Menispermaceae; genus Paratinospora; species Paratinospora sagittata. Next base: position 8,047,836 of record CM069596.1, on the reverse strand, counting down.
TTATGCTCGATATTTTATGTTTTTAGTCATTGTAGTATAGTTTTTGAGTTTATTACTATTGACAAGTTTTGGTTCTTTTCCTTTTCAGGTTCTAAAGCAAGTTTAGGGGTCCCTATGGTAGCTACATGGAGAGGATGAAGAGCTTATGTGGAGACTTCAACCCTTTGGGGTTACAGGGGGTTTTCTAAACCTCTTCTTATTTTCTTTCCATCCATGCTCTGTTTTTATTCTTTTTGTGAAGCATTAAGGACAATGCTTATTTTAAGTTTGGGGAGAGAGTTTTAATTTTTGACATGTTATGGTGAAGATATAGTAGTTTTAGGTTAGGATCTATGATCTTACAAATTCTGATTTTATTCAATTATTATTATTATTTTTTCTGAATGGTCAATGATAAGAGAACATGTGCATGAAAATGATTCTAGGAGAATGTAGAGAGTAACTTATAAGTCTGTGTGCTTGATTCAACTTTGAACTTGACTTTGTTGGAAATTCTCTACATATCTAGTATGGATGATTTTGTGGAATCATGACTTGTTTGGATTGGATATGTGCAAGTAAAGTTATATATATTAGATCTCTAGAAATCCTAGAACAAGTTTGATTATCACTTGAGGTGGAATCTTAGAAAACATGCTATGAAGGAAATGATTTAGGCCATGTTTGAATAAGTTTGAGCCAAATAGCTTACCTTACTCTTTATTATATCCCTAGTCACCCATTTTGAGCTGAATATCCTTTTCCTTGTTACCTATACATCAAGAAGTTTGAGCTTATCATAATTTTCCTATTTTTCAACCTATGTACCTTATACACTTTGATCATGTTGGAGTGTTATTATTTGGATGAAAGAACTATGGGAAAGAAAAGTGAAGAAAAAGGGGGACAAAGAAGAGAAAAATGTTGAGTTTGCTTCTGAGTTTTATTGAAAAAGAAAAGGAAATGGAAAAGAGAAGAAAATGGTGTTATGCCCATGATTATGAAAAGAAATAAGTTTAGGGGTGTAGTTATTCTTTGAAAATAAGAAAACAAGCAAATAAAAGAATGGGGACTGTAATGAAAAGATTGACCAGTTAAAGAAAGGGTATATGTGCTGAAATTGGGTTGTTTTGGTTCTATATGTGATGTCGTGGATGTTGTAAAAGATCAAAGTGCTTAGGGTGTTTTGAACCTAAATTTGTCCAATTTTCCCTACCTTTGAACCTTGGCCATACATTACAACCTAAGAAAGACCTATTGATTCTTAATGGCATGCGATCTACATTAGTGGAGAGTGATAGGAAAAATTTGCTTATGGAATTCATTATATATAGCTATTTGAGATCACTGACACTTTATACTTTCTTGCACGTGTTTATGAATTACATTAATGATTTTATGAGATTAACTATATGATGGTGTGTTTGAGAATGGAAGATGAGGTTAGGTGAGGAGTTGGATTGAAAATCTAGACATATCTAACACTCTTGAAACTTTCCGATGAGTTATTGTCTGTTAATTTGATCTTAGAGGTCATAATGATGATATGCACGTTTTATCTTGAATCAAGGTTTAATTTGTTTGAAAATAGGATGGTAGATTAATGATCGAGTTTTTGTTCTGTTTTTCCCTTTGCTCGGGACGATCAAAGTCCTAAGTTTGGGGGTATTTGATAGTTGCATATTTAGACATCTTTTAGGAATGTTTTATAGTTGTTTTAGGATGATTTATACATTAATTTAGTGTGTTTATGTTAGTTTTGATTCATTTGTTAGTTTAGAAACAAATTGATTTTTATGCATTATTTCGGTTTGTTAATTTATATGTTGGATCAATTTATGTTTAAAGTGTTTTAATCACTTGCTTCGCGTTATTTTGTAGGTATTTAGATGTGTTAGTCACGGTTTTGGATAATGAAAACATGTTCTAGAAGTGGCCAAGGAGAAGCATGAAGAACCCAAGTCAGAAAGGAGGCAAAAATTGGCTAAGTCCACAAAATAACACAAATTTCAACATTCTGGGCGCAACGGTGCCAGGAAATGGCACCGCAGCGCCGTGGCGGTGAACAAAGACATTGGAGAAGAACGTTCTGGGGGCTGCGGCGCCGTTATTGTTCACAGAATAGCATTTTTAGCAATTTTTACACACTTTCTAATTCGGATTTTGGACTACTTGGGGGCTTATAATATATCAAAATTTAGGGTTTTTTGAGAGGAGGACATTGGGAAAGAGAAGGGAGAGGGATGGAGCGAAGTGGAGAAAAGATCGACATTGAAGACCATTGAAAATCTCTACAACGCTCTAGTTTGCTTTCTTTTGTCCGTATTCATGTTTAAACCATTATTGATTGTTTTCATATCTTTAGTTATGAACTAACCCTCGTTTCTAGAGGTGTAGATTGATCCAAACTTGAGATTATGTCTTAGATTTTATTGGTATTTATTCATAATGAAAGTTCTTAGTTTATTTATACTTTTCTGAGCATAATATTTTTGATCCCCTAATCAAGGATTGACTGATCATAGACTCGAGGTAGGTGTTTCACAAGAGGGTACTTGGGTCGGAATATGGAGAGTATAGCTTAGGTTATCGTGAGACTCACAAGGAGATCGAGACCCTTTGAAGGCATTAGGAAGAAATCATAGAACTTAGTCAGTTGTTGTTGTCTTTGATTTTCATCGAAAGAGTTAAACCAAAGCAACAAGAATATGCTCTAATCAATGCTCCAAAAGAGGGGATTAGAAAGGTTAGGATTTTCGATTTATAGGCTAAGGACTGGATTTAATAATAAAATATTTATATAGACATAGTTGAGAGTGAGATGACATCAAACCTCTAGACCAGTCCATCATTGTTTTCCTATCCGATTTACATTGCTTGTTAGTTAGTATTTAATTGCTTTAATTATCCCTAAGAACGATACCCGATATCTTATCGAACTTTATTATAACTTGACACCATACACTTGCGGTTTGCACGCAACAGATAGGTTCAACAATCTTTGAGAAATCATTGATGAAGCGTTTGTAATAGCCAACCAAACCAAGAAAATTGCGTATTTGAGTAACTGTGGTGGCTGCTTCCAATTTAAAACTGCTTCAACCTTAGAGGGATCCACCTCAATGCCATTGCCTGAAACCACATGGCCTAGGAATTGAACTCAGTTAGCCCAAAATTTACACTTACTCAATTTTGCATACAACTGGTGGCTTCTCAAGGTCTGGAGGACAATCCTCAAATGTATCTTATGGTCTTCCTAGGTTGAGGAATATATCAAGATATCATCCACGAAGACCACAACGAATCGATCTAAATATAACTTGAAGATGCGGCTTATCAAATCCATAAACGCAGCAGGTGCATTTGTTAGACCAAACGACATAACCAAGAACTCGTAATGACCGTACCGAGTCCTGAACGCCGTCTTGGTAATGTACGACTTTCTAATCCAGAGTAATCAATCTTAGAGAACTACTTGGCATCTCTAAGTTAGTCGAATCAGTCATCGATCGTGGGTAATGGGTATCTGTTCTTGATGGTGACGTTATTCAACTTGCGATAGTCGATGCAAAGTCGTAACGAACCATCCTTTTTGCGAACAAACAGAACCAGAGCACCCCAGGGTGATGAACTTTTTTTAATGAAGCCATTACTCTCCAATTCCTTCAATTGCTTGTCCAACTCAACCAGCTCGACGTTGAACATTCTGTATGGTGGAATTGAGATAGGCCCGGTCCTAGGTATGAGTTTGATCTCAAAATTAAATTTCCTAACCGGAGGTAGACCAGGAAGGTCATTTAGAAAAACTGTTGAGAATTCAGATATTATCGGGACATCATGTACTTCGAGAGGGTACAATGCTGGTGATTTATTGTCATCACCAAGGGATAGAGCTCGAAGTTGTGCCTTGAGAAGTGCAACTGTCACGACGCCCCTGACATAGGCTGATGTCATGACCGACACAATGTATTATACACTATACATACTCATATACAATATACAATACATTGTCAGCCTCAACGGACATTCACAATAAGTCCCAACATTTTTAGAAATTTTGACAGCACCTCCCCATAAAATGGACAATTCACATTTTTTTCTTGATATACCACAAATCAAATCAAATATATATAATCATTCCATTCATTCCAAAAATCAAAATTCTCACTTGATAAATATATATGATCATCTCATTTCATCATCACAAGTATTGTATAACCCAAAATATCAAATCAAAATCCATGTTTTCTTACAACCCATATATATGATAATATCGATATGTAGGATGTGATATATATATTTATTTTAAAATAAAGAATATATAATTCATTTCCTTCGCATACACGTACATTAACAAAATAAGACACGTATCTACTCTCGTGTTTTTCCTTTTAACTCTGTACCTGAAATATTGAAGGAAATGGAGTGAGCAAACAACAGCTCAGTGAATATATTTCTTGATATGGCAATTATATGCATTTTGGAAAATATGACATATCAAATCGGTTAAATTAAAATATTTCACAAGCACCTATGCAACATTCATCAACATAATATACATGCACACAATATATAGTTTATGCTCATTCAATAAACCAATGCATAGTTTCATCAAAAATTTACCATCTCCCTCTTTCAAGGCAAGAGAGCTGGTCTAACCCTTGTATGGTCGTTACAAGGTAGCCACAGCCTCTCATTACCCAATTCACAGTCATTTCAAGGACCACAACCCTTGTTAGGACAGACCTACTGACAATGAGGTTATGCATAACACTCATCCGGGTCTAATTCCTAACGAACTTGCCTTTGCAAGTCTCACATGCTCCAATGCTCAAAAGAAATCATTTATGAATGCAAATTAAAACACAATGCAACAATATATGCATAGAATATTTACATTCAAACATTTCATATATTTAAAATGCCATACAAGAACCATGAGTACCAAATCGAGTCTGCATCATATATCAGATCTCGACACAATCTTCGGATCTTAATCCGACATGACAAATATCTGAGTACTCCCATAAAATCTCCCTATCTCACACATATACAATATGCTCAGTCTATCAATAGAATTCTGGTGTTCATTGGAAGAATGCATAGATTTATCAGTCTACTAATGGTTATCCAAATGGTATCATTTTTACCCATAACCCATAAGAGACCATTTGAATCCCATCTTCATTTAATACAATCCATATTACCAATTCCATAATCTTTCACATTGATATCATACTCGTCTCATCATAAATCTTACGATCTGAATATGAGTATCAATTAGCTAAACATGCATCTGAGCACAAATATCAACACATGGAGTAATAGAGAGTACACTCATAAGTGTAACTCTCACTCATAACAATCTTCATTTATGGCTAACTGATAGATACTACTCCAGTTTCAGCCTGTCTCCTGCTCAATGTCTTAGCAACATATTGGCCTTTCCCAGGATAATAATTCAATATAAAATCAAATCCTTCGGGAATTCTTGCCACATTTATTACCTCATATTCAGTTTCTTTTCGTTCAAATAATTACTTCAGACTCTTAAAATCTGAAGATAGTGTGACCTTTTTATTATAGAGGCAATGCTCTCATCATTTCAAAATAACTACCAACAAATTTCTATTCACACTCAGGATAGTTATTCTCGTGCACTACCAAATATCTGGAGACACAAGTAATTAACCTATCCTTTTGTATCAATGCACAACCCAGATCTGGACGTGATATTGATCTTTCCACGCACTTTCTAGAACATACAACTAATACCAGAGAACTTATGGTTTCCATCATTTAAACCAGTTTTAACAGTTCTATGATCACTTTGACCTCTCCAGCATCCTTAAAGATATTATTTAAACTAGTCATGTGATCCAAAAATTATCATCTTAATTATATTATAAGTGAACCAAATATATTGATTAAAAGTACGGGGTGTTACAACAACAGTTGAGTTGTGTTTCCATTTTCTCGTTCCCTGAATCTTGACAAACTCCCCAGTGGGCAAGGTTAATTGAACTTGCTTCTTCATACAATCAATTTTTGCATTTAGAGGTGCGAGCCAGTCCATGCCGAGGATGATGCCAAAGTCTTCAATGTCCATCACAAAGAGATCTGGATATATTATTTGTTCTGACAGTCGAAGTTCACATCGAGAACACTGCAAATTCACGTCAGTACCGAATCCTAATGGTGATGTGACATGGATTGTGATGTCTGTGGGTTCAGGATGCAACCCTAAATTCCTTACCAATGCAGAAGATATAAAGGAATGCGCAGCGCCCGAATCGAACAAGACATGTCCCATTGTATTGAACAAGAAAAATGTACCTTCGACTACATTGTTATCTGGGAGGGGTTGCTAAGTGATAGTAAACGTTCTGCCCTAGTTCCATTGCCCTTGGTTCTGCTGGTTCTGCCTGGGTTGGGCATTAGCAGCAGGTGGGGTTTGTTGGATTGGAACAGCGAGAATAGGTTGTCATGGTTGCTGAGCGTGGGGGCAGACATTTCTTACATGGCCCTGCTGGCTGCAGTTATAACAAGTTGGCTTCTGCTGCTGAGGCGCCTGTTGCTGGTTCTGATGACCATGTTGATTGTGGTGCTGACCACCACCCCTGCCATTGTCGTTGGGATGGCCACCCCTTCCATTACGACCTCCTCGGCCTTGATTGTGAAAACCCTGATGGCCAGGGTTAGACGGTTCAGCCGGAGGTACCATGGCCTAAATCTTCTGAATAGGGTCTAGGTTTTGATTATAGTAGGGATTCTTCTTGTTGCCATGCTGCAAGCCCTATTGGAAAAATGTTACAAGCCATTTTTCCTTATTCATTCTCTGCTCCTACTCAAAAGCTCATGGCCTTGTCAATGACCTCCCTGTAAATCTTGAGATCCAAGATCGACAGGGCTTGTCGGATGTCAGGACGAAGACCGTTATAGAAAAAGGTCTTATCTTGCTCCGTTGAGATGGTGGAGAGAGAGTAAACCGATAATTCTTTGAACTTGACAGCATATTCTCTGAGTGTCATGTTATCCTGGTATAGCCTGGCGAACTTCTCGCACTTCTGCAACTTCAGAACACTAGGGAAGTACTCATTGATAAACAATGACTCGAATTACTGCCAAGTCATGTCTGCGGTATTGACCCTTGGGTCTTCCTTCACCGTTATCCACCAGGTATTTGCTCTACTAACAAGTTGGTAGGACACAAGTGGAATCTTTCGAGCCTTGTCGACTCTCATAACAAGAGCCTTTTTCGACTCAACCAGCCATTTCTGTGCCTCCTCCCCATCAATGGTGCTAGCAACAGTAAGGGGTTATAGCCTCTTATACTTCGTAATTTGGTCGGTTTGAGTCTCCGACCCATATCTAACAGGTGCCTGAACAGTGACAACCTGATTGGTCGCGGTCTCACGAGCGACTGTCTGAACAGTTACCTTCATCGCCACGATAAATTCGGCGAAAAAGACTTTCATACTCAAAGGCATGGCAAAGGATGTGGGTTGAGGTGGCCCTGCCTGCCCAGATGTAGTGGCAGTGTCATGTGTGGCCTGCTCTGTCCTCGGAGATGGTGGTTCCTGATTTTGAACTGTAGGAAGTGGCTCCTCTGCTGAACGAACTGTGCATGGCTTTCCTCTCTTCCTGGTTTGCATTTTCTCACTGGCAAAGAGAAAATAAAACCATGATTTAGGAACTGTAACCAAGTATAATGTTATGATATTCTCAGCAACAAGTTCGGGAGTACTGTAATATAAAAAATGACTTATTTTTCTAAGTATAGTGTAAGTTTTTTTTTTGTTGAGGAATCAAAGAATCTTATGTGCCTTGGTAAATATCCTGATTTAACGTTTTATCGCAATCTTATGTATTCAAACTCTTCTGCTTAGTCTTTTCGACTATTATCCAAATTCGTGTGTCCCATACCACATGAATTTGGTAAAAGGGTTTCAACCAAGTTAAGTTGTATGAACACGGTCTCTATAAAACATTGGTTGTAGATGAGTTCACTAACAGTATCGTCTAAATTTACTCGTCCCATACCGTGTAAACTTAGTGCTAAAGTTAGTAATTCAGCTTTCCCCAGATGTTTCTTTTCATACAAGGTCGTGGGTTTTCTTACTTCCACATTTTATTTAGTATCTTCCAATTTTGTTGTGTCTCATACCACTCCAAAGTTAGTGATACAAAAGAAAAAATGGTTGTCAGTCGGCCCACCAAAAATAGTCTTAAACAAAACATTTTATTCATTTAAACAATAGTTTCAATGTCAGTAATCATTCCTAATTTTCCTGCCTACTACCGCTCCTCCTAGACCTCCTACTAGGTACAGAAAGACTACTAGAAGAATGTTGAAAAGTTGCTCGCTGTTCTTCGACATTTTGCATACGTGTTAACAAAGCATTTTGAGTTTCCTCCATCTGAGCAATACTAGATACAATCACATTTAACTGCTCGAATGGGTTAGTCGATTGCCTCATCGATGGTTGATAGGTTGATTGTCCCATAGGTTGAGGGTAAGCTGTAAGCATTGGTGGAAAGTATTGGCCATATGGTTAACTCATAGGTGGAGGGTAGGTGGTTTGATTGTACATGAATTCCCTAACTAAAACCTCTTGGATGTTTGGATAAGCTTGAGTCGAAAAGTTTTGAAACAATGGACTCATTGGGATATCCTGTCTTTCGAAGTTTGGTGTCGCACATTTTGGTTATCGTTGGTTCACAGGAACTTGTGGAACTGGCTGATACAGTACCTTAGGAGTTGGAAACCCTTGGTACGTCGTATTGCCTTGGCTTGGGAGATTCCAGAAAGGTGGATTCGCCATAATTTCCTGTCCATCCTGACTTGTTTGATGTTCAGAGAATAAATGATCGGGTTGACCTTTATTCAGGGCTGGGTTTGTTGTTGAGTTCTGGTTTGGCTCATTATTTGGTTCCTCCCTAAAATGAATCTTACGCCAACTTTTTCGCTGACAACGTCCATTGTTGTCTTTAATTCTTTAGTTATTTCCCCCGAAAGTCGTGCCAAGTATCTCCTCTTCAGTCACCCCTCCCCTTGAGATGAACGTTTTGAAGATAGAGGGATGTTGTAACCGCATTAGTGATCTGTTTCGAAGATTCATCAAAAGTATTGACGTTTGCCTCGTATAACATCCTCAAGATCAAGACTTCGTAGCTGAGGAGCTCTTTTTTTGTAGGATTTTGAATCACCTGCAACATTTGCTGGATGATGATGTGAGGTGGGGAGACTTTAATTCCATTCTCTGTGCAGTATAACACAAGAAGTTGAGCTCTTGTCATAGATCTTCTAGTTACCATTTTCGGCAAGATGTTGTCGAATAAGATCTTCCCAAGGCCGACAAGAGGTGGTTTAAGGAGATTGTTTGGGAGGTGGGCGTACGTCATTTGGGTGTACAGCTTGTAGGCGAGGGAATTGAACAATTGTCGAATACGATCTGTAACCGTCTGGGGTTCGTGTGGGTCAATGATTCTATCTCCAATCGGGATCTCCAAAAGTCGAGAAAAAATTTTGACAGTGATGGAAATCTTTGCTGCCCTAACCGTTGTCTCTAAAACAGGGCTGGTCCCATCTTCTTGAAGTCCCACACAATTCATGGCTTCGTAGAAAAACTTCACCAAGTTGAACGAGACATAACCCTCAACTTTTCTTATATTCAACCACCCCAGCATTGCGAGTTTTTCATGAAGGATAGGACGGAGGTGGAGATCTCCATTGTCGATACTCCTCATAGTCATAACCTCCCATTTAGACAGTTCCGTAAGTCTGATGGGAATCGGTTCCCGACTACTGGAAGTCGTTCCTTCACTTGTGACCATTATCTTTCCGAAATAAAGATAAAACATGTGAAGTATACAAAATATATTCATAACATTTTTAAGATTTATGCCTTGTCCTTTGGACAATATTTTCTATTTTTCCTCTTGATGTTTATGCCATCATGAATCCAAAATTTTCATTAGCAACATGTTATATATATATATATATATATATATATATATATATATATATCTCATATATACATAGATATATAGATATATGTATATTTAAATCTAGATATATATAATATAAATCTTAACTATATATATATAGTTCTAAAGATATATATATATCAAATAAAATTTTCTACTCCTAATTTGGTGGACTTGGGTGGGCCGTGGACCTTTCTCTTTGATACCATTAAATTTTAAACCGAAGGAACACTCACGGACGGGGCGCGAATGCATTATAACAATAACCGAGTGCGCAAGAACACAATAATGTACAAGTTGATTTTATTAATTTCAGAATATATCCTTGTACATGAAATAGAAAAGGGAACATCCATCCAAAATCCCCAATGAATAAACAAAGGGTTACAAAATGTGCGTCCAAAAACCTACACCCAGTCCACCCTAATCTCCTGTGAAAAATTGGATAACAACGGGGTGAGCTAATGCCAGTGGTTAAAATAGTTCGTGAATATGACAATTAATAAAGCAAACTTCATAATCAAATATCATAAATACACATTAGAGCATCATAATCAATACAACATGTATGTATGCACGACACCATCTCGTATTGGTTCCATGATTGTACGTCGCCTGAGTTCACGTACAGATGCCCCTCCCCAAGTATAGACGGGTTCTCATTGTACGTCCCTCCTCAGGAATGACGCCCTAGATTCACGTATAGATGCCCCTCCCCAGGTAAACCCGGGTTCTCATTGTACTTCCCTCTCTAGAGAAATATCAATAATAGTGAGCATTGCTTCTAACTATTTTATGGATCACAAACCACATACGTCCCTAGGTGGTGCTTATGTATGATGGCAATGCATGAACTTGTCCGGTCTTTACTAACATTAGACAGGATTTGACAACGTCTGGTGATCCTTATCAGGGTCGGTATCACTATGTGCACAATTAGGACATTCAATATTACTTGTACAAGCTAATAGCTTTCAAATAAAACCAACCAGATCAATCTCCAGCTTGAGAGGTGAGACGAGGTCTACTTAAATATCAATCATCTAGAGCAGCACGTTGCCTCCCGCTCACTATTTAAAGTTACTAAGGAGAAGGCTGAGTCTGGTTCAGCCAGATTGACCACTAATTCGACATCGCAACAGTATAATACATGAACTCCAAATATACAGGCATAAGTATGAATTGTATGAACATTATACTCAATAATGCAATGTAAATGAAAAGTATACATAATGATAAATGAATGTAAACTTCAATAAAATTTATAAGACACGCAAACCTATGTTTTGTTCCCCACCTTCAGATAATAACTCCTTCGAGAACTGGCGCCTTCCCCCAGGCAGAACCACGTTTCACCGCGAAGAAAGTCTCAAAAGAGAGAGAGAGAGAGAAAGAAGGATTTTCCAACAAGAGGAGAGAGTTGGATTGGTGTGAAAATAAGGGGGGAGGGGGAAGCCCTCCTTTTATAGAAAAAAGGTTGTCTGAACCTTCAGGCGGGCTGCCCGAAGTTTTTTTTTTTTTAATGCAATCCTAGGGTATTACACTATTGCCATCCAGATATAGTTTTGTGTACCAAAAGAGGGGAATCATTTTTCCATCGTGGGTGGAAATCCTATTTTTCTATGACTCACTTTTCCACTTCCAAATAAATATTACAAAGAGGAAAACAATCAAGGAAATCTTTAAGATTTTTATTCATTTCCCCCACATTACTATAGATTGGCCAAAAATAAAATAAAATCTAAACTTACAACTTTCAAGGTGAAATATTTGAATGGATATTGGTTACTGACTTTATTAATATTCTTAAGAGTATTAATTATTTATTTAGTTATCACAAAGGTGGCGTTTGATATGGGATAATGTAGGGAATGAGAATTTAAAAGTTGAAGATTCTAGTGTTTATTCCTCTCTTTAATATTTTTTCAAATGGGAAAAGTGATTTGTAGGAAAGTAAGATTCTCATCCACAATGAAAATTTGATTTCCATCCAAATAGGTAGGTTTCACTTTCTGGGAAAAGTAATTAACGTAGGAAAGTTTATTGTTATATTCACTTATGTTCATTTTATTCAACAATATAATTTAATATTACGTAATTTCCAATATATTACTATTGCTTACATTCTCATGTTTGGGCTCTAAACCTCTTATTTGGGTTTTACAAGCACAAGTGGGTAAGGTAATGGTTGGGCCAAATTTACCAAACCCATTGCCGGCGAAGCCTCCATCAAGTAATGCTTATCGACTATGGGCATCAAGGTGAAGCTCCAAGTAAGCTTTTGCACGTATGGGTAGGGGTGAAATCTAGTCGGGTTGGTTGGGTTGGGCCCCCTTTTTTTTTTTTAAATGCCATTTTCTTCTTATTACAAACCCAAATTAACATAAAAAAAGGAAGCTGCTAAATCCAACCACTTAATCGTCTCAGTCCAAACCCCCCCACACACACACACTCACTTCACCCCCTTAAAATTTAAAATTAATTAAATCCTATCTCTCCACCCACCCTAATTCCAAGATTACCCTTCCCGCTCTCTCTCCACTCTCCAGTGCCCCTCTTCCTCTTTTCTCGTTTCCTCTCCAAAGACAATTTTTTTTCTCCTTTCATTCTTTATTTCTTGATTGATTTCAACCATTTGAGGATTTAAATCTACGTTTTAAGGCTTCTTGGCAAGAAAAGGCGGAGATCTAGCGGTAAAATCGAACGATTTCGTGAAAAAAATCTCAAATCTAAATCGGTGAGCAAATCTTCAATTTTTCAAGTTATAAGTTGGATTTATTATCTTATTTTGTGTTATTTGTTCATTTCTACCTAGATCTAGGCCCTAAATCATGAAAAAAGTAGTTAAAATGGGCTAAGAAGGGGGGTTTTTGAAACCCTTTCTCGCAACTCGCAACTCGCAACGCACTGTCTGGTTGACTAGTGTCGGACAGCTATCCTTTGTCCGTTCATGGTCGGATGAACAGAGGCATTATGTTCGTCCCACCACGAACGAACCATATTTTTATTTTTTATTTTTTTATTTTTTTATTATTTTATGTACACTAACCTATGGTACTAACATGATTTTTTAATTATTTCTTATTTAGATATGTCGTCGAGACAAAAGAGACCCAACGTGTCTACTACCGAGGGGCAAAACTCCCAAAGAGATTGGTCGACGGCCTCTGCTAGGAGAAAACGTGCGTAACAAGAACAATTACCACCACCAATCATAAATGAAGAGGAATGAGAGGAGGTGGAGGAAGAGGCCAAGGAACCGGACGATTCCGATTCACAAGTACTGACTGGCCCTTGCCTTAGTGGACCTACTGATCCATCAGTACTCACACACTTTAATTAAAACACACGTAACATATTTCATCTGGCAGAACAAGGTATATAATGTTTGTTTATTCAATTTTTATGATTATGTCTAAATGAATTTATTTAATTGATTTTGGTGCTTTGTTTACTCATGCAGAACGCAAACTTCTTAAATGCATCAATCATGGTACCAAATTGGCGACGTGGGATCTCAATCAACACCCTGAGAAGCAAAGGGTTAAGGAAATTATTGAAGATTTTGGGATTTATCCTTTGCTAAAATGTACGTACGAGAGTGCCAATAAAGTTTTAATTTCTTCTGTCATGGAGAGGTGGCACCCAGAGACAAATGCATTTCACCTACCTTTTGGTGAAATGAGCATCACTCTTGATGATGTCATGGTTTTACTTCGCATACCAACTTTGGGCAAGACAATAAATTACGAAGCAATAGACAATGCAGAGGCAGTCTTACTACTCCAAGAAACATTAGGGGTGTCAGTTCAACATGCAGTTGATGAGATCGCCATGCATAGAGGACAGTCAGTATGATTAGATTGGTTAAAACAAAGATTTGGGTTGAAACTTAAAGAAAATGAACCATACCCTTCAATTGTGTGTACATCAAGAGCACATTTGTAGTTCATATTAGGCTATACGATTTTCACGGACAAGAGTGTTACAAGGGTGAGAGTAATTTACTTGCAATTGTTGATGAACCTGGAAGCAACTAGCACATATGCATGGGGTTCTGTGTGTTTGGCTTTCTTATATCACCAATTAGGTTGTGCGACAATATTGGCGTGCGACAAATTGCAGGATAAACAAGTTTGTTAGAGGTAAAGATGCCTTATTTATTTTTTTCATGTAAATTATGAAAAGCATGCATATTTGTTGTTCGAACGTTCATTTTCTTTTATGTCTAATAAAAATTTCCTTATATTTGTTAGGCGTAGTTGTACAAGCACATACCTTTGCTTCAACCGCACGTTAATCGTGCTTATACAAACAACTACCCACACGCTCGAAAGTGGAAGCCTAGAAAAGAAATGGGATTAGGGCAAGATAATTTTGAAACATTACATGAGATTATTGATGATCTTCAACCGAATAAGGTAAATGTTAATCGTTTAAATTAAATGTCATTTATGCAAATTTTAACTTATATTTGGAATCGTTCTCCATTATTCTGTTTAGGTCATATGAGACCCTTATACAGATTGTAGGGACCTATGTCCTCTAAATGAAGTTGCATTTTATACCTCATGCCTTAAGTGTTTTGAAGTGGTTGAGTCATATCACCCTGATCATTTTCTTCGTCAACTTGGATATGTACAATCGATCCCACGTGATCCTGTGCACCCAACTCAAGTCGAGAGGCGTGCTAAGGCGCGTAACTACGTGGCTCATTACACCTTCATTGATCAAATGTGGCAAAATTGGGAGTACAATTTGTTACCGAACCATCTACGTGGGCAGTCGGTATGTAATCCATGGGACGCAGTAGAAGGATATCTAGACTGGTTCTACTTAATTTCACTCCCAACTGTCACACCCCAGTACACAGCACACCGCAGTGTCTAGTACCCCCGGGATGTGATGGGTACGCATACCCCAGCCACTATATACCACATAATATTGTCACATCCTAGTACATAGCACACCGCACTATTGAATAGTCCATCACATCCCGGGGGTACTAGACGCTGCGGTGTGTTGTCTACTGGGGTGTGACAAAAAGGCCTTATGTATTGTCACGACGCCCCTGACGTAGGCTGACGTCATGGCCGGCACAATGTATTATACACTATACAGACCCATATACAGTATACAATATACTGTCAGCCTCAACGAACATTCACAATAATTCCAACAATTTCCAAATCTTTTGACTACACCTCCCCATAAAATGGACATTTCACTTTTGTTTTTCCTAATATATCACAAATCAAATCCAATATAGATATCTATAATCATTTCATTCATTCACACATCAAATTCTCATTTTATCATCCAATATATTAAGTTATATATATGCCCACACATCTCATCTAGATGATAATACATATATATATAATGTGTGATAAGTATACATATCAAAATAACAAAAATATAATCTATTTCCTCCAAGCATACATACACATATCACTCACGGATTTTTCCTTTTCCCTTCGACTCAATACCTGAAATATTGGAGGAAATGGGGTGAGCAAACAACAGCTCAGTGAATATAGTTCTTGACCTGACAATCGCATGCATTTTAGGAAACATGGCATATCAAATCGATTTAAAACATTTCAAAAGCACATATGCACCATTCATCAAAATAATATACGTGCACACAATATATAGTTGATGCTCATTCATAAATATTTTACCATCTCCCTCTCATTACCCAATTCACAGTCATTTCAAGGATCGCAACCCTTGTTAGGACAGACCTACAGACAATGAGGACTCCCAAAACCTCATCCGAGTCTAATTCCTAACGAAATGACATTATTATAAGCTCCAATTTCTAAAATCAGTTTGCATGATCACTAAAACTCAATGCATTACATAAACATGCATACAATCAAATAGTTTATATGTGTACAATGCCATACAAGAACCAAATCAAGAAAACTATACTCACAGTGGTTACACGGGGTTTCTAAGTCAAATCGAGCAACGATAAATGTCCATCATAATTGCTTCCTCAAGAGTATTTATCCATGCACTTGAGCTCTCAATTTAAACACTGAAATGAATCATAGATTATCATGAGAATCACCATTTCAACTCATTGTTCACATCATAGAACTATTCACATCATTGTTCACGTCGTCACTATTCATTCGAAAGATGTAAATTGTTACTAAAATTGTCAAACGGTCTCTAAAAATCATGAACTTAGCATCGATGGACTCGCAACAGTCCATTCTATCATTCTATAGCCTCAAATTGGAGTTTTATTGGGAATGGTCTCCAATCTACACTCTAACTTCCAACAGCAATAAAAGTTCCAAATGAACACATAAATTCAATCTAACCACATATTCGGGGTCCCGATAGTCCAGGGAGTGTTTTCCAACCTTCTTAGCAGATTTTCATTCACGTTGGGTCAAAACTCCAATTGTTGAAAACGTCGTAAAACGGCTCCCACAGCTACAATTACTCCGCTAGAAACGTTACATCTAGCTTAGATAGTAAATTCACGAAGAAATAGAGTGAAAATCACTTACCACGAGTCCAGATTTCGCGCGAATCGCGTGTTTCCCTTTTTTCTTCTTCTCCTTCTTCTCGGTTCTTCCGTCTCTGCAACTTCTTTCGTTCGTTTTATTTTTTTATTTTTTTAATATGACTATTGTTCACTGTACTGTTTCGAACAGTGCCCGCAAATAAACAGTGTTTTATTTTATTTTATTTTTTTATATGAATACTATTTAGGGTATTGTTCCGAACAGTACCCGCAAACGGAACAGTACCCGCAAACGGAACAGTACCCGCAAATGAACAGTATTTCATTCTCTTCTTCTATGCACTCAATCTACATGAGAAATACACGTGTTATCAATCGATTTCTATTTAAAATCACATTCTGGACTCACTTTTGATATTTTCAAGTTCATTTGACACATGTACACATTGCTTTAAATGTACTTATACGTGTATTATACATCTCGATATATGCGTACTTCAACGTATATATTTAATTAAAATTACGGGGTGTTACAATCTCCCCAACTTAAGGAATTTCGTCCTCGAAATTTAGAATCAAGGACTAGTCCTTAAGTGATACTCAATCCCAGAAAACTGCTCCTGTATTTTAGAGTTCCGCTCCCATGTTTGTTCTTCTTGATATTTGGTATCCTCCCCAACTTAGAGTTGAGTTATATCCATAACATATATGGAATCCGAATGATCTTTTCTCAACATCAATATATAGAAAATATGATGGACACCTATCAACTGTGACAGTAGAGCAAATCGGTAAGCCAATGGACCTATCCTATCAAGGATCTCTAATGGTCCAACAAATCACGATGCGAGCTTTCCTTTCATCCCAAATCTCATTTTGGCCTTTCTGTGGTAAGACCCTAAGCAAAACTGAGTCAGCCACACTAAATTTCAAGGCCTATATACCAACCTTGTGTATTAAATAATATCCTGTGGCACCAATAACATAACTCCACACTTTCAAATCAACAAGTTTGAGATCTATAAGGCTTATAATCAAACCTTTAGAGTGCCATCATTACGTTATTATAATAGCTGTTGATACACATAAGTTTACACAAATAAAATAATGCTTTCAACTTCCACCAAAATCCAAGTATGCCAAACCCGAGCATGCTCGCAAGCATCAAAGTCACTCTCTCAATCTGTTAGCCAGTCTGAGAATAAAACATCACACTGAGAAGGAGATGAGTACCAACTCGAGTCTGCATCATATATCAGATCTCGACACAATCTTCGGATCTTCATCCGATATGACAAATATCTGAGTACTCCCATAAAATCTCTCTATCTCACACATATACAATCTGCTCAGTCTATCAATAGAATTATGGTGTTCATTGGAAGAATATATAGACTTATCAGTCCATCAATGGTCATCCAGATGGTATCATATCTACCCATAACCCATAAGATACCATTGGAATCCCATATTCATTTAACACAATCCATATTACCAATTCCATAATCTTTCATACTGATATTATACTCATCTCATCATAAATTTTACTCTCTGAATATGAGTATCAATCAGCTGAACATGCATCCGAGCACAAATATCAACACATGGAGTAAGAGAGAATACACTCATAACTGTAACTCTCATTCACAAACAATCTCCATTTATGGTCTCACTGATAGTTACTACTCCAGTTTCAGCCTGTTTCCTGCTCAATGCCTCAGCAACATATTGGCCTTTCCCTGGATAATAATTCAATATAAAATCAAATCCTTCAGGAATTCGTGCCACATTTATTACCTCATATTCAGTTTCTTTTCGTTCAAATATTTACTTCAGACTCTTAAAATCTGAAGATAATGTGACATTTTTATTATAGAGGCAATGCTCTCATTATGTCAAAATAACTACCAACAAATTTGTAGTCATTCTCAGGATAGTTATTCTCGTGCACTACCAAATATCTGGAGACACAAGTAATTAACCTATCCTTTTGTATCAATGCACAACTTAGATCTGGACGTGATATTCATCAATCACAATTACTTCCAGGTTCTGGAACTAGTAACAACATTTAATATTGTGAGAGCTTCCCCATGCACAACGGTCCACACATTATATAACATCCGTCTGGTTTAGTTTCGTGAGTGGAACAACTAGCTTCAAGGATCTTTCCACGCACTTTTTATACCATACAACTAATACCAGAGAATTTCTGATTTCCATCATTGAAATCAGTTTTAACAGTACTATGATCACTTTGACTTGCCCAGCATCCTTAAAGATACTATGTAAACTAGTCACGTGATCCAACAATTCTCATCTTAGTTATCAAAACTCACATTCACCGAGCTTGGCACTCAATCGGTGCTCTCTCAGTGACTACAAATTAATTCTGAGGAGCTATTCATGCTCCTCTTATTTCTTGGAACAAATGCACATATCATCATCAAATACTATGTAATAATCAAGATATGGTTTATATACCCACTGCATCAATCCAATAAACGTGATTGACACATTAATCAAGGTTACCAAAATTTCATAATATCCATATCTTGTCTTAAAATAATTTGCATTACATCCTTTTCTCGAATTCTTAACTGATGGTGCTTAGATCTCAAAATGATCTTAAAGAAAATTTGGCTCCATTTAGTCAATCAAATTCGACCATCTATCCATGGTAAAGGATATTCATTCTTTATTGTTACCCTGCTCAGTTAACAATAATTCATACTTAAACATATTTCATTATACCTTCTTTCCATATTAGCACAAATGCTCTCCAAGGTGACATATCAAAAATAATAAATCTTTTGCTCATTAACACATTTACCTACACCATAAATTCTCACAATTCCTCAGGTACTCTTTATATGAAGGAATGGAGATACATGTTATACTAGCATCAGTTTTATATGCTATCAATCTCCTGTCCATGTAGTAATTTGAATAATTCATCAGAGAATACTCAAATATACCAGCTCACCACAGGGTTTTAATCAACTGCATGCCTTATTACGTTACTCTAAATAGCTTTGTACTAGCCATATTCTCAATTTCCTTGTCAATAACTATCTTATCTTAGATAGAAGATTTTGAGGGTATAAATTTCTCGAGATTCAAAATGAGAACTTTTTTCACTTATTCATAATATTACTTTTTTACTTTTTAAGATTGGTAATAGACAATCATAGGTCGAGATACAATTTACTCAGTCTGTGACTCCTGCTTACCACTTCTGGTTTTCATTATTCGTTAACATCACTTTCCTTTTTCCCATTTTTATGGGGTCAGGTACTAACAAATTTAGAGTCATTAATACTGCCAAAATCTCAACCTTACTCAATGTTTCGCTTATCTTGAATTTCATATTCTTGCCCCAACATTTCCTTACATTACTTATTTCTCCTTTTACCTAAAACTGGTGTTGATAACTCAGCTTCTAACGGCAGTGCAAGCTATATCACTAGTATTGTTTGGGTTAACAATTTCACTGCAACTTTGGCTGACCCCGAAAGTTATAGGTTGCCTCACAACTTGTGTATATATTTATAACCCAACAATTAGCAACCTGTCGTATAGGATCCCAAAATTTATTCTAGATCCTTATCATTCTCAGAGTATCCATAGTGATCATTCCAAAAATAAACTATACCAATCTATTTAATTCATGTTTGTATTTATGGTTAGCCATGTCACTACATTTTAACAAGATAAACTTTTTCATGCCTTACATCATTTCAGGAGTCCTTAACCCCATTTTTCTATTATCTCTTATCATTAGTTAGCTTAAACTTAGCTAACTTGCTTTATTATTTTCAGAGACTTAATCATTCTCTAGGATGGTCTCCACTCAGAGTAGCAAATTCTTTACTACGTCTACTATCAGACTACCAATTAAGATAGGAGAATCTCTTCTCCTGAAAGTTTCTATAACTTTCACATATCTTTTCATTTCATCTGGCTTATCATTGAGACCTTCTATTTATTTTATTTTGACTTCAGTCTCAACTATATATGTTTCTACAAAAGTACCCACACCATTGGCACTCACATAGGGAGCTATCAATGGTTCAAGCATCTGTCTTTCTCACATTACAACTTTGCCACAAGTTCATAAGCTGTGCATTTCGTTGTTGTTGGGTAGTTATTAGTCATATGTAAGCTATATAATTTAATATCACTCGGTTACATCCAGTTTTTTTTCTTTCAACCTTCTGATCCTTTCTTTATCAGCAATTTCCATTGTTAATCTTGACTGGTTTTTTTCAAATCTGGAATTCACCGACACAAGTGATTCTCAGTCAAGATAACATATTGGATTAGGCTCAACAGGACTACCCATATGTATACCCATACAAACAATCATACTATCATAAAGCTTTTAATCTTTTAGGCTTTTAATCCTAAACTTGGCTCTGATACCAATATTGTCACGACACCCCTGACGTAGGCTGACGTCATGACCGGCAAAATGTATTATACACTATACAGACTCATATACAGTATACAACACACTGTCAGCCTCAACGAGCATTCACAATAATTCCCACAATTTCCAAATCTTTTGACTACACCTCCCCATAAAATGGACATTTCACTTTTGTTTTTCCTAATATATCACAAATCATTGTGATTCGAGTCTAATTCCCAACGACAATGAGGACTCCCAAAACCTCATCCGAGTCTAATTCCTAACGAAATGACATTATTATAAGCTCCAATTTCTAAAATCAGTTTGCATGATCACTAAAACTCAATGCATTACATAAACATGCATACAATCAAATAGTTTATATGTGTACAATGCCATACAAGAACCAAATCAAGAAAACTATACTCACAGTGGTTACACGGGGTTTCTAAGTCAAATCGAGCAACAATAAACGTCCATCATAATTGCTTCCTCAAGAGTATTTATCCCTGCACTTGAGCTCTCAATTTAAACACTGAAATGAATCATAGATTATCATGAGAATCACCATTTCAACTCACTGTTCACATCATAGAACTATTCACATCATTGTTCACGTCGTCACTATTTATTCGAAAGATGTAAATTGTTACTAAAATTGTCAAACGGTCTCTAAAAATCATGAACTTAGCATCGATGGACTCGCACCAGTCCATTCTACCATTCTATAGCCTTAAACTGGAGTTTCATTGGGAATGGTCTCCAATCTACACTCTAACTTCCAACAACCATAAAATTTCCAAATGAACACATAAATTCAATCTAACCACATATTCGGGGTCCCGACAGTCCAGGGAGTGTTTTCCAACCTTCTTAGCAGATTTTCACTCACGTTGGGTCAAAACTCCAATTGTTGAAAACACCGTAAAACGGCTCCCACAGTTACAATTACTCCGCTAGAAACGTTACATCTTGCTTAGATAGTAAATTCACGAAGAAATAGAGTGAAAATCACTTACCAAGAGTCCAGATTTCGCGCGAATCGCGTGTTTCCCTTTTTTCTTCTTCTCCTTCTTCTCGGTTCTTCCGTCTTTGCAACTTCTTTCGTTCGTTTTATTTTTTATTTTTTTAATATGACTACTGTTCATTGTACTGTTCCGAACAGTGCCCGCAAATGAACAGTGTTTTATTTTATTTTATTTTTTATATGAATATTGTTTACGGTATTGTTTCGAACAGTACCCGCAAATGAACAGTACCCACAAATGAATAGTATTTCATTCTCTTCTTCTATACACTCAATCTACATGAGAAATACACGTGTTATCAATCGATTTCTATTTAAAATCACATTCTGGACTCACTTTTGACATTTCCAAGTTCATTTGACACATGTACACATTGCTTTAAATGTACTTATACGTGTATTATACATCTCGATATAAGCGTACTTCAACATATATATTTAAATAAAATTACGGGGTGTTACACAATAGTTTAGAATCATGAATGTACTCAATTACCACCATGTCAATACACTGACATCGATGATGCGCAGGTAATAAACTAAATTTCATAGCAATTATAATTTTTTATAAATGACATGTGTTTGGTATTAATCAATTTTTTAGTTTTCTTAGGGACGCAACAAACGAGCGCTGAAAATGTTCATGCTATTAAAAGTAAGGAGGGGAGAAAAACAAACGCTCGATGATGTGTACACAACGGTCGATGACATTACTGTGGATCTATCTAGTGCTAGCATCAGTAATGTACACGCATTTCGAACATGGAGAACCCTCGAGAACTCAATCAAGAAACATTCGAAGAAGACAGACATAAATTCGACGATGTATGGCATGAAATGGAAGCCATTTTGTGTTTGTTTTTTTCATTATGAATGCATGTAAAGGAATTCAAAAAAAATGTCATTGACTATTAATTTGTATGAATGTCATGTACAAACTCTTTTTTGACATTAAAATAGATCAGCTACAAACCATTTTTTGACAGTGAAAAATTTACTTTTTAATCAGAAATTGTTTCTACAATTGCTACATTAGAAACAGTTCTAGTAAAATGTAGAATACAATCCAAGTATGGTGCGTCCCAACCCTTAGTACATGAGAGATGAAACTTTTCCCAATGGGCATCAACAAGCGATAGAGGACTAGTTGGGCTCAAAATAACCTGAACAAAATGACATTCACTCACAAAACCCATAGCAATCAACTGTCTCTCTGATGTCGGAACAGGTACATTCCTTAGTGGAAGAAACGTCAAGCACCATAATTTGATATAAGAACGCAAATGTACTTGTTGGCAATCAAGTGACCCATTTTAGGCATTGTCATCCATGCATATGACTGTGCTAGCACATCAAAGTAGTCTGAAGCCTTAATTATTTCATCCACTCTACCACTATATTAGAAAACCACCGTGTAGTGATCTCTGAAATTCTTAAGTTCCTCCAAGAGATCTTGTCTAACCTTTTTCCAATCATCCTCCCCGAAACCCATAAAAAGAGCAACAACTCGATAACCACAATGCCCATCAGCTGATACATCTTTGACTTGCTGAATGTAAGGCTTTAGACCAATAGGAAAATAATTAATATATTTTTCAGGGCCCAAATTCTTTGTCCTATGAACTTTTCCAGACCGTTTGATAGAATTCAAGGAAGGAACAGGGGAAGGAGCAAGGGAACAACTGTTTTCGTGTGATAACACATGCTCAAAGAATGATGGATCCTTCTTCATTGATCTATCAATCTTTAATTTTGGTCTTTTCCCGTTGTTTCTTTTCACGCAGGCTCAAACATCAATGTAGATGACGGGTTATATATCTCCCTCAATTTTTTCAGCATTCTTGACTTTGCATGTGCATTGCTAGCATCAAAATGCCTAAAAAATGCTTCAACCTCAACCGTGCATTGTAATTCTTGTTTTGACTCTTTAACAGGGACAATCATGTCAAGTTTCTTTAACAGGGTAATCCGTGTGTTTTTCACAACACACATCCACAATGAGATCTCTCAAAGTAATTCTCCTTGCAACGGGCATATTCTGTTTGGATCATGTCAAGTACACATTTTGATACAACCCCATGTAGTTCGTTGTAAATCCAATCTGTGGGAATGTTTCACAGTGAATAAACTTTGTTGAAATGATGCTCCCATGTCTGTATGGTTCAATACCAACAACGCATGAATGGTTGTCCACGATGATTCAAAATTACTCAAAGAAGAGCCTAAGTTTCTTTTCAACTTTTCATGCGCACTTTCAACCCTGTTGGTTGTGACATTACCAAAATGTATGGCTTGATTTGTCCAAGCTACCGCAAATCTTTTTTTGTGTTTTGTCAACCACTCATTCAATATATATGCAAGGACATCGGGGTAGCTTAGTATGCAACACCCTTAGGTGTTTTTCATATTTATCCTCTAACTCAAATTCCACCAAGGCGTGCCACATGCTCATAAATGCGTCCCACTTCTTTTTTTGGTTGAACATGACCTTTGGAAAAACAACCCCCACCCCATTCATCAAAGCCAATTCTCTGTCTGTACTAAAAACCTCTGGTTGTGTGCACCCTTCAAGTAGATCTTTTAACTTTTCAAGTGCCCATATATAGTTTTCTTGTTTCTCATCTGACATATATACATGGGCCACCGAGAAAGTCATATTAGTTGATGTAACACCAACTATCTCAAATAACGGATATCGATAGATATTCATCTTGTACGTGCAATCCATTATCAAAACTCTTGGAAAGCAACGCAACAGGTCTATCTAAATTGGGTGTGCCCAAAACAAAGTCGTCACATGGTCAATATCTTCATCGGACTTATGCCACTCAACATATTGTTCTTTGGCAAGTTTGAGCATCAGTTGTTGCATCTAAGACTTCCCACTATGTTCTACCAATTTATACTTATTATGTGCATTGTATATGGTCTTCAATGTTGACGCATTATCTATGTCAATTTGCTTCAAAGTAGTTGATATATCTCTGGGCCCAACTTGGCTCCTACTCATTTGAATAAGGATTTTCATCCCGTCCTTTGTAAGCCTTCCCGTATAAGAGTGTTCATCCATCTGTGTAGCTGTTGGATGATTATGAACTCCACAATCAACTTTTATAGTCCAATCATTACCAGTAGCCAGTTTTTGCCCTGGTAACAAGAAAAGACAATCACACTTCTTCTTTTTCACTATCAATAATCACCTTCTTTTTCTTTTCATGACCCTCTTTATCTTTTTCAGTTTATATACACCATATCTCTCACATGCAAACTTTATTCTTGGTCGCCTACCATTCTGCCCCTGTAATACCCCAGGTTTGCACACACACAAAAAAAAGAGTAAAACTTTGGGCATCCTTTTGGCTATAAAAATCCCTCCCTCCGCCTTTCCCCCCTTTGTTATTTTTCACACCAAATCACTCTCTTCTCTCTCTCTCTCTTGCTCTCCTTGTGATTTCTCTCTTCTCTTTTTGAGACTCTCTTCGCGGTGCAACGCGATTTTGCTAGGGAGAAAGCACTAGTTCCAGAAGGAGATTTTATCTGAAGGTGAGAACGAAACATAGGTTTGCGTGTCTTATGACTTTTATTAAAGTTTATATTCATTTATCATTATGTCTACTATTCATTTACATTATTGCATATAATGTTCATACCTGCCATACTTATGCCTATATATTTGGAGTTCATGTATTACACTGTTAGTATGTCAAATTAGTGGTCAATCTGACTCAACCAGACTTAGTCATGTCCTCAGTAACTTTAAATAGTGAACGGGAGGCAGTGTGCTGCTCTAGACGATTGGTATTTAAGTGGACCTCGTGTCCCACCTCTCGACTAGATATTGATCTGGTTGGACTTATTTGAAAGCTATCAGCTTGTACAAAAATACATTCTGAAGATAATGAAATCAGATTTGTACTCAATTGTGTACCTGTGTACTTGGTTATTATTATAATGCATTCGCGCCCCGCCTGCGAGTGTTCCGCCGGTTTTGGCGCGTTCGGGCGGGGTGTGACAGCCCCTTTGAATCTGAGTTCTTGATGACGATACCAAATCCATTTCTTCGGCCAACATTTTTAGCCCATGCAATCATTTCATCCCAACTACTGAATATCAAATCAGTGGCAAATTCTTCAATATAATCTCATAGTATCTCATTCCTAACACTACTACATTCGCCAAGAGCTCATCATCCTGAAAATTTACAAAAACATTTGATCCTACGTGCTTCAAGCATAAAATATGTATACGCATACGTATACAGGTACACTATGGGTCAAAATGACGTCATTTACAGGTATGGGTGGTACAGGGCCTATCTCAATTCCACCATACAGAATGTTTAGTGTCAAGTTGGTTGAGTTGGAGAAGCAACTGAAGGAATTGGAGAGTAATGACTTCATTAGAAAAAGTTCATCACCCTGGGCGTTCCGATTCTGTTTTTTCGCAAAAAAGGATGGTTCGTTACGACTTTGCATCGACTATCGCAAGTTGAATAACTTCACCATTAGGATCAGATACCTGTTGCCCAGGATCGATGACTTGTTCGACCAACTTTGAGATGCCAAGTACTTCTCTAAGATTGATTTACGATCCGGTTATCATCAACTCCGGATCAAAAGGTCGGACATTACTAAAGCGGCTTTCAGAACTCAGTACGAGTTCTTGGTCATGCAGTTCGGTCTAACAAATACACCTGTTGCGTTCATGGATTTGATGAACCGCATCTTCAGGTTATATTTAAACTAATTCATGGTGGTCTTCATGGATGATATCTTGATATATTCCTCAACCGAGGAAGACCATAAGATACATCTAAAGATTGTCCTCCAGACCTTGAGAAGCCACCAATTGTATGCAAAGTTGAGTAAGTGTGAATTTTGGCGAAGCGAGTTCAATTCTTAGGTCATGTGGTTTCACGCAATGACATTGAGGTGGATCCTTCAAAGGTTGAAGCGATTTTAAACTGAAAGCAGCCTACCACCGTTACTCAAATTCGGAGTTTCCTTGGTTTGGCTGGCTACTATAGACGCTCATCAAGGATTGCTCAAATATTGTTGAACATATGACCAAGCTCACTCAGAAAGACGTACGATTCATTTGGAATCCCGCCTGTGAATCGTAATTTCAGGAATTGAAGAAGTGTCTCACGATAGCACCGGTACTAATCACTCCACGAAATGGAGTTGGGTTTTCACTATACACCGACACCTCTCTCCAAGGCTTAGGTGCAATACTAATGCAAGAAGGCCAAGTTGTTGCTTATGCTTCGAGGCAACTGAAGATTCATGAGGGTAATTACGCAACGCATGATTTGGAACTTGCAGCTGTCGTATTCGCACTGAAGTTATGGCGTCATTACCTATACGGTGAACGGTTTGAGGTCTTCTCTGATCCCAAGAGCCTCAAATACATCTAAACTCAGAGATACCTAAACCTCCGCCAAAGACAAAGGTTGGAATTCTTGAAAGATTATGACTTTCAACTTCAGTACCATCTCGGTAAGGCCAATGCTATCGCAAATGCCCTGAGTAGCAAATCTTATGTTGTTTGCACCCTTAACTTCGAGATGGGAAAGTTGGCTACAGAGATGGTGAACTTTAACCTGCAAATGATTGAGGAGAGAGCAAGATCACGACTGTGGCAACCCCCCACCCCGGACTACCAACCCCGCAAGGAATGGTGTGCGGAATGCTGGGGTGGGACGTCAGGCGTAAGCATCTTCGACCACTCCTCAACCCCCGTGAGGTGGTTGAGACCCTATGAGCCTTATTCCAAACAATGGCATAATATAAAAAGGTACTAAACAAAACTACCAATCGTATTAATCATCCAAGACAAGAGATAATCCATAAAAATGAACCATAAATAAAACCATAATCACTACAGTCCATCAAGATGGACATACACATAAAGTCCAAAATTATGGGTACAAAAAAATCGTTATATGCCCGCATGGTCTATCTAACAAGTCCCAACTCTCCCATACTACAATGTGGTAAGTGTTATAATTACATAGTCCAAAATATAATATATCATAATTTAAAACACAGTTCAATCAAAATGTCTCTCAACTCACATCGAGGCCTTGGATTCTCTCGCCGGCAATGCCCTCAAGTTATGACAACTCCTTTGCCCTTATTCGGGACAAAAGGACCTGAAAGATGAAAATGAGGGTGAGCCAACGGTGCCCAGTGAATAGAATTCAAATATGCTATCAATACTCATCAATAAATATCATGTATGCATGTCAATGTGTTGCATGATTAAAAGATCATAACATATAGATATCAAGCATTTATAGTAAGTTCGATGCAAGTAAAAGCTTATCAATTTGGATCCACATTCCACATGCATTGAGGTTACTAGTGCACGTCTATTTCACCGTACCGTTCTCATCCCCAAATATTTCCTTTTTAAAACCCTCCTATGACAAGGTTAAGTCTCCCTATTAGCCAGATAGATGGGCCCAACCAAAGTCATAAGGTTTTCTCAAATCAATGCATCATTCAAAATATTAGAACATATTCATGCTTTCAACATACAATAATTATAAGTGATATGATGACATAAAAGATGTAATCATAAATGAAGTCTACTCACAACCAAGCCTCGCGAGAGTATCTAACCTCACACGGACACCAAACCGAACCAACCCAATCAAGGTCCTGAAACATTCATCAATATCCAACCATACATCAATTTTTTTATTCTCAATCACATATACATTACACATCAACCCTAAATCAGCCCACATATAGACAATAGGCCTAAATCCCATCTAATCCCATCATTTAACTCAAATCAAATGACTTAGGCCTCTAATGCATAGTTCTCATTCATAAACCATTCAATTAATCAAAAATACTGATTTTCAATTCCTTAGGTATAAACATGCCCAAATTGGGCCATTTGATCGCAAGTAGGCCTAACCTATGATATGGTCACAACCACCTAATCAGTAGCATAATCAACCCTAATCATGCTTAATTAGATATAAATTGCATCAATTCAATGATTCTAGGCCAAAAGCATCAAAAGCCCTAAAATATGAAATTTTCCATACTTAGGCCATATTGTCGATTTACACTAGGTCATCATGTTCAGCCATGTATATCACTGATTTTGCATCATGGGTTCATCAACAATGGAAACTAGGTCAACATAGTTGACATGCAAGTTATTTGGAAAGGTCTAAGTTCATATTCTAAATTTAGGTCTAATACAAACAACCCTACCAATTTTCCATTTAATATTTTGTTCAGATGTATCAAGCTTCCAACATAAGATTTAAATCCTAAAATCAACCGTACACATTGAAGTATGTTAAGAAGCAAACCTTCTGTCCGCAAATCAGTTCAATCTAACGGTGGACTGAAGAGATCAGCCTCTTTGATGAACAAGTCTCAAATCAGACAATTTCTCCTTTCCTGCTGCACATACTTGAACTTAGATGACTATATCACACAAAATACTTGACCCGTCAACATCTCAACCGTTCATAATTCATAAATATTAGTTTTGAACCACCTTATGAAATATCATATTCATCCAACGTTAGGTTAAAGAGATCTTTCAGTTTGATCTAAACTGCACAAGAAATTCAAACTTTCCAACCAGCTTTGTTTGGGAGGTTATATGTCGCAAACGAAATCTCCAATCAAGATCTCCACCAACCAAAATCAATAACCATAAGATACAAATTGGCTGACAACGTTTGAGCTCAATCTGACCATATATCACGAAGATCCAGATCTTTGATGAAACGTTGCTAAGACTTCCCCCAAAGCAACTTTCTCTTTCTTTCTCTTCTTCTCTCCTTTCTCTTCTTTTTTCCTTTCCCTCCACTCATCTCACTCTCTAGGACTTCCTTGGAGAAGAGAAATGGGGCATTGGACACTTGTCCACTCTCATGCACCAACTTGACATGTGTTGGAGAAGAGAAATGGGGCTTGGGACACTTGTCCATTCTCATGCACCAACTTGACATGTGTTGGTCTCATGCACCAACTTGACATGTGTTGGATAAGAGAAATGGGGCATGGGACACTTGTCCATTCTCATGCACCAACTTGACATGTGTTGGTCTCATACTACCCATACCAACCATATGTACTTTAACCAATCTCATGCTTCCATGTATTTTAAATGTCCAATCCATCTAATACACCAAATTTTCATTCTCATTTATCCTTTTATTCAATCAATCCTAACCCATATCAATTCATGGTTTAATGGGCCCATACATAAATAATAACACATGCATTGTACTTTAATTTAACATGACCCAAATACAATTTATGATGCACATATTTATATACATTATCAAGAATCAACATTAAACAACCATCAAACAAACACCAAACATATCAAGGCAAACACATAGAGCTTGAGCAAAATACAATTGGGTAAGGGGCTAGATGAAATAATTTTCGAGGCGTCACAACGACTCTCTCAATTATCAGCCAACTCTGAGCTTATTAGAAAGATTTCAGCAGCTCAAGCCAACGACCCTATGTTAATGGAGAAAGGAGAACTTCTACTCATCGAACAATACCTTCCTCACTGGTTGGTCTCCAAAGACAGGGCCGTGTTTTACAAAAACGTCTCTGTCTGCCGAACGATCCTGAGGTTTGAAAAGAAGTGCTCACTAAAATGCATTGTTCGAGGTTCACAATGCATTCTGGGAGAGGCAAGATGTACAAGGATGTCAAGCGACAATTCTTGTTTTCTGGAATGAAGAAGGCTATTACAGACTTTGTTGCTCGATGTCTCGTTTGCCAACAAGTTAAGGCAGAACGTAGACTTCCCTCTAGACTTCTCCAGCCTTTATTTATTGGAGAGTGGAAGTTGGAGAACATTGCAATGGATTTTGTTACAGCCTTGCCTCGAAATAATAAAGGGCAAGATGTTATCTGGGTTATCATTGACAGACTTACAAAGTCTGCACACTTTTACCGATAAGGTTCACGGATAACCCTGCCAAGCTTGCCGAATTGTATGAAAGAGAGATCATACGCCTCCATGGCATACCACTCACGATCGTCTCTGACCGAGATCCTCGATTAACATCAAAGTTTTGGCAAAGCTTCTAGAGTAGAATGGGCTCCAGGATCACCATGAGCACAACTTTTCACCCTCAGACTGATAGGCAGTCAGAACGTCTTATCCAGATTTTGGGGGATATGTTACGGTGCTGTATTTTGGACTTTCATGACGGATGGGCAAAACACTTACATTTAGCTGAGTTTGCATACAACAACAACTACCAAACAAGTATTGGCATGGCACCATATGATGTTCTCTATGGTTACCCTTGCAGATCTTCGGTATGTTGGTTAGATATGGCAGATCGACGGCAATTGGGGCCTAAACTAGTTCAAGAGACTTCTGAGAAGATCACACTAGTAAAGGAGCGACTTCGTGTTTCACAAAGTCGACAGAAGAGTTATGCTAACAAGCAGAGACATCCTCTAGAATTTGATAAGGGGAACTTAGTTTTTTTAAAAGTTCAGCCTACAAGAGGTGTCAAACGCTTTGGGATCAAAAGAAAGCTCTCCCCACAGTATATTGGTCCATTTCAGATCATTGAACATATTGGCAAACTAGTCTATCGTTTATCCCTTTCATCGTCCATGTTTAAGGTTCATGATGTTTTTCACGTATCTATGCTTTGAAAGTATCGTCCCGATCCTTCACATATCATCCCTCTGGTCGAGGTTCGGGTTGAAGAATGAAACAAGTATCAGGAGAGAGCGATAAAAATTCTGGATAGATAAACTCAAGAACTAAGGCGACGTAGCATACCACTTGTGAAGGTGTTCTGGGATCACCACGGAGTTGAGGAAGCAACATGAGAACTAGAAGAAACAATTAAATTGAAATACCCTGAATTGCTTTCTAGTCAATAATTGATGACGTGATACAGTGTACTTTTTCACTTATCAATAAAATGATGAAACTTTGTTTACAATATCTTAATACATCATTTCACTTTAATAACTACGTAGATGTCTGAAAATAGTACCGATGGAGGTAGTGATGCACACACGTAATGGCCTTTTTGGCAACCTGTGGCGACTCCTTCAGGATTTAAGTCAAGCCACAACTACTTTGCATCCCCAACTTCATCGCCCCACAGACAGTGATCCTTATCGTCATAGCGTGCATGGCTTTTTCGTAACAGTTTTGCCCGAAACAATCTTGTGTCCTCATCCTGGCAGGATCTTCTACCAAAATTGTCAGGCGGCCAGATTCGGTCAACAGCATGAAAAAGTATTATGTCGCTCAACCAACCGCCCCTGAAACGATGCAACCTGCAGAGCCCTACACCGCCTTCTATTAGGCAAAAGTCAAAACCTTCAAAGTACAAATCTGACTCTATTTGCTCCTCATTGTTTGATGATGTTGAGGATTCCACCGACGACAGTGCTATTCAAGGACCTTACAGGCATCACCCTGAACTAGCAAGTGATGACGACGATAGTGAATTTCACACTGACAACAATCATCAGTACACAGACTGAATTTCGAGGGCAAAATCCTTTTAAAGGGGGTAGAGTGTAATACCCTAGGATTGCACAAAAAAAAATTGAACTTCGGGCAGCCCGCCTAAAGGTTCGGGCATCCTTTTTTCTATAAAAGGAGGGTTTCTCCCCCTCATTTTCACACCAATCCAACTTTCTCCTCTTGTTGAAATTTTTTCTCTCTCTCTCTTTCACTCTCACTCTCACTCATTTTTGAGACTCTCTCCACAGTGCAACACGGTTTTGCCCGGAGGAAGGCGCCAGTTCTCGAAAGAGTTATTATCTTAAGGTGGGGAACGAAACATAAGTTTGTGTGTCTTATAACTTTTATTAAAGTTTACATTCATTCATTATTATGTATACTATTCATTTACAGTGCATTATTGCATGTAATGTTCATACCTATCATACTTATGTCAGTATACTTGGAGTTCATGTATTATACTGTTGTGATGCCAAATTAGTGGTCAATCTGGCTCAACCAAACTCAGTCTTGTCCTCAGTAACTTTAAATAGTGAACGGGAGGCAACGTGCTGCTCTAAACGATTGGTATTTAAGTAGACCTCGTGTCTCACCTCTAAAGCTGGAGGCTGATCTGGTTGGTTTTATTGAAAGCTATCAGCTTGTACAAGTAATACTGAATGTCCTAATTGTGCACGTAGTGATACCGACCCTGATAAGGATCACCAGGCGTTGCTAAATCCTGTCTAATGTTAGTAAAGAGCGGACATTTTCATGCATTGGAATCATACATAAGCACCACCTAGGGACGTATGTGGTTTGTAATCCATAGCATAGTTAGAAGCAATGCTCACTATTATTGATATTTCTCTGGAGAGGGACGTACAATGAGAACCCGGGTTTACCTGGGGAGGGACATTTGTACGTGAATCCAGGGCATCGTTCCTGAGGAGGGACTTACAATGAGAACCTGGCTACTCCTGGGGAGGGACATCTGTATGTGAACTCAGGCGACGTACAATCATGGAACCAATATGAGACGGTGTCATACATACATACATGCTGTATTGATTATGATGCTCTGATGTATATTTATGATATTTGAGTATGAAGTTTGCTTTATTAATTATCGTATTCACAAACTATTTTACCCACTGGGCATTAGCTCACCCCGTTGTTATCCAATTTTTCACAGGAGATTAGGGTGGACTGGGTGCAGGTTTTTGAGCCCACATTTTGTAACCCTTTGTTTATTCATTGGGAATTTTGAAAGGATGTTCCCTTTTCTATTTCATGTACAAGAATATATTCTGAAATTAATATAATCAGACTTGTACATTATTGTGTTTCTGCGCACTCAGTTATTGTTATAATGCATTCGCGCCTCGTCCATGAGTGTTCTGCCAATTTAGGAGCGTTCGGGCGGGATATGACATTGGGTCATCTTTATAATGACCAGACCAACCCGACTTTCTGATGGAACCCAACCTAACTCGAAATGATCTGGTTTGGTTTGGTCGGGTCGGTCGAGTTGCTTACACCCCTACATATGGGAATAACATTTTTTTGTTGGTAACATGCAAATCTCAATAAGGGGAAGATCTTGAGGCTTTCTCTCCTTAAGTGAGAGCATTTGTCTCTTCTAGGGCGAAAGGTAAATAGTGTATCAATGGGCCTAAGAGTCCATTCTTCCTAAGGCTTACCACCTTTTGTCTTGTAGAACAATGTGCTTTTTTTTTATTTAAAATGTTTTTACCAAATTATTGATAACTACTTACTTCATGACAATTATTACCTTAACATTATTGTTGTCAAACTATTTATTTATTTTTTATATTTGATACAATTGCTAATATTAAGGTTATACATAAACTTCTGAATAAGATATTTATGTTATAAATAAAATATTGACAAAGAGTCAAATGTTTTAAAGTTTCAAAGTAGAATATACAAATATTGTCAAGACATTGAAAGATAATACAATAAGTCAATAGGTCGTCACATGTGCAACATCAAAAGAAGATAAAGAAGAGAGGCCCGACAATTAATACTAGATCCATGTGATGAATAAGAATTTAAAGTGAAAGAGATATAGATATAACAAACTCAATTATTCACGAAAGATATCTTGTATTTGTAGAGCTTATTATCGATTGGCTGATCCAAATGACCATCTTTTGTCATTTATTGTTCACGCGTATTACTGTCAAGTGATGTGAAATTTTAAATAATTGATAGAAGAGATGAGACAATGATGCCCAACATCAAAAGAAGAGAAAAGAGAGAGGCCTGACAATTAATGCTAGATCTATTTGGCGGATAAGAATTCGAAGTGAAAGAGATATAGATATAGCAAACTTAACTATTCACGAAAGATATCTTGTATTTAATTAAATCGTAAGTAATATTCTTTATGCTCTAATTCTTGGTTTGGTCTTTCACATGGTTGGGCTTGTGTAATTAGGGCCTAACCTTGGCTTTATAAACATAAGTGGCCTACAATCATGTTAGGACTCAACAAGAATTTAGTCTTCATGCCTTGTTTATAAAGCTAAGAATGATTCATTAACAAAAAAGACGGTGGTCTCATCAAGCAACTCACATTACGACTCTTTTCTCAAATACAAATTTCTACCTATTTGTATTCGTTTTAAATCACATCTTGTATATAAAAGACGTTAAATATAGGCACCAAACCTCTCTCTCTTAAGTACTATAAATATGTTTGGGGGTTAAGGTTGATCTTTAGCATATAAGTTGGATAAAGATTCTTGAGACTTCTTAAAGAGGAAAAAGAATGGTGAAAATAAATGTTACAGTAAAGGGGATTAATGGTTGTAAAAATAGCGTCCTGGTACATAATTCAACTTATAACTATCAGCGTCCTCAAAGAGACATTCTTTGAAGAACTTAAGAAATCTTTCAGTAAGCTGATGCTGAGTCAGCTTCCTGATAACTTCAGAGGTTGACTAATAAAGGAAGCCGCTACTATACAAGTAAGCATCCTAATAAATCAGTTTAATTCAACCTTGAACGTTATCAGCGTCCTAATAACTATCAGTATCCTGAGTTATCAAGTTCAAGAGAGCGTTGTTATTTTATTAGCGTCCTAAAAGACTCTTTAAAAATAGTTTTGACTGGCGATTAAATATAATATAAATGCGAAAAAAAACTCGATAAATTTCAAATTAAATATATAAAATTAAATTATTTGAAATACCATAAAACGTAAGATCAAAACATGCAAGTATGCAAGTGATTTGTGCATGGTTTTGGAAAACGTTTGAGCAATGTCGATTAGAGAGAGATATACCTTAAACATTTTGTGTATTTCTCATTTCTCATAATCATTAAATCCAACTCTTCATTATGAGTTTTGCACGGAGTTGAATGACTTGAACGTTGATCGAAAGACGTGGACTTGAAGCTTGAACGAATCGTTCGAGTGAAGTGGTTTTGAAATCAAGTTATGATCGTTGAAGTCCTTTTGATTGAAATGAACTTGACCGTTGGATGATCTTTGAGTTCCTTGATCGAGTCATTCCTTGGCATTTTACTTTCCTTATGTGTTTTAATGAAATCTTGATACACGCACGTTTAGCACCGAAAAGTACTTTGTTTGTGATCATCAAAAAATACTTTGTCACAGTATATTTAGAGACAAGCTAAGTGATGAACTGTATAGGTTAACACTCGTTACCACACTGGCGGCACCCCATAAACAAAGGGGAAGACCACCAAAAAAGCAGTCAAAGAACTCTGCTCAGAAATCAAGGTTGACTGTTATAGAAAGAAACTTGGAGAAGTTGTCTCAAAACGTCTTAGAGCAGCAACGAGTGTTAAAGGAGGTACTCCCCCTACGACTACTTCATAGCCACCTACCACCTCCTAGCCTTCGACCGCAGAAGGGGGAGGAGAGTAGGTGTTGAAATGTGACCTCGAAGAAAAGGTCGGTACCAGGGAAACAACCTCCAAACGTAAATTGTAAGTATTTATCTGCTAAAGACTTGCGTCACTCGCTGGACCCAAAGAAAATTCACAGCTCGGTTTTCTCCCGAATAAGGTCAGCCCTTCCGAAAAGGCTGAGATCGATGAAACCTACCTCATACAAGTCGGTATCTGCAAAAGGTGCTACAACAGGAAAGCATGGTCCTGTCAGGTCGGTGTCGAGGAAGTTGTACAGATCACTCTGAAACTACTAGATCCGCACCTCAGCACTACCACAAGTATAAGGAACTCTCTTCTCCTTTTATTGAGGATATACCCCAAACACCGCTTCCAAAGAACGTCAAAACCACAGAGGTCTGGACATACAAAGGAAAGGTAAACCCTAGATAGCACATCAAGAACTACAAGTCTTGGATGGAATTCAAGGGCTACAACAACGCTACCATGTACAAGGGTTTCCATATACCCTTGGCGGGCCTACTCGAAAGTGGTACCGAAAACTCAAAACCGGTTCTATATGTTCTTTTAGAAACTTAGCTTACAAGTTCATGAACCACTTCACTGGAAAAAAGAAAACGAAAAAGCTTGTGAACAGCTTGCTCGCCATCAAGCAAAAGAAAGGCGAGACTCTGAAGGAATACCTCGGTCATTTCGACAGTGTACGAGTCGAGGTAGAAGACTGTGACTGTAAGATGGCAACCACCGCCTTCCTCGCAGGATTAAGGCCCGGGAAGTTCCACTATTCCTTTAGAAAGAAAAAAAAGGCCCAGACCTACGAAGAAATCTTGGACCGAGCAGAAAAATACATCAATGCCGACGAGCAGACCGATGCAAAACAAGGGGTAGATGAGTTCCCGAAAAACTCAAAGAAAGAAAAGAAGAGGAAAATGGAATACGACTCAAGGGAGGACAACAGAGCCAGAAAAAGATCGTATGCTGGTGGCCGAGATCAAAGGAGTAACAAAGTACCCCAAAACGTGTACTCTAACTATACTCCTCTTACTGCTTCGCGTGAGCAAGTCCTCCTTGAGATCCAGAACAGGGAGTATATCCGATAGCCCAAAAAGTTGAAAACGCCTGCAGAGCAGCGGGATAAGAAGAAATATTTTCGGTACCATCGTGACCACGATCACGATACCAACAGGTGTTATGATCTCAAACAGGAGATCGAAACTCTAATTCAAAAAGTTCATCTAAGGGAGTTTGTGAAGAATCCAGCCGACAGATGACTGCAGAAGATGACCAGGCTGGGCCAGTGAGCGAGATTAGAACGATCTTTGGTGGAGACCAGATCGGTATCTCGAATGGGGCTATGAAGGCTTACGTCCGAGAATTCAGGTCGGATGTCATGAACCTAGGGTACCAACCTGAGAAACATAAGCGAGTAGATTTCGCAATTACCTTCACGGAAGAGGAGGCCTAAGACATACTTCGTCCGCACGCCAAAGTTTTAGTGGTCACGATGATTGTGGTCAACTACAAAATCCATCGGATGTTGGTCGACAACGGTAGCTCGGCAGATATCCTCTACTGGTCATCGTTTGAGAAATTAGAACTGACTAAGGATCAACTAAGCCCGGTAGATATCCCTCTTATCGGCTTCACTAGAAATAGTATCATGCCAGAAGAACGAATCACCTTACCAGTGACAGCCGATGACTTAGAGCACAAAGTCACGGTCATGACTAACTTTTTGGTGGTAAAGTGCCCTACCGTCTACAACGCCATAATAGGATGGCCAATCCTTAAAAACCTGAGAGCGGTTGTATAAAACTATCATCTTGCTCTGAAGTTCCCAGCAGAGCGAGGTGTCTGAGTGGTAAGGGGTAGCCAAAAAGAATCTCGGGACTACTATGTCACAACCGTGAAGAAGAAGACTGGACATGAAGAAAGTCTCAAATTTACAGAAAAGCAACTAATGCTCCTAAAGCATCCAGCCAGCCCCGACCTCAACCCTAGGAAAAAGGTGTCAGGACTCGAACCCCATGATGAATGGGCTGAGGTGCAGATCGGAGAAGATCCAGCGAGGACGGTCAAGATCGGTACGGGAATGAGTTCCTCCTTCACCGACCACCTGGTCGGTATCCTACGAGAACACGGAGATATTTTTGCCTAGTCCCACGAAGACATGCTTGACATATCGACCAGCATGATGATGCACCATTTGAATGTCAACCTGGAGGCCAAACCAGTCCGGCAGAAGAAACTGGCTCTCAGCTCTGACTGAGCTGAAGGTCTACTAGCGGAGGTAGACAAGCTACTAACGAGAGGCTTTATCATAGAGGTGTCCTACCCATATTGGTTGGCCAACGTAGTGATGGTCAAAAAACCCAATAAAAAGTGGAGAACATGCGTCGACTTCATTGTTCTGAATAAAGCTTGCCCAAAGGATAGCTTCTCATTGCTCTACATCGACCAACTGGTGGATGCAACAGCAGGTCACGAGCTGTTGAGCTTCATGGATGCGTATTTGGTGTACAACCAGATTGGGCTAAGTCACAGAAATGAAGAGAAAACAGCCTTCATTACAGACCGAGGTTTGTATTGCTACAAGGTGATGCCCTTCGGCCTAAAAAATGTCGGGACCGCTTGCCAGAGGATGGTCAACAACATGTTCACTGAGAAAATTGGAGTGAACATGGAAGTCTACGTCGACAACATGTTGGTCAAAAGTGTGGAAGCTACAGCTCATCTTACCGACCTGTTACACGTGTTCACGATACTTAGAAAGTATCACGTGAAGCTCAACCCGGCAAAATGCACTTTTGGAGTGAGCTCTAGTAAACTTTTAGGATTCCTCATTAACCAAAAAGGAATCGAAGCCAACCCCGACAATATTCAGGCTCTAATCGACATGTGGTCACCCCGGACAGCGAAAGAAGTCAAAAGGCTCACTGGGTGCGTAACTGCACTGAGCAGGTTCATCTCTAAGTTCACAAATAGATGCATTTCGTTCTTCAAACTGATCAAGAAAAAGGCGATGGAGTGGACCCCAAAGTGTTAGAAGTCATTAAAAGAGCTAAAGGCTTACCTAGGTCAGGCTCATCTACTATCAAAATCCCTTCATGGAGAACAACTCTTCCTATACCTAGCAGTTTCAGAAGCGGTCGTTAGTTCTACCCTGATCAGAGAAGAGCTGGAAAACTAGAAGGCGGTGTACTACACCAGCAAGTCTTTGCTCGACGCAGAGACGATATATCCTGAGATTAAAAAGCTGGCCCTGGCATTTGTCACTTCAGTTCGAAAGTTGAGACCCTACATCCAGGCCCACATCATAGTCATTCTCATTAGGCACCTTCTGAGACAGCTGATCTTGAGGCCAAAAACATCCAGACGATTGACTAAGTAGGCCATCGAGTTGAGTGAATTCGTCATCGAGTACCGACCTCGTACAACTATGAAGGGTCAGGTAATGGCAATTTTTTTGTCTGAGCTATCTCAGATAGATCCGCCTACCAACCTTTGACCTGAAGAAGCCTGGAAGTTGTTCGTCGATGGCTCTTCCTGCAAGTAGGGATGTGGAGCGGGAATAATGCTCATCTTCTCTAGAGGTGAGAAACATGTGTGTGCTCTTCGCTTCGGTTTCCCAGCATCTAATAAGAAAGTAGAGTACGAAGCAATTCTGGCTAACTTATGACTTGCTTTCAGCTGGGGGGTGAACAAAATGCTCATCTACTACGACTCTTAGCTCATTGCGGGGCAGGTCACACCAAAGTATCAGGCTAAGGACGACAGAATGCAAGCATATCTGAAAGAAGCCATGACCCTGCTAGGAAGGTTCAAGGAGTATGAACTGAAGCAGGTGCCGAGAACAGAAAATACCTTGGCGGATGCCCTTTCTAAGTTGGCCTCCTCCTCAGAGGCCAAACTCATGATCCGAGCCCTGGTGGAATTTTTACCAGAAATGAGTATTGGTAGAATGGGTACCGCCCATCAGGTCGGCAGCCTCAGCCAAAACCCATCATGGATGGACCCGATTGAAGATTCCATACGAAATGGCAACCTCCCTGAGGACAAAGTCAAAGCAAGAAAAATGTAGAGACAAGCTGCTAGGTATTCCATAATAGACGATCAGCTCTATAGGCGTAGCTTCACTATGCCTTATTTAAGATGCCTACGGGAAGAGTAAGCACAACTAGTTCTTGAGGAAATTAATGCGGGCATATGTGGCAACCATTCTTGCGGAATGACTCTCGCGTACAAGGTTCTTCGCCAGGGCTATTATTGGCCAACAATCCATAAAGACGCTATAAGGATAGCTAGGAAATGCGACAGTTGTCAGAAACATGGAACCCACATCCGAGCTCTAGCGGAGAATCTCTCCCCGATCCATAGCTCATGGCCTTTTGCTCGGTGGGGGGTGGATCTGATACGACCTCTATCGACCTGTAAGGGACAGGTCAAGTTTGCAATTGTTGCTGTTAACTACTTTACCAAGTGGGCAGAGGCCGAACCGTTAGCACAAATTACTGAGCAGAAGACCACGCACTTCATCTGGCAATCAATTGTCTACTGTTTCGGTGTCCTATACGCCATTATCTCAGATAACGGCAAACAATTTGACAATGCTAGGTACCGGTCATTTTATGAAGACCTCGGTATTCGACATTTCCTCTCTATTCCAACCTATCCTCAAGCCAACGATTAGGTGAAAGCTGTGAACAAGATTATCAAGCATACATTGAAGGCCAGGTTCAAGGAAAAGAAAGGAATGTGGGCTGAAGATATGCAGCAAGCTTTCTGGTCATACCGCACCAACTCCCGAATAGCCACAGGAGAAACACCATTCTCCCTAGCTTTCGGGATGGAGGCCTTCGTACTAATGGAGCTCGAAATATCGACTTTTAGGACCTCTTACTTTGACAAAGCCAAGAACATAAACGCTCAGCATACCGACCTGGATCTACTCGAAGAAAAAAGAGAACAAGCACAGCTCAAGCTAACGGCATACCAGCAGAGGATCTCAAAGTACTACAATGCCAAGGTGAAGCATAGAAACTTCAAAGTTGGTGACCTAGTGCTAAGGAAGTTCATGTTGAACACACATGAGCCTGAAGCAGATGCCCTCGGTTCCAACTGGGAAGGGCCCTACAAGATCACTGCAGTACTTCGCACGGGGGTGTACGAACTCAAAGATCTTTCAAGGAGAAGAATTCCTAAGCCCTAGAATGCAGAGCACCTCAAGAAGTATTACCAGTATGCATTAGCAGTAGAAGTAGCAGCACAGAAGTAATGTTCTAGTATTTTCCGAGGTGTTAGTTACCTCTAATTTTATTTTTTAGATTTCTACAAGTGTTTGTTCGAGATTTTTCCACAATAAGCAAGAGGTTTTGTTCTACGAATCTACGTCTATGATCTACAATTTACGGTGCCTTGGGACTACCGACCAGATCGAACGCCACCGAGAAGAAGGGCCCCAGCCCTAAAATGCCTTGGAGGTACCAAGCTTTAGCTGTGTACCTACCGAGAAGATGGCCACAGTCAAGAGTGCCTTGGGGTACTGCTCCAGAGGGGCAGATACTACTGAGAAGATGGGTCATTGATCCTTCAAGTGCCTGGAAGCGGCGATCAAACCGCTATCAAGAAGAGAACCTAAAGGTTCAGAACACAGTGGGGGGTCGAATATTATCTACCGACCTCATGATTCGACGAACACTTGAAGAAATCAAGTAAAGAGATCTGCAGGTATCTACGACCCACCTACCTCATGACCCCACGAACACTTAGAGAAAACTAATTATAAGTTTTTATTTCAAAATAATGCATTTGGCCATATTTTCACAAAGAAAGTAAGGTTTTGAAATAACGTTAGATAACAACATTTCATTCATGTAAGTTTCATTTTGTATTAATCTCTTATATCTTTGTTTTAAATTAGTTTCATTGAATTAGTTTAAGGCCTTTTTGTCACATCTGGGTTGCGCAAGCGCCTCATACTTAGTGTGATAAGTACCCCGCAAGGCATACTCCAGCCATAGCACCACATAATATTGTCCCATCTGAGTTGTGCAAGCGCCTCATACCCTAGATCATTTGTCCACGCTATTCAGTGGTTACTCAGATTGTGAAATCAAACCTTATAAGGAGGTTGTGAGATCGAATCTGGGGGAAGCCTTGCACTATTCATGAATGAATAGTATGGACAAATGATCTAGGGTATGGGGCGCTTGTGCAACTCAGATTGGACAATATTATGTGGTGCTATGACTGGAGTATGCCCTGTGGGGGTACTCATCACATTGGGTATTGGGCGCTTAAGCAACCCAGGTGTGACATTGATTATTATAACTGTGGACACTGTTTAAGCATTATTGAGTAATACTAAAGATACACTAAATATCAATGCTATTTTTTGACGCTGACATCCAATCTCTATTAGATGTTAGGAATATTA
The DNA here is from genome assembly GCA_035771175.1 of Paratinospora sagittata. Taxonomy (NCBI): domain Eukaryota; kingdom Viridiplantae; phylum Streptophyta; class Magnoliopsida; order Ranunculales; family Menispermaceae; genus Paratinospora; species Paratinospora sagittata. The sequence continues at coordinate 8,005,112 of CM069596.1, read as the reverse complement.
TATAATACATGTGTATCTCCAAAATATTTAAAGATGTTGAGTTTTAAGTCAAAAAAATGACGTTAGCACCTAATATACATAAAATATTTTTTTTAAATATAACCTAAATTACATATTTAATATGTGTCTTGCACGACCAAACTAGTATTGATAAAATTATTAGAAGAAATCAAAAAAGGTGGGGCCTATTACGTTCAAGAACCTAGTATATTACCACCTTGTCAAAAGATAAAGACTATAATAGCCCAATGTGTCCTTAATAGCCACATTCTTTCGCGTGGGACATCCCTGAGTCACGCAACTACTCCGACCACCAAAACATTGACATAATATATATATATATATATATATAAGCAACTACTCCGCAACTACTCCGCAACTACTCCGACCATCAAAACAGTGACATAATATATATATATATATATATAAGCAACTACTCCGCAACTACTCCGCAACTACTCCGACCATCAAAACAGTGACATAATATATATATATATATATATAAGCAACTACTCCGACCATCAAAACATTGACATAATATATATATATATATATATATATATATATATATATATATATATATATATATATATATATATATATATATATTCCTGCCTCATATATATACATGAGAACCTCATATTGATAAAGTTATTACAAGAAACCAAAAAAGGTGGGGCCTATTACATCACTCAAGTACCTAATTTACTACCAACTTGTCAAAAACATAAAGACTATATTGGTACCAAATAGCCCAATGTGTCCTTAATAGCCACATTCTTTCGCTTGGGACACCCCTGAGTCACGCAACTACTAGCTAGAACTGGAGCCATAATGCATGTATTAGGAAAATGTGAGAAACTGACAAACCTTGGAAGATAAGATTTGTCTGGTTGAGAAAAAAAAAAAGGTTTCTTTCAATTTATAGTACGAAACCAATTTATAGTGAAAAGAGGGAGAATTAATTGATTTCTTTCTTTATTCAATGTATCTATTTTTCATTTTTCAAGAGAAGGAAACACTGGCTCATAGGATGAGTAGGTTTAGTTTATTTATTACTTCTTCAATTGTAACACCCCGTAAATTTAATTACATATATACGTTGAAGTACGCGTATATCGAGATATATAATACACGTATTTTATATATATGAGATACATATACGTGTGATAGTATACGTATTTGATACGTATGCGCTAAATATAAGCATGTATGATTTAATTAAAAATATGGATTGAAGTATGATTTAATGAATAAATGAATAGTATGATTGAATAAATGAATAGTATGATTTAAGATGGGGAGTTGGTTAATTCTTGAGGATGAGGAGTAGTGGATCATTTTTATATAAAATGTCAACTCTCTCCTTTCTCATCTCAATATCTCGTACGTTAACATTAAACAAAAAAAAAAAAAGAACTAAACTAAAAGAAAAAGAAGTTACTTTAGTAAGTAAGATGAGGAAGCATGGAATCAAGGTATTTTTTTATACTTATCTTTTAATCACTTCCTTATCAACTCTCTCCCACCAACGTCCAACAACAATCAAGGTATTTTTTTAATCACTTCCTCCAACGTCCAACAACAATCAAGGTATTTTTTTAATCACTTCCTTATCAACTCTCTCCCACCAACGTCCAACAACAAAAAAAACAAAACAAAAACAAAAACAAAACAATTAGAAGAGTTGCAGAAAGAGAAGAAGAACCAGAGAGCGAGAGAACGGAGAGAAAGAAAAGAAAAAAAAAAGGGATGCCGAGATTTTCGTCGAATCGAGACCCACGGTAAGCGATTTCTACTCTATTTCTTCGTGAAATTGATCTCTAAGCTAGATGTAACAATTCTAGCGGAGTAAATTTTTGTTGTGGGAGCCGTTTTACGGCGTTTTCAAAAATTGGGGTTTTGACCCAACATGAATAAAAATACGCGAGAAAGGTAGAAAAACGCTCCCTGGACTGTCAGGACTCCGAATCTGTGGTTAGATTCTATTTCATGCGTTTTGGAGACCGTTTGACAATTTTAATACAATTTACATCTTTCGGATGAATAGTGATGAATACTGAATAGTTGATAGTAAATAGTGCACAGTGAATACTGAATAGTGAATAGTGAATAGTGAACATTGATCAGTAATGTGAATAGTACTGTGCACAGTGATGTGAACCCAATGAAACCCCAGTTTGAGATCATAGAATCGTGAAGAACTGAATTCCGGACGTTGGAACATGATATTTGGATATGCTTTGATCGTTTTTGTAACTAAGGATATGGTGTCGTGAAAATATGATTTTGACATCTATTTTCACTGTTCTTTCTTGTGGAAATATCTAGATTGACCACAGAAACGAGCTAACTGCTTATGAGTCCTAAATGGATTTATTATTCGTGATTTGAAGTGAGTTGAGAAAGATAAATATGAAGACATGAAATTGAATTATGGAGTGATTGTAACAGGTTAAATTAATTGGATTTAACTTGGAGCTGGACTCGAAAGCGACGATGATTGAGTTTAAGTGGAACGTGTTGTACGGTGAGTATAGTTTTCTTGATTTGGTTCTTGTATGACATTGTACGAATATAAAATGTTTGATTGTATGCATGTTATATTTATATATAATGCATTGAGTTTTATGGATCATGCAAACTGATTTTAGCAATTGGAGTTTGTAATGATGAGGTTTTGCGAGTCCTCATTGTCATTTCGTTAGGCACTAGACCCGGATGAGGTTTTGCGAGTCCTCATTGTCAGTAGGTCTGTCCTAACAAGGGTTGGGATCCTTGAAATGACTGTTCATTGGGTAATGAGAGGTTGTGGCTACCTTGTAACGGCCATACAAGGGTTAGACCCGCTCTCTTGCCTTGCGGAGGAAGGAGATTGTGCATGGTATTATTGAAAACTCATGAAATTTATGTTGTTGACATGTATAATATATTCGTTGAATGATGCATGTGTTGCATAAGTGTTTGAAATAATTTTAAATGTCATATTTCTCTAAATGTATATAATTGTCATCTCAAGAACTATATTCACTGAGCTGTTGTTTGCTCACCCCATTTCCTCCAATATTTCAGGTATTGAGTCGAAGGGAAAAGGAAAATTTCGTGAGTGATACTCACGTGAGCCTTCGTCTGGTATGTGTATATATGCTTGGAGGAAATAGATTATATTTTTGTTATTTTGATATGTATACTTATCACACATTATATATGTATTATCATCTAGATGGGATGTGGGCATAGATAGTTTAATATATTGGATGAATGTGATCTGTGAGGGAAGGGAATGATTATAGAGATCTATATTGGATTTGATTTTTGGTATATTAAAAAAAGAAAAAAAAAATTCTAAAAATTTGGGGAAAGATTGTGAGACTACGTGAAGGCTGACAGTGTATTGTATACTGTATATGGGTATGTACAGTGTATAGTACACTGTGCCGGTCATGACGTCAGCCTACGTCAGGGGCGTCGTGACACCAATGGTTGAGGAAATTTCACTTATTGTAGAAGATCGTGTATTTAAGGAGGCATCTCCTCTTTTCTTTTTTTTTCTTTAAGTTCCTTTTCTCTCAAAAATAAATAAATAAAACAAAACAAAATAAAACCAAGACCTAAAAACTGAATTAAAAGAGGGATCACCACGGCATCACTATAGATAAAATTTTAAGTCCTTTTTTTTTTAAGTCGTTCTAGCATTCTTCATTTAGAAATATGTATAACAATTTTATCTTATTTTTTTTATTTTATTTCGAAAAGAAACAGCTCAAGACCCCTATCCCCTAGAGACTTGACCCATTCTAACTCGTGAATTGTCTGAATACATAAAAGATAAATTAATAACCAATCCGCTCCCTCACCACGATCCGACTAGTTCCTACACCAAGTAAATTAAGAATTTACGAAGGGTGACAAAGCTAGAATTGTCAAACTCATTCGTGTCACTTTGTATTTGAATTTGAACAAGTAACCTCTAGTCCTTAAGGGTGAAGCACTCCAGCCATGAACTATCGAACCAATATCGCGTTGGCGTATATCATATTATATAATATGAGTAATTTTAACTAACAAACCTTTCAAACTCATGGACTTTATTGACATTGTCCGAGAATTGTTTAATTATCTCGAATCATGTGATAATACGTAATTTGATATGATTGAGGTAATGTCAACAAAATATATTTCAAATGTGCGTTTCTAAAATATTTTTCATATAATATTTCCACGAATGAAGTAATCCATGGATTTAATATAATCATAGTAAAGAAACCACTTTTTTTTTTTTTTTGAGAGAGCAAAGCATCATTGAAAAAAAAAAAAAAAAATCAATTCATCCACAACTTGACAAGCTCATCCAAAGCCCTGAAAGACGACCCACCTTCACTAACAGCAGCTCTACCACTCTCCATAGCTCTAACAGTCCTTTCTCTCAGCTCTTTCCCTTTTCCATCCTCACCCATCACCATTCTCACCTTCTTCTCCACTTCCTCAGCTCTCACAACAAACTCTCCTTCATCTCCTTTCTCTTCCTCCATTGACAAAGCCAGCTTCAACTCCTCCACCATCACAACTCTGTTCAGCCTCTGCTCCGCGTAGAGCGGCCACGCCACCATCGGCACGCCCGCGCAAATCGCTTCCAGCACCGAATTCCACCCACAATGAGTCACAAACCCTCCAACCGCACCATGATTCAACACCTTCACCTGTGGCGCCCATGACTTCACCACTAATCCCCTCTCCTTCGTCCGTTCCAAGAACCCTTCCGGTAGTAATTCAACCAAGTCCGGTTCCTCCGGCGGCAAGAACCGATTCCTCCGATCTTCCACTGGCTGACTCCGAACCACCCACAAGAACCTCTCGCCGCTTCTTTCCAACCCCACCGCGATCTCTTTCAATTGTGACCTAGAAAACAACCCTAAGCTTCCAAAACAGAAGAACACAACGCTCTTGCTAGGCTGCATATCAAGCCATTCCATGCACTCGTTCATCACCTTGTTATTGTTACTATCACTCGTGCTACTACTAGTACTATTATGTCGTTCTTCTTCGTAAGACGCGATCAAAGGTCCTATACAATAAATAAGTGAAGGTGATGGAGAACTGTACTGATACTGATCACGTAGTGTTTTGATAGCGTGAGGTTCTAGCGAATCAAATGTGTTTAGTATAATCCCTTTGGCTTTAGGCAAGCAATAAGAAGCGAACAAGAATTCCTCGTAAGCTTTATCTTCACGATCTAATACCGGTTCCGGCATGTCGGTGGCCAGAACCCGCGACAATATCCCCGGGATGTACAAAAGTTCGTCGGAACTGTGATCTTTGAAGCTTTTGGTGGTGGTTTTATGAAGAATTGACAAGTGGAGGAAGAAAGCGAGGACCGCGGCTCCGGAGGTGAAGTAGAAGTAGGTGTCGATGTCAAGGGCGGCGGCGACGTCGAGGGAGGCAGAGCAGAAGAAGTCGAGGACCAAGGCGCGGACGGTGGAGGCGACGGAGATTGATTGGAGGGCGTCGCGGACGTGGGAGTTGTTGAGGCGGAGGAGGTCGAAGGCGAGAGTTTCTTGGTGGGGGGAGTCGTCTCCGTCGCCAAGGATGGCGGAGAGGGAGAGGGTGGGGAGGTGGTGGAAGTGAAGGAGAGGGTTTGTTTTGGAGACGGCGGCGATGTAGGGAGCGGTGGCGCCGGTGTTGTAAGGTGGTGTGGTCATTAGGATGGTGATGGAGAGGGAAGGGTGGCGGGAGAGGAGGAGCTTTGCTAGTTCTACCATGGAGATCAGGTGGCCTATGGCCGGTGAAGGGTAGAGAACTATGCTGTTCTTGTTGTTGGGTTTCATCATCTTTGGTTTAGGTGGTGGAGAGGAGCAGAGAGTTTTTTATTTCTTGTTGATTGGGAGGAAGAAATGAAAGGTTTTGGTCCTTAAAATATTGAATGGGAAAGTTCTAAAGTTTTGGTCCTTGTATGGAGGGTGAGCTAATCCCACTACCAAAGCTACCAAACTTAAAAGAAGAAAATGTTAAACAGAGACCTAGCTAGCAAAATAATTTAAAAATTAAGGGTTGTTAAAACAAAATTTCAATTACGTCCTAATAGTACTCTTAGAAAATGGGAATAAAAGATTTGCAAGATTTTACTCTTCATGCACTCTGAGTTTCAAACCTGTGTCAATAAAGAACTCACATTTGACCTTCAAGCATTGGTGCAGTTGCTTCTTGATAAAAAATCTAGGATAAAATTTAAAAAGTAAAATAAAAAATAAATCCTTGAGATTTTTGAAAAAAAAAAATTCAAGAAAAATTATATTTTGAAGATTATCTTTAAATTTGATGAATTAAAGGCTTCTTTCTCTTTCTTTCATTTCATCATTTATGCCAGTATGACTTAAAGGTCATGGTTAAAAGAGAAAGTTTAGTGAAATGCTTTTCATATCACCAAAACATAATAATTGAGACAAATTTTAGACAATTATGATGGTACTTAATTTACTCTAATCCCTCTAAAGAAGAGCAGGGGAAATATTTTCTTTAAAGAACTATATTTTCTTAAGGGTAATGCTACGTAAATTCATTTTTTTAACATATATTTTTGACATTGTAGCTGAAAGTGGTTAAATTGTATTGAATTACGTGACGTCTCTTCTCATGTGTTGATTGTATGATACGAGGCATTGTTGCGTTATTCGAAGCGATCTAACCAATATCAACTACAATGCCAAAAATATATGTCAAAAAAAAAATCTACTAATCATTTTTCTTTTCTTAATTATGTAATGAAAGATTGTAGTTATTATTACTTTTTATTAAAGGGTACTTTTAGGTTAGTGATTGTTGTTTAATCCCATTGGTGGAGAAGGTAGTTATGATGGATATATAGCACGCAACACCATTAATAATAGCTGTTGGGGGTGAAATAAGGTTGATTAGTAACTTTACTACCGATTAAAATTAATTTGAGGCAAATGTACTAAAGTTGCTCAATTTGTATCTCAGGGCCCATTCCTTGATGTTGTATTATCACATTTATTTTGGTCTTTTTTTTAATTGTGAATTAATTATCTCTTTAGATCAGTCAAAGGCAAGTCATGTCAAGTTTAAAGGAGTTGTAATGAATTAATCTTGTGGCCCTTGAACTCTGCTTGGCAATTCATCAAACAAATCCACTTGTTAATTGATCAATTAATTAATAATATTAATTAGCCCTCTATGGCTAATTGGCTTCTTTCTTTTTCTTTAATTTCATCATTTGTGCAAGTATGCATAAAGGACGGGTCTTAATACAACCATTCAAATTGTTTTATATGACTTAAAAGGTCGTGGTTCCAATCCAAAAGTAGTCTCTTGAATAAGAATGATAAAATGACCTATGATATATACTTAAATTTGTACCTAGGCTGATGTGTCAATACACCACATCACCACATCATCATAAAAAAATAAAAAAGGAAAATTTTTCCATTCAGCATACACTACATCAGTATGAGTATAGTTTTGAATATAATTTTTGAGTCATAAAAGCATTATGGAAGTAAGGTCATACATTGTCTTTTTTCCTAGTCCAAGTACTAATGTCAGATTTCTCATGCACTGACTTGGATGCAGCACCACAATTCTAATTCAAGTTTCACACTCTTGCTAAGATTTGAAAGAAGAATCTTCATTGTTTCACATTTATATATATATACTTTTTTTTATTGATAGACTGCATATCCAACTACTTTTTCGCTCTTTGCGCTACCAATAGTTCCTTAAAACTACGAGATAAGTCACAATTGATGTCGTGGAAGCGCAATTGCTTACTTGTTTTTTATATTTTTCAAAGACACCCCCTTGCTCCTAAGCTTTTTCTTTTCTTTTCCTTTTTTTTTGTTTTTTGTTGTGACGCCCCGAAAATTATTTCATCTAGCCCATAACCCAATTGCATTTTGCCCAAACTCTATGTGTTGCCTTGATATGTTTGGTGTTTGTTTGATGGTTGTTTAATGTTTGTATATTTAATGCTTGATAATGTATATAAATATGTGCATTATAAATTGTATATGAGTAATGTTAAATTAAAGTATAATGCATATGTTATTATTTATGCATAGACCTATTAAACCATGAATTGATATATGTTAGGATTGATTGAATAAAAGGATAAATGAGAATAAATAATTTGGTGTATTAGATGGATTGAACATTTAAAATACATGCAAGCATAAGATTGGTTAAAGTACATATGGTTGGTATGGGTAGTATGAGACCAACACATGTTAAATTGGTGCATGAGAATGGACAAGTGTCCCATGCCCCATTTCTCTTCTCCAATACATGTCAAGTTGGTGCATGAGAGTGCACAAGTGTCCCATGCCCCATTTCTCTTCTCCAACACATGTCAAGTTGGTGCATGAAAGTGGACAAGTGTCCCATGCCCACTTCTCTTCTCCAAGGAAGTCCTAGAGAGTGAGGTGAGTGGAGGAAAAGGAAAAAAGAAGAGAAAGGAAAGAAGAAGAGAAAGAAAGAGGAAGTTGCTTTGAAACATTTTCATCAAAGGGCTGGATCTTGGTGCTATATGATCAGATTGAGCTCAAACTTTGTCAGAAAGTTCATATCTTATGGATATTCATTCTGGTCGATGGAGATCGTGATTGGAGTTTTCGTTTGAAAGATATAACCTCTCAAACAAAGATGGTCGGAAAGTCTACATTTCTTGCGCAATTTAGATCAAACTAATAGTCTCCTAAATCTACCGTTGGATTGATATGATATTTGAGAAGGTGGTTCAAAACTGAGCTTTCTGCATTATTAACGGTTGAGATGTTGGTGGATCAAGTATTTTGTGTGATATAGTCATCTGAGTTCAAGTATTTGCAGCAGGAAAGGAGAAATTGTTTGATTAGAGACTTGTTCATCAAAGAGCCTTATCGTTTCGATCCACCGTTGGATTGAGCTGATTTTTGGACAGAAGATTTGTTTCTTAACATACTTCAATCTGTACAGTTGATTTTGTGATTAAATATTTCTGTTGGTAGATTGATACATCTAAACAGAATATTAAATGAAGAATTGGTAGGGTTACTTGTATTAGACCTAAATTTAGAATATGAACTTAGACCTTTCCAAATAGCTTGCATGTCAACTATGTCGACCTAGTTGCCATTGTTGATCAACCCATGATGCAAAATCAGTGATATACATGGCTGAACATGGTGACCTAGTGTAAATAGGCAATATGGCCTAAGTATGGAAAATTTCATATTTTAGAGCTTTTGATGCTTTTGGCCTAGAATCATTGAATTGATGCAATTTATGTCTAATTAAGCATGATTATGGTTGATTATGCTACTGATTTGGTGGTTGTGACCATATCATGGGTTAGGCCTACTTGTGATCAGGTGACCCAATTTGGGCATGTTTATACCTAAGGAATTCAAAATCAATATTTTTGATTAATTGAATGGTTTATGAATGAGAACTATGCATTAGAGGCCTAAGTCATGTGATTTGAGTTGAATGATGGGATTAGATGGGATTTAGGCCTATTGTCTATATGTGGGCTGATTTAGGGTTGATGTGTAATGTCTATGTGATTGAGCATAGAAATTGATGTATGGTTGGATATTGATGAATGTTTCATGACCTTGATTGGGTTGATTCGGTTTGGTGTCCGTGTGTGGTTAGATACTCTCGCGAGGCTTGGTTGTGAGTAGACTTCATTTATAATTATATCTTTTATGTCATCATATCACTTATATATATTGTATGTTGAAAGCATGAATGTGTTATAACGTTTTGAATGATGCATTGATTTGAGAAAACCTTATGACTTTGGTTGGGCCCATCTATCTGGCTAATAGGGAGACTTAACCTTGTCATAAGAGGATTTTAGAAAGGAAATATTTGGGGATGAGAACGGTACGGTGAAATAGACGTGCACTAGTAACCCCAAATCAACATGATTGGGGGTGAGAACGGTACGGTGAAATAGACATGCACTAGTAACCCCAATGCATATGGAATGTGGATCCAAATTGATAGGCTTTTACTTGCATCGAACTTATTATAAATGTTTGATATCTATATGTTATGAGCTTTTAATCATGCTACACATTGACATGCATACATGATATTTATTGATGAGTATTGATAGCATATTTGAATTCTATTCACTGGGCATCGTTGGCTCACCCTCATTTTCCTCTTTCAGGTCCTTCTGTCCCAAATAAGGGCAAAGGAATAGTCAAATCTTGAGGGCCAGAGAATTCAAGGCATCGATGTGAGTTGAGAGGCATTTTGATTGAACTGTGTTTTAAATTATGATGTATTATATTTTGGACTATGTAATTATATCACTTACTACATTGTAGTATGGGTGAGTTGGGACTTGTTAGATAGACCATGTGGGCATATGACGGTTTTTTTGTACCCATAGTTTTGGACTTTACGTGTACATCCATTTTGATTGATTGTAGGGATTATGGTTTTATTTATGGTTCATTTTTATGGATTATCTCTTGTCTTGGATGATTAATACAGTTGGTAGTTTTATTTTGTACCTTTTGATATTATGTCATTGTTTGAGATAAGGCCCGTAGGGTCTCAACCACCTCATTGGGGTTGAGGAGTGGTTGGAGTTGCCTACGCCGGGCGTCCCGCCCCGGCATTCCGCACGCCATTCCTTGCGGGGTTGGTGGTCCGGGGTGCGGGGTCGCCACATTTGCAACCCCACAATTTCATTCAAGAACCAAAATGAGGACAAGCCTCGGCAACAATGAGATCAGATACAATGGGGGAGGCAGGGGATTCCTCAATCCAATAACGAGGAGCCTCGTGAGATAAACCGAATTTACAAAGTCGATGGGCTACATTGTTCCCATCTCAAAAGATCACTTTAACAATAACATTTGGCCAAACAGCCAATAAGTGTCTGCAGTCTTCAATTGGTCGGTGAGATTTAGATGTTATTTCATTCATCACTCCACAAGAATCACCTTCGACCCCATTCTAGTGGAATTCCCATCTCCCTAACAAATGATAACCCACTTCTAACAACCAAGGCTTCAGCGATGAAGACAGAGAAATTACCTAGTAAACTATGTACCAGAGCTACAACAACTTGCCCCATTGAATCTCTTATGACTGCCCCAATACCTATTCGACCTTGGACTAGATTTAAACTTGCATCCACATTCATTTTCAGTGAGTTTGGGGGAGGGGGAGTTCACCGGCCTCCTCACCCTTGGGATGGTTTAATGATGGGGAATCATGGATGCCTTTTTAAATTCATCCAATAATATTGAGGATTTTTGGGCAATAAGATTAGTTTGATGACTCTTTTCCCCAGAGATGATCTTGTTTCTGTTGCTCCAAATGCCCCAAGCCGTAATGAAGAAGGTCTCCAGTTTTGAACATGGTTGGCTTAGGATGAAATCTTTGAAGTTCCCATATTCAATAGGCCGCAGCGTGTTTTTGTCTTCATTTGATAAATCACTCCAAGTCCATATTTCTTTTGCTAATGCACACCTCATTATGGCATGGGCACCATTTTCCATCTCTTCTTCACATATCTTGCAAGTGGGACTTTTCAGAATTTTCCTTTTCCATAGGTTGACTGTGGTGGGCAAAACATCTTGAATGAGTCTCCAACTGAAGATTTTCACTTTTGGGGGAGGGAAGTGCTCCAAACTTTATCCCACATAGACACATTACTGTCCCCTTGTGAATTTTTAACATGTATCTCATCATCCATAGCTAGTCTATAGCCACTCTTAACAGAATAGTTGTCATCCTTGGTGTAGTTCCATATAAGTTTGCCATGAGGACGCCTCCAACTGATGGGATTCAAAGGATTTCTTCAACTCCCACAGGAAAAAATGATTCTTAGAGTTTCCTTATGTCCCATGTGCCATCTGGAAAGATGAAATCAGCCACATGCAATCGGTTTGAGTGGACAGTGGTGTGATTATCTTAAAAGTAGTTGGTCTAGTTAACCAAGGGTCTTTTGATATATGAACGGACTGCCCATCTCATATCCTCCAAAGAACACCTCTTTCCAGAAGCTCTTTTCCCCACAAAATACTTTGCCATATTTGAGATGCTCCTCTTCTCACTGCTGCATTCCAGAAATCAATCTAGGACAATATTTTTCCTTTAGAACTCTAGCGAGCAAGGACTGGGAGTCGTTTAGTAGTCGTCATCCCTGTTTTGCCAGGAGGGCTTTATTGAAGGCTTTCAAAGATTTAAATGCCAGACCACCCAGCTTCTTTGATGCAAAAAGTGAATTTCAGTTTTTCCAGTGAATTTTTGAAGATCACTCATTTGAGCCCCACCAGAACCTTGCAATCATTGAATTTATCTTGTTACAAATGGATTTTGAAATACTGAAACAACTCATTGGGAAAACAGCTTGTGCTTGTGTCACACCCTGGGTTACACAGCGTGCCCCCTACTCAGGTGCGGCGCGCACCCCCTCGGGGCGAACGCCTAGCCATTATGGATCCATAATATTGTCCTATCGCCATGTAGCAACCCAACCGCAGCTGGTCTACATCGAAACAATTATTTATCCCTACTATTCACTCATGAATAGTAAAGGGCCTCCCCCAGAATCGAACTCGAGACCTCCCTTAAGGATTCTAATTTCGCATTCTGAGTAACCACTGAGCTCAGTGGCTACTGCGGTTGCGACGGAGGACTCCTCGAGGGGGAGGTCCGGTGTTCGAACCGTGGGGAGGCCCTGCACTGTGCTATGCACTGTTGTGGACAAAGGGTGGTTGCGATCCGTGCGTCGGGTGGCCAGGAGACAATATTGTGTGATACAGTGAAGGGTAATCCTTCTGTATTCCATGAGGCCTTTTTGTCACACCCTGGGTTGCACAGCGTGCCCCCTACCCAGGTGTGGGCGCACCCCCTCGGGGCGAACGCCTAGCCATTATGGATCCATAATATTGTCCCATCCCGGTACAGCCACCGCCACACAATGACGTCTCTTGTACCCGAGATCATTTGTCTGCCACTATTTATAAATAGTACAGGGCCTCCCCCAGAATCGAACTCGAGACCTCCCTTAAGGAGTCTAATTTTGCATTCTGAGTAACCACTTGGCAGACAAATGATCTCGGGTACAAGAGACGTCATTGTGTGGCGGTGGCTGTACCGGGATGGGACAATATTATGGATCCATAATGGCTAGGCGTTCGTCCCGAAGGGGTGCGCCCATACCTGGGTAGGGGGCACGCTGTGCAACCCAAGGTGTGACAACTTGTGTCACTGCTTTAATGAGGACCTCATTTCTCCCAATAGAGAATAGCTTCAATTTCCATTGTTGGAGAGTCAGCCAAATTTTTTCCTTGATGAAGTGGAAGAGCTGCATTTTGTTCCTTTGTCCTAAAGATGACAGCCCCAGATATTTTAGTTGTATAGCACACTTAGAAATGGAGAGCCTTCTCATAAAAATCCCTCGAGTCTCCCCATCAACATTCAGGCTGAAGTAGACGGAAGATTTGGATAGATTAACTTGTTGCCCGGACATTTCCTCATACGTTCGCAGTAATGATTGGATTGTGATGTTGTTAATAAAATTTTCTCTACAAAAAATCAAACAGTCATCTGCAAATAATAAATGCAAAATCGGTGGGCTTCCCCATGGACAACAATTCCAAAGCAATACCCTCTTGCCACTATATATATATTCAACGCATCAATCAGCCTATATATATATTCAACTTAGACAAATGACCAAATAGTTTTCAACCATGAAACTTCCTCACACCTTCCTTGTTCTGTTATATTCTTATATTACAACAAAAGCAAAAGTCTAAAAAGAAAGAAAAAGAAGTACCCCCGCCAATGTTGGATTCAACAATAATGCAAGTTCCCATTTAAAAATAATTGTTGGGTACCCTAAAAGCAATACCCTCTTGCCACTATGTAAAATTTCTTCTTCTTCTTCAAATTAAGCTTGGTCTGTCTACTTAGTCAAAAGGTCAAAAAGTTCACTTAGATAGGTCTAGATTCTTTAATAATACAACTTATTTTGGGTCTTAAACGTGCTCCACACTGGCTTTCGCGTATTCTAAGAACATGTTTTACTGTTAACAAAATACATTTTTCGTGTAAATAGTGAATTAAATTCAAAAGTCATAAAACATATTACTCAAAAACACTTTTTATCCTAGAAGAAAATGTTTACCCATAAATAGTGATTCAGACATGCTCAAAGTTCAATTAATATTTTCAGAATACGTTTTTTATTAAAACTAGAAGATTCATTAACACTAAAAACTTATCTTCAGAATATGTTTCGAGTTAAATTATCGTGAATGACTATTTATGGCTTCATCAATTAAAAACATATTCTTGAGAAGATATTTTCTTGTAGGATAAAAAATATTTTCGGGTAGTATTTTTTGTGACTTTTGAATTTAATTAACTATTTATACTAAACGCATATTTTGGTAAGACGTTTTTGTTAAATATAAATTTTTTGCCTGAGATAAACAAATAATAAAACAGCACACTCCACGTTGGCGCTAGTGTAGAGCACGTTGACCAATAACACATTAAGACCCAAAATAAGTTGTAACGCACACTATTTTGTAAAATAATTTTGAAAAACACATTATATGTATCAAAAGCCCCTCTCCAATATGGAGGAAAGATTGTGTATATCGTCTTTACGTTAAATGTAAAACATGTTCTTAGACTGCTGGAGACATGAGCAAATCTTTATTCTCTATCCTCAAGATCTTTGGAGAAGCCTCAAGACAACAGATTAACCAAGGCAAAAACTCCTGCATTTTAAGCTCTAAAGTTCCAAAAGAAAAGAAAAAATCATATATGCTCAAAGAGGTAGACTTTAATTTGCATCCACATATATCAACAGAAAAGGGGCTTGGGAGGAAATTCTTCTTTTCCGGGTGTTTCAAACTCCCCGACACCACACGCAAATACAAAGTGGCTGTTACGATTACATTTTAATTAAGTTTTATATATAACTTTGTATCATGAGTAAGTTAATTAAGTAGTTATGGTAGTTATTGGGCCACTTGACCACATTATGAAACATGGTTTTGTGTGTAGAGAACAAGGGTTGTATGGGTTAGTTTTTAGGATTTATGGGTGTTGTAATTTTCTATTTAAAGAGAAGGAATCAATAATCATTTGAAAAAGGAGCAAAAAAATATTTACAAGATCAATGGTTTGATTCCATTTTGGAGGGTGGGTTCCCTCCAATGAACCAATTATTCATCTCCCTCTTTCTCTATTCTATTTATTTTTTATTTGTAAAAATTGGGTTCGTATAGACCGCACTGACAGCAAAGGTTCCGGTTGGCACCCAACAATTTTTTTAAAGAAGAAACTGCATATATATTAAGAAGAAAAACAACAAACAAGGAGTACTCAAAAACATAAACAACAATCAAAAACAAAATTGATAACAAACAAAGCAAAAGTAAAGACATCCTGCATCAACGCGCATCCACAAACAACAGGCCCAGTACCTAATCCACTCATTTTGGAGTAACCAGTGACGGATCTAGACTTTTGATCTTGAGGGGCAAAGCGAAAACATATAAGATATTTATAACTAAAAAAGTAATTATCAAGAACTTTTATATATAAATAGACAATTTTTTATATGAATAAGTAATTTAATAATTATAAATATGAACTAACCAGACAAAATTTAGTTTAAAAGTGTCAAAACTAACCCAAGTCATTAATTAGACCAACCCAATACATCCAACCTAGGCACATAAAAACTAAGTGATAAAATCTGGTAATACAAGCAAAATAAAATTATAGTTATCTATGTGTCTATGATTTATCAAGATTAGACATTCTAAATTGTGTCTGCCACTCTTTTTTTTGCATCAAATGCATTTATAATTGAATCAACATCAAATTGTCTAGCAATATCCTTCTCAATGTAAGTGATCAATGAATTGGCAAGAAAATCATCTTCCATTTTATTGCACAACCTTGTTTAGACAATTTTCATAGCAAAAAATATTCATTTTGTTGTAGTCGTAGACATAGATAAAGTAAGCACAAGTCAAATTATTCTATCAACAAGAAAATAAATTTTTGACTTCCTTGTTTTCACCAAATTTGACATTACTCTAAAATTGTTGACACATTTTGTAAATCCAAGTTTTGATCAACTTCGAGCTATTGAACTTTTAAATGCAACTTTTCTTGTTCAAAGAAAACATATAAAATATTTATAACTAAAAAAGTAATTATCAAGAACTTTTATATATAAATAGACAATTTTTTATATGAATAAGTAATTTAATAATTACAAATATGAACTAACCAGACAAAACTTAGTTTAAAAGTGTCAAAACTAACCCAGGTCATTAGACCAACCCAATACACCCAACCTAGGCACATAAAAACTAAGTGATAAAATCTAGTAATACAAGCAAAATAAAATTATAGTTATCTATGTGTCTATGATTTATCAAGATTAGACATTCTAAATTGTGTCTGCCACTCTTTTTTTGCATCAAATGCATTTATAATTGAATCAACATCAAATTGTCTAGCAATATCCTTCTCAATGTAAGTGATCAATGAATTGGCAAGAAAATCATCTTCCATTTTAGTGCACAACCTTGTTTAGACAATTTTCATAGCAGAAAATACTCATTTTGTTGTAGTCGTAGACATAGATAAAGTAAGCACAAGTCGAATTATTCTATCAACAAGAAAATAAATTTTTGACTTCCTTGTTTTCACCAAGAGTTGACATTACTCTAAAATTGTTGACACATTTTGTAAATCCAAGCTTTGATCAACTTCAAGCTATTGAACTTTTAAATGCAACTTTTCTTGTTCAAAGAAATCGTTATGATAAAATTTGTTTGCAAGTTTGCAAATATTTTCAACATTAAACCCCTTGTAGCCATCCATAGGATCCAATTCCAAAGACATGCTAAGAACTAGTAACTCCATCACATTTTCTCTGAATTGATTATTCATCTCCTGCAATTGTGAATCTATTACAACCAAAAATACATTAACTCGATAATGATGCTTCGTTTCTTTGGCTACAAGCCCCCCCTCTACCCACTGTATGTCAAGCACTCATGTCAGGAATATCAACGCCCCCATGCTTTTGACAAAAAGATTTCACTTTCTCTAACAAAAGGGCTCATACATCTTCCCTCAAATTTTGAAGAAGTGTTTTTGTTGTTGCTACTAAATGAAGTGCATTCAATATATCTTGGGATTTACGTTGTAACGCTTGACAAAGATCATCTGTAATTTCTAAAATGTCTATCATAAGATGTAAAATGAACACAAATTCAAATGAAGTTATCACATCATAAGCTCTATTAGCCTCACCACATTGAGTAATGTTCCCATTAGAAATGATGTCTTGTAAGACTAAACAAGTAGCATCAAACATATTTAGAAGACTATGAAGAGATCTCAAATGGGAGCTCCATCTAGTATCTCCTGATCTTTTTAAAGTACATATTTGGTTTTGTCTTTTGCCGTCTCTAGCTCATATATAGAAATTAATTCTGCAAGTTTAGTAACTTGGGCCTGTCACACCCCAGTACACAGCACACCGCAGTGTCTAGTACCTCCAGGATGTGATGGGTACCTCATACCGAGCGTACCCCAGCCGTTACGATCCACAATATTGTTATACCTCAATACACAGCCCGCACATAGCATCTAGTATCCCCGAGGTTTTTTTGTCCACACTATTCACTATTCATAAATAGTGTAGGGCCTCCCCCATATTCGAACTCACAACCTATAGTTTGAATCCGAACTCTGAGTAGCCACTGAACCATTGGCTCAGTGGTTACTCAGAGTTCGGATTCAAACTATAGGTTGTGAGTTCGAATCTGGGGAAGGCCCTATACTATTCATGAATAGTGAATAGTGTGGACAATTGTGGATCGTAACGGCTGGGGTACGCTCGGTATGAGGTACCCATCACATCCCGGGGGTACTAGACACTGCGGTGTGCTGTGTACTGGGATGTGACAAAAAGGCCTGAACCATTGGCTCAGTGGTTACCTAGGATGCGATCACGTATTAAGTCGTGAGTTCGATCCCGGGGGAGGCACCCTTTGTGGACAAAAAAACCTCGGGGATACTAGACGCTGTGTGCGGGCTGTGTATTGAGGTATAACAATATTGTGGATCGTAACGGCGGGGGTACGCTCGGTATGAGGTGTGACAGGGCCTCTCTTGACTAATCATTTTGTTTGCAAGAAGAACTTATTAAATTAATAATCAGATTCAAATAGGAGAAAATTGAGAAATGCAAATAACTTCCTTAGATGTTGCAAGTAATGTGAGTTGCAAACGATGAGCAAAAACAATGAACATAATAAGCAAATGGGCAGTCACTTGTAAATAATGCTTGCAAACCCTTCCATTCTCCACCCATGTTACTAGCTCCATCGTATCCTTGGCCTCGAAGATTTTGTCTGCTTAGATTATGTCGCAAAAGGACACTGCATATTTCATTCTTCAAATTTAATGAGGTAGTGTCTTGAACACGGACTAGATCAAAGGATTTCTCTCGAATAAAACCTTCTCTATCAATAAACCTCAAAACAATAGTCATTTGTCCTCTTTTTGATTCATCTCGAGCTTCGTCAATGATAATACAAAATTTAGCATCATAAATATCTTTACGGATGAAATCATGTACTTTTTCAGCAAAGATAGGTAGAATCTCTTTTTGTGTTCCAGGTGAAACATATGATGCATATGAAGGAGCATTTTGTAAAACAACATCATTTACTTTTTCATTATAAAAGGCTAAAAGTTTTATTAATTCAAGAAAGCTACCTCGATTACTTGAATTTAAATTTTCATCATAACCTCGAAAAGCACATGCTTGAAATGTGAGCCATTTGACAACACCTATAGATGTTTTAAGTTGCAATCGATTTCTTACAACTTGTTCTGAAGTTTGTTTTTCAACAATGAATTTCGAAGATGTTCAACACACTTCATAACTATCTTATGTGGATAGTTAAAATCTTTTCCCACATGAATTATGAAAGGACAATTATCCTTAGTATTTACTTTCTTCCAAGATTGAAATCCATCTATTGTAAAAGCATTCTGACCGGCCTCCATGATTAGATGGCTTGGTGAAATTGAAACATAGAAGGCAATATGCACTATTTTTTTTTATTGTAAAAACATTCAACCATAAATCCCTATATATTTTCAGTTCGGTATATTTTTGGTTTAGGAAATGGGGTCTAAAAACCCAAAACAAACACAACAAGTCATCAACTATAATTTCAGTTTAGTAAATTATGAAGATAACTTTTGATTTTTATGCATCAGTTCTTGCATAGCATATTATTCAATAACTATTATTTTTGTTATGTTTTAATTATGTTAAATCACTTCTTTTTTTAATGTATTCAAACTGCATTTTTTCAATTCACAAATGACAAAAAATCTTAACCCACAAGTTTCCCCTATCTTTTCCTTAACTTGTTAAAATAGAGGCGTTTTAACTTCTAATCATAGTGGTGGGCTGGTTATGTACCAAAAAAAATAGTAGTGGGCTGGTTTTCTTTGATTTTCTCTTGGGCTTTTAAAACTTATAAGATAGCCCAAGTTTAGAGTGTGAATGTGGTCTATGTGGACATGACATCAATTACATAAATTGGCTAATAGGGGTTTTTTTTATTTTTATCTATAAGCTTGTTAATCTTTTAATAATAAGCCCATATATCTTTATTAATTAATATTACCTATTTTGATAATTTACAAAAAATTAATTAAGTCAATACAAATTTTAATTTTTTAATAAAAATAATAATTTTTTTCATGTTGAAGAGGCGGTGTAAGAACTTGTAAATAATTATTGAAGAGACGAATAATAATAATCTATTATTTATTTTTTTAAATATAATCTATTATTTCTTTTATAACATAGTCATAAAAGATTTTTTTAAAATGTTTCCTCCTCCAAGATCCGCCACTGGCCGTAACCTTTATTAGGCTTGGAAGCAACAAGCCAAGAACCAGCATAAAGGATATCGCTCCAGAGACAATAGAAATTCTTAGAGGCTCCTTCAAATATTCACTAGGCACCCAACAATTTAGCTAGCTAGGGGTATCTATTGGTGCAAATGGAATAAGTCGACAAAAAAAAAAAATCAATCAGGAATTGGTTTTTGAAACTTGGTAAGTTTCAATGCAAAAACAGAATGGAGAATCCTACAAGACCTTCATTTCCTCCTCATCAAAGTTCTAAAATATATTTTCCTTATGTCACATTCATGTAGGTACTCCAACTAGGCTGTGAAGAGATCATCTAGGGGTTGGAGGAGCATTTTAATAGAGTACTTCAACATGGATTGAAATGGCGCGTGGTAGATGGAAATTCAATTAACGGCTGAGGCTGTAGCAATCCTTCATTCATCGGAGAAATGCTCCTCGGAGATAGATGCTTTACTGCATAGAGGTGATTAATTCAGACATGGTGATCAAGTGCATAATACAGTAGAGGTGATAAAAGCTATAATTATATTCAAGATATAACCCACCTTTCACTCCAGCGTACGTGTGTTGTAGTGCGGAATCGGAGTAAAGCATGAAAGAAAAAACGAGACAACAAATTTAACGTGGTTCGACAAATTGCCTACGTCCACGGGAGGCAGCACTCTTTTATTAGACCACCCTTAGGTGGATCTTACAGATTGGATCTCTTAATAGATCTCTCAGAATAGAACTCACTGAACATGAATTTATGAATGAAGTAAGGCCCTATTTATAGGAGTATTCAGGGTATTTGTGTAATTATAAATAATATATTTTATACTATTTATTCAAAGTTTTTGGCAAACAATTCGGCGCCAGCCGGCGCCGAATTTAGTGACTAGGTTGGTGGCCGCCCAAGAGGGCGGCCACCAACCTCATTTCCTTTTTTATTTGTTTATCTTGAGGTGGACCCCATGGACCCCACAAATCTCCACCTCCACCTCATGTGGAACAGGGCTCCTCCACACCTGCAATCCCTCTACAGATAGCAAGCTTCCTTCAAAAAATTGTTGCTGCCTCCATTAGTGCCCTTAGGCACTTCGAGCTCGTGAGATGTTGATCAAGTCCAAACAATGTTGGAACTTGATTCCTGTAACCACCTTTGTAAGCATATCTGCGGGGTTATCTGCAGTCTTGATCTTTTGCAGAAGAATACTCCCTTCTTCTACTATTTCTCGAACAAAATGAAAACGAACATCAATATGCTTCGTTCGACTGTGATGAACTTGGTTCTTTGCCAAACAAATGGCACTCTGGCTGTCGCAGAAAACTTCAACATTCTTCTGCACAATTCCCAAGTCTTTAGTCAATCCATGAAACCAGATTGCTTCCTTGAAAGCTTCCGTTACTGCCATGTACTCTGCCTCTGTAGTAGACAAAGCAACTGTTGACTGTAGTGTTGATCTCCAACTCACTGGTCCTCCTGCCATAGTGAAAACATAACCAGTAGTAGATCTGCGCTTGTCAAGATCTCCAGCATAGTCCGAATCCACATATCCGACTAGATGCTTACAACTTTTCGTATCTCTCTCGAACTTTAAACCAATATCTACAGTACCATGAATATACCGTAGAATCCACTTCACTGCTTGCTAGTGGCCTTTACCGGGGTTGTGCATGTAACGACTTACCATACTTACAGCATGTGAAATGTCGGGTCTGGTACAGACCATAGCATACATCAAGGCACCAACTGCATTTGCATATGGAATGTTCTCCATTTGCTTCTTCTGATCTTCGGAATTTGGTGACATTGATGAACTTAGCTTAAAATGTGGTGCCAATGGTGTGCTCACAGGTTTTGTGTCATTGTCAATGCCAAAGGTTTGAAGAACTTTCTTCAAATACTGAGTCTGAGTCAAACAGATTGTGCTTTTGGCCCTGTCTCGAGTTATCTCCATCCCGAGAATTTTTCTGGCCTTCCAAGATCCTTCATTTCAAACTCTGAGCTCAATTGAGCCTTCAGCTTGTTGATCTCCACCTTGCTTTTAGATGCGATTAACATATCATCTACATATAAAAGCAAATAGATAAATGTACCGTCTTGAAGTTTGCGATAGTAAACACAATGATCAAACTGACTTCGGGTATATTTCTGCCCTAGGATGAAGCTGTCAAATCGCTTGTACCACTGTCTCGATGACTGCTTCAGGCCATACAATGACTTGCTCAACTTGCAAGCCCAATGCTCTCTTCCTGGTACTTTGAATCCTTCTGGTTGAGACATATATATCTCTTCTTCTAAATTACCATGCAGAAAAGCAGTTTTGACATCGAGTTGGGCTAACTCGAGATCAAACTGTGCAACCAAAGCCAATAATATTCGAATTGACGAATGCTTAACAACAGGTGAGAATACCTCATTGTAGTCAATTCCTTCCCTCTGAGCGTAGCCTTTTGCTACCAGTCTGGCTTTGTATCGGATATCATCTGTGCTGGGAGAGCCTTCCTTCTTAGCGAAAACCCATTTGCAGCCAATTGGTTTCTTTCCTTTCGGAAGTGGAACCAACTTCTAAGTCTGATTCTGATGGAGTGATTTCATCTCCTCATGAATTGCCATTTTCCACTTATCACTTTCCATACTCTGACTAACATCTTTGTAATTGTATGGAATATCATCTCCGGTGACTGGTAATGCATATGCAACCATGTCGGTGTGCGAATTTCTCTTCTTGGTCGACTGGTGGCAATTGATTCTGGTTGTTGACTGATGTCTGGTCCTGGAGCCTCCACCTCAACTGAGATTTCCTCCTCGTCTTCTTCCGGATGGTTGGATATCTCTGCTGACTTGTCAGGAGTTACTGGAATATCTAACTCCACCTGCTGAGGCAAATCTGGATCTCGATTTTCTTTATCAGAAACTGTATGCTTTAACATCACAGATTCGTCAAAAGTTACATCTCGACTTTGTACAATCTTCTTTGACTTAGGGTTCCATAGTCGGAAAGCCTTAACTCCTTCACTAAAGCCCATGAAAATCGCTTTCTTGGACCTAGGATCCAGTTTGGATTCCTTCACATGAAAATATGCGGTGCATCCAAATATGCGCAGAGAATCATAATCTGAAACGGGGTGTCCAGACCATACCTCCTTGGGAGTTTTGCCATCTAGTGCTGTTGCAGGAAGTCTATTGATGATGTGAGAGGCATATGACAAAGCTTCAGCCCAAAATGCCTTGCTCAGTCCAGAATAGATAACATGCAGCGAACTTTATCTACCAAAGTATGATTCATGCGTTCAGCAACACCGTTTTGTTGTGGCGTGCCTGGGACTGTGAAATGTCTGACAATCCCTTCATTCTCACAAAATTTCTGAAATGGGTCTGACTTGTATTCTCCTCCATTATCAGATCTGAGCCTCTTAATCTTCCTTCCCGTTTGGGTTTCTACCATTTTCTTCCATAGAAGAAAGATATCTAGCACTTCATCTTTATGCTTCATGGTATAAACCCAAACAAAGTGTGAGAAATCATCAATAAAAGTAACAAACCAACGTTTACCTCCTAATGAAGCATTTTGAGAGGGTCCCCAAACGTCGGTATGAACATAATCCAATGTTCCTTTTGTGCGGTGGATTGCAGTGCCAAACTTGACTCGCGTCTGCTTGCCTAAGATACAGTGGTCGCAGAAGTCAAGTTTCCCGGTCTTTGCACCTTTCAGAGAACCTTGCTTTATCAAGGTTTGAAGAGCCTTTTCTCCAACATGTCCGAGCCGCATGTGCCAAAGTCGGGAAGTGTCTGATGAAACATCATTAGAACTGGTGCAAGCTGATACACTTCCGATTACTGTGTGTCCGTCAAGGAAATAAAGATTTCCTTTCTGAGTACCCTTCATGGCCAAGAGTGCTCCACGTACAACTTTAAGAATGCCACCTTCAATGGTTACCTTGTAACCGCTGGAATCAAGGACGCCTAGTGAGATCAGATTTTTCTTCAGATCTGGGACATATCTGACGTCCGTGAGCCGTCTTGTTGTACCGTCATGCATCTTTAGGCGTATAGTTCCAATACCCTTTGTTTGGCAGGTATTGTTGTTGCCCATGAGCACGACTCCTCCATCGAACTCATCCAATTTTGAGAACCAATGTCGATTCGGACACATATGATAGGAACAGCCGGAATCTAATATCCATCTATCAGACTGATTGTCTATAGATGAAACGGAGAAGGCAGAATCTTCTTCAGCCTTCTGTGCCACATTTGCAGTTGTCTTGTCCTTATTTGGACAATCTTTCTTCCAGTGCCCCTTTTGGTGACAATAGGCACATTCATCCTTTGCAAGACGTTGACGTGATGAAGGTTCTTTTGACTTTGAGCGAGATCGGTCTCGCCCACTGGATCTATCCGATTTGTTGTTAGCCCTGCCTCTGGATACCGTCAAGGCTGTTGGTGATGCTTCCTTGTGATCGCGCTGGTCCTTCCTTCGATACTCGTTGTTCACCAAAGCATTTGAAACATCACTGAATTTAACCTCATCTTTACCATATAGAAAAGTTGTTGTTAAATGTTCATAACTTTCAGGCAAAGAGTTTAACAACAATAGTGCCTTATCCTCATCAAGAGGGTCAACATCAAAATTTAGTAGATCAGCAAGAATCTTGTTGAATTTATCAAGATGCTCACTCATGGGAGTACCTTCCTTGTACTGAAAACGATAGAGCTTCTTCTTCAGGTAAAGACGGTTCTCTACACTTTTCGTCATGTACTTGTCCTCCAGTTTCTTCCAGAGACTTATTGCCATAATCTCTTTCATGACAAAGTACTTCAGATCTTTGGCCAAACAGAGTCTGATTGTGCCACAAGCTTGACGATTTACAGAATGCCAATCATCATCGGACATATCCTTGGGCTTGGCTTCCAAGGCGATATGTGATCCTTCTCTGAATAGTAGATCTTGAACTTCACATTGCCACATGCCAAAGTTGTTGGTGCCGTTGAATTTCTCTACCTCGAACTTTGCGTTGGACATTGAACTTCTTTGCCAAGGCCTGCTTGTGGTTGGGAGTTCCTCCGCCATTAAGACCGAAAATATGTATGACGTCGAAAAGTGCTCAAAAAATGATAAACAACTCCAACTAAGCTATATCAATAACTTAGGAGCTGAATCTGCAGAAACGGATTGCACGGCTGCGTCCGGAACGGTCGAAAATGGTGGAAACGAGTCTGACTTTGCTGAAATTAGACAAAAAATTAGCCGGATGAACAGTATCAGGCCGGGGATGAACAATATCAGGCTGTATGAACAGTGACGAGCCGAAATGACTGGGCCTGATAAACAGTGGCGGACCGACCGGGCTGGACCGAAATAAACAGTGGCAGACCGAGTGGGGGGGCTGAGATGAACAGTGTCGGGCTAAGCGCGGGCTGGGCCGGATGAATAGTTGGGGTAGGATGAATAGTTAGGCCCGAATGAACAGTTGGGGGATGAACAGTGGCGGATTGAGTGGGCTAGGCCGGTGATGAACAGTAGCAGATCGTGTGGGCTGGACCGGTATGAACAATGAGGGACTGAGTGGCTCGGGCCTGATGAACAGTGTCGGACTGTGATGAATAGTATCAGACTGTGATGAACAGTGTCGGACTGTGATGAACAGTGTCGGACTGTGATGAACAGTATCGGACTGTGATGAACAGTACCGGCTGGACCGGATTTGGGTCGTGGGTAGGATCCGGGTCGGATTCAGATCGGATGAACAGTTCTGGAGATGAACAGTTCCGGGATGAACAGTACCGGCAAACGCTGTATAAGGATCAAACTTTGATCGGCTCCTGAGAACTCGTTTCTTGTCCGTTTTTCTCGCCGTTTGTTGCGTTGGACTCCTGAAAACAAGAGCTACCTCCACGGGTGATCAGAAAACAGTTCTGATCACTGTTGCAGAATCTCAAAAATTTCGACGCTGTCTCGAAAAATTCGACAGAGGGTCTGTTTTTCTTCCAAAGCTTCACCTTGTCTCTGATACCAATTTGTAGTGCGAAATCGGAGTAAAGTATGAAAGAAAAAACGATACAATAAATTTAACGTGGTTCGGCAAATTATCTACGTCCACGGGAGGCAGCACTCTTTTATTAGATCACCCTTAGGTGGATTTACAGATTGGATCTCTTAATAGATCTCTCAGAATAGAACTCAGTGAACATGAATTTATGAATGAAGTAAGGCCCTATTTATAGGAGTATTCAGGGTATTTGTGTAATTATAAATAATATATTTTATACTATTTATTCAAAGTTTTTGGCAAACAATTCGACGCCAGCCGGCGCCGAATTTAGTGACCAGGTTGGTGGCCGCCCTCGTAGTGGCCGAGGGCGGCCACCAACCTCATTTCCTTTTTTATTTGTTGATCTTGAGTGGACCCCATGAACCCCACATGTGTGACTTTTATTCATATATTAAGAGTAGAAAAATGTCTAGCACTAGCAGAAGTACTGTTGGGTAAACAAGCTTACAAATCCTCTAGTTTGTGTCTTCATATGTTGCCTAAAAGAGAAGCCCACATTTTCCTTTCAAGAAGTGGGTATCGCTGGTAACAACAATTTAGGATACTATTCAGAAAGTAAAATAAAAATAAATAAATTTTTGACATTTTTAAAAAATAATAATTTTTCAAAGTAAAATTTTATTTCACCAAGTATTTCTAAATTTGATGAATCAAAGGCTTATTTCTTTTCTCTTATTTCATCAATGTATACTAGTAAGTGCCGGCCGAACCTTGACCCCATAGTTGAAGTTGTTTTATTATGACTTCAGAGGTTTAAATGTAAAGGTAAAGCTACATATATCAATTTTTTCCTAGACTATTATATAGTTACATGTATGTGTTGAACATATTTACTCAACTAAAATTTATGCTCAACGTTTGAGATTAAAGTGAAAAATTGCATTGAATTGTCTACTACTTGGTTTTAATAGTTCTTTGTACAATTGATTGATTTAATATTTTGGAGGAAAGTACGTGCGTTTCACATTATATTTGATTTGTGATTATCAGCATATCTATTGGCATCCTTTAAAAAAAAATTATTGGCGCCCTTTCAAAAATAAAACCTACAAATAATAAAGAAAGTGTTATTCTAACTGTAAAAATTACATCTACATATGTAACTAAATATGTATATTCATTAGATATTGATCTTATTAGGTAGAGCTTCTACTTTTGGATTATAGATTTTTAAAAAGCGTTTTTCCAGAAAAGTGCTTATAAAGAAGTCATATAAAACTTGTTTAGCAAAACACATCAAAAGTGCTTTTCTATAGTATTTTTAGTTGAAGATGTCAATTTTAGTACCCTTTTACAATTAAAAGTGAATATACTTATCGATATTAATTTTAGATAAGTTATATTATATATTAAACAGATATATGCTTTATTTTTATTATTTACTACTTTGATACACTTCATAATTAAAATAAAAGTTCACGAAAGTAAGTACACATAAAAATTAGTTGTCCACTTATTAATAAATTATTTTTAATGAAAAACGAACAAGATCAACTCATTAGATGAAGTATTTTATTTAATTTTAAATAATTAAAAATATTTATTTAAATAATTATATTCAATAAATATCAAAAGAGCCCGTGCATTACACAAGGAATATCCAAAATAAAGGAGAGTGCATATATTAACTATGTTCTCCACAATGATAATATCATCTAATGCTATCTATATTGATTTCTCGTTTAGATAATAAAATTAATCTTGACTCATTATTAAATCAACTCAACTATATGCAACAAAGTTTTTTTCCAATTACAAGGGGTCAAACACGGGTCCACTACCTTTACTCTACTCTATTAGTTAGGAGTGTCAATAGATTGGTTCAAACCGTGAAATCGAACCAAATCGATATGTTTAGTTTGGTTTGATTTAATTTTTTAATAAGTTCGGTATGGTTTAAGTTTGAAAAAAGTATAAACCGATATGTTTAGTTCGGATTGTGGGTTGAGACTTTAAAAATCGATCTAAAACGAACAAAACTGATTCTAAAATTAAAACTATTAATATTTATTTTTAATGTCCATGATTCTTTTATGATATAAACATTCTGATTAAAAATTTATATAATCATCTTTATATAGTAAAAATAGTTTTCAAGATTTTTAAATATGTATTAAAAAAGTTAAAATTATTTTATATACATACATATATAATTGATTATTGTAATTTATTTAATGTATGTATATTTAAAACTTTAAATCGATCAATCCAAACATAACCAAACCGATTATATTAGGTTCGGTTTAATTTGGTTTGATAATTCGAAATAACCGATTAAGCTAAATCGAACCGAAACTGATTATATTTGATTTGATTTAGGTTTGAGCATTAAATTGACCCAAATTGAATCGTTGGCACCCTTACTATTGGTGACTGATGAGTGATAAGGTACGGGGAGAAAGTGGGTTGTAAATAAGTAATGAAAATAATGAGATTGCATGCTTCATATAGAGTCGAGAAAGGAAATGAGGGTGAGGGTGAGGGTGAGGTTGAGGATGAAAGTGTCCTTGATTAAACTTTGAAAGTAAGTTTTTCCTAACCTCTTTATCTTGTTTGAAGAACAGCATGCTAGGTTGGCCTTTGGATTCACACGCACCCGTAATAATTGGTAAGTGTAACTATCTTCACGAATGTGGTTAGACTCCTAACCTCTTTATCTTGTTTGAAGAACAGCATGCTAGGTTGGCCTTTGGATTCACACGCACCCGTAATAATTGGTAAGTGTAACTATCTTCACGAATGTGGTTAGACTCCTAACCTCTTTATCTTGTTTGAAGAACAGCATGCTAGGTTGGCCTTTGGATTCACACGCACCCGTAGTAATTGGTAAGTGTAACTATCTTCACGAATGTGGTTAGACTCTTTCCCGTATCTTCAAAAACAGGGACTCAACTATACGATGTTATGAATTTATATTTCAATACCCCATCCTTTTACAGGTTCCCCGTACATGTCCACATTGTATAAGTAGATAGTTCCATCTTTATCTCATGAAAATTGATTTAGGAAAGCCAAAACGCCATTGGAAGTATAAGCATTTTGCGAGTGTGCTTGCATGGGCAAAATTCCCACTACGCCATATCTTTGCTCTAGTAGAATGGTGTAATGAGATTTTGTTCAATATGCAAATTGTCTGGAGAGAGCCAATCACTTAAAAGGCTAATGGCACTTTGATTCCTTTATACGAAATTGTTTCATTAAGGAAATATGGTATATGTCGGGGTCTTCCTTGGTATATCGTGATTCTTGGCCTACCATTTTCTATTAAAAATCCAAGGGTATGTTGAGGGTGGAGGACAACAAGAGCAACATTTCTAATTGAAATAATGCAGGCCACATGATTGGCACTTGGAAGGAATGAATGTGCATGCACCTCTAGGGATTTCTCACCCCTTGGATCCTCGCTTGCTGCTTTTTATTTTTCTTTGTATTCAATAAAGTTCTGTTTCTTGTCCAAAAAAAAAAAAAAACCCAAGAGTGATGAATTGGAAGAAAAGGTAGAGACACCATGACATTGTGGAGAACCGGAGGTCAAAGGATTTTCAGCTCATTGAGGGGAACGGGTGCATTAATGTGAACATTATCAAAAACTTAACTATAAATCTTCATTTCTCTTGAATACACAATTATTTATAACCTAACATTTGCCGAATTAAAACATTCAATTTGACTAATAATCTTATTAGCAAGACTATAAGAAGTATATTGAAGGACTAAATACTCCGGTTGTGTATGTGTTTATGTGTTTATAAGATACAATTAGGTTATTAAAATCTAAATAATATGTGTTAAGTTGAGTATATATATAAATTAAATTTAAGCATGAGGAGTTGGTTTACTAATTAACATTGGGAGCATGGAATCAATTTTTGTTTCATTCTTATCTCATTCTTTCTCTATCTAACGACTTTAAGAAGATAAAAAAAAAAAAGAAAGAAAGATGAAGAATAACGAAGGGGAGACGATAAAGAAGAGGGCAAAATGATTTTGCGGCAAATCGACGCTCTGTTAAGCTATTTTTACTTTATTTCATTGTAAAATTGATATTTAAGCTACGAGTAACGATTTTACCGGTATAAATTTTGCTATAAGAGGTGTTTTGTGGTATTTTTAAAAATAAAGTTTTGATCCACTTTGAATAAAAATATGTAAAAATGATATATTTTGACTCATAGTTGTATAGACTACAAATATGTGATTTGTTCGTGTCTATGTGTATTATTGGTGTCGGTTCGCCGTCAGAAGCTAAATTTGATATTGGAGGCTTTTGAAATCATGTTAAACTCTAATGAAATTCCAGTTTGAGACTATAGAATCGTAGAGAACTAAATTTCGAACGTTTTGATACTAAGATTGTGATTTTTGGATTTCGATTGATATTTTTAGTAAGTGACTAAACGAATTTGACAATTATGGCGAATTAGGGAAATAGTGAAAACATGGTTGAAAAACCTATTTTTACTATTCTTTCACCTTAGAAATATTTTTGAGGATAATATAAAATATTTGGAATGTCCTCATGAAATTTTTAGATCGAACTGAAATTTTGAAAATTAATTATGAGCAGTGGAAAGTTAAAATTAAGTGATTAAATGAGTATTATGAATTAAAAATTGACTATGGTGATATGAAATAATTGTTTTCACTGTTCTTTATCATGGAAATATTTAAATTAATTGTAGAAACAATATTGGAGAGTCATCGCGTATGTATGATACTTAAATTGGGCTAAAACATATGATATGTGAATTATAAAGTTAATATTGATTTGTGAAATGAATAGGAATATATAAAATTTTTTTTTTTGGAAAGGTAAAGAGGGGGAACACCCAGCAAGAACAACTAGCACACTACATCTCGAACTCTCCTAGGCCAAGAAACCCCAGCTGCATCTTCCTTCAAAATATTGAATAACCCACGGGGAGGGGAAGACAGGATACACACTCCCCGATTGAACTTCAAAGCCTCAGTAGCCAAATAGTCTGCTGCTCTATTACCTTCTCTGTAAATGTGCTCAACTTGAATTATCTAATCTCTCTGAAGGAGTCTTCTACACTCATTTACCAAGTTGGAAAGGCTAAGCTGCGGCATACTGTTGCATTTTAACCAACCAGCCACCATAGCCGAATCTGTTTCGAAAACTATAGAACGATGGCCCTCCTCCCAAGCAAGACGTAAGCCATGAACAGCAGCCCATAATTCAGCTTCAGTTGCAGTACAAGAACCAATATTAGCCACAAACCCCCTCAACCACATACCACGATAGTCACGGAGAAGACCGCCACCCCCTGCTCGCGATGAAGCATTTTTATAGGAATATATAAAATTGATATATCATATGGAATGAATGTGATAGTTGGAACAATAAGATTTGGATTGATTAAATTGGATTTGGATCATAGCGATAGTGATAGGACTTAGATTTAAAAAGTCCTATATTGTGAGTATTTCTTTTCGTTGGTCTTCTTATATGGCATTGTATTATATGAAATTAATTTAAAATGATTTGCATGTTATGATATATTTATTTGATTTAAAATCATGAAATGGTTTTGATGCATAGGAGCATGTCAATGGACGTACCTATGTAAGTCATTGACATGGAAAGCATTTATATCGGTCTAAATCTCAGGAAACAGACTCACAGGATTGACGGTTTCAGTAATCTTGGTCGGTGCATTCCTGGCATGAGATAAAAGACATAAAAATGGCGAAATTGATAAATGAGTAATTTGAGGTCGGTGCACTCTTCATTGGTATACATGAGGAGTAGACTCACTCAATTACTTAGAAGGAGGGAGATGGATATGATTTTTAAATGATATTGTAATTTTTTTTAAAAGAAATTGCATTGAATCATTATTTGTTGAGCATGTATTATATTATTTGATCACTGCATATGTTTGTTTGAATTGTTTAAAATAAATAGTTTATTTTATAAATGCATATACGATGTCATAGTAAAAAATATTCACTGAGCTTGTGGTTGCTCACTTTATCTTCTCCAATATTTTAGGTAAAGATTTTAAAGAAAAGAGTACGGCTCGTGAGGAGTTGCAGACTCCTATATATATATTATTGGTTGTATATTTTTTTGGAGAAATTAGAAACCTTGTATTTTGATAAATATATTTATACTATTAACATCTTATTTATATTTTATCATCTAGATGAGTAATTTGGTTTAATGTGTAATTATGAGGTTATAATTATGTGAGTGATTTGGATTAGAGAATCTTGATACGAATATGTGATGGGATATGGAATGTTCATGAATGTTATATGATATCTAAGGATCACTATAAATTACGTGGATGTGTTATATGGTATGAAAATAAAATGATAATTTATGAAAATTGATTTTTGGTTAATCAGGTGGCATTTGGACTTGTGACTTTGTCCATTTTATGGGATATGCTGTTGAAATTTTTGAAAAATTTGGTGTATTAGAAGGCTGACAGAGTATCATGTACGTCTGTGTATGACGTATGTGATATTTTGTGTTAGTCGTGACATCACCCAGAAAGGAGTTGCGACAATAGGTGTTCACATTGGGTACTACAACCATCAATTGGGTTTCTGAGTTGCAGAAGATTGTGGCCTTATCTACAACTGAAGCAGAGTATGTGGTTGTGACAAAAGCTAGTAAGGAGTTGATTTGGTTAGGAGGTTTGTTGGCAGAGTTGGGATTCAAGCAGGTGGTGAATGTCTTGCATAGTGATAGTCAGAGCGCAATACACTTAGCCAAAAATTTAGAATTTTATCCCAGAACTAAGCATATTGGATTGTGTTATCATTTCATTAGATCATTGTTTGATGATGGGGTGCTGGCACTGGTGAAGATTCAAGGTAGCAAGAATCCAGCTGACATGTTGACCAAAATAGTTACTACAGAGAAACTGAAGCAGTGCGCAGCTTCAGTTGGTCTTCAAGGTTGAAGACATGACTTTTGAGTGCACCGATTTCACTAGCCATTAAAGACAAATGTTTATAGATGTTTTAGTCTTCAAGTAGGAGAATGTTGGAGTGTGAAGCCTAAAATAATTATTTGGTCTTCAAGTAGGAGATTATTATTTTGTGAAGCTAAAATAATTATTTTATTTATTTATGTAAGAAATTACAATTGTATCCTCATGTAGAGTTAGCAGATAAACTCAATTATAATTAAGGTTTATCTGAGATAAGATAAGATTGAGAAGTGGGGAAAATTATGAGAGAGTGCTCACAGAGTGCCTTCTCATTGTAAACTTTCGTTGATAGTGGATTGAGTGTTAATGTACTCCGTAGATGTAAGAATTTCTTTCCAAATCACGTTAAATTTTTTGTCTCCGTATTTATTCTTTGTGTGTATTTGTGATTTCTTGGGTTTATTCCCTAACAAGAATAAAGTTGCATTTTTGGTTGCCTTTTATGTAATTACAATAAAAATCTACTTTACGATATCATACTTGTAATCAACCTTGATTTTTTTTTTCTTTTCTTAAAAGAAATTTCCCTTTGTGGATTGTATCTTAATTTTATTAAGATAAAATAATATAAATAAAATAAAAAGTGTAAAAATAAAAATAAATTAAAAATTATTTATGACAGTGCAATATGAAAAACTTGTCCCGTGGGCTAGGCATAACATGATCGAAGGCTAGGCTGGGCCGGACTGCGTTCCTTACACTCTTATTTTTTGGCCCAGGCCCAAGCCTTTTTCTTTATTAGGGTTTCGTTTCTCTGTTAGGGTTTTCTAGCCTGCTCGACTTGCCGCGCCTCCTCTCTCAGGTACACCTTCTTCTGCTTTTTCATCCTTTAGGGTTTCATTTATTTGTCATCATCTTTAGTTTCGTTGATTTCTTTTAGCATTGGATCTAAAACTAGAGTTGAAATCTGAGTGAGACCCCTGCTCGACTTGCCGCGCCTCCTCTCTCAGGTACACTTTCTTCTTCTTTTTCATCCTTTAGGATTTCTTTTATTTGTCATCATCTTTGGTTTCGTTGATTTCTCTGCAGAAGGACGCTTAAAAATGGTGGAGAAAGCTAAGGGAAGGAAGGAAGAGGTGGTGACTCGTGAGTACACCATTAACCTTCACAAGCGCCTCCATGGCTGGTAAACTTCGAGAATCTCCCTTTCATGTTTACTTTTGAGCCACAAAACAAATGCCATATTTGCTTCTTTAATACAAATCTCCGTTCTGTTTGCAAAAATCACGAAACTTTAGTTCTAATTCTTGAAGTTTTATGTTATGAAAAGATGCTCGTTGTTGAAATCTTGAGCTTTTGAAATATTGTTTGTTCGAAAAGTATAAATTTATTATGTTTTAATCTAATAAAATAACTACCTTGTTAATGTCGAGTGAAGATTTCTAGGATCTTTCTCATGCGGTTCTAACAAATAATATCGGTAGCCCTCACTTCTACTGGTTCTTAACTATTAGAAATTAAGCTACAGCAGCAGCTTTTGTAAGATCATGAATTTCTTATTTTGAACGTTCTGTGCATATTACAACTGATGCGTGTTTTCTTCCATGGTAAATTAAAAGTGAAGAGTTACTGCTCGCTATAGTTCTTTTTTCTCTTATAATCAATCTCCTAGATGATCCAACTTGACATGTAAAATAGCACATGGAAATCATCTATGTTTGTGAAAAAGGAGAGCTACGAACTTAGTAATAGTGGAAGATAGCTATAAGAGAGTAGGATGGGAAGTGACATAGCTGAGTAATTTTGAGATGCTTTTTATTGTATCTTGATTGGGTATCTGGTATCCTGTCATGTTCATCTAGTAGGAGGATCATATTTGTGCTACCATTTCTCCGATGATTCCTACCTTGGCTGATCCCAATATTTTCCATTTGGATCCACAAATATACTATTGCACTTCATTTCCTTTGGAAACTTTCAAAAAATTTCAAAGAGAAAGCATTATTTCTTCTCCAAGGGTAAATTTCCTCAATTTTTCTACCTTTGTTTTTGTTTTTATTGACTTCACTTTGATCTGAAGGCTTTTGTCATCTAATTTGGTCAGTATTCCCATGTAAATGATTTCCTTTGTAAGACTAATTTTCTTTCTTATGAATAAATTTGAACATTAATTGATGTGCATGTTTTTTCATGTTTAGGGATTGTTATCTGTATTTTTGTTTTGGAATGTTCTAGCATGATATAATTACTTTCAAGCTTCTCTCTTTCATTTGTTTTGGTTTTTTATGATGTTGTGAGTTGGGTCTGTTTGGGTAGATCTGGAAGAAGTAATAATATGTTGTGATTGATTCATTGACATGAAGGACATTTTTCTTCAATTTGCTAGGTTTAAAATGTATATTTTCATGAATGTGTATTTTATTGTTCATCTGGTTAATAAGTTGTCCATCATAAC
This sequence comes from Paratinospora sagittata, assembly GCA_035771175.1. Classification (NCBI taxonomy): domain Eukaryota; kingdom Viridiplantae; phylum Streptophyta; class Magnoliopsida; order Ranunculales; family Menispermaceae; genus Paratinospora; species Paratinospora sagittata. The sequence continues at coordinate 7,969,739 of CM069596.1, read as the reverse complement.
TGCTTGTGTTATTTTCATAAATGACAGCACCTTCAAGAAGAAGGCACCCAAGGCCATCAAAGAAATCAGGAAGTTTGCTCAAAAGGCGATGGGAACAAAGGATGTGAGGGTGGACGTGAAGCTGAACAAACACATCTGGAGCAGGGGCATCCGAAGTGTCCCAAGGAGGGTTAGGGTTCGTATTGCACGCAAGAGGAATGACGATGAAGATGCCAAGGAAGAGCTATACTCCCTGGTCACAGTTACAGAAATTCCCCCAGAGGGTCTCAAGGGGTTGGGCACAAAGGTCGTAGAAGAAGGTGATGATTAAACTTTTTGTTCTAATTTTTGGAGGCGCTTTAGTTTCTTCTATGTAGGAAAATGGAAAATTAATTACTGAGGTTTTATTTTAAAGCTCGGTTTGAAGACCTTCAAATGATTGAACTTTTGTTTTTATCTTATCAATTTGCCATGATTTATATTTGAAGCTCAAACAGATTATGTTTATTAGCTGGTCAGTTATTTCAAGTCCATGCACATCTTTCTGGTGGGATAATTCTTAGAATGAGAAAATCACAAGTGAGCTATCAGGTATTAAATGTGGGTTTGGTGTCTCTCTCATTGGCTTAATGAAACTGTTTTCTGAAATATTCTTATCCAGATTAAAATATTCTTATCTAGATTATTTAACCAATGTAGCTAATTGGAATTCCTAGAAATTTTACACTTGCCTCCTTGGAAGCTTTTAGAAATGATAATAATCCAAAAAGAAGATCCCCGGATGCTCGCCATACGCCAAAATCTGCTGAATCCGGTGCTGTGCCTCGATTTAATCTTTCTTTAGCATTAAATGTTGAATTATAGAAGCTTCTCCTACACACCAAGATATATTTCTCGTGATGTAGTAGATCATGAGTTATGGTTCTTAATATTTCTAATAGTTACCCGTGATGTGGTCTTCATGAGATGTTATTAGCCTCGTGTTCTGTTGTCTAGTAGTGGTGAATTTGGTTGAGTACTCAAAAACAAAAACTGATAACAAACAGAGCAAAAATAAAGACATCCTGCACCAACTGATTACCCACCCTATATATATATATATATATATATATATATATATATATATTAACTATGTTCTCCACAATGATCAATTTTTGTAGGCCTTTTGATAATATATCATCTAATGCTATTTATATTGATTTCTCGTTTAGATAATAAAATTAATCTTGACTCATTATTAAATCAACTCAACTAACTCTTTTTTTCAACTAAATGAAAGTGCCAAGAATTACATAGAATGATCTGGATCATCCAATATGTTGACCAAATATCAAGCATGCATGACCATTTATATAAATTGAAGAGGGAATCACATGCTTTAGCCATCCATTTTTTAAATGCAGGCAATTGCACTACATAACACGTTCCCATGTGACAATTAAAGCATCCATATCATGCCCTTCACTTCCTAAAATCTTCATCTCCATACCCCAAAAATCTTTTTGTATCACCTATGCCTTTATTTATTCCGTTTTCAAATGCCAGGCCATAAGATTTGTGAATATTTATATACTTCAAGATTCCGTTCCGTGGATATCTTAGCATAATATGGTCAAATAATTAAAATTTATATCCATTTAATTAAATCTAGCACGTGAGCTACAGCTTACATCTTAGCATAGAGGTTCGGGTTCCCCAAGCTAAACATTTCCCAATAAAATTTGAAAGTCAATGACCATATTTTGCAAACTACCATATTGTAATAAAACATAATATTTTACCCTTTTGAATTATAGATTATATATATATTATCTGCAGAATACCACAATGTTACTTATGTTGGGAAAGTTTAGGGTATCTCCGTAGGTAAGACCCAGAATATAAATATATGTAACACCTCGCCAAAGCCACTTAGGATGACTCAAACTTACCATTATATTCCAAACCATACGTTTGGTCGATTAATAGCTCTAGTTGTTGAAAAGGGTACTCAAAATTTTGAAAGGGGAAGTATTTCAACTACCCTTAAATCCTAAAGTGGTAACCACTTGTGGTAATCTTTTTTATTTTCTCATTCTTCTGACCATATTCCTCGCAAGAAATATTACGCCTGTGTACCCACACACATCTGCAGAATATATACTCTCCACATGGGACCATATGGTTTTCCCTACTTATCCCTAACAAATCAAGGGCAAAGCATATAAATATGGCAACCAGTACAGAGCCTCTCGGCATCAGAGAGTGATAATATATGGGACTGCTGCAATTGTTGTTGTTAACCAAGCTGAAGCTCCTAGCTTCAGTTCATGGCACCACAACTTCAATGTTAATATGGCCATTCATATTAAAGCTTGTTGTCAGTGCTGGAAACATAAGTAGAACCTTTAGAACTCCGAATCCTACTTCAATGCTGCTCTTCCTTTTCCAATTGGATCGGATATTTTCAGAACTCGAACCAGGCATAGACGGCGGCCGTGGCCATGGCCAGAGATGGGAGAGAGCCCTTCGGCTTGTCCGTGAGCGATTGGTGCAATCTTCTCCGACGATTCCGTTCAATCATGCAAGTAATTTGCATGCAATTTCCGTGGCTTCACTTTGATGAGGATGTTCTTACCTTTCTCTGTTTGTATGCTCTCTTACTATTGCTTCTAAGGGTACATCAGAATGGTATGCATGGGGGGTGATATGTGATGCTTCTTGTTTCTTTCCTTTCTCTTTCTAAATAGTTCAACTTGGATTTAATCCTTGCCCTCCCAACTTGTATTTTATGTGTGCATGTCAAACCATCAAATTTGGGCTCAATCTCCTGTTCTCCTCGTTCACAGCTTGAGAATCTTGGACTTGCATTGGAAAGTTCCCATAGTTGCAAATTTTCAGGATTTAATTTTTTCTTAGTTTTTATTTTTTTTAATCATTTCATTATATTTCTGAAAATTATATTGTCAATTATATGGGTTGGTACCTTCTCTATTTTTTTAGAAGATTTATAGGATTAGTTTCTCATTTTAGGAATTTACTCATCTTTTTTCTATCTCCATTCTCTTTTAAAAACTAAAGAACCTACAAGTTGCTATTGAAATATGTGCTGCTAAGAATTTCAAGCTCAGTTATTTTTATATACATTTATTTCCTTTTTTCACAAAAGAAGCTATGATCCATACGGAACACACACAAAGATAGAGAAGAATGTTAGCTCACCCTTTATTCTTTTTGGAATCTTGCTTTTTCTTTGGTTCATTCCTTCCCAATGCTTATCACTGTCCAAGGGTGGCAAAAAAGCAGGTATGGATAGAAATGGGTATAAACAATGCCTTACATTAATGAGTATATATTGTTGGATCATTAATCTAACGTTGGGCTTATACATGAATAATTATATATTGTGTCAAATAAAGTTAAGTCTAATTAAAAGTGATCTACTAAATTTTAGATAATTTGTGCTTTAATGTATCTGATAGGATGTGAACCTTTAATGTGTAGAGACTTAAAAGATATTTTCTATAATATCAATAGATAACAGGGTAGTTATCTATAAAAGGTGGTTATGGTCCCTAGATCACACGTATCATTATTATTCTATTTCTGACGTCCCATCATCAAATATAGAGCATATAGAAAAGCTAAAGGATTCTCTTGGAGAAACGTGTTGATCTGGAAGACAAACCGCACTACTCTAAAAAGAATTTGTAATTATGGATTCAGGTACGCTTCCATCTTTAATATATTGATTCTTGATGATTTAATGCGAATGTTCATACCAAGACCAATTTTAAAAAGGACAACACCCATTTTTTCGTACCCATATATTTTAAAAACCAGGCAGCCCGATTTTCTTACTTTACCTTATTCAATTCTCTAATAGTTAATGCCTATTCATTTCAGAATGACATGAATAGGAGCGATTGTTCTATCCTAAATATGAAAACGAGGAAAAATGATTGCTCAATCAAAAAATCAAAACCGACAGTCAAATTGTGTGGCATGATAAATCGTTGTAGTGAATGGTTCTGAGGCAACCACTGGACCTCCTGAAGAAACCATGCGCAAATGAATCAAACAAAGATTTGGGGCTGAAAAAGGTCTTTGAGGTCTTAGACTCATTTTCAGTTTTGGATCCCCTTTCTACATTCCATTTTGGATTGAGCCTGTGTGAAATCACCTTACTGTTGCTAGCATGAATTGCCTTCCTAGCCGCCTAGAGTGTAGCCTACTTACTGAGGAGACCATCTGTTCTGTCCACCTCTATCATGATATTATAGAGTATAAATTGAGATTATTGCACAAAACATTAAGAAAAAATAAAATAAAACTATCATTATAAGTGGTAAAACAGGTTAGTCTTTTGTAGTGTCAAACACATTGAAAAGTCTTCCAAAAATCAGGTATTTGGTCTTTGGTCCTCTTAACCAAAGCCATCCCAATTCAAAAAATGGATACTAGAGTTTTGTCCGAACCCGCCCTGGTTTTAAAAATATGAGGGAGAAGAATAAGGAAATCAGGTCTTTGGTTCTCTTAACCAAAGCCATCTCGATTCCAAAAATAGACACTAGAATTTTGTCCAAACCCGCCTTAATTTTAAAATTATATTGTCTATATCCATTTGAAACTGAGCAAGACGAAACCAGAAAAATGGGTCCAAACGTTTTTTTGCCACCCATAAATGCCCTATTCATCTTAGAATGTGTTTTGCATTCCTTAATGACTAATTCCATTCCATCATGCCCTAAGGAGGAATTAATATTCTAGAAGAAAATAGAAAAATTAAAAAGGAAACAATTTTCATATTTGTTTTCAACACTTGTTTTTGACACAAATAATCATGTTAGATGGGGACCTTAAAATCCGTACAAGGCTCACGCCTTGAGGCTATTAAAAATCCTCTTTAAGGCTTACGCCTCAAAGCTATTGTGAGGCTTAATCTCAGTGTAGTGACCATATGGCTGAACCTAAGCCTATTTTCTATTATAGTTTCCTTTCTTCTTCCAAAATACTTCAATTGATATTAGAGTAACAAGTCATTTTCTATCTAAAAGTTCTTATCTTAATTATCTGAGGAAAGATCCAAATTTTAAAACTCCAAGCCTAAACTTTAAGTCATTATTGGTTTAACGAATGCTTTGAGAATCATTTTATTTGCTAAGTTTCTGTTTAGTAGATAAAAACATAACATAAAAACTTTTGACGTATAATATATGATTATTAAGTTCATTTTTTAAAATAATTTTCATTATAGCTGAAGCAATTGGTATAGGACATATCAAGTATGTTCTTTAAGCGCTTCACATTGTTTTTGGGTCAAGGTAAATATAAATGAAAATAGTTCAAGTTCACTGATGTTTCATGTTTCTATATTTATTAATGATACTTGCTATTTTAAAATTTTTGCTTATTATTTTATATAAATTTGAGGCATATCCTCATACTGCCTCAAGGCTTCCGCCTCGCCTCACAAATAAAAATTTCCTCGATAAAACCTCATTCATTTTAAAACCTTGGATGTCCCTTAATCATGCCACGGTTGTGTGATTTGAAGGCATCCTACCAGTGATGGATTGTCAACTAACATGGGTGTTGAAGATGACATATATAGTTGCGCTAAACGAACTCTAAAATTCTAACCCAATTCAGATGGGGGATTTGTGCAAAACCATGTAGGAATCACAAGACTACTGCAAATCCAACAAATGTAAATGCAGAGAAAGAGCAACAACTCTATTTGCAGCATTTATTCAGTGAAGCTTCTTCCTCTCGAGTGACTTAGAGTTTATAATTTAGTATCTCCTTTGATTGTAAACTATAAAGATAGACAGGCAAGTACCAATCGCCAAAGTGCCACACATCCTTTATGACCCCACTGATTTCACGGCCTTGACAGATTAATTCAATCCAAAATCAAAGGTGCATAACCACAATTCTGGTTTTCAATAACTCTAGCAAAACAAACCAAACACCTTAGTCTTTGGCCATGAATATAGAAAGAATTAAAGGCATGCAATTGAACTTCCAGTTCCCAGGTGCATCACCCAAAAAGGAAGTCAAGGAGTATACAAAATTAAGGAAATGGGTTAAAATTTAAAATAAATAAATAAACAAAAATCAAATGAACCAGTTTTTAGAAGTTCAACTTCATTCCCTTTTTTTTTTTTTTTTTTTTTGGACAACTGATACGCGCAATTTTATTTATACTTGATCCTTCCAAACCAAACCAAATCTATCGAACTGTCCTAAATTATTCCAAAGAATTCAAACCAAGAAACCCAAACCTAATCCATTTTTTTCGATTTCTGTCAGGTTTGGTTAGGTTGCGTGGATCAACTTGGTTCAGAACTGTATCAAACTCAAGCTGGACAATGCATTCCCCAAATACTCATTATAAAGAATCATTTTTTTACCATTACCTCAGTTAATTGTTAAGATTCACGTAGAGGAACAAACATACAAACACGCACACACACAAACGCAAATCAAAGCAACAAGAAAAACGCACACAGATTTACGTGGTTTCGCAAAAATCCGCCTACGTCCACAGGAGATGAAAATTTTACTAATCTGGAAAAATCCAGTACAGCACTCACAATCTCTCTAGTTTCACTCTTGCCTCTCAATCCCCAATACTAGGTATATATAGAGAGCTTTAGACTTAGTTCCCAATTCAGACTGAAAAAGTTTCCTACTCAGTCCATAAAACTGATACAGTCAAGGAAACTAATATATAGAAACACATGATAATAGAAATATCACTAGTACACATAATGGGCCGAGCCACACTATAAATAACAAAGACCACTTACTAAGGAGACTTTTGTGGCAAAGAATTCCTAATTGCTAGTTCATTCCCTCAAACCAAAGAACTGTCAATTTAGCATTTAGCTGCAAGCACTTGAAACTGAAACTACACAGTCTAGCCTAGACCAATTAGCAACCTCAGCCACAGAACAACAGTATCTTTTAAACTAGGTTCAGTAATGGGTTCTCACATATCATTTTTGCTTCCAACGGAAAATTTCCGAGCCTGAAGCATTCGTTTGTTTTCCATTTTGGTTTGAACCATTATCATCCTTTAAACCAATCAGTAACTTCAAATCCAACAGATAAACTGTTACATGTGTAGGATTTTATTATCATATTCAATCTGTTTAATTTACATCAAATCTTAGAGCAGAGGAGAACAATGCAATCAAGAAAACAAGAAAAAGAAAACTATATTTTCCTGGTTAGTGGCTAAAGAACTACTTTTTGCAGAGCATGGATGAAGCAACATCGTTAGGGAAAGGACATGAGGCTCAGTCCCCAAAGAATTTATATGTACCAAGGAACAGAAATGCTGCCAAATACCAATGCTTGGCAAATTAATTTCCCCCTTATATGTTTTTCAAATATCAAAAGTGATTAAATAGAATTATAGGAGGGTATACATGATGGCATGTAATTGTTATTAATTGTTCAGAAAACTTGAAATGAATTATTACTTGTAGTACTATATTTGTTCTCTTTCAAAAACTTCAATATGATTGAACTACTATTTATGTTAATACAATTTATGACAAAATTACTATTTATGTTACAAAAATTAAATACTAGGTAAGTAAACTCCATCTCCCTCCCCTCCCTCTAAGCCATCCCATACTAGACTCATACAGTATCATCCATTGTTTAATCCTAATATGCACCTGATAAATACCCCAATCCACTTAACTAAGTAAATTATTTTTCTAGCAAAACAAGTTCTCGCTACAAAACCAATTTCCTGTTGTATAGTTAGTAATTTTATTCTCTAATTATGTACCCAATAAACAATTAATAAAGTAAATGAATGACTATTTTTCCCATAAAAAATTGATAGCATGTACACGATTTACCAAGTATACAGTACACATTTTTTTGTGCAATTTGTGTGTGTTTTCCTCTCTGTTGAGGGTTGGGAGGAGAGGTAAAGATATTTAAATACATCATTAGGTTTTACAATATAATATCATCAATATTGTAAGATTTCTCTGATATATAGTTCTGAAATAAGTATTTCTTATGCTAATCAACAACAACAATGCTTTAACATTCATTGCACCTCTACCTATGTAACTCTCTCATTTAATATATGCCCTACAATGAAGGAATATTTTGGAAAAGAACTGGGCAAGGTGGGCAACAGCATAAATGCAGTGAGTGTATTCAGATGTATGGACAATGTTATCAAGAAGAGAACAGAAAAAACTTGTTGCAACTAAGAGGTAAGATGGCAAACATTAAACCCACTTCCTCTTTTAGCATCATTAAACAATAAAATACTATTACAAAACAATTCATTGCTAATGAACCATCTAATGTAAAGATTGCAAACAAAAGAAATAGAAAGAACACTTATGCAATTGGACGAAATTGGACCAAGTAAAATCATCTTATTTTCTGCATCGTGCAGGGAATTAAAGAGGGGTAAAAGAGAAAGGCACTGATACAGACATTGAGGCTCTTCTTACATTATACAACAGTTTGTAGACTGAGACTCGAGCATTTCAGGAGATCTGCAGAAAGAAGGGAAAAGGAATAGTTAAGAGATCATATTAGAAACAGCCTATTCAAACACAAAAGAAGACAACAATTTAACATCATCGTGTAGCCTGTCATACCGTAACATAAATGTTAAGAATGTTATTGACAAATGCAAAAATTATTAATACGACGTACTTCGTCTAAGATTGAATAATGATATCATTCAAGCATAGGTAAAATTCTAAATACTCAAGGTACAGCTGTTCCCTGGCTTTAATCTATTTCCATTCAGAAATATTTCATGGCACCTTATCTAATAATGTAAGAAAGGAAATGAGGGTGAGGTTCAGGAGGAATGTATCCTTGATTAAACTTTGAAAGTAAGTTTTTCCTAATTATCTTGTCTAAAGAACAGCATGCTACGTTGGACTTTGGATTCACACGCACCCTTAATAATTGGTAAGTGTAACTATCTTTACAAATGTGGTTAGACTCTTTCCCGTATCTTCAAAAACAGGGACTCAACTATACGATGTTATGAATTGCTATTTCAAAATTTCATCCTTTTACAGGTTCCCTCTACATGTCCACATTGTATAACTAGATAGTTCTGTTGGCCTAAGTTGTTCATCCCTTAGCACTCTCCTACGTGTTTTGATGCTAACAAACAATATGTCATTTGGTGCTAATGTTTAAATTGAATATGTTTCAGCACCTCAACTAAAAAGAAGCAAAAAGAAGAAGAATTCCAAACCCGAATCAAAAGAAAAAGGATTACAAGAACAAGGATTATGAAGGAATTCAAAGCTCAATCCAAGATCAAAAGCTCTTCAAAGGATGAACAATGTGATCAAGGGATTGAAGACTTCGAGAAAAGAATAGAATTGAGTTAGAGAGAGATATGTAAGTTTAGAATTAGGATGTACTTTCTTTATTCTTTATTGCTCAATCGTTTTCAAATCATACATGCATAAAGTTTTCACATATCTTCATATTTCAAATAATCATAATGTTTAATCTATTTTGAAAATGATCCATAATGTTTTCAATCATTGGAAAATGATTTCAAATGTTTTCAAAGTCTTCAATTTGATGTTCAAAGTGTTTGATTTGTTTTGACTTAGTTTATGCAATGATTTTTCAAAGAAACATTTTAAACTCAATGGATTTTTGAAAAACCAGGCTTAAGAAGCGTGCTCCCTAAGTATGGAAGCAAGCCTTAACAGCTTGTGTATAAGGCCTCTCTATTAAGCACAGAGAAGTGTGCTCCTATAGGAGAAGCGCGCTCCTCGTGTGCAGACAGGAAACCATCAGGACGCTAATCGAGTGGTAGCGCCCTCCTTCTGCGTTCTGGGTTTCTGTCCATCAGAGAAGCACGCTCCTTCAGAGGAGAAGCGCACTCCTCTCGTGCATGTCAGGACGCTACTTGCAGATTAGCGCCCTCACGTGTTTCTGGGTTTCTGATTCTCAAATAAGCGCGCTCCTCACGGTGTACAGAACACCAATGGTCGAATTTTTTGAATCTCTGAACACTGCAACGATCATATTTTCAAGTGTAACGGTTAGTAACTATTTTCCATCTATTTATACATCTATTGTAGCTATTTTACACAAGAGAGAGAGCACACAAAAAGTTTCAAGCACACTCTCTAGATTTCTAGGGTTTTCCAGTTTTGAAAGAGTTTTTCAAAACAAGAAAATGAGCCTCAATCTTTTCAAAGTTATTCTCTCATTCTCAAAGATTTCAGATTTGGTGTTTGATCGAGCCAAAGACTTTTGAGGTGCATTTTACAACCGTTTTTCTAAGATCATCATACAAGCTTTCTAAAGATCGCATTTAAGCAATATCAAATCTTTGAAAGGTTAAAGGTTGCAAGTGATATCTCTAACTCTCTCTCTCCATCATGAGCTTAATGTTTCATATCTTGTGACTGATGTATATGCGTTGTATTGTAAGTGTTCTACTTGTTTAGAACCATCTTTATCATTGTAATCCTATAACTAAGATTTGGTGTATTTCATGATTGAAACAACCAAGTCAAGTGAATTTGATTCACTTGAAGATTCCAAGGTTGGAATCATAAGAAGGTTTACCCTCTACCTTGAAGTAGGGTCAAGTAGTTCGTCCTTAGCCTGGAAAAAAGATATGTGGTCCTTCCTTAGCCCATGAAAAGCATATGCAGTTCATCCTTAGCCCGTGAAAAGCATATGCAGTTCATCCTTAGCCCGCAAAAGGATAGGTTTGCCTTGAACCTATAAAAGGACATTTGTAACGGTTTGGTTCTCACCCGTAAGAGAATCAGTTAGTGGATTTAGAAAAATCCTAATCGGAAGATTAGGTAGTGGCGTAGGCACGGCCGAACCACTATAAATGCTCGAGTACTTTACTTCTTGCTTGTTATATTATGAATCTTAGAATGGTTTGTGCATTCAATTCCAATGTATCCAAGAATTTCACTAAGTCATTAGAAAAGATTAAAAATGGCCATGACACCCAATTCACCCCCCTCTTGGGTGTACCAACAAGTTCCATCTTTATCTCTTGAAAATTGATTTAGGAAAGCCAAAACACCATTGGAAATATAAGTATTTTGCGGGTGTGCTTCCAGGGGCAAAATTCCCACTACGCCATATCTTTGTTCTAGTGGAATGGTGTAATGAGATTTTGTTCAGTATGCAAATTGTCGGGAGAGAGCCAATCGCTTAAAAGTCTAATGGCTCTTTGATTCCCTTATACGAAATTGTTTCATTAAGGAAAATGGTATATGTGGGGGTCTTCCATGGTATATCATGATTCTTGGCCTACCATTTGCTATTAAAAATACAAGGGTTTGTATGGATGGAGGACAACAAGAGCAACACTCCTAATGGAAATAATGCAGGCCACATGGTTGGCACTTGGATGAATGTGCATGCACCTCTAGGGATTTCACACCCCTGGGTCCTGGCTTGCTGCTTTTTATTTTCTTTGTATTCAATAAAGTTCTATTTCTTGTCCAAAAAAAAACAAGAGTGATGAACTGGAAGAAAAAGTAGAGGGACCAAATCAAAGGATTTTCAGCTCATTGAGGGGAACGGGTGCATTGATGTGATTGGTCTCGGTAAGATTGACTGTGCAAGATTCTTGCACAAGGAGTGCTTTCTTTCTTTCCTTTCTGCTTTTGTTTCCCTTGTTGCTTTTAAGCAAGGGTCGAAAATTTGATTTCGACTTGACTTCAGTCACTTGAAAATTAGAATTCATTCGAAAAAGTTTTATTCGACATGGAGAATTTTTGTAAAAATTTGCTAAATTAGAGAAGTTTAGAGAATTTTTGCATATATGCTTAAATATCTAGATTTATTATAGATTTATTGTAGTATAAGCTAAAAACTAATATAAATACACACTTTTAATACATAAAAATACCAATAAGTGACCTAACAAAATTTAGTTTGTTAAGTGGGTTGATGAATTTGAAATGATGGCTTTTGGTCTTAATTTATTTTCTTTGTTTTGATATTTAATTTTGTGGTGGCTTGCTTCTCGACCATATACTTTGTAGTTTGAATTCCACCATGCTTAATTTATTAGTTTATTATTTAAAATTTTTATCTTATTTTCACTTTATTTATTTATTTATTTGCTTCTTTTCTTCCCTGGTAAAACATATCCCATAAACTACATAATTTGTTAGCTTATTAAATTATTTTTTAAAATTTATATTGTTATGTTGGTTGATGAAGTTGAAAATAATACATAATTATTGGTATTTTTTTGTTTTCTATTGATGAAATAACATTTTTTTACTTCTCTGTCAAATTTTGTTGAATTTTATCGAATTTTTTCAAATTATTTCAGTGAATTTTTTATTATTATTTTACATCCACTTAGCACTTCGGTGGTAAAAAAAAGGAAAAAAATTCGTGGAAGTTCACCGAATTTTGGAGAATTTTTGAACCATGCTTTTAAGTCACCCAAGCTTTACTTGATTCAAACTTCTACATTTCTTATAAAATGCTTTCTTAAAGATCCAAGAAAGATGATGACAATAACAATACATCTCATTCCTTTTTGAGTCTCGTCGTGTAAGTTAGGACAATATCATTTTTAAGGAGAGCGGTCACAATTTGTTTGTTAATTTTTTTCATATCACTTCTATCATGTCCTTTTGACCAACTCCTACATTGTTTTTTTTTTTTTGTCATATTTCCATAATGCTCTAAATTCAGTAAAAAAGCATAAAATTCATGTGTCATTGGCTCATTGGCTCCTGATCTATTAGAAGAGTAAATTACTAGATTGTCATGTCTTGTCTTTTGCTTCTTCAATCACAATATTGTTCACATTGTGCCAAGTCACACCCTTCAAAACTAGCATTCTCATATTAAAAAAAAAAAAAACCTTGACCAAAGTAGGAGCATTTATGAATTTTCTCACACATGCAATTATGATACCTACAAGCCCACACTATAGTGTACTAATTCCCTAGGCTAATCTCATATTCACATGATGTTCAATTATAATGAACATCATCAAAAACTTAACTATAAATCTTCATTTCTCTTGAATACATAATTATTTATAACCTGACATTTGTTGAATTAAAACATTCAATTTGACTAATAATCTTATTAGCAAGGCTATAAGAAGTATTGAAGGACTAAATACTCAGGTTGTGCCCGTTAGCTCCAACAGCCATTTCAAGTACCTTTTATGGTACGACGATTCATGTGTATCATGCAAGCAATGGCAAAGGATGAAAAATAAACATGATTGCCCCATGCCATAGCCAATAAGGGGTAAAAGGCCATGTAGGCCCCACTTGCCTCATGGGGGCCATGCCTATCACATACGATTAACAAATTATTAATCTAATCAATGTTGGAATCAAGTATTTCATGTAATCACATCAATGCATCAAAAGCTTGGCACTAAAGTTTTAGTAAAAAGTAGTCAAAGGTGCAAGCCACTCCTCAAGGCAATAGGAGCCTCTGGCAACAGAGGTGCAATGCACAAATATACTTAAAAAACTATAATAAATACATTAAAAAATAATAGTTTTTACTATTATTTCTATCAAAATATACATTTTGAAATAAAAGAAAATTTAAGATGGACTAATTATAATAGTTACATCAACACTAAATATACCACAAAATTGATATTTAAAAAAAAAATTGAAGAGAAATCCAATTAGCCCATTTTACCACCTCGACACACGCACCATGAGCGATTGGCCCCTCCAAGGAGCCCATACTAACTCCATCTCAACATGTGTCATGTCCCAACCAAATCATCAGCTCTAATAAAAGAATTGGTCAAACGTACATCTCAACTAATATACATATTGTCCCAAACTAACAACCTTTGTGCCCAAGCATAGGGTTTTATTCCAAAAGGCCTCGATTCTAATGAGGGTAAGATCCTACTTACATTTTATGTGATGAATTTGCCCATATCTGATGTGGGAGTCCACAAATACCTAACAAATCTCCACCTTAGAACAAAATCCAACTATTCACCACGATCACACCATATCAAATCATCTATCACTATCATCTTGAGGAACTATCTTTGAGGAACCACGATCACACCATATCAACCACGAGCACCCAACCATGCTACACTTTAACATAATCCATGCCCACTTGCCGCTATCATCTCAAGGAACCATCCACAACCCATGAGCACCAACAAGTACTCCACCTTGACATATGTGTCATGTCCCAACCGAACCATCGGCTCTGATTCCACTTGTTGAAAGACCTAAATCTCAACTAGCACCGATGTTATCCTCAATTTAGCCACCTTTGGCCCAAGTGTGGGATTGTACTCCAAAAGGCTTCAATCAGTCCTCAACACTTTGCTGTATTTTTCTAGTTGATTTTCAACCAAAGTCACATGTCATTTAAAGCAACCCAATACCTCAAACTTGTGTGAGACAAAGTAATCATGACTATAACGCATATATTCATCAATGAACATGATGAAGTACAATGCAGACATGTCTAACGTGGGTGGAAGGCCATGTGCTTTCACATGGTCTTCACATGGGCAAGTGGGACCCAAGGTGGTTGGAAGACCATGTGCCTTTACATGGCCTTCACATGGTTGTCACATGGGCACAACCATGTGGAGAGACCATTTGTCTATAAATTGGTCTCTCATCTCCTTCATTCTTGTATCCAAAATTAAGCTCTCTTTGGTGTAGAGAAAAATTCTCTTCGGAGCAAAAGGCAGAGAGAGGGTGTAAAGGCAAAGAGAGGTTGGAGAGATTGTAGAGAGAGTATTGTACTGATTTTCTCCCAATAGTAAAATCTTCATCTCTGGTGGACGTAGGCGGATTTTTGCCGAACCACGTAGATCCTTGTGCGTTCCTCTTTTCTTGTTTTAAATTTCTTCTTGATTATTTGTTTTGCATCATTGTGTGTGTGTGTTTGTGTGCATTCCGCTGCAAGAATCTCAACAAATTCGTATCAGAGCGAGGTTCTTGCGAAGAACAAATACATGGTGGTGTCGGTCGTGTTGATCGCAGAAGCAAGGTCGTTGCTCGGAGCCGCTGCTCATTGCGGTGGTGAGTTGTTGTTTGCAAAAGAAAAGGAAAAGCCTCGGTTGCCTTGTTGAAGAAGACAAAAACAAAACATAGGCTCCACCATTAGTTTGGTTTCCTTTTGAATTATATTCAGAGATCTCGATTTGTTTAATATAAAAGAAAAGGCATTTGTCCTTTTGTGAGGATTATTAAACAAAAGTGGGTCCCAAGAAAAAACTTTGTTTATTATTTATTATAAAACAAAAGTGTTTTGTCTTTTTGTGATAATTATAAACAAAGGTTGGTGGGACCATCATATTTTGGTTCTCTGAGAGCTCGTACAAGAAGAAACGAAATATTTTATTTCGTTGTTGTTGCTGCACAGACGCACGAGGAAATTAATGACAGAGGCATTTTTATCTAATTTCGAAGAGGTTCTAAGTCGGATTTCAGTTCTGTTTTTTGTTGTGTGTTCGTGTCGACGAGATCTACAAAGTGATTGGATCTGATTGTTGATATGGCAGCAAAATATAAAGTTGAAAAGTTCAACGGGAAGAACAACTTCAATCTTTGGCGGATGAAGATGCGAGCCATGTTAACACAAGATGGGTTGCAGAAAGCGCTAAAGGGAAGGGATGCGTTGTCGGCGACTCTGTCCGAAGAAGAAAAAGACGACATCATGGATAAAGCATTTACAACTATTCTTTTATGCTTGAGTAATGAAGTCATGCGAAAATTTGAAGAGGAGACTACAGCAGCGGGTTTGTCGTTAAAATTAGAGACTTTGTATATGACAAAATATCTAACAAACCGGTTGTATCTGAAAAAGCAATTGCACATGTTGAAGATGAAGGAAGGTACTTCCTTGAGAGAACATCACGATGAGTTTAATAGAATTATTATGGCTCTTAAGAATGTTGATTATAAACTCAGTGATGAGGACCAAGCGATGTACTTGTTGTGTTCACTACCGGATTCCTATGAGCACTTCGTTGATACTTTGATCTTCAATAGAGACACCCAGACTTTGGAGGATGTCAGAGCAGCTTTGAACTCTAAGGATTTGAAAAAGATGGTTACTGGAGATAAAGGAGAAAGCTCAGGTGAAGGCGTGCTTGCAGAGGTAGATCTGAACAGAAAGGGTCTAAAGGTCATGGAGGTCAATTCAAATCGAAGTCAAAGGGGAGAAAATTAAAGTGCTTTAAGTGTCATAAAGAAGGGCACTTCATGAAAGACTGTCCAAAGCGCAAAGGAAAACAGAAAGCAGAAGATTCTAGTAATGCAGCGATTGCAGAGGAAGAATCTGATGGTGCTAATGTCCTTTCAGTCACCATGGGATGCTCAGGTGATGAGTGGATTCTTGACTCTGGTTATTCCTACCATATGTGTCCCAATAGGGACTGGTTCACCTCTTATCAGAGTGTGAACGATGGTACTGTTCTCATGGGTAATGATATGGCCTGTAAGACAGTAGGGATAGGAACAGTGAAGATCAAGATGTATGATGGTGTTGTGAGGACTTTAACAGAGGTCAGACATGTTCCAGAGCTGCGGAAGAATCTTATTTCTGTGGGTACTTTAGACTCACAGGGCTGCAAGATTGTAGCTGAAGGTGGAGTTCTAAAGGCAGTCTGAGGTGCACTGGTGGCGATGAAAAGCACGAAAGTTGGTAACTTGTATGTGTTATCACATACAGTTACAGGCAGTGCAGCGATGTCTACAGACAGTTGCTCAGCAGATACAAAGTTGTGGCATATGCGACTAGGGCATAGGAGCCAGAGGGGACTTGAGGTGTTGAGCAAGAAAGGCTTACTTGGAAAGAGTAAGGTTGAGAAGATGGACTTCTATGAGCATTGTGTGTTTGGAAAACAATGCAGAGTTAAGTTCAACCAGGCAGTTCACCGCACCAGAGGTACTCTGGATTACATCCATTCAGATGTGTGGGGTTCTTCCACCGTTCCCTCACTTGGTCGATCGAGGTAGTTTGTTTCCTTTATTGATGACTTTTCTAGCATGGTCTGGGTGAAAATGTTGAGAAGTAAAGATGAAGTGTTTGAGGCCTTCAAGAAATGGAAGACAAAGATTGAGAAGCAAACCGGTAGAAGCATCAAGAGGTTGAGAACTGATAATGGTGGTGAGTATACAAGTAAAGCTTTCTCCAAGTTTTGTGAAGATGAAGGCATTGAGAGACACTTCACTGTTAAGGAAACACCACAACATAATGGACTAGCAGAGAGGATGAATCGCACTCTACTGGAGAGAGCGCGGTGTATGTTATCCAATGCTGGTTTGGGTAAAGAATTTTGGGCAGAGGCGGTGAATACGGCTTGTTTCCTCGTGAACAGATCACCATCGACAGTTATTGATTGTCAGACTCCGCTTGAGGTATGGTCTGGTAATGCTACTGATTACAGTGCTTTGAGAGTGTTTGGATGTCTTGCTTACTTTCATATTAGAGAAAGTAAGATTGATCTAAGAGCTCGGAAAGCCATATTTCTTGGTTATGCAGATGGAGTGCAAGGATACAAGTTATGGTGTCTTGATTTGCATAAGATCGTGATCAGTAGGGATGTGGCATTTGATGAGTCTGCTTTGATGTCCAATAAGCAGATAGATTCTCAAGAGGAGGATAAAGGTGATTCTGTGGAGGTGGAGTTCAACACTCCAGAAAATACAAAAAAGAGTAATGTGGAGGAGACAACAGGTGGAGCCAGTGAGCACCAACAGCAAGAGCAGCAACAGTCCTTAGCTAGTGGCAGAGCTAAAAGGACAATTAAAGCACCAGTTCGCTATGGGTTCGAAGACATGGTGGCATATGCATTGACTGCATACGGAGATGATCCTTCTACTTTCAGGGAAGCAATGAGTGACAGTTATTTTGAAAGATGGAAAGAAGCCATGGAGGATGAGATGGACTCATTGATAAAGAACCAGACTTGGGAACTTGTAAAGTTACCAAAGGGTCAGTGGGCAATTGGGTACAAGTGGGTGTATTCCAAGAAAGATAGTCATCCAAGTTTTGACAGTGTTAGATACAAAGCAAGATTGGTTGCCAAAGGGTATGCTCAGAGAGAAGGCGTGGATTACAACGAGGTATTTTCTCCTGTTGTGAAACATACTTCTATTAGAGTATTGTTGGCATTGGTTGCATTGGTTGCATTGTTTGATTTAGAGTTAGAGCAACTAGATGTCAAGATAGTTTTCTTGCATGGAGACTTGGATGAGACGATCTACATGAAGCAACGCGAAGGTTTTGAGGTTGCTGGTAAGACTGATCATGTGTGTAAACTGAAGAGTCCTTATATGGGCTTAAGCAGTCACCCAGACTGTGGTATAAGAAGTTTGACAAGTTATGATCAGGCAGGGATACACTAGGAGTAAGTATGACAGTTGTGTCTACTTTCTGAAGCTTTCTGATGGCTCTTACATTTACTTACTCTTGTATGTTGATGACATGCTAATTGCTGCTAAGAGCATGGATAAGATCAACATGTTAAAATCTCAACTGAGCAAGGAGTTTGAGATGAAAGATTTGGGTGCAACTAAGAAGATTCTTGGTATGGAGATACATAGAGAAAGGAGAAAATGCAAGTTATATTTGTCACAAAGGAAGTACTTAGAGAAAGTGCTTTCAAGGTTTGAAATGGAGAACTCTAAGCCTGTGAGTACTCCATTGGCAGCTCATTTTCGACTTTCTACAGATATGTCTCCGAGCACCGATAAAGAACGTGAGTACATGAGTCATGTTCCATATGCTAGTGCAATGGGCAGCTTAATGTATGCTATGGTGTGCACTAGGCAAGATATTTCGCATGCAGTGAGTGTTGTTAGCAGGTATATGGCAAATCCTGGAAAACAACATTGGCATGCAGTGAAATGGTTGTTGCGGTATCTTCGAGGTACATTGGATGTAGGATTGATTTTTCAATAGGACAGTGGTACAGGTTCACTTGTCAGTGGTTATGTGGATTCTGATTATGTTGATGATTTTGACAAGCGGCGTTCGACAATTGATTACGTGTTTACTTTGGCACATGGTCCTATTAGTTGGAAGTGTATGTTGCAGACTACAGTTGCTTTATCTACTACAGAGGCAGTGTATATGGCATTGACAGAGGCAGTGAAGGAGGCTTTGTGGCTCTGTGGATTGATTGGTGACTTGGGGATTACCCTGGAGAGTTTACCAGTTCATTGCGACAGTCAGAGTGCCATTCACTTGGCTAAGAATCAAGTGCATCATGCCAGGACCAAGCATATCGATGTTCGCTTCCATTTTGTCCGCGAGATTATCGAAGAGGGTGAGATTTCTTTGTAGAAGATCGGTACCAAAGATAATCCTGCAGATACGAAGACAGTTCCAACGGTCAAGTTTGAGCATTGCTTGAACTTGATCAATATCCTACAGTGTTGAGCGCCTCGAGAGGCGCAGATGGAGATGTTGATTTTTTGTAATTGGTAAGTGGCTTGTAATGGCCTCGCCAAGGTGGAGATTGTTGTAATTATGGCTCGGGCCCACATGTGGAACCCAAAGTGGGTGGAAGGCCATGTGCTTTCACATGGTCTTCACATGGGCAAGTGGGACCCAAGGTGGTTCGAAGACCATGTGCCTTCACATGGTCTTCACATGGCCTTCACATGGTTGTCACATGGGCACAACCATGTGGAGAGACCATTTGTCTATAAATTGGTCTCTCATCTCCTTCATTCTTGTATCCAAAATTAAGCTCTCTTTGGTGTAGAGAAAAACTCTCTTTGAAGCAAAAGGCAGAGAGAGGGTGTAAAAGCAAAGAGAGGTTGGAGAGCTTGTAGAGAGAGTGTTGTACTGATTTTCTCCCAATAGTGAAATCTTCATCTCCCGTGGACGTAAGCAGATTTTGCCGAACCAGGTAAATCCTTGTGCGTTCCTCTTTTCTTGTTTTAAATTTCTTCTTGATTATTTGTTTTGCATCCTTGTGTATGCGTGTTTGTGTGCATTCCGCTGCGAGAATCTCAACACATAGATGTCCAAATATATCAACTACAATGGGATTTCAGCTCTCACAGCTTTTTCAAAATGGTTTTCCAATTGTTTTTACTACTAAAAAACGTGTACATACAAAGCAAGTCTATTTTTGCAAGTTGGCCTAAAAGACCTTCTCTAACAAGTCTATTCATTCCACCTTATAACTTGTGTTTATTAGTATTGACTTAATGATAAATGGTCACAATATTATGAAGTGTTGATAAGTGCTAGCTTTTATTGGACTTCGATAAATATATGTTTAGATACAATGAGATCTACAACAAAAACATTACCATTGAGTTAAACAAGGGCGAGAAACTCAATGATGATAGCTTCCACATCTTGTATCTTAAGGTGCAATACATACTCGAAGAACAGGAAGTCCTCAAAACATTGGATCACATTATGACGAAGCCTGAGAATGACACAACAGCTAAATACAAGAGAGACCATGAGGCTTTCCATGTCTAGATAAGGAAAAACATCTCTCACATCACATTGTTGAGTTGTGTACAAGATGATCTAATGTGAGAATTCAGAAATATGAGATGGCCCAGGAAACGTGGAATGTTGTAAATCCAAATTTGGGATGACATCAACTAGAAGATTGAGACAATTAGCGATCAAATTTAACACTTGTGTCAAAAGACAACATCATTCAATGAAACATCTACGGTAGATGTCTAATATCATTCGTGATCTAAACTCAACTAGACGTGTTCTAATTGATGAACAACAAATCAAGGCAGTCATCCATTCTCTTCCTCAAAATTGAGAACACATGATGGTCAAAATGACCCATAATGAGAACATTAAGACTTTTAATGATGTTTTTGATAGTTATTCATATCGTTAGGATTGCATAGATTGTAATTTGATTGTTGTCACTTCATCTTGCATTTACTCGTAGTCATAGTACTAAAAATTATTGGGTTCATATCTTATTATCTTTGTGCTTAATTAATACTAGCATCAACATTTAAGTATGTTAGCAAGCTTTGATTGGCTTACTCGCACAAGGAATCAACTTTGGTGTTTGTGAAAGTGAGCAAAATAAGACAATTTTGCTTAAAAAAAAATTTGGATTGGAGTACAAATAGCTAATTGATATATTTGCTGCGTTGATTGAGGTCAAGATGACGTCACATAGAAATGACCAATAATGAAAACCCCATTTTATCCATTACACTTGTATTTGATAACCAGATGCAAGATCTTGTACATGACATCTTAGAATGGTAAGCCATAAAAACTAGGATTAAATGGAGACTAGATAAGATTCGGATAGTGTTTGACTATAAGCATACACTCTTAAAAAAAATTAGAAAAATAAAATAAAAATAAAAATAAAATAAAGAGCTTATCCACTATAACATGTGATAAATATTATGCGTCCTATGCGACCGCTTAGGATGCTAGTGAATAAAAGAATCCCTAGTTCCTCACAATGTGAGTCCTACAAAAAAGTTCTTTTGCAAGACTTCTCTTATAACGTTATCATTTCAAACTGCACTATTATTGTAAACGATTAATGTTAACTAACTTGGTAAAATTACCTGCAATCATGTGTAGTTCGGCCCGAAAGAACATACTAGGAAAATCATTGATTCTAAGCTAAATAGTTGTGGGCAAAGGAAGATCATTTAAAATCACATCTCTAATATATATTCTTGATCGGGACCATTTCTGTTGCATCACTTGAATAGAGACACTTGGACAAATGTGACTACATGGGTCTAGGGTATCTTGAGACACTAATTTTCATGAGTTGATGTCTTTATGTTGACTCTTGTGAGTTACCAGTGTAGAGCTCATTTGCAAATAGTCTCATAGTTACGCGGCTCATTTGCAAATAAATTGAATCTATCACAGGTTAAGAGATTTGTTTGTTTGTATCATACACACTCTATGTGCGAGTGGGAGAAGAATTAAAAGTGGAAGATGCTTAATAAGTGGATCCAATCGAGGCACCCATGCATGCGTCCAACCCAATAATAAAACTGTACACAACATGTGTGAGTGGGAGACTTTGGTTTTGATCCTCCTACATGAGGGGTGGTTACAAACCATCGCCAATACACAAGTATCTAATGTGATTAGATAGAGTTCAAATCTCTTTGGAATTCTATTCCATATCTATTAGCATCAAACTTAACTCTCTAATCCCCCTTATCTCTTCCCATTGCACAAGTATATAAGGAAGGTTCACCAAACCTTCAAAAAATGGTCATTGGAACCATTAGCTCTCAAATCCCTAGGTAGTGAGCGTAGGTTCTTGGATTGCGGAAAATCATTGTCATGCTAGGATTCATGGTACGAGACATACAAGTAGGAGTGCCAATGGTTCGGTTTGGGTCGGTTCATGTTAAAACCGAACCCAAACCAATAGTCATCTAGTTCGTATTTTGTTAACCTAAACCGAATCAATCAACCTAAGCAAATTGAACTGCACAAAACATAATTGGTTGGTTAGGTTAGGGTTTATTAGTCTAAGACTTTAAATTATAATTTATTAAATAATTGAATTACTTAACTATATAATTGTGTATTATGTATATCTAACAAAGTATTAAAAAAAATTATTATATCAAATAATAATGTAAATATTTATGAAATTATATACACTATAAGAAAGCCTTAAATATCAAAAATAAAAATATAAACACTTTCACCTTTGAAGTCGATTCAGTTTGGGTTAGATTGGTTTTGAAAGTCTCAAACCGTAAACCGAACTGATCCAAACCAATCGGGTTATACTTTTTTCAAACGTAAACCAAATGAAACTCATTCAGAATCGAACCGAACCAAACCAATTGTAGGGGTTCGGTTCAGTTTCATAGTTTAAACCAAGCCATTGACACCCCTATTGTGAAGTCTCAATTCGCCGAACAAAAGATACACACACCAATCCTAGTATAACTTTCACAACTTGTGAATTCAATTTCATATTTGTTTACAATTATAATCTTTCAAATCAAATGTTTAAGAATTTCAAGATTAGAATTTAAAAGATATCTACAAAAACAAGCCTCTCTAAAGAACAAAGACCTGAAGCACAAAGTCCCTCTTGAAAGGTCAAGTCAAATTCAAACTATTGGATCATGTGGGGTTTAGGGAAGTGCCTTCAAGAAAAGAGACTAGGAGAATAAGAAAAGCATATATGACTCACGCATGCATTTGAGTGCGCCTTGCAACTAAGCCAAAGCATGTGCCTGGGTGCCTACTAGGTGACCAGGTTTATGTTCTACATCAAGTCACGCATCTCAATGCAACTCAAAATTCATAAGGCATCAAGGCAATTCCTAAGCGATCTACCTTGTCTAGGAAAGGTGATGCCTGGACATTGACTAGATGATAAAAATTAAATACAACACATAATTTAGACATATAATATTTTGCATATGATATCAAGTATTTAAGGTTTTGAAATATACATCATTAAAAAGTTCTTTAAATTTGTGATATTGCTACACTTAGAACATTAAGAAATAGCTATACCATCACAAAAGTCTCAGTTTTTGCAAGTTGAAGAATATTTAAAAAAAAAAAAAAAAAGGAAACACATGTTGATTTTCTTATTATAAAAAATATTTTAGGCCTTGATTTGTACATTAGAAATAATAATAAAAAAAAATTAAATGCATGCAAAATGGAAGCAAAGAGTTTGAGATATTCTCTTTTATAATTCTTTAAATTGTTTGCGGAAACTATTGTGAAAAGCTAAAAACTTTAATAACTATAAAGAAGCACATTGCCTGCCAAGAGAGCCACCTTGACAATTTGAGGTAAAAATGTCTAGGCATTGGTCTAAGCTACACCTTGACAACTATGGCATATTGCCACTTGTTGACCCTATACTATTTGATTGAGATCCTATAAGTGACTACATTTTTGGGGGACATTTGCAATATGGTAAGTATAGTTTCAAAAAAGGCTAGCAATCTTGAAGCCAATTCCTAACTCATGATTGGGAAATAATATAACAATACCAAAATAATAATCATAACAAGAACAAAAACACTTACAGCTGCCCAAGATTTGATAGGTCAAGATCGGGAGCAAGTTCTTGAACAATATCACTTGGAGGTTGGCCGCATTCTTGCATTTTCTGCATGAGTTCAACAATTTTGGAGAAGTTATTAGGATCACTTTCATAAACTTTGTTTAGTTCTTTTATGAGATTGTATTGGTGGTTGTAACGATCATATTCTTCTTTGCTCAATCCTGATTTGTGTTCCTCCAACCATTTGGGATATCTTTCTCCAATCTCTTTCATGGGTTCATGAAGAATCTCCTTAGACAAAAGCTGTTGCATCATAGTTTCCACAATGGAGTCCATGTCCTAGGCAAAAGAAAGAAATAAATTAATTCTAAACAACAAAGACAGTTCCAAAATCCAATCAAAAAGAGAAAGAAAGTTTCCAAAAGTTCAACAAAAAGAAATAATCATGCAAGAACACATGAGAAACAAAAAGATAAGAAAAACAGGCTTGACATTACTGGGAAAAAAAGGCAAAAAAGAAAAATAAATAAATAAAAAATAACGAGAGTACAAGAAAGAATATCAGAATAATTGTAGAATGACTACAGCATTCTGACATACCAATTTACAGATAACAGTACTAGAAATGATGGCACCACTCTTCATTTCCTACTGTTCCAGACAAAGACAAGAAGAAAGTTTAGCAAAAGCTGAGACAAAGATTTTTGGATTTGTAAAATTTGGTGTTGCCCTCTCTCATATATAACCATCTGCAACCCCCCCACACACACACACACAAACAAACAAAAAAACAGAAGTTCAACAATACACCTTTTGACAATGCTCCTTTCCTATTAGTTCCATATGGTAACATATATGTCAAAAACTACTTCGCATTGCCCTAACATTAGCTGTGTGTCTTCATCCAAAGGCACTTAACTCCTTTTTATAATAATTATAGTTAAGACAGTGTCCCTGATTTCCATACTTACAACATTTTTTTACAGCAAGAAAATTTTCAATTGATTTATACTCTTACATCTAGTGATGCTTCAAGAGATATTTCACAAACACGGTCATATTTGTGGATTGGACCCAGCAAGGAAGCATAAGATGTTTATGCCGCAGAATCATGCATGTGCAATGTTAAAGTTGAAGTAAGTTAATGATGTCGTCACAAGATAACATGGAGCATTCAGCTTAAAATTGAACTTGCTAATTAAGTCATTAGAAACAAATAAATTGACTTGATGCAATAGTAGTACAAATACATAGATGGGGAAAAAGAATAATAAAAGAGCTAACATAATAGTTTTGATTAATCTCTTTCCGTCTGTGGAGCATTTTCAAACAATGAGGCTCATACTGTCTCACAAAGGCCAATCATCTCAAGTTGTTATGGACAAATACAGTCTAGTATTGTGAGAGCCCATTTCAAATCTACGAATTCAATGATTTGTATTTCAATTTAGAGGAGCGAAATTCAATTCTTTACCTTGAAGCTCAACCCTTCTACATCCCATATTATATCCTTGAAAATAATAATTTCTTACAATTCAAATGATTTCATTAAAATAAAAAATAAAAAATAAAAAAGAAGAAGAAGAGTATGTGTCAAATATCAAACAATTCCAATTATCAAGTGTCGACCTCAACATTTAGTTTTCATCATTTATAATTTACTATGGCAACTAAAAAAATATAAAGCTAATGATTGGACTTTAGGGCATGATTTGTGACCAATTACCATTTGGGAAAAATAGAAATTTTAGAATGAATTAATCCTTCGTAAGAATAGAACTCTTGGCAAGAAAACCATCACTAGAAATCAATATTCATGTCCTAGTGAAAGGCAATAGAGTAGAGATGAACAATCATGATGTATTAGTTTTTGTTGTTAATTTGAAAACATTTAGGTAACAGTTTTTAAAATGAATAGAAGTATAATATCAATTGTGAAGCGGTCATCTCACAAGTTTTCTGTGCTATGAAAATGCAAACCAAGTCATCCCACAGAAAGCATAATCAAGAAGAGATGATAATGTCTCTCCAATCATGCTTCAAGTGGTTCCCGGTAATGTAAGTGAGAGTTCCATCAAATAGAGGCTGACGTCAAACTTTCTTTTTTGAAGAAAACTAGAATAGATACAAATATTGATAAAAAGGAAGAGATACAAACACTAAAGGCCGGCTTCAGAATAACTCGTCCAATAGATTTCAAAAAAGACCTTTTCAATTTCTAGGAAGCCCTAGAAGTTTGACCAGAACCTATTCTATTCAAAGTTTTATTCCTGGTATCCCAATATACTTTTCCTCAACTTAATATTTGCATGCCAAAAATGTTCTACCACAAAATATTGTAAATTAAACTGTCTTTATTTTACTCAATTTTTTATATATATTTTACTATTGTACACTTACCCATTTCTGAACATTAACTCACCTTCCTAAGTTCGTTAGTATGTTATCCTCTTTGATTTAACATTTTTTTTATTTAATTCTTAAATTAATCCCATCCGGTTTACAAGCATACAGTAGATATGTTTCTATAATGCTCATGAGACTTATAATTATCAATTCAAGCCCCAAAAAGATTTGTATAGTTTCCAAGCAGGTCAAATTCTTATTTAAGATTCTAACAACTATGTTCTTAAATTAATCTCATCCGGTTTACAAGCATACAATAGATTTGTTTGTCTAATGCACATGAGACTTAAATTATCAATTCAAGCCCCAGCAAGATTTGTATAGTTTCCAACTTTCCAAGCATTTCAAATTCTTATTTAAGATTCTGACAACTAAGATGCATACAGTAGATCAACTTTTAGTTTCATTATCCATATTCCAAGGACCATCTCCACATTATTTCAAATATCTTATATTGCAAAAAGAAATTAGTATGTAGATCCTATTTTATTGATAATAACAACCGAAAATTGCAAGATGTTACCACAAATAATTGTCAATACAAAAGAGGGAAATATAATTAAAGTGAATCATCTATGAAGTATGAGATATGAATATCTCTATCATATCATGCATATACAAATAAGTTATATTAAAGTATCAAGGTACCACAAAAGAGTTCCTCCTTGCATTCTTGATATCCTTTAGTCCCAATAACAAAATTCAACCAACTTGTCCATTCCCCTTTATTTTTTATTTTTTTAATTTGATTTGTGCATATGTGTGTCTAGTGTGTCTTTTCTAACAACCTTTCTTGAAAGAGAGAAGAGGGATAACATACACAAAGACACAAAACAAGTCAACCCAACTTCTCATGCACTAGAAACCACTCCCCCCCCCCCCCCCCCCCCCCATGTCAAGTAAGGACTCATGAAATGTCACCAAATCCTTGAAAAGTTGGACTGCATGAAGATCAAAGCAATCACATAACCATCATGGAAAAGGTCCCTCCTCCATACCATCAAATGCTTTATAGCCCATTGAAATAAATTTGGTGTAACTTGAGTCATATATTCATATGATTTAAGTCAAGTTGTATCAAAAACGTTTTACTTTTGCAGTTAAATTGCAAAACCAAATATATGCAAATATAAAAATATGCCACTTGGTGTCAAGTCATACGATTCAACTTGAACCACACAGGATCAATTTCCTCAATTCTCTATGTCACCCAACCCTATCCAACTCAACTAACCTCACCACGGTTCATCCAAATAATAAAAGTTAGTTGAAATATAACTATTTGGAGGGCAATCATAATGGAAGGGTGTTTAGAATGAAACACCCCTGGCAAAGACCCATTAGATGTTAAAATCTGTATTGAAGTGGCAAAGGGGATTTCAGATCAGACTTTAAAGGCAGTTGATTGGTGATGTGACCAAACTTCCTCACCATTTCTTCTAACTGTCGTAAACAAAGGATAAAAAGGCTCTTTAGAATGGATAACTAACAAGATGTTTCATATGAGTACTCATATGACCATGTTTATAAAGGTCACTAGTTTTTCACAAACTCGTATAAATAAAATAAAATAAAAAAATAAACTCCATAAGCAAGGCTCATTGATTAAAATGAGTCAAAGTCCACATGATCGTCGTTCTTGTAGTGGACAATCCATAATTAGGAAAAGACCACTCCGTTAATATATGGCAGGGTAAGATGTTAAGAATGAGATCAAGTTTTTAAATTTTCAGGTAACAAAATATAACCTTACGATATAATTTTCAGCAATCATAGACTATTCTTTCCCAAGGTAGGAACTAAAATTGAATTCACTTCCAACTGTTGGGAATGAGAGGGCACTCTCAAATGACAATCATATCAAATGAAAAGGCTAAGACCAACCGTGGGTTGGTCTGCTGGCACCTGGAGTGGACCCCGAGGCAGGTTGAGGGACCTAGTCATGGGTTCAAGCCCTGCCTCGGCCAAATCCTGGGTGGGAGAGGCGCCTATAAACTCTTACAGAACCTCAAACTCCGGGAGGACTAGTCTCGACCCGAAGGGTAAGAGGACACCTCCAAGGGGGCCGGAAAATCGGTAACCAAAAAAAAAAAGAAAGGCTAAGAGAAATTTTCACGAATGCACCTTGCATTTATCGGTGTCTTATACCTACAACTTAGCCACTTTTGAATTGACTAACACATAAACCAAGATTGCAACCTTGCCCAAAAATTTTAAGCAGAATTTCATGCCCAAACCAATGATGTTTGGAAGAAATCAGGATAGTTTTTAACAAACCCCATTACACAATCTCTACCTAATAGCTCGAGATTAACTCAGAATGATAAGCACACAAACAAAAAAGAAAACACACACGCAGAGAACAAAAACCAAGAATTCAAAATTCAAAGATACCTGAGACCCAGCAAGTTCCTCAAACTGCTTGGCCCAATCCTCAATCATCCCATCGTTCCCCAACTCATCATCATCTCCACCCGATTTCCCTCTCCCTGCAGTCGTAGTCGTCGATTCCAACCCTCGAACCGCCTCCTTGGTCTGCTCCCTCAGCTTCTCTAAAGCCTCCGAAACATGACTTTCCTTCATAACCTGCTGCTTCCCTTTCTTCTTACTCCGCAAATCCGGCAATCCACCGCCCAATCCTTGTACCCCAGAAGGCAAAGCAGAAGAAGATGTTTTCTCTTTCTCCTCTCCACCTTCTTCATTCCTAATAATAAACCCAGAATCTTAAGGCCCCCGTTTGGTATACAATTCAAAAACTTTTTTTTTTGACAAAGATTCCATCAAAACATGTTTGATCAGATTTTCGTAAAAATGTTTTTTTTTATTATTAAACTTTAAAACTTGTGAAGAAAACAAGGAGACAACATGGTTTTTAAGAACTGTTTCTAAATGTTGAGCCAAAGAGGCCCTAAATCAAATAGAAATATCTGAAATTGGGCAAAAAGCAGTAATCACACACCTCTTTACAGAAGAAGAAGAAGAAGTGAGATTGAGATTGAGATTGTTGAAATCGTCCAAAGCGCCTGAACCAAAGAATTCAAAGAAAAACAAAACAAGAATATGAGTTTTGATAATAAAAGATAGAAAGGAAGAATCGAAGAGAAATGGTGTTTTAGTTTCGATTACTATCGAGAAGTTCGTCCAAATCGTCGGGCTGATTAGCCATTGATGACCTAAAAATTCAAGTATCTCTGACTCTGTCTTTTCACTCTTGAGCTCTGTTTCGAGAGAACTTTGATTTCTTCACGATAAGGGAAGAGAATACAGCTTTTATTTATTTGATAATAAGTTAAGTGCTGGCGTAATTTAGTTTAATTTCTGCGTACAGTAACGAACAAGTCCTGCGCGGTCTAATGCTTCTTGTTCTTGAAACTGTCTTTTGACGTTTTGATGATTTTTTAAAAAAAACTATATATACTGCAAGTAATTTTTATTAAGAAATAATTAAAATAAAATAATTTTTTTATTAAAAAAGAATTATATATTTTTATTTTTTAATATAATCAAAATGACTACAATCATTATCGACGAAGACAATTAAAAATAAAAGTTAGGCTGAGTTTGGTTTACGTTCAAATATTTTTTTTCATTTTCAGAAAAAACTACTTATTATTTTAACAAAAGGTGAGAAATTATTTTTAAAATCTTTTAAATTAAATAAGTTTTTAATATTTTTAAATTTTTGGATACAGAAAACTCTACCAGGATTACAAACTAAACAGGGTCTTCAAATTTTTTAATAATACTTTAGGTAAAAAAAGGTTTCGCCGATAACTATTTGAGTATTCTCATTATAATAATATAGATAGAAAGACGAAGCTATACCAAAACAATGGCGGCAAACTTTCTTCATATTTTTATTATTTTATTTTTAAAAATTAATATCAAGATTTTTTATGGTTTTTTTTTTATTCATGAGCTTAGAGGCCTTTTGTTATGGTTTTTTTTTTTTTTATTCATGGCGGCAAACAAGTAAAACAATGGCCTCTAAGCTCATGAATAAAAAACAAGTAAAAAAAAAAATCATAACAAAGGGCCTCTAAGCTCATCTATTCTACTTGTTTTTTATTCATGAGCTTAGAGGCCCTTTGTTATGATTTTTTTTAATTATAATTATATATTCCCGATCCACGTATTACATTTAATAAATATAGGAGTTTGACTACTTGAAGCATAGCATCAAGTTCTTTGACAAGTAGAAATAAAAGAAAACGAATTGCTATAAAATAAAGGTAAAATTCGAAATGTAAATATCCCTCTACTTCTGTAGTGAGAGCTAAATGGACTTTTAAATTACAAATAATTATCTCTTATATCTTTTTGTGACGGAGGAAACAAGTACTTATGTGTTAATAGGAAAAACAAAGCAAGTATAAAGTACAACGAGCCAAGTGAAGCACCGCAAAAGAGAACCAAAAGAAGTTATATACAATCTCATTTGAGGTTATCCCCCATATAAGAAACAAGCACCCCAATCCCTATACCAATCACTCCCTCGAAAAGTCACCTGCCTACTTAGAAGCCCCCACCCAAGTGGCAGCCAATAGCAAAATGTCTTCCCACAAACCCACATCATCATTCGATTTATTTTAAAAAATTCTTTTATTCTTCTCAAGTCAAACGCCCCATAATATGGCGAGAGATATGATTCGCCCAATCGCCACCAATCTCTAATTATGTCTATCCGTCTGGGATGCAAAATAGTCCACATATGAACTGGGAACAACAAAGTTATCATCGCAGCATATGAACCACTTTGTCAAATGCTTCTCATCCACACACAATGCACAAACAGATGATCCAAAGACTCACCCGAGTTAAAACAAAAGAGACAACAGTAAGGGGATAAGTAAGAGATCGAGTATCTCCTTTGTAACATATCTACGATATTTTGTTTCTTGTTTACTAAGGTCCATCCAAAGAATTTTACTTTGAATGGCACTTGAGCATTCCAAATGTGAGGCATCAAAGGCGCAAAAAAGTGTGGAAGGCCATCAATTAAAAATTCCATTAGAGATTGACATCAAAAGGATATGCTGGAAGATAAGAACCAACGGAAATGGTCATCTTGATGAGACAAAGAAGGAAAATGAAGCACAAAAAGAATCTCCAAGAGTTGGTCAAGAGTTCTAGAGGTGGGTAATCTACTTAAGTGTAAGTCCCAAGAAGAAGTTTGTTGGGCTCCTCCAGCCTCATTTGATTTAAATGATGCAATAGGTGAGAAGTGAAGAGAGGCTAGTTGATAAAGGCGAGGGAATCTTTGTTTGAATGCAACCTCACCACACCAAGCATCTTCCCATAAACGAAAAGTCAAATTGTTACCTACACAAGGTGATATATGAGATTGGAACAAAGGAAATAGGGATGAAATGAATTTCCAAAGACTTTTGAAGGTTATGTTATAAGAGGATCCATTAATCCATACCGGTTGTTCACCCCCATGAATGTTGATGATAACACGAGCCCACAAAGAAAACCGATCATGGAGAATTTGCCACAACCACTTTGAGACCAGTGCCACATTCCTCAACTCCACATTACCTATCCCAAGCCCACCTCTATGAAATGAAACCTGCCTCCAATTCACCAAATGACAATTTTGTTCCTGATATGCTCCTTTCCACAAGAAGGAACGCATCATCTTTTCTATATCCTTAACAACTCTCGTGGGGATTTTAATCATTGACAGGAAGTAAGTTGGCAGTGCGAACAAAACTGATCTAATAATGGTCAATCTTCCTCCTTTTGATAAGCTAGAGCGTTTCCACCCATTCAGCCTTCTTGAAATTTTTGCCATCACAGGGATCCAAAAGCACTTTGCTAATGGATTACTTCCCAACGGCAGATCGGGGTAGGTGAGAGGCCATCCACTAACCGAACAACTAAGCATGTCTGCCGCCCTAGTGAGCACATCACCATCTATGTGGATTCCCGCTATCTGACATTTCCCCATATTAATATTCATCCCAAACATCCAACGGAACAATTGAAGGATGCTAGTTGCTGTCGAGATTAACCCTTATTCCCATGCAAGAACAAAAGAGTATCATCCACATACTGCAAATGTGAAATCTCCATTGAATCCTTTCCTACCTTAAAACCCCTAATCACCTCGGTGTCCACTGCTCTAACCATCATTCTGCTCAATACATCTGCCGCTAAGATGAAAAAGAAAAGGTGAAAGTGGGTCACCCTGTCATTGTCCCCTTTTTGCTAAGAACTTGCCCCTCAACTTACCATTCACCATTATCGAGTATGTCACAGATCTAATGCAACCATTGATCCATTTCCTCCACCTATTCCCCATACCCTTCTTTGGCATAACGAAGTCAAGAAACTCGAAATCCACCAAGTCAAAGGCCTTTGTGAAGTCTGCCTTGAACACTACCCCCGAGATCCTCCTCTTTCTATAATCCTCCGCAACTTCATTTGCTATTAACACTGCATCCAAAATCTATCAACCCTGTATGAAGGCAGATTGTGACTCCCAAATCGTCTTGTGTAGGACAACTCTCTACCTATTCAAAAGAATTTTACCAATGATTGTGTACAAACTAGGAACAAGACTAATGAGCCTATAATCCAAAATCTTCCACGAATTTAGTTTTTTGGGAATGAGGCATATGAATAACAATAGTTTTCTCTTATATCAATTAACTTTATAACTAGAAATTAACTTACTAGCTATTTAGCGTCCCGAAAGGTTATATGTAACTTATTAAAAGCAGTGAGTAACAGTAATAAGAAAAAGTAAAAAACAGAAGGGTTTTTAAATGAAGTTATCAGTGTCTTCAAGCACTGGTCTGTTAGAGACAAAAGGGACATAGAAGTAGACAGTTGTTTTCTACAAAAGTACATGTATATCTGTAGATGTGAAATAACAAAAAATAATACTTGGGGCTTTAAAGATACAAGAACAAAGAGCAAAGACTTGAATTTCTTAGGATTCATTAGTCTATCTTGCAAGGCCATTAAAAGCATAACATCTTATTTTTCACTGTTCCCACAAGCTCCCTGATTTCCCTCAAAAAGATGTCATCAAGGTTTTACCTCCTTTCTTTAGACCTAGACCTCTCAGCTTTCTTCAAGAACCACCCTGAAAACAATTATCTGGAGTTCCTGTGTCCAATAAATAAACAAATGAACTGTACAATTATCACCATACATGTGTATCACATCCCTGAACCAGGAGTGGAGATTCAAATGAAAACCCAGTCACCAAAGTATGGAATTGGCAACTGTGTTTAACATCATATTAACCTTTCTTAGATCTCTATACACAACCAAATCCCATTGCTCACTGCTTGTGTCATCCATGGAGCGAGGGAGGATGAGAAGGATGAGAAGGATGAGCAGGGCACAACTATTCGGCATAAAAAAAAAAAACTGTGGCAGTCTTCAGTTAATCAGAGTTCCACCTCATGAAGATCATCGCTAAAGCTGCCTCCATTATTCATTATTGCTGGAGACATGGCTTGATAGTGATTAGGTATAAAAGATGATGGGGGCATCCCTAGTGCCTCACTTCTAGGATTTGTTTCGTTTGCCTTGGGACTAAACGAACCAACAACGGAGCCTCCACTCCATGATGCTGTTCTCCGTGAACGAGCAGAAAAGGAGCCATTGATTCCGTTGGTCGCAGAGGGTGAAATGTTGTTCATGCTTGGAAACCGTTGCATGGACGACGACGATGATGATGTTTGTGGTGGTTGTGGCGGAGATAAGATAAATGTATCATTTGACATGGATGTTGAAGGACCTTCATCAGTTGAAACAGATTCTTGTTTGCTTTGCCTTGTTGCATTTGTAATATCTTCACCTGAGGTTGCAGGGGCAGGGATGAAAAATTTTGCATTGGCACCAGCTCCAGCACCAAGACCAGGTTTTGCAGCTGGAACAGAAGGCGATTGGAACAAGTTTGTTGGAGTGCCGCCACCCTTGTTAAATGTGTCAACATACCTGCAGCCATTCCAAGTCATACAAGCATTAAAATTGGTGAATCTCTTAAATTCAAAGTACAAGTGGCTGGTTCTATCCCTGAGAATGCTAATGCAGAGGAGAAATTGGAATTTTGCACTGCATTATATGGTATAGATATATATAAACAAGAATATGCAGGAGCATGACCATGAATTTCTTTTTTGTTGTTATAGGAAGTTAGTAAGGTTAAGTTTGTCTTCTAAAATACAATTTAGCAAGTCCACAAAACAGGATTATGAAGGTCCGACTCCACCTGAAGATTCATAACAGAGTGCTAAGCTGCCATTAGTATGTTACTATTATAGACGATAATGTCACCAACTCAATTCTTTGAAATCCATAAATGGAGCTACTATCAAAAGCAATGAAGTGCAAAAAACATGAGAAGTAAATAATGTCTCTACCTTGACCGGACACCCATCCTTCCACGAGCTGAAAATTGATTTGAGCTGGGTGGAATGGGAGGCATTCCACCTCCAGAACTGTGTTCTGATGTAATTGGAGATTTGATTTCAGGCCAACCATTATTGGCAGGCAAACTTTCACTCTTAGATTCATCTTTTATGTTCCCATTCTGGAATGATGCAGTAGTTGGCGGTGGTGGTAGGGCAGTCTCTTCTGCAGGAGGTTCAACCCCTTCCTCTACCCATCTTTTGAGCTTTTCGTCATAATAGAATTTGTTCTTCTCACCCAACTTAGCCTTTCATATAGCACATACAAAACAAGGTTAGGGAAAAGCAAAAGAACAAAAGGAGCATGCTCAGCACACAAGGCTCCCATCATTGCAGGGTCTGGTTAAGTAATTATGCCCCCCCCCCCCCCCCCCCCCCCCCCCCCTTCATGGCTCTCAAATGTACACTTTGCTGAGAAGTTTTTTCCCAATTTGAACCTACTTCCGCATCAAACAAGGGGGAGCAACCTTGCCATTGTACCAAGGCACCCTACCAGCAAAATAACATAATTGATCTTGAAAGACATAGACATCACAGCAGCATATAACAAGGAAAATACCTGACAATCAGGACGAGATCTAGATACCCATCCCATGGTCTTTTGGAGAAGATTCGAACCAAAACGGCCAAAGCGAGATCCCCCACCTGGACCCAGTGATTTGTTCTGTGCATCAGAAGAGGTAGCTTCATTTGATGGATTGACTTGATCCTGTATGAAACAGTAGTAAATGAAATATTTGAAACAAAAGGTAAACCACCACAATCATGCACACAGAAATTCATATGTTTTTTCGACATGTAGGCTTGCAAAACATTCATAAACTCACTCAATATTGTAGAGAACAAAAGTGGGTATCATAGGTGTGATGAAGTTCAAAACTAATCAAACAGGGAAAGCAAGATCACATATTATTTTAAAAATTGCATTTAAGTACAGTTAAAATGAATAGATGGAAAGAAAATAGAGGAGTGAATTGTTATGATCAACATAAAATGGGTCAGTTCAGTAGCACATAAGCAACAGCCTTCCACAAGTATATGCATGATTGCATGCACCAACTACTACCTGTCCGTTCCCTGGTGATGGACATGAGAAATTATGATATTGCAAAAGACTTTTGTAGCACTAGCCTCGTGAGCAGGTTATTAAACCAAAATGTTTTTTTTTAGAAGAGTTGTTAAAACATGCCTCTTTGATTTCCTTTTATATGGGCAGTTGGGCACCACTCTTCTTCCTTCCCATCACCTTATCATATTTAACTTATAATAATCAATTGGTCATACCTATACTGCAATAAGATGAATATTGCAATACAATAAGAGGAATGTGAATGACTCGCTATTCACTTATCCTCAATCTTCAAAAAGTGCACAACCACACGATTTCACATATCTACCATCTTGTTAAATAGTTTGGAGCCGTCATTTGACCTTTCGAGTTTCACAATTTAAAATTAGACCAACCCATCTTTAAGGTCTTAACCTGACTGAACCTGGTCAGTTTTGGATCAGGTTGATCAAGCTTTTCATGTGGATGGGTTTCATGCAGACCACTCTGTTGATTAGGTAGTTACAACCCAAGGGTGGTGGACCCTTTCCCTCTCCCTCACATCGCTCAAGTTCTCATCGTCCAATATTAAAAATGTTCTACACTCTTTATCATCCTGAATCACTTTTTCAAAGGATGATCTCCATGAAAGTCTAGCATAGCATTTCTCTCTGAATAATAAAAATCATTTCTTGTCAAGGAGATCTATACCTGTATAGGGCTTCTACCAAAATCTGGTTCTGAAATGCTTCTGTTAGGCATAGTCAGTCTATTGCTAACACCCTTCCATTCACTTATTGGCTCCATTGATGCTGAAGAAGGCATGAGAAACTGTGTGGGCATAGCTGGTTGACTATTTCCTACTCTTGCAACCACCGGAGGACTATCTTGTTCAATACCTTGAGCTGATGGTGCAGGTGGAGGTGGAGGTCCAATCATACGGTGAATAGATCTATCGATAAAGGGAAGTAATTTACCCACCAGCTTTCCTGCGGCAAGGTTTGTGCTAAATCCACCCTGAAAGTGAAAGATTCACAAGGAATTAGTATAAGCAAGCAAACCAATAAATTCTTTTGGGAGTCCAAATCAGATATATGGGAATACCTGCTGGTGGGTTTTTATGCGATCCTCAAGCAACGACAATGATTGTTTCCATGCATCCACTTCAGGTATTCGTCCAGTTTTCAAAGACTTTAGTATTGCTTGACAATACCTAAAAGCAAACACTCAGTGCTAAGAAAATTGAAGCAGAGTATGAGAGTATCAGCTTATGAATCATTCACTTACTTCAATGAATCAGATAGTTTACCCACTTCAGCCAGCATGTGTGCGTAGATCAGCTTATATGGCTGAAATGGTAGCAGGATAGACTGAGAATTTCCAAGCACCTTCGAATATTCATATAATTCGGTTCTCTGCCAAGATATTTGTCGGTCAGTCAATTGCATTCTTCACAAAAATGTACACTACAACTATAATAACGTTGGTTATATTTACTCAATCTTCACAAAGACTCAATACAATCTACCGGTCACAAAATAGAAAACAAGACAACTAAAACCCCATCAAAAAAACACTGCAGCAAACCTTGACAGCAGTTGCAAAATTTGGCCTGGAAACAAAGAAGAAACAGATGGAAAACAGAGAAAAGGAAGATACAAGAATTCTGTACTGGTAATTTTAATAACTTATATATCCATTTGATTATTTTCCTTAGATTTTATCATAATGATCTAAATGTGCCGTCATATGGTCCAAAAGGAAAAGCCTTTACTTTCAGTAGGGTGTGCCATAAAAGTTAGGTAAAGGACTCAATCAAAGTCTCCACTCCCAACTCCATAAATCACAATACATGAAAAAAATAAAAAATGAAAAAGCAGACAAACAATACTTCATGATTAAAGATTAAGAATAAAGGCAAGCAAAGCTATAAATAATGTTACATGAGTGCCCAAAACTCTACATAACATCCCGGTTCTGCATGAGAAAATGGTCCATGTAAGTGTCTGGAAATCGACCTAAGCCTGAGGCAAATTACTCAACAGAGGTAATATTACTATTGTTATCATCCTGTCCAACTAATAATTTCACTTCTTATCCAAACAGATTAGGCAAAGTAAGGCCCGTTTTGTCTCCCCCTGATATTGCTACTACTCCTCGGTCAAAAATAAACTATGGTTGGTGAAAATCTTGACCCTACTTGTACAAGGACAAGCATAAGTGCAACGGAAAATGTCTCCAAGCAATCAATGACTTCCTGATTGATCCATGCAAGTTCTTAGTTCTTACCCCAAACAAACTCTAAAAGTAAGCTTTTTTTATAAGAAACTAGAAAAGATATATATTGATAAAGAGTGGGGGAGCAAAGGATGGGATCTTTGGAGAGTAAGAAGTTCTCCCATAAATACCCCCCAACACACACTAGAGAAGATTGCTCAAACCTCTCAACCAAACATTGATACTTATACCACTTAAACAACTTACAAACTGAAACCCAAGAAGTGGCTAAGAAAAAAAGAGCTATCCCACACCGAATAAGCTATATGGAACTCGTCCTGTCATCCATCAAAATCATTTTGTTTCTCTCTGTTGTGGAGAAGAGCAAAATCTGTGGGATTTATTTCCTTTAAGGATTTATTTCCTTTAAGGAAAGATGATAATTTTAGTAGTCGTTTTATTTTGCAGTTACTAAAATTGTAATTATAGTTATATGTGTGCATAGCCCTGTATGTCTATATATATGGTGTCCCTCCATTAAGACATCATCAAGAATAAGAAAATATTTCCTCTCTTCTCCCGTGGATGTAGGCCTTGGAGCCGAACCACGTTACATTTTTGTGTCTTTTATTAGTATTTAACACTCTCTTTCCAAATACTCCAAATTGTAGCAAAGATAATGATCGTCCAGTAATCCTTCCTTGAAGGGTTGGAAAACCCAATGTTGGAAAAGGAGAAAAGATCCATTGCTGAGCGGGCCAAACTTATATGCAAGGAAAGATGAAGTTCCTTTTATCCCAAATCCTATTTGCGAAGGAGCAGCTGATCAAAAAGTGAACACTTGATTCCTTTTCCTTTCTATAAAAGGATCACCAATTGGGGAAGAAAATGACTAAAGAATCTTCTTTAGAGCATCTCCACTATATCTAGCTTACCATGAGCAATAAGCCAACCCAAGATCCAAATTTTGTAAGGCACGTGAGCTTTCCAAATGAAGGTGTTGGTGAAAGCTAGGAGTAGTAGGCTAGTCAATCAGGTACGTGAAGAAAGAACTGTTTGAAAAGGTGCCAGACGGGTCAAGAGTCCAACCAAGTCTGTCGTCATTGCAAGAAAGATGCACTCTTTTTGGGATTGCAAGTACAGATTAAACCTCTGAGGCCTCCCTAGAAGTTAAGTTTCTTGGGAAGTGAAAAAATTAAAGAGATACTACTCAGTCTACTCCCACCCTTACACCTAACTACAAAGGAAAAACATGCTCATTGTGGGGAGAGGAAAGATGGTAAGTACTTCGACAGTAGGAAGCAAAGTCAACATTTCCACACCAAGGATCCTCCTAGAATCAAATAAAGTGATCACTACCTACTACCTACTACCTACTACCTACTACCTAGTACCTAGTTTTAGACTTTTGTGAGTGGAGAAGTTGTGGTAAATGGAATGGATGAACGCGACCAAGGACTCCTCTAAGTTGACCCAGGTGCCAAAACTGCATCCTAATATTGCCCTGGAGCCAATGCCTGCTAGTAATGACCTTGACCCACAAAGAATTTCTTTCCTTAGGAAAACTCACAACCATTTCCCCAAAAGAGCTATGTTCCTAAGCCTGATGTTGCTAATAGCCAAACCTCCTTGTTCAATCCCCTTCAGCACTATATTCCAGGCTATCAAGTGGCGATATTTCCCTTCATAATCCCGTCTACCAAAAAGTCCTCATTTTCTTTTCAACCATATCAGCCACCCTTTTAGGAAATCTGAATAAAGACATTAAGTAGGAAGGACTCTTAGACTAGAAGGAAAAAAAAAAAAAAAAGCTTATGCATAGGCCTTGTTACAACTAGATACATTATCAATTTTATTCTCCAAACCATATGAGTCTACCAAAGCACGTTATAAAAATCTAATTGCTCTTTTTCTCTCAATTGTTTCAAACTCTAAGCTTGCTCTCTCCTAACTTATTCACATACTTGAGATTCAAAATGTATTTGGTAGATGCCAGACCATTCACCATTGCACCTCAAAAATCCAAACCTTGCCTTCCGAAGGTGGCACAAGTATCAAACTCAAAGATTGAATTTCCTAGAAGGAAAGAAGATATATTCAACTACTTAGTAACTTGACACAACGCAACCAAACACCACCAACATTCAGTAAATGAACAAAGAGTATTACAAGCACCAATACTTAAAAGAATCAAAATAAAAAACTGACCCAGCATTAAGGAAAAAATTTCCGACTTCTGCACAAAGTGATAAAACGGGAACAATAAGGAATCAGAAGAACCTGGATAGCATCAGGGCTAGCATATGTCCGTGGGAGTTTCCAGTGGTCAGCACCAATGAGACACAGCCTTGCAGTATCTGAAAATGACTCAAAGTTTGCCTCCGCAACCAAATAGCAAATGTGGGCAGCAGCAATCTGTACAAAAACTACAGGACTCAGGAAAATGCCATGATCAGGAGTAAAATCTTCCTCATTAGATAAAGAAAAATAATAAAGAAAGAGAAAGAGAGAGAGAGAGAGAGAGAGAGAGAGAAACGAATGAAACACAGACCTCGTCCCTCTCCTTCCATAGACAATCTCCAAGGTGAAGAATTACAAGCTCATCACCCTCTGTTCTGTTTGCAGTTATGATTGACAAGTTTTCTTCCCAATTATCTAGCATCACGTTGGCACCAAACTGTGAACCAATTACAAAGGCAGGAAAGGTCAGATGAACATTAGTAGAGCGCGCTCGCGCACATACACACATATGAATTATACAAAATTAATGTAGAATCCTCTCGCAATATCAGACAAGAAAAACTATATAATTTTAAAGACTTTTCATTTACAATTTTCAAAACATTTTTTACAGGTTAGACATTTTAAAACTAGCTATTACTTGTGACAACAAACTTCATTGTAAGGAGAATCGTCTTAATGAAGAAACAGCCCAAAACTCATCTAAGTTGGCTCCGTAGAGTCATATGACGATGAATCAGAAAGGACTGAGGGCAAGAGATTGAAAAAAGGAAAACCAATTCTCAGGGTTAAAACAACACTCAATGGGAGATACTTCAATAGAAGCATGTAGCACTTCTTTGATGTATGAGTAACTATACAATTACAAATTTGCACATGATAGAAAGCACATGTCAGCAATTACAGAAACCAAAGAGCAACATACTAAACTCAGCTTAATTCTCCAACCACATGGGTTCAATTATATGAATCCATTTCCTCCACTCCGCTCTATTAAAAACTAAGTTGGCAATTATATTACAAATAATAACTTCCTCTGATGCAAACAGTAACTATGCACTTATAATTTGCACATGATAGACACCATACATCAGCACACATGATAGAAATCAACTATAGTGGCAACTATAGAAACCAAATGAGCAATAACTCAATTCAACTTAACATAGCCTCTTCCCAACTACACGGGTTGGCTATATGAATCCACATCCTCCACTCCACTCTATCAAAAGCTAAGTCAATAATTGCATTACAAGTAATTATATTTTTTTAATGATCAAATCATCAATATACACAACCCTTTTCCCAAATGAGCAACATATACAAAGACAAAAAGAAAACTACAAGCAATGAAATTTAAGAAGGAACTCTTTCATTAGAGAATCGAGACTACTTGAGAAGACTGGTTCACCTGTGTATGCTGCATTGACATAGTTGCAGCACCAGGTAGAGCATTACCAATGGTGTTATCAGCAGAGAAAACTTCTGCTGGTTGCCCAGCAATTAGGAGGCACAATGTCCTTAAAGGTGATCCTCTTTTGAACTGGTGAAGTGCCATTTGTTTCACAGTATCAACATAG
The DNA here is from genome assembly GCA_035771175.1 of Paratinospora sagittata. Lineage (NCBI taxonomy): Eukaryota > Viridiplantae > Streptophyta > Magnoliopsida > Ranunculales > Menispermaceae > Paratinospora > Paratinospora sagittata. Next base: position 7,927,829 of record CM069596.1, on the reverse strand, counting down.
TACTGCAGTAATTAAAAAGGGAAGAAGAATCAATTAAATACTAGCAGGAGTAATCTCTGATTGCTGAAGCTTTAAGCAAACTAAAATTAAGCAGTTGATGAACTAATGATGGAAACAATTCCAATCACAATCAAATGCAAGGGTAGCCTAACCTGATCGCCAAGCTTTGCTGCAAGAGTAAGTGCAAGTCCCCATAACTGACCTCCTTGTGCACAATGGAGAGCCTCTTTAGTTCTACCAGAGACCAGAAGCTTCTCTACTTCAGCAGCGGAGGCCTGCAAATTGGTTCTATGTGTCACTAATTGATAGTTCCAAATTAGGATAACAGACTCAATCAACAAAAGAGCCATCTACCTGCATTTGACCTTCAGATGGCTCGTTATGCAAGCAATCAGCAATAGCACCATATTCACTCAAATGACCACCATTCTTTTTGCTAGAAGCAAAAAGCTTAGCCAATGCTGATTCTGGACGGTCACTTTCCTATCAAGAAGATTGAAGAAACCCAAAAAAGATCAATTAAACATGCAAAAAAAAAACATCATAGTAAATTGAGTTCATAAGAAGAAAACAAGAAATTTGAATGTGATATCAATAATAAATGATTAGGAAATCAAAACTATAATATAATTTACCAGAATCATACCATGAAGGTAAAAAACAACTAAATCCTAACAAACAATCCTCCCAATTCATAAAACGTCATAGTGGTTATGGTACTAAGTTGTTCTTTTATAGTTTAATCTGCAAGCATGCTCCTAAATCCAATACAATGAGATCTTAATCATCGACGGATCTTGGCCAGTGTTTTCAAGGCTTCGCCTAGGCGGTCGCCTAGGCTCTGTGCTAGGCAGGCAGTGGGGGTTTGTGCAAATATTTAAAAAGTTTAGGGGGATCTCTCTAGTTTAAAAAAAAAAAAAAAGCTTAAAAAACATAAACGCCCCCCTTTCTATAGCAAACCCTCGAATTTTTCTCTCCCTAAGCCTATCCTTTTCATTTGCTCCGACCAAGAAACGCCGTCAAAATCTCCAGCAACCGTCGACGACCCTCCGGAGATAGATATTTTAGTTTTGTACTTTTGAACCTTTTGGATAATATGTATTATAGCATGAATTAATGTTTTGTGGACATGATTTTAATTAATATGAAGTGTTTTTTATCATTTTATGAAAATTTAGCATTTATATAGAATATAGTTAGATACATATAATTTTGTATATGAACTATCTAGGGACCTGTAAATAATTAATTAATTATCTAGGGACCTATAAATAAATATTTTTCTTATCGCCTAGGCTACGCCTCATCTAGATAGGGCAAATCGCCTAGACATCGCCTTGGCGCCTTGAAAACACTGATCTCGGCCCCCTCCCCCTTCCTCTTCTTCTCAGTATAGAACTACCAATTTCATCAAACCAGTAAATGAGAACTGAGGTTATTTAAGCAACAACACACTTCACTAAGGCCAAATTCCCTTGATAATTTGTGATAATTATCAGAAACACGGATAACCCTCTCCATCTGATAGCATGAAACAATGGGAGTAGGACCACACTAAAAAGTTTTCTTTGAAAAATATTTCTAAGAAAATAGGCCTGTAAACATGTTGTTACCTTCAAGTCATTAATCATTTATTGGTCACCCGTCCTCCATAATTAAATCCCTGAATAGTCTGTGACAGCAATAATTTTTTCAAAGAAACCAGGTACCTATAATTGTATAAGTTCCTAAGTAAAGCATTATACATATAGGACAAGAACAGAAGCTACAATTTGATTATTTTTCCTTTGGACAATATTTGAAGTTATTTGCATACACGATAAAGCCACCTTTACAGGTTGATTTCAATTAACAATACAGACCATAAGGAAAATGAGCACAACTATGAAAGAAGAGGCCGTTTGCGCCAAATCAGCATAGATTCAGGAATAATGTACATCACAGGAGCTACTTGGTCCTAGGATTGGAAAGTTATATATTAAAGCCGCACTAGCTAATCAGAATATAGGATTAGTCGTCATCGCCATTTTTTCATACCTTAGGCAAATTTGTGATTTATAACTATATAGTAAGAAGTACAATAGTTGTTCGGACACCACCTAAAGTTTACAAGTACAACATTTTTTATGCATCAAATTGCCAGAAGTTCAAAAGTTAGATTTCCAAATCATGATTTTAATATAAAAACTAATCATAATCAAACACAAATTTTACAAGCTTAATACCCTCATAACTAAGACGAGAAAAATTATGAACTGAAACAAATAGAAAGAGATACTCAGATGATACTGAAAAAATACTTCATTCTTAGCATGCCTGTACTTCACTAATTCAAATATAAATGAAAAGAAGATAGAGAAAAACTTTAGTAAAAATAAAATTAAAATAATTTCTAAAAGAAATTGGTATATTTTACCTTCAACGATGGATCAGTGCCAAAAGGAGACCGAAGTTTTCCATAATGTTGACAAGAAATTTTGAGCAAAGAGAGAAGCAGCCATAAAAGTTCCCCCTTCTTTTCATCTATGTTGGGAAGTTCACAATTTGTTATCCTCTCATCGATCCATTTATTTACTTCTTTGTTTCCAACACTTCCTCCAACCAGTGGTCCAGAAAAGGATTGTAAGCACAAACTACTGAAGTAATCACTACTATCAGAAGCAATTACAGCTCCATTTTTGCCAACAACAACATCCATTAAGTCAAGAACTGAAATCGAGCCTCCTACACCATCCTTCAGACGTGCAAAAACATTTATGAAGATCTTTAGAAACACACAATTTTATTAAAGGATAAATGCAGAGTTGAACTGCAAGTTAAAAGAGAAAACAGTTAGAAGGAGTGAGAACTGAGGACCTCACCTGATTCCCATATACTGAAGTGATAGAATTACTTTCCTTCATCACTATGAGTTTTCCCCCAAACCCAAATGTAACCAGGGCATGTGGAGGACGACCAGCAGATGATCTTCCCTCATTTGAATTATAAGATAACTGTGTGCCAGAATGGAATGATGCAAGGGAATGACTTCCAGATTTCTGATTGCCATAGTAATCATGTGAGAAAGGCATCTGCTGGCTCTGTTCCAACTTAGGCTGGTTAAGGTGCTGAGAGAAGTTATCAACAGGAACAAAGTTTTGGAAGGCAGCTACGTGGCTGTTGCTACGGTAACTGTGATTTTTTTGCTCATATAAAGCAGTATTTTCTATGGGTTTAAAACCCATTTCCTTCTCTGGGATAGCATTGGCAAACCCTCTTGAACTATGAACATTTTCTGACTGCTGGTGATCAGTAAAAGAAGCCATCGATTCACTTTTGGCAACACTTTCAGGTTGCCATGTATTCATATTTTGTTGAAGATGGTTACTTGATGAATAAGCCCAATTCACACCTTGGCCTTCACCAGCCATGCTCTGTGATCCATAACTTCCAACTTGTCCATCATTATAAAAATTATGTTCTTTATCATGGAAAAAGCTACCATTCAAATCACTCTCACTTTTAGTTTGCTGATCATAAGCCACACTAGTTGACTGATTGGTTGCCGTTTGCTGATCATAAGCTACACTAGTTGACTGACTGGCTGCCGTATAAGTTTCCAAAGCACGCCATTCCTGCACAATTGTATCATAGTACCAACCAGGGTACTGAGGGTCAAATACCATATGAGCTGGGTACTCAGTTCTCTCCTGTGAAGCCTGATTCCAAGTAGAGACACTACCAGTTGTACAATCTTCAGCTACAGTTCCCGCAAAAGACTGAACAGTTTGCTGCAAGTATGAAACTTCTGATTTCTGGTTCGAAACAAAATTGTTTCCATCCGTCTGAACCTCTCCTCCCAAATTTTCATGGTAGTTTCCTGTTGCTTCAGTACCTTCCACTTGGCGCCACTCCCCGGTATTTTGGTCATACCACCATCCAGGATAAAAATTTTCCCAGTACTGGCTGTTTTGTAACTCCTGATCCCCCATTGTTTGTTCATTTGATGCCAGCGGCACTTGCCCATCTGTACTCTGACTAAAACTATAAGATGTATTTAAATCACCAACCACCTTTTCTGCAAAAATAGATGTGGGATCAGAATCAACTTTCACTCCATCCCCCACACTTGCAAAAGGGTCTTCTGAACTGTCATCAGAACCTTTGAAAAAGTCAGAAAATGTCCTGGGCCCGATGCCACTATTTTGGGCCGAATCAGCATAAAATGAACTCCATTGAACCTCCTTAATGCCAGTATTCTTAGATCCGCTACCCTTGCTTGTTGTCGATTCAGATGCAACATCAGAATTTGTTATATCACTGCTGGACTCAACCCTGTGCTCGAAAGAAAATGAGTTGGAGGCGACAAGCGTGACATTCTCCTCCGCAACCTGATTTTCCTTCTCAGGAACACTTGGAGAAGGCTCAATAACATCTTGTGAAGGTTTTTCCCCTCCCATAGCAAACCCCTCTTCACCACTGGAATCTTCCGAGACCGTAGTAACTTCACCAATACGTTGATTTGAAAATGATTTTGCCTCATCAGATTCTGTACCGTCCGCAATGCTCGGACCTGATTCCGAGATCACGAACTCATCGTCAACAAGTTTGTCAAAGAAGTCCTCATCCGTCTGATCCTCCACTAGAAATGGAGGAGAAGCCATGAATTCAACCTAAAAAAACCTACCTCCTCAACCCTAATACGCCTCAAAGACCACCTTATTCCCACCAATTCACATACACACACACACCAACACTCGAATTCTACCACAAACAGAGCCCTCCTCCGAGAATTAAACAACAGGAACTAAAGATCGAACCAAATCCTACAAAAATTATCCAGTCGGTGGTCAAAGGAAACCACAGATCCGAAACACAAGAAACCAAAAACCCTAACAATTTGAACAGTACAGATCTCCCTTTCTAGAAAAGAAAACAGTAGTAAAAAATTCAAGATCTAACATCTAAGGACCTCAAATATCAGCCATTTTAGAACCAGAAATGAAACAGAAAACGCCTATGAATTAGGAAATTTCTAACAAAATTCAATGGTTTCAATCGAAGATCAGATAAAGATCGATGAGACCTACCGTTCACTTTCGCGATTCGCGAAGGGATCGAAATCGTAGTAACAGTGAGAGAGAGAGAGTCGAAGCAGAGACAAAGGTAGGAGCTCGCAAGAGCCAATGTATCGGCCACGCACCCCCACCAACCCAAGCTCGGTTGTCTCTATGTTTTTTTTTTTCTTCGTTTTTTTTTTTTATCACCTTCTTCTGTTTTTGGGTTTTTTTTTTTTGTCAACATGATGTGTCAATTAATTATTTTCCCTTTTTTTTATTATTTTTTCACGTGTTTAAGAAGAAAATTGGGTAGTAAAAAAAATCATATTTACATACTGCTATTATGTACTGAATTATTACTAATATCAAAAAAATAATAAATTATTATTCGTTGTTTAAAACGATAATTGCTATTTATTTTAGAAACAAACTTTCAACTCTTCAAAATGCGCGACTTGACTATTTTAATATTCGTTACTTCTATTAAATCACAAAAAACCCTTTTTTTTTTTTTTTTACCGCATCATATTTCTACTATAAAATTTAAAAGAAAACATCTTTGCCCTATTAAATTTTTCAAAATTTCTTTTTTATTTTCTATCATATTTCAATCATTTCCAAAACACCCGCCCTTTGCAACTCCCTCTTTATTTTTCTGTTTTTTCAATACTCAAACCCTAAATTACTATACTCAAAACCTTAAATTACTACAAAAATTATTTACTTCATTACTATAATCTCCTCTTTAGTAAAAAAAAAGAAGGCCAATGGTTTCTCTTCGTTCGTAGCGAGATTGCATCATTTGAAATTCAAAGTTTTGAGGGTTAAAATTACTAAATCGGTAAGAGATTTGTTTATTTTTAATCATATTTAGTATTTAGATTACATGAGCTTAGTGTTTTTGTTTACAGAAAACGTTGTCAAAAGTGGAAGAAAACCAGCTTGGGTGAGAGGGAAAATCGTGATCAGTTTGGACCTGCGATACTGAACCTAAAGCATTAGGTTTAGTTGAACATGACAGAACCGAATGATTTTGTTCTTTCCTCACCGACTGAACAGTTCAAAAAATTTATTTTTTGTTTAATTTTATTGCATCGAACCGAACCAATAACTATTGGTTAGGTCTTATGCAATCGAATCTAGAACCTTCGGTTTGATCACGCAAGACTGAATCCCACAACAAAGAAATTAAAAAAAAAAATAGAACTTTGAAAATCCGTAAGAAAAATTAAAAAAGACCTTAGAATGATGTGTTTCGTCTTCTACAACTAATTTTTTCTCCATAATACTTTGGAAGTGTGTAGATCAATAAAGTTTTTGAATACCCTAAGAGATTGACTTAGGGTTTTTAGATTTGCATACACCACACTAAAAAATACAATTGAGATGAAATTGAAAAAAAAAAATTAAGATAGGAGTTTTTTGGTCCAATTGAAGAAGGGGGGTATTGAAAATTTAAATTTATGATTTTTTGTGGTAGAATTTTTTTTTTTATGGTTCATTTAGCAGCCCCCTAAATTTTTTATATTACCACACATATTATACATTATTCGTGACAAAAACAAATAGAACATTGGAAGTATATTATAGATAATTATGTTTTTCATATCAAAAAATTATATATCAAAGTTTTTTACATTTACAGACAAGTAATTAAAATGTCAAAGAATGAAAAATGTTTCTTATAGAAAGGCGTAAGCTAATCTAGCTAGACATTTATTATGAAATTAATTATTAGAAAAACAAAACTCTAAAATAAATAAAATAAAGTTAGTTTAACTTAATCAACCAACAAAAATAAATGAATGTGCATGTAACAATTAATTAATTAACAATTACCAATCTATTAAACTAAATAAAAATAAAAATAAAAGAGCGAAATATAAAGGGTAAAACTTAAAAACTACCTTAAAAATGGAGCCTAAATCAAGCAAATTTCTTTCGCTTGTTGTATATAATATGATATGATGAACATGTGTGTGTGTGATGTATGATATACGATAAGACTAGTCATTGAGGTAATATAGTAATTTAGGTAGTCTAAAAAAGTTGTACTTTTCTGCATGTCTTTTATTCATAGTCAACGTCGGCTTTTCATACAAAATAATTTAACCAAAATTTAAGCATTTGCGTACCTATTAATGTATATTAAAAAATAAAAGAGGTAGCAAAACAATATTTTACTAACTCAGATGTAGGCATCTACCCAATTATATTCATCATTGGATTTGATCGGAAAGGATTTTTTACATGATTACCCTTCAAAAAACGAATAATTTCACAAATGCCATCCCCTCAAAAATAATGTCACCACTGCCACAGTTTACTGTTCATTGCACAGTCATCGCACAGTCAGCGGCCAAACAATGCTCCACGTCGGCGCGGAGGTAGATTTTTTACAAGTGGAAGGGAAGGCATCTTTTGAAAAGACGCCTTCCCTTCCCTTCAATTTTTTTTTTAACGTTGAAGGGAAGGCGTCTTTTGAAAAGACGCATTCCCTCCAAGGTTTTTTTCTTGTTGTTTTTAGTTGAAGAGAAGGCGTCTTTTGAAAAGACGCCTTCTCTTCAAAGCTATTTTTTTTTAACTGAAGGGAAGGCGTCTTTTCAAAAGACGCCTTCCCTTCACCCCTTTTTTTTAAACTGAAGAGAAGGCGTCTTTTGAAAAGACGCCTTCTCCTCAGGCAAGTTTGTTTTTTTTTTATTTTAAGGGAAGGCGTCTTTTCAAAAGACGCCTTCCCTTAAACCCTACTTAAACCGCCCTCTCGCCCTCTCTGAGAAAGTCTTCGCCCTCTCGCCCTCTCTGAACTGAAAAACTCGTCGCCCTCTCTGAAGAACTCGTCGCCGTCGTCTCACTCCTTCGCCGTCGTCTCGCTCCGTCTCCGTGTTGCCATTCTCGATCACTAAACAAAGGTGACACTTTTTCTTTTATTTTTTTCATTTTCTTTTTCTTGTTATAGGGTTCGCCATTCTCGATCTCGGTTCAAAACTTGTGTGCCCTTTCACTAATTTTTACCCTTCTTCTCTTCTTCTTCTTCTTCTTCTTCTTCTTCTTCTTCTTCTTCTTCTTCTTCTTCTTCTTCTTCCAGCATCACACCCAATAATGTCAATCAATGGTTTAGTTCGGATATGATTTTTTTTTTCTTGTTTGTTTTTATGCAAGAAGAGTTTTTCTCACAATTGTTCTGGTAAGTGCAATTTTTTTTTCTCACAATTGCCAACGAAACCCACATCACATTCACTTTGTGTAAGAAAAAGAAAAAAAGAAAAAAGAAAATAGAAAAGATTGAATAAAAAGCAACATTATTAGTTGATTTGGTTCCTAGTGCTTATTTATGCGTTTTGGTGGAGTATTGTAGAGTTTTTGTAATTTTGTGCTGAGTTGCTCGGGTTCATACCAGTTGGAAAAGAAAGACGCAGGGGACGATTGAGTCTCGTCACCCTTGGAGAAAGAGTTCCAAATTTACCCGAAGAAGCAACCGAAATTCAAATACAACAGTATGCACGCGCATATATTTTGCAGCTAATTGGAGGTGGGTTGTTGTCAGACCAATCAAACAACCTTGTACACCTATGTGTTTTGCCTCTTCTTGCGGACTTCGATGTTGCCGGTACATACGCGTGGGGCAGTGCAGTGCTAGCCTGGTTATATCGTCAATTGTGTCGTGCAGTTGATTATGAAAAACGAGGTGTGTCAGGAGCACTTGTTCATATCCACCCGACAGCTACTTCATTCGAGGACAATCCAACCTTGGGTGAAGGGCATTGGATAGGTAGACGGCAAAGAATGCCAAGGCGAGGACGTGCATTTATAGCACATACGACTATTGAGGCGCATGATGATCATGGGGATGACCACATATCAGCTATGCCCGTTGCCGATGATCCAGCACCATCAGTCGAGCAAGTTGTTCAGGTGTCTTTGCAGCAGTATACGAGAGATCACTTACGACGCAATAAACGACGTAAGTGGCCAATATGTGGCACAGATTGACAACTTGTATCTCATTGTAACTTGTATATGTTTTCATAATGTTGTACTAAACATGTATGTATACTTGCTACTTCAATTCAATTAATTTCTTTAAAGAAAATTACATTGTATAAACAGTAATAGCGTTGAATTTTCATTTTAACTTGAATTCTGCATGGGGGTCCAAAAATTAAACCGGGCATGGGAATGGGATTCCGTCGAGTCCGGGGGATCGGGGGAGGATAGTGGGACGTGTCGGAAGTGGTCGGGTTGAAAAAAACGACGTGGTTTGGCTTCGGTGAGGCCGAACAGTTTAGTAATAGCGTTGAATTTTCATTTTAACTTGAATTCTGCATGGGGGTCCAAAAATTAAACCGGGCATGGGAATGGGATTCCGTCGAGTCCGGGGGATCGGGGGAGGATAGTGGGACGTGTCGGAAGTGGTCGGGTTGAAAAAAACCACGTGGTTTGGCTTCGATGACACAAGTACAAATTAAAAAAAAAAAAAATTGGGGAAGGGAAGGCGTCTTTTCAAAAGACGCCTTCCCTTAAAATAAAAAAAAACTTGCAAGGGAAGGCGTCTTTTGAAAAGACGCCTTCCCTTCCACTTTAAAAAAAAATACCGAAGAGAAGGCGTCTTTTGAAAAGACGCCTTCCCTTCAACGGTAAAAAATTCCAACTATGCGTCGACGTGGCGCTTGTGTGGACAGCTGACTGTGCGCTGACTGTACAATGAACAGTAAAAGAAGGCAAAAGTGACATTATTTTGTAGTGGATGACATTTGTGAAATTATTCTTTTTGAGAAGGGTAATCATGTAAAAACCCCTGATCGGAAATATATGGTTTTAGCAAATTTATTATCTTTGTATTGATTTAATCTATTTATTTATTTATTTTTATTACAACATTACATACATCCAACTGTAGGAGTGAGCAAATAACTAGACCAAACCCAACCGACCCGATCCAAACCCAACTGACCCGATTCAACCTGACGGGTTTCAAACCCTCTAGCAGGTAGGTTGGGTCAGGATTTGAAACCCAATAGAAGAATGACATATACATGTGAATTAACAAATTTATCAAATTGACTAATTAAAAAATGAGATCAATTTTAAAAACAGTAATACCATATTATAATTAAACAAAAGATATAGATCATAATTTAAAAATTAAAATTTCAAAGTAAAATACATAGTTTAAAAATGTAATAATCATACTCATTATCTAACTAGGTAGCTTAGGCAACTAAAAAAGGCCAACTTCTAATCATGTGACTATAAATGTAATAATCACGCTTAAAATATTTATTTTAAATTTTAAAAATCACATGGGTAATGAAATTTATCAACTTCCAACTAAATTTAGACTAAAAAGACCTTTAAAACATGCATATTATAATATTAACTAAATAAAAGGATGAGTATATTACATATATTCTCTTTAATTTGATTTGTGCCTCTACAATGACTACGAAAGTAGAAAGTGTTTAGCATATTATGTATAACTTATTTTATTAAGTTTTTTAATTAATATCTCATACATACGAGGCTACAAGGTTATTAAATATTAATAATAAAGAAAAAACATTTAGTAATAATATACTAAAGTATATAATGTAGTCTTTAGTTAACAACAAATATTTTAGCAATTCTTGTATACATATTTTTTTTGGAAATTTGTGTTTTTTTATAGTTATATATAAAAAATAATATAAGATGAGAGTTGATACTTGGTAGTTATGTATTTGTATTTGAGATTTATTTGAAATAGAGAAAGAAATGAAGGATCTAAGTAGTACTTATGCATTTGTATATAAAATTTATTCAAAGTAGAAAAAAAAAATGGAGGTGTATAATCTTACATATGTTATACAAATAAATTATTGTTAAGGGTATAACAAATAAGAACAATATATAAGTTTTTTTTTTTTTTACTTTTTGGGTTTCTTTGCTCATGAAAAATATATAATATGATATAATAATATAATACAGTCTAATATACATATATAATATAATTATAAATATTTAATATAATTATAATTATATAATATATAATATAACATGACATATATTTTCATAAGATAATATAATACGTCAAGATGAAGATATATGTTGATATATGTTGATATATGCTAATATATTAATATAAGTATTTAAGCTAATATTTATACGTCATATATATGTTTGTGCCTTTGTGGTGTGGTGATATTTATAAAAATTGAATATATATAATATATATAATGGCTTTTCTGTTTGTCAGATGGAGAAGAGAGAGAGAGAGTTCGACAAATGAAGGAAAAGGAGACAGTGTGAGTGAGAGAGGAAGAAAACGAGGCAAGAAGGGGAGGGGCTTCCCCCTCCCTTTATTATAATCCCACGTTGGACTTTTGACATGATTACCCTTAAAAAAAAAAAATTTCACAAATACCATCCATCCACAAATAATGTCATATTTGCCATACTTTATTGTTCCTAACACAGTCATCGCACAGTCAGCACGCCACGTCGGCGCGGAGGTGACTTTTTTTTAAAGTGAAGGAAATGCGTCTTTTGAAAAGACGCATTCCCTTCACATATATATTTTTTTAAGTGAAGGGAAGGCGTCTTCCCTTCACAATTTTTTTTTATGTGAAAGAAAGACGTCTTCCTTTCACATTTTTTTTTTCAAGTGAATGGAAGGCGTCTTCTGTTTAAATTTTTTTTTTCTTCCCATCCGTTCATGCTTAAAAAGAAGGCGTCTTTTTTCTTTTTTTCATTATCTTGTCTAGGGTTCATAATCTTATCTTCCCCAAAAAACCCATCAACTGAAACTTCTGAATTGATCTTCTTGAAACCATTTTTCAGAACCCCAAAATTAGAACCCCCAAATTCAGAAACCTTCCTTTCAAACCTACCATTCTCCAAATCTGATGAAACCACAGGTTTCTTCATCTTCAAATTATTCTGATCACCATTCCAATCTTCTGTTTCAGTAATTCCCTTAACTAAACCTGAAGATCTAACTTCCACAACCACAGAATTATTATCAGAAGAATCAGCAACAGAATTATTCAACCCTCCACCTCCTCCTCCTCCCCAACACCCAACATCTCTAGATAACATCAGTAAGCACAAAGCAACTTCTTATTGTTCTTGCTCAATTTCAGAAACAGAAGAAGGGGATACATTTGCAAAGGAAAAAGATGAAGTTGTAGTAGCTGTAGTAGTAGTTGTAGTAGTAGTAGTAACAGTAGCAGCAGTAGTAGTAAGAGTAGTTCTGTACCTAGTTCTTCTTGATCTTCTTCTTCTTCTCGGAGCAGCAGCAGTAGCTTCATTATCAGATTGGCTATCAATTACGAGACCATCTTGCACTTTCAAAAAAAAAAAAATTTTGAATGGAAGGCGTTTTTTGAAAAGACGCCTTCCATTCACGTGAAAAAAAAATGTTAAAAGAAGGCGTCTTTTCAAAAGACACCTTCCCTTCACTTAAAAAAAAAATGTGAAGGGAAGGCGTCTTTTCAAAAGACGTCTTCCCTTCACTTTAAAAAAAAGCCACCTCCGCGCCGACGTGGCGTGCTGACTGTGCGATGACTGTGTTAGAAACAGTAAAGTGTGGCAAATATGACATTATTTTTGGATCGATGGCATTTGTGAAATATTTTTTTTTTGAAGGGTAATCATGTCAAAAGCCCTTGGAATGTTAGAGGGGGGGAGGGGGGGTAAGCTCTCTCGATAAAACCCCCCTCTCTCTCATTTTTGCACATTTCTCAGTGCCCCATATGGCTATGGGTCGCAAGGGGTCTAAACTTGACATTGAGCCTCCATGTTGGGTGGACTCGACCTGCAACAAATAGTGTTGGGTGTAACCATGTAACTAGGTGATGTCGAGTGACATCGAGTTGGGGGTTTGAACCTGACTCGTGCACACCCGTACATTCAAGTATTGTCAAGATCATGTTAAGTCTTCTATAGAACATGCAGGCTCATGACCTATATGTAGATACGGATCCATAGATACAAGAAAAGACTGATGCTCACACTAATAATAGGTAAGAGCGAGATCCTTCAAACAATGGGTGGAACCTTTGATTTGCATGAGATCAAACCACTAGCACAAGAATTAAACCTTGCCACTAGTGCGAATACGGGTGAAATTATCGCTGAAGCCAAAGGTCTTTGCCAATTTAATTTAATTTTTACTTACTAATAATTAATTGTAAAATAACTATTTTATAATAGAAGATGTGCATCATGATTTTGTGTTCTTGCAAAGATTATTGCGAATCCAAAGTTTAGTCAATAATCCTATTTATATATTAGTTTTACATATTACTTAAAAAAGGGATAATCATTTGTTGACTAAAGTATTGATGGCACATGGCCATATAATGCACTGAGCAAATGAGTTTAATTTAACTTGGTCAAGCCTTTCATTCACGAGATCTATTTTATTAATTTGCTTATTATTGACCTACGGAATATGAATCAAAGAAGACAGTGAATTGAATTTTTTAGAATATAAATATACAAATGGTAAGTTAGTCTAGAATATTTTTGTGTAGCTAGGTAGACAATTGCATAGATCTGCAACTAAAGAGCCCTATTAGATGTTCACAACATCTAATTCAAGCTACTTATTAATTAGGCATGAATCAAACTAATATATTTGTCCTCTTTTAAACTCACAATAAAATATTACAACTATTTTTTATAGCCAGAGAATCATTTAACAATCGAACACAACTCAACTTTAGTTTTATTTAGATATCTTATCAATGATAAAAATAAATGGAGAGTGATCATTGAAAAATATAATTTTTAGTGAATTGTTTATATAACACAATAAATACTATAGTTAAAGGATGTTGGTGACCTGGTTTTTCCATTGAAGAAAATTAAAACAACTCTTTGATTCGAGAATGAAAAAACTAAAGGCTAAAAACTCTTTATATTGACGGCTCCACCGTTGCCTCTGTCACAACCTTTTTCCGAATGACGTCATGACCGACACAAAACTCCAGATAATGCTATTCCAGGACAAAACCTGAGGCTCTGCTCAACATCTACCTAATACCCCATCAATACATGTACAATACATACAATCTGTATATGACATCATATAATTGAACCATAAAATTTTTTTGCCAAAAAGATCATATCATCTTGTACATCCACATGGTTCAACATATACGTGATCATCTGTACGAAAGCATCTACTCCCCAAAACATGTCATATACATGTATCCGTAAACACCACGCATATATGTGATAAATATATACAATATTTCTATGTGATATATATTTACATACTCAAAAGAACAAAAGAGTCAAAAGAAAACCTAAGTCCCTGTATGCTCATGTGAGTCCAAAGAAGTGAAAGGCTGCAAGTCCACGATTTAGGCGCTGCTCTTTTCTTTTGGATCTAAACTTAAAAAAAAATAGTAAAATATTTATAAAAACATGTATACCATTTAATAAACATTTATAAAATCAAGTGCATCAATTAAAGATGCCATACATGATCCAAACTAAATCAATGCATCAGTTTTTTATAAAACATTCAAAGGCCTCAACCGAGGTCAATCCTAGATAATAGTGCCTACACTTCCCCTATTTCACGCTATAGGGAAAGACCAACACATTACCTAGTACCTACCCTTCTACCCTTACATTCTTCCCAAGGAAAGTTCTTTCCATGGAACACTAATCCAAGTAACCCCGACGACACATTTTCAGAAGAACAAGTAAGTAGAAAGATAACCAACGCCAAGATGATTAATCCTTAATACCCCAGGCAATCCACTGCACAAAAACCATTTTCATGAGTATCAATTTCATGCATATACATACACTAAATTCATACATTTTAACAAATCAATTATATATATAAAGTGCCATAAATGGAGAATAAAGGTGAGAGATACTCACTACCAATCCAAAGCTAATTACACAAGCTATTCCCAAAAGAAATCAACCAATTTAAAGTCCTACAATCAACATGAATTTACACATTCTTGATCAATTTTATGATCCATAATATACACCAATACACAATAATCCATACCTAAATCCCAACAAAAACCAATTAGGTCCATACACCACACATCATTCTAATTCAATCATAATTCTCAATTTCTCATGCCATAAGCATCTAAGCTCAATTTACATCCATACTTCATTAATTCAACTTTAATTATCAACATACAACTATTAGACATCAACCATGTCTAGTTATGAGATTAACCTAACTTCTAGGCCTAGGCTAAGCATGATTAATATAGGCCCATTTTAACATGAATCAACCCAATCCGAGTCTAATTAAGCATAAATTGTCATAATTATCATTTCCAAATCAAATTGCATCAAAAGCCCCAAATTGGGTAAATCTCTACACTAGGGCATAGGGCCAAATTATACTAACCCATATGTTTCAACCATGGAAACATTAAATTAACATTAAGAATCAACCATGCATGCTCATTTAACCAACATAGTTGACATGCATATCATATGATTAACCTTAAGTCCATAATCTAGGTTAAAGTATTTACAATGAAACACCCACAATTTCTCATCAAAAATTGAAAAAAATGCTACCATTGGGTTCCAAATCATCTTAGGAACCCAAATCTTAAGCATGCATTTCGGACTCATGAGTTTTCATTGAAACCCTAGCTTCACAATTTTCCAAACCGTGGAGAAGAGCTTGCAAAAGTGCATCTTGGGCATAGGTCTAGGTCAAGGACGTCCAAAACCACAATTTCAAAACTCTTTCAAGCTCAAACAACCAAAACCCTTGGTTGAGTTCTCCTAAAATCCGATACCCATAGTATATTTCACACCATTAGAAAGCTTGAAACTAACATCAAGAGCATTTTCATTGAGGAAATTTGAAGAAACATACCTTACATTCAAGATTTAGAGTAAAGCACACCCCAAACCCTAACCTTTTTCTCTTTTCTTCTTTTCTCCTCTTCTTTTTCTTCTTTTTCCTTTCTTTCTTCTCTATCTCAAAAATGTGGGAATGGGAGGGTTTTGAGACATGCTATAACATTGCAATCACATGCTCTCATGTGTAGGCTACTTATCTAATATCCATATCTCACCCAATCAATTCAAATACAATTCTTTTACCCATTAATTCTTTTCATATTCACCACCAACCTCTTAAATTAAAGTTATATGTTGGACCATAAATGTGGGTTCAAGGACTAAGGTTGAGAAAAATAATTATTTAATGAGAATATGACTCTACTACAAATCATTAATAATGATAATGATATTAATACCAACATGGATAATATTATCATACACAAAAACCACCAACCAAATTTTTTTCCCAAAAAATATTCCGGAACATCGAACTCAACTATTCTCATGGGCATGATCCCAAGCCAATTTCATGTGTCCGACCAAGATCAACTATTTTTAGGCGCATGGCTCTAGGCCAATTCTTTGGTTCGTTCATAAATTTCTTAAAATTCATGGTAAACTCCTATCATACACACAATACATCAAACAACACACAACATAAACACGTAACACAAGCATCTCGAGTTGGGAATACACGTCATCATGACGTCAGGTGTGAGTGATATGAAACTATCTTTTGGGAATATGACTGTGAAACTCAATATTTTCAATGCTTGCAAACTTCGAAGTGAACAAGATAATATGCAAGAAGTAAATTTCATTGACAAAATTGCCCAAGCCAATCTCTCTCGATTATTGGATAAGGACCCCGTAGAAACGTGTAACACCACAAAAATCCACAAAAATCCACAACCCTATAATTTCAAGAAGAAACAACTAAATTAGGAAATACTAAAAAAGTCTAAGGGCAAAATGGTAAATACACCTAATTTATAATAACCGTTAAAGTCTACGGGCAAAGTGGTAAATTCTCCTAACTTATAAATACTAAAAAAGCTTGAGGGCAAATTCACCTACTTGTAATTATTATAAAAGTCTAAGGGTACAATGATCAATTTACCTAGTGGTAAATAAGGAAATCATATAAGGGCAAAATAGTAAATTCACATTCGAGGGCAAAACGGTAAATTTTCATGTCAGGGTAAAATAATAAATTCACATCTCGATGTGCTATCTTTGTTTGAGTTCCAAGGTTGGATAAAATTGCTCACCTATAACTCAACATGGTATCCTAATCTCGTCAGACGATTCTTCCAGAATTTAGAAGATAAGCCTAAGACAAGACTTGCAAGATAGTCTAAGGTCAAGGGTAAAACCATAAAGCTTTCGCCCCAATTCTTCTCTGAAACATTCTCATTGCCGAGTGATGAAAGTGATCATATACTTTCCTTCACCAAGGGCAAATTCCAATTTCGAGGCTATGATAGCCTGTCTGCCTTGAATCTTATTTCAACAAAGAAAGACCATGTGTGTGTTGATAAGAAGCTTACCAACCAATCCTTCGAGCTTATTCCTAGGATCATTCACAACATCATCACTCACATCATTCAACCCAAGTCTGGTAGCAGGGGTAATGTCAATGAACTTGATTTGTTCTTAATTTGGAGCATTGTCTAAAAGAAGAAGATAAACCGAGCCCACATCCTCATTCATGTTATTGACACTGTTATAAGTCGAGGATGAGGTCTTCCATTTGGGATGTACCTCAACACTTTGTTCGAGAAAAGTGAAATTGACTTCAGAGGAGAGGAAGTCAAGGAAACCAACAGATATCACTGCATTCGGCAGACAACTATCAAGTTGATGAGCTATGTGTATGTTTCTGCTTTGGAAAAGTGGTTTCCCATGTCTGAAGTTCCACAAGAGGTGGAGACTGGACCACTTGAAGCAAGAGAGGAAGTTAAAGCTGAACAAGCTGATCATGTTGAGGAAGAACAAGTTGATCATGCTGCAGAAGAACAAGCTGATCGTGTTGTAGAAGATGTTCAGGTTGAACAAGTCGATCATGCTAAAGAAGATGTTCAAATTGAACAAGTTAATCAGACCAGGGATGAAGTGAATCAGATTGCCCAAGCTTCTATAGAGGCTTAAGAGAGAGTTGGAGAGGACTCTAAAAGAACAATTTCTATTTTGCCATGGGATGTTCTTATGGAAGAGGAACCCCATGATAAAAAGGAGGGAGCATTTTATGAACCTCAAGTGGAAGCTCCCGAGGAAAGATTCGAGGAAGTTGCTATTGCAATTCCTGAGGAAAAAACTTGATGAAACTACCATTGTACCTCATGTTGAAGAAGATGAGTATGATGAGGCAGATCAAGAAGAAAGTGTTGCACATGAGGCTGATGATCAAGATGATGAATCTTCACCATCTTAGTCTCATTACAGTGAACCAATAGTTCCACAGTTTGATGAAGATCATTTTCTGAGAAGAATCAGAGAGGATAAAAAAATATATGAACTCCAAACTGTTGGAAAGAATGAGAGAAGAGCAGAGCAAGCAGAATACTGAGATGTTGGGAGCAATCCAACAGTTGATATAACTGAAGGATGAAGAACTTGAAGAGAAAAAGGCTTGCACAAAACATTTGATTCAAGCAACAGATATGTTAAGTCAAGTGATACAGCTCATGGACAAACAACTTGTGGGCATGCAAGCTCTTCCATCATCAAGTTCAAACACTCCAAGTGATAGTGTGATGAAGGATATTCAAGAGAATTTACAATCCATCAAGGCATTTTTGAAGGCCTTTGTCACTTCAGTTGGTCATAAACCAACATAGCCACAGTCTCAACCACAGCCAGCTCAAATTCCTATTCAACAGCCAAGCCAACATCAAGATGGATCAAATGGTGCTATCCTGAAAAAAATTTATGAAGACATTTAGAGTATGAAGTGTCATGTTGTTGAATCTTCAAAGGACACACAACCACCGTTGCTCTACAGTCAGTACTGAATCCAATTCTAGATCAAGTATTTAGTAAAATTGATTTTGATCCAATGCTAAAGGCCATCTCAAGTCTGAAGGACAGTGTTTTGGTTGACATTGCTAGGCCAACACCTTCTGAGGACAATAGGTTGAACAAGATTCTTGATGTTGTCAACCAATCATATGAGAAGATGTGTTCCATTGAATACAAAATGCCTGTCTTAGCATCCACTATTATAGATCTCTCCTACGCCATCACCACTGCAACAGATCGAGTGGAAGGTGTAGTTGGTTTCTTTGAGGATCTATTCAAGGTTATGAACAACAAACTTTATTCCACAGTATGGTACATTGTTTCGAGTATGAAGAGATTTGGAATGGGAGTGAATGTTCCACCAGCACCCAGAGCCCCAACTTTCATGAGACCAGAAGGTCCAAAGGAGTCTGATAGACTTTTAGGCATTTAGAAGTGTGAAGAAGAAGAAAAGTCTGATGAAGAGCCATTGCACAGAGTGTCACGAAAGATCTCACCTCCACCAGCAGTAGAAGCTCATAGGTTTTCTAGCTCTAAACGCAAGCATCCAATTAGACCTGAGTTCAAAGGTCATTGATAAGTTGAATTTTGGTTTGTGTTTTACATGTTAATTTCATAGGTTTTTAGGTGCATTTAGTTAGTTTTTAGATATATTTGCATTAATTGTTCATATTTAGTGTTTTAGGTTCATTTAGATATTTTTACGAGTTTTATAAGTTGGTTTTAATGGTTTTCATGAATTGCATGGATTAGATTAGTTTAGATAAATAATCATAATTTTTAAGAATTTTTTCTTAAATCATTCGTTGCATTTTCATATTGATAATCTCACATTTTGCATGTTAATACATATTTGCATTTAGACTTTTAATACTTGATTAGTTTAGATCACTTACTTGTGTTTTTATGTTTCGTTTTGTAGGAGAATAAAGAGCTTTAAGGGGATTAAATGAGGCATAAAAAATGGAGAAAAAAAGGGCAAAAAATGAAGAAAATGCACAAAATGGGGCATTTCACGTTTTGGACGGCCGGCGCCCATCGTGGCGCTAATACGAAAAGTTTTGCGCAATGTTTGTATTTTTGCCATATCTTAAGTTATACAACTCGAAATTGGATGCAGCTTTTTTCTACTTCTTCTAGACTTAAAGGGTTATAATATAAGATGGTTCTGAGTGACAAGAAAAAAAAGAGAGAGGATGAATAGGGTTTGCAAAAGGGAGGAGAGAAAGTATGACGTTAGCCTACGTCAAGGGCGTCGTGACAATATTGGTATCAGAGACAAGTTTAGGATTAAAAGCTTTATGATATTATGATTGTTTGTATGGGTATACATATGGGTAGTCCTATTATGTTAAGCCTAATGTTATCTTGACGGAGAATCACCGTGTCGGTGAATTCCGGTGAATTCCATATTTGGAAAAGACCAGTCAAGATGAACAATGAAAATTGCTGATCAAGAAATGATCAGAAGGCTGAAAGAAAAAGAACTGGATGCAATCCAGTGATAATAAATGATATAGCTTATATATGACTAGGAACTACCCAACAACAACGAAATGCACAGCTTATGAGCTTGTGGCAAAGTTGTAATGTGAGAAAAATAGAGGCTTGAACCATTGATAGCTCCAAATTTGGATGCTAATGGTGTGAGTACTTCTGTAAAACCATATATAGTAGAGACTGAAGTCAAAATAAAATAAATAGGAGGTCTCAATGATAAGCCAGATGGAATGAAAAGATATGTGAAAGTTATGAAAACTTTCAGGAGAATAGACTTTCTTATCTTAACTGGCAGTCTGATAGTAGACGAAGTAAAAAATTTACTACTTTGAGTGGAGACCATCTTAGAAAATGATTAAGTCTCTGAAAATGATAAAGCAAGTTAGCTAAGTTTAAGCTAACTGATGATAAGAGATGATAGAAAATTGGGTTAAGGACTCCGGAGATGATTAAGGCATGAGATCAATTAAAGAAGCTATTTTATGAGGGCTTCTATCATCATGTTGTTATACATATCAAACTAACAAAAATATAATCTATTTCCTCCAAGCTTACATACACATACCAGACGAAGGCTCACGTGATTATCACTCACGGATTTTCCTTTTCCCTTCGACTCAATACCTGAAATATTGGAGGAAATAGAGTGAGCATACAACAGCTCAGTGAATATAGGTCTTGAGATGACAATTATATACATTTAGAGAAATATGACATTTAAAATCATTTCAAACACTTATTCAACACGTGCAACATTCAACGAATATATTATACATGTTAACAACATAAATTTCATGAGTTTTCCATAACACAATGCACAATCTCCCTCCTCCGCAAGGCAAGAGAGCGAGTCTAACCCTTGTATGGCCGTTACAAGGTAGTCACAGCCTCTCATTACCCAATTCACAGTCATTTCAAGGATCGCAACCCTTGTTAGGACAGACCTACTGACAATGAGGACTCGCAAAACCTCATCCGGGTCTAATTCCTAACGAAATGACATCATTACAAACTCTAATTTCTAAAATCAGTTTGCATGATCCATAAAACTCAATGCATTATATATAACTATCACATGCATACAATCAAACATTTTATATGCGTACAATGCCATACAAGAACCAAATCAAGAAAACTATACTCACAGTACAACACGTTCAACTTAAACCCAATCATCGTCGCTTTCAAGTCCAGCTCCAAGTTAAATCCAACTAATTTAACCTGTCACAATTACTCCATAATTCAATTTCATGTATGCATATCTATTTACATCTTTAATTTCTCAACTCACTTCAAATCACGAATAATAAATCCATTTAGGACTCATAAGCAGTTGAAGAAACTCTATATCGTTTCTGTGGTCAATCTAGATATTTCCACAAGAAAGAACAGTGAAAATAGATGTCCAAATCATACTTTCACGACACCATATACTTAGTTACTAAAACTATCAAATCATATCCAAAAATCACATTCTTAGCATCGAAACTTTCGGAATTCAGTTCTCTACGAATCTATGATTTCAAATCACAATTCACATCACTGTTCATAATACTATTCACTGTTTACTATTTACATCACTATTCACTATTCACTATTCATATCAATGTTATTCACTATTCACTATTTACATCACTGTTTATAGTACTATTCGTCACTATTCTCGAGTTATTACTTTTGAAAGTTAGTCGAATTTTCAAATCGCTTTTTAAAGTTAAATTGTTTTTCAAAGTGTTGTTTTTAAAACAAGTTTCATTCAAAAAATTTTCATATTGAGCTTACACTTTATCTATTTCATTGAAAATCTGTTTGAAGAAAAGAGAACTGTTTCACTCAAATTTTCAACACTGTTTTAAACCTCATATCATTACTTGCTGAAAGGAAATTTTGAGATATAGTTTATAGGATACAGTTGTACTTACTTCATTTCATATTTCTTGTAACTATATCAAGTGTTGTAGAAGTAGTTATATGAACTACTGATTTCACTTTATCTTGTACCTAAGATAGTGGTTTCCTCAAACCCGTGAAGCTGAGCAAATAGGTTGTTCTCAAGCCTGTAAGTTAAGAAAGTATAGGTAGTTCTGTAGCCTGTAAATCAAGAAACTTAGGTTAGTCTCAAGCCCGTAAATTGAGATAGGTAGTTCTCTAGCCAGCAAGTCGAGAAGGTAAGAGGTTGCTCTCAAGCTGGTAAGTTGAGATGGTTTAGGTAGTCTTTAGCCTGTAAGTCGAGAGGTCGTAATGGTTTGGTCTTCACCTGTGAAGAAGATCCGTTAGTGGAGTGTTTTAAATCCTAACTGAGGAGGTTAGGTAGTGGAGGTATGCACGAAGCCGAACCACTATAAATCTGTTGTGTCAATTCCATTTGTTTTTGTACTTTATTATTTGCCATTGTATTAATTTTTAATTTGTCTAAGTGTCCAATTCACCCCCCATCTTGGAGACACCTGGGCCAACAGTACGGTGTTGGAGATGTGCACCCCCATTGAGTGATTTAAAAGTTAAACTTGTGCACAAAGGAGCTTACCCTTGAATACATCAAAGCAATTGCCACATTGCAAGCCTAGTTGAATGAGCACTTGGGTACGGGATCATATAAATAGGTTGCAAAGGGATCAACCTACACTTAAAGACATTTTGGACCAAATCTTTGAACATCAACTTGAAGCTCATATTGTGGACTACACTAATACACCTAGTGCATAATTGCCTCATTCACCAACCATGTCAATGAATGGAAGTAACTTGGGTGATACGAGACATTTAAGGGAAGACCAAAATATTGAGGGAAATGAACCTAAAATTCTCAAAGACTATCTCCAACCAACTGGGAGTAGCACCTTCTTGCATAGTTCTTCCCTATAACCAAAGGCATAATTTTGAAATATAACCAGGTGTATTAAATTTACTCCCAACTTTTCATGGTCTAAAGTTTGAGGATCCTTATCTTCATTTCCAAGTGTTTGAAGAAATTTGTGCTACTTTTCACTATCAAAAGGTGACCGAGGATACCTTAAGACTCAAACTCTTCCCTTTTTCTCTTAAAGAAAAGGCTAAGTCATGGCTTCATTCTTCGAGACCAAGATCCATTCTTTTATGGGGAAATATGGCCCGAGAATTTCTTATCAATTTTTTTCCAACTCAAAGAACTTGTGCATTAAAAAGAGTTATCATGGCTCACTCTAAAAAAGAGAATGAAGCATTCCTTCAATATTGGGGGCGATATAAAGATTCACCTAGAAAATGCCCCTATCATGGTTATAGTGTACCAAACCTCATTGGATTCTTCTTAGATGGACTCGTACCATCCATGGGGCAACTTGTGGACACTATGAGTAATGGATAATTTCTCATGAAAGAACCCAATAAAGCTTGGGAATTTTTGGAAAACTCAGCAGAGAATGCCCAATCTTGGGTGAAAAGTAAGACAGAGAAACCTAGTGAGAAAGTTAATCTTTCAAAAGGAGGCATTTACCATGTACATAAAGATAACTTTGAGTTAAATGCCAAAATTGCTAGTCTTTCTAGGGAAGTTGAAGTCCTAAAGACCAAAGATAAGAAGGTTCAGGAGTTATGTGTCATATGTGAGAATAATTCTCATGAGACTAGGGATTGTCCAACAATTCCCACTCTACAAGGTGTAATCCATGAGCAAGCCAATGCTCTAAACACACATAGAAAGCCTTTTGAGAATTCTCCTTATCCCAATACTTATAATCCAAATGTGAGGAACCACCCAAATTTTAGTAGGAGGCAAGGGCAAGCTAGTGGGCAAGGACATGGAAACCGTATAAGACCACCACATAGTCAATCATATCAACCAATTAAGTCCTTAGAGGAAACCTTGAGTCAATTCATTCAAGCCTAAGCTTTAGAAAACCAAGCCATGAAACAAGCCATTCAAAGAATAAAAGCCCAAGTAAGCCAACTTACTAGAAGCCTTCAAGTTAGGGACAAAGGAACCTTCCCTTCTCAACCCATGCCTAATCCAAAAGGCCAGTAGGTAGCTCTAGTTATCATGATCCAAATACTTCCAATACCAATCATGAGCAAGTGAAGTTTATTACAACCCTTAGGAGTGGGAAAAATACAGATAAAACCATCAAGACTAATCCTAAGAAACCTTTAGAAAATAAGGATGCCAAAGGTGAGGAAGATCCAACCTCAAACCCTAACCCAATGCCTTGACCACTAGCACCCCCATTTCCTCAAAGATGGATCAAAGGAAAGAAAATGATCCAAAATAATGAAATTCTTGAGATGTTTAAGCAAGTGAAAATCAATATCCCTTTGCTAGATACAATCAAGCAAGTGCCTTCATATCCCTTTGCTTAACACTGCCATGTCAACATGATACACTACAAATGCTACGTCATATAAGTGATGTTAGAATCTCAGACATCTTAAAAACCATGACCTAGTGGTTTCAAATCTATAAATGTAAATGAAAAAATATATGTTCAATACACTGAATGTAAGTGGCAAATAGGAGCTTAACTTGATATTTCCCGCATGTACGAGTTTTGTCAATTTGTCTAAGGGGTTTGTAATGCTTT
Source organism: Paratinospora sagittata (assembly GCA_035771175.1). Lineage (NCBI taxonomy): Eukaryota > Viridiplantae > Streptophyta > Magnoliopsida > Ranunculales > Menispermaceae > Paratinospora > Paratinospora sagittata. The sequence continues at coordinate 7,902,889 of CM069596.1, read as the reverse complement.
GAAGTGTTCAATGTGTCCAAATATGCCAAAAAAAAAAAATTGACTCCTTAATAGTCAATAAATACTTTCCAGATTATTTTGTATACCTATATTTTTTCAATTATGTATTCACATAACATCAATATGATAAATATAAATAAAATTAATAAAAATGTTATTATAACATCAGAAATTGTAACTACATATACAACTATATATTTATGTTCATTGGAAATGTGTGTAACAAATTATTCAATAAATATGAAAGCATAATTGCATATGTAGTTGCATTTGTGTAGTTAGAATAACATTTCCCCAAAATTTAACAATAGCTTTAGTATTTGCCTCCAAATATCTTATATTTTTAATACCTCCGACATGTCGAGTTATAGTCCAAATAAGATTATTTTATATGAGTCGTAGATATATATGTGAGCAATAAAAAATACTTTGTATCGGCATGCTCTCAAGTCACAAATCACCATTTGCAACCTTCATCTTTTCTTGCAATTCATGTACTACACTTTATGATTAAAATCTAATATGACTAAAATGTTAATACCAACAAGTTAATCTCCAGTGATAATGATATCGCCAACATAAACAAGAATATATGTGACAAGTGAGGAAGTGAATCATAATGAGAACAAATTTGAATTTGTTAAACCAAGCGCATAGGGCTTGTTTAAGTCCATAGAGAGCCTTTTAAAGTTTGCAAACCAAATAAGGGTGAGCTTGATCTTTACGGTTGAATCATAAAAATATCCTCTTCTAATTCACCATTAAAAAAATGTTATTTATACCTAATTGCCTCAAAGACCAACCTTTGGTGACTACAATGGAGTGAATCACCCGAATAGTTGAGGGCTTCACAATTGGACTAAAAGTTTCAGAAAAATCAAACCTTTTAACTTGATAAAAACCTTGTGCTACTAATCTTGTTTTATTCTCAAGAATATACCCATTGGGATTCCTTTTCAATTTAAAAACTCACTTGCAACCTATAAGCTTTCTTTCAGGTGAGGCAGAAGCGAGCCGGCAAGTCTTGTTATCTTGCAAAGCCTTAAATTCATCTTGCATAACTTTCAATTATTTAGGATGGTCCAAGGCCTGTGTATGTATCATGTTCATGCTCATCAAGATGGGCAACCCATGCCTTTGGTTTGAAAACTCCTGTTTTGGATAGAGTTACCATAGGGTGATCAGTTGTGGCTTGAGAAGTAGGAACATAAGAGACAAAAGAATTGACTGAGAGGTAGAATCAACAATTGATTTGTCTAAATTGATAGCTCGATATAAATTAGAAATTGATTTGTTTGAGCTGATAGCTTGAGGTGGATCATACAGACCTTGTGGCTTGGTAATAGGAATCACAGCAGGAGGAAACTGTGGCCACCCCGCACCCCGGACCACCAACCCCGCAGGGAATGGCGTGCGGAATGCCGGGGCTGGACGCTCGGCGTAGGCATCTCCGACCACTCCTCAACTCCCGTGAGGTGGTTGAGACCCTACGAGCCTTATCTCAAACAACGACATAATATCAAAAGGTACTAAACAAAACTACCCACCGTATTAATCATCAAAGACAAGAGATAATCCATAAAAATGAACCATAAATAAAATCATAATCCCTACAGTCCATTAAAATTGACATACACATAAAGTCCAAAATTGTGGGTACAAATAAAAACCGTCATATGCCCACACGGTCTATCTAACAAGTCCCAACTCACCCATACTACAATGTGGTAAGTGTTATAATTACATAATTCAAAATATAATACTTCATAATTTAAAACACAGTTCAATCAAAATGCTTCTCAACTCACATCGAGGCCTTGGATTCTCTCGCAGGCCAGACCCTCAAGATATGACTACTCCTTTGCCCTTATTCGGGACAGAAGGACCTGAAAGAGGAAAATGAGGGTGAGCCAACGGTGCCCAGTGAATAGAATTCAAATATGCTATCAATACTCATTAATAAATATCATGTATGCATGTCAATGTGTAGCATGATTAAAAGCTCATAACATATAGATATCAAGCATTTATAATAAGTTCAATGCAAGTAAAAGCTTATCAATTTGGATCCACATTCCACATGCATTGGTTACTAGTGCACGTCTATTTCATCGTACCGTTGATCCCAATCATGTTTTATTTGGGGTTACTAGTGCACGTCTATTTCACCGTACCGTTGACCCCAATCATTTCCTTTCCTAAAACCCTCCTATGACAAGGTTAAGTCCCCCTATTAGCCAGATAGATGGGCCCAACCAAAGTCATAAGGTTTTCTCAAATCAATGCATCATTCAAAACATTAGAACACATTCATGCTTTCAACATACAATATATATAAGTGATATGATGACATAAAAGATATAATCATAAATGAAGTCTACTCACAACCAAGCCTCGCGAGAGTATTTAACCACACCCGACCATCAAACCGAATCAACCCAATCAAGATCTTGAAACATTCATCAATATCCTACCATACATCAATTTCTATGCTCAATCACATAGACATTACACATCAACCCTAAATCAGCCCACATATAGACAATAGGCCTAAATCCCATCTAATCCCATCATTCAACTCAAATCACATGACTTAGGCCTCTAATGCATAGTTCTCATACATAAACCATTATATTAATAAAAAATACTGATTTTCAATTCCTTAGGCATAAACATGCCCAAATTGGGTCACTTGATCACAAGTAGGCCTAACCCATGATATGGTCACAACCACCATATCAGTAGCATAATCAACCCTAATCATGCTTAATTAAACATAAGTTGCATCAATTAAATGATTCTAGACCAAAAACATCAAAAGCCCTAAAATATGAAATTTTCCATACTTAGGCCATATAGTCGATTTACACTAGGTCACCATGTTCAGCCATGTATATCACTGATTTTGCATCATGGGTTCATCAACAATGGCAACTAGGTCAACATAGTTGACATGCAAGCTATTTGGAAAGGTCTAAGTTCATATTCTAAATTTGGGTCTAATACAAGCAACCCTACCAATTCTTCATTTAATATTCTTTTCAGATGTATCAATCTACCAACAAAAATATGTAATCACAAAATCAACCGTACAAATTGAATTATGTGAAGAAACAAACCTTCTGTCCAAATATCAGCCCAATCCAAGGGTGGACCGAAAAGATAAGTATCTTTGATGAACAAGTCTCTAATTAGGCAATTTCTCCTTTCCTGCAGCAAATACTCAAAATCAGATGACTGTATCACACAACATAATTAACTCATAAACATCTTTACCGTTCAGAATGCAGAAATGTCAGTTGTAAACTACATACCCAAATTTGATATCCATCCAACGGTAGATTGAGGAGATCTATAAGTTTGAACGAAACGGGGCGAGAAATCCAGACTTTCCGACCAGCTTTGTTGGAGAGGTTAGATCTCTTAGAAAAAACCTCTAATCAAGATCTCCACCGTTCATAATGCCTAAATATCGGTTTTAAACTACATTACCCAAATTTTATATCCATCCAACAGTAGATTGAGGAGATCTATAAGTTTGAGCGAAACGGCGCGAGAAATCCAGACTTTCCGACCAGTTTGGTTTGAGAGGTTAGATCTCTTAGAAGAAACCTCAAATCAAGATCTCCACCGTTCAGAACGCAGAACCATAAGCTACGAACTTGCTGAAAACATTTGAGCTTAATCTGACCATATATCCCGAAGAATCAGCTCTTTGATGAAAACATCGCAGAGATTTTCCTCCTGCAACTCCCTCTTTCTTTCTCTTATTTTCTTTTATTTTTTTCCTTTCTCTCCACTCACCTCACTTTCTAGCACATTCTTGGAGAAGATAAGCGGGCATGGGACACTTGTCCACTTTCATGCACCAACCTTCACATGTGTTGGTCTCATACTACCCATACCAACCACATGTACTTTAACCAATCTCATGCTTCCATGTATTTTAAATGTCCAATCCATTTAATACACCAAATTTTCATTCTCATTTATCCTTTTATTCAATCAATCCTAACCCATATCAATTCATGGTTTAATGGACCCATGCATAAATAATAACATATGCATGATACTTTAATTTAACATGACCCATATACAATTTATAATACACATATTTATATACATTATCTAGCATCAACTATACAAACATTAAACAACCATCAAACAAACACCAACCATATCAAGGCAACACATAGAGTTTGGGCAAAGTGCAATTGGGTTATGGGCTAGATAAAATAATTTTTGGAGCGTCACATCACACCCACCTTAGAATGAACTTCGTCCTCGAAGTTTTAAGGTTAAGAAATTACCTAAGCCCATGAACTCGGCAAAGTGCTCCATCATGTAGTCCTCACGCTCCCAAGTAACCCGCTCCTCGCCATGGAACTGCCATCTCACCTTAACCATCGGGATCTCGAGGTTACGTAACCTCTGGACCTTTCGGTCAAGTATCTGAATAGGTTCCTCATCATAAGTCTCATCCTGCCTCAGTTCAATGTTCCTCCAGTCCAAGACGTGATCAAAATCACTCTTGTACACTCTCAGCATTGACACATGAAAGACATTGTGGACTGCTGCTAACTGAGGTGGCAAGGCTAATCGGTAAGCGACGGGGCCAATTCGTTCTAAAACCTCGAACGACCCAATAAATCTCGGAGCGAGCTTGCATTTTATCCCAAATCTAGTTTGACCCTTCTGAGGTGAGACCTTTAAGAAAACTTGGTCACCCACCTCGAACTCTACGGTCTTCCGCTTGGCATCAGTGTAACTCTTCTGCCTGTCTTGGGCTACCTTCATATTATGCTTGATCCTCTTAATATTCTCTGTGTGTTCTTGTACAAACTCTGGTCCCATTACCGCAACATCCCCTACCTCCGTCCAACAGATCGGAGATCTACGGGGTCAACCATACAATGCCTCAAAAGGAGCCATGCCAATACTGGACTGATAGCTGTTGTTGTACGCGAACTCACACAGATGTATGTACTCCTCCCAGTTACCACTGGACTCAAGGACACAAGCTCGAAGCATATCCTCTAAAATCGATATCAACCTCTCAGACTGGCCATCCGTCTGGGGGTGAAAAGCGGTACTGAGATCTAGTCTAGTGCCGAGCTGCCTTTGCAATAATAAATAATAACAATAATTCAATAAATAAGAAGTGACACGCAACCTGAGGCAATAGAGTTTGTGGTAAACGATGGCTGTGAAGTGAGGAAATAAACATAGGAAGAAATGTGAGTTGTTGATTGTGTTTTTTTAAGGAGCTTATTATTCCCTAACAATGATAATAATTATATATAATTGATGTTTTTCGCTAGTTCACCGTGGCTATAATTCTTTTCTTCTTGGACTTCCTCTACTACTTTAACTGTTTTTTTTTTATTTTTTATTTTGTAGCTTGGTGGAGAAAAAAATAAGGGTTTGGTTTCCTGCACGACTCTTCTTCAAAAGAATCGCGTATTTTGGGCTTGTTTTTGAGTTCTATTTATTTTTTAGGTTGGTAGTTATTTTTGTGGGAAAAAGAGGGTTTTAGTTTTTTAATTTTTTTTTTTTTTTGGCATTAGGTTTTATCTTTTTGTTTTTTGTTTGGGTTTTGTAGTGAGGTTTGGAAATTAGGGTTTTGGATTGGTGAATGATGGATTACCACTACTCTGTTGCTTCTGTGATCAAGTTTGTGTCGATTAAAAGGTCAAAAATAAGGATATACCAAACATCCAAACACTCTTAGTGCCCCACAATCAGGATCAACACCATAGAGACAAGCTTAAGAGGACTGTCCACCAAGAACAGGTGTAAGCATCCTATTAAGAAGATAAGTTGTTGTTTGAAATACATCATCCCAATATTTGGTAGGTAATGAAGCTTAAGCCAACAAACTCAACCCTATTTCAACAATATGTCTATATTTCCTTTCAATTAGACCATTCTGCTCATGAGTATATGGACAACTGTGTCTAAAGTGTATACCATTAGTGGCAAGCAATGAAGCTACAACAAGAAAATTCTTTTCATTATCTATTTGAAACACCTTAATTTGGTGAGAGTATTAAGTCTCTACTTGAGTTTTAAATTGAACAAAGACTTTGTACACATCGGATTTGGCTTGAAGACGAAATAGCCAAGTATACCTAGTACAGGCATCAAGAAAACTAATATAGTATTTAGATCCATTTGATAAATACACACGAGATGACCCCCAAATATTAGTTGTTATTAATTCAAAAGGTGTTTTATAAAAGGTTGAGGACAAGTTAAAAGTTGTTTATGTGACTTACTCGATTGTCAAGTATGAAAAAAAAAATAGGAAATAGATATTGAAAATTGAATCTTGCTTTTATCAAGAACATGATGAACAATATTAAATGATGGATGGCCTAATCGCAAGTGTCAAAGAAGTATAACAACATCTTGTTTGTTCAAAATGTGATCAATAGCAGAAAAGCTAACATGTCCATTTATATATACAACAAAATTTAAATCAACTTTATTTGTAATAGACCATGAAAACTTGCAGGTTGAAATAAATTTACCAACGATATTAAAGGGAGCAGTTGTCTAATGGTTTAATCATGAGTGAGATTGATTGGACAGAGGTGAACAAATTCTTTTTGTGGTAAAATTGGGTGATTGAGGAGGAGGTTGAAAAACATATAATTCATCCCTAAGAAAATTTTGAAGAAGAACTTTCTTTGAAGCTTTGTTCTACACAAAACAAAGACTAGGATGAAACTCAAGAAACACCTTATTATCCATCACAAACTTAGAAACACTAAATAAATTCTTTGTCATTTGCGGTATAAAATATTTTTAAGCAAAAAAATGTTGTTATAGTGCTTAGCAAAATTTGATTCAATAAAGGAAATGTCAAACCCACACCGTTACCAATATAGACCTTTTCTTTTCCTTTATATTTTGATATGTTCATGAGATTTCCATCATTATGAGTGCAATGTTCTGTGGCACCACTATTAGGATACCACATTGTACATGTTACTATTTCTGGTCCAACAAACATTGTTGTCATCTAATTTTGATTTACTCCAACTCCTCTTCCTTGTTGCCTATTATTACAAGGGTAATATGATTGATCGAACCTATAATAATATCATAAAGCTCAATGTCCAGTCTTGTGACAGATTTGGCCTAAAGGTCTGTTATTGTTGTAATTTTTGTTTCTTTTTCTGCCTATTCTATTCCCTTAACTACCAGATCCACCTCCATTGTTATGACCTTTATAGTTATTGTTGAGATTATTTTGATTGTTTCCATTGTCTTTTTTGTTAATAATAATATTCACATTCACTTGTTCAACTTGTGTGTTGTTTGATCCGTGCCTCATGAGTTAGCAACAATGTTGTGATCTTCGACATGGTGTAGCAATGGGACATGGAAGTAACAAGTATAACAAAGCGAACATATTTAGATCCCATACCTCCAAGAATCATCATGATTTTATCAACCTCTAACATCACATAGCCTGTGAAGGTTAAAGCATCAATAATGTTTTTCTTTTTCATAAGATAATTCATCATTGTAAATCTTCCCTTCTTTAGAGTCTACAATTGAAGTTCATATTGCATAATATACGCTTTAGACTGTGATGAGAATAATTGCTCAATAGTTTTCCAAGCTTCGCTTGCCGTTGTACAACCTACCAACTCAGGAAGCAATTCTTGACTTACAGAAGACAAGATTCAACAAAACAACATTTGATCCTGCTGCTCTCAGTCTAGATATGTTTCAGTAACTGATCCATCTGGATTAAGTCGATTTGGAGGTAAAATTGTTGAAACAATAAAGGAAAGCAATCGATTTCTTCTTATTGTCGTATTAATTTGTTGTCTCCAAAGCAAATAACTGTTGTGATTGAGCTTCACAACAAGCTTTAGCTTCATCGAAATTAAGAATCTTGATTTGCCATGATTGGCGTTTTGATTAGGAGCGGAAAATTGCAAAGTTTTCCAACTTTGATGCCATGTTTGGATTTCATAGAAATGAATAAAACTTTTTAATGTGAAATAGTTTTTCAATGTACAACCGCTATTTATGTATACAATTTGAGTGAAGCAACTTTGTAACCAACTTAATTAACATCTTCAAGACACATGACATTATTTAACAGATAGGCGACATTGCACTAGATACTTATATAAACACTGCTTAACATTGCTTATGTTGCAGTGCTTATGTCACAATAGAAAAACCTTCATTATCTAAACTACTACTATCACGAACAACATGTAGAATTGTCAAGAAGAGGTGAGAGCACATCATCTATTTTGGTTGAATTGTTTTGTATAGTTTATAACAATATTAATTTGATCCTATCAAACTTGGTTCACTTAGCTCTTTATCCTAAAATTATCAAAAAAAATTCCAATTAAACAAGAAATAACAGAACAACATTGTAAACTATATCAAAAGAACCCGAAAGACATAAAATACAAATTAATGTGATCAAAACCTCAAAAATAGGTTACACAAGATAGAATATAAACCTCTAGGTTTAATCCTGTGTGATAGAACTAAAGCTTTCAGGTTTTGTCCTGTAGGAAAGAATCATGCCACGAAATTTTTTAAAATTTCTTTAACGCAGAAAAAAAAAACAAAAACTCACCTTAAATTGATGTGCTTTGTCTCCCAAACTTGAAATCTTTGCCACAATGCTCTCAAAATGTTGGGGAAAACACTAAAAACTCTCTAATCTCACATATTCAATAAGGAAAAGAACAATAGAGATCAATACCAACAACTCAAAGATATACGTGGAAATACTCTAAAATCAGGGAAAAAACCACGGGCAAAAATAATGCACTATCAATTAACAAGTACCTTAGAGGAATTAAACATCTCAATTACTTCTACACCAGATAGTACACAGATTTGAAACTTTGATAAAGAAGAAGAACGGAAAGAGAATACCAAGAAAAAACTAGAACTCCAACCGCGACACTCGTACAAGTTCTAAATTTTACACTTTTTCAAAAAGCTTCCAAGGGTATGTAAGCCTCCCCTTGGCACAAGTTTTACCTTCTTCTTAATCTCTCACATGTTGGGATGATAAATAAACAATGAGGGATCTCATATATAAAGACTTTGTAGCCACAATATTTATAAACTGTGACCAACAAGGATTCCTCATTCTACACCAACATGGTTTCCTTATTCAAATACAACTAGATCATAAAATAATTATTCATATTTAGCAAGTTCTAACTACTTTCTAAATACACGCTTCATCTTCTAATCCAACACAAAATGTGTTGATGGATTGAGTTTTTGAATATCTTAGGCTTGGTTTTTACTACACCAAAAGAATAACAAAGTAAGATTGAAGCACTTTCAAATCCTTTCAAAATGATTCTAACCCTTGAAAGATGAATCGTATAACTTTCAAACAATATTTGAAATAAAGAAAACATGTAGGAGTAAGAGGGGATATAAAATGGAAGAAGATGAGGGTGATAATGGTAGAGGGTAAGATTAGTAATTGATTTAGAAACAATAGAAAAATAATTTAGTGCTAGGATATTTTTATCCGTTCATAAGAAGGTATTATAGTATTTGTACTGCGATCTATGTGCCTCTCGGAGAAACTCATCTCTCAACTCCAGATCATATGGAATCTATAGTCTCCCCTGAAATCTCAGAATGCCATCTGCATCTCTCGATCAATCAACACGATCAGTACTGTCAGCCCAAGCATCAAACATCCCAAAATCTGGACTGTGTTGCTGCAGATATCTGATCCTTTGAATATGAGTGTTCGACAGCTGTGCCCGCATCTGAGCACACACATCCAAAGATGGTTCAACAGAACGTATACTCATCATTGAGGTCCTCTCCAATAATTGCCACTCATGGGCCATCTAATAAGCTACAACACCTGTTTCAACCCGTTTTCGGCTCAATGCATCGACAACAACATTGGCTTTCCCAGTATGATACTCCAATGCAAAGTCATAATCCTTAAGAAATTAAAGCCATCTATGCTATCTCATATTCAATTCCTTCTGATCAAACAAGTACTTCAGACTCTTATGATCAGAATACAATGTGAACCTCTTGCCATATAAATAATGTCTCCAAAGCTTCAGATCAAAAACTATTGCCGCCAATTCCAAATCATGAACTGGGTAATTCTTCTCATGAACTTTCAACTGTCTAGATGCATACGCAACAACTTTGTCGTTCTGCATGAGAACACAACCCAATCCTACATGAGATGCATCGGTATAAATTACCAACTCTTTCCCACGTTCTGGAAGTATCAAAACAGGTGCGGTAATAAGATTTTTCTTCAACTCTCTAAAAGCTTCTTCACAGGCATCAGTCCACACAAAATGAACGTTCTTCTAGATTAACTTAGTAAGTGGGGTAGCTAACTTCAAAAAGTTTTGCACAAACTTTTTGTAGTACCCAGCCAAACCCAAGAATTTCCTAATCTCAGTCACTGTGGTCGGTCTTGACCAATTAATAATCGTCTCAACCTTATCAGAATCAACAAAGATACCATCTACACTAACCACATGACCCAAAAATTTCACAGCAGAAATCCAAAACTTACACTTGCTGAGCTTAGCATAAAGTCTATGCTCCCTTAATGTCTGCAATGTGATCCTGAGGTGTTGCTCATGCTCCTCATGTGTTTTGGAATATATCAAAATATCATCAATGAAGACAATGATGAAGTGATCTAGATATGGTCTAAACACCCTCTGCATCAAATCCATGAACATCGTAGGCACATCCGTCAATCGAAAAGGCATGACCAGAAACTCATAGTGACCATATCTTGTCCAGAAAGCAGTCTTCGGGACATCATCTTCTCTAATCCTCAACTGATGGTAGCCTGATCTCAAATCAATCTTAGAGAAAAATTTGGCACCATTTAATTGATCAAACAGATCATCAATGCGAGAAAGAGGATATTTATTTTTCACTGTCACCTTGTTCAACTGACTGAGACTCTTGGGTTTCTTTTTCACAAAAAAAAACTGGTGCACCCCAAAGTGACATACTAGGGAAAATAAACCCTTTGCTCAAAAGTTCTTCAACTTGCACCTTAAGTTCTTACAACTCCTTTGGCGCCATTCGATAAGGTGGAATGGAGATAGGTTTTGTACTAGGCATCAACTCAATGATGAAGTCAATTTCCCTCTTGGTGGTAACCCAGGTAAATCATCAGGAAATACATTGGGAAACTCACTCACAACTGGAAAAATAGAGATTTGAATACCTAGATCCTTCTCCTCCAACGGCCTAATACTAGCCATGAGCGCAACTTCTACATCAGTAGCCAGCCTGCCTCGAGTAGGTGGTGTAGTAGTAGTCATACCTTGATAGACAAAAGATCGCCGCCCAGGGATATGAAATACAATCAGCTTATGGAAGCAATCTACTTGGGCATGATATGCCGCCAACCAGTCCATACCCAAAATAGCATCAAAATCGAGGAACTTTAACACCCTAAGGTTCACAATCATCTCAAGTCCTTCATATTTGACAACACAATTCATACAAATCATATCTGGGTAGATTCTCTCACCCAAAGGTGTACTAGCTATAACCACAGGCAATTTAAGTCTATCTACCACATGTCCAAATATAAATGATAAAGTAGAACCAGAATCAATTAATACATGCATTATCATATCACAGATATAAATCATACCCTCTATTAGATTCTTGTTGGCATCAGGATCTGGTTCAGTCACTACCTTAGTTTGCCCCCTTGTACCATATGCAACAGAAATAGATGGAGTAGGTGCTTGCAAAATGCACATTGGGTATAGATCTAGGTTAAGGAAGGTTGTTTCTACCATAAACAAGCACGAAATAGCAAAATACCAACCAACCCTAGGTTGGGAATACCCAAAACTGTGGCCTATGGACAAAATTACACCATTAGAAAGCTTACTCTCACCTTCAATCGTGATTTCATGGAAAAAAAAATGGAGAAAATCACTTACTTTGGGGTATAAATGGTGAAGATTTGCTCTTAAAACCTTAGTTTTCCTTCAATTCGTTCCCAACTCAAATGGAAATAGTAGCAACTTTTTCCCTTATAAATTTTGATTTTTGGCCATTTTTCATAAAAAAAAAAACGCCCAAAAAATCAGATCAGCGCCCTCTTGATCAGTGCAGGAGCGTCCTCCCAACGCAGGAGCGTCCTCCCAACGCAGGAGCGTCCTCCCTTTCGCTCAAAACACTTATTTTTCATTTCACTAATACGCGCGCAATACATATCAGAATTTTATGTATAGCTAGTCGATTTCTATGTAAAGATGTTCTCCGGACTCATTTCTAATATCCCCAAGTCCATTTGACGCACCCATAATTAATTATCAAACAAAAACATCAAATACATGCACAAAACACTCAAAATATGAGTATTATACACAGCAAATACATACACAAGACCTAAAGTCGGGCATTTTTCGTCATCACGACATTATATGCGAAAGTGGGTCGTTACATTAGCCCTCGACCCCAGAGGGGAGAGGATAGTAGGTGCCGAAGTGTGACCTCGAAGAGTAGGTAAGTACCGGGAAAACCCCCTCCTAATCGTAAGTCTTTATTTGCTAAAGACTTGTGTCACTCACTGAACGCCAAGAAAAGTCACAAGTAAGTTTTCTCTTGGATCAAGTCGGCTCTTCAGCGATCGAGAAAACCAACATCACACAGGTCGGTACCCGAGAAAGGAGCTATTGTAGGAAAGCTTGGTCCAGAGAGATCGGTACTGAGAAGGTCATACGTATTAAAATGCTCTGAAACTACTAGGTCTACACCTTGGCACTACCACGAGTATAAGTAACTCCCTTCTTCTTTTATTGAGGATATACTCCATACACCGCTTCCAAAAAACGTCATGACTGCGAAGGGAAGGTAGACCCCAGAGAGCACATTGAGAACTAAAAGTCCTGGATGGATTTTAAGGGCTATGAAGACGCTACTATGTGCAAGGGCTTCCAGATCACCCTTGGCGGACTTGCTCGGAAGAATCGGTTGTATATGTTCTTTTGGGCACTTAGCTCACAAGTTCATGAACCACTTTGCTAGAAAGAAGGAAAGGGAAAAGCTTGTGAACAGTTTGCCCCGCATTAAGCATAAGAAGGCAAAACCCTGAAGGAGTACCTCGGTCGCTTCGATGATGTACGTGTTGACGTTGACGACTGCGACGATAAAACGACTATCACCGCCTTCCTCGCAGGGTTAAGGCCCGAGAAATTCCAATATTCCCTTGGAAAAAAGAAGGCCCAAACCTAAGAAGAGATCCTTGACCGAGCAGAAAAATACATCAATGCCGACGAGCAAACTGATGCAAAACAAGTGGAGCATGAGTTTCATCAAAGATCGAAGAAGGAGAACAAGAGAAAAAGGAAATATGACTCAAATGAGGACAATAAAGGCGGAAAAAGATCGAACGCTGGCAACTAAGATCAGAGGAGTAACAAAGTACCTCAAAACGTGTACTCCAACTACACGCCTCTTACTGGTTCACGAAAGCAGGTCCTTCCGGAGATCCAGAACAGAGAGTACATCTGATGGCCCCAAAAATTGAAAATGCCCATCTAACAATGAGATAAGAAAAAGTATTGCCGGTACCATCGAGACCACGGTCACGATACCGACTAGTGCTATGATCTCAAGCAGGAGATCAAAACTCTAATCCACAAAGGTCATCTGAGGGAGTTTATGAAGAATCCCAACCGACATAGGACTCCATAAGATAACCAAATTGGGCTAGTGGGTGAGATAAGAACAATCTTTAATGGAGACCAGATCGGTACCTCGAACCGGGCTATTGAGGCATATGTTCGGGAGTCAATGTCAGAGGTCATGAACCTTGGGCACTGACCTGAGAAATAGAAGCTGGTTGACTTCGCGATTACCTTCACCAAGGAGTTAGCCCAAGATATACTTCAACGACATGCCGATGCTTTAGTAGTTACGATGACCGTGGCCAAGTACAAAATTCGTCGAATGCTGGTTGGCAACGGCCGCTCGATGGATATTCTCTACTGGTCAACATTTGAACTGACCAAGGATCAGCTGAGCCCGGTAGATGTCCCTTTGATCGGCTTCAATAGAAACAACATCATGCCGGAAGGACGGATAACCCTACCAGTAACAACCGGTGACTCTGTGTACAAAATTACAATCATGACTAGTTTTTTGGTAGTCAAGTGTCCAACCGTCTACAACGCCATCAAAGGACTACCAATTCTCAATAATCTTAGGGCGGTTGCATCAACCTATCATCTGGATCTGAAATTCCCAGCAGAGCGAGGTGTCGGAGTAGTGCGGGGCAACCAAAAAGAGTCACAAGACTGCTATGTCACGGCTGTGAAGAAGAAAAGAGGACATAAGGAAAGTCTCAAATCTACAGAGGAGCAACTAATGCTCCTAGAGCATCTAGCCAGTTTCAACTTCGACCCTAGGGAAGAGGTGTCAGAGCTTGAACCCCAGGATGAATGGGTTGAGGTGCAGATCAGATAAGATTCAACGAGGACTGTCAAGATCGGTACAGGAATGATCCCCTTCCTCACCGATCAGTTGGTCGGTATCCTACGAGAACATAGAGATATTTTTGTCTGGTCCCATGAGGACATGCCTAGCATACCGACCAGCGTGATGGTCCACCGGCTGAACGTTCACTCAGAGCCAAGGCTGGTCCGGTAGAAAAGAAGGGATCTCAGTTCCGATCGAGCTCAAGGTGTATGAGAAGTGGTAGACAAGTTATTGACGACCGGCTTTATCAGAGAAATATTGTACCCCGATTGGCTGGCCAACGTAGTGATGGTCAAGAAGTCCAATAGGAAGTGAAGAACATACATCGACTTTACTGATCTGAATAAAGCATGCTTAAAAGATAGCTTCCCGTTGCCTCGCATCGACCAGCTGGTGGATGAAACTGCAGGTCCTAAGCTGCTCAGCTTCATTGACGCGTATTCAGGGTACAACCAAATTGTCCTGAGCCACAGAAATGAAGATAAAATGACCTTCATTACAGACCGAGGTCTGTATTGCTACAAGGTAATGCCTTTCGGCCTAAAAAATGCCAAAGCTACTTATCATAGGATGGTCAACATTATGTTCGTGAAAAAAATTGGAGTAAACATGAAAGTATATGTCTATGACATGGTGGTAAAAAATTTTGAGTCGGCAACTCATCCTACCGACCTGGCAAAAGTGTTCATGATACTGAGAAAGTATCACATAAAGCTCAACCCGACAAAGTACACATTTGGAGTGAGCACTGATAAATTCCTGGGGTTCCTCATTAATCAGTTGGGAATCGAAGCCAACCCCGACAAGATCCTTGCTCAAGTCGACATGAGGTCACCCCGCACCATGAAGGAGGTCCAGAGGCTCACTGGGTGCATAGCCGCACTGAGCAGGTTCATCTCCAAGTCCACAGACAGATGTCTTCTGTTCTTCAAGCTAATCAAGAAGAAGGCAGTGAAATGGACCCCAGAGTGTTAGAAGGCCTTTCAGGAGCTAAAGACTTACCTAGGTCAGGCTCCTCTACTCTCGAAACCCATTCAGGGGGAACAACTCCTCTTATACGTAGCAGTTTGGAAGCAACGGTTAGTTCGGCCCTGGTCAGGGAAGAGCTAGGAAGCCAAAAGGTGGTCTACTACACTAGCAAGTCTTTGCTCGACGCAGAGACGAGATATCCAGAAATTGAGAAGTTGGCACTAGCACGAGTCATTTCAGCTCGAAAGTTGAGACCCTACTTCTTGGCTCACACCATAGTCGTTCTCACCAAGCACCGGCTGAGACAGATGCTTCTGAGGCCGAAAACATCCGGACAGTTGACTAAGTGGGCCATCTAGTTGAGCGAATTCGACATCGGGTACCGACCTCGCACAACTATGAAGGGTCAAGCGTTAGCAAATTTTTTGTGTGAGTTGCCTCAGATATCTTCGACCACCGACCAGAACCCTGAAGAAGCTTGAAAGTTGTTCGTCGACAACACTTTTTGCAAGCAGGGATGCGGCATCGGAATAGTGCTCATCTCCTCTAGAAGTGAGAAACATCTGTGCGCTATTCGCTTCAGTTTTCTAGCATCAAATAATGAAGCAGAGTACGAAGCACTTCTAGCTGGCTTGCGAATTACTCTCAGCTGAGGGGTGAAAAAGCTGCTCGTCCATTGCGACTCCCAACTCGTAGCAGGACAGGTCATTTTGGAGTATCAGGCCAAGGACGACAGAATGCAAACATATCTTAAAGAAGCACTAACCCTGTTAGAAATGTTCAAGGAGTATGAACTAACGCAGGTGTTGAGAACAGAAAATACCTTGGTCGATGCACTTTCCAAGTTGGCCTCTTTCTCGGAGGCTGAACTCATGATCTAGGTCCCAGTGGAATTTTTACCTAAAAGACGTATTTGACAAATGGGCTCTCACCAACAGGTCGGCAGCCTCAGCCAGAACCCATCATGGACTGATCTGATTGAGGATTTCATACGAAATGGCAACCTCCCCGAGGACAAGATCAAAGCAAAAAAAAAATGCAAAGATAAGTTGCTAGATATTCTATAATAGACAATCAGCTCTATAGGCGCAACTTCTCTATGCCTTATTTAAGATGCCTACAGGAGGAACAGGCACGACTAGTTCTGGAGGAAATTCATGTGGGAGTATGTGGTAACCATTCTGGTGGACAGACTCTTGCATACAAAGCTCTTTGCCAGGGTTGTTACTGACCAACAATCTACAAAAACGCCATAAGGATAGCTCGAAAGTGCGACAGTTGCCAAAGACATGGAACAAACATCCGAGCTCTAGAGGAAAATCTTTCTCCAATGCAGGGCTCATGACCTTTTGCTTAGTGGGGGTGGACCTAATATGACCTCTGCCTACTTGTAAAGGTCAGGTCAAGTTTGCAATAGTAGTTGTTGACTACTTTACCAAGTGGGCAAAGACCGAACTGTTAGTACAATTACTAAGCAGAAGACCATGCGTTTTATCTGGCAATCAATTGTGTACCGTTTGGTGTCCCGTACGCCATCATATCCGATAATGGTAAGCAATCTGACAAGGCAAGGTTCCGATTATTTTTTGAGGACCTCGGTATTCGACATGTGTTTTCTACTCCAACCCATCCTCAAGCTAATGGTCAGGTGGAAGCCGTGAACAAAATTATCAAGCACACATTAAAGGCTAGGCTCAAGGAAAAGAAAGAAATGTGGGTAGAGGGCATGCCTCAAGTCCTGTGGTCATAGCGCACCACCTCTCGAGCAGCCACAGGAGGAACATCGTTATCCCTAGCTTTCGGAATGAAGGTCGTCATACCAGTGGAAGTCGGGATACCGACCTTGAGGACGTCTAACTTCGACGAAGACATGAACATGGAAACTTAGCACACCAACCTGGATCTACTCGAAGAAAGAAGAGAACAAGCAAAACTCAAATTAACTGCATACCAATAAAGGATCTCAAAGTACTACAATGCCAAAGTGAAGCACAAAAGCTTCAAAGTCGGCGACCTAGAGTTAAGGAAGGTCATGCTACCACGAGAGAACCTGGAGCAGGAACCCTCGGTCCTAACTGGGAAAGGCCTTACAAGATCACTGCGATACTTCGCACGAGGGTGTACGAGCTCAAAGATCTGACTAGGAGAAGAATTCCTAAACCTTGGAATGCGGAGCACCTCAAGAAGTATTACCAGTAGGCATTTAGCAGTAGAAGTCGCAGTTCAGTAGTTATGTTATAGAATCTATCGAGGTGTTGGTTACCTCTAGTTTTATTTTTAGATTTCTACAAGTGTTTGTTCGAGACTTTTCTACAATAACCAAGAGCTTTTCTTTCTACAAATCTGCGTCTACGACCTACAAGCAAAAGTGCCTTGGGACTACCGACCAGATTGGAAGCCACCGAAAAGAAGGGTCTTGACCCTAGAATAACTTGGGGGTGCCGATCAATAGCTAGGTACCTACCGAGAAGATGACCATGGTCAACTGGGTGCCTTGGGGTACTGCCCCAGACACTAAAGTGGCACACTTCATACCTATTAAATCCACAGATCCGATTAGTAAACTGGGTGAGCTATATGTTAAAGAAATTGTGAAGCTACACGGAATACCCAAATCAATAGTGTCAGATAGAGATTCCTTATTCACATCTCAGTTCTGGCAGAGCTTGCAGCGGGAATTGGGAACCAAGTTAACCATGAGCACCGCCTATCATCCTCAGACGGATGGTCAATCTGAAAGGGTTATTCAGATCTTAAAAGACATGTTGAGAGCTTGTGTACTAGATTTCAAGTGAAATTGGAGTAAATACTTGCACCTAACAGAATTTGCTGATAACAATAGTTACCAGGCAAGTATACAAATGGCTCCATATGAAGCCTTATATGGACGACCATGTAGGTCACCACTGTGTTGGGCCAATTGGGAAGACAAAGTACTTACAGGACCTGATATGATAATTGAAATGAACGAAAAAGTGAAGTTGATCCAGAAAAGGCTAATTACTGCCCGGAGTAGGCAGAAGAGCTACGCAGATAAGAGGCGCCGACCTTTAGAGTTCCAAAAAGGTGATAAGGTATTTCTGAGAATAAGCCCTCAAAAAGGCATCATGAGGTTTGGTAAGAAAGGGAAATTATCGCCTCAGTTCATCGGTTCGTTCAAGATCAGTGATCAAATTGGCGAGAATGCTTACAAACTAGACTTGCCAACTAGTTTATCCGCTATCCACAACGTGTTCCATGTGTCGATGTTGCGAAAATATTAACCAAACCCTTCCCGCACCATCGATTGGAAAAAAGTAAAAGTACAAGTTGATGCCACCTCTGAAAAAGGACTTTTAAAGATCCTAGATTGGAAAGTTCATAGTTTGAGGAACAAAGACATTCTATTAGTTAAGGTGTTGTGGAAGAAGCATCATGGAGTTGAAGAAGCCACTTGGGAACTCAAAAGTGAAATGAAGGCCAAACATGCCGACTTATTTCAAAGAACGCTCTAGGTAATTAATAATACTCCATTCTATATGCATACTATCAATTATTTCTTCAAACTCACCAATGGATTGGTAAATTTAATAGACTGCTAATGGAATATTCTCAACGT
The DNA here is from genome assembly GCA_035771175.1 of Paratinospora sagittata. Lineage (NCBI taxonomy): Eukaryota > Viridiplantae > Streptophyta > Magnoliopsida > Ranunculales > Menispermaceae > Paratinospora > Paratinospora sagittata. Next base: position 7,883,805 of record CM069596.1, on the reverse strand, counting down.
TTTAGGTTTCGAGATACAAGTGGTCAACAGTGGACAAAGTTAATGTAACACCCCGTAGTTTTAATTAAATACATTCGTTGAAGTATGCGTATTTCGAGATATATAATACACGTATTTTATACGTAGGAGCTAAATATACGTGTGTATGAAACTACATGCTAGATTTAAGGGGTATTAGTACATCAAGAAACTCCTTAAATAAATAATATAAGTTTTATTAGTTGAATGAGTTGGTTAATTAAATATGTGAATTGAGTTGAATTAAAGTGATTAATTTATGGGATGAGTTGGTTAATTATTGAGCATGAGGAGTATTGGATCATTTTGATATAAAATATCAACTCTCTCCTTTCTCATCTCAATCTCTCGTACGTTAACATAAAAAAAAAGAGAAAACGTGTAAAAATAAAAGAAGAGAGATGAAAGAAGTTGCAGGACAGAGGAGAGAAAAGGAACAAAAGAAAGAACGAGAGAAAGGAAAGAAGAACGAAGGGAGAACGCGGAATTCGCGAAAAATCGGGACTCGCGGTAAGTGATTTCCATTCTATTTCTTCGTAAAATTAATATCTAAGCTAGATGTAACCTTTCTTTCAGAGTAATTTTTGTTGTGGGAGCCGTTTTACGGCGTTTTAAAAAATTGGGGCTTTGACCCAACGTAAATGAAAATCCGCTAGGAAGGTTGGAAAACACTTCCTAGGCTGTAGGCACCTTAAATATATGGTTAGATTGAATTTATGTGTTCATTTGAAATTTTTATAGCCGTTGGAAGTTTGTTGGAATTTAGAGTTTCGATTGGAGACCATTTGAATCATTTAAAACCCGATGAAACTCTAGTTTAAGGCTATAGAATGGTAGAATGCACTGTTACGAGTCCATCGATGCTAATTTCATGATTTTTGGAGACCGTTTGACAATTTTAGTAAAAATTTATATGTTTCCAATGATATACTGTATATGAGTATATACAGTATATAATACATTATGCCCGTCATGACGTCTGCCTATGTCAGGGGTGTCGTGATAGTTAAACATCATCACGTAAGTAAGCTTAAACTTAATTTCGCGGACGGAATTTCTTTTAAGGCGGGTAGGATGTAATACCCCAAAAATTTTAAGGGTATTTATGTAATTTTAAACTTAGCGTTTTTGTAATTCTGCACATTTAATTGAGATGGACTCGTACGTTTCGAACTTCACGAATGAGTTTAGGACGTCAATATCCCCCAGGAACTTAGTCACAAATTTTGGAGTCAAAGTGGGAGAAGTGATACACATACATGTGCACGCATGCCTGACATATACGTGGGTTGCATGCATGAGCACGTCGCCATGCTCCAATATTAAAGAAATATGAAAGGAAAGAATGGCTAACATTCACGTAAGTAAAGGAAATAAGAGAGACGTGAATGTTAGCCATTCTTTCCTTTCATTATTTTCTGTTAATCTCTCTTTCCTTTCACTATTTTTTGTTAATATTTCTTTTATTTCCTTTCTCTTTTGCTAACATTCACGTCCCTCTCATAATGCCTAAATACCTAATGTGGCATACCAATCCCAATTAAATCTCTCCTTATATTTCCACTTCTTTCGTTATACTACTTTCAATTTCCTTCCTGATTTGGATACTATTACAATTACATGGATAGTCATTATAGTATATTAAGATACATCCTTTTATTGAAGCTTCACCCACATTATGACACTATTATATTTGCCATAACGGGATGATTGTTCTTATCATATAAAAGATATTTTCTTTTATTAAAGCTTCACCCATATTATGGGATGAATATTATTCTTATTATGTACAATTCCTTCAATTCCATATGCAATTCAATTCGTGATATCCACAAACAACAACTTAAATATATACAACATATATATATATATATATATATATATATATATATATATATATATAACTTGCATGAATTCTTTTATTAATCTGTCACTCATTTCTTCAATCTAATCATGGCTTTAATTTAAAGATTGACATATTTTCTTAAACAACCCCATAAAGGCAACTCAAATCTTTACTATATATTTTTAATTAAACAACCCATAAAGGCAACTCGGGGCAACTCAAATCTTTTCCATATATTTTTAATTAAACAATCCCATAAAGGCAACTCAAATCTTTTCCATATATTTTTAATTTGCCTTCTTTTAAGCTATTGCTAATATACACCAAAAACATTCATAAAACCCTAAGCATATAAAACCTTCATATGCAATCCAACACCACTTTTTCTCCTCATATACTATTCCAACTAAGCTCATTCTTCCTCTTTGGAGATCCGTAGCCCTTGCAACTGGAAATCCTGCAACTACAAAAGTAAGTTTTACACTTTCTTTTCTTTCCTCATCTACTTGTCGCATCTCTTTTTCGTGTTTTGATCGAATGTTGTACCGACAACATTGGTGTGGTGATGCACAACATGTTCTTCTCAGCATTCTCATGGACATGGGTTGCCTATGAGTGTCATGCGTGGTTCCTCACCTTACCGCCCCTGCTTTCCAGATTATTTCTCTTCTTTCATATTTTTACGGCATTAAGGGAGACAACAACAATTGTTGTAACCATGGCCAACAGATGCATGATAGTGTGTTATCTACTACCATCACACACCACCAACATGCATATATCACATGAAATATATATAAATAGAGTGGTGGCACTTCTCTGCTATACAAATTATATATATATATATTATAGCAGTATATATATATATTATAGCAGTATATATATACATACATCTTATTGTTACCCAACTCATATATATATATATATATATATTATGTCACGACGCCCCTGACGTAGGCTGACGTCATGACCGGCACAATGTACTATTCATGAGTGAATAGTATGGACAAATGATCCCGGGGGTACTAGACGCTGCGGTGTGCTGTGTACTGGGGTGTGACAATATTATGTGGTATGTAACGGCTGGAGTGCTCCCAATAGACCTGTGTGGTTGAGGGGTAGAGTACTCATCACATCCTGCGGGGTGTGACATATTATAGCAGTTATATAGGTATGTATATACATATATCTTACTTATATGAGTAATATATATATTTGGGTAGGTACGTGTGACTAATTCAAATGTAATACATACGTATAGGTTGAGGACGTACGTTACGCACCAAGAATTTTGACAACAACGAACTGCGTGCGTAACAGGTGGGGAAGATTCTATGCCTTCACAATATTTTATTTTGATATATAGATAGAAACATTAAATTAATTAGATTTATAGCACTACTAGATTGCTGGTCATGAATGTGTATGATGCATGATTGTATGTATACCGTGATGTGATTGTTAGTATGATGATATGTATGTGTTCATGATTTTTGTTCTGATCAGATGTTAAGTGGATGCATGCAATTCATTGGGTAACTGAAATTCATATGTAAATTATAATGCTTGATAATGAGACATCTGACTTGAGAATATTGGCATGATTGTTATAATAAAGTTCATACATGAATACTATTATATGTGGCATTGTGACATGATACCATGTGTAGTGGAGTTTGAATATGTCTTGTGAATGCAATTAATATCGTATTTATGTTGTATGTATGGTGTGACATCACTAAGGAACACGATTAAGATAAGAATCACACATATGAGACAGTTATTCTAAGGAATATCGTCAATGATTATTATGGAGCAGTTATTCTAGGGAATATCGCCAATGTTTATTATGGAAAAATTGTTCATGATGAATATCACCAATGAGTTCTAATTTTGGGTAGTGCCACCCAGGGTTTGATTCCCTAAAGGTACGTGATCTGGAACGTGATGGAATTCTCAACTCAAATAATCAAATGTTGCAACGATTAATGTGTGAAATTTGTTTGTAATGTTCTTGTTTATATATCATAATAAAATGTTGTGAATGGTTTAGATGACCTACTGGGCTTTCAAGCTCACCCCTATTTTTCACATGCAGGTACATGAAAGAATAGAGTCGGAAGTTCGTGACGTGTCTCACAGTAGTAGGTGTCGGTTAGTGGCTTGAGTAACATTATGATAATAGGACTGAGTAATTATTTAATAATTGATTATATCAATTAAATTGGTTGTATTATAAATCAATGTTTTTTGAACATTATAGTTGTCGTTGAAGATTTCATGGGTTATTTTATATGTTTATGCCTTGGACTTGAACTTGTTAATTCTAATTGACGAATATATTAAAAATGTTGTGTCCATAATGGACGGATAAGGACAAGTACCCTCATGGCTCAATATTCAATTTGTGTAATGAGAATCTATAGTCCGTGGCATAGAAATTGAAAGATTATTCTTCTATCTTAACTTGTAACCTTATTTGAAATATAAATGATATTATTAAATTTATTTTTACCTGTGTAAAGATTTTGGGGTTAAAGTGGATAGATACAATTCACGCCTCGATTTTCTTTTTGCTATTTTCTTGATAAGAGCAAATATTTATTCTTATTACTTTAAATCTAAGTTTTGAAAATCGGAGTGTGACAGTAGGCAACTCTAATCCATTCTCGATTGAGTTAAGTATTACGCAGTTCGAAACTAACTTAGGCATCTGAGGGTTTTTGGCCGATAATACACCGGTGTTCCTTACGATAGTTTGTATTCTCCTGTTTTCCTTATTTTACTTATTTTAGAGAATCAACCTCCAGCAATTTCTCCAGCACTCCGACGAGTTTTAGATCAACATCTTCCTTCCACCTCATCGTCTACTGATGTTGGTCAACTTTTGCACCAACAAGGACATCTTAGATAAATCCAAAAAAAGCTCGGGTTTTTCTCTCATTTAGTGAGAGTCTTTCCACTCTTCAATTTTTTTCTTTGACTAGTACTAAAGAGGAAGTTGTGAACATTATAAGGTCCCAACGATGATCGAAATTTAGAGAGGTGTCTGCTAGCTAAGGTTTTAACTCAAAAGTTCTATAGTAAAAAGACTTTTTCTCGCCCTAGGAGGACTGAGTAGAGGCCAAAACGAAGCAATATCTTCTCTGATTTGGGTAAAGGTATTTTCCTGATCAAGTTCGAGCATGTTCTGGATAAAAGAAGAATTCTTGAAAATGAACCATGGTATTTTGACAATGCCCTGATGGTATTGACGGAGATTGATGGTTCTTGCAGCCCCAATGCAACTGAACCTAAGTGGACCAAATTTTGGGTAGATGTTTTCAATTTACCCATCATAAGCATGACGAGGGAGGTGGGTATCCAAATTGGCAATGCGATAGGTCGATTCATCGACATTGAAGAAGATTCAAATTGACGATGTTGGGGTCGTGCTTTAAGATTGAGAGTAGTCATTAATACCAGTGCTCCTATTAGAAGGGGGTTGAAAGTATTGAATGGTGAGGAGGAGGTAATCTGGGCGGATATCAAATATGGAAAGCTTCTTGATTTTTGCTATGATTGTGGCAAGCTCAACCATACAGTTCGAATGTGTGATTTAATTTTGGCATCATCCTTGCCAACACGATCCAAAGATCAGCCACATAGAGACGGGCTTCAAATGCCAGGTCCAATGAAAAATAAGGGAGGATGTGGTCTCACCAGAGAGGTCGTCAATCATGGAGAAACGTCAAACTCCGGTGAAGCATGCTCGTCGCCGATTGGTTTTTTAATGAAAGAGCAAATGAATCTGGAAAATCTGGGAGAAATCATTACAAGTCAGAGTCATATTAAGCTAACATCTACTCCGTCGGTGCATGTAGCACTTCCACAACCCTTTATAAGGCATACTCAAGTTCAAATGGCATCACCTTTCAAGCCTCCTTCAGAAAGTATTAATGAGAACATTTATTGCTCTGAACAAAGTAATTCTCATCTCGAGAATGAAAAAGGGTGATTTAGTGGTGGGGAGTAAAGGTGTTGATGAGGGGGCACCACTCACCTTTCACATGATGGTGGGAAATTAATATTTTCTGAAAATAAGATCTCTATTTTGAATCCAAGGGATTCTGAGAAGCATTTACTCCTGGAAAATTCCACTGCTAGTAACCGCGCTAACGTACCTATTGCAAATATGATTTTAATCTCTGCTGAGTCTTTACGTAAAACATCCCTCCCCATCCATTCTTCTTAACATGTAGGCAAGGTAGACACAGTTCAGACTAGGTTGGAATCGGTAGAATCGAAAGACAATGGCTCGATTTAAAAGGAAAAAGCTCTTCAGACTCAAAGAAAAAAAAATCAAATGATGAATCTATTATTGGCAATGAATTGGTATCGGCAGGGTCGTCGCGAACCCTACTGGAAGCCATGAAAATTTTAAGCTGGAACGTCCGGGGGATTGGGAACCCCCAGATGTTCTGAGAACTACTCTCGCCAGTGCGAGAAAAAGATCCCGTGAATTTTTTTTGTTGGAAACCAGAGCTGCAGAAGGTAAAGCTGATCTTATAAAAGCAAGGCTAGGTTTTGATGGTTGCATTCACAATCCCAACTCAAGGAGGGTGCTGGTGTGATTTTGTTGTGGAAGTCTCAAGTGCAAATTGTTTTTCGTTCTTAGTCGATGAATTGTATGTTGTGTGAGTGGAAAGCAATGGAAATATTAATGGCATTTCATGGGGTTTTACGGAGAGCCGTCAGCATCCTCAAGAACATTATTTTGGGACCTTCTCAAACGCCTTAACGATTATTCCTGCAAAAAGTTGCTTTTAGTTGGGGATTTTAATGAGATATCGGTGTTGGCACAGTAATGTCCAAAAAGGGGGTTAATTAGACATTATAATCACTTAAAAACTTTAAATAAAAACTTGCAATGAAATGACAAATATACAATAAGGAAAACATGTATTGTATAGATGATTTATAGTGGTTCAGCGATATGCCTACCTCCACCACCTAACCTCCTTAGTCAGGATTTCAAACCTTACTAACGAATTTTCTCACGGTTGAAGATCAAATCGTTACACATTTTCTCTATTTCACGGGATTGAGAACAATCGTTAGAACTCTTAACTGACTGATGCAAGACTACCTATACTCTTGGCTTCACAGGTGCAAGACTGCCTATACACTCAAATTCACGGGTATGAGCAACCACTAACTATCCTTCCGTTAGAACTCTCAACTTACAGGTGCAAGACTACCTATATTCTTGACTTCACAGGTTCAAAATTACCTATACACTCAAATTCACGGGTATGAGTAACCACTAACTATCCTAACTTACAAGGATAACTTTCTGCAACTTTTAAAATTGCAGTTACAACTCGATTAAGATGAAAGATATACAATTTACTACATTGAATCCTAAAAACGTTTTACTCGAGAAAAACTTCTTTTAGCAATAAGATATGAATTCAAATATAGCTGAAATCCGAGTAAAAACAATATATTTTTTTTCACAGCCTTTCCAAAAAGATAAGATATAGAATATGCTCAAAATGAAAACCATTAATTAAAAGAAAAATCTTTAATCGAAGTAGTTTTTTCTTTTCTTTTCAAAGTTAAAACATCGACTAACCTTCAAAACGTTTTTGCTTAGACAAAAAGTTATCTCTTTCGATTTTGAATTTCTCTTCTTTATAAAACAATTTGTGCACCAAGACCGTTGTGTTCAAATTCAAAATGAATTTTAAACATTGAGTTAAAACGGTCTAAATCTTTAATGGAAATGATAAGTTTAGTTTTTATGAAAGTGTTCTGGTTGAATTCAACTTGCATAAGAATAAAAATAATCAGAAATTGTAATCCCCTGAAATAACGGACTGGGTGAAGCCAAGGGCCTCAGCCAAATTTCCACCCTTAAAAGATTAACCACGTTAATAAAATTGGAGAAAGTCAAAAGAATCCTAATTACTCTCCAATTGAATTTGCAAGACTTCCGAGTGCCAGCACCACAAGAGATTTCCTTCAAATTCGATTTTATCTCCAAGTAACCAATTGAATTTGCAAGGATTCTGAGTACCAACACCACATGAGATTTCCTTCAAATTCGATTTTACCTCCAAGTAACCAATTGAATTTGCAAGGATTCGGAGCGCCAACACCACATGAGATTTCCTTCAAATTCGATTTTATCTCCAAGTAAACTAACTCTAGAGTTTATCTCGATCAATCTCAATCATCCATACGTTAACTCTGATTTTCATTCTTCTCTCATGAACCAGTGACTGAAGCGCGCGAAGGACGGCAAGAATCCGCAGCAGTACCCACGGTGAGGAACCTCTCTTCGTCTTCTTTTTTTCTCTCTTCTCTTTCTCTTCGCACCATAGTTATCCCCTGTTTTCACTGCCATTAACGTAACAACAAGCAACCATTTCTATTCCTCATTCTCTCTCTTTCCTGATGATGTGAGTGTTTACAAGATATAAGGACAACTTCCCACCGGTGAACGTGGCCCAATAGTCAGAAAGAAGATAGTGAAATAGAGCATGGCGATGCTCTATTTCTCGGCTGCCATGGAAGCAGTAGAAGCAGCAACACGGCTGCCTCCTTATACCTCGCCCTGCTCTGGTCCGTCGTCGAAAACCCCAAACCCCTGAAACCCAATCGCGCCTCGTCGGAAACCCAAACCTTTCTCGCTCTGAAACGCAATCGCACAAAAAAAACCCCTGCTGAAACACAGGGCGTGCCGTGTCTACAGATCCACAAGGCTTCTCGAAGAAAAACCTCTTAAACATCATCTTCCTCTTCTTCAACACCACAAACCCTAGCGACAAGATCTACTTGTGTAAGCTACCGAGGATCGATTAAAGTTTCTGACCAGAGCTCGACCGTGGTCATTGCCTTCTTCTTTCTGGCAACAAACCTGGTTCATCGTTCTTCTCCTCTTAATGGTCATCGCCTTCTTCTTTCTCGCTATTTCCATCTTCCTCGGCCTTGATCTTGACTAGAGCTCTCTGTTCCCCGCGGCACATCGCCACCACCGCCTCTCTGCAACTTAACATCACCACCATCAACGCCATCTCTTCCACGCCTCCCTTCTTCTTTATTTTCCCTATTCCCTTTTTACTTTTAAACGTCCCACATCAGCACACCTATTATATGTTATGTTGCATATCACACCTTTTCAAAACGCTCCACACATCACCACACCTTATAAATATACCACATATTGTATTATACCATGTTATACCATACACATCATTATATCATATCACAAGGCATTATAATATTTTATTTTATATATATATACTTGTTTAAACATCCCACCACTATATATATATGTATATATCTCTACACTCATAATCGTTCTTATGAGTATTTATATTAACAAATGTAATATACGTGTACAGGTTGAGTACTAGGCGTAACGAGGAACTTTATTGATTTGGAATTTAGCGATTCAGGTGGGGATGATTCTAGGCCTTCATAATATTTTATTTTGATATATAGATAGGAATGTTAAATTAATTAGGTCTATAGTATTATTAGATTGCTCTTGCATGTCTATTTTACATGATTTCATATATACCATGTTGTGATTGTTAATTATGATGATATGTGTGTCAGCATGATTTTTTATTCTAATCAAATGATAATTGGATGCATGCAATTCATGTGGTAATTGAATTCATTTGTATATTATAATGCCTGATGATGAAATACATGACTTGAGAATATTGGCATAGTGAAGTTCATGCGATAATACTATTATACTTAACATTGTGACATGATACTATGTGTAGTGGAATTTGAATATGGCTTGTGAATACAATTAATATCATACTTAGGTTGTATGTATGGTGTGACATCACTAAAGAACACAATTAAGATAAGAATCACACATATGGGGCAATTATTCTAAGGAATATCGTCATTGATTATTATGGGGCAGCTATTCTAAGGAATATCGTCAATGTTTATTATGAGGCAGTTATTCATGATGAATATCGCCAACGAGTTTCTAATTTTTGGGTAGTGTCACCCTGTGTTTGATTTCCTAAAGGTACTTGATTTAAAATGTGATAAAATTCTCGACTCAAACAATCTAATGTTGCAACGATTAATGTGTGAAACTTGTTTGTAATGTTCTTGTGTATATATCATGATAAGATGTTGTGAATTGTCTAGATGACCCACTGGGCTTTCAAGCTTACCCCTATTTTTCACATGCAAGTACTTAGAAAATAAAGTAACAAGTCGTGGCGTGGTTCAGTGATAGGGGTGAGATGGTAATCTGGATAAGATTTTAATTAGTGAATAAACTAATTACTTGTTTGACTTTGTGAACTTTTTATTTGATTTTTAAAAGTTTATTATTTGAAGGGGTTGTATTGACAATCGAAATTTAATGAACATTATTACGGTTAGTAAAGACCCTGTGAATGCCTTGGACTTGAATTCATTAATTCTATTTGATGAATGTATTTAAATGTTGTGTCCAAAATGGATGGACAATGGCAAGTACCCTTGTATGGAGATGAAGATAGGTATGGAGATGTAAGGGTATTCGTTTACCTTAACCAGTAAGTTGATTTTTTTTTTATAAAATTAAAATATTCATTATTTTACTTGAAATTTAAGTTTTGAAAATCGGGGTGTTACAAAAATCCTTTGATCATGCGATTGAAATGTCAATGGTTAGGTGACAATTTCTTTTTTCAGTTTTCTGACTATATTCTATCAACATCTTGATAGAGTATCAACGTCCTAAAATGAATTGTTCTGAAAATTTGATTTGCACTGACTCGCTCTGGGAGGACACTAATGCTTTGTTAGTGTCATGACGAGCTTAAGTACCAGAGACTTAAGTTTTCAAATGAGGGCAACTGCTGGTTTTCAGGTTTATTCAATCAGGGCACTCATACTCGATCAGCGTCCAGACATGAATGATAAACATTCGAACCTAGAAACCATCAGCGCCCTGATGGTCTATTAGAGTTTTGCGATGTTGACTTGATATTAAGTGACTAGCTACTGCATTAGCGTTATGATCGACCATCAGCTTCTTGAAAGAGACTGAAAATAATTTTTCTTGAAATTTGATTTTCCAAAAACACGATTAAATTAAATCAATACTTGAGCTTTTTGGATCAAATCAAACGTTTAGAAAATTGTTCAAATGGTTCATAAATCAATTAAAAAACCTTTGAGTAAAATTGATAGAAATCATTTTCTTCGAAATCCAAAGTCTTTGAGAATAAATATTGTTTTGCTAAAAAAGGTTTTGAGTAAGGTTCTACGATCTAACATTTAACCCTTTTTAACCTTGATTTTGACGACTTGGCTTGGCATGAACTTGATTGATTGAGACTTGACTTTCTTCAAATTGATATGTTGAGACACTTCAACAACATCATTAGATCATAAGACGGAGTAATTTGAAATCATCAAAACATTATTTCATAGAATTCCTCCTTAGATAACAATTGGATCTAAATGAAAAGGAAGGAGGGATTCTTAAATCTCAAAGCCAGATTGATCGTTTCAGGGATGTTATCGATCACTGCGAACTAATAGATGCGGGATTCAGAGGTCTGTCTATCATATGGAAGAACAAGCGATCAAGATTGAACAACATTAAAGAAATATTAGATAGGGCATTCAGCAGTGAGTAGTGGTGTACCTGTTTCCCTTTAGCTGAATGTCATAATCTTTCTTTTTTGTCTTTAGACCACCGACTCATTTTGATCTCAGTGGAGCCGAGAAAACCTACAAGGGCTAATTGGGTCAGTAAATTAAGACATTATATAGGGCGATTTGGGCTGATGAAGGTGAGGCTACGAGAATCGTTCAGACATTCTGGATTAGTAGGAACTTTGCTGATTCCCCCGATGATCATTTTCAGTTATCAACAGTTGCATGCTTAGAAAAACTTTGCACGTGGAGCAATCAGTTCTTTAAAGACATTCCAAAGGAAATTACCTCAATTAGGGAAGCTTTGAACAAGATATACAATAGTGAAGGGGCTTCTACAGATTGGTCAAAGATTAAAATGCTTGAAGGGAGGCTGGAGAAATTACTTCAAAAGGAAGAGGCTTTTTGGGCTCAAAGAGCCAAAGCTAACTGGCTCATGAAAGGAGATAGGAACACAAAATTCTTCGATGCTATGGCTTCTAGTCACAGAAGGAGCAATCACATAAAGGGAATGATCAACTCCAAAGGATGCTAGATCTCAGAACTTTATTAAATTGGAGGTATCTTGATTAATTATTTTAGAAATTTTTTTCCTTTACGTCTCATTCGCCTCATCATATTCAGATGGGATGATTTATGTAAGCCAAAGTTTGTGGGAGATATGGGTTTCAGATCTTTCGAAGCTTTTAATAAGGTGTTGCTAGCCAAACAAGGGTGGAGGATCATCCAAAATCCTTCTTCCCTGGTAGCAAAGATTTTAAAAGCTAAATACTATCCTTCAAGTCATTTTATGGATGTTTCAGTGCAAAAGAAAGCTCTCTGAAGTGGAACAACATATTGTGGGGAAGATAACTACTGTTTAGAGATTGCAGATGGTGCATAGGAGATGGGTGTTTGGTTAACGTGTCAAAGGATCCTTGGATTCCATGTCTCATTACCTTTAAGTTAATCACACCAATGATGAAAGAATTAATTGCTCTGTAGCTGAATTTATGCAAGGAAGCAACTGGAACACCCAAAAACTAAAGGATAACTTGCTTGATATTGATGTTCAAGCCATTCTTCAAATCCCTATTAGTTTCAGGAAACCGACTAATAGAATTATATGGCATTTCAACAAGAATAGAGAATACAAGGTAAAAAGGGGATGTTGGTTACAGCCTAATAATAACTTTGTTGAGGGATGTTATGGACATGATTCCAACTCAATAATGTGGAAGAAAGTTTGGAGTCTAAGGATACCACTAAAAGTCAATATTTTCCAATGGAGAACAATCAATAACATATTACCCACTATGACAAAGCTGGAGAGAAAGGGGATTCTAAGCGATGCAACTTGCAAGCTGTGCATGAAGGACAAGGAGACCGTTGAGCATGAATTCATGCATTGTTTTTTAGCTCGAAAAATTTGGGAATCCTGGAGATTTGAAATAATCTTAGAAAAGGAGTACTCATTTTTAGTGCAGGGCAATTTCAAAGACTTAAATCTCATTTTCTGATGCAGATCAGCTTGCAAAGGTGGTATCTATCACGTGGCAGATCTGGAATGAGAGGAACAAAAAACAGTTAGGTACCTGCATGAATTTCTGACTACTAATTATGGGTCACATGAGGCTAGTTCTCAGCGTAGTCTATCTGGTTGGATCCCACCACCTTGTAATAAACTGAAAATGAATGTCGATGCCAGCGTGAGCAATGCCTCGGGAAGGTTTGGCATTGTGTTGGGAAAAACGATGGATGTAAAGAAATAAATTCTACAATCCCAGGACAATTTCCCAAACTAAAAATACAACAAAGATAACACCAAAAGATTTTAGCGTGGAAAACCCTCTTGAAAATGAGGTAAAACCACGGGACCCGTAGGCCGCTTAGAAACTTCCACTATAATCAAATGGGATTACAAACTTCACCCTTAGGTGGATCTCTCACAAATATACACTAATTATGTATCTTCAATTTGTGGATAACACTTCACAAATTGGCTCACACTTTTTCTTCTCAAAGAAACTCTCTTTGAGGCTCTCTAGATCTCTAGAATTAGATCTCTCTGAATATTTGATCTCTCTCAGATGATTTTCAAGAATGAAATTAAGGCTCTATTTATAGAGTTAATGAAGGGTAATTTCGTAATTAAAAAAATCAAATATTTCAACGCTCCCACGTGAAATGTGCTGGTCGCCCACGAGGAAGAGTTGATTTTGTTGCTTCTTCAACAACCTTGTTTTCCCACGTGAAGTCCATGCAACCATGCATGAATTTTGTTTGCTACAGGATGAGGTGGACCCCATCAAATCTCCCCCTCCACCTCATATGGAACAGGGCTCCTCCACACCGGCAAGCTCTCTACAGATAGCAAGCTTTTCGCTGGTTAGGGACTTCGTCATCATATCTGCCCCGTTGTCATTAGTGTGGATCTTCTCAACTTGCAGCAGCTTATTTTCCAGCACATCACGAATCCAATGATACCGCACGTCGATGTGCTTGAACCTTGAATGGAAAGTTGAGTTCTTGCTGAGGTGAATTGCGCTTTGACTGTCGCAATAAAGAACATATTTTTCTTGGTTCTGCTGCAATTCTTGTAGGAACTTTTTCATCCACAAGATCTCCTTACAACCTTCAGTGATTGCAATGTACTCAGCTTCTGTGGTACTTAAAGCAATACACTTCTGTATTCGTGATTGCCATGAGACAGCTCCCCCTGCAAAGGTTATTAGGTACCCGGATATCGACTTTCTCGTATCCACATCGCCAGCCATATCTGAATCTGTAAATCCTTCTAATACAGATTTATCATTACCAAAACATAAACAATGACTAGAAGTACCTCTAAGATACCTGAGTATCCATTTGACTGCTGTCCAATGTTCCTTTCCAGGATTTGATAGAAATCGGCTCACAACACCAACAACATGAGCAATGTCTGGTCTGGTGCATACCATAGCGTGCATTAGACTGCCAACTACCGATGCATAAGGTACCTTGCTTATCTCTGATTTCTCCTCCTCGCTTGAAGGACACTGGCTCGAATTAAGCTTAAAGTGGCTTGCCAGTGGAGAACTAACAGGTTTAGCTTTGCTCATGTTGAACCGCTCTAAAACTTTCTCAATATACTTTTCTTGAGATAGCCAAAGTCTCTTGTTCTTCCTGTCACGAACAATCTTCATGCCAAGGATTTGCTTTGCGGGTCCTAAGTCTTTCATGGCAAAGGACTTGCTCAACTCTTTCTTTAACGTGTTAATCTTGCCAATATCTTGGCCTACAATTAACATATCATCAACATAAAGCAAAAGAATAATAAAATCACCATCAGAGAATTGCTTGATGAAGACGCAGTGATCAGCTGTCGTTCGGTTGTACTCCGTTTGCTCCATGAACGAGTCAAACTTTTTATACCACTGCCGCGGTGCCTATTTCAAACCATACAGACTCTTCTTTAGCCTGCATACCAGCTTCTCTTTTCTTTTGACTTGGAAACCTTCAGGCTGCTCCATATAGATTTCCTCGTCGAGATCACCATGTAAAAATGCGGTTTTTACATCAAGTTGTTCAACCTCCAGATTAAGACTAGCTGCCAAGCCAAGAACAACTCGGATTGAAGACATTTTTACCACTGGTGAGAAGATTTCATCGAAGTCAACGCCTTTCTTCTGTCCGAACCCTTTCACAACCAATCTTGCTTTGTATCGAGGTTGCGAGCTACCTTCATCGCTTTTGATTCTGTACACCCACTTATTCTTGAGGGCTTTCTTTCCCTGCGGTAATTTCACCAAGTCAAATGTGTGGTTTTCATGCAGAGATTTCATTTCTTCCTGCATGGCTTTCATCCACTCAGTCTTATGCTGGTAAGTAATAGCTTCGGTATAGCTCTCCGGTTCTCCCCTGTCAGTGAGCATCACATAGTCACTAGGAGGATATCTTTGACTTGGTTGTCGCTCTCTGGTAGATCTCCTTAGCTGTGCTTCTGGTTGGACTTGTTCAGGAACTTGTTCAGGAATTTGGTTAGGAACTTGTTCTTGTTCTGAACTTTGAGCTGGTGGAACATTATCATCAGTATCTGGTGCAGCTTCCTTGTCATCTGAATTTGTTGATGGAGAGACTGGTTCCAGATTCACTGGAAGTTCTTCTGATTGTGGCTTCTCAGGTTTCTGAAAATCCTCGATCGTCTGATCTTCAAGAAACACCACAAGTACGTAAAGATGTACCTGTCATTCCTGGCAAGTGCTCCTTCTTAGAAAGAATTCTGAGACCCTTTTCACTCATGTGGCCGAGCCGCTTATGCCATAACTCGGTGGGAACTTCTTTCCTCATGGTATTTACTTCTTCTTTACACAGCTTGGCTTCTGTGTGGTAGAGTGATGCATCTTTCTTGCCTCTGGCTACTACCAAGTTTCCTTTGGTGAGCTTCCATTTTCCTTCACCAAAGTTATTATTGTAGCCATCGTCATCAAGCATTCCGGTGGAGATCAAATTGAGGCGGATATCTGGAACATGCCTCACATCTTTCAAGAGTAACCTGTATCCAAGGTTAGTTTCTAAATAAATATTACCGATGCCGATAATTTTGGATGCATCATCATTTCCCATCCTCACTCGTCCGAAATCACCTTGCGTGTAGGCTGAGAAGAAATCTCGTCGTGAGGTGACATGGTAGGACGCACCTGAGTCAACTACCCATGTAGAGTCTTGACTTGCAAGGTTGACATAATCAGCATCTCGAACAATGACGACTTCTTCAGTGAGAGTTGCGGTGTCATTTGTTCGGGTTTCTGCTTCTGGGTTTCTGGATCGTTCCGCCTTTAACTTTCGACATTCTCGAATGAAGTGTCCGGGCTTGCCGCAGTGATGACACTTCTTGTCATGCCACGATCTGGACTTCGAGCGTCCTCTTTGCTGACTTTGGTTACGAGGATATCTGCTTTTACTCCTTCCGTGCCATTCTTGCTTGCCTTGATTTTCCATGACAAGTGCTTCAGTTTCAGGAGTATAACCATTGTCTTTTCGTCGAGACTCTTCGTTCAACATTCTGTCTTTTACCATTTCCATGGTAAGCTTGCCGCCAGGAGCTGAGTTACTAACTGACACAACTAGAGTGTCCCAACTTTTTGGTAGAGAACTCGTCAACAACAACGCTTGTAGCTGGTCATCTACGATCATCATCATAGAGTTGAGTTGATCTACAATGCCTTGGAACTCACTCATGTGTTCCGATACGCTGCTTCCATCTTTATACTTCAAATTGACTAATCGTCGTATCAGATTAGCTTTATTCTGTACGGTTGTCCTCGCATACATTGTCTCCAACTTTTGCCAAAGAACGTAAGCATCGTGTTCATTAGCAAAATTTTGAAAAATGCTCTTGTCGATCCATTGTCTGATTTGAGCAGCACACTTTCGGTTCAGCACGACCCAATCAGTGCCTGTGCTGGTTGTTTTTGATGTCTTGTCATCTGTTGAAGTTGTAGTCACAGCTTCCTCCTTCGGCATTATAATCGGCTTCCACAGATCTTTAATGTATAAAAGATCATCCATCTTCGGCTTCCAAATTGCATAATTAAATGCAGTCAACCTGATCATATTGCCTGTGTACATATTGCTTGTGCTCTCCTCCATTTGAGTCGTCAGTCAACAGGTTTCGCGGAGCTTGACACTTTTCCGACGATGAATAGTACTATGTGAATAGTACTCAATAAATAGTACCCCTTGTGAATAGTACTATATGAATAGTGCCCTTGTGAATAGTGCTCCGTGAATAGTATTCTATGAATAGTATTACTATTCTAAATAGTGACGTATACGTGAATAGTAATGTATGTATGAACCGTACCTTTGCTGAAAACGACCCAGGCTCTGATACCACTTTGTTGGAAAAAACGATGGATGTAAAGAAATAAATTCTACAATCCCAGGACAATTTCCCAAACTAAAAATACAACAAAGATAACACCCAAAGATTTTAGCGTGGAAAACCCTCTTGAAAATGAGGTAAAAACCACGGGACCCGTAGGCCGCTTAGAAACTTCCACTATAATCAAATGGGATTACAAACTTCACCCTTAGGTGGATCTCTCACAAATATACACTAATTATGTATCTTCAATTTGTGGATAACACTTCACAAATTGGCTCACACTTTTTCTTCTTAAAGAAACTCTCTTTGAGGCTCTCTAGATCTCTAGAATTAGATCTCTCTGAATATTTGATCTCTCTCAGATGATTTTCAAGAATGAAATTAAGGCTCTATTTATAGAGTTAATGAAGGGTAATTTCGTAATTAAAAAAATCAAATATTTCAACGCTCCCACGTGAAATGTGCTGGTCGCCCACGAGGAAGAGTTGATTTTGTTGCTTCTTCAACAACCTTGTTTTCCCACGTGAAGTCCATGCAACCATGCATGAATTTTGTTTGCTACAGGATGAGGTGGACCCCATCACATTGATGTCATAATTTGTGATTATTTGGGATTCCTAGTACCCGCTTCGGCTCGCAAATTTGAAGGTCATTTTTCAGTGGAGGTAGCTGTAAGAGAGGGCTTGATGTTTGCTTTTGAGGTTGGTCTATCTCCCCAATTGATTGAAGGTGACTCAGTGAATGTTATGGGAGCCTTCGTGAAATAAGTAAAGACTTATTTCAAATTGGGCAAAGTGACATCTGATTGTAAAGAGTTGATTAGCCTCATTCATGAGCCACTCATTTTTGCCATACCGTATGTGCCAAGCAAACGATGCAACTCTTAAATTATGTAAATGTGCTCTTAATATAGATTTCCATGTTTTGGTTAAAAGATTACCCTTATGTGATTTTTGTTGTATTATCAGACGAATCCCACTTTCAATAATATTTTTTTTTTTTGGTCAAAAAAAACCTTATGTGATTTTTGATGTATTATATGATGAATCTCATTTTCAGTAATATAAAATTTCTTTTGTCAAACAAAAAAATGAAAAGAAAAATAGGACGTCTTACAACGGGCTTTTGACTTGCTTGTCCTTAAAAAATTAAAAAAATTCACAAATGCCATCAAAATCTAAATAATGATTGTTTTGCCCTACTTTGACTATTCAAAACCCAATCAGTCGACACACAGACACCACGTGGGTTGGGGAGTTGGAGCAATTAAGAAGGCGCGCCTTCCATACAATTTTTTTTTCTTTTTTGAATAAAAGGCGTCTTTCCAAAAGACGCCTTCTATAAATAAATAAAAAATTTGTTTAATGGAAGGGGTCTTTCATACAAATTTTTCTTTCCTTTTTTTTGACTCACCATTTTTTTCTTTTCAAAAGACGCCTTCTTTTTTTTTTTAAAGGAAGGTGACGATGATGAAGGCAAAAAAGAAGTAGAATTCTTGAATGTTATATTCAATTTATAGAATTTCTTTTGAAAAATACTTTATTTCTCTTTAAAATAAAAATATAGTACATCTATTGACTACAATTCTTATTATAATTTTTTATAATTATAGTAATAATTCTATTTTTCTACATCTACTATTAAAAAAAAATAGAAAAGTAAAAAAGATTACAACCATATAATTTCCTTTTAAAGAAATATTTCCTACTTTTGAACTATTTCTTGACGGATTGTCTTTTTAACTGCTTCAGCTCCCCAGCCCACGTAGCCCCTGTGTGTCGGCTGACTAGGATTTGAATAGTAAACTAAGGCAAAACAATCATTATTTAGATTTTAATGGCATTTGTGAAATTTTTTTATTTTGTAAGGGCAATCATGTCAAAAGCCCTTCAACTCATCAAGTTTTGTTTTAATTAAATCCATTTGGAGTATATACAGCAAAACCAAGAAAATTGCACTATAATATTTATACTTTACACAAATGAAATTTTAAAGCAAAACCAACAAAAACTATTATAAAAATTAATATTCATTTTCAGGGATTGGTTCAGATTCTTGAACTTGCATCGGTTCAGGAGCTGCAGCTTTCTTCCTTGAGTACATTTGTCTAGTCATCCAATCCTTTCGTTCGTCATTGGGTACAGAGGGTGTAGGAGATTCGGGTTTGGTTTGTTGGAGGTTAAAGGGGCCAAAAAGATCAAAAGGGTTATCAAGGGAGTTTCGATCTTTATCTTCCATGATGACACTCTCCCCCAGAAGAGGAGGAACGAAAAAATAGGGCTCAGGTTCACAGAAAGTGTCATCGGCAGAAAAAAAAGAATTTCTTTGATGGCGGATGATAGCATTTATATCCCTTTTGAGTAGAAGAGTATTTGACAACAACACACTTGAAAGCTCTTGGGTCCAACTTTTCCCTGTTGGGTTGGTGAACATAGACAAATGATACACACCCAAATATCTTAGGTATAAGGTTATTGGAGATTTTGAGTTTAGGGTAAAATTGACATAGCTTTTCCATAGGACTTTTGAAACCAAGGGTCCGGGGTGGTAGGCGATCAATAAGGTGTGTTGCAGTAAGGACAGCTTCCCCCCAATAGGACTTAGGCATAGTATTCTGAAATAAAAAGGCTCGGGTTGTATCAAGCAGGTAGCCGTTTTTTCTTTCAACAACTCCATTTTGTTGTGGGGTGTGAATACAAGATGATTAATGAAGGATCCCCTCATTTTGGAAGTAATTGGTCAATGTTTGATTAAAATAGTCTCTAGCATTGTCAGATCAAAATCTCTTGATTTTAGCACCAAACTGGGTGTGTATCATGTTATGGAAGGTAGGAAGAACAAAACTCACATCTGATTTTTGTTTCAATAAGAATATCCACAAGACTCTAGTACAATCATCAATGAATGACACAAACCATCGCGCTCTAGAAACATTAGGTATTGGAGAGGGACCCCAAATATCACTATGAATGAGATCAAAAGGATCTGAACTTCTTTCATTATTAAGTGAAAAAGATATACGCTTGTGTTTCGCAAGTTCACACACTACACAATGAAAATCTTCAACATTGAGAGACTTAAACAAAAAAGGAAACATGATTTTAAGGGTTCGAAAAGAAGGGTAGCCAAGGCGGCGATGATGGACCCATAACTTTTTTTTGTTGGAAAATTTGTGCTCGGAGAGAAATGAAGTGTTACTCTTGATAGGATGTACTAGTGTCTTAAGGTAATACAACCCGTCCTGTTCCTTAGCACGTCCAATCATCGTCCCCAAGTCCTGGTCCTGAAATGCACAGTAAGTAGGGAAAAAGGTTACATTACAACTCAGATCATGGGTCAGTTTTTTAATAGAGACAAGATTATTAGATAGTTTAGGAACATGAAGAACATTTTTGAGTGTAAGGGTGGGGCTGATGTGAACATCACTTATACCGCCAACTGTGGTTAAAGATCCATCAGCTGTGGCTATTTTTCGACTACTAGGACATGGGTTGTAGGTATGAAATATATTGGAAGAATTGGCCATGTGATCAGTAGCACCAGAATCTATAACCCAAGAGTTAGCAAAAGATTTATCGGAGACGTTAAATCCAATAGAAATAGGAAAATTACCTCAATGGGCCAATGAACAGGTACCTGAGGGTTTGTCAAGAGTGCCAAGCAAAGATTTCAATATTTCAATATCGTCTTGGCTGAATTCGTCTGGCACCGAGGAGGCTGCAACTGTTGGTTCAGTAGACAGATGTGCTTGTCCACTAGTTTTCTGTTATCATCCGTTGTAACCCCATTCTTTACTGGAAGTAGAAGTTGAATGTACTTCTCCCCGATATGTCTAGTCTTCTGACAATAAGTACACCTTAGATTGTCCCTATTGTCTCGATTTGGGACCCTTGATGATTCAACGCGCGGAGTGTGTATCTTCTGATCATTTCCCCGATTGGCGACCATAGCTGAGCCTTCCAACTTCTGAGGTGTGAGCGTAACACTTATTCTACTTTCTTCAGTTCGGATTGCGGAGATAGTCTCATTCAGAGTTAACAACTCTTTGCTAAGAGTTTGAACCCTCACTTGATCGAACTCTGCATTGATTCCAGCCAAGAAGTCATAGACTCGATCCTTCTCAATATAGTTTTTTAAAATTACAGCATCTGCAGACATTTAGTCTCAATACACCTATAATGGTCAAGTTCCTGCCAGAGATTTTTCAATACATTGGCATATTCGGTGATCGTCATGTTGCCTTATTTTGTTGTTCCAACTTTCACTTTGATTTCATACACTTGGGCTGCATCATGGGCCTTAAAGTATGTCTGATGGAGGGCATCGCAAATATCTTTGGCGGTAGTTAGAAACATGCATGTATCACTAATATTTGGCATTATTGAATTCCATAGCCACGCCATTATAGAAGCATCTTCGTTATCCCATGCTATAAACTTAGGATCTCCAGGTGTAGGTCCAATGCCAAAAATATGACTTAATTTCTCTTTGCCCTTCAGAAAAGTACGCACCAGCTGATACCACTTCAAATAATTTTTTCCATCAAGTCTGTACGCTGCCTGAATGTTTGGTAGTTCTCCTTTCTTCTTTTTGTCAACTGTTTCTTCTGTCTGCACTATTTTAGAAGTAACCGACATTTTTTTTTTCTCAAAGATCTAAAGAAGAAGAAAGAAAAAGAAAGAAAGAGAAAGAAGGATGAAGAAGACTAAGGATGAAGTTGCAGACGATGAACAGTGAGTTCAGAGGAGATGAAAATGATGATGAACAGTAACTTTTAGATATAGAAAGGGATTTGGAAGCGCGATTTTGCAGCACACAGAGAGAGAGGGAAAAGAAAGAGAAAGAAAGAGAGAGAAGGACGAATGAAAATCTAAAGCAAAACCAACAAAAACTATTATAAAAATTAATATTCAATTTGAAAACATCTCTCTCGAGATATTTGAACAATTTAACTCCATGATTCAATTTTGTTTTTTATGTTTTGATATAATTGCGTCAAAACTTATTTTTAACTTGACCAATTGCTAATAAAATAATCTAAATAACAAATCAAATTATTATATACCCGATTCTCATCTGAGATGTCTTCGCAATGCTGCCTACTTTGACATCGACATCAAACGTCTACAATATAAGTGAGAAAAAAAAATCAAATTAGTCATTTGATCTAAATAATTTATACAACTCATCAAAACAAAAATATTTTTTATAAGTTACAAAAACCATAAAATATATCAAAAAAAAACGTACCCAATCAAATAAAATAATTTGATGGAAGTGTTGTAACAAGCTAGGGAATGACGCAATTCGCCAGAAGAAAGCGAGAGGGTCGACACAGCGAGAAAGGAGATAGAGAGACTTCCGACGATGGTGACGACAATGTAGGAAGGAGTTGCAGAGAGAGAGAGGGAATGACATTGAGAGGGAGGGAGAGCACGAGCAGAAAGAGACGGAATGGCGTCGCTCAATAGAAGAGAGCGAGAAGCTTCCGACGATGGCGACGGCGATGGCAACGGCGAAGGCGATACTACGGCGTTGGTTGAAGGAGTTTCAGAGAGAGGCGTGAGTGTGGGGTAGTCGAAGAGGGTGAGGTCGCGGGTATTTGTGGTGTTAAGTTTAGAGAATGCATCTTTTTAAAAGACGCCTTCACTTAAAAAAAAAAATTGTTAGGAAAAACGTCTTTTGAAAAAACGTCTTCCCTACAAAAAAATGACTGAGAAAGACGTCTTTTCAAAAGACGATTTCCTAACTACTTCAATTCCACCGCCCACGTGGTGCCTGTGTGTCGGCTGATTGGGCGTTAAATAATAAAAATAAGGCAAAACAGTCTTTATTTAGGTTTGAATGACATTTATAATTTTTTTTTATTTTTTAAGGGTAATAAAGTCAAAAGCCTTCTTATAACGGGCCAATGACATGATTACCCTTCAAAAAAAAAAATTCACAAATGCTATTCACATACAAATAATGATCCATTTGCCATACTTTACTGTTCATTGCACAGTCAGCATGTCAAATAAGCGCCACGTCAGCGCGAAGGTGACATTTTTTTTTAAGTGAAGGAAAGACGTCTTTTCAAAAGACGCATTCCCTTCACAATTTTTTTTTTTTCAAGTGAAAGGGAAGGCGTCTTTTCCTTCACGTTAAAAAAAAATTGTGAAGGGAATGCGTCTTTTCAAAAGACGCCTTCCCTTGCACTTGTAAAAAAAAAAATTTGAAGGAAAGGCGTCTTTTCAAAAGACGCATTCCCTTCACCTAAAAAAAATGCTACCTCCGCGCTGACGTGGCGCTTGTTTGGCGTGCTGACAGTGCAATGAACAGTAAAGTATGACAAATGGGTCATTATTTGTATGTAGATGATATTTGTGAATTTTTTTTTTTTTAAAGGGTAATCATGTCATTGGGCCTCTTACAACTGTGTCGAAGGGCTTCTTGACGCGGCAACTCTTATCTCGAAGACCATCAAATCACCTGTCGTACTAGAAGTAGCAATATTAGTATCCATTTAACCCGTTTCGCGGCCCCCGGCGTTTCGACTATCGGGAGACGGGCTTGTGCTTCTTCCCGCCCTTTTTTTCTCTGCAAAAACCAGAAGAGGAGACCTAACTAAACACTCCACGCGTCTGTCTCTCCCTCTCTCTCGTTCCCAAATTCCTTGCTTTCTCCCACTCATTCTCTTCGATTTCATTTTCACTTCCTTGTTCTCATAGAACCAAAAAAAAAAAAAACAAAACAATAAAACCATGGGAAGTCACTGTAGGGTGTTTTCTGAACCGCTCTCAGCCCTTCCGCCACGACCATTGGCTGGGGTTATCTCGAAGATCCGATTGGAGAACTTCATGTGCCACAGCAGCTTAGAGATCGAGCTCGGCGAATGGGTTAATTTCATCACTGGACAGAACGGAAGTAAGTTCAAATCACATCTATGGTGATTGTGTTCATTGATTGATTGGGTTTCTGGATTGCGGCATTTTGTCTGATTTTTTTTTTTTTTTTTTTGTTTATTTTGTTTGTAGGCGGTAAGAGCGCTATATTGACTGCGTTATGTGTTGCATTTGGATGTCGGGCGAGAGACACGCAGAGGGCATCTTCCCTAAAAGATTTCATCAAAACGGGTTACAGGTTCTGCTGTTTTCAAATTTTTCGTTTCATTAGAAACTATAGTTAATAGCTTTGTATTGGTTGAAGAGTTTGTTTTCGTATATTAGGCAGTTAGTGAGTTGATTGTTCTCAAACTCTATTTTTGAGGTCATTTGGAGTTTGGTGGAAGTATGTGATCGTGGTTGTGAAGGGTTGTGGACAGTGACTTGCAGTTTGTTCCAACTATGCAGCCGCTTTTTGAAGCAGTGGACTGGTTGTTGGGGATCTGTGTGAAATGGGTTGATGAAGGTGGCTGTTGAAAAGAAGAAAGGATGAAAACTCATTTACAAGTTCTCATTAGTGGTGACAAAGAAGAACTAAGTCCTATCTTGGAATTGACAAATATAAGAAAAAAATGAAATATCATAATCAACATTCCTCACCTTATAGCTAAGCCACTTTTTTTGCTCGATGAATAAAGGTTCTATCAATGTATCATGCCTAAATTGTTGAGATTTTATGATTATTGAATCCTATATTTAGACGAGGTTTCTGTTTGTCTTGGATTTTAGATAGACTAAACGGGTTGCCTTATTCTATAATCCATAACAGTATATATAGGTTACAAATGTCTCCATTGGCTATTATTGCAATAAGTATAATTTATAAGGTTTACTCAAGTGTGTGAGTTTTTCGGGAGTATATTCGTATATCATTAAGTTGGTCCCAAGCTCAAATAAATAGGGACTTAAGGAGGAATTCGTTCGATAGCTAACATACAATTTTTTTCTCATCCTAAAGGTCGAACAAGGGTCGATCAGGGGACTTTTCCCCACTATTGTCAAGGCAGCGCCTAGGCCCCTTGGGTAGTGGCACCGCCTAGACCACTGTCTAGGCGGTTTGGGGAGGTCTAAGCAAATATTTTTTTTAAAGGATTTTTTTTGAATTTTTTTTTGTTAAAACCTGCGAAATCCTCTCCCTTCTTCCACATCCACTTTTGAATTAAATTAATTGCATATAATTTAATATATAAATTAAATTAATAATTACATATATATATATATATATATATATGGAGTGAGGGATCAATGAATACATAAATAAATTTTTCAAGGACCTCTAAATAAATATTTTATATCTCGCCTTAATCCCGCCTAGGCCCCCGCCTCGCCTAATTAAGGTTTACCTCCTACCACCGCCTTGACACACTGCTTTTCCCTCGTCCTTTTGCAGTGGTTGGTTGACCTTGCTCGTGGCCTTATTAGCATGGTCGACCTAGGGTCTTTGCAATCCCTCCCTTTATTTTTTGAATTTCTTGTCCTTTCATCTTTCTTATATTCAGTATTTTGTATTCTCTCTTATTATGGTGGTACTAGTAACATTGGTGGACATACTCAGGCCCATACTTGGCCTTGTTAAGTGAGAGCTCTAGTATTTGATGGGAAAAAAAAATTAAATGTACCTTAGTTGGATGTGGAATATTGTTCAAGGAAAGTTAGAGTGCTTTGACAGGTGTAGGTGTTCTTCATTGTGCATCTCGTCACATCACAGTACATTAGATACACTTTTATTAGGGGTAGGCGTACCTTATTGTGTGCTTTGTCAAGTTAGTAGTGCTTTAAGTATGGATTTGACCTTTCCCTCTCTCTTGCTTTGAATTTGAATTTGAAACTTCCAAATTGTGGTAGACTAGGGGGAACACATTTGCTCCCTTGCATGCTTGACGTTGGTATGCATAGCATTCTCCGTGCCTATCAAAGGGTCAATCGTGTTGCCATGGTCAGCCTTGAGTGTTGTTGTAGGGTCGACTATGGGTTTTTCCACTCTTCTGTTCTCTTTTTTTTATGTGGTTCCCAAGGTGTGGTTGATCTTGGGCTCTTCTAGTAAGTGTGGTTGACCTAGGGGATTGGCACTCTTGGTTTGTGCAGGGTTTGACCAGAGGTCAACCAGGCTGGGATGTTTGACCAAAGGGATCGGTTATGCTCACTCCCCTGCCCCCCTTTGGATTGGCCAGTAAAGGGTGTGGAGCACGAAGGCATGGTCGACCATGGAATGTTGGTCTTCCAAGTGATAGCATGGATGATCACTCTTGGGGTCCAAGTGTTACCTAATTCCCTTCCTGAGATGGAGCGCCCAAACTTGCTTCGAATAACTTGAACTCACAGTGCCTCATCCTCCTTCATAAACCTTCACAACCATTTTGCACCAAGGACTTTGTTTCTGATCATGATGTTACCAATACCAAGAGTAAGATTCTGTCCTTCGATTTGTGCATAACTGCGGGGGTACGAGATTGCTGAGGTGAGGGTCGTTAGATGAGCCCCCATATCATATCAAGAACATATTATCCTATGTTACCGTGAATTTACCTAGACAGTTCCTTCTACGGGCGGCACTCCATTGGGAGCTCCCATAGCCCCGTGTTGGCACGGATAAATCACACATAGATGATGATTATCAACCCCAATAGTCCGAACCCAAGGAGATCACTATCCACCTAAAAACCACATGCCAAAACATACAATAATTCAAGCATTGTTAGCATGACATTTCCAAAGCATGCATATATTATCCTCAAAGCAATGCAATAATCATAATTTATGATGCCGAAATAACATTTTGATACTATGATGACACGTGATGTGAGGAAGGAAATCCACTC
Source organism: Paratinospora sagittata (assembly GCA_035771175.1). Lineage (NCBI taxonomy): Eukaryota > Viridiplantae > Streptophyta > Magnoliopsida > Ranunculales > Menispermaceae > Paratinospora > Paratinospora sagittata. The sequence continues at coordinate 7,856,676 of CM069596.1, read as the reverse complement.
ACCTCAATACCGAAATCAATGCTCAAACCCTCCTTGGAAGCCTTCAAAACTACTCCAACGATCCATAATTCCTAAAATGCATAAAAATACTAATCTTAGTATCATTCCATCATATTTAGTGCTTTCCTTTCATAACATTTGAAATGGATTTCAACTCCATCCGCATCATTCTAAGGGTTTTGCATTCGGAATCCACAATTTGGAAATTCTAGATCTAGCTGAAATGAAGATCTCAGGTTCTCCAAAGGCTCAATCGAACATTTAAATAACCTTCGAAACATCCAAGAACAAAGCCCTCATTCATATTTTCACGTTCTAGGGTTCTTGGAGAAAATGGAGATTTGGGATTTTGGGGAAATTACCTCGAAGTGATTGGATTGATGACGAGGAATCCAAATCGATCCTTCAGAGTGATGTTTGAGCCCTTTGAATCTCTAATCTTGGCCTCTTGGAACCCCTTTTCAAACCCCCAAGGTTTTCCCTTTCGGCTTTCCCATTTTAGAAAAGTGGAAATATGTCAAAAACCCTAACATCACGTCTTTGACTGGATGCATTGATTGGTTTGCCCAAATTCTTTATATTTTAGCTCTTTTTTTTTTTTTTTTTTTTGCAACTCTAGGCCATCCTTACTTTACTTTGGGTATTCCCTCTTCATGAATGTCATTTTCCACTTAAGTTTGAGTCCTTGAGGTCCCTAACTTCTCAATTTAAGATTTCCTATGGTTCAAGGGCCATGAATTTCAAGAAAACTAGGAACTCATTTCAATGTTAAGCCTAAGTAAAAAGTAAGGATGTCACATCATCAAAGGCACTCTTGTAGTTTGCTTCATTTGTTTTTCCTTACTTTTGCTAAGATAGCCTATTTGTTAAAGAAGGCAATGAGAAAGTTCCTTCTCTTGGCATTGAAGAAAATAGGGGGTATTGTACTCCTTCCCAAAATGATTTGAGGAGATTGTGTTTAGATGGAACGAAACTTGAGCTTCATTATTAGAGTTGTTATTATATAGTTGGGGAGAAGAGCTTGTGGAAGACCATGTTGTTGGTTGGATTAATGTGTGGGAGGGAAGTGGGAGTCTACAAAGTTGAAGTGTATCTTGAAGGGGACATTGTTGAAAATAGGAATGAGTTTTGGAAAGTTAATGTTAGAGGATGGTACTAGGAAATGGTTTTCCCAAGAAAGATGGTTGGTGAATATTCTCTTTAGTAAGTATCATCACTATTATGAATTGTCAAGAGACATCCTGCGATTGATTTAGTTATGTTGAATGATAATGAATTGACTTGGTGCTTTTGCTTTAGAAATCAAATATTTCGTGGTTGACCTAGTCTTCTTGGTTAGTCTTTATCCTGCCTCTCCACTTTTTTTTTAAGTATGGAGATCAAGTAAAGGTCTAAATCATTTCTGTAGTTTCTCATGCTATGCTGTCCCTTGATCTATGTTACTTGGATTCTTGATTCTAACTCCGAGTACTTGTGTTGGCATGATATAAACACGAGATATGTGTCTAACACTATACATCTTTGGACATTGCTACATAGATTCTCCAAAGAAAGAAGAGAAGAAAAAATAAGACAAGACTAAAGAAGCCATGGATGTGGGAAAAAAGAATAAGAAATGGAGAGAAATGTAGAAGAAAAAGACAATAGAAGAACTTCATAGAAAGAAAAAGGAAGAAAAAGGGGGGATAGAAGATGAAAGAGAAAAGGAAGAGAAGAAAAAGAAAGGGCAAGAAGAAGAAAGAATCTAGATTTGGGGGATGTAGGGTTGGCGGCTATGTCGATGTTTAGAAGCTCGTTGAAATTTGTTTCTCTAGTCACCCAGTTTCTCCAACCATGTGAGAATTAGGTTAAGCAATGGGAATAGTATTCTCTTTTGGGAAGATTCTTTTTTTTCGAAAAGAAACAATATATTATATATTAATAAGAATCATATGTACAGTCAACTTTTGGGAAGATTCTTAGCATGGAGGTGCCAACTTTTCTTCTGTGTACCCAAACTTGTACCACTTGGTCATCCGGTCATCCCTCCATAACTGATTTCCTCCTTTATAGTGTATTCTAGCGCAGAAGTCAAGGGCTTCTGATCATGGTACTTTCATTCTAGTAAGAACTTGGCAGATTGGGAGGAAGTTGAAGTAGGCTCAGCGGTGGCCATCTTAGGAGGAGTGCATCTCTCATGTACAAAAGATACCTTTAGGGATCTTCTCTACCAAGTCATTTGTCACCTTATTGACTACCCTACTAGCCTTGTTTCCATCCCCACACATTCATTTGGAAAGCTCATGTGCCATCCAAAAGTCAAAATTTTTAGTTAGCTTATTGTGCATGGAATGCTCAATACTGTACATACGCTTAAAAGGAGATTCCCACGCAACTGTATTTCCCCACATTGCTGTAGTTGGTGCGAACAAGATGGGGAGACTGCTACTCATCACTTTAGCCATTGTCTTTCCCTAGATGAATATTGGAAAAGTTGAATAATCACATCTTTAACCCTTGGCTGGGCAAATAGCTATGAAAAGTTATTCGCTTTCCTAACAATAGCAACATTCCCTCTAATTTGAAGGATTATTAAGTAATGATCCATTTTTAGTTGTTTAGAGCATTAAGTGTGAAAGGAATAGATAAAGAGGAAATCTCTGTTTGGGATAATTCTCATATATTTGCTTTCTCTTGCGTGGCAGCTTGTAAAGTCTAACGGTTATGGGCCAAAATGAATGGCTAAGGAGCTTCGCTTAATCATGTTTTAGGCCTTTAGTGGGTGCATTGGGAGAACTTCTTGTTGTCTTGACACTTCTCACTCTTATACCTTTCTTCTCTTTCTCTCTCTCTCTCTATTTAATATACCTACCTACCTAAGGGACTATGTGCATAGCCTTACCTCCATATTAGAGAGTTTGTTTTTGTATTTGAATTCATGACCCTTAGGTCATAATGGAACAAGCTCAATCACCGTGGTAAGGCCTGCCCTTCACACACACACACACACACACACACACACACACACACACACACACACACACTTTTAAAAAAAGTATAGGCACTCAAGAATGAGCATAACCCATATCCAAGTACAAGGATTGACTAGGTTTTGGATCTTATAATTAAAGAATGAACAAGTCCCACCTCTAGGTTTTGTAGACTGTTATCCTGAATCAAAATGGAATTGTTGGTTAATACTTGATAGTTATTAAAGTTAATCAAAATGGAATTGTTGGTTGATAGATTTACTGTCCTAAGATTACTTAATTATATTCTTGTTGCCTCTTTTTTGCTTTATTTGTGCTACCTCCAATATACTTATTTCATTTGTTTGCTACATTGTTCTTATGTTGTTTGAAAAATGTATGATGCATTTTAAATGCTACTGTTACATTTGCAGTTATGCTATTGTTCATGTGGAAATTAAAAATCAAGGGGAAGATGCTTTTAAGCCAGAAATCTATGGTGATGCCATAATTATAGAACGTCGAATTTCAGAATCAACTAGCTCCACTACATTAAAGGATCGGCAAGGTTGCTCTTTTTTCCTTACTTTATGTTTTGATTTTGTTGCCTTTGTGGTGCATTAAATTTCTTCCAAATGCTGATGTTCTAATTTGAATTGCATATTTAATATTTTGTTTCACCATCTTCGTTTGAGCCTCTTCTTTCTTTATTTGCTAATGCTTAATCAAATATTATTCTTGATTGAGAATAGTTTAGTTGGAGAAAAGTATTCTTATCAAGATTTGAATCTGTAAAAGCTACTTCTCCTTCAAATGATGAAGGGAAGGGCCTTTTCAGAATGCAGATGCCATGATTATTTTATGTTGCAAACTAAGCTTATGAATTTGAAGTGAAAGTTATCTTTACTCCTTAGAGTCTCGAAATGGGTCAAAGGATGATAAAATTGGAGCTGTACTTTATTTTCTCTTGAAAATCCTAGCCAACTTCAAAGTTTGGCCAATTAGGCTGTCACCATTCAATTTTTTTTTTAAAACATCATGTAAAACACCGATTGAGGATAAAAAAGATTAAAGAAAGAGAAAAAAGGCAGTTTGAAAGCTTGTTTCCGAGGTGCTTTATTAGTAGAAACATATTTGATGGACTTAAAATGTCATCCTCAAATGATTTTGACTCAAATAATGTTTCTCAAGAGAGATGTGGTTCAGTAATGATTTCCCAAGAATTATTTTTGAATGATCATTATAATTTGGTTATAAAACAAAAATTATATATATATTTTTTTTGACAAGAAACGAAATTTGTATTGTATTAACTATGATGTTGTAAAGCTATACATGAGGATACACCCAGAATATGACCCGGAGTTAAAGATCAAAACTCTGCAAAATAGGTTGCGATTCTCTCAACCACTCCCCCAAGGGAAAGCCCCTTGCTAACTTACTAGCACTAACCCAAAGAGAAGCCAAGAAAAGGAAATTTTTCCAAACAGCCCCAAAATCCTTTTCTTGGTCAAAACATTACATTGCATATCGTCAAAAAGGTAAGAGAAGGCACATTTATCGTTGGAGGACAAGAAGGCCTCTAGCTCAAAATACAAAACTAATAGGAAGTTAGCTACTACTAAGCCAATCCGATAGGCTATAACCATCGGATAGCCTCCATGTTGCAACCCATGAGGAAGCTTGGAGTGCTTAATTCTATTGTTCCTCAACACGTAGATATTGAGGCAAGAAGTGCTATCATCCAAAATGTTCCTAATCTTTTTGGACAATTTTGTCATGGTGGAAAGGCGGTAAACCTTAATTAGGCGAGGCGGGGCCTAGGCGGGATATAAAATATTTATTTAGAGGTCCCTGAAAAATTTATTTATTTATTCATTGGTCCCTCACTCCATATATATATAGATATATATGTAATTATTAATTTATATAATATAAATTAATAATTATATACATAAATGTATTTAGGGTTTGCAGAAGTCGAAGCGGAAGGAGGGAGATGATTTCGTAGGTTTTAACAAAAAAAAAAAAAACCCTTAAAATTTTTTTTTTACTTAGACCTCCCCAGACTGCCTAGGCGTGGTGTGCCATCCACCCCCTCCCTTTTTTCTTTATGCAAACACGCCCCTCTTTGTCTTTCTTCTTCTTCTTCTTCTTCTTCTTCTTCATTTCCTTATTCATTTTTTAAACTCATTTTGGGTTTTATTTGGTTGTTTTTTTTTTTTGGAAATTCGGTGCCAGTGCTGGTGACCATGGTGGAAAGGGTAACGACTCGTGGTGGTGGGGTGACAATGTGCCATTCGACTGACTTAACCTGACCTGAAAGTTGGTCGGTTGGGTTAAGCCCTCCCTAACATTAAGGTCGGGTGGCATCCGGTTATATTTGAAGCCACCCAACGTAGGCGGGTCAGGTGGGGTTTTTGGTCAAACACGACCCCGAACTTGACCCGATTTTAGCCCTAGTTTGCACTAGTTGAAATATTTTTACTAGAAATTCGTCAAGTTTGTTTTCCAAAAAGGAAAATGATAGTTCAAAGTGGTGCATTATTCCTTTCTTATTAATAAATCCGTGAGAAAAACATTTGAATTTATCTCATTTGGGTGATATGGATATCACTTTCCATGGGAATAATTATGAAGATCTTGGGGTTGGCTTAGCATCGTGGTTGTTAGCTTGGATTTTATCTAGAGGTGTGCATGGGATAGGCTAGATCAGTTTGGCCCAAAAATTGAATTGGGTCATTGACACAAAATCATCAGGGTGATCAAAATCTACATTTGAGACCAAGCCGAACTAACATGTATGTAATGTATACCCGACTAAACTGACTACTAGGTTGGGTTAGTTAGGTTGATACTAAGGTCAACCCAAAAATAAAAATTACGACCATGTTCGGTGTACAATTTAAACAATTTTCTATTTTTAAATTCAAGATTCCTTGAAAACATGTTTGGTTGAATTGTTTTCAAAAATTACAAAAATTGTTTTTAAATTTGACTTTAAAATTTACGAAGGAAACAAGAATACTATTAAAAGGTGTTTCCTTTGTTTTCTAAATGAACTCTAGAAACAATTTTTTAAAAATGATTTTTAAAAACACTTTTTAAATCAAATGCCAAATGGGCCCTAAACAATTCTTCCTCTAAAATTCCCAAAGAAATGAAAAAAATGCGTAAATAATTCGTGTGCTTCTAGAGGAGATAGAGAAAAGTGGGAGGAAGAGGGCGAGGGGGGTGCGGGTATTATAGAGGGAGGCTCGCCCCCCTTTATAAAGGCCATGTCTCTCTCTCCTCCCCTCCCTCTCTGTTGCCATCCCATCAAACCAATTCTCTCCCCATTCCCAAAACATTGGGCCTTAGAATAAGGAGAGTTCTGGAGTCCAAAAGTTGTGCTTTTGAATTTAAAATTGTATTACACACACACATGTTGGGTTCAAAAAACTGGACCTAACAAATTGACTTGGCCCCTCCGTAGTTCGTGTTATCACATATTTAATTTGATTAAACCATATTATTTGATAATATCCTACTAAACTTGAGTAGGTTAATGAGGTTTTTCATGTTTGTTGGTTTGACACACTCCCCTCCTTGTATTTGCTTTTGGTAACCTTGGCCTGTTGGGAGTATTGTTCTTGAGGAAGGTGCCATAATCTGTTTGCTACAATAGCTTGTTTCTCATCTCAATGTTGCCACTATCAAACCACCTGTTTCTTTTGGAAAGACACACCATCTTCTAAGCCGCAAGATTATCTCGATAACCACCCTCAATGCCTTCCTAGGAAATGTTTCCTCAAGAATTTTTCCATGTAGTCAATCACTCTTCTTGGGCTTTAAATGACGATAGGTAATACGTGGTAGCCCAATAGGTTTGATAAGACTAACTAAATTAAGGCTAGTGTTCCCCCTGTTGATAAGAAACTTTTCTTCCACCCTTTAAGTCTCTGGTTATCTTTATTATGAAATGGTCCTAGAATTCCCACTTTAGAGGGTTACATCCTAAGGTAAGACCCAAGTATTTCATTGCTCAATTCCCTAGCAAACTTTCAACTCGCTGCTAATTCTCTAATCTCAGTCCCTTCCAAGTGTATACCCTATAGAAGGAAGAAATGTGGCAAAAACATTGGATGAAAACTGTTAGCAGCGTTTTGGATAGCTAATAGTAAATTGTCAAAAGGGTTTTCTGTAAATGACTGGGTGAGAAATTGGGATAGTATTGTATTGGGATAGCTATGAAGTTGGTCTAGTGTTGCTGATAATATATTATTCGCTGGCCATACTATTTTGTACACTGAACATTATTACAATTTTTATATTATTCTCTAGTTTCTTTTCACAAAAAGAAAAAGAAAAAAAGATATTGACTAATGTCATCATAATCTCACCCTCTCCTCCAACAAAAACATGATATTATTGACAAATTGCAGATGTGCAATTACTCTATCCTTGCTCACCTTGAAAACCATTACCATAGGCATCTTTTTTGCTCTATTCACCATTCTTCCTAAAACATCCACCACCGTAGTGAATAAGTACCGGGAGAGAGTTTCTCCTTGTTTAAGTCTCATAGAGCCTTTGAATTTTTCCTCAGCCTTCCATTGATCATGATTAGACACCCCTTAATCCATTTTCTCCATCTACATCCCAACCCCTCCTTTTTCATTATGATATCAAGGAAATCCCATGAAAGCAAATTTGACGACCATGCCTTCTTTTTGACCCACCTATGCTCTTCCATCGCTTTGTTGTCTATCTACCCTGTACAAAGGTTCCTCAAATCTTAAATATAGTGTTAGAAGACACTTCCTAAAGTCTAAATGAGAGGACATATGCAATTAGTTTAAAGGCTTGTGGTGAGGCTAATAGGTTTGAAATCCTTTGTTTCATTGGTAAACCCTAAACACTAAATCCTAAGGTTCTTAGAAATCAAGCAATTGTATGTTTCATTGGTAATCTTGTTGATCACGTCATCCTGATGAAATTCCTCAAACACCTTTTACCTTTACTAGGTCCTTCCAGATTTTTGTCTTAAATCCCAAATCTCTTGAGTGGATCGACCCAACACCAACAATTAAGAAGTGCTTTAGGCCTTGCTTGGTACAACTTTTGCCTAAGTGCTTCTAAGGAAAGTGAATTTTGAAAGTGCTGGTTCCCATAGCTTCCCCCCAAAAGTGGAAAAACTATTTTTTCAACTTCAATTCGACCAAAAGCAATCGTTGCCAAAGACCACCAAAAAGACTTTTGGACCAAAAGCACTTTTCAAAAGCTCTACCAAACGAAGCCCCAATATAAATTCATTTTATATATTTTCAATTGGTATCTTTTGAAAAAAATCTGAGTTGCATTCCAAGGAAGAGGTCCATGACTGACTAATCAAGTTTATGAGATTACTAGTTGATCTTTGAAGATGATTCTAAGATTGGTGATGCAATTGTGAATAGATTACTATGTTTGATTTTGAACTTGGTGGATACAAGGTGAATGAATCTTATTCCGTTCTTGTACACAAGGTTTTAAACAACATGAGGCGTAATTGAGGCTGTTTGCCTTTATGAGGCGAGGCAGTGTGAGGCGTAAGTCTTAAATTTTTTTAAAAAATACATAGAACAATTAATAACAACTTTCAAAAAAATCTAAAAAATTACAAGTATCAATAATAAAAGTAGAAACAACTAAATAAACAAAAATGTAAACTTGAGTGATTTCTCTTAATATGTTTACTATCTTAATTGTCATTAACATCTTTAAGAACTAAATGAGTGCACATCATATTCTAAGCTTTCCATTTTATTGTACAAAGCATAGACAAATAGAAAGTTAGCAAATGTATTGGAAAAATATTAGGTTTTTTGCCATTTCTCCCAATTTTTTAGTTTACACAAATTGCAATTAAATACTTTGTCAAAAGTTTCAAATTGTTAGGTTAATATTTGTACTATTGTTAACAAGCTTTCGTTTATCTCAAATGAAAGAGACTTAATTCTTAACATCTTAAATTATTGGTTATAATAGTATAAAAGCCATAAACATAAATTTATTTTGAACTTTTTTTTTAAGAAAAAATCAATTTAACATGAAAAAGTTGCTTGTTTGGTTATAGGTATAAAAGCTATAAACATAAATTTATTTTAAGCTTTTGTTTAAAAAAGTTGAATTTTAACATGAAAATGTTGAGGCTTAAGCCTCATTGCCCGTTGAGGCGTAAGCCTTACAGAATGACATTGAGTATTAAGCCGCCTAGAGGTGTGCCTTGAGGCATGCACCTTCAGTGTTTTTTAAAACAGTGCGTGTACATGAATTGTGCAATATAAACTCATTTTAGTGAAATTAGACTGTGTCGACACTTCTATACACAAATGGATGTTTTCCTCCTTTGTAGATCTTTCCCATGTTAAATAAACAAAATTGTAGACTTGTGGTTATTTCTCTATTGAATTCTTTAATAGATCAAGATAATAACTGAAATTCTGAACACATTTTCAGTCCAATTTCTAAGAAAATCATTATCTCCTTATGAATAACAATCACTTAGTGGACAGGATTGAGAACTTGGACTTCTTTTGCTAGCATTTGTTTGATGTGGCTTTAATTAACTAATGTTCAATATTTGAATGTACAGTTGAGCTTGAGGAGGTTAGTTATTGATTGTTGTGGGAGCTTACTTTATTCTATTTTATGAACAAGGAAATTTTCTTAGCCATTTTGCTTTTCTTGGATGTATTGTTCCCTCCCTCCCTCTATCTATATATCTTTAATGTCTTTAATGTTATACTCATGAAATCATAAGTACACTTTTAAATGTTCAAAATATAGTATTGAACCCCAATATCATGTTTCTTTGGTCGACAGACTTAAACTCTTCTATCCTAAATTTGTAAGGTAAAGTTCCATAATTAAATTTCTTTTTGTTTATCATTCTTTACGAGTCATGTATGCCTTGACATTGGATTATATGTTGAAACTATTGTGAAGTTTTGCTTGATGTTGATGCTTTGCATTAAATGTGGCAAGTTAGGGTCTAAAGGGATGCTCTTGATTGCCTTGTTTAGTTGTGATTTTTTTTAGTCTTTTTTATTTATCTGGAGATTGTTGGTTATGTAATTGAGTTTGGGGCCCCAAAATCGAAAAGTTTTAGCTTTTAGAATATCCACAATTCATTGTATTAACAACTACACCATTAAAAATGAACTCTTATCCGTACACTATGAGGTTGCCTATAGGTATCTTGTTCCATGATTCAATCCTGTTTAAGGTCATACTTTCTGATTGGTTGGCATTGATGGCCTTGTTAAGGATTTGACCTAGTTTAATTTTGCCCTTCTTATTGTCCTTTTAGCCCCTTTAACTTGTGCTACCATCTCATTTCTTCTCACTATTGCAATCCTTTGTCTTTGTTTCATTATGTCTCATAGTCAAACTACATCCTGAACTATCTCTTATTGTATATCCAACTGGCGCTAACCCCAGGTTCCCCTTGGTGGCTTCACTCTTAATTTTTTTATCATTTCTATTTTTTCTCTATTCGCCTTAAAATTCTCATCTTCACCACATTCATTGTAATTTAAACTCGTGCTATACACATTCTACTAATACTAGATCTCGAATATTATCTTTGGATACTCCTTGATTTTCATTTAGTTTTTGTTATAAAATGTTAATGAATTCTCTGAACTGACTGACAAAATTAGGTAATAATTGTTGCTGATAATGAGGTCAACATTTTATGTTGTTGAAAAATTGGATATCATCCTTGTCATGTCATCTAAACTTTATGTTATGATCCTGAATCGAAGAACATAATTTATGAGTCACATCAATGCTTTTATTGTTTTTTTAGGCTAGAATAGAAAGCTTGTTCTGCTGCCAAAAAAAAAGCTGTTTTGGATTTGTGAGTCCCAAGTTAAATCATGGAATACTTGGGTTTCATCCAACAAGGAAAATTTCACTTCTATAACATCAAAATTGGAGTGATTTGCTTGATCACAAGTCACAAGACAATGGTCCCATATGAATTGTTTGCTCCACTACCTAAATTTTTCCAAGCATAAAATTTCTGGTTCCATAAACTCTAGTAGATGATTCATGTAATTTTGAACTTTTTTCTTGTGTGTAACTTTGAATTTATATTTATATTAGCCAATTTTTTCTTTTTCAAATCTTTTTAAACTGGATACTCTTTTCAGGGAAAAAAGTTGCTAGCCGAAAAGAAGAGCTTCGAGAGCTTGTCGAGCATTTCAATGTGCGTCTTTTGCTTATCACACTTTTGAATCATTTTGCCTTTGGTGGTATTTCTATTTCCTGTTCATGCAAAGCTTTACCTTTTGTCTATGTTTTTAGTAGAGGATTGAGCTATAAATAATTGATGCCTAACGTAAAACCATTGCCTCTTTATAGGACCTTGAATTATTTGGATGCAGAAAATGGGCCATGTGAAGGGTGGGCCTTGATGCAATAGTTGAAGTTGTTCCATGAGACCTAGGGGCCACAGGTTTGAATTTAGAAACAACCTCTCCAATATAGAGTTAAGTTTGTGTACATTGTCCCTTCCTTCGACTCCCCCAAAGGAGGGAACCTTGTGTGAAGCTTACATCCTTTATCATGGGACACAAGAGAGTGAGTATAAGTGCTTAGTTGAAACAGCCTTAACTCATACATGGACAGTAGCTAGCTGAAGCCAACATTTGTCACTTAATACTTTGGCTTGAATTTAGTTTGGGCATTTTTAGGAATTGGGCATGCTTCAATTGGTGTGCTAGAAACACCTTTGGAGACCACAATGGTTTTTTCGATTCAATTATCAATACAAATGAATAAAGTGGACAGAATTTTTGTAGGCGCAAAGTTTCAATTTTTTTTTGTGTAGACAAGTCATAATTCGTAAAAGAAATGATACACAAATGTAAAGGAACGTAATAAATAAAAAATCAAAATACTTCCTTCCCCCCTGCTGCAAGCCTGTAAAAAATAGGAAAGCATAATGGGTGCTATTATTCAACTTTTTTCCTTTGCAAAGGAGAGTTTCAAGCTGGGGAATGAACATCAATGTATGTTGACATTTCTACACTTAGACAATCACAAGTAATTTTATGCATCACTTTGAGGTTATAGCTTGGAGGTGTACATCTCATTGTTTACGTGCTCACCTCTTATACACTATTTTGACGTGTTAACATCCTCCTTGCCTCAAGAAGTGTGTCAAGTGACTTTTAAAGCCATAATTGAATTGTCTAGGTGATGGGGGACCATGGAATTTTTGTGATAAATGTTTGCTTATGAAATGTAAAAGCTTTACATGATAGCAATGATGCCAATGATCTTTGATTTCGACAGGCAAAATCATATAGCATTATTTTAGATAATTGAGCTTATATTTTCAATGGACAAGGACAAATAAGTTAAAGAAAAATAATTATAGTTCTTTTAGTATCTCTTAGTTTCAATGAAAAAGAAACGACGACAATTTTAGTTTCTTGTATATGTGTTGTTTGTTTTTGTTTTTTGCTTTTATTCTTTGACTTGTTAATATTAGTTAATGTTGTAAAAATAAAATACTAAAAGACACAAAGATGTAACGTGGTTTGGCTCTATGACCTACATTTACGGAAGAAGAGAAGGGATATTGTCTTATTCTTGATGATGTCTCAATGGAGGGACACCATATATATAGACATACAAGGCTATGCACACATATAACAATAATTACAATTTTAGTAACTGCTAAATAGAACAACTACTAAAAATATTATCTTTCCTTGAAGGAAATAAATCCTATAGATTTTGCTCCTCTCCACAACACTCCCCCTCAAGCTGGTGAATAAAGGTTTAACATTCCCAGCTTGGACACACTTGCTTGAAATGTAGTATGGTTTAACCCTTTAGTGAGCACATCGGCGAGTTGATTATTGGTAGACACATATGAAGTACAAATCAACCCACTATCAAGCTTCTTTTTAATGAAGTGTCTATCAATCTCTATATGCTTGGTTCGATCATGTTGAACTGGGTTATGAGCAATGCTAATTGCAGATTTATTGTCACAATAGAGTCTCATAGGGCCATCCCAGTGTATCTTCAAATCTGTCAAATTTATCTGCAACCATAATAGTTCACAAACCCCTTGTGCCATTGTTCGAAATTCTACTTCAGCACTAGATCTGGCCACTACATTTACTTCGCCATGTCACCAAATTCCCACCAAGAAACGTACAATATCCAGTAGTTGATCTTCTGTCAACTACTGAACCAGCATAGTCTGAATCAGTATATGCTTCAAGCACCACTCCTGTGTGTCGTTTAAATAAGATGCCCTGTCCTGGAGTCCCTTTAAGATACTGTAAAACGCGATTAGTTGCTTGCAATTGAATATCTTTAAGGTTGTGCATGAACTGACTTATTTCACTTACTGCATATGCAATATCAGGTCTTGTGTGAGAGAGATAGATGAGTCTTCCTACTAGTCTTTGATACATCTCCTTATTAACAGTCAACGCTTCTTCAGCTTCTCCAAGCTTGTGATTAAGATTAATAGGAGTATTCATTGGTTTGCATGCTAGCTTCCCTGTTTCTTTAAGAAGATCTGTAATGTATTTCTGTTGAGAAATAAAGATTCCCTGTTTAGAGTGTGCCACTTCAATCCCTAGAAAGTATTTCAATCTCCCTAGTTCTTTGATCTCAAATTCCTCGGTCAAACACTGCTTCAAGCTCTGTTTCTCATGCTCATCGTTTCCCGTCATAATGATGCCATCTACACATACCAAAAGTGCAGTGACTCCCCCTGAAGCGGAGTGTTTAATGAATAAGGTATGATCCCCTTGACTCTGCTTGTACCCCATTTCCTTTGTTACTTTGGCGAAGCGGCCAAACCATGCTCTTGGAGACTGTTTAAGTCCATACAAGGCCCTTTTCAGTTTGCATACTTTACCAGTGGTTAGGCTGTTCTCAAATCCAGGAGGGACTTCCATATAGATCTCTTCTTCCAGATCTTCGTGAAGAAATGCATTTTTCACGTCAAATTGTTGCAAGTCCCAGTTGTTGTTGGCTGCTAAACAGAGTAGTAATCGGACAGTATTCATTTTTGCAACTGGTGCAAATGTTTCCAAATAGTCCACATTATGCCTGAGTGTACCCTTTCGCTACCAGTCTTGCCTTGTATCTCTCCAATGACCCATCTGCTATGTATTTAATTGTATAAACCCACTTGCATCCCACAAGTTTCTTCCTGGCAAGCAAATCAACCAATTCTCATGTTGTATTTTTCTCCAAGGCTTCCATTTCCACATTCATAGCTTGTTTCCAATTTGTATTAGATAAAGCCTCGGATAATGATGTAAGAGTCTGGATATTGTTCAGGCTGGTAAGGAAACTCTTATGGGTTGGTGAAAACTTTTCAAAGGATACAACATGAGATAGTGGATACAAAAGATGTTTAGTGCATTCCCTTGTTCCCTTTCTAATGGCAATGGGAAGATCACTGTCAGGTTCAGAGGCTAAAAAATCACTGTTAGTTTCAGATACTAATGAAATTTGTAAGGAGGGTTCAGGATTTGTTGCCTCATTTTCAGGGATTGGTTCAGATTCTTGAACTTGCATCGGTTCAGGAGTTGCAACTTTCTTCCTTGAGTACATTTGTCCAGTCATCCGATCCTTAGGTTCATCATTGGGTATAGAGGGTGTAGGAGATTTGAGTTTGGTTTGTTGGAGGTTAAACGGTTCAAAAAGATCAAAAGAGTTATCACGGGAGTTTCGATCCATGTCATCCATGATGACACTCTCCCCCTGAAGAGGAGGAGAGGAAAAATAGGGCTCAGGTTCACAAAAAGTGACATTGGTAGAGACAAAGAATTTCTTTGATGGTGGATGATAACAGTTATATCCCTTTTGAGTGGAAGAGTATCCAACAAAGACACACTTGAGAGCTCTGGGGTCCAACTTCCCCCTGTTGAGTTGGTGAACATGGACAAACGAGACACACCCAAATATCTTAGGTATAAGATTATTGGAGAGTTTGAGTTTAGGGTAAAATTGACAGAGCTGTTCCATAGGACTTTTGAAACCAAGGGTCCGGGATGGTATGTTGTTAATAACGTGTGTTGCAGTAAGGACAACTTCCCCCCAATAAGACTTAGGCATATTATTCAGAAATAAAAAGGCTCGGGTTGTATCAAGCAGGTGGCCATTTTTTCTTTCAACAACTCCATTTTGTTGTGGGGTGTGAACACATGATGATTCATGAAGGATTCCCTTGTTTTGAAAGTAATTGGTCAAGGTTTGATTAAAATAGTCTCTAGCATTGTCAGATCGAAATCTTTTGATTTTTGCACCAAACTGGGTGTGATCATGTTATGGAAGGTCGAAAGAACAAAGCTCACATTGGATTTTTGTTTCAGTAAGAATTTCCACGAGACTCGAGTATAGTTATCAAGGAAAGACACAAACCATCGCGCTCCAGTAATATTAGGTATTGGAGAGGGACCCAAATATCACTATGAATGAGATCAAAAGGATCCGAACTTCTTGCATTACTAAGTGGAAAAGATATACGCTTATGTTTTGCTAGTTCACATACTTCACAATGAAAATCTTCAACATCTAGAGACTTAAACAAAAAAGGAAACATGATTTTAAGGGTTCGAAAAGAAGGATGGCCAAGGCGTCGATGATGAAGCCATAGCTTTTCTTTATTGGAAAACTTGTGCTCGGAGAGAAATGAAGTGTTACTCTTGATAGAATGTACTGGTGTCTCAAGGTAATACAACCTGTCCTGTTCCTTAGCACGTTCAATCATCGTCCCCAAGTCCTGGTCCTGAAATACACAGTAATTTGGAAAGAAGGTTACATTACAACTCAGATCATGGGTCAGTTTTTGAATAGAGATAAGATTAGTAGATAGTTTAGGAACATGAAGAACATTTTTGAGTGTAAGGGTGAGGCTGATGTGAACATCACCTATACCAGCAACTGTGGCTATTTTTCGACTACTAGGACAGGGGTTGTAGGTATGAAATATATTGGGGGAATTGGTCATGTGATCAGTAGCACCAGAATCTATAACCCAAGAGTTAGCAAAAGACTTATCCGAGACGTTAAATCCAATAGAAATAAGAAAGTTATCTGAATGGGCCAATGAACAGGTACCTGAGGGTTTGTCCAGTGTGCCAAGCAAAGATTTCAATCTTTCAATGTGGTCTTGGCTGAATCCTTCTGGCACCGGGGAGTCTGCAACTGTTTGTTCAGTAGACAGATGTGCTTGTCCACTGGTCTTCTGCTGTCCTCCTTTGTAGCCCCATTCTTTACCGGAAGTTGAAGGCTTGCCATGAAGTTTCCAACACTTCTCCCTGGTTTGTCCAGTCTTCTGATAATAAGTACACCGTAGATTGTCTCTATTGTCTTGATTTGGGACCTTTGATGATTCAGCGCGCGGAGTGTGTGTCTTTTGATCATTTCTCCGATTGGCAACCATAGCTGAGCCTTCTATCTTATAAGGTGTGAGCATAACACTTCTTCTGCTTTCTTCAGTCCGGATAATAGAGATAGTCTCATTCAGAGTTGACAACCCTTTGCTGAGAGTATGAACTCTCACTTGATCAAACTCGACATTGAGTCCAACCAAGAATTCATAGACTCGATCCTTCTCTATGTAGTTTTTTAAAACTACAGCATCTGCAGGACATTTAGTCTCAATACACCTATAATGGTCAAGTTCCTGCCAAAGATTCTTCAATACATTGGCATATTCTGTGACCGTCTTGTTGCATTGTTTTGTTGTTCCAACTTTCACTTTAATCTCATACACTTGGGGCTGCATCATTGGCCTTAGAGTATGTCTGATGAACGGCCTCCCAAATGTCTTTGGCGGTAGTCAGAAACATGCATGTATCATTAATATTTGACGTCATTGAATTCCATAGCCACGCCATTATGGAAGCATCTTCGTTATCCCACGCTGTAAACTGAGGATCTTCAAGTTTAGGTCCAGTGCCTAAAAGATGACTCAATTTGCCTTTGCCCTTTGAAAAAGTACGCACCAGCTGAGACCACTGCAAGTAATTCTTTCCATTAAGTCTGTACGCTGCCTGAATGTTTGGTGGTTCCCCTTTCTCCGTTTTTTCAACTACTTCGTCAGTCTGCACAATTTTTGATGTGATCGACATTTTTTTTCCTCTTTTTTTTTTTTAAAAGGTTTGCAGGAGAAAAGAATAAGAAAAAGAAAAAGAAAAAGAAAAAAGACAAAGAAAAAAGAAAAGAAAGAAGAAAGAAGGAGACGCGCAGACGACGAAGGAGAAGAAGAAGAAGAAGGAGAAGTAGAAATGCTCAGCAGAGATGAAGTAGAGATGCTCTGCAGATGACGACGACGACGACGACGACGACGACGACGACGAACCAGTTGATATGATGAAGGCGGAACCACCGATGACGATGGTGCTCAGCGAGATGTATAGCGACGGTGGCGATGGTGATGAACCAGTGGCAGTGCTCTGAGGGAGACGATGAACCAGAGAGACGGAGATGATGGAGATGAACCAACGATGGTGATGCTCAGTACAGCGACAGGGTTGATGGCGATGGTGATGTACCAGTGGCAGCGTCGCAGAACCACAACGGCGGCGAAGATTTCGACGGCGGCGGAGATGTAGCAAGCAACAACAACAAGTAGCAACAACAACGGTATTAGGTGGGTACTGCGACACGGTGTTCACACGCTAGCGATGAAGGCAACGACAATGATGAAGATGGAGGATTCCGGAAGCGACGACGATGAAGGCCACCAAAGAGGATTCCTGCGATGAAGGCCGACAATGATGATTCTGGCGATGAAGGCCGAAACAGATTTCCCAGTAATAGAAATTAGGGCTCTGATACCATGTTGTATGAATAAAATACTGAAAGACATAAAGATGTAACATGGTCCGGCTCTATGGCCTACATCCACGGAAGAAGAAAAGGAGTATTGTCTTATTCTTGATGATGTCTCAATGGAGGGACACCATATATATAGACATACAGAGCTATGCACACATATAGTAATAATTACAATTTTAGTAACTGCTAAATAAAACAACTACTAAAAATATTATCTTTCCTTGAAGAAAATAAATCTCACAGAGTTTGCTCCTCTCCACAACAGTTAATTAAAGCCATCAATATGTATCCTAGATGTTAACTTTTACCATTTTTATATATTCAATATGTCTATAAAATAGTAATGATGGTAGCTAACATTATCGGTCACCCTTTTTATGTTCAAATTCCACCCCATTCCCTTAACCTATTTGATAAATGGTTGGGTTTTGAGAACATTGGATTTCCCTTTTGGTAAATTTGTTCCTTTTCTCTCATTAATAAAATTTGTTTCTTCTCAAAAAGAAGAAGTATCTAATGATTCTTCTTCTAAAAAAAAGTATCTAATGATTCTTTATGCAATTTGACCTAAAGTGAATTTGTGATACGCATGTTTGTTTATGAACATTAAAGTATAAAATTAGAAATAAACATATTCGAGAAATGGTAGTAGACCTGATAGGAGATTAAATGAGAAAAGAACAATTATGGTGGTTTGGATACTTAGAACAAAGACCTTTATATGCGCTAGTTATAAAGAGTAACCTATCGACGATCCACGGTAATGGTATGGAGAGAGATAATTAAGAAAGATATAACTTTTTGTAATTTAAATGTTAACTTAGCCCTTAATAGTGCAAAGCAGGAAGCAGATTCATGTAGCAATCCCAAGTAGTTGAGAAAAGGCTTAGTTGAGTTTAGTGGAATTGAGTTGTGTGCTTGTTTATGATTTGTATTGTTGCTATATTTATTTAAGTACGAGTGGCATATGTTAGAAAAGATCCACTTAATAGCAACTTAAAATTCAAACTCAAAGGTTGATCCCTTTTCGAGGATTGATTAATTCTTGAATACCTGAATTTGACACCAACTTCTTGGGAGCTACGATGTGTTTTCAAATGTCTCAGTCTGTGTAGCACTTCATTAAGAATCTTTCAAATTTGAGTTTGCTAGCTTTGTTTTGAAGATCTGGTCCACATCTTCACTTCCTTTTTGTTTTGTTTTTCTTTCTTACCATTTGCCTGCAATTCTTCTCTTTGATTTCTATCTACTAGAAGGTATCAATATGTCGTTAATCGTTATTTCTATCGATTTTGTGATGGTGTGTCTGGAAAGAAAGGAATGCCAGGACTTCTCATGACAAGTTTAATGATGTGGGGGGTGTTTGGGATTCTTCTCACTTTCTTGCGTTTCTTTGGATAAGTACTTATAATTTTTCCTTAGGGTGTGGGCCTGGGGATAGGTTACGTAGTTGGGACTCTACTTTTTTTTAAATCTAAGGGGGATCTAGGAACTCCTCATCCTTGGGTTGCTGCCTTTTTCTGTACCAGGTTTGCTTTAGTAATATATTTGACAGTGTTTCTTGTCAAGAAAAATTATGGTGATCCCTTTAATTGTATGACATCTCAACACCAAGCATTGCATTTGATGTTCGGTTTAGGTCCGACTCTGACTCCCTTGTTTTGTTCATGGAGGCCTGTTGGCACCAACATGCTCCAATGAAGTGTATACTCTGTGAGAGCTGTATGCCAGCCTAAGAATTACTCTTTTTTTAATTTAGGATTATCACAATCCACACTTTTGGGGCCTAGCATCTTTTCTGGCACACCGATATAGGAATGGACTGTCATACCAACTATGATATCCTAGAGTAGGGGTGGCAATTTGGGCCATTTGGCCCTGCCCGGCCCGGCCTGGTCCCGTCGGGCCGGGCTAGGCCGGGACAAGATTAAAAAGCCTTGGCCCAGACCCAACCCAAGTCATATATGGACCGGGCCTTTAGGTCGGGCCTTTGGGTCGGGCTTTTGGACTACTAATATAACCAAATACGTATTTTAAGGTTAGATTAGTTACAATAAAATATAAATTTTAGTTAAATAATTAAATAAAACTTACAAATTAAAAATATTATTTATTTAATTTATCTTAACTATGTGTTAATTTATTCTAAATGAATTAGTTTATGTATGTAGTTGGATAATATATTTCCTTCTTTCATAATTTTAGCTCAACCCTTATTATAATTTAGTTAAATTCATTATATATTTATATCTAGCCTTACTACATACTTTTAGAGAGTATACTTAATAAAATATATTTGGTATATATATATATATATATATATATAAGTTTGTGCGTGTGTATATGTATGTATAATATATTATCTAATTATATAATACTCTTGAATCTTAATTATGTTTTGTTTTTACCATTTTATACTATAATTGTATACTCTATATACTCTTATTAAGAAATAGAATAAGTATGTAGATTATTTGTTTTATTAAGAAATAGACTAGGTATGTGGATTATTCGTATTATATACTTAATTGAACATACTCTTAATAATGTATATATAATACAAATATAAACCCTTAATTAAATAACACTATTGACTTAATTAAATATATATTATACACATTTTATACACTCTTAATTGTAATAATACACTTGATTATGTTTTTTTTATCATTATATATACATTATATATTTTTTTTGACACAATGTATTATGTATGTAGTACGTATTATATTTATATATACTATATATACTTTAATTATATATTTATATAACACAATTTTAATTATGTTTTTGTTTTTTCATTTTATACTCTTAAATCTTAATTACGTGCACATATATATTTTATATTTATTATAAAATATATATACATGTATGTGTAACTTTGTATTAAGAATATATTACAATTTACACATACATACATATATATATATATATATATATATATATATATATATATATATATATTAAAGTAAATCTAAAATATATAAAAATATATACAAAATATCATATATATATATATATATATACATGTATGTATATATAACCGGGCCCAATTTTTGGGCCTTTGAACTGGGTTAGCGGGCCGGGCCGGGCCTTGTCTAGCTATGTGACCCCAAACCCGTCCAATAAATTTTGGGACCGGGCCGGGCCGGCCGATGTAATAGTCAGGCCAGGGTTTGGATCGGGCCATTTATAACGGGCCGGGTTAGACCCATGGGCCTCGGGCCAAATTGCCACCCCTATCCTAGAGCAATGCCCAACTATTTATATTGATTAGTTTAGGTAATGACTCCTTGGTTTTGTTCTTGACAAGGCCTACTTGTCCCAAAAATGAGTATAAGGAGAATATACACTGTTAGAGAAATATGCTAACCTAAAACTCCCTTCTTTTCTAGTGTAGTGCTATCACTTATCTAACATTTCCCTTGCACTTTGTTAGGTTTCCTTTGGTCGTTTAGGTATCTATTCCAATTAATTAAACCCCATCATCGTGTTTTCACTTCTATTTTATCCTGCCTATTTTATCATTTTATTTCACTTTAAGCAGAATATGCTAGCCCTAGACTCCCTCCTTTTCAAATGTAAGGTCGTCACTTAGACGACCTTTCTGTTGCACTTTGTTTGACCTCCATTGTTCATTTAGGTATCTATATTCTTATTTAAGCAAATCGTGTTTTTGCTCATATCCTGCCTAAGTTGCCGTTCTATTTCATTTTATTGCTTAGAAGAATTTTCTAAAGATGTTTCTAAAGATGCCTCCAATTATTGTAAGTCCCACTCTCATCATTAGTTACGTAGCACATGCAGCCTGGTGCATTCCATGTAGTCTCTTTTACAAATATGGAAATTGTGTTACTGATGCAGATTGATGTTGAAACTGCCTGTGTTAACTTCTAACCATGGATTTGTTCTCATGCAGATCGATGTTGAAAATCCTTGTGTTATTATGAGTCAAGACAAGAGTAGAGAATTTTTGCATTCAGGAAACGACAAAGACAAATTTAAGGTGACATCCTGGTCAGATTAGTGATATGGAAAGATAAGATGTTTTGCATTACTAATGACTACTCTTTCTTTTCCTTTTGTCATGCTTGTTGCATTCATTAAATTTTCTTTTGGTGCCATATTGCCTATGTGGTTGGGGAAAGAATGCTTTCTACTCTTCACTTTCATAACAGATTATGATATTGCACTATTTTCTTTCCTTCATCAAATGAGTATGCTTACATTTTTTGCTCTTACAGTTCTTTTTCAAGGCCACACTTCTTCAACATGTAAATGATCTTCTGCAAAGTATCAGGATTCGGCTGAATGATGCAAATTCACAGGTTGATGAATTGGAGTCTTCAATAAGACCCATTATAAAGGAACTTAATGAATTGCAACAGAAGATTAAAAATATGGAACATGTTGAAGAAATCTCTCAACAAGTTCAACAGCTAAAAAAGAAATTGGCATGGTCATGGGTCTATGATGTAGACAAACAAATTGAGGAGCAAGCTGCCAAGATTGAAAAGCTAAAAGAACGGATACCTACTTGCCAACGGAGAATTGATCGGCAACTGGTGAGTAAGATACTTGCTAGACCCTGGTTTTCTTTTAGGGATCTCAACCTTGCCTGCCTTAAATGTGTTTGTCTTGATCATAGATTGAAGTTAATTTTATTCCTGAAATTACCGGTGCTTATACGACCCTATTCTATGGTATGTATTATTGAATGTATTGATTGGACCTAATTGGTTAAGAGGTCCATCTAGAATGATGTTGACATCCAAGTTTGTAGTATAGTAAATTGAACAAGTGGCACCTTCCAATAAAGCAGAAGGTGCCATGAAGTTGTTAGGGTTAATCCATTTTGATTTACATGGACTGGTTAGGTTTGTGTACTTATGGTTATGGATTGTCACTAAAGATTTACAGTATAACCTCGATTAATTAATATCCTTAATTAAATAATATTTTTGGCTGGTTTCGACTTGGGACCAATGTGGTAAATTAATAAATCGCTAAATTTATAAGATAATACATTTAAAAAAAATACATAGGTCCCACTTGATATATAAATTAATGATCTTCTTATTACATCAAAATTATATATATATATGCTCTATTAGGAGTCCTTTGTAAAATATAACTCCAATATTACTTGTTTCCTCTTGAAATTGATGTCTCCTTGGACCTCATAATTTATCTGTTCTTTTTACTACTTACGTATAGCTGTTTTTGCTTGACCTAATGTTCATGAAGTATATTAATTAAGTATACACCGCATGTAGTTTTAGTTTGTTGCAAAAATAGATAGATCCTTGACGTCAATTTAATAAGATTAATTACATTCATGAACTTGTTTTGGTTAAACAAATACATAGAATAATGATAATTCGTAATTCGATAATTAGGTAATATTCGTATAATCACAATACACAATATTAAGTTCAATGTTTTGGATAAAAATGAGAATACCTTGATAAATTAATTAATCTATAAATTAATAAATTATGAATAATATCTCGATTAATTAATAAATTTTCACAATATTAAGTTCAATTCAATAATATCTCGATTAATTAATAAATTTTCATGGTCCCACGGGTAGTAATTTATAGAGGTTTAACTGTAGTTATATACACTTGTAATAACACTTTGGAGTCTTTAATGTATACATTTTTAGAAATTTAAGCAGAAGTTGGAAGTGCATTAATCAAGCAAGTTAAGATGCTATAATTCTATAGAGGAACATTTTATTTATGCTTGATTTTTGCAGTGAAAGTTCTCCTATGCCATCTATGGTCTCAAACTTTGGTTCCTAAAATCATTTAGCAAGGAAAATTTTTGCAAACGTTGGAAATTGCCAACTTAGGAAAAGAAGGTAAAAAATTAGGAAGAAGTTTCATGTCAGAATGACTAGGAAGACTTTAGAAAAATTGGCTAAGTTGAAGAGCCGAACTAAAAAGTTCTTATTCATTACTTGAAAAATTGCTTGGATTGCTCTCATTTAAAGGCTAAAGATTAGTCATTTGTTTTTTACATTGGGAGTTCCATCTTTTAATAACTTGAGAAACTACTTGCACAATGAACTGGAACTTCTGAATTTTAATCTGTGAACTCACTAAGCATACAAATTAGAACTCCTAACAAAGTTATTGAAAAGCCTCCTAAACTGAGATATGAAATCAACTCTTCATCTCATTTAGTTGAATTTCTAAATTAAAGGCATATATAATTTGTGAAGACCTCGCTGGGCTATCAATTGAGACTTCATCATTGTATTTGTCTAATTTATGGAGCATAGGAAAGACCTATGACAACTTAGCCTTGTCTCTCCATTTATAGACTCTTAGAACTCCATCTCACTTTCTTGAAATTTTTTTGTTACCTTTTTTCTTGTCTGTTTTTCTTTAGTTTACTTTTGGATTTAAAGCCTGCTTGCTGTACCTTTGCTAATCTGAACATATGTATTTAATGCTAAATCAACATCTCTTTATATCATTGTTGATTTGATCAGTTGTTGGCGTTATGCCATTGTTCTTATATTGGCTCGTCCTCGCTATGGTTACCCAACCTTGTTTAGAAAGCAAGGATCGAAAATTCGATTTCGACTTGACTTTGGTCACTTGAAAATTATAATTAATTTGGAGAAGTTTAATTCGACATGGAGAATTTTTGTAAAAATTCACTAAATTAGAGAAGTTTAGAGAATTTTTGCATATATGCTTAAATATCTAGATTTATTGTAGTATAAGCTAAAAACTAATATAAATAGAAACTTTTAATACATAAAAATACCAATAAATGACCTAACAAAATCATTCTTGTTAAGTTGGTTGATGAATTTGAAATGGTGATTTTTGGTCTTAATTCTTCTTCTTTGTTTTGATATTTAATTTTGTGGTGACTTGCTTATCGACCATATACTTTGCTAGTTTCAATTCCACCATGCTTAATTTATTAGTTTATTATTTAAATGTATTGGTTTTTTAATGTTGTTTTATAAGAGTTAACTAAAAGAAGATGACTTTGAGAACTCTTTTAATTTATTTTTAAGTTTTTAACTTATTTCAATTTTATTTATTTATTTTTTTGCTTCTTTTCTTCTCTTTTTGGTAAAGCATATACTATAAACAACATAATTTGTTAGCTTGTTAAATTATTTTTTAAAATTTATATTGCTATGTTGATTGATGAAGTTGAAAATAATACATAATTATTGGTATTTCTTTGTTTTCTTTTGATGAAGTAACATTTTTTTACTTCTCTGTCGAATTTCATCGAATTTTGTTGATTTTTATCGAATTTTATCCAATTTTTTGTCAAATTTTTCTAATTTTATCGAATAATTTCTGCAAATTTTTGCATTTTTCATTTTACATCCACTTCACACTTCGGTGGTAAAAAAAAGGAAAATAATTCGTGAAAGTTCACCGAATTTCGGGAAATTTTTGAACCATGTTGGAAAGTGAAATGGTTTTGATATAGGAAATGTGCTTGATTATAGAAATCTTAAAATCAGATTTTTTAGGTCCTTTCTATTTAAGATAAGTTGTTATTTTAGAGTAGTTTCCGTTTTGAAGCATTTCCACCTTTTTCTAATTTGTTCTAGTTGCCTTTTTAAGTCTTTTTTTCTACTTAGATCTTGTTTTTTTACTACTTTGGAAAAGTTTCTATTTTCATTCAATGTAATTAGAAAGTGTTTAAATAGAGTTTTGTTGTGGAGGAGCAAAATCTGTAGTATTTATTTCCTTTAAGAAAAAATGATAATTTTAGTAGTTGTTTTATTTAGTAGTTACTAAAATTGTAATTATTGCTACATGTGTGCATAGCCCTATATGTCTATATATATGGTGCTCCTCCATTGAGACATTATCAAGAATAAAAAGAATTCTCCTCTCTTCTCCCGTGGACGTAGGTCATAGAGCCGAACCACGTTACATCTCTGTGTTTCTTTATTATTTTATTTTACAACATGGTATCAGAGCTTTAGGCTCGAACAGTTGGGAATTTGTTTCGGCCTTTATTGTCAGAATTTTTTTTTTTGTGTTGGCCTTCATCGCTGAAGCCTAGTCTATTCAGCCTTCATTGCCAGAATTATTTGGCCTTCATTGCCATAATTTTTACTCCTTCATTGCCGGTGCGAAACCCATCTTTGTGAAATCATCTTTCTTATTTTTTTTTTGTCTTCGGCGCCAGCTACTGTTCATGCTGTTATTGTTCATGCTGTTACTGTTCATGCTGTTACTGTTCATGCGAACACTGTTCGCGCTGCTACTATCGCCATCTTTTTTTTTCCATTCTTTTTGTTCCTTCTCTCTCCTTTCAGATACCTTAAAAAAAATAAAATAAAAAAAATCAACCTCCATCATCAGCCTTTATTGCCAAAGAGAGACTTGTTTGGCCTTCATCGTTGTTATTGAAGAATTTGACCAGGCATCATTATTGTTGTTGTTGCTTCCATCGGTACGTGAGCCAAAAGAAAGATGTCCAGTGTACAATCAATTGAAGAGCACTCTCTTAAGCAAGTCGGATTCAATCAGGATGAGATCAAGAGATTGAGAACTCTACTTGACACTCTTGGAAAACCCTCAGGTACCAACTCATTGGCACATTCAAATAAGTTTCCTATTTCTATTGGATTCAAAGTCTCAGATAAATCCTTTGCAAACTCTTGGATTATAGATTCTGGTGCTACTGATCACATGACCAATTCTTGTAATATATTTCATACCTATAATCCATGTCCAAGCAATCGAAAAATAGCGACAACTGATGGGTCTTTAACCACAGTTGCAGGCATAAGAGATGTTCACATCAACCCTACACTTGCACTTAGAAATGTACTTCATGTTCCGAAGCTATCCACAAATCTTCTCTCTATACAAAAGTTAACACATGATCTAAGCTGTAAAGTGATTTTCTATCCTACTCATTGTGAATTTCAGGACCAGAGGTTGGGAAAGACAATTGGACTTGCTAAGGAACAGGATGGCCTGTATTACCTTGAGACACCAATAAATTTTATCAAAAATAACTCATCATTTCTCTCTGAGCACCATCTCTCCATTAAAGATAAAATATGGCTTCATCACCGTTGACTTGGACATCCCTCATTTAGAATCCTTAAGGTCATGTTTCCGTCTCTGTTTAAGACACTAGATGTTGACGATTTCCATTGTGAGGTGTGTGAAGTGGCAAAACACAAGCGTGTGACTTTCCCAGTTCGCAATGAAAGAAGTTCATCTCCTTTTGATCTTATTCATATTGATATTTGGGATCCTTCTCCTATTCTTAATGTTTCTGGAGCATGTTGGTTTGTATCTTTCATTGATGATTGTACTAGAGTCTCTTGGATATTTTTATTCAAACAAAAATTTGATGTGAGCTTTGTTCTCCCAAACTTTCACAACATGGTACAAAATCAATTCGGAGCTAAAATCAAGACATTTCGATCTGACAATGCAAGAGGCTATTTTAATCAAACCTTTGGCCCTTACTTTCAAAAGGAAGAGATCATTCATGAATCATCTTGCGTCCACACCCCACAACAGAATGATGTTGCTGAGAGGAAAAATGGCCACCTACTTGATACAACCCGAGCCTTCTTGTTCCATAACAATGTGCCTAAGTTCTATTAGGGGGAAGCCGTCCTAACTGCCACACATCTTATCAACCAAATACCTTCTCGAGTCCTTGGTTTTAAGAGTCCCATTGAATTGTTATCACATTTTTATCCTAACATCAAAACTTCCAACAATCTTATTCCTAAAATCTTCGGGTGTGTTTCTTTTGTTCATGTTCACCATCCAAACAAGGGGAAATTAGATCCAAAAGCTCTCAAGTGTGTTTTTGTGGGGTATTCCTCAACTCAGAAAGGTTACAAATGCTACCATCCACCGTTTCAGAATTTTTGTCTCAGCGGATGTTACTTTCACCGAACGTGAGTCTTATTTTCCCGCTCCTTCTCTTCAAGGGGAGAACTCCATCATGGAAGATAAGGATCGAGATTCTCTCCTCTATGACCCCTTCTTCATTGATCTCTCATCCATACCATCTCTCTCCACACTTGAGCCATCTGCATCTGCACCTTCAAAACCCAGTGATAACCAAAGTAGGGAACCTGAATCTGAGCCGTCTGCTCTTGAGGACCGAATGACTGGACAGGTGTACTCAAGGAAGGATGCTACAGTCTCTGAAAGTATGCAAGTCCAAGAATTTGAACCAGCTCTTGGAAATGAAGGTATAGTCTCTGACCCTCTCTCACAAAACCTTTTAGAACCTCAACCCGAAACAAACATTGATCTAAACCTTCCTATTGCCATTAGAAAGGGAACTAGAGAATGCACTAAACGTCCCTTGTATCCACTTTCCCATGTTGTGTCATTCGAAAGGTTTTCTCCATCTCATAAGTGCTTTCTTACTAGCTTGAACTGTATCCAGATCCTTAGCTCTTTGTCCGAGGCTTTATTTGATGAAAATTGGAAACAAGCCATGAATGTGGAAATGAAAGCCTTGAGAAAAAATGATACTTGGGAGTTGGTAGACTTCCCTGCAGGAAAGAAACCTGTGGGATGCAAATGAGTTTATACTGTAAAATACAAAGCAGATGTGTCCCTGGAGCGCTACAAGGCAAGATTAGTAGCCACAAGATATACTCAGACATATGGTGTGGACTATCAAGAGACATTTGCTCCGGTTGCAAAAATGAATAATGTGAGACTTTTTTTGTCATTGGCAACTAATTATGACTGGGATCTGCAACAATTTGATGTAAAGAATGCGTTTTTACATGGGGATTTAGAAGAAGAAATCTATATGGAAGTGCCTCCAGGATTTGGCACCACTAATAAAGTGTGTAAGTTGGAAAAGGCCCTATATGGACTTAAACAGTTCCCGAGGGCATGGTTTGGTCGGTTTGCCAAAGTAATGACAAATATGGGATATAGACAAAGCCAAAAAGATCACACCTGTTTATTAAGCACTCAGCTTCAGGGGGAGTTACAGCTTTATTAGTGTATGTTAATGACATCATCATGACAGGAAACAATGAGAACGAGAGACAAAATTTGAAGCAGTATTTGAGCGAGGAATTTGAGATCAAGGAACTAGGGAGATTGAAATACTTTCTAGGGATTGAAGTGACGCACTCTAAACAGGGAATCTTTATTTTTCAACAGAAGTACATTACAGATCTTCTTAAAGAAATAGGGAAGCTCGCATGCAAACCAATGAATACTCCTATTGATCTTAATCACAAGCTTGGAGAAGCTAAAGAAGTGCTGGCTGTTAATAAGGAGATGTATCACAGAGTAGTAGGGAGACTCATCTATCTCTCTCACACAAGACCTGATATTGCATATGCAGTAAGTGTAATAAGTCAATTCATGCACAACCCTAAAGATATTCATTTGCAAGCAGCTAATCACGTTTTACAATATCTTAAAGGGAGTCCAGGACAAGGCATCTTATTCAAACGACACACAGGAGTGGTTCTTAAAGCATATACTGATTCAGACTATGCTGGTTCAGTAGTTGACATAAGATCAACTACTGGATATTGTACGTTTCTTGGTGGGAATTTGGTGACATGGCGAAGTAAAAAGCAGAATGAAGTGGCCAGATCTAGTGCTGAAGCAAAATTTCAAGCGATGGCACAAGGGGTTTGCGAGCTATTATGGTTGCAGATAATTTTGACAGATTTGAAGATACACTGGGATGGCCCTATTAGACTCTATTGTGACAATAAATATGCAATTAGCATTACCCATAACCCAGTTCAACATGATCGAACAAAGCATATAGAGATTGATAGACACTTTATTAAAGAGAAGCTTGATAGTGGGTTGATCTGTACTCCATATGTGTCTACCAATAATCAGCTCGCCGATGTGCTCACTAAAGGGTTAAACCATACCACATTTGAAGCAAGTGTGTCCAAGCTGGGAATGGTAAACCTTTATTCATCAGCTTGAGGGGGAGTGTTGTGGAAGAAAAGATGATAATTTTAGTAGTTGTTTTATTTAGCAGTTACTAAAATTGTAATTATTGTTATATGTGTGCATGGCCCTGTATGTCTATATATATGGTGTCCCTCCATTGAGACATTATCAAGAATTTGAAGAATTCTCCTCTCTTCTCCCGTGGACGTAGGTCATAGAGCCGAACCACGTTACATCTCTGTGTTTCTTTATTATTTTATTTTACAACAAGTTTTAATAGCTTTAGAAAGTTGCTATCTTGATATAGATAGCTTAGGAAACTTATTTTAAGTGTGTTAGGATTCTAAGTTGTTTCCATGGATCTATCTATATAAGGAGCTCTAATTACGAGTTTAATAATTCAATTATCAACTCAATCATTAATTATCATTCTCTTTGAGAATAAATTTCAGTTTATAGTTCTTTATTTTTGAATTTTTTCTTGAATCCATTGATTCAAATACGCTTCCGCGTTAGTTTTTTATGCCTCTGAAGATTGCAAGCTCTTCAATTTTGGTTAATCCATTTTTAATGATTTTCCTTCCAACTTGAATTACATTATTTAACTTGTGTTTGAGAATGAATCCTTAAAAGTAATCAAAATCATGATCTAACCAATGGTGAGTTGGTTCAGTTGTTGGATGCAAGCGCACCTACCCTGAAAGTATCGAGTTCGAGACACCTCACACCCCTTGTTGGCCAACGATGTCCTTGAGTGTTTGTGGCCAGTGCTCCAGAGGGATTAGGGGGAACGTAAGTTCTCGATGCTCGCTGATCTCTAAAGAAAAGAAAAAAATCATGATCTTGCTATATATATTGTTAGCCATTTTGTCATTCCTATGGTACAAGTTTAACTTTATCTGCTCGATGAGTGATTGTTGTTTGGATATATCCTTGATTCCCTTTACCATATGCATATTATTGAGAATAAACAGTACCTTGCATTCTCATATTTGAAGTAAGTATCTTGTCTAGTAGTGGCTTATTTGTGAAATGTGAACTAGGACATACTCTATTTTATTTGAGTTCTCATTCATTTCTTATTCATTTTTTATCATAATATAGTCTTGGTCTGGCTATATTGGTTGTGTTGCTAGTTGGCTTAATGGTTTTTTGTTAAATATGTTTCACAGGGTAAGGTGGAACTATTGAAGGAGTCTCTTAATGATAAGAAAAATAAAATTTCTTGTATGATGGAGAAGACATCAGAAGTTCGAAGAATGAAGGATGTGTTGCAACAAACTCTTTCCTTGGTATGTTAGAAATGTTTTACTCTTTAGAAGCCACATGAAGGATTATTTAGATGGAATTGTTTGGGATTGAATGTTAGGATGATGGTACCATACCAATGGGGTACCATGCCAATGGGAATTAAAATTTTGGACATAAAGACTTCCAATTTGAATTTTGCATGCTATTATTGAATCTTTTATAGTTTGAGTTCCTTAATGAAATGTTCAATGTCAAATCCTTATGTACAAAAGAAATGACATAGTTATGAGTGTCAACACCTTGGTATCATTATCAAGCAACAAAGAAAGAAAAACTAAAAGAAGAAAAGAGATAAGAGAAAAAGTGGGAAGAGATGATGTGAACAATACCATATCTCCATCTCTTACTTCTTATATGGTTATCATAAAATGTAAAGGGTCCAAAATACCCGTATATGTTTAAATACAATCACTACCCAAAACACATAATTAGGGCAATATGTTGTTTTAAGCTAGCTATGAATATGACAAGTTGATTGTCAAATGCGTCTCCATAGGAGAAGAAACTATAGCACCCATTTCATGGCAAGAGAACTGACCCATAACTCTCAATTGTAGTGTGGGCCATAGCTCTAGCCTCAAACGTTAGCTTCAACACTTGAATGAGCAACCGTGATTTCTTTTTTACTTCTCCATGTTACTAAACTACCACCAACAAAGGTACAATGAGCATTTGTGGAGCATTGATTTGTGCTATTACCAACCCAATAAACATAAGAAAAAGTAAAAAATGCTACATTAGGTGATGAACAATATATCAATCCTTTTCCCAAGGCCCTTTTGAGAAATCGAAGAATTCAAATAACATACCAATGAGGTTAATGGGGTGCATGCATGAATTGACTTACCAACCCAACAACATAAGCAATGCTTGGATAAATTGTAGTTGATTTGACGAAGTTTTACATTGGCTGTCAGCTACCTAACACAAACCTCCTCCTTTATCCGGGCTTGGGATCAGTCGTGGTGGAGTTTCTTGGATGAATCATCGTAAGATAAATAAGTTTGTCCACTAAGCGCCTATAACATGTATCATCAAACATTGCTCTTATGGAGCTTAGGCTTGATACTTGATGGTAGGATTTGTTGGCATATCAATAGGCTGTGACCCTTACAAGCTAGTCTAAGATAATAAATCCATAACATACTCTCGTTGATATGAGTGATGCCTTGTTTAGATCGAGCAACGTCAATCCTAAGGAAGTAGTGAAGAAGTCCTAAAACCTTTGTATGGAAGTCTTCAAAGTTAGAAATAGTGATAGAATCATTTCTTGAAATAATAGTGTTGTCAACATAGACAATAAGAACGATAATTCCAATACAAGAATTTCGAACAAAAATATAGTGATCAAAAGAGGAATGTCGTAACCCCATAATGACCACACTAAGTTGATCAAATTGGCATATAGCGATTGTTTTAACCCATAAATGGCTTTTTGTAAACCATATTTTTGACTAGCAACAACATAACCTGGTCGTTGGCCTATACATACCTCTTTATTTTTGTCACCATGGAGAAAGACATTCTTGATATCTAGTTCATGTAAGCGCCAATTGTAACAAGCAAACAATTGATAAAAGAAATTGCACTAAGTTGAGGATTGCAACAAGAGAGAAAGTCTCAAGGTAGTCCACACCATAAGTTTGTGATTAGAATGCTCAATGGAACTATCAAGAAGATGTTTAATAGTTAATTTTTTTTTTTGAGAAGAGACAATAAAGATATATTAATAAGGGAAATAAGTACATATGACATTGAGCATAAGGAATGCTCCACACAACCAGACACAGCAAAACGACCTCTTGCTGAAACCCTCACACCCCAACAATCCAGCCACTCCTTACATTAAAACATCCCAGTTCCAAAACCATTCAGAGAAAGTATGACCTACACCTAGCTTACATGAGCAAATCCAACCTGCAGCTAAGGTCTTGGAAGACTCCCAAACAAACATTTCATCTCTCGACAACCCATTGAATATCCTATTATTTCTCTCTATCCAAATTGCCCACAAGACAGCAAAGGAAACAATAGAACAAATATCTTTCCTTCTCCTTGTGAGACCAGCAGCATGATTGAATTTGAGACAATTCTCGCAAGAGCCCGGGGTAATAAACTTCCCGTGAAGTAGATTCTCCCACTGATGCCAAACCTGCATAGAGTAGGCTCATCGGAAGAAAATATGGTCCACATTCTCATAATCCTGTAGACACAGAGCACAACAATGTGGAGAAATACTCCAATGGGGCATACGACTTTGTAGCAAATCCTGGGTACATAATCTGTTGATAGCAGCTAACCAACCAAAAACTTGAATTTTTGTTGGAATTGGGACCTTCCAAATGTGATGACATAGGGATGTCGACATAGGATCATTGGTATTGTTGGTAGGTGAAGAATGATTTACAAGAATAGGAACCCTTGTTGTCCAGAGACCATAAGAAACAGTCAGCTGAAGAAGGAGAGAATCTAGCTTGGTCAAGAGTAGCAAGCATAGGGACAATCTCTGCAATTTCTCTGTTTGTGGCAGATCTAGGAAAGTGTAGGTTCCATGTGGGTGATTCATTGTTATTAGCTGGGATTTGGGACAGGAAATGGGCTACAGGTTTATTGGCTGAGTTAGATACGCGATAAAGATTTGGGAAAGAGATGGCAAAGGGGTAGCACCACACCACGTATCTTCCCAAAACCGAATAATTTGTCCATTACCAAGTTTGGGGGTTATGTGGGGTAGGAAAGCCTGATAAAGGCTGGAAATAAATTTCCATGGACTACGATGTGAGGCATGTGAAGTGTTCCTTGATTCTCGTCCATTGCTCATACACCCAAATTTGCTTCGAATAACTTTTACCCAAAGAGACTCATCTTCCTTCATAAACCTCCAAAGCCATTTTGCCCCAAGAACCTTGTTCCTAAGCTTGATGTTGCCAATACCAAGATCACCATCAAGCTCAGATTTTTGCACAGTTTTCCAATTAACAAGATGAAACCCCCTACCGTCATCAGCCCCTTTCCAAAAGAAGGTACGCATTGCTCTCTCTAGCTTGGACACCACCTCCCTAGGAGCTCCATAAAGAGACAGGTAGTAGTTAGGAATTTTCTGCGGCACTGATTTAATAAGAATGAGGCGTCCACCCCTAGACAAAAAACTTCTTCTCCACCCACTCAGTTTTTTTTCAACTTTAGAAATTACCGGATCCCGGAATTTCTTCTTGATTGGATTACCCCCCAAGGGTAGCCCTAGGTAAGAAACTGGCCAAGTGCCCACATCACAGCCAATTCTTTGTGCAATATCAGAAATTACTAATGGATCCATATTAACCCCTACCAATTGGCCTTTTTTGCATATTGACCCGCAAGCCTGAAAATTTGCAAAAACAATGAAGGACATCAATTAGGTTTGTGATGTTCTCTTCCTCACCATGCAACAAAAATAAGGCATCATCCGCATATTGGAGATGAGAGATCTCCACCCTCTCCTTCCCAATAGAGAAGCCTCTGATTAGTGAACATTGACATGCTTTTAGGACAAAACTTCCCAAAACCTCCGCGACAAGAGTAAAGAAGAAATGAGACAGGGGATCCCCTTGTCTTAACCCTCTACTGGCCTTGAACTTGTCCTTAGGCCTGCCATTAATAACCACTGAGTAATTTACTGAGCTGATGCAACCATAAATCCATCTCCACCACCTAGTGCCCATGCCCTTTTTCAGCATCACATAATCAAGGAAATCCCACTCAACAGTGTCGTATGCCTTCGCAAAATCAGCTTTGAACACCGCCCCTTACTTTTTCAAGCTTCTATAATCATCCACTGCCTCATTGGCAATAGGAATCAAATCCAAAATCTGTTATCTTTAACAAAGGCAGATTGAGAGGGTCCAATGGTCGTATGGAGGATGGCATGAAGCCGGTTGGATAACACCTTGGCAATGATTTTGTATAGACTAGTCACCAAACTAATAGGGCGATAATCAAAGACCTTTGCAGAGTTTACCTTCTTTGGAACCAAACAAATGTAAGTTTCATTTGTCTTTTTGTTGATGACCCCATTCTCATAAAAATCTTCAAAGTCCTCATAATATCCCCTTTCATAACATTCCGTCCCTTTTGGTAAAATAGCATGGAGAAGCCATTTGGCCCTGGCGCTTTACACCCATCACAACTGAAAACAGCCTGTCTCACTTCCTCCACATCAAAAGGTTTTTCAAGAAGGGAATTGCCATTATTGCTAATTGGAGACCAATGTAACCCGTCAATCTCCCAACTATCACCACCACGACCCTCATAAAGCTTCTTGTAGAAACTTACAATGAGGTCAACAACCCCACCCTCGTCCTTAATGATGTCACCATCTTCATTCTTAATCTTAGAGATCGAGTTTTTTGCTCTTCTACTACTTAACGAGCGATGAAAAAAATTGGTGTTTGCATCCCCATCCTTAAGCCAGTTAATCTTAGCTTTTTGAGTCATCATTCTATCTTCAATCAAAATGGTTTCAGCAAGATCTGCCGTGGCCTTCTTCCTCAAAGTAATCATCTCATCATTCCACTCAGGAAGTCCCTCCTTCATATCAAGGCTACAATTAGTTCCTCCAACTTATTCTTCTTGGTTTTGATAGATCCAAAAATCTGTCCATTCCATTGCTTAAAAGAGGCTTCAAGGTCAGCCAATTTAAGCATAAATTGGTGTCCCGGCTTACCAAAGGCCGTGGAGGTATTCCACCAGGATTCAACATTCTTCATATAATCTTTATGATCTGTCCAAAAATTCTCAAACTTGAAAGGAGTGGGGCCCCAAGTCACTTGCTTAGTATCAAGCAAAATAGGAGAATGGTCAGAGGTCAACCTAGGCAAGGTTTCTTGCCTAGACTGAGGAAAAATTGAGGACCACCCACTAGACAAAAGGAACTGATCTAATCTGCAGCAAATTGGAGAGCTTCTGAGGTTTGACCACGTGAATCTAGCATTAAGGAGAGGCGGGTCATGCAACTCAAAATCATTAATAACAGAGTTGAACTCTTGCATAGATCTAGTAAGCCTTGAACTGTTTATCTTCTCATCCAGATTTCTAACAGTGTTAAAATCTCCTCCCAACATCCAATTCTCGCCACAAATGCTACTCAAAGCTCCTAATTCCGTCCATAAATGTTCCTTCAAATGATAGGAAGACGAACCGTAAATCCCTGATAGCCACCATAGTGACCCGTTAGCTTCTTTTACTTGAATGGAGACTGAAAAATCACCCACCCACCCAACTCTGGACTACCGTAATCAGTCTCGTGTCCCATACAATCAAAATATCTCCAGCAGTCCCCCAGGCAGGGAGGGAGACCCAACTTCTGAATCTGGAACTCCATAACCTGTTGATCAAGGCTCTGTCAACCACCTGCTTTTTTGTTTCCTGAAGAATAACAATCTCCGGGTTCGCCTTACAAATGCATCTTTTAATCATTCTACACTTCTGTCCCACCCCACATCCTCAAACATTCCATGTAAGAATCTTCATTTGAAAACTAAGTACTTCCCCTTGCCACGGCTTAGCAACTGTAATCTGCCCTTACTGTTAGCATAGAAAATGGTTCTTGAGTTCTTCATTGCTTGCTTACATTGTAGTCTGCGCATGTTCAGATTCATCTTCCTTATAAACTTTGCCACTCTGTTAGAAGACCTAGAAGACCCAGATTGATTGTCAGAGCCAAAACTCACTTCAAAAGTTCGGTCAGTCTCTTTTCTGTCAAGAATGTCCATTCGCACTTCACTTATGAAACTGAGCTGCTGCTCATTACCCTTCAAGGTTTCTGGTGAAGTAACAGACAAAATCAAGGGGGGCTCAATTACATCCTCACATACATTGCTGGCCGGGTTGGTTGGGAGAGAACTAGAGCAGAGAATAGATGGGGGTGATGGGTTAGGATCATGGGAAATAGGCAAGGTAGGGGCGTCATCACATTTAGAAGAAACCAAATCCACAAAATTCAAGAGGGGTTGATTGTACTTGAGTGTCGTCTTGGAGCTTGGTAGACATCTTACCGTTACAAGCATGCAATTCTTCAATGCCAAAGTTAGCATTGGCATCAATGTTATTGTTGTAAACTTGTTTAGGTTCAGATTGGCAAAAATCTTCAAGCTCCTCACTGTAGTCCATCAGGTCCGCGCCTTCAGCCATGTCCGCGAGAACTTCTTCACCCACGATTTTCTTTCCCTTGTCCATCGAAGAGTTGACCTTCCGACGCTCTTCTGTCTAGCCGATGGCTTCCTTGTGCGCGCGTACCAGCCAACCTCTGATCCCGAACCATCGCCGTGAAGGATGCTCCTCGCAGGTTCAATTCCTCCCTCCATGGCCGGAATTCCAAAGAGCTGAGACGAATTGATCAAACCTTGTTTGAAGATGACTTTTGATGAGGTAGCCGTTGCATTTCCTTGTTTCGCTGTCCTCTTACAATCGACTACTATTTTGCTAGGGCAACCAGGATGAGAAGCACAAGTGGGCAGATGTGTCGCAACATAAGGAGTAGAATCAGATCTTTCTCCTTCTGTTGCATTGAGGCCTTGGACTTCAGAAAGCCCGTTGCTTATATCAACAGTGCAGGCCTTAACATTAGATGCCCCATTAAAGGTTTTCGGGCCCAACTGGATGGGCTGAGATACAGATGAAGTATTGGCATGGGCCTTATTCTTAAAGTTAAGTTGGGGCCTTTTAGTCGTTACCGGACCAGGCCCACTTACAATGCCTTTTTGCTGCCCACCAGTTACTTTGACATCACGTTGTTACAGCTGTGAACAATACTACCACCTGCCTCTCCTCCACGATCTGCAACGATATCAACTTTTTTGTATTTTTTTGACATGTGGTGACCTTGGGTTGGAAGTGGAACATTCCTCTCCCGTACAACAGATACCCAACTTTTTGTATTGCCACGTTTGTGCCCTTGATTCCTGACCGTAGGATGGGGTCCGTGATCGACTGGTGCAAATTGATCCTGTGGTGGCCATCGTCTTCTACGACGTAGTTGCCGGGAAAACCGCCAGAGTTTGGTGAAACAGAGGAACAACAATTGTCGACTTTGAAGGTTTTAACTCCAAGGAACCGACCATCAATATTAACATTGATGCATTATGGGATGAAACCATCTCTTTCACCTTTAGCTTTTATTTTAGCATATCGTAGGAGCGACATTTGCGTTGTTTCTTCATCAACTTGCAGGAAACCACCACACTTATCATTGATAGCTTTGAATGTCTCCAGGTTCCTGCTCTCAACGGGGACCCCTTCTAGACCAATCCAACTATAGAAGCATCTGGTTTTCCTTTTTTGCCATTGAAAATCAGCATGCCAATCAACTAATCTGGCTTTTGGTGATTTAAAATTCTTCAGAATGTATATCTTTTCCTTGGCATTTTGGCACCAGAAAATTGCTCTATCATTCCTCAAGATTGAGAGTACCACCTTACGTTTTAGTGTGGATGCAGTTGCCTGCTCTAGTTCATCCCAACGAACAGTAAGATGAAGTCTGAAAAGCACTACCACCATTGTCCAAGAATCATCGCATTTGGTCTTAAGTGGTTTTAGTTGCGCTGGTCGAATATCAGTATTCGAAACCAAGAACCTATGCAAACTTGTTTCAAAGTGTCCACAACCTTTGGTGGTATCTTCTTCTGGGATAAAGATGGAGCGTGTCCTACCCCTCTGTACCACCATTACTCTCATAAAGGCTCCACGAGCATTCTTCAAAGTCTCAATGATGGTGACGCCACTCGCCCTCTAAAAGAGCGTTTGAAACCTCCAACTATGCCCGTCTTTCCTGCTTCACCTATCTGGTTGAGTAGCCAAGTTGCTGCTTCTATCTCGAACGTAATCGAGAAAATTCTTACCCCAGAGTCTTCTTCAATCCTGATACCACTTCTATCATGCGTGAGTCCAACAAAAAACTTTTTCTTCCCTGATAAGAAGAGTCTCACAATCTCAGCTTCTTCTAAGTAACACCGTGTAAAGTTTTACTTAACCTAGGCTGAGAAAGTGAGCAAAAAGTCTTTGAAGCAAATGAAAAGTGAAGGAAAACGGCAAGTTGTCACTAGTATAGGGATCACTAGAGCATAAGGTAACAAAAACTCCTCTTAACTTGAAGAAATACTATCAACGTCAAGTTGTTGGCAGAAGGGGATAATACGTGAGCTCAAAAAAGGTGATATCGACGCTAATAGAGTGAAGATACAACATATCATGATTAGGAGTCTTGATATGAACGAAGGGAACACACCCAAACACTTGAGGAAGCAAACTAATGGCTTGTTGGCTAGGAAATAACAAAGAGAAAGGAGATTGATTTTTAAGGATTTATGATGGCAACCAATTAATCAAATGACAAGCTATAAGGACAATTTTTGCCCTATAATGAAAAGCATTAATGTGCAGTACGACATTTATGAAATGTCTATATTTGCGTTTAGCTACACCATTTTGTTGAGAAGTATGGAGACGAGTAGTTCGATGAATGCTACTATGCTTAATCAATTTTTTCAAGCCACCAAGGCATTGTTTAGGCACTTTGTCTTGTCTAGGCGAGGCGGTGCCTAGGTGATTAAAAATATTTATTTACAACTCCCTGGATAGTAAATTAATTTATTAATACACAACCAACAATTAGTCATACTCAATTTTATAGATCTATCTTTGTTCCACAGTGAAAACCAAATTGTCATAAAATGATAAAAACACTTCATCTCATGTTAAAAAATCATAAATTTATGCCACATTATCCAAAAGGTTAAATAATACTTATGCTCTAGCGTGAACAAGGTAAACTAGTTAATGATGCACGAAGTTAGCCTACCTAGTTAACCTTTAAGCAATCCCACTAAATCTAAGCGTTGATTGATTGATGTCTTGAGGTTCTTATGTCTTCAACTTTGTGAAAACATTCTTCAAGATCTACAAGTGCTATGTCAAACATCTAGACAATTACTAGCTAAATGGGTCATGTTTCTCAAATATGTTGCCCTCAAAATGAGTGCATAGCTTGCCATCAAGATGTAAAAAGGAAATATGTCCATTTCTCTGTTGGCTTCTTTATTTTATTGAGAGTTTCAAATAACACATTTCACCTACATTTAGGTTTTTTGAAAATTTGCTCTAGCAATGAGCATAGTGATAAATATGCAATGTTTTCTTCACTACTTTGGACAAGCCAGGTAACTTAGCTAGTCTGTAAAATGATAAAAATAGGCTTATAGTTGCAACTTGAAACATCGAAACACTACCATGTGAAGAGATGGATATGGTAGATACTTTTGATTGCAGGCAGCGTATATGTATTGTGCACAAGAAATCAAATGGGTAAGTGAAATATTAAGAGAAATAGAGAACAATAGGTACAAATTATATTATTTTGGGAAAGATATAAAAAGAGATAAAGTGAGAATAATTGTAAATAAAAACTTCAAAGAAGAGTGAAAACTTATACTTAATTTAAATACTTGGTCTTAATTTTTTATTAGGGGATATAAGAGATGATGTCAATTATAAGGTTAAAGGTGGTTAGCTTAAGTGGGACAGTTATCTTAAAATACTATATGATCAACACATCCAATTAAAATTGAAAGAAAAATTTTGTAGGACTTCTGCTAGACCAACTACACTTCATGAAATAACAATTCACCCTCAACTATCAAAGAACAAGGAGATTCTTTTTGATTCACCAATTGAAGTAGTAATATTAGGAAACCAATAGGTTGTGTTAAGTAATCAATAGCTTTGGTCAGTTCTATGATAGCAACCTTAATTAAAATAGAGCAACACATATGAAATAGTTTCAGTAAGGAAGCGATAATGCTGGATTTTATTTGAAAATGCTTAAGGAACTTCCTTTTGTCTTTCCTATGACTTCTAAATAGGTTGCTACTTGTGTCATTGATTAATTGAATCATGTTGCACTGCTTATATCCCAGGGTTAAGAAAAGGATTTGTTGAGTTGAATTGAGTTAAGTGACAATGTCAATTTTTTTGTGCTCTTGATGGCTTTTTGTTTCTTAGGCTACAAAAGAGAAGCTTGAATTTGAGGAAGAACGCACCCGCAAAGTTAATATGATGCAAAAGCTGGTCAAGCGTGTTAGGCTGTTAGAGAAACAAGTTAATGATATTCAAGAGCAACATGTTAGAGATACACAGGTTGGTACCTAGTGTATTTTTGTGCTTTTATGCTAATTCAAATTATGACTATTGTTTCAATTCTTATGCTTGACTATGTACCATAGTTTCTGTTGTTATAGCTTTGTTCATTTCATAATTATTTGCTGTTTTATCCCCATGTAATTACACATTTCATTTTTATTTGGTTTTGTGCAGTTCACTTGCTTGTCAATATTGTAACATGCTTGCCGTCAACTATAATGCTTAATTTTTTTTTGTGTGTTTTTTATTAATATATATTTGGAGAAGCATTTTATATAATTGGAGAGGTTAAAAACCATTTTCTCAAGAAACATCAAGATGTAGGGACAAACTATGTTACTTGGACTCGGGTATGGGTATCGGATATGGGTACATCCGTACATATCTACAGGCCCGACTTATTCATTTTCAAATTCTAGGGTACAGGGACTCAACTATATTATATGTTGTTCTTTCGTTTTTTTTTTCACTCATTTATTTTTCGTTTTAGGTGAATTTCACCTATTAGTCATTATCTTCTTTTATGCTTTCTCTTCTCTCCATTGGAGAATCTACATAGTAATATTCTAAAATCTAAAGTGTATAGTAATATTAGAGATATTGAAGAGGTTTGGGAATCTTCTAGGATTGCTGCTGCTAGTTGGATTAGTTCTTCAAAGTTGGGAGAAAGTTTTTCTTTTGTAGATTGGTACGAGAACTAGGATGCTTTGTTGTATCTCTTTTTCTTTGTGGGTTGGTAGGTGAGATGAGTCGCTTCTTGCAGATGATGTTCTTCCATGAGCATTTCTTATGCTCATGCCATTTTGTACTTCTTTTATCTGTTAATATATCTTTATATTGTCTTTTCTAAAAAAAATAAAAAATCTAAAGTGTCGGACACATATCACATACTCATATCGTATCATGAAGTGTTGGGTAAGAGTACGTTAGGCTTAAAGTAAAGAGTCCGAGTAACGTACGGAATGTATGATGGATCAAATGAACAGAGCATGCATATTATTTTACCCACATTTTAGATATTTTAGCCTACTTTCATACTGACTCTCTCTCTCTCTCTCTCTCTCTCTCTCTCTCTCTCTCTCTCTCTCTGGTGTTTGAATGAAGAGGTTGGGGTTGGAGGAGGGGATATTTATAAAAGGGGAATAAC
This sequence comes from Paratinospora sagittata, assembly GCA_035771175.1. Classification (NCBI taxonomy): domain Eukaryota; kingdom Viridiplantae; phylum Streptophyta; class Magnoliopsida; order Ranunculales; family Menispermaceae; genus Paratinospora; species Paratinospora sagittata. Next base: position 7,814,314 of record CM069596.1, on the reverse strand, counting down.
CCCTTACCCACTCTTTTCCCAATGTGGGACTAAAAGTTTTTATTCGTTTCCGCGACTGCATGTTAAAGGGTGGTCGAGCGGCTTTTTGTCTGAGAATATGGAGATTTCTGATTGTTTTGCTCGGTTCAAAGTTTGACTTTCCAAGCTGGGTTCGTGGTCGCCGAAGCACGATTGGGGAAGCATTGCCTAGCCATTTGAACCAGAAGGAAGGGGTATTTGTTTGTTGGTGAAGACGGTTGCTCAGTTGATGGTGGCACCAGTGTCGGAAAAGATGGCCGTCTCATTGCCGGCGAGACTAGTGCCGAAGATGATGACTGCTACGGCCCTGGCGAGATCAAAATCGATGCAGGTGATGGTAGACATATCGTCAGAGGAGCGATGCAGAATCACTGTGTTGGCTAGACGTTGGGTCGAGGAGTGCGTACCGCATGGCCTTGGGTGTCAGATGGCAGGTGGCGTACATCGACTACAATTAGAAAAGGAGGCATTTGGTCTGACGTGCGTTGTAGTGTGCAATAAGGAAAAGGGTGCTGCTGCGATTGATTGTAGTGCTGTTATTGGGCTGGGGGTCGCATGGGCTGGGAACACTCTAGGCTTCACTTTCGAGGAAAGCAATATACCTCCTCTGGGCCCAGTCTCGACTTCTGTTGCTGTGGGCATTAAAGAAGAGGGCAAAAATCCATTAGAAATGGGTCCATTTTCTCAGAATTTGGGTAGTTGCAGCGTAATTGAGAAGGGCCCGCCAACTATTTTGGCAGTCTGGTAAGGGGTAAAACGCTTGAAGAGGTGTTGATGGTTAAGGTTCAATTGGGGGTCGGGGATGGGTTATCTTGTTTGGCTTTTCTTGGGATGAGTGGACTGAAATTTACAAAAGGATATAGGTTTGGGTTTAGAAGGTGGGGAAACTGTTTGTAAATTTCGTTCTTTATTAAGAGGACATTTTGTTCTCTTGAAGAAGTTGTATTAATCTTTACTTATATTAATATTATATATTTAGTTTCTTTAAAAAAAAAAAGTTTCTATTCGATTCCAACTCTCATGTCAAGTAATGGTGTTTATCACTATTTGACAAACACATAAATTCATAAAATAATACATAAGGTAATGTTAAACTAATTTTAACGTTAAAAGCTTTAAAACATCCTATAAATTGTAATTATTAGTCAATTTTTTAGTTTTTTTTATCAATATTTAATAACCCTCTTACATATGAGAAAAACACTAAATCCACTCAATGGAATGAGTTTTATGATTTTTTTTAAACATATTTTACTTTTATAATCACTATAGGGGTTAGGTCAAATAAAAAAGTACATATATAATACATCCATTTCCTTGCTTGTTAATTTGTTTTCAAGAGCTACTTAGTCTAATTGTCTAAACTTACTTAGAAGCTTGCAGTTTTCATCACCCACGTATATTTTTATTGAAAATATGACTTTAAGTAAAATAGAAATATATATAATATATGTCGACATGTATAAGCATTTTAGTTGTCAAACTAGTAAGATTAAAGTTGACCAACATAAAATTCCGGTGATCACTTTTTTCGAAGAGTGAAGGGTTTTGTCATTCTGCCACCTAATGATAAGGGAGCATGATTCAAACATGTACTCATTTTTTCACGTTGGCTCCTAATTCACTTTATTTAATTAATAGAACGTGCTAAAAATGACATTTGTACTGGACTTGGCTTGAAACATTTTTATCAATCCATCATTGGATTGTATTGAATCTCACACTTACACATAATTCGAGGAAATAAGATGGTGTATTGAAGGTGGTATTTGTGTTGTTCAACCTATGCAGAGCTTTCTACCTACCTAGCTAGAATATGAGCATGATTATACATTGTTAACTTATAGATTTTAGTTTGGTGAATTAATTTTCAATTTTCAAATGACCATATTTAATCATGCTTTTATTTATTTATTATAATATGGTAATAGCAGTAAATAACCTATTTATTTCAAAATTGAACGGATCTTTTAATCATTCAATTGATTTATTAGTGTTTACTATGCATAACTTAGGTATACCTTCTTTGGTATATGTTACCGGGGCACCAAACATTCTTCACTTATAGTTCAATGCATGATTATTAAAGTAACTAATAATCAATGCTTTTAAGCTACAAAATTAAAAAAAATACATATTTAAGGAAAAAATAAGACAAATAATACCCATCTTATATTAGATGCGCTTCCCCTACAACAATTTTATATTTTCTCTTATGGCATCGACAATTTTATATAAGATTGGAAGAACATAGCTTACCCTAAAAGAGAAATAAATAACAATTTCAATTCTATATTTTATGTTCTATGCATAGAATAGATAATAAATTGATAATTTAGATTCTTCCAATTATATTTAACGCATTACATTTGTGCCTTTTTAACTTGACTGATGGGGAAAGCCCCTTCTTTTTATCCCACATTAGAAGAAGAGGGGGAAGGGAGCCACTCCCCCTCTATAAATTGCTCTTCTCCCTCCAATTCTCTTCATGGTCCAAACCCCCAACCATTGAAGAAAGGTTGTGGGCCTCCCTCTATGTAATAATTCTTTTGTACACACACATACATGTATGAATTGTATGTATGTGTGTGTGTGTGTGTGTGTATTCATAAGGATAACTTGGATATGCATATATATGTTATTATATCTTGATAATTATATATACAGGAGGGGCAAGTTGAGTCAAAATTGGGTTGTAATTAGTCGGTCTATGGGAAGAGGGTATTTTGCATGTCTCGTGGATTAGTTTGATGGGTTTAATACCAATGGTTGGCAAATGAAAAAACATGAGCTTCTTTTCTACTTTTTGGACCACTTGATTATCACTGCCATTTATCTTAGGGTCTATTTTCTTAAGAAAATAACAAATTTTCTTAAGAAAATAGGAAAGTTGTATCTTAGCTTGCCAACATTTCTCTAGAAAAATGTTTTCAACCCCCTTATTTTCTCACCCAAAATTTTCTCACATGAGAAAATTTTTAGTGTTATTGTATGTTCAATTAAACTTCTTATTGTGCATATCATGTGAGTGTGAAAAAACATTTTCTCATGCTTAATCAAACAATCATGAGAAAATTCTCTAAAAGAATTTGCTTGAGAAATTATTTCTTGTGAAAACTATATTTTCGTAGGAATATTTTCTTGGCTATCAAATAGGCCCTTATTGTTTTGTAAACGTGTTGAATTTAGAGAAGAAAATAATTCTCATATATTTTCATGATCACTGTACAGTCTGAATATATAATGGAAGGAAGAAACATTCCTTTCACTATATTTGGTAACAAAATACTAATTGCTAAAAATCAGGAAACTAGTAAAATAGGAAACTATAAAATAGGAAACAAACTAATAGAGATATCAGGAATTTTCAGAATCTCTTTATTCCTAAATTAATGTAGACAACTAGTAAAGGAAATTGATTGCTGCAGCTGTATCTCTGAAAACCAGCAGCTGTATCCCTGAAAATCAGGGATCGGGTATTTCAACAAAACGCAATCTTCTTTTGATTCTTCAATTTTTTATATTTTATATTTTGTTATTTATTTATTTTTTGGTTAGCAGGACATCGAGAAACTCATAACAATGATCTCTAAGGAAAACACTTAGACTTGTAATTTACTTTCTTTACTCCATCTTGATGCATCATTTAAATTAGCCAAATTTGTATCAGGAACTTTATTGTTTTGTTATTTTTTGAAGTTTTGTAGTATATTTTCCCTGAACTTTACTGGCATAGACCTTAAAACCAATATAAGATGTGTTAAAAGAAATCTGTTGCCTTCTTGCCTGATGCATTTTGGGAGATTTCTAGTGAGAATCATACTTTTGAAGGTTTTGCCATTGTAAAAATAAGAAAATCACATGCGTAACAATCGAGGTCAAAATGTTGCTAGTTGCACTTGTTGAAGCTATGAGGAAAAGCTGTTTTTCCTTTTTTTTTTTTTTTTTTTTTCCACTTATGTTATCGACTACTCATTTCCATCACTTTGTCTATGTATACGTTTCATAACAAGCCAATTTCTTGCAATGATGATCTCTTCACCAAGGAAATTGTCCTTAGAATTGCTTAATCCTTTTCTTGACTTGTACTATGGTTAAATTCTTTTTCAAATAGAGGAGGAAAATGCACAGCCGTTGGTTGTTTAATTTTCTCAGCATTTTCACTTGGCTATGAATATTAAAATTGGTTGATAGATTTTGAAGGTTGGTTTTCTTGGTGAACTGATCGTTCTCACAAAACATCAACTCACTCTAAACCTTATTTATGGCCGGATGGACATAAATCCAAGCTTCAATGCACGAGTTAAATTCTATGATTTCATGTATTGATACTACATAGTCCATATAGATTACTGTGTTTCTGCAAATGTGCAACATCAAATCTGAAATTAGTCTTGGTGGTCCATTTGATTATAAAACTTAAACTTTGGTTTTCGACCTTTTTTGTGACGATAGTAAATTTATGTATTTATTTTTGACTATAATTTTTGGACGATGCAAAGTCAAATGCACTATCAAATTGTATTAATTAGTTTTGTCTTCAATTTAGGCTGAGGAATATGAAGTAGAGGAACAATTGAAGATGCTTCAGGATGAGATAGATGAGGCAAATTCAAGTGTAACAAGGTGGATATTTTGATATGTTGTTTTGGGTTTCTTTTCCTTGATCTCTATTGGTTTGATCTGCTTTTTGAAGGAATATTTGAGTTGATTTGATTTGGTTATTTGTATGCCTTTTCAGGTTAAGGGAAGAAGAGAAGGCATTATCTGAAAATTTATCAGTGGCAACAAATGCAGTTGAGAAGATTGTGTTGGAGGTGTAAAATCTTGTTCACATATTTTTTCAAGATATCCAAATTTTCTTTTTGAAGAATTTGTTAGAGTTTTATCATGGATGGTGCTGGCTGTATCTCTTCTTTTGTTTATTTGTTGTTTCCCAATCTATTCTTATCATCTTGTGAATGTCTCCAATGGCTCCTTGTTATTATTGCTAATTGATTATGTGAACGCACATTTTTGTTTGAATTAAATATGCCCGATAACAATATAATGATTCTTATTTGATATTCATAAGTAGTTACCTATTCTGTTATATATTGTCATAGTATGTGTACTAGGTGTATGCCATTTGGTTTTGATTATGTTACCTTTCCTTTCGCCACCTTATATCTCCCTCTTTTTCTTTATGTTCATAAATCTCTTGCTTTAAATTGGTGGGTTCCTAGTCCTTTGCCACATGTTATTGCCCCTGCTTTCTTTATTTTTGGGATTGAAGTTGACTTGGTTGCCTTGCGCTTTTATATTGTTTTCTTTGATCCTCATTGTACCTTGCCAATCTTTGTTTTTGCAGTAGTCAGCAATTCTAGTAAAATACTTGAATCATAGTATGAATCGTGTTTGATCCAAGAAGCAATGACAACTGTGAAGAATCAGGTTCTTTCAGAGCTTTGTTTCAAGGTTTTTTAGATCACGTTCAAGAAAGATGACATTCAAGAATATGATCGAGTAGATAGGAAGGGTATGTGTTCAAATTTGATTTGTTAGGATCGATTACTAGAAGGATCGTTCTACTGTTATGGACTTGTGTTAGGATTAATTTTCAAAAGAATTGTTTTCATTAGGATCAATCTTGGGCATATAGGGTTGCCTTTTCCAACATTGAGTTAGTTAATTAGTTTGCATTTTCCAATATCGTGGCTTTTATTCAAGTAGTTTGTGAGCTTTGAGGGCGAAGTCATTTTGGGGCTTCCTTGGCGAGTGCCAAAGCCTTCATTGAGGACCCTTTGCTGTTTGTTATCAAGTATCAAATCTTAGATAGGATGAAATTTACACCAAAACAGTAAAGTTAGTAAAAATGTGGTTGAATAGCATTATAGTATCATAATTCATGAATGTTATTTCCTACTGCAGAAAGCTGTCTTAACAAGGTGGTTGATTGACTATCTAAATGTTAATAATTCATGAATGTTATTTGCTAAGACAGTCAATCAATCACCTTGTGAAAGATAAGAGTTTACAAAACCAATCAATCAATCACCCAGTTGTAATATTGGTATTGTTTCTTCTTTTCTCTCTTTTGTCTTTCCACTTATAGGATTGAGCTACACATTAGGGAAAGTGTTAATAGTAGCTTGATATGTATTTTTGGGCCTCCACCTATCAGCTATAGCTTTTGGGTTAAATGTTTCTAACAACAACCTTAACTATTCTACAATCCTATTCGACTAAGATACCTCCTACAACTCCCATAGCAGGTAGGTGAATCCAATTTTGAATCTTGACCGCAACAGCTTAGAACGATCTCTCTATCCACCTCCTCCCTTTTAGTTTCCTAGAGAATAAGCATATATGGTTGACAATTCTTGATGAAACTCTTCATGACTTTTCAAACTTTTAGATTGCCCTTGTCCTTCGTTATTAACTTTTTGCAATTTTCCTCCCAACTTATTTAGAGACGATTGCATTTATTGGAGAAAGAAAAAGGTTCTTTTCCATGGTCAGAGTCTCATCTGCTTCCCTTTCTTTCTTGGTCTCATTCTATGGGTGGGTGTTTGACTTAGCTTGTTCGATCACCTGATCCTTGGGACAATTGTGTTTAGATGCTAAAATTGGTACGAATTGTATCGAATCTTTGCGGCTAAGGTACCAAGTTGAGTGGAGATGGTATTTCCGAACTTAGATTGAGAAGCTCTCAATCCATTAGGAAGCACATACTGAATCTTTGTTTGGTGGATTCCTTCCACGTAAGATGTGTTGTCCAATTTCAACATCCACTTCGTTTGAGCTTGCTTGATCATCTGATTGTCTTGGTCGCATGGTGTCTCGCATGAATTTTGGACTACATTGAGGAAGCCTTCTTTCTTCTTGAACTTGTCCCTAGGAATTTAGCTCTGGTTGTTTTTATCGATGTGGTTGATTGGATCCCAACATCATGCTGGCCTTTTCCCTTTGTTCTTTATCATCCTCCTCCTGCTATACACCCTAAGAAATCACCCTTCTCATTTATGAAGAGTCTCTTCTCATTTATGAGGAGTTTGTTTTCTGTCCCCTAGCGATTCGTGAAGAACATATGAGCCTCTCTTGACACTCTGTTTTTTTTTTGACAAGAAACAAAAGTATTGTATTTGTATTTATTATTTAGTAAGAGTCTCTTGACACTATCTGTTGGCTCTATCAATAACGCTTTTGCTCTTCTCTCGCCCGTGAGCTCTAAATCTCTTTCCTTCGAAAGTGTCCTTGATGGCATTTAAGGTTATCTCGATCAGGATTGAAGATGTTTAACTCTTTAATTGATTGGGCTAGATAGGGTCTAGTTGGCTTCGACCAACACTAGGTTGGTTTGGGAGTTGTTGGGTGATTAAACCAATTACCACTTGCGTTTGGGCCTTGTTGGAGTAAGTCAAATTGGGTGTTGTCTGTGGGCCTATGTTTCACTATCTGAGCTTTTCACCGTCGACCCATCTTTCTTATCTTTGGTTGGGAATGAAGTGTGGTCTACTTTACTCCTTGTAATTGGCTCCACTAATCTTTTGTACTCACGAATGACCCGTCGAAATTACTCTTGAGTTCTTGATGGTCCACTTGTTTGATTGCGATCATTGTTAGATGTTCTTGTTTAGAGCAGACTCCTTTCCTCTTGGTTTTTCCTATTCTCTATTGGGTCATTTTGGTTATGGTGCTGCTCTATGTGCTCCATGTTGCTATGGTACAGTGTTATTGTTTTCAATCGGCAATCGTCAACAACAATCAATCATAATTGTTTTTAATCCATGTTGCCTTCCATCTATGACCAAAGGGATGTATTCTGGTGCGAATCCTAAGGCTTGGTTGACCACCTTAATCTATGCTAGATGGAGGTTCTAACCTGTCCCTTGTAAGAGGATCTCAAGAAGTCTCCACACTTTTTTCCTTCCAATCAGAGAAAGGTTTTGTTGCATGCTTTAATCAACAAACCTTCCACTCCCTTTCATACATTTTTGGTGTTAAGCTGCTTGTTACTACACTGGGCTTCTGGTTGCCATTCTACCATATCAACTTTGTACCTCCTCCGTGTATCCCTTGTCACTTCAGTCAGTATCATCTTCTTTTTGTATTTGTTCCCACACATCACCGTATGGTCATCGAATAGCGAAGCCATCAAAATAAGTCTCCTGAGTGCTAAAGAAAGCTGGTGTTCAATCTCTTTCCAGCTTTTACCTCCTTTGTGTCTATGATAATTGCAATTGCTATAGATAAGCCTCCAACTGTCCTCATTTTGTGAAGTCCTATTATGTCGTTCTTGTGTAGTATTCTAGAAAAATGATTACGGCTTCATTTGAGGGGCTTTCGTTGTGTAATATCTATTCTAGTAACTTTAAACTTGCTTCTTGGCTATTACTCTATGTTGTCATTCTTTATACTCTATTCATCGTTTTGCTTCACCTTCCTCTAGGATGATTATAGTCGTTGCCTTGTGATTTGGATGCTTGTTATCTCGAAGAAACGAACTCGGTCATTGGTATATGTTTCAATTAGGGTCCTTTTGTTCTTACTTTTGTAGCTTGTTTTGAAACTTACATCTCTTCTATCATATCTAGTGACATGCAAGTGGTCAGGGATCCAATGGCCTTCATCCTTATCAATGTTCAAGGTGTAGGTGTGTGTGTGTGTGTTCAAGTGTGTTTTGCCTATTGATATCAAGCCATCTATATCTTCTTTCCAAATGGAGAAAGATTTGAAATGTGGAGTTCCGGCTATATCTTCTGTCCCTTCTTGTCATCATCCACTATACAATCATATAAGACAAAATACATTCACAGAAGGAGGAAAAGGAATGTTACACCTATGATTGTATGATGTTGATGTCAACAAATCAAATAAAATCAACTCTTGTGTGTGTTCAACAACTTCAATGAGTAGAATTTTCTTTGATACCAATGTTACTTGGATTCTTTACTTTAACAATCAAACCGACATGGGTGTGGGATATGCATTCGACACTTTAGATTTTGGAATACTACTATGTAGATTCTCCAGAAGAAAGAAGAAAATCATAAAGAAGAGAATGATTAATAGGTGGCAATTCACTTAACTGAGGTATAAAAAGGACAATAAATGATAGGAAATAAGAAAAAAAAATATAGGCTTAGTAGTAAACATAACATTATCTAAGTACATAGATCCAAAATTTTAGACACTTTTTAGCCGAATCCCAGTTCCCATAGTATGAAAATAAACAAGTTCGACCTTTAGATTTGTACCTCTTTTCAACGGTCATACCTGAATTCCAGTAGCATACTGGATAGTTGCTAAAATTTTGTTGAATCAAATATGCCATGAATCTACTTAAGTAGTTGAATTCATGTAACCAACCCATATAGTTGGGAAAAAGGCTCGGTAGAGTTGAGTATATATCCCAACATGCCTTGCATAATTGGTTGCCTAATTGCTTAGAATCAAAAAAGGCCTTAGGTATTGGTTCCCACTATCAAAAAAGTGCAAACATTGCAATCTATCCACATGGTTATTGGGCATTTATAATCTTAGTTTGACGGGTGCTATTTTCATTTGATTTAATGAGGAAGCATGAGCAATGATTGTTGAAGATAAATTGTGCCATAATGTCCATCTGTTCCTTTGAAAGTGATATCTTTTATAATAATATCTGGTCAATTCAGTGTTGCAGATGTGGCTTTGTTTAGTATCAGCTTATCATGAAACATGCCATGTTTGAGGTTCCAATATGCCATATGATTATAACTTGGTATACCATGTTGGACATTCCTAGATCTTGGGATGATCTTCACTAGTAGAAAATTAGCATTGGGCTCCTTTACCATCCGATTTTATAAATTGGCGTCATGCGTCTAACAAGAGGAAGCATGGACGATGACTATTTAAGATGGAATGTGCATATTGTCAAATGTGTTTCCTTTGGAGGTGATATCTTTTATAATTACATCTGGTCAATTCAGCGTTGCAGAGCTGGCTTTCTGTAATATTAGCTTGTCATGAAACACACTATCCTGGTTATCAAAATCCTGATTTGAATCTATGAATCTTACAAATATGATTTGTACAAGGGAATTTGATTCGAATTCTTAACATGAATCCCACTACCACTGACTCTTACAGAAAACCCTAAAAGTAAAGCAGAATCTTACGATTCACTAGTAACTAGAATCGTGGAAAGATCATTCTTAACAAAACATTAGTTTATTTGGTTCTTTAATTAGGAATAACTGACTAGTTAACAGAACCTTATATTAAGTCTCATTTGTTTATGGAGATTGGGTTATATATGTGTTTTTATACACGATTCATATTAGCTCAATGAATCTAATGTTTCATCGATTTGAATCCCGATTCGATTCACCTAACTTCTAAACGATTCACTTCCGATTCATGATTTTTATTACTATGCATGCTATGTTTGAGGAGTCATTACGTGCCTAACATGTGAATATATCTTGGTATCGGGCTTTTGACATGATTACCCTTCAAAAATAAAATAATTTCACAAATGCCATCTACACAGAAATAATGACTCATTTGCCTTATTTTACTGTTCATAGCACAGTCAGTGCGCCAAACAAGCGCCACGTGGACGCGGAGGTGGCATTTTTTAAAGGAAAGCGTCTTTTCAAAAGACGCCTTCCCTTCAATTTTTTTTTTTTTTTTTAAGTAAAGGGAAGGCGTTCCCTTAAATGCTCTTATCCAGTAAGCCTTTCAATTTATATGCAAACTGGTGGTGTAAACCACCACTGCAAAAAGCCAGCTGAAAAACTACATTAGCTCAAAACCAACAAAAAAAAGCAAAAAAGAGCTTGCAATTTCACTGGAAAATGAATAAAATAAAATAAAATCAGTAACTTAAACTTGTCATCAAGTTCAATCCAGATACAACAGAAAGCATGTTTCACTCTATATAGAAAAGAAAAACAAAAAAAAACAGAACAAAATTAAGTAGAAATGATACTAGTAGCAATAGCAGCTGTATATCCATGCAGTGTATAAGTAACCTGTAATCCGGCGACAGCCAATCAGTCACTTTCAGCACATCTAGATAACCTCATAATAATTCTTCCAATCCAAGCAAGAAATCGCTTTTAACAGATAGAGAGAGGAGGATGTGGGAACGTGGTTTGGAGGAGAGAGAGGAGGATGTGGGCATGAGGGGGGAGAAGAAACACCATCAGTATTTTGAATAACAACCAAAGAGCGTACCTTAGCAGGAAGAAGAGAATGATCGGGGTTTTCCTCCTGCGCCTCGACCTCATCCTCGTCCGCCCAGCAAGAAAATCTTCTTCCCTTGGAACAAATCGCACCTGAGGATATAAGATGGTCGTCGTCGATACGTTCCTCACCCAACAATATAGCGGAAACACTCCTTATCGTAAAAAAATGGATAGAACACACCTTATTGTAAAAAAAAAAAACCAAGTTTGCATATAAATTGAAAGGGGATAAGAGCATTTAAGGGAAGGCGTCTTTTGAAAAGACGCTTTCCTTTAAAAAATGCCACCTCCGCGTCCACGTGGCGCTTGTTTGGCGCGCTGACTGTGCTATGAACAGTAAAATAAGGCAAATGAGTCATTATTTCTGTGTGGATGGCATTTGTGAAATTATTTTATTTTTGAAGGGTAATCATGTCAAAAGCCCTCTTGGTATCCCACGTTCAAGATTCCTTGATCTTGGGATGATCTTCTCTAATAGAAAATTAGCATTGGGCTCCTTTACCATTAGATATTATAAATTCTTATGTCCCATATATGTATGTTTATTGGTGATTATGTGCAGTTCTTATTTTCAGTGCACTGGATTGTATATCAAGCATTTGTGTTAAGTAAGTATTTTATGTTGGTGTTTCTAGATTGAAGAATTTGAAAGGAAGTACAATGAGACCAGTTATCATATCCGTGAGCTTCAACAGCATCGAACCAACAAGGTATGTTGTTCTTTATAAATAACTACGTGGATGCTGAAAGTTACCTACCTAATGCCTATAAGTAGACATGAAATGTTAAGTCACCATTGTAAACAAACATCTATACGAGTAGCAATGTTATTTATTTAGATCAATGTACACATGCATGATATGTATCTTCCATGGAATTTATCCACATAAATATATGGGCCATACTTTGGGCCAGTCTACTGATAAATTCAAATATTGTTTAGTCATGACAGCGTTTATTTCTTGATAGGTGACTGCTTTTGGAGGGGAGAGAGTACTGCACCTGTTACGTGAAATAGAGAGACACCATACGAGATTTATTATGCCTCCTATTGGTCCTATTGGGGCTCATGTGGTAAGTAATTTATGTCAACACTCATATGCAAAAGCTCACCTATGCTAATAATCTAGTTCTGGTGCAAGTGTGAGATATTTTTGGATTGCCCAACCAATGAATTATTGTCAATGCAGTGGGTAGCCTCTCAAAATTTCATTCCTAAGGCACAATATTGATGTCAATAATTCTTTTCTAAATTTCCTGCAACAGCTAGTCATAAAGATGCTTTGAATGTGATGAATTTTGGATGTCCAAACATCCTATTAATTCATACAGAACTATTATTTCGGAATGGAGTTACTTTTGGTGATTTGATTAATATGAAGTCAGTCGAGTCGAATTATTGAACCTACATTTCATGGGGTCCCATGGATGGAGCTATGTCATTAGAAAGGATTTAAAACTCAAGAGGCATAATTGAGGCGGTTTTCATTTGTGAGGCGTGGCGTAAGCTTTGTGGCAGTATGAGGCATAAGCCTTAGATTTTTATAAAATAATACGTAAAAAATGTTATTATCACTTTAAAGAAGCAAATATCATTAATAAATTGAGAAATATGAAATGCTAGCGAGCTTGAACTATTTTTATTTATGTTTACTTTATCACATAAACAAAGTCAAGCACTCAAAACACAAACTTGATCTATCAAATGCTTCAGCTATAATGAACATTACTAATATCTTGATAAGAACATGTTACAAGTCAAGATTTTTTTGTTCTATCTATCAATAAATAAACTTTAGCAAATAAAACATGACAATGTTAAGGTATTGCCACTTCTTAGTTTTCACCATCTCTTGTAACTTCTTAAGTTTTTAACTTTTCTTTTATTACATTTGATGATCACTCCTTGCAATTAAACTCGTTGAAACAATTGACATTGAAGTTCCTCTTCATCAAGTAATATGTATGTAATCTAAGAGAAGTTTAGACTTGGAGTTTCAAACTTGGATCCCGTTGATAATTTAGATTTAGAACTTAAAGAAAGAAAAGGAACTAGTGTGTCATTTTAATATCAGTTGGAGTGTTTTGAAAATAATAGGAAAAAATATAAATAAAAAAATGACTTAAGAGTTTAGTGTAGGCTTGTAACTTCAAAATTTGGATCTCTCCTGAATACTTAAGATTGAACTTTAAAAAAGAAACAAAACTAGTTACTGTAAAATCAATTGAAAGTGCTTTGGGAAAAATCGGAAAAAGTAAATAGAAAAAGGGCTTAGGTTGAGCCTTATGTTCACATGCATAGAGGCTTAAGGCTCACGTAGCCTTGAGGTGCAAGCCTTATACTATCCTTGAGGATTAAGCCTTATGGAGCTTTCTCTTAGCCTCAAGGTGTGAGCCTCATAGGTTTTTTTTTTGGGCGAGGAAACAAAATATCAATATCCCAAAGAGAAGGAAAAGAACAAAAAGGGCCAAAAGTTACATTAAAATTTTAAGATGCTCTGACCCTCCCAACCGTTTCCCAATAGACAACTTAGAAGAAGCCTTCCATAACGAAGCTGAAACCACAAATTCCTCCCAAACAACAATCTCATCCCTTTCCTCCCCCTTGAAAATGCTGTTGTTCCTTTCCTGCCAAAGTCGCCACCCCATTGCTAAGAGTATCCTAGGCCAAAGCTCGCAAGCTCTATTCAAGAAGGAACCATCCAAAGTTAAAAGAGTAGCCATAGTTTGTGGGAAGTTGGGCTTAGTGAAAGTGACCATGTCACCCATCTCCTCCAAATACGTTTTTGCATCGAAGTAGAATGTACTCAATGAATTCATCTTCCTATCTGCATAGACAACACCAAGTAGGAGAGAGATAAAGATGTGGAAAGTGACGTTGCAAAACATCAGCTGTGTTGATCTTGCCAATGTAGATAAGGCAACTTAACAATTTAACCTTAGAGGGCACATGTGATTTCCAGATGTGGCAAAAGTACGCGGCTAGACTTAGGAGGCTCAATCAATTTAGAGAAAAAGGACCTGGTGGAAAACTCACCTGACAACTCAAGAGACCACACCTATGCTTTTGAAAACTGTTG